>CM057005.1:91753538-94153538 GCA_029891345.1 Dryococelus australis
TCACTGATTTATATCACTGATTCGAGCTTAGAGTGTTATTTCATTTCGATACTGCACGTCTATTACGTACACGATTTTCATCGCAAACCGAAATCTACAGACTTTCTACTGATGGTTGTTGGTTAACACAGATTGGCTCAGACAGTCTTCCGAAGGACCAGAAAAGGTCCTTGGAAACAGAGGCGTTTGCATGGTTCATCTTCAGCGGATCACGGGATATTTTTTTCTTCAGCGCAGCTTCCATAATCCATTAGTAGAGACCTGCGAAATTCGCGTTATTATTTCAATACAGACTAGACTTAAAACATTTGTGCTTCTGTACTGCGTTTCTCATTGGACTACAGTTTTGTTCAGAGACTCCCTAGACGACTTCGGACCAGTAGAAAACAACTAACGAGAGGCTGCCCCAGTCACGTCCAATCAAGACAAACAGGAAAATTTGTCCTTTCTGATGTAGAAACCAATAAACTAATTGCAGCGTCTTGAATATGTAAAGGACTGTGAATGATAGCAATGTTGCTACAAAATAACGCGAATTTTGCAGGCCCCTAATCCATTAACCAACAATGTAGTCTATTCGCAGTTTCTTCACACTTTTTGAATCAAGACTTACCCTATGTATGACGTGTTTAGTTATTTCCTAAATCAACCATGGTTCACAAGCGTTTTATATCTCTGTTAACATGAAAGTATCTCATTTTTCGTTAAGCTGAAGTTTTATATGTATTTTATGTATAAATTATAATTTTTTTTCATTTGTAATAAAATATGATTAAAAACAGTGAGAAAACTTGTGTGCTTGTAGCGCTTAGAAAGAAATACACTACCTACCAAAAAGTAATTGGGCCCCTGTCCACAATGTTTGTTCGGTGGTTGTCACCCCGTTAGAATCTCGTAAGGCCACCTCTTGCGGCTATAACAGCAGCCACCCTGTTTGACATGCTCTCTACGGGTGTTTGCAGGACATCCACGGGGATTCGTCGCCATTCCTCTTGCAACCATTCCACGAGTTGAGCAATGGATTTTGGCCGCTCCTGACGAGCCCTCACCCGGCGATCCAATTCGTCCCAAAGATGTTCTATAGGGTTGAGGTCGGGGCTGGGCGGGCCAGTCCAATCGGAGAACATTGTTGTCGGCGTACCACTGCATAGTAGCCCTTGAAACATGGCACCTGGCATTGTCACCCTGGAAGTAACACGGGTCCATTCCGTAAAAACCCCACACTGTTGGGAGCATTTCATCATCCAGAATGTTACAATAGGCCTCTGTGTTCATGCTACCACGGACAAACACCAGCGGTCCTACGCCGAAGGCCGTGAAACACAAGTCAGCTGACGTACTGAATTACCTGTCTTCACGGGTGCCCAATTACTTTTTTGGTAGATAGTGTAGTTCTCATCCAAAACATTATTACTAGAGACACGCAAGATTCGCATTATTATTTGGCACCATGCTAGACTCCACGGTCCTACTCCTGCATGGTAACAATTCGTATTTTCATTGGCTACTGCCAACTGTACGGAGTCAGTAACCTGCGTGTTCTCTCCACTGTAGATTGGTTTTCCAACCGTCGAGCCGTAATTACTGGCTGTAAGTGTCGATGGGGCGTCCCACACATAGCAGACTTGCAAAGAAACACCTTGCGAATCCCATAACTGCCAGTTGTGGGGCAACAGCCAACGAACACACAACTGAAGCTCCAGTATGCAGAAGACTGAGGAGTCTAGCCTACAGGTCATTGAACTCGCGAATTCTTCCTGTCCCTACAAATAACGCGGATTTTGCATGTGTGTAGAAATGGTGTGCTGTATTGTTCCACGTTGTGACGGGAGTATTGTTTACGGTGTCGGGCGACGAGCGCAGTACATGGACGCCTCCCCTCCCCCCCTCCTTCGCGTCCTCCGCCACGCGGCGCCAGGTGTCAACGACCGGCCTTGCCATGGCGTGTGTGGCTGCGTGCCCCTCCCCCCCCCCCTTTCCACTCAAGAAAGAGCTCCAGGGGGACCAGATTCCTGAAACTGGACACCGTATTTCCAGCCCGCCTGCTTCTCCCGCACCACTTTTTCCCCTACGTAAACATCGCATCGCAC
Organism: Dryococelus australis; assembly: GCA_029891345.1. Lineage (NCBI taxonomy): Eukaryota > Metazoa > Arthropoda > Insecta > Phasmatodea > Phasmatidae > Dryococelus > Dryococelus australis. The sequence goes on from CM057005.1 coordinate 91,755,629, forward strand.
CATCCATTTCAGGTCTTCGCGAGGACGCCGCCCCCACATCGTCCCCATTAGGCCTATTCCAAGCCTAACTGCTGATTGGTGCATAGCTCGCCGTCCCAGTATCCCAAAGTTCCATGTCCCAAGATTATTCGCCAATTTCAACTTTCGTCGGCGGACCGTGGTCCGCGGACTTTTTTCAAGTGGTTTTTGTTTACACCTTTTTATTTCGCGCAAACGGTTAAAGTAAGTTGCGCGTGTGTTGGTTATTATTATTAAATCTCGCTGTTTGTTCAAAGCAATGACCTTCAATCTCGGAACCGCGGAAACGAAACTGTAATAATTAAAAATACAAAATTCACTGACTAAAAAAAAAAAAAAAAAAAAAAAGCAACATTCAAATGAATATTCAATAAAGCAAAATCAAACGTACTCATTCGATAACTCAAATTAGAAACAAAACAAATTAAGCTAGAATGATCAATATTTCGCATACAATGTATTGACGCGTCGATTAGGGTGAACTCTAGTTTCAGTGTCTGAAAGCTTAGCTTCGGAAGTCGTTATTGTAGACACGCACGTTGGGACACGCGTCCGCGGACGAGGTAGGTCCGCTGACCATTCAACTGCGGACGAGCGATTGTGGACTAGGCCTTGAAGGCCCGCCTACAATCGGCCGTTCCCGCGGACGTGAACGTGTCCGAAGCTCGGCGTCAAGTGACTTCACATTGACGCAAATTTTGTCTACAAATTCCATGTCGTTTACGTAAGAGAGATCTAGATAAAACAGAGATAATGGAAAATCGCAAAAAAAAATCTTTGAGCAAACTAATCTCCTATAACACTCTAACTAGTTTATTCTTTCATTATTGGACGAACAAGGTTCTGACTCGGCTAAATAGTTTGCGGACCAATCACGAACGTTCTGCCTTGTAGTGTCAGAATCCTCATCGGGGCCAGGGAAATGGGATAGCAGCTTAATACGTGAATGCCAGCCAATAAGGAAAGAACAACTGCTGGACATGAATACAGTACGTTGAATCCCAGCAACTCTTCCCGCGATGAACCATCATCTCTAAAGATAGATTACGTATGAAAAAAAAAAGTCGGGAGTAGCGAATTTCCTCTTCTTTCATTGGCGGGAAATGCAGAAAATAACATAAAAACATTAGCAGTAAAAATAAACAGAATGAATGTCTATCGAGGTAAGCGGTAGCAAACAGATATGTGTGAGAACAACGTGAGGATTCTGCTGTAGGAATTCAGTCACCTAATTCAGGAAGCATGACAGAACTCCGGCAAGAGTTATCAAACAATTAAACTAACTCAATCCCTTGGCTTATTTTATTTTTTAATGGGTTTATTTTTATGCAGAATTTTTTGGGGGTTCGTTGCGTTATGTAACAAAGTTCTTCAGTGGCGAAAGCCGGAAACAATAGTAAATTCAATCACTTCCTGCCACTGCAAATTGATCCAGATATCACATTTTCAGTTTGTATCGTACTCTGAGTGGATTGGCGAGTCCTGTTTGAAACGTGCTAAAATAAGCAGGTAGAATTTGAACATTATTGAAGTGAGATAACAATTTCCAGTCGCCAAATTGGACTGGAGAGTACTGTACAATCCCGGGCGAAATTATTCTCCACACAACCGACTGAACGGAAACCAGAACAAGCAAAGTGAATGCCGTAATCACTCGTTGTGTTCCACACTATACGACTGCTTGGAGATTAGAAATAAATGTGAACTTTTGAAGACGATTTAGCAAATGAATGTCAATTATGCGAGGGAACTTAAGTGTACAGTAATAAATGTTTGCTTACGAAATGTATCTTAGTATTTCGAGCAACTTTATTTTTTTTTTGTTTTCGACTCTTACAAAACGTTATCTCTGTATTATTTTTCAGTTTCGTTTCATTCCGCCTTCGCTTTTTTTTTTTATATCCACGTTCAAAATTTTGAAATGGTTACAATTTTCAGAATATTCGCTTGTCATAAGTCGCGAATATGCATGCGCCCACGCGCGCGCGCGCACACACACACACACACATTTATTTATATATACATTCATGTGTTTATATGTATTTATAGTCTGAATGAACCAATGCACTTATTTATGCAGAACAAAACCCTGTAAATAACCCAAAAACACTTGTTCATTCATTTGGCTACTTGTAGCCTATGTATTAATTTTTGCCACGTTTATTATATATTACTGAAAAAGTCTTCTACGGGATAAGTTTGTTGTATTTACTTATAGCTAACCTTGGAATATGTGTCTGGGTGTGCTCTCTCCCCTCTCTCCCTCCCTCTCTCTCTCTCTCTCTCTATATATATATATATATATATATATATATATATATATATATATATATATAAACAACGTTCTGAGTTTTCTGCTACACTCTAAATCTGAAACAGTGTGAATTGAACAAAAACAGTGAAAACACGGGAAAACTGAGTGACTGATAATCACTGCCAAGTAACTAATTAATATGATGGCTGGATTCCACTGAGTTATTTGCGATTACCACTGTATTATTTGCGATTCCCACTGAATATGGAGCATTTCACTACCATAAGTCACCTGCTCCCGGTTACTTCGCTTGGTCTGGCAGTCAGCAGTAGCTTATCAAATAACTTCCAGTGAATGTTATTTCGCTGATTGGTATCACCGGTCCGGACTTTGCGAGAACAGCTCATACAACGATTATACTGTCTGTTCCGGAGACGTGTTTATTTTGCAGCGAGATTTCCAGAGGCGCCACGGAACTGGCCTTGACCTTTTCTATGAGGTGGTTTCCTGGTGGATAGCGTAACGTTGAAGTCGTGACTAGTATTTTTTTTAACTATTTAATAAATGTGCATGAGCGTGAATAAAGGAACGGTTAGTTGATGCGAACAGCAGACAGCTTATTGAGTGTCCTGGCGCCCGGATGTAACGGATTCTCAGTTTAACTGCCTCTTATAACTCTAACGCGTTGCGCACAACCTGTTTTGGTTGTGGGAAGTCGGTTATTTCGTTTAGTGTGTGTGGGCATAGATTATACTTAAAAAAAAAAAAGAAGCCTTGATCGTGCCATTTACAGCTATCGTTATCATCGCATGCATTTTATCGTATAATTCATCTACCCATCAAATTGTAGGAACGCCAAGAAGCTATTACACTAAGATCTGCTTCCTCTTATTCCAAATGATTACCTGAAGCTGGGAATTGCGTGGCTTTAAATGTGTTTCCGAAATCGCACTTATGTAAATACAAATATATATATATTTTTTCGTAATTAGTTGCTGTTCTGTATTTGGACACTATTCCCTGTTAGAATTTACCAGTGTTGTATGCATATAATTATTTTCTCGTCCCATAGGTTACTTGCCTTATTTGTGTTTTTTTTTTTTTTTTTTTCGTGCTCAGTCGTGTTTTCCCGTGACAAACATCTGCATCGCAATGACGGCCACAAATATCCACCTAGTCGTTAAAATGATCGGCAAATATACGCAAATAACAGCACGTATGCCGAATTATCAATTCTAAATCTGCGGATATTTCCCGTTATTGGAGGCAAGTTAGAATTGAGTTACCGATATCCACATGTGTACTCGTTCGTCACCGTCCCTCTGAACTACACTACTGCAGATACTAAACTGTACTACGTCACGTTCATCATTTTCTAGTCGCCAAACATTAGGGCGTTTTGAGGCCGCGTAAGAAAAAATGTGCGTCTTGGCCAGGATATTATTGCTGCAAGTCTGTATGCAGTGTTGTTGAGAATTTTCTTCCGAACTCCAGCGGAACCATAAGTCTGTGAAAAGGACGACGACATTTTCGAAGTAGCTTTGCTGGAGCATAAAAATCACAACGTCGCTGAAGCACTCCTTGCACAGCAGACAATCTTGCACGCGCGTCAATGTCCATTTGCAGGTAAGAAATAAATCATCATACCCATTATATACGTACATATCTTGGAGGTGAACACGAGTGGAAACGCTCTATAAATGTAAAGTAATTAACAACTTATTGTCTAGTCTCGTTTGTTGTAGAGTCTTGTGGAACGCTACAATAGCAATCCCGACATACAGTATGGAGCCCGCAAACATATACGAATGTTCGCATCCCCACCATCAATTGGAATTACTGTTCGAAGCACTGCATTAATTTGAATTCGCAACATTTCCAGTCATGTGGCTGGAGACCCGAGAAATTCCCGATATCAATTACTTGTGGGCTAGACTTCACAGTACTATATAATCTCATACGGATGTCGACTGTTTATTGGTTGATTGTTATGGTAGCAAAAGGCTGTGGTTGGGCGCACAGTTTATTGCATGGTTGTTATTGGCTCATTTATCTCCAGGAGGTGTCAAACAACAAGTCGACCAATTACAAAAGTAACATGAACGTACATGTGTGTGAATTCTCGGGTCTCTACCAATGCCTGGGTATTGGAAAACTTCGCGAATTCATTGTAGAACAAGTTAGACTTCAAAAACATGTATAAGCTGTACACTGTAAAGTGAGGACTTTCGCGGATCTAGTTACATTTTTTCCTATCCGCCATTATTTCCCTTCCGCCATTTTCGAAGATAAATACTGCTATGTAAGTAATAAACACAGCTAATTCTCATAGCACTTGGAAGTTAACGTCTAAGGCTGAAATAAAATATATTTACTGACTATTATTCCAAATGAGATGGCTTCAAAACGTGCTCACCTTACCATGAATAGCCTATAAAATTCTGTGATGTTTACAAATGGATCACATGGCCCAGATGAACTCTGAGCCAATAACAGACCTGCGAAGATGTATGTATGTCGGTACACAGTAAAAGGTTTCTGTACTTGTTGCCGACAATTGTTCAGAAACTAGTTGCCAAAGATTTTCTTGTAACTTGACAGTTGAAATATTGTATACTTACAACACATTATTTTAGAAAACATATAAAATCGTTTGTGTAGCTCAATGTTTATTTTAAACTTGGAGTCTGACACACTTGCTTGTTGGATACACGACAAAAAATCTCTGGAGTTTCAATAATAATCTGATCATTCTCTTTGGACACGAAACGTTTCTTAACACATTGATTGATGTCTGCACACATTTACTGGCACTTAACCCTTTCAGTCAAAGAATAATATACAATTTTAGGCATTCCAACAAACAAATCTTTTGGTTGGGATTATACTGATATCTAGATGATGCTTTGTCTTACATCGGGACCAGTATAAATCTATCTGTGCTTTATGTTACTGGCAGCAGTGGTATACGAGGCTACGGAACATTGTCTCAGCAGCGAACGAATTCTCTCGCACTTAAGGAATCTTTCTCATTGGACGGTATGCACTTATGTGTACAGTGCAGACCACTTAAGCAACCTCATATGCAACGACCCAGATATAGGACACTGCGACTGAAAAGGTTAAGACAAATTAGAAGTGAGTCACCTATATCCACAACTGTAAGAACACCGGTTCTGTTGGTGTCTCTGTTAGAACTCCCCATCGTCCTATTGGTCCATACCACAGCAGATACTACCATGCATGTACTTTACAGCGCTCATTATTGGCCTGTCATCAACCAGTAGAGAGCCGAGCTGATATTGACCAAATCAAAAGTACTTTGTCGTATAAAAGGATTTACACTCGATTTTGTCCCTTTGAGTGGCTATAAAAATGCTATCGTCAGCAACATCAGTGTTACTGCGCTGTCGTGTTCTTGTGAGGTCATGTTAAACACTAGCCGAACAAAGACTACACACCCATGGGTGTGATGTTCTGAGCAACAAAGTTATTTTGAAATTTGCTTTGCTCGAGCTACACTCGAGCATAGTCTACAAAGTGTTAAATGCTTTTTGTAAGTGGATATTACTACAAAATATCCTATTGTTTTAAATACATTTTCTACCAAACCTCTGCAACGTAAGTCAAGTGCCAGTTAATAGTATCGGGCCCCAAAAAAAAGGCATTATTTATTATTTGTACGAAATGCTGTTAACAATTCTTATATACATATATTTATTATAATTGAAGACAAGTTAGAAGTGAATCACCTGTATACACCACTGCAGGAACGTCTATTCTGTTGGTTTCTGTATTCCCACTTACCACTCTTCTATTGGCCCACACAACACTGGGTGTGCTTACTGTGATCTATAACGTTCTTCATTGGCTGGTCGTCAGCCACTGGGGTCGCAGAACTGATTATGCTCCAATCAAATGTCTCTCACTGTGTGAAAGGTTTACAGTTGATCGTGTCGTTTTATAAGAATCAAGACAAGTAAACGAACCTAAAATGTTTTGAAATATAACTTGTCTTGAAATCTTTTCCGCGAAATTTCACTACCCCAAGTTATATCAAAAAGTAAGTATGTACATTTTTTGCAGGAAAACTATAGCTGCTGAGTTGTATAATTCTTGAAAGTTCCTATGAAATACTAGCGGAACAATGGCTGTATAGCTATGCGAGTTTGATTTTCAAGGGCGAAGAAATTTTTTAACTGGTGTTTCTCGAACCTAGCTCGAGGATAGTCCACAATGTGTTCAACTTTTATACACTACTTGCAGGTAGAGACCTGAAAATTTCGCGAATTCAGTGACCTGTAGGTTATAATTCACAGTCTAATGTTCAATCAATCAGATATCAACGTCTCATTGGTAGCTTCCTAACATTGCGAATGACGTTGATTGGGCATGAATTTTGTCGTAAGTTTGTTATTGGCCCAGAAATCTCAAGGAGGTGTCAACGCGTGTACCAGCTGTAAAAGTGACACACACGTGCAGTTTTGTGATTTATAGCTTGTCCTTAAATGAATCCGCGAATTTTTCAGGTCTCTACTTATAGAAAACACTTCCTCGCATTATAAAAATTTTAGAACGCGAATGTTTCGCAGAACGGCCTATCAAAATCGCATTTTTAATGCCCGAGAAAACTCGACCACCAAGGACATCGTCCGGCATGATTCCCACTTGCGAAAATCCAGTGACCCGACCGGATCACCGGGTCTTAAAAATGCGGTTTCGGAGGCACGTCATGTCTTAAGTAGTGTCGCTGGCCCAATCTAGAAGGCTCGCCGCACCCCGAGTTTCGCTGCGAAATTTTAGGGCAATGACCAGAACATTCTTCTAAATATAACCCCAAAAAAGAAACTAACCCACTTACCGAAATAAGATGATTGGCATTGAAATGGGATACCGTAATTTATTGGAAAGAATGTTTAAAATTGCTGCATGAAATATTATCAATTTTTTTAAATTTCTTACAATAAGAAAATTATTAAGTTTTTTATTTGTAACAGTTTATTAGTTTCAGGGATATCTAAATAAAATAAACGAAATAATTTATAGAAAATTAAACAAGGGTGACGGAAAGGTAATTTCTTAATTCATTATAAGGTATGGTTAGCAAAACATATTTTATAAAAAAAAAAAACATAAAGGAGCAATTATTTTTGTTTCTTATGAATAAAAATATTGAATTTTTAGGTGACTAGTATTCTTAATAATTACGTTAACCATGTTATAGGCAGGAACCTGCAAAATTCGCGTTATTATTTGAGGACAAGTTAAACTTAAAAACACTTTTCCTTTGCAATACGTGTGTCATTGGATCATTCTTTATTTGACACGCCCCGGGTAACTCTGCGCCAATAAATGAACAATTCACAACTGTGTGCCTCAATCACGTGCAGTTTCCTTTCTTCTCATTTCCATCTCCCTGCTGCTTTTTAATATAAACATTGCAATGTGACCAATAAACACACCAAATTTCACCACCATCAAAATTCTATACCCGAAGCTACAATAAGATATATTTAGTAGTGGTAAATGGTTGTTGGGAGGGCCTTAAAAAGTGCTCACTTTATCGTGAACAGCGTATACGAGCATTGCCAATATTTTTATTTCTGAATTTCTTTCTACAGGGAACTTAAGCTTCATCTTTGAGTACCAAAATCACATTTTCCACTTTCTAATACTTTCCTGCGGAACCGGATCGAGTGCTCGAAGAATTTCAACTTACAAAATAACTTCGTATCTTTTCCCAGCTGTTAAATAAGCCTGCGTCTTAAAAGAAGTACTAAGTTACATCTGGTACAGCGTAGAAGAGAAAGTAGTTTGATTATCTTTATGGCTTAAACTTTCCTTCGGGAATGAAGTCAAGGCCAAAACCGATGGCTCGGGGCTCGGACAGACTATACACTAAAGATGAGCCAGATCGATTTTCGTCTAATGTGCACGTTCCCAATATTTGAGTCACTCATCGCCAGAGCAGCAAACTCACGTGATTGTAGAGGTGCCAGTCATTATTTGCGTATAAATATATAGTTACGGTACTACAGAGGGGCGTATCCGAGTTTGTGAGGGACGGATGCAGGATTAATGAAAATAACAGAACTAAGCTTGACTTCTAATTTATTCACAAAGCTATCATTTGCAACAATAAACTATTCACCTCCACTATTATCAGGTTATTCTCGGTGAGTGTAAAATATAATGTCTATCCCAATTCTAAGAATCTGTAACAGTCACTTAATTCGCATGATCAATACGTCCATTTCCATCATTCCAAATGTCTTATATTCGCGCATCCAGTTCAGTAGTCCCGCCCGTCAGTCTCACCCGTCACCGTACCGATGCTCGCAGTCCGCAGACTTCACTCCCGCTGTCATTCTCGCGGCCACTCGATGAGCTGCTGGCTCGTCGCTTCGCCGTATTCGCACACATGGCTCTGAAGGAGGCACAATCCTCCAAAACTCTTTAAAAAAAGTCTCGGAGGCCCGTCGCGGCTTGAGTAATATTGCTGGTCCAATCTAGAAGGCTCGCGGCACACCGAGTTTCGCTGAGAGAGCGTGTTTAGGGTAATGACCAGAACATTCTTCTAAAGATGACCCCAAAATTTCAGTCCGCTGAAGGTCAGGAGCGCACGAGTCACGATAGGATTACCACGGCGGCACGCAGTGGCTTGCATTTGTAAATCGCCTCCCACTTCTCAGATTGCTACTCTGTCCTTGGCACACTGTTTCACTCGTAGGGGCGGGGATGGGACAAGGGAAACCAACGCGGGATTTTTTTCGAATTCTCAATTTTTACACAGGAAAAAATACGCAAAATAGGCACAAGTGCGATGTTAAGTAATGTTAAAAAAAGAAAAAAAAAAGAAAGGAAATATTAGCTGAACTGAAAACAAGCTGTTCAAAATTCAATATAAATTCGTCGAAATTACACTGTTACATATATCCAGATACCTTCCTCTAATGTCGTCTAAAAAAATATTTTTTTACCAAATAATTTTAACAATATGCAAGTAATCTGAAATTACGTTTTGTGGGTTTTGTAAGGAAACTGGCAAATGTGTGTTACTTAGCTTGTTTTAAAAAACATGTATCTCAAACCCACTGCGCCACTCGCCAGGCACTAGACAGGCACTGTATTAACATGATTGTTAATGAAACAGAGATCTCTATAATGTATGCTCCAAAGGGAATTGAATCCTCTCCACCATCTCGGCGTCCGAGCACGATATCTCTCTCAAACCACACGGGCGGACTCCAGGTGAAAATAATGGGATGGTTCTCCACACAAAGGCAACAGCCAATAAATAAAAAGCTTTACGCCGAGGCCATTAAGAGAAGTTTGATCTACAGCGACACTAAATTCGCGTGCGTCTCATTACGGAGAAATTTGTGTCCGCCTGGAAAAAGAGACATCCGGAGCAGAAAACACGTGGGACGCATTTTCGGCCGCGGCTAGCCCGGCGCGTGTTCCAGGGCTGCCAACATGCAGGCAGAGAATTCCACTAGGCCCGCAAGAACAAATACACCAGAGATTCCACTATATTAAGGAAATCCACACATGAGCATCCTTCGAATAACGACAACAATACAGCTGCTGTAATCGAACTTAAAATAATAGTCAAACGTATTCTTGTATTGATTTTTCACAATTCCCTCAGTCCACATGTGAAGCAACTATTCGTACTTCCATCAATTGCGCAAGGTTTTCCCGCAGTTAAAATTATTTCCGAGACATTTTCTTCTAGGAACATGTCCGAACTGCCACAAATAATTATTAGCACACTGAATGTTAACAAATTAACTTAATTTCGAAGTAAAAGTTCGTAATTATGATTATATGTAACGATTAGAGGTTATGAAAAATGATCCTGTACCATAAACCTCAGCAGTATCTTCAACCAGAGCACATTAAGAGGTTTCGTCTACTTCGGTAGAAGATAATTCAAAATTTCATGGTATCAGATGTTTACCGGACCTTCTCGGGTGGTTCAAAGTTTTGCCACCAATTCATGAATAACAATAAATACTTACAGCTTTACCATACACATTTTAAGCAAAGTTTTGACACTCCAGTTAATATAATATATAAATTTTACCTTCTAGAAAACTGTTATCTGCTTTGCCCATACAATAAAAAAAAAAATCTAATATATATTTTATTGACCACTAGATACAGGGCGTTAACCATTAACTGGTAACTTTTTGAAAACCCTGCTTAAGCCCCAGTTGTACTCACTTTGTGCATTCATCCACCGTGCGTAGAATTAAGATTGCGATGGGCGTGATCACTGTATTCAAGCGTTGATCAAGCGAAACTGTGAAATTACCAGAAAAAGTATATGATTTACAAGTTTACCTATTCTTAACACTTATGTGCATAAAAAATAACAAAATTAATCATTTTAATGATTACAAAAAAGTTGGCCTAGCACTTTTTTAGTTCAACGTTGAAACATGGAACCACTTTCTCTCCGCCATTACCAACATTACTGGAAGTATGTTAGCGCAAACATGGGCAGTGCTATTTTACAAATGTTGGATTCAATAGTACCTACTCAGTCAACTATGAACAGTATATAACAATGTTTGCCCATAAGACAGTGGTTAAAAACCCACCAAATCTGGTGTACAAAAAATTAATCCGCTGTGTTGGCAACAGTCCTGTGTGCGTGTGTGTGTGTGTGTGTGTGTGCGTGTGTTTTTCTTCCTCTCGGGCCACGCCTCCAGAACGAGGTAGTTCCCGGGTTGGTATGTTGGCTGTCCTTGTCTGCGTCCGGCGATGGCGATGTTCTTGTAGTTGTGGTTGGGAAGAGGGAGGGGGGAGGAGGGAGGAGGGATAGGCCGTGGAGGGGCTCCTAGTATGGGTACCGCGTAAAATACTGCGGCCCTGACACGCGCCATAATTCTACGTCGGTTCCGCCTTGGTGGGGTCTCTCAGCCACGCGCTACTCGCCCGTCCTACATGCTGATGACCAGCCGCCCCAGGGCAGCCACTCGCGGCGTCGCCATACATCCCCACGAATAATAAGGGATGCCCGAGTACTCCCCCCACCCCGAACATATGTCCCCGAGGACACATGTTACTATTAAATTTAGGTTAATTTGAAATTAGATTAATAACTTAACCCCTTTATTTCCACGGGCTGTACCGTCTCTTCACGGATATCTAAAAACCAGTAAGCGTTGGCTCAGCTCTCCCTGACACCGACGCTTACTAGAAACTCACATTATTCTCTTTAACTTTCAGGTTCTACTGGGGAATCGGGGGGGGGGGGGACCGCCCAATAGCGCCACTTCCCCCACTAGAGAGGTGTGCAAGCACCTCTCTGGTTACAAGCCATTGCCTCCCTCCAATTGCCAAGGCGAAAAGAAATATAGTTCCCATCCATCTCTACTAACACGAGCATGTTATACACACTCTGTCTCCCGTAGCATTTTTGATTAATGCACGAATGTTTTGAATTCTATCCTGTCGACTGGGTTTTTACGGTGTCTATGCCGGTTTTTCCCAGTCTCTTCTAGTGATAGCTTTACTTTACGTACACTTAGGGGTAGTCATGGCCCCAATCGCAGGCCATGGCTGCTCAATCCCTCTCTCCCGTGATGCATGTCTCCTTGCACGAGTTCCTAACATTGTAGACGTAAGGGGTCTAGCCCTGAGATGCAATAAATTCCCGCCCTAACCACCGGGCTTTTACTTAACACTTAGTTATAGGGTAGTTAGAAAAGAGATCACTCCCGCCCCCCCTCACTACAGAAGAAGAGCCGAGCCGACAGTTAAAGAGGACCCGCCAACTCCGGGGCGAGCCATCAATAACTTCTCAAGAAGACGAGGCCTCTGAATCTGAAGACGAGGCCCCTGAAACAGAAAACTGAACAAAGACTCCAGAGCTCTACAAATACAAATCCAAGTGGTTTTTCTTTTCTGGGGGTACTCCTCTTTTTTTACCCATTCGTGAGTTCAATTAATGACCTGTAGTCTATATTTAGAGATAGGAAAATTTCGCGGGTTCAGTGATCTGCAGGCTAGACTCCACAATCCTTGGTACAGTCGAGCCTCAGATGTTTGCTAATTGGCTGCTGCGCCAGTGTTACCACACACCTGGTGGCATGGGATTCGCTTCTTGTTCCCTTTGCAAGTCTGCTATTTGGCTCAGAGTCGTTTAGGGCGTGCATTAGAAACTCTGATCCAATAGCAAAGTTGACTTCAGTGTACACGCGTTTAAAATCTATCTTGTCCTGAAATGAATTCGCAAAAATTTTCCTATCCCTAGTTATACTCCATTGTATGTAAAATTGTGCAAATATAACTGTTAACTGGTTGCTTTCTGTACTAGCGGAAGATGGTGATTGGGTCTGCATTTTATTATGTGTTTATAATTGGCACAGAGGTTGAGCCAATAGCATACTCAAAACAAACGTGCGAGGTTTTGCATTCTAGCTTGTCCTGAAATGAAACCGCAAATCTTACAGGTCTCTACAAATAAAGAATTTAAAAAAATTTATATATAAATATCCTATTCCCTAAACCATAAGTCACAACAAACCAATAAATAAAGTTACTACACGTACTATAAAATTACAACCAATAAGCCAGTACAGTTTAACTAGGAATAGCTATTTAAAAAATGCCTTCTAAAACTAGTGGAATGGCAGCGAAAGAAAAAAAAAAGGCAACAGCCACACGCATGTGCCGACGCATCGCATCTCGTGCGTCGAGATTGTAAATGGCCAAACAATAATTTAGTAGCGCCAACATAAACAAAATTTGGCATGTCAGTATAATTCGGATGGTTCCTGAATAATTTGTTTGGAGCAACGAAATTAATTGCTTGTATGCGGGTACGATGAAATATTTATGCTATTGAAACCGATTTATATTGTTGTTCTTATTTCGTTGCCCCCAAACAAAGATATGGTTGGTGCAAAATATTTTTTGTTTGGTTCCATGTGTGTACAATCAACACTTTTGGTTAACACGTCCAGGTCTGCATATATTCATTATAATTGAAAACAAGTTAGAAGTGAATCACCTGTATATCCCACTGCATGAACGTCTATCCTGTTGGTTTCTGTATTCCCACTTACCACTCTTCTATTGGTCCACACCACACTGGGCGTGCTTACTGTGATCTACAACGTTCATCATTGGCTGGTCATCAACCACTGGGGTCGCAGAGCTGATTATGCTCCAATCAAAAGTCTCTCGCTGTGTAAAGGCTTTACAGTCAGGCGTGTTCTTTTATAAGGGTATAAGAATTTTTTTTTTTTGCAAGAAAGCTATAGCTACTTAGCTGTATTGTTATTGTACGATCCTGTTAAATACTGGGAGAACAATGACTCTATAACCATGCGAGTTTTATTTTCTAGAACGAAGAAATTTTTAAACTGGCGTTGCTCGATCTTAGCTCGAGAGTAGTCCAGAATGTGTTAACAAACAAAAAAATTGGAAGTCCGGTCGTGATTAGCACGTAGATGGTTTGCGAACCGAGTGCTATGCTGTAGCAATCTCAACTAAAGCGAATACTGATAAACTATGAGTATTTTCCAATACATAAGATTCCAATACTGGATAACCTGGGAAAACAAAGATTCCTGTTGAACTTATTTTATTAGGCTGTTTATAGTATAATTAAGCATCTATAAATGCACTATCCAACACTGTGACTATTGTAATTCTCATAAAAATACAAACATCCTCTCGAGCTGTATTTTCAAACGAAGGCAGTCAAACTAGAAGGCAAACAAATACGCACAGTCGATTCAACTAAATGTTTTTTTTTTTTTTTTCTCCCCCAACACAGAGGTTTTGTTAATTCAAGTGAGTATTTTGTTAGACGAACAAAGTTAATTCGGTTGTTTTTCAGGTTTCGTTTTCTCTACAAAGTATTTTGTTCGCGGCGACTATTGTCTGGAACAATCTTCTCTCGCACTGCGGCAGGTCAGGAATAATCCACTCGCGGTTGCTCCGCACTTTCCTGAAGCCGTGCTGAAGTTCTACTTCCAGGATATTCCTCCGCCTCGTGCAAGCCGAGCTCGACCAATCCTGGAGGATCACACCTGAAGGACGTCGCACCGAATTCGTGCGCGCTCACTTGTAGTGATATTTTTCCCGTGAGAACTATTTCTTACTAGGGCGCCACCAACGCAGATACTTTCTCACTATTTTTTTCCTTCTCTCGTATTTATTATAAATGAAATATGGCAAACAATAAATAAAATATAGTTATACTTCAATTTGAATAAAAAAAAAAATAGGATGATTGTACTGTTCGACGACATTCTACGCCACTTCTGTGAAGAGCGGTTGCTGAACACGCACTCACTGTTCCCCACAATGCGACGATCATTCGGATCTCCTCCATTACACGTAGTTTCAGCCGGTTTCCGCCACATTTAAAGCAGTTCAAGAGAAAAACTTATTTTCTCAACATTTCGAGGACTATTTACGGTTTCGTGATACGTTATCGACAACAAATAAACTCAATTACGAAATAATTAGAAAAATATTATTTAACCTTTTTTTTTATATATATATATATAGCGCGAATGTGGGCATTTAAACTTAAATCGTGATTCTCACGCAGTAATAATAATCATCACAGAGTGTGGTTTCCGGTAAAGTGTTTCTTGAAGTCACAGAAACGACATCTTGCAATTTATTTGAAATACGACACTTGGTATAACTGCGGTACGGGTTTATTTTATTCCTGGTTATTTTCACTTTAGGATTTATCTCGAAAGACAAAATTGAAATACAGATTAACCACATAGCAAGTTTCCAAGAAATAACTCGCGAGACCTTAACAACATAGGCTATTATTTTAAACTGTAGAATAACATATTAATTTTGTTCAATTTCAATACTTGTAAGATAAAATAAAATTAAAAATTCATAAACTTGTGTCATTAATTTTTGAAGTCATTCCCTCAATTGTCATACTTTGAGTTAAGACAACTATTTCATGTAACAATTAAAAAGTGTTTGATTTGCTTTAAAAAAAAAAAAAAAAAAAAAAAATACGTAGAAAATAATTTTAGCCTCTCGAACGCTCTTAAATCGGTCACCGCAGATAACATCTGGTAGCTTACCTTGAATGTCACTGGAGACATGTACGGAACTCCCGAACCTCTGCGAGGGGCCGCGGTGTTGTGGTGGTCAGAATACTCGACCTCTCAACCTCCGTTCCCGGCGGGTTCGCTTCCGGTTTTTTTTCGCACGTGGGAATCGTGTCGGACGATGCCGCTTGTCGGCGGGTTTTCTCGGGGATCTCCCGTTTCCCCTGCCCTCGCATTCCGGTGCTGCTCCATATTCACCTCGCTTCACCCTCATCGGCTCTCAAAGACCTCGATATTTATGTCTCCTGCAAGACCTGGTGACCTCATTGGTCGAGTCCGCGATTCCTGCATTACGTATTTATTTATTTTCTACTTTGTTTACATTGGCGAAGTTATAAAGCTGCAGTGCCTTATCTTACAGTTAACCAGCTGTAATACACTTTGCGCACACGTAAACAAACAAAGAAAAATGTGACAAAAGAGAAGTGTAATAACTTAAGAATGTTAAATGCTTGAAATGACTTCTGGTGGTTTCTAATTAGTGATTTACTTCCCTCAAGCAATAGAGACGTGTGAATTTTCAGGAAATTAAAACTACAGTAGCACAATCATGCATATCATAATCCGGCAATCCTCAATACTAAACATACAATCCAAAGCACAGCATCTACAGGTTAACTAAACCGAAATCAACACGTGTAGCCAGGGTCGTATATGATTATTCAGAAAAAAACATATAAAAAAATACTACAGAATAGATCGTTTGATGTGTTTATGCGTGTTTGTATAATCATTAGCGAATATTCTTGATTTTATTGGTAGAATTATTGCTTGTAAAAGTAATTAGTGCTGTCAAGTTTCATACTCTACTTCACACTTGCTCGTGCGATAGCGACAGCGGAAGAAGCTGCACACGCAACGTTTAGAGTAAAGCTTGAGACTGGACTGAACTCAAACTGGAGACAAAACGTAGTGAATAGGAAGCGAACATGGACATGAAAGTATCGGTTTCAGCTTAAATCTTCCATCCGAATTGAGGCGTAAACAGGCGCGAGGATGAAGTGATCACCTACTGTAAGCTGTGCGATGTCGCCTTTCTGCAACTGCGTGAACTAGAGAATAAATGATTCTCGAAAAAATAATCAAGCGACAGAACAGAGTAGGGGGAGCATGTATGTTCTGGCCCACGGGGGGGGGGGGGGGGGAGCAAGAGTGACACAAGTGCCTTTCTAATAACCTGTAAAAGTGTTTTAGAGGGAGGGGTCACAAATTGGTGCTACGTTTCCAAGGTTAATTCACGCCCTCTACTATGTGGTAACAGTTGTGTACATTACTCAAGTGCAGGTATTTTCTGGTCTGTACTGCACACTGCGAAGCTCACTGACCAATGATCTTACCGGTGGGTAAATGATACGCAAACTGTCTTACTGGTATAGGTCGTGATTAGTTCGTGTAACTGTAGCGGAACAAATTACCTACAGCTCATTGGCTGTGACAACGAAAGAACAGTAGTGCTGACTTGAGTACGGCACGAATCATAACAATTTTTATTTGCAAACCCCGAAACAGTAAATTAAAATGTGTGTGAAAGAGTTAAAAAATAATTGCAGAATATGCTTACCACGTCGAAAATTGATCCCTGTCTATATATATTTTTTTACCATCTAATAATTTTAATATTCGTTTCTCCAACATTATGGTTAAAAAAACTGTACGTCCATTTTGGTCCAAACATTTTACATTTCTATTTTCTCGGACATTGCCCTGGTAGCTTATAATTTACTTTCAAAAATCTTAAAACTCCGCAAACTTCGCAAACATTCGAACAATACACTTCCAAAATTGTGACATGTGTTTCGCTCTCACTGTCAACACTCTCCCGTTGAAAGTGTTTAAAAGTAAACTTCCAATCCGGATTCTACAATCACATCCACCTTGACGACTGGAGTAGATTACTCACTCCAGTCTTGCTTCAGTCAAGTCAGGGTATCTAAAGTAAGGCAGTATTTGCGACAACCCGTCGCGTCCGTCCGTCATCCGTCCGTCAATCACGTGGCTAACAGCCAATCAGAGGTGGCCATTATTGCTGCCCGTCCGTCCGTCAAAATCTTGGCAAGCTTTAAATTTTGACTTTTTTTTGGCAGATTTCTTCGTTATTCCTCGACGAAGTAACAACCGGGAGGGGGCGGTGTTCGGCAGATTACTTGGAAAGATTGTTAACTAAACGTTCGGTCATCGCTCGCCGTTGTAGGCTCGAGGCAAGCAAGGCTTAGTTCTCTCCCCTCCCCCTCCCCTATTCAAACGGTGAGCCGAAGAAGATCGTTTCCGTTCTAGGAAGTTTCAGATGATCGCGAGGCGCCCGAGTTATCTGCCCGTAATCTCAGGCGAGATAAGGACAGTCGGCGCCCGCCCGTAGAAAGTCCCTCGATGACCACTATAGTTGTTTCATCGTCTCTGGGCCGAAGGCCGATGGCGCTCGTATACCCGCGTCGCCTCGCTGGCGCCGGTTCTTCCGCTCTTCAGGCGTCGACCCTCTCTAGCCTAGGTTACTTACTGCACATGAGTATTTCCATGAGATCTTGGTGTTGTTTCTACATTAAACAAGAGACCCGAGAAATTCGCGAGTGCAATGACCTGTAGGCTAGACTTCACAGTTTTATATATTGTTTATTGGTTGATTGTTGTGGTAGTAAAAGGCGGATGTTGGGCGCACAATTTATTGCATCTTGTTTATTGGCTGATTTATCTCCAGGCGGCGTCAAACAACACGTCGACCAATTACAAACGTAACATGAACGCACATGTGTGTGAATTCCAACTTGTCTAGAAATGAACACCCGATATTCTCGGGTCTCTATAAACAGTGAAAATAGTAATATTTAACTCTTCTGCTATTCCGTTAAAAATCTATCTAAACTGCAGCAGTAATTTATACCCAAACAGAAAAAACGAGTGGTGTAAATTAATACATTTTCCCAAACCAGTATTATTTATCATAATTAACGTGTACGTGTTTATAGGTCTGATTACTATATTTATTTATTTTCTCAATTTATTTAATACTAATGTAGTGGACGTAAACCAGCAGATGTAAACACCTGCTGAAAATGAAAGTAGGTACTCGGCAAGACGCGTAACCAACGGGCTCAAAATATAAACGTAGCAGGGGTTTAAAAAAATTTCTCGCTTTGCCGTGAACAGCCTTTGTATTCTGGAACGCTTGAAAATTACGGCGAGGTGGCGTGTTTACTTCTATTCTTCAGAGAACAAGCGTTCCGAAATTCATCGGTTGATGCTTTGGTGCATATGCAACATGTCCGCCGAATTTCCAGGCCGGTTGAACTGGCGGATCAATCGGTTGAACCGGGCTCAACCGAAACAGTTGTTTTTGAGCGTCCGGTGGACATTGGTGGATGCACCAGTGGGTTCTCGAATACGTGAAAGGCCACGGCTGTCCGTAAATGCTCATTCGGGTGGCATTTTAAAACATTGCCCTGCGAGTAGACTTTACTCTTTGGCTGTCCCAAAAAAAACTCTTGAGTAAATGTTTACTCTCTATTGGCGCTGTTTCAAAACTGCGGAGTAATTATTCCGAGCTTCCCGACAGAAGGAGAAATTTACACGCGCTCTTTCGACGAATTACGAAGGGAATGGAGGAAAGTTTAATTTAATTAGAGGAACTTAATTTGTATTGTAAAGTGCTTCTTAACGTCCCCCGGTTTTACGCTTGAAAGCTTAGCAGGAGACGGCTTACAGAATAACTCACTTATAACCTAACTTAAATTAACACCCATGCCTTATCCGGGATTCGAACCCAGAGCTTCCCGCGCCCCTAATCGGCGGCGCACTAACCGGCTGCGCCATGGGAGGTCGGCTAGAGGAACTGGAGAAAATGTAATAATTTTGGTTAGAGACACAGATGAAATAAATTACAAATTTCGGGTGATGAAATTCGTATGTTTTATTTAAAATATAAGTTGTATACACAGGCATACGGCTGCATTTTTAGATATGTATTTTATGATTATGTCACGGTTAGTATAACTTAAAGTGTATATAATTCATATCTTCAAGGAAGGCAGTTTTCTGGATTATGGTATAATTTATTTTCAAAATTTACATTGGTTGCTTAATCAGGATATGTTTGTAAACACAGCATGCTCTTTACTAAGCGGTGGCCTTGTTTACGGTCGTGCATGGTAAAATTATTAACGCAGTACGATATCCAGTACTGGTATTGTATAGTTAGAGACATGCAGGATTCGCGTTATTATTCGGCATCAGGCTAGACTTCACAGTACTGTATGTACTGGAGCTGGCGTCGTTTCTCCATTGGCTGCTGCATAGATATGAAGCCACGCCCTTTCTAACTGAATTGCACGTGATTGGGGCACACAACTGTGAAGTGTTCATATATTATTGGCGCAGAGTTACCCAGGACGTGTCAGGTACATTATGCTCCAATGACAAACGTATTGCAAAGGTACAAGTGTTTAAAGTTTAACGTGTCCCCAAATAATAAAGGGAATTGTGTAGGTCTCTAGGTATAGTCAATTTGCAGTGTCTTCAAACATTTTTGAATCAAGCGTTTGAAAAATTACCCCATGTTTGACGTGTTTTATACTCCTGTTAATGTATAGGTATATTGTTTTTGGTTGAATTAAAAATTTTGGTGTTATTTTGTCCATAAATTGTACTAGTTTATTTATAATTATTGTGAATACAAACAGAGAATGATAGGTGTGTTCGTAACTGCTAGTAAGATGTAGTTCTAATGCAATATAATACTCAACTGCGTGCACGTAAGCGTGGTGCGTTGTCCCTTGAACGTAATTTTCTAGACTCAGGCAGTCTCTCAATTGGCCCAGAGAGCGCACTCCCGTGCTCTCACTCTCGTGACGACATCGCCATGACGTCAGAGAGAACGCTCTCTGGTCGTCTCAGTTCTTCGTCGGAGAGAGCTAGAAGTAGCGAGAGCACACAGAGAGAGAGAGAGAGAGAGAGCACGAAGTAGTATACTCGCTGGCGCTCTCTCGCACACTCTGACCACAAGCCATATTTGTTTACATAATTTTCGTGTTTGAATAAGGTTACGGTATCTTTCTGGGCCAAAAACCACGTTGCGTTTTAACTGTAAGTGTAAAATTTTAACTGTTTTGCACAATGAAATAGCATACGTAACACGTATTTATAAAAACATAAATATGGATTTTTACTTAGGTCTCGTTTTTGTTTGTCATTTTGCTGCAACATGACGGTAAAATATGAAACAAAAATAATAGTATTTTATGCGCTAGTGGTTATTCTGGTAGTGCTATAATTATTTGTGAATTATTTTGAACATGCAATAGTTACTTACAATATCCATGACCAAGAATTTAGCGTAACATGATTTCCCGCCTTTTGGCATCAGCTGTTTGCCTGACGTCGGAGAAGAACGAGAGAGAGAGAGAGAGAGAGGGGGAGAGAGAGAGAGAGATTGTCTCAGTTCCACAGAGCGAGAGCGTGAGAGAGCGTGAAGCAGTGCTCTCACCAGGTTGTGCGAAAGAGTGCTCCCTTAGAAGGGTATTCTATGAGTTGAGACACGGCCTCAGTTGAGCTTTGTTTGCATGAGGTGATGGAATAGTCTGAACGTAATTTTCTATCAGGGCTTCAGGAAAGTTGGATGTAACCATGAACGGACATTATGAAATCATGTCAATGTTTGGCTTAACAGTTTATCTTCAGCATATTTGTGTATTTAAAAGGTTGCGCAGTTAACAATCGTTATTCCTGCCTACATGCTTTTTACATTGCGCACGTTTCAATACTACTCTCAAGGTTATTTCACACGGCCAAATATTTATTTAATTCAATTACTCGAATTCAGTTATTTATTGCACTAATATAACTTAATTTGCCTTTTAATGAATTTTAATCTAATAAGCATTCAGGTCCCCACATGAAATTTTTTTACAATGTTTGTATTGAGACCAGTTTAAAAAATATCAAAAGTAAAAATTTATAGTTACGTGCGACTCACGTACGACACGAAAATTAATGCTTAAACCACGTTTTTTTCTATTATTGTATATACATTATCTTAAAAAAAAAATATGCTTCCTTATTTTGAAACAACATTAAATGTGAGCTCATAACAATATTATTATAAGATTACTTCCATTTATGTTGTCTGAAAAGTTGTGATCGGCGACCGAAAATTTGGATTCAAGAAAACGTCAAACATGTTCAAAACGAAAATCTTCATATTTAAGAAATTGAAAGAGAAAATTGTGGCGGTTATGATGTTCGTATGACGTAATATAGCCTTTAACGAACTGATTTCAATAAAAACTAAAGGTAATACGAAGAAAAAATTTGATCGTGTGAAAGAGCATTAACTCTAGCTTTGTTGAGCTTTTCCTCTATGTTACTCTCGGAGTAATGTTCTGAAACTCTCGCCACCTCGATGGGTACATTCTCTGCATCACGCCTTTGTCGATCACGCCCGAGATAAACGCAAATGTCTCTCGTTTCCAGAAAAACCACTTTCCTCAACACTCCTCCCTCTGGCACTTCCACGCGGACTCCGAAACCGCATATCTTTCTGGGAACTCGAGAAAATAAAAATTGTAGAACGATATGTGCCTTTTCAACTGATAAGTTCGAGATCTGCGGAGACTCCATGCGTACGTGAAGATAAGCCTTTGCACATTTTCCCTGTTCATTTCCAAGAAACGAGGCAACTCCGTTTATAGCACAGTTTAGGTGCAGTATCGACATACAGAGAATTTGCACTATTACATTCTCTAACACCTGTTGCTTTGTAGTCGGGAGGTTCTGGATACAGAAATACAAAAGCAGCAGTTTCTGCAAGATGCCTTCAGGAAGTACAGGTCAGTGGATGACTTCTAAGCACGTGAACTGATATTCTCGTACACTGTTAAAAAATATGTTCCTTATATTCACTGAAATTTTTACGATCATGCGCAGTAAATATACGGAAACGCAATCCATAATGACGAAAAACGGAGTCAAGTGCGTAAGTACAAAATACGGAGAATCTCTGTATTTTCAATAACTTTGGATTTCGGGCACGAGCAAGGGCGAGTCTACACGAAGCTTTCTTCCCCTTAGTAACCAGGAATAATCGTTTCTGAGGCAGTTAAGGTCACTAAGATCTGTTCTTTCAAACATTAAAAAGTAGCATTAGGCGTCTGTAACACTTAGCAACACTTATTGCAACTTGTGTACTCGGGTTCAAATCTTGCTTAGGTATAAAGTATCTTAACTTTTTTAAATATCTATTTTATAGACAGTAGAACACCCACATAATGAAAATTAAAATAAAAAAACGGAGATGATCCGTGAATTTTACGGGAAGTCCGTTTTTGAAAATCGAAGTGTCTGTGATTTTACGGAGAGTGTACGGACACCTCTGGATAAATTTTTACCAGCACTTTTCCGTAAAATGAAGGAAATTTTATTTTACAGTGTAGTAGTGGAGACATATTGGAAGGCTCTTAACATCGCAGTCGTGAGAGCCGACGAGCGTGAAACGAGGTGAGTGCGGAGCGGCAACGGAATGCAAGGGCGGAGGAAACGGGAGATCCCCGAGATAACCCACCGAGCAGCGGCAGCGTCCGGTACGATTCCCACATGCGATAACCTGGAGGGCGACATCGCCGAGACTCGAACCCGGTTCGCCTAGGTGTGAGGCGAGTAGTCTGACCACTGCATCACCGCGGCCACTGGCATTCTCGTAGGCGTATATTTATTTCTGCAATCCAAAGCTCTTTTTAAATATAGATCAACTGCAAATATTTCGTTAAATCGTTGTTGCTTACTAACGTACAATACGGAAGAGGCCTGCAAAATTTTTTTCAGAAGGCATATTTACGTTTCGGTAGATTATAAAGATTATAGTCATGGGTAGGGATAGGAACATTTCGCGATTTCATTTCAGGACAAGATAGACGTCAAACACGTGTACACTGAAGTTGACTTTGCAATTGGATCGCAGTTTATTAGACACGCCCTGGACGACTCTGAGCTAATAGCAGACTTGCAAGGAAACAAGTAGCGAGTGCCATACTGCCAGGTGTGAAGTAACACTGGCTACTCGAGTATAAACATGACTGCGGAGTCTAGCCTACAGGTAATTGAACTTGCGAGTTTTTCCTATCCCTACTTATGGAACTTGACTCAATGGAACTGTCAAAGGTAAAGTCAAGCACTCTTGACTTTACGATTTCGAAAAGTTTAAATTTAAAGTCAAAGTCAAGCAGCCATTTTGCCGAGAATCTAACGTAGATTATGTGGAAAGTGTGTTATTTTATTGTAGGGCGATTTAAATATCGGTATATTAAACAAAGCTCGTTTTAAATTAAATAAATGTCTAGCAAATATAATGTGAAGAGGAAATACTATATGAACTGACATATTTTAATAAAGTGAACAAATGAGTAATTTGTTTTAAAATTAACTTTTAGTTTAACTTTTAAGCCTATTTTTAATAAAGGTACGTCAAATATATTCCTGTATAATATCATTATTATTTTCATAACAAGATACACATTTTTACGAAGCTCTCAGAACCGATGTTCTATTGTCTTAACTCTGGCTTTACAATATTGTATTGTGTGTTGGTGGTTTCGTCAGAGGGAAGGAAATAGTCGAATGCTAAAGTTTTCTATTGTGTGAGAAACTTTAGTTAAGCGTAGTTTGCACGAGGCGGAGGAATATCTTGGAAGTATAACTTAAGCAGGGCCTCAGAAAAGTGTGAAGTAACGGTGGAGGGATTATATTCACTTTTTCAGTATGTTGCTGGTGTGTGTGTGTGTGTGTATGTGTGTGTGTGTGTGGGAGGGGGAAAAAAGGAAGGGGGGGGGGGGGTTGCAAATGCATTGCCCAGGCACTCGCCGAAGCAATGCGCTCTCCGACTTCAGCCCAGGCCAGACACGCTGTGTTCTTATTGTGAACAAGCAAACACTATCACGTGATTGCTTCG
This sequence comes from Dryococelus australis, assembly GCA_029891345.1. Classification (NCBI taxonomy): domain Eukaryota; kingdom Metazoa; phylum Arthropoda; class Insecta; order Phasmatodea; family Phasmatidae; genus Dryococelus; species Dryococelus australis. Next base: position 91,779,942 of record CM057005.1, read on the forward strand.
GGGTTGGTTGGGAGGGGAGAACTTGCGTCCTCTCGTGGCCACCGCGTTCCCGGCCAATCAGCGCGAGAGAGGGCATCATCTTAATGACGCGAGGGAATTAGCTAACAAGCCGCTCTGCAAACACTTTACATGTCGCCCAGGGAGCTGGCCCAACAACTGCTCCCTGCAAATAAAATGTCTTTTTCTTCGCCGCCGTTCGGATTGGGAACGAAATCGTTCAGTTTCCAATTTAACTGGTGCACTAAAAAAATCTGCATCAGTGATTTCGATCAGTGGCATTGTTCTTAATGAAACTTCAGTTAATGATTTGTTATAGGTACAGCCACCATTTTTTTCTCGCGAAAACATTCACGTGGAAGCTAGAGACGTACAAAATTCGCGTTATTATTTGATACTATGCTAGACTTCACTATCCTATTCCTGCATGATAACAATTCGTATTCTCGCCAATGAATATTGGTTGTTCAACCGCTGAGCCGTAACTACTGGCTGAAAGCGTCAATTAGGCGTCCCCACACAAGTTTTCGGCCAATGGCAGAAGACAAGCTAGCGTACAACGTCTTGGAGTTCCTCCTGCAGCTACACAATAACGCGAATTTTGCAGGTCCCTACTAATGCCCTATGTATAGGGATAGGAAAATTTCGCGAATTCATTTCGGGACAAGATAGACGCCAAACATATACACGGTGAAGTCACCTTCGCAATTGGATCACAGTTTATTAGGCCCACCCTGCACGCCTCTGAGCCAATGGCACTTGCGAATTCCATAACTGCCAGGTGTTGGACAGCAGTCAATGAACACAAAGCTGAGGTTCCAATAGGCATAGGACTGAGGAGTCTAGCCTATTGGTCATTGAACTCTCGAAATTTTCCTATCCCTACCTATGTGCACACTTGCAGTTTTCATTTGGCTACTGGCCGCTTGTGTTTGTGCGAAGGCAATCTGTTACACGAGTGAGCCAAGCAGAGTTAAGTTTCTCCGACACTGACCGTCCGTGATCCGCGGGCAGACGCGTAACAATTCAAATGATCCAATCACGAAAGTGGTTCTGAAGTAAAGTGCGTTGGAACACAACTTGTCCTGAAATCTTTTCGCGGAAAACAGCTGCCCCTAGTTAGAGGCCGTTCACGGTAAATTGAGACTCTTGAGAACACTGTTTATGGCCTGCCTATAAGTTATGCACTTAGTGTATTAGTTCACCACTAGTAAAATTAACATTGTCATTTGCCTGATCACTTTAGTCACGCGTCGTTCGAGTGAAACTGTGAAATCATTAGGCAAGTAAATATTTCACGAAACCTTAGTGTGGTATGTGTAAAACTAATCTTGAATTTTTAACACATTCTAAACTATACTCGAGCTAAGATAGAGCAACTCCAGTTTAAAAATTTGTTCGTCCTACAAAATAAAACTCGCGTGGTTGTAGTCATTGTTCTGCTAGTAATGAACAGTATCATACAAAAATAATATATAGGGACACCCGAATTCCGCGAAATATTTCATAACAGTGAAGCTCAGATCCACTCTCTTAATTGGATGAGCGAAATGTTACGCGTCTTTGGTGTACACGGCCAAGAATCACAGACGTAACGTATCGGAGTTGCCTAATTCTGGTTGGCCAGTCAAGTAAGAAAATGTCTCCTCGCAAAGAAACTCCGCCAATAAGAAAAATAAAACTGCTGGTATGCTCGTAGTGTATTGAAATATAGCATATGCGTGAATCTCTTCGCGAAGTTCAGGTGTCCCTCACAATCCAGTAGCTATAGTTTTCCTGCAAATAAAAATGTACTTTTTGTTATTATATCCTTATAAAAGGACACGATTTACTGCAAACCTTTTACACAGTGAGGGACATTTGATTGGAGTATAATCAGCTCTGCGAGCCCAGTAGCTGATGACCAGCCAATGAAGAACGTTGTAGATAACTGTGAGCATGCCTAGTGTGGTGTGGGCCAATGGAACAGTGGTGAGTAGGAATACAGAAACCAACATGATGGACGTTCCTGCAGTGGTGTATTCAGGTGATTCACTTCTAACTGGTCTTCAATTATACGTGCAGGCCTGAATGTGCTAACAAGCAAGTGTTGTCGACTTCATTTTTATCATATGTAAACATTGAGCTACACTGAAAATTTAGAATGTTTTCTAAAATAACGTTTTGTAAATATACAACGATTTATCTGTATTGTTACAACCCGGTAGCTATAGCTTTCCCGTAAAAATGTGAAGTGAAGAGATCTGGGCGGCGCTTAACAGCGCGGTCTTGAGAGCCGATGAGGGTGATTGAAGTGAGTATGGTGCGGCGCCGGAATGAAGGGGCTGGGGAAACGGGATATCCCCTAGAAAACTCGCCTACCAACGGCATCGTCCGGTACCATTTCCACGTGCAAAGCTCCGGTGACCCGGCCGGGGAATGAACCCGGTTCGCCTATGTGGGAGGCGAGTAGGCTAACCGCTCAGCCACCGCAGACTGTACCTAGTGTGACAATTTGCCATTATGATATTTCTTTAGTTGGAGAAATATTTTGTTTGGAAATACATCTTCAAGACAGACATATTTTGGGTAAATAATTTTTTTTTCATGTGATAACAATTTATACTGAATTCATTCACATTAAAGATTTCTGAATTTACCACCAGGGATAAATAAACACATATCCACCGCCTTGAATTTTATTTTAAAATGCGTATTAACGTCTAAGGAATGTCGTCAGAAGGCGGTGTCTCATCCGTCCAACGAAAGTTACGGTTTGGTAAATAATTGACGATGTATGAATTTAAAAAGTTCCCTGCGATTGGTTTGAAGTTCACGTGACCGCCGGAGTGAAGGATGCCACAGATGGCTGTGAGTCCAGCGTTAGGCTCCCATATCACGAATTTTTCGACTTTTTGGTGTTATATTTTCAAAACTATAATTAATTTGACTACAAATCGTTCACGATAAAGTGAGCACTTTCGACGCCCTAGTTATTTTTTTTAATTCAACCAGTTTATATCCTTCCCCCACTTGTTAATGTAATCCCGGCCATGTGATTAATAAATACAATGTATACATTCACCATACCCAAAATCAAAAGTCCAGGCCACAATGAAACATATTTATTGGTTATTATGTCTGATGAAACAGCTTCAAAAAGTGCTCACTTTACCGTGAACGGCCTATACAAATATTTACGGTTTTGTGATGCTTGTATAAATCTCTGTTAGTTAAACCTTTGAGCAGTACGCACGTATATACTCGGGGCTACGTTTATATGGAAACCTCTTTGCTCTTCAGAAAGAAAAAAAAAAGGCATACTTCAGTAATTTTATTGTTTCACTGCAATTTATCGGAATCTAAATCAAACATTACAATTAGTCAACATTTCCATTTGTAAGAAGAAAACAGTTATTTTTTATAGATTACCAACTGGGCACGATGTATTGCGACACTTGTTATAGGCTGTTCATGGTAAAGTGAACACTTTTTAAGGCCCTTCTAAATTTTCCCTTTCATCTAATTTCCACCTTCCTGCTGCTTTTTTATATAAACATTGCAATGCGACCAATAAACACCACCTTCAAAATTTAATGCCTGAGGCCGCAATGAGATATATTTATTAGCGGTTGATGCCTGTTGGGAGGGCCTTAAAAAGTGCTCACTTTACCGTGAACAGCCTATACCTCTGTAGCGACAAATTAATAGGTGTACAGTCAAAGCGTTGACTCCATAGGTCGACAGCCAGCCAATAATAAATGACGCAAACTACGGTAGGCGTGTCCGGTGTGGAGAGGACCAATAGGACGATGTTTAGTGGATATACAGAACTGATACTGCAGTGGCTCAGGTCAACCTTTGTCCTCTGTGCCAGCAAATTTGTGCCATCCTCAAAGGGTTGGAGAAAAACCAATATTATAGTGAAACATGGCCGTGGCAGGCCCGTGCGGGCAGTGAGTTACAGACACGGGAAGATTTCTAATAGACGGAAATGTGCGGGTAGTTATCCAGGTAGGGCGGAGGCCGAGGGGTAATCGCAAGTGACGTGTGTAAGGGCGCAGGTCGTCGTGAAGGGGATTAAATCACGGCGGGAAGCGCGATAACACGAGAACGTGGCGGCACGCACATGCAATCCGCTAATGAAGTGTAATCACCACGGATTCGTACGCCCTCCCGGAGGAGACCAGCGGGCAGTGATTAATTTATCGGGAGGAAGGGGGTTGTTTGTTGAGGGTGTAGAGGGGGGTGAGTGCTCGGTAGGACTCATCAGCCTGATGGGCCCACGACGACTACACCCGCGAGCGGTGTGTTCGGGAACTACATTCGAGAGACACGACTAGGCAATTTTTTTTCAATGTGACTTTAGGCTAATGGAACAATATTGAATAGTTTAGGAAATTCAGGACTACGCTCGAGCTACGTTCGAGCAACGCCAGTTTTCAAATTGCCTCGTCCTTGAAAATAATACTCGCATGGTTATAGAGCCAATGTTCCGCTAGTATTTCATAGGATACTACAAGAACAATAGAACCCAGCAGCTATAGTTTTCCTGTAAAAAATATGTATTTTGCTATCCCTTTATAAAAGGACACGATTGACTGTAAACCTTTTACACAGCGAGAGACATTTTACTGGAGCATAATCAGCTCAGCGACCCCAATGGCTGATAACCAGCCAATGAAGAATGCTGTAGGTCACGATAAGCACGCCCAGTGTGATGTGGACCAATAGAAGAGTGGTAAGTGGGAATACAGAACCCAGTGGTGTACACAGGGTCTGCACACATGTACTGGCACTTAAGACAAATTAGAAGTGTGTCACCTATATCCACTACTGCAAGAACACCGGTTCTGTTGGTGTCTGTGTTAGAACTCGCCATCGTCCTATTGGTCCATACCACACCGGACACTAACCTGTGCTTTACAGCGTTCATTGTTGGCCGGTCATCGACCAGTGGAGAGCCGAGCTGGTTTAGACCCAATAAAAGTTCATTTATCGTATAAAAGGATTTGCACTCAATCATGTACCTTTGAGTGGCTGTAAGCATTAGCAATATCACTGTTACTGCGCTGTCGTGTTCTTGGAGGCCGTGTTAAACACTAGCAGAGAAAAGACTGCACATCCTTGCGAGTTTTGTTCTGAACAACAAAGAAATTTTTAGATAATCGTTGCTCGGGCAACACTTGAGCATAGTCTACAAAGTGTGAACTCTCTGAGGACCACACAAATTTACTGGTACTGAAGACAAGGTATAAATGAGCTACATATATTCTCCACTACAACATTACCAGTTGTGTTTCACTCTGTGTATCCACTTTCCATCGCCCTATTGGTCCTGGCTACACCGGACACGGTTACTGTACTCTGCAACGTATATTATTGGCTAGCTGTTGGCCAATGAAGTCGCGCGTTGTGTACCAATTAATGAGTCGCGACAGATGTAACAGGTTTTACGATCCACCGCTTTCATTTGAGAAATTATCGAAAATATCAGTTTCATCATTATTACACACTGAAATGTTAACTCATTGTAATTTTTTTTCTTAGTTTCTGATAAATTCCAGTGTAACAGTAAAACTAAGAAAGTTTGAGTTTTGTCTTCAAGGGCAAAGAAATGTATATCTAAACATATCCCCGAGTATATGCGTCCATACTCCTCAAAGTGCTAAGTAGGCCCGGCTAAGGAGTCTCCAAGAAGTTTTCAAGTCTTGTTTGGCCTTCTGTATGTTGCCACACGCCAGCTTTATGAAAGCTCGCTGCCGCCATCACGGTAGACAGCATTTGGCGTTGTCTGTCATTTCAAGTGCACGACGTACAATTACTCTCTCGCGGCGCCGAGAAGAAAAATTTATGTGCCCTTATAAAGGGGTTCGTTTATGGGAGTTAAAGTCGTCCCCTTTAGCTCGACATCCTTGGCCGCGCAAGGACTGGCGAATTTATGTGCTACGCGATCGCTGCGTTTGTTACCGGTAGCGACGTTTGAAACTACTTGTTTATCTCACCGAAAGTAATTTATCTCCGGGCTACATACGAGATTACGTGGCCACCAGCGTTGCTGTCCGTGGATGTGGCCAGATGACGTTGTCTTGTGGTCCGTGATTAGCGAAGGAAAAAAAAGTTAGCCCGTGTTGCAACTGGAGATCTGGATTTCGTTAACACTTTGTAGACTATGTTCGAGTGTGGCTCGAGCAAAGTTAATTTGGAAAATTTCTTTGTTGTCCAGGACAAAACTCGCATGGATGCAAGGTCTTTGTTCGGTCATTGTTTAACATGACCTCCACAAGAACACCGCACCGCAGTAACAATAATATTGCTAACGGTAGAATTCCTTCTTTATTGCCACTACAAAGGACATGATTGGTAGTAAATCCTTTTATACGATAAACGACATTTGATTGGGTCAATATCAGCTCGACTCTCCATTATTTGATGACCGGCCAATAATGAAAGCTGTAAAGTCCAGGGTAGTGTCCGGTGTGGTATGGACCAATAGGAAGATGCTGAGTTCTAACACAGGCACCCACAGAACCTATGTTCTTGCAGTAGTGGACACAGGGGATTCACTTCTAATTTTTCCTAATTGCCTTTAAATGTGCGCAGACCTCAAAGTGTTAATCAAGATCGCTGGACAGAAGTGAACTCTCTACAACGCGCGAGTCCACTTGCCGTTGTAAAGAAACGGAAGCAGAGAAAACATATTTAATTGTCTCTTTCTTTCAAAATATTTCACAGCAAACAATTTGAGGGTAATATTTGCATAATAACGGACTTCTCTTAACCACATTGGCAGTAGGCAGAGGTACTGAAATCTTGCGAAAAGTTTTCAAGACAAGTTCTACTTCAAAATACTGTAGTGTCGTATACCTACCTTGATTGGCTGAATTACATTCTGACACGTGTTAACTGTCTGCACACGAATCACGTAAGAGCCGTGCCGATGTTGCCAAATTGTGAGTGGCCCGGTCAAATGTGAAAACGACTTCTCAAGCAGACAGCAACCAATGGCAATAAACAAACCGCTGTCGGGTGCTTATAGTATTGAAGACTACCGTGTACTCATTTTTTTTTTTTCCGCGAAAAGTCACTAGTTTTAGCAATAGAAATATTCGCCTAAACGTTAAGAGCCGCCTAAATCTCTTACTTGCTCATCACTCGAAGTGCTACATACCGTTTAATTGACAAGACAGATAGTTGCCTTAAGTTTAACGTTAGGAATTTAAGTAATACGGTTAGGCATCGAAAGCACTTGATAGCTACGGCGACCTGTTTTTCGCGTACATATACCACGACTAGTCTTACTGGAAAAACACGTTAGTTCAGTAACAATCTCGTGGTTGGATGATTTGAACTCTCACTCATCTCAGGTGTCTGCCAGCCAATCACGGCAGGTCAGTGTCGGAGTAACTTTACTCTGATAGGCCCAGTCACATGGAGAATGTATCCTCACACAGACACTCTGCCAGTAACCAAAGGACACCTGCTTGTGTACACATAGAATGTTGATCTTTTTCCTGCGCACAAATATTTCCGCGAGAAACCGATGACCCTAATTTCTTTTGATATACATTGTTTAACTGATCCATCAGTCAAAAACAAATCACTGAAAAAAGGAATGAAAGGTTTATGAATAAGTGGAAAATTTCAATGAATCAGTAAGTGGAGGAGAACATTTTTTTTCTTCTTTTTTTTCACTGATTCGCCAGTTAAATTGACTGAAGTGACTGTTGAATAAGTCAGGAGCTGTTGACTGGTTTCAGCGATGACATCTCACTAATTCAGATTTAGAGTGTTGTCCAAATATGAGGTTTAGTCTGCTGTCAAATGAATACGCGAAATTCTCGTACCTCTAATAGCAGAACATCAGGTCTTAAGGAGAGCATTTGTAAGTGCTCATTTAACCATCAACAGCGATTTATGTAATTTTCACAAAATCGTTAAGAGATATCTTTTTTTAAACTGCAAACATTTATCATTTACTATATGTATCAATTATTGAGAATGAAAATTTAAGCTAATAATTATGATCTGATTTTTAAAAAACAAAATTCAATTAATGTACAATACTCACCTTATATTCCACACAGTGGCAGAAGTCTACTGTTTCCTTTCCAAAAAAAGCGAAATCTGGAACATTACCTTTTAAAGTTAATATTTTTCTTTCAACTATATCATAATAAGTTCTTCATTCTCTCCTTATGTAACCAATATAATCAGTAACAGACAAGTACTTAAATAGATGTTCTACCTGAAGCCATTTAAAATTATTATTTTTGTATATTATATTACAAAATAACATAAAAAAAGTGCAACCACAGTGAACCAAACCCATTTTTAATAAAAAAAACATAACTAAAACTAATCTTTCAAAATAAGTAATTCTTTCGCTAAATATAATTTTCCTAATATTATGAGTAGAGACCTGCAAAATTCGCGTTATCGTTTAAGCACAAAATAGGCGTCAAACACATGTGCGTTTGTGCTGCTATCTGTCATTGGACTGCTGCTAGTTAAACGCGCCCTGGGCGACCTTGAACCAATCGGAAACGGGTGACGACAAGAGAGCCCAATCACGCCCCGTTAATAGTTAAAAAGAGACTGTGGTTGGTCCCTTTTGCAGAAGCCAATAAACAAATGTCACCAACTCTAGTGTATATAGGATAGCGAAGTCTGGCATGCCGCCAAATAATAACCCGAATTTTGTATGTCTCTACCAATAAGCAAACGATAATGTGTCGAGTGTATAGAGGACTGTCCAGCCTAGCTTGCGCCAACTGAATATGCGAAATACTCGGGGCTCTTGATTATAAGTGAGACCTGAAAAATTTGCGTTATTATATAGGGTCAGGCTAAACTCCACAGTGCTGTACATATTCGAGCCGGCATAGTTTCTCGATTGGCTGCTGCATGGATGCGAAGCCACAACCTTTAAGGCTGAACTGCGTGTGATTGGACTACACAGTTATGAAGTGGTAATTTATTGGCGGAGAGTTACAAAGGGCGTGTCTAATAAAGTATTGTCCAATGACAAACTTATTGCAAAGGTACACGTTTTTGAAGTTTAATGTGTCTCTAATTCTAAGGTATTTTCTGAAAACCACCAAAGTCGCCAATGAACTCTGACCATGGGTAGGTTTATTCCTGGAACAAGCTTAATAATTTTTTTTTTGTAATGTGATGGCATATTTAAAGCTTTAGGCAACAAAGGCCATCTGAACAACTGCTTGCTATTCACGTCGTGTAATGCCCGACATACTATGTGCGCACGCGCGCGTGATCCAGCAGAGGTCGCGACCACCCGTACAATGCGAGGCCGCCCCTCGGCCTCAGCACAGCATACGTGAGCGTGCAGAAGACAAGTCGACTCCATTATTTGCCCGACCAGATGTTTACCACAGCTGGGCCACGAAATATAGCGCAGAGACGTGCGAAATTCGCGCTTGCCATTTAAGGACAAACTGATCTGCAAGTTACTGTGTGTTTGACCGACCTCAGTAACAGGCTGGACATATGTCTGTCACGCCTCGGAGAACTCTTGAGAGAGTTATATTAGTTCAGCGATGGATTGGCCGATCTCTTTCAAGGATATGAAGCAGGTAGGTGACGATGATTAAAGTGCAGCGGCCAATGAAACCGCGGGTTGTACTCGCTTGTTTATAAGACAGTATAGCCTATCCTGTCACCGAAAGACAAACGCGAACTTTGCACGGTAGGGACCTGCGGAATTCGCGTTGTCTTGTAGGTATAGACTAAACTCCAAGATGTTGTAGTCTGAGTGACTTCTACTATTGGCCAACAACTTGTGCGTACGCCCCAAGGACGCTTTCAGCCTATAGTAAAGCCTCGAAGGTTGAGCGACCAATCTCCAGTAAAGTGGCCACACATGGCGTCGTATAGTTACTAGTAGCCAATGAAATCACGAACTGAGCTCAAGCAGGTATAGGACAGTGAGGTCTAGCATGTTACAGGCTGTTCACGGTAAAATGAGCACTTTCGAAAGTCCTGCTTAAGATCTACTTGAATACACGTTGTGTATTCTTCCGCCTTATGTAAAATTAACGTTGCCATGAGCCTCATTACTTTATTCATGTGTCGGTCAAAAGACACTGTGAAATTATTAGGAAAATAAATACGTCACAAATACACTCATTTTTACACATCGATAAATAAAAATAAAATAAAAAAAAACAAAAACAGAAAGCGAAAGAAATAATTTTAAGTTATCAGTAGGGACAGGTGTTTTTTTTTTTTTCGCGAAAATATTTCAAGACCAATTGTACACTCACAACACTTTTGTTCATATGCACTTCCGTGGTGGGATGATTTTAAACGCCACGAGTATTAATTGTCTGTCCGCGAATCATGGACGTTCAGTATTGGAGTACGTTATTACGATTGGCCCATTCAAATAGGAACATGTCTTCTCACACAGACGTGTGGCCAATAAGCAAAGAAAGTTATGGTTGTGGACGTAGGATATTGCAGTTTAGCATTGCAATTTAAATTTCCGCGAAAAACACCTGTCCCTAGTTATCAGAAATGCTTATCTGACACTTTTATTTGACGTTAAGATATGGAACTACTCTCCATCCATCGTTATCAACTTTACAGGGCGAATTTCACTCAGTGCACCCATTAAAATATACACACGCATGCAGGGGCAGTGACTTTTTTCTAAGGTTCATTTCTAAAGTGTTCAATTTATTGTGAACAGCTTTTACCAAATAATAACGCGAATTTCGCATGTTTCCGTCTATAATGAACAGTAGAGAGATATTGGAGGCTCTTGAAATCTTGTTCTTGAAAGCTGATGAGTGTGTGTGGTAAGGTGAGTATGGAGCAACGCCGGAGTGGAAGGTCGTGGAAACGGGATATCCACGAGAAAACCGGCCGACCAGCGGCATCGTCCGGCACGATCCCCACGTGCAACAATACGAGGTAGACCCCGCCGGGAATAGAACCAGGCACGCAGTGGTGAGGGACGAATTGTCTAACCACTGCACACCGCGATACCTTTAACACTTTGAGGAGTATGCGCGTATATAGGCTGTTCACGGTAAAGTGAGCACTTTTGAGGCCCTAGTCACTTTTTCCTTTCAGCCATTTTTATCCTTTAACCACCTTTTTAAAATAAATATTTCCATGTAAGTATTTAACACATTGTATATATTCCACAGCACACGGAAGATTCCGTCTAAAACTAGAATAAAATATTCTTATTGATCATTATTCCAAATGAGAGGTGTTTTCAGAAGTTCTCAATTTTTCGTGAACATTCTATATACTCGTGCCTACCTTTATATGGAAATTTATTTGCTCTTGAAGACAAAACTAACACATTTATAGCTTTACTGTTTCACTGGAACTTATCGGAATATAAGTAAAAGAAATACAAATTCTCAATATTTAAGTTTGTAGTAATAAAGCTGTTATTTTAGTAATGTTCCAAATGAACACGATGGACTGTAACACGTTATACATCTGTTACGACACATTAATTGGGACACAGTTAACGCGCAACTTCATTGGCCGAAGGCCAGCCAGTAATTAACGTTATACAGTGTAAGAGGCGCGTCCGGTGAAGCCAGGGCTAATATGACGATGGCAAGTAGAACTATATAAAGGTTGTTCACTTTTGTGTGAGCCAGTGCGCCCTTTTGTGAGCCCTTTTGAAATTAAGCTTATGAAAACGTCACCGCCCCTACCTGCATATACTTCAATGGATGCAATGAGTGTCATTCGCCCAGTAAAGTTGGTAACAATGGAGGGGAGAGTAGTTCCATGTATTAACGTCTAATAAATAGTGTAGGTAACCATTTGGGCTAACTTCCATTATTTCTCTAGCTTTCAGTTTTTTTATACTGCATCGAAGTGTAAAAAAAGAGCAGATTTCTACAATGTTTATATTTCTAATAATTTCACAGTTTCACTTGACCGACGCATGAATAAAGTGATGAGTAGGGATAGGAAAAATTCGCGAGTTCAATGACCTGTAGGCTAGACTCCACAGTCATGTTTATACTCGAGCTTCAAAAGTTTGTTCATTGGCTGCTGCCCCAGAGAGTAGCCAGTGCTACTTCACACCTGGCAGTATGGCAAGCGCTACTTGTTTCCTTGCAAGTCTGCTATTGGCTCAGAGTCGTCCAGGGCGTGTCTAATAAACTGCGATCCAATTGCAAAGCCGACTTCAGTGTACACGTGTTTGACGTCTATCTTGTCCTGAAATGAACTCGCGAAATTTTCCTGTCCCTAAGTGATGATGCCCAAGGCAATGTTAATTTTATATAAGGCGGAATAACACAGAACGTGCGTACAAGTAGATCTTAAGCAGGGCTTTCAAAAGTGCTCGTTTTATCGTGAACAGCCTATAGATACCAGCACCGCTGATATCGATGAAGTGGAGAATATAGTTAGCTCACGTCAGCCTTGTCTTCAGTGGCAGTAAATCTGTGGCGCCGCCAAAGGGTTAAAGTAAGTAGCTACACATTGTTATTCAGCCTTGGAAAGATACTTACATGTGTTGTGTCGTACAGACGCGAAAAAGAAAAAAGGGGGGGGGGGTGGAGGGGGAGCGCCTGGGGTATCACGCAGATCCGAGCCGCCCGGCTTCAACAAGGCGAGTTCCTGATTATGTTTCCAACTCCCGTGCTTATGATGGACGACTTGCCTTCCCGCGGCATGCCAGTGTGCATGCGTGCCGGCTCGTGTTCCTCTCGGGAGAGCACGTGACCCTCGGCGATGCGAAAAAATAAATAAATAAAAGAATACCCTCCCTTTTCGCAGCTGGTGGTTCGTCCTGAGTTCGCACACGTAAATGCGAGGTCGCCCCCGAACCCCGCCCTCTGCAAGGCGCGCGGCATGCCAAGCAAGGACGGCGAAGACACTACGGGCCTTATTCATAGTCGTGTTTAGTCCGGACTAAGGAAAGATCATCCTCCGACCAAAATTTTTCCTATTCAGAGAGCATTTTTATTTGCTAGTCCGAGGATCATCTTGCTTTAGTACGGCCTAACATTTAGTACGGAATGAGGGTAGGATTAACGAAGCATTAAGGTCAAAAAGAAACATGGCGAACATAAAATAAGACAGTTTCGTTAGTATTACATGCCATATTACATGCCATACATATTACATTAGTATTACATGCCATATATATATATATATATATATATATATATATATATATATATATATATATATATATATATATATATATATACACGCATATATATATATATATATATATATATATATATATATATATATATATACACACATACATACATATATATATATATATATATATATATATATATATATATATATATATATATATATATATATATATATATATATATATGATGTGTGTGTGTGTGTGTGTGTGTGTGTGTGTGTGTGTGTGTGTGTGTGTGTGAGAGTTTTGTGTGTGTGTGGTTTGTGTGTGTAAGTATACATTCATAACTAAAATGTAATAGTAGCTCAATTGTATCATCGTGGCTGATGTGCAGAAGAATGCAAGGTTCGAATCTCTACTGGGAGATAGTTTTTTTTTAAACAAGTTTTCAATGTATTTAACATCATTATCAAGACAGTATTGATGTAATAAAATGAAACCAGCCCATATTAACTGTGCATAGGGGTGTGCTATGAAAATTTAACAAATCAATATGGAATAATAAGTTAATAGTATATTAATTTTATCGTTCTCCATTCTGCAGTATTGCCATATATGATGCAGTAATAAAACAATGGTAAGACGAATAAAGTGATGTTAATGTAATGAATAACGCGATCTGTTTATACGAGCAGGCAAAAATAACACTCCACAATATCAAGAGCATCACTTTTGAATGGAAATAATCAAAACCAGATATATGGGCCAGGATATTTTATATACACTTTTTCTATTCCAAAGTTGCTGTGTAAAATATATTTATAATTACAAAACGTATACTTTTATTTTCAATGCAACACGCAGTATAATAGATTATATTCTTTTTCTTATTACGTACATTAAGATTATTGTAATTTCCTGTTAAATTTGAAAAGAAAAAACATTTTCTTGTAAATAAGTTATATTGTATTTAGCGCTATTAGGGACGGAAGTCTGCAAGGTGCATGCGTACTAAACTTGACAACAATGTACGTCCATGACCCTTCGACTAAGGTTAGTCCTACTCTGGTCGGGGTTTATGAATACGATATAGTTAGTCCACCCTTAGTCCGGACTAACCTCAGACCATCTCCGAGGAAGATCATCTCTGGATCATTCTTGGACGAATCTCTGACTATGAATAAGGCCCTTCGACTAAAGTTAGTTCTACTCTGGTCGGGGTTTATGAATACGATATAGTTAGTCCACCCTTAGTCCGGACTAACCTCAGACCATCTCCGAGGAAGATCATCTCTGGATCATTCTTGGACGAATCTCTGACTATGAATAAGGCCCTTCGACTAAAGTTAGTTCTACTCTGGTCGGGGTTTATGAATACGATATAGTTAGTCCACCCTTAGTCCGGACTAACCTCAGACCATCTCCGAGGAAGATCATCTCTGGATCATTCTTGGACGAATCTCTGACTATGAATAAGGCCTTATGTGTAGAACCTGGAAAATTCTTGTTATTCTTTGGTATAGGCCGTTCACGGTAAAGTGAGCACGTTTGAAATCAACCGTATAAAAGTCACTGATCTTTCCTGCAAATATTTTAACGGGCGCACTGAGTGCCATGTGGCGCAGTAGAGTTGGTAACGATGGGGAGAAAATAGTTCCGTTGCTTAACGCCGAATTAAATGTGTTAGGTAAACATTTGTGATAACTTTAAACTATTTCTTTTATTTTCTGTATTTTTTAATGAATGTAAGTGTAAGAATTTGCGAATTTTGTATTACACTTACTTTTCTCGCAATGCGATAGTTTCACTTGACCAACGCATGAATGTATTGATGAAGCCGAGGCAGAGTTAATTTTACATAAGGCGGGATAATATACAACATGCATACACGCAGATCTTAAGCAGGGCTTTCGGAAAGCGCTCACTTTATCGTGAACAGCCTTTAAAAGTAGGACTTTATCACACGCAATGAAAGCCCACATTCTTTGTAATTGTATCTTGCCGCTTAAGGAAACTGCCTAGGCAAGCTTTTGAGAATGCGATATTTGACCATTTCCGCGAATTATTATTTTTTCCAAGAATACACCTGGTATGACAAAAGAAAAAAAAATAGGGGCATCGCATAGGCAATAGTTATTTATATTTTTTTGACGAAAAATCGTATTTACAGAATATTTATTTACCGAGATACGCGTATTCGCACAAACAACTATTTCGCAGAAAAACGAGAGGGCCCATCCCACTCTTAAGAGCGGCTCCACTCCACTTAAGGAAACTACTGGTGGCTGTGAAATTTAAATGGGAAATCCCATGTTAATGAAATTTCGCCTCGGTATGTTAATTTTAAGGACTAGCGTTTTCAAACAAAAATGTATTCTTCAGGAAATTTTTCAGGAGACGTTATCTACAGCGGAGATATTTCCATAGCATGGATAGCCTTTTCGCAAAGAATTTTAAAAACGTATGTTTTACAGAAATATCCGTTACGGTTATGCTTTTCTAAAACGTTCGTGAAGAATACGTTTTGTTCTTTAAAATTAACACTTTGTAGACTACAATCGAGTGTAGCTCGAGCAAAGCTAATTTGAAAATTTCTTTGTCGTTTAGAACAAAACTCCCATGGATGTGCAGTCTTTGTTCGCCTACCGTTTAACATGATCTCACAAGAACACAACAGTGCAGTAACAATGATATTGTTAACGATAGAATTTATTTTTCTATAGCCATTCAAAGGGACATGATTGATTGTAAATCATATTTATGCGACAAAGAACATTTGATTGGGTCTAAACCAGCTCGGCTCTCCATTGGTTGATAACCGGCCAATAATGAACGCTGTAAAGTACAAGGTAGTGTCCGGTGTGGTATGGACCAATAGGACGATGGCGAGTTCTAACACAGACACCAACAGAGCCGGTGTTCTTGCAGTAGTGGATATAGGTGACTCGCTCCTTAATGTGTTAATGCCTGATGCTGCAATAAGATATATTTATTAATGGTCAAAGCCTGTTGGAGGGCCTTAAAAAGTGCTCACTTTTACCGTGAACAGCCTATATTTTGATGTTTACCGGCGCCTTAAACACGGGCTTGTCCCGCCTGTCGCGTCGCAAACGCTACTTCCTCGCGAGTACTGGCTGCAAGGGGCTTTAGAGGCCACGACGGCAGGAAACGCGGGCTCCGGGGGCATTAGACGCCTCGTCGTGCGCGCTCCTTGGAGGAGGGAGAAGACGCCAGACGTCGGGACGTCTTCTCTCCCGCGACGCCTTGCCATCCCACCCCAGCCGGTCGTAACCGGAAACGCCCGCACCGAGTCGGCGGTAACCGAACTGCGAGCACGCCTGTCCCGCCGTCGACTGAACGCGAGGTATAAGCTGTTCACGGTAAAGTGAGTCCTTTTTAAGACCCTCACAAAAGCCATTAACCCCCTAATAAATACATTTTAATGCAGTCTCAGACGTTAACTATTGAGTGTGATGAAATGTATACACTGTGTTTATTAGTCATATTGCACTGTTTACACTAAAAAGTGGCGGAAAGGTATCAATTAATTGAAAGGAAAAATTTAGCAGGGCCTTAAAAAGTGCTCACTTTACCGTGAACAGCCTATATACGCATGGAGGTATCATTCTATGGATTGGAAGCCGAGACACGAAAGTGAAGACGATAATGAAAGACAAGGACAGGACTAATAGTGGCAAAAAGGTGCGTGTTTTACATTATTTGCTATGTAACGTTTGCCACTCATAATATGGCGGTTGACGTAAACAATCGGCCTGCGCATGCGCAGTTGAAAGAAGTCAGACAAGGCATCGGCTTCACTTGATAAACGTGGGGAAGATAGGCTGTTGAAACACACAGGCTTGTTAACTACTTACACAAATACAACAAAGCCAACGACGAAACTCGCACAAACACTGCATTAAATGTGTGGATGCAGTTTCATGGAACACACAAGACTTCCAACAAAATATTTTGTTAAATCAACTGTATATAATTCTTTGGCTACTCATTTAATTGCGTTCATTCGAAAATACAGCTCGAGAGTTTGTTTGCATTTTTTGTGCCAATTAGGAGAATAACAGTGCATGTTTGTGCATTTATTGATGTTTAACAATGGCATAAAGACCCTAATAAAACACGTTCAGTATCAGGGAAACTACAGAGTACCTAAACCTGTAAAACATGAAACATTTATTCGCGGACTTTGTTCAGTATTAACTGTATATACTTAGAAACATCGCCTTCCTCTCTTTGTCTGAGCTTGCAAAGGCGTAGCGCTCTGTCGCAAAGGATCTCGGCTCGAATCTCAGTTGAGTTTAATGTAGGTGTGTAGAGCTAAAGAAATCTTTAGTTGCACCAACCAAATTTTTGTTTGGGGCGACCAGATAAGTAGAAAATAATTTGGTTTCAAACACTAAATTTTCCATTGTCCCTACACAAAAAATCAATTTTGTTGCCCCAAACAAATTTTGCTTGCTTAGATAAAACTTTTTTTCTGAGTGCGGTTGCAGCCGCTGTGGCTGAGCGGTTAGCCTGCTCGCCTCCCATAGAGGCGAACCGGGTTCAATCCCCGGCCGGGTCACTCCCGGATTTTCGCATGTGGGAATCGTACCGGACTATGCTGCTGGTCGGCGGGTTTTTCTCGGCGATCTCCCGTTTCGCCCGCCCCTTCATTCCGGCGCCGCTCCACGTTCCCCTTAATCACCCTCATCGGCTCTCAAGACCTCTCTGCTATGAGCAGCCCAAATCTCTTCACTCAGGCCGTGTCCGAAATTACTAATTCGTTATTTTGTAATTCGTCATTTCGTAAGTTCCAATTCGGGCGTTGTCGACAGTCGCGCAATCACAATGAAATTTTTTTTATCCAAAATTAATGCTTTAAACGGGCGTAATATTTCTACAATCACTGGAATGCTGCGAATGTGTTAATAAGTAAGAAAATAATAATCCAATAATAATAATCCAATAACGACTTAAAACAATAATTGTCGCGAAATATATAAGCAAAGCACAACACGTGCTTCTTTGTAAAACATGTCTAGTGTATTTTATGGGCAGTAATTTGTTTAAAAAATCGTTTTAATTATGCATTCGTGTATGTTTTTGGAAGTCAAAACCAACATGACGCTGATTTTGTCATTTTGTATTTTTGCTAACATCCGCTGAATACAAAATACGGAATTATTAAATACGTTACAATTTTTGTGTGGCATCGAGCGAGGTGGCGCAATGGTAACTCACTGGACTTGCATTCGGGAGGACCTAGGTTCGATTCCCGGTCCGACCATCTTGATTTCGGTTTTCCGTGGTTTACCGAAATCGCTCCAGGTGAATGCTGGGACGGGTCCCTAATTTACCAGATTTCGTAAAAGCTTGTGCAAGGTCTGCCATAGCTGCCGTTATACCGGCCTGTACGGCACCCGTCATGGCATTTTTCGCCTGGCGCTGCCAGATTTCATCACAGGTTTGGTAATTGGACCTGTGGCAGGTTCCATACCGGCTCTCGTACCTGGCCAATCACATTGCAGTTTCAGAGGGCACTCCCCGTGGCTACTACTTGAAACGAGTTCAAGTTGACGAAGAAACTGAAAAGGACGCGAGGTCTGCGAGGTTGAAACTCTTTCAAATAGATTTAAAATACGACGTCGAATAATATTGTCTGTGGCAACTTTTAATTACTGTTTAAAACCGTTCTAAATACTTAAAACATTACCTACTGCATGAAAAACTTAATTTAAAGAATGTTGGTTATCTACAATATATAAACTCTATATCTCGTGCGTGAACTGGTGGTACAGTGGTAAATTTACGGCGCCCACGAGTAGTTCGCAACTCTTGGCCATGAGTTTGAAACTCCGAAGGGCCAAAATTCTTTAATCATTAAATTTTACATGCGATAATATCCCGGTACATAATATAGAAAAATAAATTTTCACCGGTCAGTAGTTTTCGTCAGAATTAAAAATAACACACCCGTACGCTAGTGACTGCACGTCATTTTCAAGAAAATGAATGAAACTGTACTAGTAAGCAATCAATTTATGTAAAAGGGGAACAGTAATATAGCAATATTAAGATATGCTAGCTAGTATTTTTATAGGTCGACACAAGTTACTAACTGGTAGCAGTTCTACGAATGGGGTTCATATTTACTACAAACCACGCACTGCGCACCCACCGAGGGTGCCATATGCTAGTACGCGAACTGCTGTCGTGTAATATGAATCTTCCATGGCGGCTCATATAGCGGCTGGTATATCGGCTCGTACACCAGGTATTGTAGAAACTTGTACAAGAACCAAGTAAGGCGGCGGGTATGCAACTCGCGCAGTCTCGAATGACCTCGCTCTCGACGAGACGTTAAGTCCACTTACCTACCTACCGATGTGGTTCGCGTATTTTTGGGGGATGCACACTTCTGCTTGGAGGTCGAGCTCAGCAGCAGGTGGGCTGATCTCCGCTGGAGTGTCGCGGTGTGTGTGAGATTGTGTGTGTGTGAGCGTGTATGTGTGTGTGTGGAGCGCTCACAAACGTATCGGCGGAGCAGTGAGGGGATTTTCAGATACTGACAGAAGAGCTCTCGGTTCTTAGGAAAACGCCCCCGGAGTCCTGGCAGGCGGGAAAACCCCGCCGTCCAGACGTGTGGACTTCGTTTCTGGGAAGGACAGTTCGTTGAAAATGAAAAAACGAACACACTAAGAAAATTCCACAGCGAGTCTTCTGCATGGCAAAGAAAATCATTTATTTGAGGATTTTTGGTTTGTAGCAACACTATGTAGCTTTAGTTCTAAGAAGCTGTCACAAAATATATATTTGCTCGGAATAAATGTTTCCTTTATCCTCTTCTGTTTTATGTAATTTTAGTTTCCTTCGTAGCAAAGAAATAACCGTTTTTTGAACTGTGTTTGTTCACAGTAAATAAATATTACGTCGTACCAAAGGTAAGGGTTTAAAGATTTTCTGCCGCACATTGTAGTGTTCAGTACGTAACTGTTATCCCGGCGTAAACATTCACAAACTAATATTCTGCAGTTACGAAGCTGCAGCTGAGCAAATGTACAACCTCATTTCTTCTCAAAGAGGTATGTTACTATTTGTGTGAGCTATATGTCAAAAATGATCAAAACGCAATAAGACGAAGTGGTCGTGTGGTGTAGGGCGTTAGGCTGATAACGCAGGTCATGCGGGCTCGAGTCCCAGAGCCAACCTGATTTGTTAAGTATATGCAAATTTTAAAGATTTTTTTCCCTTCTCTCTAATTTACAAATTACTAGAGACGTGCATAATTCGCGCTATTATTTGAGGACACGTTAAACTTCAAATGCATACACCTTTGCAATAAGATTTGTCACTGGACACTAGTTTATTTGACATGTCCTGTGTAACTCTCCGCCAATAAATGAACGCTTCATAATTGCGTAGTCCAATCACGCGCAGTTCAGTCGGAAAGTTTGTGGCTTCGCATCCATGCAGCAGCCACTCGAGAAACTATGCCGGCTAGAATATATATACAGAACTGTGTGCGTAATAACGCGAATTCTGCAGGTCTCTACAAATTACAGTTGTTTTACAGAGCACAAATTGTTTTTAAAGTGCAACTGACATTACCATGAAAACATTTGCTGAGCAAATGTATCAACAATGCGAGGTAACCATAATCATTACTATAGATCATACAAAAATTCTGTTTGTGGCAACCTTACTTTGCAGTGGTTCATATTTATACACATTTTCCTTTGCGGCAACAAATCGTATGTTGCAGCAAATGGAATTAGTTTTTACAGCGTTTGCTCGCGCCTCGGGTAACCAGGCACTTCAGTTCTTGTGTCAGAGTTTAAAGAATGCCCTCCTGAGAGAGCGCTCTTTCGCACAACTTGGCGAGAGCACTGTTTCGCGCTCTCTCAAGGCCCTCGCTTTGTGGAATCAAGACAACCATTCTCTCTCTCTCTCTCGCTTTCTCTCTCTCGTTTCTCTCCGACGTCACGCAGACAGCCGATGCCGAAAAGGCACGAAATCACGTTAAGCTAAAATCACGGTCACAGTTAATGGAAGTATATCTTACAAAAAAAATTCACGAATAACTATAGCACTACAGTGTTAGTTGTTAGTTCATAGAAAACTATTATTTCTGTTGTATGTTACCGTCATGTAGTAGCAAATTGACAAAAAATACGAGACCTTTGTCAGAAATAATTATTTGCATTATTATAAATACATGTTACGTAAGTTAATGCTAGGTACATGTAGAATTCGCGTCATTTTTTCATTACAGGCTGAACTCCAACATATTGTATGCTAGTTCTACTTCTGTCATTGGTCGACAACTCGTGTAGCAAGTTTCAAGGTCGCGTTTAGCCAATAGTAAAGTCTCGACGTTAGAGCAACCAATCTACAGCGAAGCGTTCACACAGGTAAATGACGCCGTGTGGTTGCCAGTAACCAATGAAAACGCTAATAGCGCTCAAGTAGGTATAGTGCAGTGAATCGTAGCGTGTTACTAAATAATAATGCGAATTTGGCATGTCGCTAGCATCCTCTAACTAAAACCGTTGTAATCGTTCACTTACAAGTAAAATGTGACATGGTTTTAGCCCAGAAAGATACCACAACCTTATTCTTACACTGAAACAACACAAAACATGATAGTGCATGGTTGGAGGGTGCGAGAAAGCGCCAGCGAGTACACAACTTCTTACTCTTTGTGTGCTCTGATGAATTGAGACGACCTGAGAGCGTTCTCCCTTACGCCATAAAGACGTGGGCGCAAGAGCTAGAGCACGAAAGAGCGCTCTCTGGGCCAATTGAGACATGGCCTTCCGATTAAAGCAAATTACATTCAATTTGGAAGAGGAGGACATTTTGTTAAAACGAAGGACAATACAATTTCTCTAGCGCCGGGAATTATTAACATGAAAACCATTCATTAATTTGTTCCCATTGTGTTAACCACAGTAACATTATATATATATATATATATATATATATATTCAGTCCTGTTATAAGTAGAGAGATGCAAAATTCGTGTTATTATTTAAGGACATGTTAAAATTTAAACACGTGTACCTTTGCAAAACGTTTGTCATTGGAGCATAATGTCTCTGGCACGCCCTGGTTAACTCTGCGCCAGTAAATGAACACGTCACAACTGTGCGCCCAAATCACATGCAATACAGTCAGAAAAGGCGTGGCTTCATATCTACGCAGCAGCCAATGAAGAGACGACGCCGTCTCCGGTACGGACAGTACTGTGAAGTTTAGCCTGATGCCGAATAATAACGCGAAATTTGCAGCTCTGTAATTAGAAGTAGAGACAAGTGTATTTCGCGATAATATTCACGGCCATGCTAGACTTCAATATCCTATGTCTACAACCACAACTTCCTTTGGTTATTGGCCGCGTACCTACTTGAGAAGACATTTTCCTATTTGACTGGACCAACCAAATAATAAAGTACTCCGATAGCGAACGTCCATGATTCGCAGACAGACACTTGAGGCACGTGGCATTAAAAGTCATCCAACCACGAAAGTGCATGTAAACAAAGTGTTTTGGAGTACAACTGGTCTTGAAATATTTTCACGAGAAACACCTGTCCGTAGATATAAGCCGTTCAAAAAAAATCCGAAAGTTTAATAACGTAAAAAAATGTTTCCATTAACAGTTAACATAATATATTTAACATTTTAATAGATACCCTGCAGGCAGTGTGAAGACCGAATATCGATAAACAGCTGAAAAAAAAATATCGTTAACATAATTTAAACGGTTTATTAAAGAACACGCGGATGTTTTTATATGATTTACCAAGTAAAAGTTCACAACATAGCTGTAGTACATTCACGATTACTTCCAACTGTGGCAATTAAGTTCTATACTTCTTGGATATTCCTCCGCCTCGTGCAAACAAAGCTTAACAAAGTCTAAAAAATTACATCAAAGGAATTACTCACCGCATTCGTCCGTACTCAGCGTGGTTAGTACTAGGCATTACCAACACACCTCTTTTGCCGCTGTTTTTATTCATATTAATTATAAGTGGAATATTATAATTTATAGATAAAATATATAAGCGAAATTTCAAACGAACCAAAAATAAGGTACTTCAACGTTAACAGACGTACAAACAGCTTGTGATGGGTGGCATATTTAAGAACTAACCAAACACGTCATAAAAAGGGTGATTTTTAGAAGGTTGGAATCAAAAATTGTGAAATCACAGCGAATGGACAATAATATCAAAATAATTATTACCCAAATAATTTCTTTTTATTTGGCCAAAAATGCCCGACATTTTTTTACCACCGCGAAAAATTTTGGTAGGACGCACGGGCGTCTGGTAAACCTAGCACCGGAGTGCGAATTAATGCCGTGCCTCAATTGATTTAGCGCAGAACGGGCGACACTAACACGCAAGCGTAGTGCCTCATCGCCCCTACGAGCAAGGCGTGCAGTGTTTCCGCCGCGACGCTGTACTGTGCCAATTAGATCTGTAACAGTGGGGTTTTATCACGCCCGATGAAAGACCACAGATTAAACTATGCCCGTATCACTGTGCTTTTCTCTTGCCGCTTGAGGAAACTGCATCGGCAAGCTTTAAAAAACGTTATATTTAAGCATTTTCACGACTTTTTTTCTCCAAGGATACACTTAATATGGCAAAATTAAAGAAATCGTGTCATAGATAATTGTTTTTAAAAATGTTTTATAACAAAGAGTCGATTGTTGACTGAGATACGCGTATTCGCGCAAACAACTATTTCACAGAAAATATTTCAGTGCATCCTCCTCTTAACGGTTTATCTAACTTTTTTGAAACCAACCTTTGAAGGATGTCACTGTCTCTTCCTGCATGTATTTTCACCGGAATACCGATTGGCTTGCGCCCAGTAAAGTTGGTAAGGACGGAAGGAAAATGATCCCATGTCCTAATGAATGAATGAAGCGATTTGGGCGGCTCTTAACAGCGAGGTCTTGGGAGCCGATGAGGGTGATTGAAGTGAATATGAAGCGGCGCCGGAATAAAGGGGCTGGGGAAACGGGAGATCCCCGAGAAAACTCGCCGACCAACGGCATCGTCCGGCACGATTCCCACTTGCGAGAATACGGTGACCCTGCCGGGGATTGAACCCGTGCTCGCCTTGGTGGGAGGCGAGCGTGCCAACCGCTCAGCCACCGTGCCCCCCCCCCCCATGTCTTAATGTTGAATTAAAAGTGGCAGGTAACCATTTATGAATACTGAAATTATTTTTCTTTGCTTTCTGTTCGTTTTTAATGGTTTAAGTGTGAGCATCACTAGACTTGAAAAATTTTTACATTTATAATAATTTCACAGTTTCGCGTTACCGACACATAAATAATTACGGGGACCGCTATAGCGTTAATTTTACACACGGGGGAAGAATACAGAGAATGTACAAAAGTAGATCTTAAGGAGGGTTTTCAAATCCGCTCATTTTACCGTGAACAGCCTATATAGGCCTTGAGGTTGAATTAAATGCGTAAGGTAAACGTTTGTGATACTAAACTTGAATGTCTTGTTTCGTGTAGTTTTAAAATGTCTTGTTTCATGTAGTTTTCAAATGTCTTGTTTCGTGTAGTTTTCAAATCCATTCGAGAGCAAGAATAAGCAAATTTGTAAAATATTTACTTTTATAATAATTTCACAGTTTTATTTAACTGACGCGTAAATTAAGTGATCAGACCCATAGCAATGTTAATTTTACAGACGGCGGAAGAATGCACAGTGTGCGTGCAAATAGATCTTAAGCGCAATCCTTTCAAAAGTGCTCAGTTTACCGTGAACAGCTTGTACCACCGAGTTCATGCGTAGATGAAAATGTTTTGAAAAGTAATGAATTTGACTTGGTGTTGACGTCTTGCTGACGGTCGTGTCATGACTGACAAAATATCGACGTTTCGCACATGTTGATATAGGCTGTTCACGGTAAAGCGAGCACTTTTTAAGGCCCTTCTTAGTTTTCCCTTTCGTCCAATCTCCATCTTCCTGCTGCGTTTTAATATAAACATTGCAACGTGACCAATAAACACAGTGCATACACTTCACAACCCTCAGAATTCAATGCCTGAGGCTGCAATGAGATATATTTATTAGTGGTCAGTGCCTGTCGGGAGGGCCTTAAAAAAGTGCTCACTTTATCGTGAACAGCCTATACCTAGCACAGCACACGTTACGAAAACAATAACTACACCAATAACAAAATAATTTATTGCTCTACTATACTGCCGACACTCATGAGTGAATTGTATTTAGAATCATATTCTGCGAATGTCGAGATGATTCCGGAACTTAGTGCGTCTTAGGAATGATTTGTGCTGTGCGTGTGTTGTGTGAACGCGTGTGTTCTGCGCGCGTGCTAAATCAATTGTAGCCCGAGCTTTAGCATTTGACACCACGTTTTGACTTTGAGGACGGGTTCACAATTGAATAATAGAGCACTTACTTAACAGTAATAGTTACGCGAATAGAAAAGCACGAATTGCGTTCTTGGTTCTCTACAGAAGATAATCAATCGTGTGCGTTGTTATATTGGATGTAAGTGTTGAAATAAATCGCTGTAGTTGATGCCTTAAGTAAAAGTTGTGCTGCGGTGACCAATCAGAACAGAGCAGTCAATGTTGTTGGTAATAACCTGTTCGTTTACAATAATGTAGGAGGAAAAAATTTTTTAAAAAGACGTGTGCACGTGCATGTTTGTAATTGTATTTGCGAATCAAAATTGCATCAGGAAGTATCTCTGGCAGACGGAAATTTAATTAAATTAATTTCGTGTCGACCGATGTAAACTTCTCACTTAAAATTCGAAGTTAATACATGAAATTTCTTTTCTTACATCACTGCCAACTTTTCATGGAGTGCAGTGCATACTTAAAATTTTATGCAGATAGGAGGAGGAAAATATTTTTCAAATGCTAATTTCAAATGTGCTTGATCAACCACGTATCAGCTATATTAAAATGTAACAATTAACTGAAAAACGACATAAATATATTTTGATCATTATGTTGGTTAATAGTTTATTTGTGGATTCTCGAGTAAGATATCGACAACTAAAAACAAATCATGTATAAATTGCAAATGCCCCGAAGAATATTAAATAAATAAATTAAAGCAAAGAAGACCAAAATTACTCAATAATAAATAAATATGTTAATATATCGGAAATCATTTCTGAAGTATACAAAACGAGGTGAAACTGAATTCAGCGCCATTAATTTCAAGACTACACTTTGAAAAAAATATTCTAAATAGCTGCGAAAAGCAGTCAGTGAAGAAGTTAAAATGCGGGTTGCAGTGAAATGGGTTTATTTCTCGTACAGAAATTAAAAAAGTGTCCGTATTTCCAACAAAACGCATCTGTTAGTTCACTACTTCTGCTGCTACAGTACGAAAGAAATATCTTGTCCGTGCATTGTATACGTTCAATGAATTTTCTCCGTTGCAGTATTAGCTAGGTATAAATGGGTTTACCCGTTTAATCGAAATCTGTGCATTGCGCCGGAGAAAGTTATCAGTAACACTTCTAGTCTTTAACTTATGTTATAACAATAACTATAACAAATAATATATATTATTATGGCAACTGGATAAATCGAAACATACGGAATTTGTTAATGAATTTTCTTATTTTTAAATTTGATTTTGCTACTCAACAAAATCATCCAAGACATCTGAGTATGGAAAAGAAGCGATTATTTTCTGAGTTTACGAATAATGGAAAAAAAAAAAAAAATTAAAAAAAATAGAATACATATTTTTCATGTTTCGTGTCATCGCTTGTGAATACATCGTGATTCCTGGATTTTTTTTTTACCTGTTGATTATTGATTTTATTTTGTTCTGTAGAGGTGTGGCAGAAATTCCATTCATTCATTCAGGCAAGCGTGGGCTCATTATTGAGACGCATTTAGAGTCTGTCTAATCTTACCCGGGACCTTAGACTCCTCTTACAGATTATGCTGGCTTGCGGGAAAAAAGAAACACGCTCGTGCGTGAAATACTGCGAACAAGTTAACGCTTTCCTGATTTTCACAAGAAATTGTTTCCCAACGGCACCTATAATTGCTTCCACGTTCAGATAAAGAATCTACTCGCGGTTTGCTGATAATCAGATCCCATCCCAAATGCAACACTTAATCTACCTTGGACGTGTATGTTTTGTTACAGTTACACGTCGACAAAATGGAACCCTCTTCCAATATCTTCTAGAACGTCTTGTCTCCTTGTGATATCTAAACATATTACACTCCTACTTACCTTAGTAACTGTGTTGAATGTGTGACGTGGTATAAATCACCAATTCTAAGTGATAGCAGACTGCAGAAAATCAATAAGTTTTGTTTAAAATTGCAAAAAAAAGAAAAAAAACTCCACAACTTTAACACATTGAGATCTGCACATATTTACTGGCGCTTGAGCATTTCACGCCCACTTTAATTTATGGTCTCAGGTGTTACAAACCGAGAATTTTATGACGAGTGCTGTACTTAAGTCGACACAACACTTGTTTCGTTCCCACAACCAATGAGCTGCAGTCTATGTGTTCCGCTACATTTATACGAACCAATTATGACGTAGGCCAGTAATACGGTTTGCGAATCATTTACCCACAGGTGAGATCATTGGTCTTTGAGCTTCGCAGTGTGCAGTACAGATCAAAAATTACTTTCACGTGCGTAGGTGTTCACGAATGTGTACGCTGGGTCTGAAAGGGTGAAGACAAATTATAAGTGTCTGCTATATCCACTACTGCCAGAAGACCGGTTCTGATAATAAATTTAAGTGCATTCAACACCAAGAGAAAACAAAACCTATGCCATAAGTAGGGATAGGAAAATTTCGCGAATTCATTTCTGGTACAAGATAGACGTCAAACATATATACAGTGAAGTCACTTTCACAATTGGATCACAGTTCATTAGACCCGCCCTGCACGCCTCTGAGCCAATAACAGACCTGCAAGGAAACACCTTGCGAATCCCATAACTGCCAGGTGTGGGGCAACAGCCAATGAGCACACAGGTGAGGATCCAGTATGCAGAGGACTGAGGAGACTAGCCTACAGATCATTGAACTCGCGAAATTTTCCTATCCCTAGCCATAAGCAAATGTATGTATATATATATATATATATATATATATATATAATATATATATAAAAAACCTCTAATTACAGACTGAGGGCCCTCAGCGCACATATATATATGGAAAAAATTTCTCTCTAATACCACTACACGACCACACAATGAAACGTATCCTGTAGGAGACCAGGCACTCACGCTTACGTTACATGCGAGATTAACTAAGCCACTTGCACACAACACACCGACATGTCAGACAGAGATCACGACACTGACATTCACTCCACGGGGGAGGCTGGAAGGGAGCTTCAACTGCCCCGCCGAACACAGAATCATCGTAGCTATGCTTTAAAACAGACAGCACAAAATAAACAGCCTTAATACGGGCCTGGTGCTCAACAAAAAAACATCTACACGACGCCTCATCGCCGATCCGATGATTTGAGCATGTGTCGGGGTGCATTTGTTTTATGAACACCCGGAGAGTTATGGGAGTCCAGGCTCCTGGTCTCACGACACCAAGGCCATTCGGTGACGTATGAGTAAGGGGCAGTGATACTTAACGAAAAAATTTCGAGACAAGATACAGTTCAAAGTAGTGTAGGGTCGTCCAACATTTTGATTTCCTCAGTGTCGGAGTTCCGTAAACCTGAGTAGCATGGTCAAATGCAGACATGAGACAAGTACCCAATGGAGGTATAAAACAGCTGAGGTGTTTAAATAGTATTTGACATATTCTGGACTATGCTCGAGCTAACATCGAGCAACGCCAGTTTTGAAATTTCTTCGTCCTACAAAATAAAACTCGCATTATTATAGAGACATTGTCCTGCTAGTATTTAACAGGATCGTACAAGGATAATACAACCTAGTAGCTACAGTTTTGCTGCAAAAAATTTATTTTTTGTTATACCCTTATGTAAACCTTTTACACTGTCAGACATTTGATTGGAGCATAATCATCTCTGCGACCCCAGTGGTTGATGACCAGCCAATGAAGAACGTAGTAGATCACAGTAAGCACGCCCAGTGTGGTGTGGACCAATAGAAGAGTGGTAAGTGGGAATACAGAAACCAACAGAATAGACGTCCCTGCAGTGATGTATATAGGAGATTCACTTCTAACTTGTCTTCAATTATAGTAAATATGTGCAGGTCTGAATGTGTTAAGTCTATTGTATGCTCCAATTTTTCACGCGAAAAGTTACTGGCCCCACGTATTAGGGTTCGGCAGTTTGGCATACTCCACAATTCCTCTACATGCTCGGGCAGAAGTCACTTGTACATCGGCTGCCGCCAAAGACAGAATTCATTTTCCTGTTCGATCCGGCCACACAGAATGAAGCTACCACAGTGCTGGGTGTTTACACTGTTAAAAATTTCCGTATATGTACGGAAATGTAGAGTGTATATATGGAAAGGCACTCCGTAATGACGAAAAATGGAGTTAAGTCCGTAAACGCAAAATGCGGAAAAGACTCCGTATTCCCTTTGGCTTCGAATTACGGGGACGAACAATGCCGAATCTACACGAAGCTTTCTTCGCCACTGTAACAAGAAAATTATCGTTTCTGCGGCAGTTAAGGTTATCCACGCGACTATGACCTATTCTTTCAAACATAAAAAAATAGCATCAGGCGTGTGTAATCTTTGGCAACACTAAAAATACACTGAATTTAATAGAAACCGAATTTTTGCTTTTGTCATTTGAATACAAATATAAAAGTTATATTATAATTACTAAGTAAGTGTTGTAGGTGAATGGCTAGGGTCGTGGACTGTTAATATTGACTCGGGTTCAAACCTCGCTTAAGTACAAATATTTTAACTTTTTCAATAAATTTTTTTATACATATAACGAAAATTATTGAAATTTTCATTATCTCTTTTTATTTTAAACTGAAAGTACAGAAAACTAACTTGGAAATTAACGGAGAGGTTCCGTGAAATTTACGGAAAGTCCGTTTCTGAAAATCAATGTGTCCGTAATTTTACGGAGAGTTTACGGACACTTCTGGATAAATTTTTACCAGCATTTTTCCGTAAAATGAAGGGAATTATTTTTTTTTTAAATAGTGCACTGTTGGTTCTGAGTCCTACAGGGAGTATGAGATGAACGGAGATCTGATGGCTCACGTGGGAATAGCGTGTGCTTGCAATGCCGTCTCGTCTACCTCCGTAATGAAACTTGAGGCGAAATGGCTGCGTCTCCTGTAACATTTCAATTCGTGAAGGCGCTGATGCAGGTCCTCAGTTAAGTTGACCCACGCGTCCCATCGCCGCCGTTTCCTTTCGCGCGTAAAACTTGAACAACTCTTTCATCAGATTCCATGAACTCCCATCCCGCTCCCGACAAGGTGTCCAGTCCCGGACCTGGCCTCCGCCCTGACGTCTGCGAACCGCCGCCGGAACTCTTTATCTATGGAGCGAGTGGTTCCACGCCAAACAGGCGTCGCGTACGCGCAGCGCAGGCTACGTTACTATCTGCACGTAACAGCCGGCACGTTTTCATTTGCCATTGGCGAAGAAAACGTAATCACCAGCTAAAGAATTTTTGTACGTGTTGTGAAAATTCTTTGGAATCTATTCACCAAAAATATTTTTTATATCACTACAAGTAAAACTCTGCGTCCTAACAACGCACTGTTTTCATCAAACATAAAGGCTGTTTATGATAAAGTGATCACTTTTGAAATCAACCTTAGAAAAAAATCACTTATCCTAACTACAATATATTTAACAGGAGCCCTGAGTGACAGGCGTCCAGTAAAGTTGGTAAAGATGGATGGATGGAAAGTAATTCCGTTTCTTAACATCGAATAAAAAGTGTTAAGTAACTATTTCTGTTAACTTAAATTATTTATTGCGCCGCTTTCTGTGTTTTTTTATGCATTGAAGTGTAAAAATATGCAGAATTTTTAAAGTATTTCTTTTATAATAGTTTCACAGTTTCACTCGACCGTCGTGTGACTAGAGTGATGAGGCCAGTGGCAATTTTAATTTTACATAAGGCGGAAGAATACACAACGTGCATACAAGTGGATGTTACGCAGGTCTTTCTAACCAAATATTTTATTGTATCTCTAAACTTGAAATATTTTACATTTACAATACAATATTTTGCGAAACATACAAAACTGTTTATATAGCTCAATATTTATAATAAATAATCTTGAAGTCTACAATATTCGCTTGTAAAAGTCAACGTTAGTTTTACACGTTCTACAGTAAGGTTTTGTGAACTCTAGTTAATTTGTAGTGTTACAAAAATATATTTTGTAACTATTTCCCAAAGAATCCCTTGTACAAACACACAAACTTTTTACAGTAGACTTTGGTACTCAATTGTATTGTAAAATGATAGTGTTCCTACATGCAAAATATGCGTAAATTGTAATATGTTCGACTTGTTACTAGATTTTCGTATATTCTGCATTGTCTAGGCGTTTGACTTATTTTTGGGACTAGAGGTAGTATATGGAAGTGGAAGTTGAAGTGTGCAAATACGACGAGACGAAGGGAAAGGCACATTACATGATATGCCAATACAACTTAACTTTATTATTTTTTTACTGATATAAGCAAACTTGTGCCATCGCCAAACTTTCCAATGCTTTACGAAAGAGTCTGCACAGCTGGGTCACGTGGCCAGCACGAAATGTTATATTTGAAGAGATTTAACGTAGTTCCTAAATCGTTCCCTTGCCACTAAATTATTGCAGCAGAAGCAGGAGGTCGACAAAAACCATTAAACAAATCATACATAATTTAAAGGAGCTAAACATCCCCGGAGCTCTCATTACGCACGTAAAATATATTAAGTTAAAGATGCTTGTCGCACTCCTATTTCCTTGGCGGTGAACCCGCTGGGACAGGTTCCCGTTAACCACAGCTGCACATTTTCAGTCCTTAATAGAGGCCCATCGCCGAAGGGGGGGAAAAAAAAAACCTTATATAACGAGGCGTGATACACTGTAATTTAGTTCTCCGGGCTTCCGAGAATCGCGATGTAATAGCCCTAAAATGGCAGCAATTTCCATCCCTCGTTGTGGAGGCAGAACGCTACTGCACGGCTCCCAGGAAAAGTAAGGTAGAAAAAAAAAAAAAAAAAGATGCACCACAAATAGTGATAGTAAGGTATATTCCACTCAGGTTGGCAAGCTCAATGCTTTTAGTTTGGCAACTAAAATTTCTCCGCACTAGGTACACTGATGCCCGGTTGCACCATCATGGTTCGAAACTCGATCCGAGATCGGATCTAGGATCGAGACAGATAAATGTTGCACCGTCCGAGTTCAGAGCTGGACTGGAAATCGAGATGAAGTTCATTTCGAACCGCCGAAATTGGTGGTTCGAAATCTCGATCCGATATCAGCAGCCATCGTCAACAAATGTAGTTTGAAAACACGCCGACAGATAGAACTACGTTCGATTGTTTTGTTGGGAAACTAAAACAACATTATACGTACTGGAATATTATTCAGTAAAATTCGTACAAAAATAATTCCCATAAAACAGATCAAACATCGCATATCTAGCTCTATCTATAGTGAAAAAACGCCTACTTCCATGACGTCATACATTGCGAACCAATAACAAAATTTGTCTCATACTTAATCTCAATCTCTCACTTCTGAACCAAGAGCGACAAATCGGAGATCCAGAATCATTAAATTTCATTGGTGCAACACTTTTACATTGGAACCAAGATCAAACTGGATCCTGGTTCGGAACTAGTATCATTCGATCTCGGATCGGGGAAGATATTGGTGCAACCCGGCATGAGAAAAAGGTTTAGTTGGATCAAACAAGATTTGTTTGGTGCAACCAAATTATTTGCTTCTATAGGGGCAATGATATATTTTGTTGTTTCTCATTTGGTTGGCCCAAACTGTAAAATTTGGTTGGCGCGACTAAAGAAATGTTTGGCTACACGTACATTAAACAGTTTGGGACAAAAAAAAAAAAAAAAATTACAAGTTCGACCGAGCTTCGATCCCAGATCTCCTGTGTCCGAGCGCTACACCTTAGTAATCTCAGTTGATGTGAAAAGTGATGACGCCGGAAAACTTTTAAATAAATATACTGCAAATATTGGGCAGTATGTGAAAACAAATATTTCAAGTTGTGCAGCTTTATTTGTCAGTTTCTTGTTGCATTGTTTTATTAATGTGTTTATACGATTGTTTATCACCAATAGATGCACTAACAAACACGGTTAAAGGCCGTTCACGTTAAAGTCAGCACTCTAGAAATAAACCTTGAAAAAAAAAAAAAAAAACACCGTTCGCAACTGCGTATGTATAACCATGTGTGCCGCCACACAGGCTGCGGATGAACACATCCAGTTAAGTTGGCAATGAAATTTGAAAAGTAGTTCTAAGAAATAACGCGGTATTGCAAGTGTAAGGTTAAAAATATGGCTACTTAAGTTGTGCGAAGTTTATTTTATACCGTTTAAAGTAATTATTGGCGTAAAGATAATGTATTTACTGTAACTCATAATTATGTTGTGTCACGTGATCGGCGTAACGGTCAAAAACAACGGCCGGTCGTCGTGGTTCCTTCATGCTAGTTGCTTGTGTGGAGTGGTTGCGAGGCAAGCCACAAATTTGGGAACTGGAAGTTCTTGCGTTTTGAAATTTCTCATTTATTTTTAAACCTATCCGCAATCATCATTGTTTTATTACTGATCGTATAGTGTTTAATTGTGTTGTGTTGTAGTGATTTTGTGAAAAGTCATGAGTACCAGCAAACTACGTACGAATAGTCAAGCGTCAGGAAGACATAATAAATCTCGCCGAAAATATTTATTCTTTAATTCGTCGAGGAGAGATGAAGCCGTGCGAGGTCATCAAACGAGTTGCAGAAATGATGTAAATTACAACTGCAACTGCCCGGAGGTGAGTGTAAATGTGTTTTTGCGACGTGTTTCCCCAAACAGGTTCTAAGACGTGTTTTACCCGCTTATCCCCAGCACGTCATTTAAGTAAATCGTTGAAAAAGAACAAGTAGGAATCGACCATTTGAAACGTGATATTACAAACGGAAAGTTAAATAACAATAATGAAAGTAAATGAACGACAGCAGAAACGCAACATTAATATATATATATATATATATATATATATATATATATATATATATATATATATATATATATATATATATCTGTGTGTGTGTGTGTGTGTGTGTGCGCGCGCGTGTGTGGTTGTGAGTTCGCGAAGTACATGTTATAGCCTAAATTTGACAACTAATATAAAAAGTTATCTGTACTTATGTACCTACGCCCATCTGTTTAACCTTTCTTTTAAATCTGTCTTAATAATAAGTGAAAACTTCGGCGTCACTAATCATATGTTAATTTGACACATTTTTATTTCACTGTGTTGTTTTGTAATGTAGGCCTAACCTCAAGCACGTCTGTACGTATCTACTTATGCCCAGCCATGTAACCTTTCTTAAATCTGCCATGACAACAAGTGCAAATATTGTCATCAATAAATATACGTTAATTTTACACATCTTTATATCACTGTGTTGTTTTGTAATGAAGGCCTAACCTCAATTACGTCTGTATGTATCTATTTAGGCCCAGCCATGTAACCTTTCTTAAACCTGCCTTGGTAACAAGTGCAAATGTGCCTGTCAATAATTAGACATTAATTTGACACATTTTGAAATCACTGTGTTATTTTGTAATGTAGACCTAACCTCAAACTTGTGTTCATGTAATTATTCATCCCAAGTTACAGTGTTAAGTTTTACTATTGTTACCATAGCATAAACGCCACAGTTTGATGCTACACCAAAGGTGTTCCAGCATGTAAACTATAAAATCTTAAAGCTGGTTTTGTTATTTATAGACCTATAGCTGTGTTTGTTGCCGACATTCTTTCATGATGCAAGTGTAGGCCTAATATAAAAATACTTGCCACTATAAGAATTAGAAGGTATTTACAATTAATTGTCAACATCTAGGCCTATAGAATAATTCCATGTTTAAATTTCGAAATGTATGTTTGTCAGGAAAAGTTGCTACCTTTTGAGAAATATCAACTAAGATAGTATGCGTTCTTGAGTAGGCATAATTGTATGTTATATCTGCCACTTTGGCCGCAAAAATATTGTTGTTATTGAGATCTAATGTAACTGTAAATTACACGGCATAGTCAACACCCCAGATTCCTAGAGCTCCTGTTTACATGCGAGTGCATGTTTTGTAAAGGTTAGATTACATTACGCAGTGTACGTGTTAAATTAAGTATTTCTAAAGAAGTTGTATGAGCTAGCTTTTAATAAGGGCCGGGCTACAATTGACATACCAAATACAGTCACAGTCATAGCGATAAGCACATACAAAACACAAAAGCACAGTAGCCTGGCTGCAATTGATATAACGATAATAATATTAGTTTGTTTATGTTGCTACATGTGTACCGAAGAAATTAATGCATGTACATAGATTTGGTAGTGGTTTTTTTTTTTTTCAGAAATAAGTATTTTCAATTGATCTGAGACATTTTTTAAATGATAAATTATCTACACTTCAATTTTTACTATAAACGTTACGTAAAAGCGTATTGGTTTTACATTAATAAAAATACATTTCTTTCAGCTTTGTGTGTGCACGCGTAATAGTAATTTTCTTTAAATACTTTTCTCATTTAAGTTTTCATTTTTGCTGCAGTCATTATAATGAAGGAGCCATAACAACTTTACCTGTAAAATTGGTTTCTTGAGGTCTGTGTGGGTTTGACAAAAAGGAAAAGTCGCACCCATTTGGCCCACAAGAGACACAGGAGATGTGGCCATCACCGGATCGGCATTTCACTTGGCTATAAATAATATACATTATTTTTATAATTATTTTGTACAAATGAAGGTGGTGCCAGTTACAAGCCTGGTATACACTTCTGTTACCACTTCAATTCGCAGTATAAATGTTCAGTTCTTTTTTGGAGGGTCTCAGAAGGGTACGAACACAGAGTAACGGTGTCAAAAAAATGTACATATACATAAATGCATTTGTTGATATGTTTATATTTTTAATGTAAATTATTTTTATTTTATATATATATACGTAATAGGCATAAGTTGAAATATATTTATCTCCATTTATAAAGGTGCATATAAAACTATCCTTAAAATGTACATATAAATGCACATATTTTACTTTTTTATATATTACATTTTTTTATGTACTGCCTCATTAGCGCCATCGCGTTAAGTTTATTAGCACCATCTACTTCTGTGCAGTGGTGTACTCTTTACTTGGCTCAGATCCTCTCGTCTTTCCTTGCCTCCCTGCCTTCTTCCTTCCCCCTTAGTGCGTCATTATTTTTTGATCTGTCGTTTTTTATTTTAGGCCTCGCGCGGCCTCGCTCTGTCTGCTTCATACACTTCAGACATCTGCTACGTTACGCCGCTACCTTATGCCTGCATGATGTGTGTTTTTTTTTCCTGGTGGCTTAGTCGCACTTCACTTCGGTCAGCTGAAGCCAAACACAGCTACCATGTTTTCAAGCTGACGTTTTACTAGTCACGCTACAGAGCGCTGGGGCAGTTAGAAAACGGTGAGTCATGAGAAACGTTAAGTTTGTGGTACAGTTTTTAAATGTTTGGTAATTTGTGTGACAAGTGGTGTTGTACCTTGGGTGTGCAGTAGTGCTAGTCTGTTTCAAAATCTGGATTTGGCTGCCCTTCCAAATTATTTTTCGGCTTAACTAATGTGTGTCCTTATTTAACGTGTCGCGTTGGTCCTTGTTCAACACCCAAGTTTAATGCTTGCTTTTTCACGGTTTCCATGACTTCATCGCTAGGGCGTTCATTTTTCAATTGTTTGTTGTGTAAAGCTTTTGTCTATCGGAGCTTTGACATGGCCCAAACGATAATATATGTTACGTATTTTATATTTATTGTATATTTTACATGAGATATATTGTACATACATGTGCATATATATGCATACATATATATACATCATATAAATGTTACATGTTTTATATATATAATATACATGTTACATTTAGCAGTCCTGAAATGTAAACATCGAGTTTATTAACGTATGGCAATCACATGGCAGTCACATGGCAATGTTGGTTTACATGTGGCGGAAGGATACATAATGAGCAAGAACGTAGAACTTTAACAGGACTTTCAAAATTTCTCACTTTATCGTGAACGACCTATACTATCCTAATTGTCACAAAAAATAGAAACAAACTCTCGAGCTGTGTTTCCGAACGAAGGCAGTCAAATGAGTGGCCAAACAAATATTTACAGTTGATTCAACAAAATATTTAGTTGACAGTCTAATTATTTTTGGCCCAACACAAAGATTTTGTTTATTCAAACATATATTTTGTTAAACAAACAAAAGTAATTTTGTTGCTTTTCAAATTTTGTTTGCTCAACAATATATTTTGTTAGGGAAAGTAAGTATATATTTGGCCCTACACAAACAAATATTTTGTTTGATTTTCTCTCAGTGCAGTTCTCCTGTTCGACTCGGCTACACGGAATGAAGCTACGAGAGTGCTGAGTGTTAACTGACTGCAGTTCGTTTAAAATGCACAATTTTCCTGCCCGTAGCTATTACGTATGACATAGAACCTACGACTTATTGTTAGGCAGGGTTTACAACAATCCGACGCGTCCGTCCGTCATCCGTCCGTCAATCACGTGACCAATAGCCGATCAGTGGTGGCCATTAATTCTATCCGTTTTGGTCCCGAGATGACAAGTAGGTTAACGGTAAAAGATCGCCCTTCTATGTTCTGCTTATTGGAGTTTTTAAGGGCTTTCTTAAGTGTCCGGTCAGCAGAAGGGAGAGGGCGTGTCAGACTGCAGTCACACGTTTGGAGACCAACAGACTAAAGACTATTCACGTTAACA
Source organism: Dryococelus australis (assembly GCA_029891345.1). Lineage (NCBI taxonomy): Eukaryota > Metazoa > Arthropoda > Insecta > Phasmatodea > Phasmatidae > Dryococelus > Dryococelus australis. Next base: position 91,818,029 of record CM057005.1, read on the forward strand.
CATTCAGGTCTGCATATATTTACTATAACTCAAGACAAGTTAGAAGTGAATCTCCTATATACACCACTGCAGGAACGTCTATTCTGTTGGTTTCTGTATTCCCACTTACCACTCTTCTATTGGTCCACACCACACTGGGCGTGCTTACTGTGATCTACAACGTTATTCATTGGTTGGTCATCAACCACTGGGGTTGCAGAGCTGATTATGCTCCACTCAAATGTATCTTACTGTGTTAAAGTTTTGCAGTCAATTGTGTTATTTTATAAGGGTATAACAAAAAAAAAAAAAAAAAAAAAAAACCTTTTTCTGCAGGAAAACTATAGCTACAGGGCTGTGTTATTCTTATACGATCCTGTTAAATACTAGTAGAACAATGACTCTATAAACATGCGAGATTTATTTTTTAAGACGAAGATATGCTTGAACTGCCGTTCCTCGAGCTTAGCTCGAGCGTAGTCCAGAAGGTGTTAAAGTGAGCACTTTTTAAGGCCCTGCTAAATTTTTGCTATGAGTATATTTCTGTGTTATTTACAATTTTCTAAATATAAACACTGCCACGTTACTAATAAACACAATCTATACATTTCACCAAGCCCAACTGTCAACGTGTGAAGTAGCCACAAGATGTTTTATTAGTGGTTAAAGCCATTCGGAAGGGCCTTAAGAAGTGCTAACCTTACCATGGACATCATATACTCGCCTCACACGTAGGCTAACCGGGTTCAATTGCCAGCGGGATTACTCCCGGATTTTCCCACGCGGGAATCGTGGCGGACGATGCCGCTGGTAGGCGCGTGATCTTCCGCCCCCCCCCCCCCTCCGCCCCCTCGGCGATCGTTGAGGCGATAACAGTATGGGGAAATTTCCGGAAAACGCGTTATCACTAACTGATAATAATAGGCGTCCTGTCGTGATTTCCTCCCTTTCCTTCAGCATTGATATATATATTTTTTTTTCAAGATGTATTTACAAACTCCAAGTAGCTTAGCTACGTGCATATGTACAAAAGTTTAATACTGCATGTACACATGAACCCATTCATATTCACACTTAACACATCCAGAACCTGTGCGCACATTTGTGTATATTACGCACGTGTATAGGTCGTTCACGGTAAAGTGAGCACTTTTGAAGCCCTAGTTACTTTTTTCTTTCAACCAATTTATATCCTTCCACCACTAGTTAATGTAAACCCGGCCACGTGAGTAATAAAAACAGAGTATACATTCACCATAATCAAAGTCAAATGTCCGAGGCCACAATGAAATGCACTTATTGGTTATTACGTCTGACGAAACAGCTAAAAAAAAAAGTGCTCACTATACCTTGAATGGCCTATAAATAATATTTGGTCTGTACTGCGCTCTGTGAAACTCAATATTCTTACCTTTGGGTAAATAATTCGCAAACCGTCTAACTGGTCTAGATCATACTTCATAGCTGTAGCCATACATATTGTCTACAGCTCATTGGCTGTGACAAGGAAACAAATTGTTGTGTCGACTTAAGTACAGTACGCATCATAATATTTTTTGTTTGCAACGCCTGAAACAGTAAATTAAAGTGGGTCTGAAAGGGTTAACGCACTTACGTTCTCTAAAAATGTTTTTGCACTTTTACAAGAAAAATCCATGGAAACCCAGTTATATTTAAGAGCCTTACGCAAGATATGTGTTTACTACACTTATGCAAGTGTGGTTATACGTTCTATATTCTGCCAAGCTTTTATATACTATATACCTATATAAATTGATACAAAAACTTAATTTGTGGTAAAGCTTATTACGGCTGTTCGACGTCTTACAAGTGCTACAAATTCTGTAAATACTCCTATAATTATTCTTAACTTTTCAGTTCATTTATAAATAACATCTTTTAAAAAGTTTTTTACAGTTAATTTATTTTTCACTTTTTAGTCTCACCTATTTTTATCATAATATAGGTGGACTATTGATACATTCACAAACTCGTCCGCCATCGGTATCGCTTGCGATCAGGCGAGTTTCAGTGCACTCTTGTGGCGGGAAGTTGAACCGGCATGATCAATATCCACCATTCGTCTTAAGCAGGATTTACAACAGCCCGTCGGGCCCGTCCGTCATACGTTCGTCCGTCTCCCAGCCGAGCGATTTAGAACCAAACTTCGTACGTCCGTCGAAGGTTCATTGCTGCTAACTGATAAAAACAAAACTTTTACAAATAGGAAAAAATTCTCCACAAAAAAGTGAAAATCTTTTACGGTATTGTGGTTTCTAAGTACCAAAAACAACCATACGCGTAGGTAACGCAAATCAATCTATGTAAAAAAAATTAATAGCATATAAAGCATGATTTTATTATTTTTACTGTTACGAAAAAGGAGCTCGAGTTTTCGAACGTAATTATCAATTAGTCTTCAAAAAAAATGTAACCTAATTTCATTTTACAGTTACATAAACAAACAAATGAAAACAAAAGACAGCAAAACCTAAGAACTGTGCACACTATACAGCCTTGTAAACACTGTGCACACTACACAACCTTGTAAACACTGTACACACTACACAGCCTTGTAAACACTGTGCACACTACACAGCCTTGTAAACACTGTGCATACTACACAGCCTTGTAAACACTGTGGACACTACACAGCCTTGTAAACACTGTGCACACTACACAGCCTTGTAAACACTGTGCACACTACACAGCCTTGTAAAGAATTCGGGATGAACGAGTAAGAAAACATGCTGTAATTTCATCCGTTCGTCCGTCGAAAGTTAAAGCTTGCCAAGGTTTTGACGGACGGACGGATAGAATTAATGGCCACCTCTGGTTGGCTGTTGGTCACGTGATTGACGGACGGATGACGGACGGACGGACGTTACGGGTCGTTGTAAATCCCGCCTTACACGTATGTTTATGTCTGCGTATTTGACATTTCAATAGAAGCTCACGTAGGTCGGAATCTTTAAATGGTGTTACACATGCACACGCGCGGTCGATCATTTTGACTTCTTTCTTGTTTTTAAAAGTTTTGATGGTCTTTCACCCATACAGCCATGTGTACACGAGGACTTCTCCGGCACTGAAACTCTACACGCCACCAGTAATCGACGACTTGTCCACCGAATACATCGTGATTGCTAGTGATTCGGTGGGCGCCGGACAGACACCTCACAGACACCTACCGTACATACAAACAAGTTCAGTTTATTTAAAAGCTTGTAAAAATTAACAGTCAATAAGTAATGCATTCTCTTTAAATTGAACAAGTCGTTATATTATGATTATTTGAGTTGTTTAAAGTGTTTTACGTTATTCAAACTTGCACAACATTTTTTCTGTACGCAATTATACTTAACATCACCCATAGTTCTTGCGCAAATATCTTTATACGGTTTTACGTTGTTGAATGCTCGCCATTCTGCTGAAGTTCATGGACAGGGGTCAGTATGGTTCAAACATTTCTTAAGGTCTGTTACAAACACGGCCATTGTAGTTTTACAAGAGAAATATTAAAATAAAATAAAAAAAATTTACAGTGATGTAGAAAGGAAAGGCAGAATAACTCAGCTATAAACTTCTATTTACGTACGTACTGTAATGTATAGACCTACTATTTAATGTTGATTTTCACTGTTACTCCTTTTCCAAGATATTTATATTGCTACGGTTTCTTCGTCACCTGCCTACATATCTTTCAGTGTCAAGAGTAATAATGTTCTACCGATAAGAAACTGAACGAACCAAATTTTCTTTTCTTTTCTTCACACCATTTTAATACTGGTGTGACATAAATTTTTTTGAAGACACTATAAAGTAAGATTAATTAATAAGGAAGCAGTCTGCCATACTCTGGGAATTAAAATTTTTAATGATTATTTTAATTCAGACAACTTTTAAGATATTTCATCAAGTTTAAATTTATGATAAAATGTGCAGCTTGAAGATGTGTCCGTAATTTTACGGAGAGTTTTAGGACACTTCAGGATAAAATTTAACAGCTCTTTTCCGTAAAATGAAGGATTTTTTTTTTTACAGTGTGGGCGTGTGAGCTCGCTAGTCGTTTGGGGTTCCCCCTTCCCCACTCCTACCAAATTCACTTTATCTTGCGACCCCACTACCACGCGCTAAGACGCGCCCAGATAATTGCCTGTAGCAGTACGTGAATCCGCCTTTAACACATCGAGGTCTACACACATTTACAGGCACTTGCGATAAATCAGTTGTGAATCACCTATATCCACCACAGCAAGAACACTGATTCTGTTAGTGCCTGTGTTAAGAACTCGCCATCGTCCTACTGTTCCTTACCACACGTCACACTATCCTGTACTCTACAGCGTTCATTATTGGCCAGCCATCAACCAATGAAGAGCAGTCCTGATACTATTAACCCAATCAAATGTCCTTTATCCACCACAGCAAGAACACTGATTCTGTTAGTGCCTGTGTTAAGAACTCGCCATCGGCCTCCTGTTCCTTACCACACGTCACACTATCCAGTACTCTACAGCGATCATTATTGGCCAGTCATCAACCAATGAAGAGCAGTCCTGATACTATTAACCCAATCAAAAGTCCTTTATCCTCCACAGCAAGAACACTGATTCTGTTAGTGCCTGTGTTAAGAACTCGCCAACGTCCTACTGTTCCTTACCACACGTCACACTATCCTGTTCTCTACAGCGTTCATTATTGGCCAGTCATCAACCAATGAAGAGCAGTCCTGATACTATTAACCCAATCAAAAGTCCTTTATCCTCCACAGCAAGAACACTGATTCTGTTAGTGCCTGTGTTAAGAACTCGCCAACGTCCTACTGTTCCTTACCACACGTCACACTACCCTGTACTCTACAGCGTTCATTATTGGCCAGCCATCAACCAATGAAGAGCAGTCCTGATATTATTAACCCAATCTAATGTCCTTTATCCACCACAGCAAGAACACTGATTCTGTTAGTGCCTGTGTTAAGAACTCGTCAACGTCCTACTGTTCCTTACCACACGTCACACTACCCTGTACTCTACAGCGTTCATTATTGGCCAGCCATCAACCAATGAAGAGCAGTCCTGATACTATTAACCCAATCAAATGTCCTTTATCTACAAAAGGATTTACAATCAATCATGTCCTTTTGAGTGGGCGTAAAAAAAAGAAATTCTACCGTTAGGAATATCATTGTTACTGCGCTGTAGTGTTCTTGTGATGTCATGTTAAACACTAGCCGAACAAAGACTGCACATCCTAGCGAGTTTTGTTCTGAACAACAAAGACAGTTCCAAATTAGCTTTGCTCGCGCTACACTCGAGCATAGTCCATAAAGTGTTAATGTCGGTTCGCAATGAAAAACCCTTAGGCCTAAGCAGTGAACGTGTGGCATCAGAACGAAATAAGGTATTTTTTTTACGAAAGGGTTTGTGGTCTTGACGTACGTGTACGAACCAAATACTGAAGATGAGGTAGGCCACTTACTCATCTTCTCCGCATGTTGGCAGCATTGTCCTACCCCGAAGGAACACAGCTGTCAAAGTCAGGTGGCCAACACTGACGAACGTGTTTGTTTACATCTTAATTTTAAAGAGACAAGCACTTTTATATTAATGTAGACTGTTCAAGGTAAAACGAGCACTTTTGAGAGCCCTGCTTAAGATCTACTTATATACACGTTGGGTATTCCTCCGACTTATGCAAAATTAACATTCCTATGGACCTCATAACTTTATCCATGCGTCGGTCAAATGAAACTGTGAAATTATTAAGAAAGTAAATCGTTTACAAATCTGCTTATTTTTCGATGCATTAATAAAAAACAGAAACTTATAGAATTAATTTTAAGTTATCACAGATGGTTACCTAACACGATTTATTCGTCATTTAAGATATGAAACTACTTTCCATCCATCGTTACCAACTTTACTGGGTGAATGTCACTCAGTGCGCTCATTAAAATATACGCATGCAGGGGCAGTGACTTTATCTAAGGTTCATTTCTAAAGTGCTCACTTTATCGTGAACAGCCTTTATAGTAAAATACTTTCACTAACTAGAATCTAATCAAATTGCATTACAAATTGATAAGAGGAACTACACATGCCTCTCAAAGCAATTGTTTACTAAAGAGTGTTCTAGCCTCATACCCAATCCCCGTCGTTTTCGCTAGTCGTGTTGACAGAAAAAGCAGTTCTGTGTTGGGACACGGAGATTGGTTGTGCGAGGCCAGCGAGATCGTTCTACCTCATCTTTAGTCTGTGTGTGGGAACATAATATGTTATTTCCTGCAATGTACGGAAGAGCTTCAGCCAATGGAATTGAGGGAGAAAAGAAGGATAGGAAGCAAATTTATTGCGCTGGAGACCTGCAAAATTCGCGTTATTATTTGAGGACATTTTAAACTTAAAACACAAACGTATCTTTGCACTACTGCAGTCACTGGACCATGCTTTGTTTGACACGCCTTGGGTAACTCTGTGTCAACGAATGTACACTCCACAGTTGTGTGCCCCAATCATATGCAGTTCCCTCGGAAAGGGAGTGACTTCACATGCACACGGCTGCCAATGGAGAACCGACGTCGGTTCGAGAGTATACATTATTGCGAATTCTAATCTGATGCCAAATAATAACGCGATTTCTGCATGTTCCTATTTATTGCATTCAACAGAATATATATTATTTTTGAAACAAAACTAGCGTTTTTATTTTCGTCTAGTCATTTATAAAATATGTCCAAATTGTATGTGATAATTAACTGTATTCTAATGTTTTGTAGTATGACCGTGTTTTGTTAGTACTACATATTATTGAAAGCCCTCGTGCGTCGAGTACTGGCAGATAAGGACGCAAATTAAATGAATTGAAATATTATCTGCTAATAAATCATTACTTCTCTGAAAATAAGATAATTACTAATAGTTTGTGATTAGTAGGGCTAGAGGATTTTCGCGAAGAAAAAAAAAATTATGAGTACACGGTAGACTTCAATACTATAAGCATCCAACAGCAGTTTGTCTACTGCCATTGGTTGCTGTCTGCTTGAGAAGGCGTTTTCCCATTTGACCCGGTCACTCAGAATTCAGCAACATCAGCACGACTCCTCGTTAATCGCGTGCAGACAGTTGACACGTGTCAGTAAGTAATTCAGTCAATCATTATGGGTAAACGGCTCTACAGTGTTTTAAAATTTATCTTGTGTTAAAACAGTTTAACACAACGCAACAATATAACGTAATGGAGTAAGATACGTTTCTGATCATTTCAATCCTCTTCAGTAGCTCATTCGTTTCTGATGAAAACATACAATTTATAATAAAGCGCGGAAATCTGCAAGACCAATCTTGTATTCCACGTTCTCGAAAGTGATCGAAAAAGAAGACAGCGAAATAAAGAAACTGAACATTTCCCTTGCTTATACACGTATCAGCATGCCAGGACGGAAATCCTAGAAGATTGACAATGCAATCATACGGTGGCATTACAACACGATAGTAAGTTTTAACGGCTTATACACCTCTTATCTCTGTAGAATGGTAGTAGGCACGATATAGTAAAAGAAGTCATGTAGATGTAGTTTACTGATACACAGACGTGTATGTATGCAGAAACGCATACCGTTTTAATGATAACGTGCATGTAAAATGGTTAGAGATGTTGGTTTATCGCGGGAAAATTTGACTGTTTGCTAGGATTCAAAGTACTGTACACATCTCCGACCGATCTCTTTACTTATTGGCTGCCATGCATGAATGAAGTTACTACCATTATTTCGCTGGGCCAATGAATATTCTGATTCTATAAGGCAGAACGTTCGCGATTGGTCTGCAAACAACTTAGCGGAGTCGAAAACTTGTTCATCCGATAACAAAGCATTTTTAGAGATAATGGAAAATCGCGATAATGTTTTGAGCCAACGTATATTCTATAACACACTAGCTAGTTTATTCGTTTACGATCAGAGGCGTGCAAAATGCGCGTTATTATTTAAGTACAAACTTCACTGCAAATGATTGTGCGTTGACTGACTTCCGTCTTCACGCCTCGGAGAACTCTTGAGCCAGGAATGTTAGCTCAGCGATGGAGCGGCCAATCTCTTTGAAGGATATCGAGTATGACGTTGACTAAAGTGCAGTGGCCAATGAGACCACGGGCTGTCTCTATCCTCTCACGGAAAGATAACGAGAATTTTGCACGTCTTTACTAATTGTCGTCCATTCAAATATATTTCAGAAGCCTATGTAACATGTGGTAGAACACATATTTTCCACATAAGTCGTTATAATTTTTCTACACGATAACTAGAGACCCGAGAAATTCGAGTTCAATGACCTGTAGGCTAGACTTTACAGTTTTGTATACTCTCATACAGATATCAACTGTTTATTGGTTGATTAATGTAGTAGTAAAAGACGGTGGTTGGGCGCACAATTTATTGCATGTTTATTATTGGCTCATTTATCACCAGGAGATGTCATACAGCACGTTGACCAATTACAAAAATAACATGAACGTACAAGCGTATGAATTCCAACTTGTCTAGAAATGAACACGCGAAATTCTCGGGTCTCTAACGATAACATACTGTTTACATATTTACGTTTTTAAAGATTTCAGAGTTATATTTGATCGGCGTGCGAATAAAGTAAAATGACCAATGGCAATGATAATTTTATACATGATGCGAGGAATAAACGTGGGGAAGGTAAGTTGATCTCAGGCAGTTAAAAAAAAAAAAATGATCGAGCCGTGTTCCAATTCGTTTCGAGTTTCGTTTCTCGTGATTTGTATTTAGCATTTTGTAAATTTTAGTCTCAACACCACGACATTCAACTGTCTGGCATGCCATGCTGCTATTATTACCATTATTCCAAAATTTAAAATTCCACGAAGTCTTTAAACAAATAGTAATACTACCTGAATGTTTTTAGAGGGACGTTTGATACTTGCAATTTATAATATAAGAAATATATGACACAAATTGTTATTCAGCAAAAATTGTATCATGAGAAAATCAATATATCAATAATTTCAGTACTTTACTGTATAAAATAATTATTGTGAGTACAATAAACATTTGTTTATTCAAATAATTTTGCCTATGTTCATATTTTAAAGTTTCAAAAAAAGCAAAACTGGTATGGCGGCGACTTAATAATTTGTATTTGGAAATACTTTATCTTCGAAGTTGACAAACGCAAAACGGGAATTACAAAAATACTTCATGGATTTCATATACAAAACGGATGACATGAAAATTTTGCTAACCCATTCAGACCCAGTGCACCCATTTGTGTACATTACACACGTGTAGATAATTTTCGTTCTGTACTACACACTACACATTGGTTCATATAACTGTATCCGAACATATAACCTAGAGCTCATTGGCTGTGGCAAAGAAACTAGTATTTTGTCGACTTAGGTACACGGCACATCAATATTATTATTTTTTTTTTGCAGCGCCTGAAACCTTAAATTAAAGTTGGTTTGAAAGAGTTAACAAAAAGTTCGAACTGGACCACAGCCTGTGTTAACCGAGGACAGGCCATAGCAGACATTATAAAAATAGGTATTAGTCATTGAGGATGGGAAACATGCCCCCTACTCCCACTCCCTCCCCTCTTTTGCTTCCTACATCGGACCACACGCGTTTTCTTTGCGGCGCGCGAGGTGCTAAACCAATGAATTACTTCCCCAAATATAACCTTCTGCTGACATTCTCCTGGTTGAGGGTGTGTCATATCTGTTGAACATCCACACCGATACAGCCATAAGAAGAAACCTTCTGCTGACATTCTCCTAGTTGAGGGTGTGTCATATCTGTTGAACATCCACACCGATACAGCCATAAGAAGAAAGTAAAAGTTAAAAGTCAGTCCGTGGGATGAAAACATGAAAGTAGAATGATAAAGTATATTTTGGCGCAAGAAAGTAAGGCGACGAAGCTTGGAGATGTTTTATAATTTTTTAGTATTAAAAAAATTTTTTTTAGTAAATTTTTATAATTTTTTTTGGGGATTTTAAATTATTTTTAACAGCGTTAAAAAAATTAATTTTTGGTATTTTTTTGGATTTTTATAATTTTTTATTTTTGTGGGTCAAAAGTCACCGGGGTCAAAGGTCACCTGTATCCAAGATGGCAGCCAGCTAACCGGAATGATAGAGCATAAACAGCTCCAAGCTCCGCCGACCCATTTCCTTGCGCCAAAACATACTTTATCATTCTATTTATGATGGTAACACTCCCAAAATGTGCATATATATATATATATATATATATATATATATATATATATATATATATATATATATATATATTGTGTGTGTGTGTGTGTGTGTGTGTGTGTGTGTGTGTGTGTGTGTGTGTGTGTGTGTGTGTGTGTGTGTGTGTGTGTGTGTGTGTGTGTGTGTGTGTGTGTGTGTGTGTGAAGGTGTACGCGTGTTTGCGCGTGCGCTCGTGTAGTTTTTCATCCACCCCCTACTTTCTCACCCCTTTTTCAAATTGTGTTGCTTCTAATATTTTTTTTGTCGAAATTATTTAAAGCTTGTTTAATTTGGGTACGTAATTTTTAAATAAATTTGTGGGCATAATTATTAAGTACTTTTGCGTAGAAATATATTTTAAAAGAGACAGCAGTTTGTAATAAGTTCGGTGTGGGGAAAGGCGGTCATGCCTTAACTGTACCTTAAAGCCGAAAATAAATAAATTATAGATATTCTTGCTGACACAGCCACGTGGGAAATGAGCTTTGGGACACTTAGGAAGTAATGCGTACATTTCTGGACACACTACACACTAAAAAATTTTTTGTAAATATAACTGAGTAATTTTTGCATTTACAAATGTTTGTAAAAAATACAATAACATCCTTTGAAAAATGTCTTATTTGTATCGTTACAAGAGCCGTATTTGTGTTAGATCTAGAGGATTTTTGTGACGGCAAGGAATCACTTTAAGACACGAAGTCAACAAACTATTACATTCAATGATACTTATTTATAGAGATAGGAAAAAATTCGCGAATTCATTTCAGGACAAAATAGATTTCCAACTCGTGTACACTGAAGTCACCTTTGCGATTGGATTAGAGTTAATTAGGCACACCGTGGGCGATTTCGCACCAATAGCGGACTTGCAAGGGAACAAGAAGCGAATCCCGTACTGTCAAATGTGGGGGTACACCGGGGCAACAGCCAATGAACAGACATCTGAGGTTCCACTATACAAAGGATAGTGAGTTTAGCATACAGCCAATGAACCAAACTCTGAGGTTCGACAATACAAAGGATTGTGAGTTTAGCATACAGGCAATTGAACTCGCGAAATTCTCCTACCCCAACTTATTTCACATAAAACATTGTGTTAACGAATGATGTGGTATTAAATAGAAAAAAAATTGTTTTTGGGGGAAGATGTTTTCTTTTAACGTTCTTCCGAGTGCAAACCACAGTGGAGCTCCTATTTTACACTTTTCAAGGGACCAGGATAAAATTTTGCAAAATACAGGCAATAGTAAATAAAAGGGAAACTTATGGTGTAAAAAAAACAGATATTGGGTCGAGAAAAAGTATGTGCGAATTTCGGGACAGTGTAAAATCAGGAGGTGTAAATAGGGGTTCCACTCTACTTCATTTACATTTGCTTTACTTTCAAAGCCCATGCAATCACGCTGTTATGTGTATTATAGCTGCCCAGTTGTTTTTGTAACCAACAGAACAGCTGGTTCACAATGCCAGTAAATGTTGTACCAACGAACAGTTCAAAAGACAATATCTTACTCTATCTACACAGTTGATCAATCTACCTGCGGACTTAAAATCCTTCTAAAATGCAGTAATTGCCTAAATTGCTAACGACAATCATTTCCAAGATGTAAGATTGTTATTGTCTTGCCCAAGTTAAAAAGACCAATCATACCGCAAAACAAAAGAAAGTCGTGTAAGCTGAAGTGGATGTGTTTTAACGTGCATGAATTATGTTATTAAGTTTGCAAGTTCGAACTTGGGGAACGGAAAATTTTTTAAAATACAATTTCAAATAGGTATTTATGCTTATGTATTATGTTTAAAACAGTTGTTTTCATAAGTATTATAAAAATAATTTCATTTCACTTCTCGGTAATGTAAAATGAAATAAACTTCTTAATTTGTAATACTGTAAAAGTATTTATTGCAATTTTTGCATGAAAACTTCTTGTAGCGATATGGGAATTTTTTTGCGGCAGTTAGTTTCCAATAATATTTTGTGAAAGTACAAAAAAAAAAAATTACGAGGTAGACTTGAAACACGTGTACATCCCAATAACGTCTGCAGTTGGATGTCAGTGTATTGAGGCAATTTCATATGATCAAATTTTTTTTTTCAGCTCAACCAAGTGAATTCAAGTTATTAAATCCAGAAAGTGTTCAAATGCACGTGTGGATTAAATTCAATAGAAATTGAATTATCACTTCAAAGATTTTTAATTGCTTTTCATATTTGCTGTTCTATTCAAATATATATTGAAGTGACAACTTAAAATAATTTCTCAAAAAGTTATATTAAAAAAATATATTATTAAGTGCAGTAGATGGTTTCTCAGACTTCTGCAAACCATACATTACGCGAAAATAATTTGGCAAATTCTATAAATAATTGTTTTTATTGTTGTATTTATTTTGCATAAAATAAAAATAAGAATATTTGAAGAGAACTTTTATTTTGTGAAAGGGACTTCAACCATCCCGCGGACGACTTTGGACCAGTAACAGCCCTACGGGAAAACCAAAACTTTGTTTATTCGCGGTTTCTTCACACTTTTTGAATTAAACCTTTGAAAAACCACTTCACGTATGACGTATTCGGTTGCTTCCTAAACATACCATGAATCACAAGCGTTTTATACTTCTGTTGACATTAAATTACCCCGTGTTTTGTTAAGTTGGATATTTACTTATATTTCATCTATAAGTTATAATATTAAATTTGAAACCTATGCTAATAAAGACGAAGCGAATGCAGATGTGTTGGTGATGCCTAGTAATAAATAGTATAACTTTAGCACGGACTCTAACTTGTGTCAACTGGCGCGGGTTAATTCTGTCCATTCAGTAGACAATGAGCAACTAGCTGAAACTTCCGAGCAGGCCTTCATAGTGCCGTGAAGTCTAGCCTACAGGCCCCTGAACCAAGGAAATTTTCCTGTCTGTAACTTATGTAAAACTGCTGAGTTATTAGATTAAATTGGGCGTTATTATTAGTTCTAAAACTTGTACGCAGTAAAGAAATCCAAATAAAATTTAACTACTCTCTAAATAGTATTTTCCTCTTACAACATTGGAATTATTTATCTCCTGCTTCGATTTTTTTCCATAACGTGCAATGCAATTACTATTGTCATTAATTAAATTAAATTACTACTTTTTTTGTTGTATATACTAAATTTTCTGTTCTTTTTAAATTTGTTCTCCTTAATAATGGTAAAATATTAAGCTTCATTAAAAATGTTTGTATTAAAATGATTAATAGGTTCCACAGGAATTATGAAAGTGGCTGAATTTATCGTGTACAAATAAATAAAGAAAACAAGTTCATGATACAAAACATTACTCCGAAACAATTGCATGAATCAGCTTTGTTTATAACACAATATAACCTTGAGAGCAGGCTTCTAAGGCTATAGCAAATTCCAGAAACGTATATGCATATTCGATAAAAACACGAACCTTTTTACAACAAGAAGTACAAAAATGAAGTTATGCGAATAAACATCACTGCCCAGCGTACGTACACTTCTAGCAAAAATTTGAATGTGATCTAAACATCACTGCCCAGCGTACATACACTTCTAGCGAAAATTTGCGTGTGATATAAACATCACTACCCAGCGTACATACACTTCTAGCGAAAATTTGCGTGTGATATAAACTTCAGCACAGTCAAGACCTCCCAAAAAATATTCCAATCAGTCATTCAAACAATTATAAAAATGATGCAACAAAGTCCAGCTTAAAATATTCGTGAATAATTTTTTTTTAAGTATTTAATATTACTAGTCAAAAACCATTTTAATATTTATCAATAAATGATTAGTATAGCAAAATTGTGGAATTTCAGTGCAATCAAAAGAAGAGATCGGTTTGGAGAAATTTTAAACTCTTATTCCACGGATCCATCTCTTAGGACACATGCCCTCAGTTATTAATTAAACGTGGATGTCACCCATTTTAAGTGTTTTCTTCGAAAACGACGCAGTAACCCATGAGTATATTTAAAATTATATAATAGTCTAAATGGCTTTAGTTCAGCAACGTTAAGTAAATTGATCAGTGACCATGTATAAAGTAGCCCTATATAAAAGTCTCAAGTGGATGTTTATAAGTTTGTGTAATAAGATTCTCCTTTAATTTGGTCATTTTGTCAAATTTATTCATTAATATAAATAATTATACTAATATATTAAAAGGTTGCCTTCCAACAGTTCTATTTTTGTCGGCATTTCTATTTTAATGGTTATAAGTAGCGATCGGAAAATTTCGCGAGTTCAATGACCTGTAGGCTAGACTCCACAGTCCAGTGTGTACTCGAGCCTCAGAAGTTTGTTCATTGGCTGCCGCCTCACAGAGTAGCCAGTACTTCACACCAGGCAGTATGACACTCGCTACTTGTTTCCTTGCAAGTGTCATCCAGGGCGTGTCTAATAAACTGCGATCCAATTGCAAAGTCAACTTCAGTGTACACGTGTTTGACGTCTATCTTGTCCTGATATGAACTCGCGAAATGTTCCTATCCCTAGTTATAAGTCGCATAGCTTTTTTCTGAACTGTATAATATGACAATAAAAATTATAAACCAGCGGATCGCTGGAATTAATCACATATAAAATAAATAAATAAATCCAAATCTACGTGCCATAATTCACTTTATTAAGACTGGGCGTTAGACGTCTGTGGGAGGTATTTATTTTCAAACAGTTTTTTTTTTCGCAACAAACGCCTTGACGCAGATGACAATTGTATACCCAGTCACAGTTAATACGGACTTGGTTTTTACTCATGGCCGCCAGAAGAAGAGTGAACGTATATTGAGAGCAAAAAAAAAAAAAAAAAAAAGATGGCTTCCGCGAAATACGTACTCTCCCGGAACCGTCCTTGTTGCGGTAACCAGCCAATGGCGTGAAGTCTCGCGAAACCTATTTCCTGCTGATGCCCCGCCCACGGATGAATGATAAGGAGATCCTTTGTTTATCACAACAAGTGACGAACCAATGGGAAAACACCGAACTCACTTCAGTAGCTGTGGTTGTAAAATACTCTTGGGCTTATCACAGGAAAGTGTGATAACAGTGGGTGATAACAAAGCATGAAATAGTTTTATTTCCAGGAATGTTTTCTCTTTCCTCGGATGAGGCAGCCCTTTTATTAAAAAAAAAAAAAAAAACTGAAGTCTTCGACATGAGGATTTTTACATTGCATACACAGAATTTTTAGTATTGTCTGGAAAAAAATTGCTATTCCCTGACAGTTAAAAAAAAAATTACAATGGGAAAATTAATGCCTTTATTATACAATGATTGTGTTCACGATGAGTTTACGTTTGATGAGACGTTGACGTAACACGAACATTTCAAGTTAATTCAGGAGCGAAAAATGTTTCAAGTAAATCGCATGTTACAAATAACACATGCAGTCAGTACCTCCATTCTGCTATATACTTTTCATAGTAAGAATGACAACTTTCGTGGCTGAAATAGATGTGCGTAATATAAATTATTAGAAATAAATGTAATTATCATTATTAATTTTATTACTTACAACCATTGGCTACCTTTCTGAGTGAACTGCACCTGATTGGGCCACACGATTTTGAAGTGTTCATTTGTGGACGCAGAATAACCCGGGGCGTGTTAAATAAAGAATGGTCCAATGACAAACGTATTGCAAAGGAAAAGTGTTTTAAGTATCGCATGTCCTCAAATAATAACGCGAATTCTGTATGTCCGTGTTAATAAGTCATAATTAGGTAGAGTACATCAGTATAAGATGTGGTTTATTAATCACAGGGATTAAACAATAACTAGGGATAGCAAAATTTCGCAAGTTCAATTATCTGTATGCTAGACATAAACCTCAGGTGTTGGTTCATTGGCTGTTGCCTGTTGCCGCAGGTTTACCCCACATATGACAGTACGGGATTCGCTTTTATTCCCTTGCAAGTCGGCTATTGGTGCGGAGTCGTCAAGGGTGTGTCTTATAAACTCCGATCCAATTGCAAAGGTGAGTTCAGTGTACACGCGTTTAACATCTATCTTGTCCTGAAATGAAATCGCGAATTTTCCCCATCCCTAACAATAACTATTTACGTGACTATTGATCGGGGGAGCTTAAATGGAATACTAAGATGTCCCCACCTTGTTCATGTTGCCGGAGGCTGAGTATAAGAGGCGGTTAACGACGGCCGGACATACCCATCTCCATGTATTCTTGGTCCGCTGTACCGACGACAAAAGACGCCGCTCCCAGTGTTACGTTGGCGTATATCGGGCGAGTTGTTGAATATTTTCGGCCCCGTTTTACTGGCTCGTGGAGGAGGTTTCTGCAACCGTCTTACGCAAGGAAGGTGTTATTGCAATCACGCTCGTGCCCTGGCTCAATGTTTTAAGAAGTGATCAGACACGGCATGCAACTAAGAACTAATCACCAGAGACCTACAAAATTCGCGTTATTTGGGGACACGTTAAACTTTAAACACGTGTACCTTTGCAATACGTTTGTCATTGGACCGCACTTTATCTGACACACGCTGGGTAACTCTGCACCAATAAATGGACACTTCAGTTATAAAGGGCGTGGCTTCGCATATGCGTAGCAGCCAATAGAAAAACGACGCAGGCCTCTGTCTATACAGTAGTGTGAAGTTCAGCCTGATTGTAAATAATAACGGGAATATTGCAGGTCTCTACTGATCGCTTCACAAAGGTGAACAACGTTGCAACGTGAGTGAACTAGCTGATCACGCAAATAGCTTGGTGGCTCGCTGGCCGACATAGTGGATTGTCAGTGGTGAGTCAGGGAGATGCTCACCGCCAGATGGCCTCGCCGTTGAGTCAGTGAGTTGTAGCTCGAACCGCGGCGTTGTGTTGTTGTGTGTGCGTGTACGGCGTCTTACCTGGCGACATTGGCCGGAATGCGGTTTGACCTCCAACCCTTCTAGTCGCCATCTGGTTTATTAAGGCCCTTGCTCACGCCGCTGCCGCTGCAGTCGCCCAACACCGCACTCGGCTCCCGCTGTCACGGACAGCAGGTAAACACGCAGAGCTGAAACATCTAGGAAATGCTACAGCTCCTTACCGCGTTCGAGTCCGAGAAACTCGGGACAGATAAGGGCGACAATGCCTCGCGTATCGAATGCGCCATCGCCGCTAAGCGCGAGGATCTAAACTGACGTGCTGCGTGTAACCTATGAGTAGAGCCCCGAGTATTTCCCGGATTCATTCGGCAACAAGCTAGACTCAACAATACCTTATGCATTCGAGCATCAGTTAGCAGTTAATTGGCTGTTGGTATACGTTAACCCCAAACCAGGTTACATAGGATTCGGTTCTTATTTTCTTTGCAGGTTCGTTATTGGTTGAAAGTCGTTCGGGGCGTTTCTAACAAACTATAGTCAAGTGTGAGCACAATCACATATTTATACGGGAGTGCAGTTTAACTTGTCCTCAGATGAATCCGCGAAATTTCCGCTTCTTTCCCTATACAGCCCCGAGTATTTCCGGGATTGAGTTGGCGGCAAGCTAGCCTGGACAGCTCTCTATACTCTCGAGATATTATCGTTTGCTTATTCCCTGCTGTGATCAAGTGAGGCCTCTGTACAGGACTGTTGAACACTCATTAACACTACTGCTTCCTACTTATTACTGGCTAACAGTTAAACGGGGTGTGTCTAAATAACTGTCGTCCAATCACAACAGTAGGAGACGAGAATAAGTGATTGGAGTCTACTTCGTCTCCGAATGAATTCGCGAAAAACTCGTGGCTCTACCTATGAGATTTTCAGTGATAACCCTGTTATTTAATTGGTATTTAATAGGATGGTTCAATGTAGGATCCTAGAGTAGTTTTGTATGGATCTGACACTTATTTATGTTACAGCTCGTTGAAAAATCCTTTTTCTAGGGAGTACTCTTGTTTACCTCTCAGTTACTTTATAAATTCTGAAACATTTATATTTATGATTGGTAATGCGGATTATGAAACCTATTATTGTGTTTTTGTAGATTTATATTATTGTGCTATTGTAATTTTATTTCCTTAAACAATCCTTTGTCTCGAGTCCTTCTCATGATATGTACATAATATGAAACCACATATCATTTTCAATTTATCTTTCGCTTCCTGTTAATGTAAGTTTTCCCCCCTTGCTCTTTATGTTTACGTATATGAACATTATGTTATACCTGGTTAACCCATTGAGGTCTGCACACATTTTTAGACAGATTAGAAGTGAGTCACCTATATCCACTACTGCATGGACACCTGTTCTGTTGGTGTCTGTGTTAGAACTCACCATCGTCCTATTGGCCCATACCACACCTGACCCAATAAAATGTCCTTTATCGTATAAAAAGGATTTAAATCAATCATGTCCCTTTGAGTGGCTGTAAAATAAGTTCTATCGTCAGCTATATCATTGTTACTGCGCTATAGTGTTCTTGTGATGCCGTGTTAAACACTAGGCCAATAAAGAATGCACATTCATGCGAGTTTTGTTCTGAAAAAATAAATAAATTTTCTAATAAACTTCGCTCGAGCTACACTCGAGCATAGTCTACAACGTGTTAAGTGTAGGAGAAGGCATTGAATCCTTAACTTCGCCCATATAAATAAAGTCGAAATAAAAATAAATAAATTAATTAATGTGCGTGACGTTGTGAAAGCGCTCAACAGCCCTCATACCCACTATACCCCATATTCACTCTACTAGTTTTCGTCGACTATAGGCTGAAAAAAAAAGTTCGAATCTTCTGATCAGAGGAGCTTCGAAATACTCAGGAAAATTGTCACCCCAGGGATCTGGCATCGTCGCTACACGAGCGAACATAGCTACCGAGCTATATATATATATATATATATATGAGTCTCATGGGAACGTTCGTCGACTGCGGTAGCCCAGCTGGTTGCGTGCTGACTTTCAGTGCGACGGTTCGATGCCAGCGCAAGATGTTGTTGTAAGTTCATGCCTCTATTAGTCACCCTACCATGGGAAATGTCACGAAATATTGTAAGAGTATAAATCTGTTAACACATCCGGGTCTAAACATATTTACTATAATTGAAGACAAGTTAGAAGGGAATCACGTGTATACACCACTGCAAGAACAACGTGTATTGTGTTGGTCTCTGTATTCCCACATACCACTCTTCTATTGGTCCACACCACACTGTGACCTACCACGTTCTTCATTGGCTGGCCTTCGGCCACTGTGGTCGCACAGCTGATTATGCCCCACTTAAATGTCTCTTACTGTGTAAACGTTTTACAGTCAATCGTGTCTTTTTTTTATAAGGTTACTAGCGGACCCGACAGACGTTATCCTGTACATATGTCTTAAATCCGAACATTTCAAATTTTTTTTTAATAAGTTGTAACAATCTGGACCGTTTTGATGAAAATTTTTATAAAAAAAGTGATTACAATACCTGACGTCATCACATGTACAGTTACCACAATTCGACCTATTGATTGCGTGTGAATATGTATATACCATGAGTTAAGTTGAATATAGAAGCTATGTTGAATAGAAACTTAAATTTGCACAATGTATAGTTTTTATCTACACTTCAAAACCCTTCACACACTAATTACATCCGAATGTAATATTTCAATTAGCACGCGATTTATTTTAACACAATAACAACACAAAGTTACGAAATTCTCCTGAATCTGATCGCAGCGCCATTATGGGGACAAACTGGAAGTAAAATGAAATATTTTTGGATATTCGACACCGCGATCGCAGCGCTGTCTGCCTGATACAATGTAAAACATTCCAAGATCAACAATAACTTATAAAATAAAAAATTTATTAAAAAAATTTTGTAGTGGACCGAATTGTGAATCTAAACCATTCTCGAATCCACTTGAACACACACAAAAAATTTCACCAAAATCGGTCCAGCCGTTTAGGAGGAGTTCAGTGACATACACACGCACAGAAGAATTATATATGTAAAGATAATAAAAAATACATTCTTTGCAGGAAAACTATAGCTACCGGGTTGTATTGTTCTTGTACGATCTTGCTAAATTCTATCAGAACAATGACTCTATAACCATGTAAGTTGTATTTTCTAGGACGAAGAAATTTTTTAAATGCCGTTGCTCGAACCTAGCGCGAGCATAGTCTAAAATGTGTTAATATAAGTGTCTATTTTAAGTGGTAATACACTGGAATCGCACAGAAGGACCCGAGTTCGATATCTCGATCGACTGTCTTGAAAACCGGTTTTAGATAATTTCCTGAAGTCACTTAAGGGGACTACCGGTGTGAATCTTGTGCGCTTTCTAAGAGCGAACGATGTATTTTATCTTATAGTGTTTGAGGATTTTTTTATGGTTTCATGACATTACATCAATAAATACTTGATAAAATTGCCAAGTCATTTGTAAAATTATATTCATCAAGTTTTAAAGTATCCATAAAACTTTAATTTAAAATCTTAATTCTTAAAAATGTCAAAACATTATTTCACCACAAAGTTTGGTTTCAGCTAAAGTATTTATTGCATTCATAAGAAAGGGCTAGAGACCTGAAGATTTCGCGGATTCATTTTGAGACAAGCTAGAATTCAAAACAAGTGTGTTCATATAGCTTTAGCCATTGGTCCACACGGTGTTTGACACCTCCTGGAGAACATTGTTCCAATCGTCGCCTTCCACTGTGACTGCAGACAACCAATGCACAGTTAATATCGGCATATTTGTACTACATTTTCTTTGTAGTCTAGCCTGCAGGTCAGTGAACTCGCGAATTTTTCAGGTCTCTAGAAATGGCACGTTAGCAATTTATTTGTACACCGACATTTGATTTATCATCGCTAAGGGTTCACTTTCGACTATTTTGACTGCAACATTCATCTAATAACCTAAATTGGAAATACGAACGAACAACATAACAAATGTGCACGAATATGTTCTTCATGTCATTGTACTCGCGCCGACGATTATTTGAAGCTCTTGCTTAACGTTATTTACTTGGTCGATTTCGAGATTTGTACGAAATAGTGTATCAATTTAAAATTCTCATAGTTCCATCCATTCGTTTTCGGAAAGTAAATGTTACGTAATTTTCATTCTTATCTCATACTATTATTTCTTGTCGAGAAGGGAAAAAAATTTTAATATGCTAAAAAAAAAAAGAAAAATTATGTATTAATTAAGTCTACACTCTTGGCAACCCTTAACACTTTGAGTGGTGGCGAAGTAATATTAACCCATTCCGACTCAATGTACGCAATTGTATACATTATGCACGTGTATGAAATGGTTGATCTGTATTACACACTGCGAAGCTCAATCAATGACCAATGATCTTACCTGTGGGCAGGGACGTGCAAAACTCGTGTTATTATTTTGCATCAGGCTAAAATTCACGGTAATGTATACACTCGAACTGACGTCGGTTCGCCATTGGCAGCCGTCACATATGTGACGTCACTCTCTTTCTGTGTGAACTGCATATGATTGGGGCACACAATTGCAAAGTGTATATTTATTGGAGCAGAGTTACCCAGGGCGTGTAAAATTAAGTATGGTCCAACGACAACCGTATTGCAAACATACGTGTGGTTTAAGTTTAAAATATCCTCACAATCGTGAGTGAGTGAAGCAATTTGGGCGGCTCTTAACAGCGAGGTCTTGAGGGCCGATGAGGGTGATTGAAGTGAATAAGGAGCAGCGCCGGAATGAAGCGGCAGGGGAAACGGGATATCCCCGAGAAAACCCGCCGACCAACGGCGAAAATCCGGGGACCCAGCCAGGAATTGAACCCGGTTCGCCTTGGTGGGAGGCGAAGCACTGGTATTGGCCATAGTTGGTGCATATAACATATTGCCAACAGGTCAACGGGCGTGGAAACGAAACAAGTGTTGTGCCGGCTTAAGTACAGCACGCGACATAAAAATTTTAGTTTGCAACACCTGAGACTGTACGTTAAATGTGAGTCTGAAATGGTTAAGTCATTTGAATTGAACAGATTTATAATGAGTTTACCGTAGTAAAACGATTAGGGGAATTCCTTGGAGGAATGGCTGACGTATTCACAGAATATTTCAGAATACTAGAACTCCAGCCTCAAACCTCACATCTCGAAGCAGGGTTTTCATCAGAAGTGCTTAGTTTACCACGAACAACCTACGCATAGTAACTACGATGAAAAAATTTTTTTTCCAGATGATGGATGTTCAGTCACTACACGGCAGGCGGTGGCTATAGGTAAACTGCACTCAGACCGGCGTGCGCACAAGGGCCTTAAACACGTCACGGCCATATATCGAAGAGACGGCAAACTGCAGACAGCTGTGTGTTCCTGCTCGACTCTCTTCCCCCTGCGCTTCAAGGTCGCGAGGTGCCGCGAACAATCACGTAGCATCTTCAATCTCGCTTCCTCTCCCACTGCACCGACGGGAACGCCACGATCCTCGACATGCATCAGCCCAAAGTATTGGCATCTTAGAGAATAGGCTACTCACGGTTAAAGCGAGCGTTTTTTTATGCACTCTCATTTGTAAACACATGAGAATTTCGCGTTATTATTTGAGGACACGTTAAACTTCACACGCGTGTACCGTTGCAATATAAGGTTGTCATTGGATCAAACTTTATCTGACACGCCCTGGGTAACTCTGCGCCGGTAAATGAACGTTTGACAGTTGTGTAGTCCAATCACGTGCAGTCTAGTCAGAAATGGAGTGACGTCACATCTATGCAGTAGCCAATGGAGAACCGACGCCGGCTCGAGTATATACAGCACCGTGAAGTTTAGCCTGACACCAAATAATAACGCTGATTTTGCAGGTCTCCAATAATTTGGAATCATAGTCACTGTAGGTTGTTCAAGGTAAACTGAGCAATTTTCAAAGCTCTCTCATTTGGAATAATAGTAAAAAAAAAAGTTCTATTTTAGCGTTAGACGTTAACTTCACATTGTGGTGGAATATATACACTGTGCTTATTACTTACATGGCAATATTTATTTTAAAAAGGTGGTTAAAGGATAAGAAATGGCTGAAAGGAAAAAGTAACTAGGACTTCAAAAGTGCTCACTTTACCGTGAACAGCCTATATACAGTTTTACCACAAATTCGGTATTTCGGAATCCCGTGTTGGTTTAGCAGGTATGTTACTGACACAGAGTAGATTTTTTATAGTACATTCAAGGTTATTTCCAACTTTTCTGGGATCATGCTAAAGTTTTTCTTCCAGACTGTTTATCCACCGCATGCAAACAAAGCATAACCGTGTCTGGAAGATTACACCAAATGCTCAACGCATCGCATTCTGCCGCCCTCTATCTGATAATGTTGTGCGTAATAACTATTTCTTACTAGGTATTACCAACACACCTATATTCTCTCTAGTTTTAATAGTAATAATTATAAACGCAACAGTATTATAAATGGCTTAAATATAAGTTAAAGTTTAATTTAACTAAAAATAAGGTACTTTTATGTAGGCCTAGACAGAAGTATAAAAAGCTTAAAATGTGTTCATAAAAGACACAGCAATATTGCTATAGGCTATTCAGGGTATACTGATCACTGTTAAAAGCACTGCTTAAAATCTACTTGTATGCATTTTGTGTAATATACCGCTTTGTGTCAAATCAACATTGCCATGGGGCTCATCACTTTATTCATGCTGCTGTGACCTCTCCTGATGGCGCAGGCCATGCAGTAACATGGGGGAACAAGGTTAGCTCAAAGGATAATCACTCAGATACAAAACACTACTTTTATTAAAGGCTAACTTTACAATCACGCCTCAAGTAGGCGACTCAGTCTCCAATAACGTTCTACAGCAAAACAATTACAAATAGCAGTTATATCTCGACGGTTACGTTCCATATGGACGCTGATGCCCTTATTCAAGCACAACATGGCGTAACGTTAATAAGGCGAACTCTGCTCGGAGGGAGCTTAAAGCCGTCACAAGTACCGCGCCCTAGCGTGCCTTAAGTCGCCCTACCAGGGATTAGATAATTACCCTCTTTGCCGCCGTAGTCGCACAGCTCTCTCGACTGCGGGCTCGTCGGGCGTCGAATGCAGACCACGGGCTGCGGTCCTCTCGTCTCGTTGTCCTCGGGCAGAGCCTCCAGCAGCGGCAGGCAAGATGGCGTGTAGAGCCGCCATCGCTCTGACCTTATATAGTACCTTCCTGACCTCGCACCCAATCTCCTGGTATGTGTTATTTAAATCAAGGCTCGGCTGTCCGAGGTCGCTCTGAGCCTTGCCTCAGTGCGACGCTGAGCAACCCTTGCAGGAGCCAGCCGCAGCAAGACCACCTCTCTCACGAGCATCCAGGCGCCCTCGTCTGGAGCATGGGGTTGAACATTGCAGGGCATCGGCTGGATCAGGTCAGGTGATCGGTACAGGAGGTGACGTTGTAATACATTGGGCAGCCAAGCCCTGTTGGAGTAGTGGAGCCTGCCGGAAAGAGCTTTTGAGTAGTCGTGGTGACAATAATGGAAGTGTTACTGACAGAGTGATTTCCTTCCCCCCAATTCGTAGAGTCCGTAAGACGGCGTCAGGCATGCAGGGTCGGGCTTGCATTGCATCATTGACAGCCTAAGGAATGGCATTGCTAAAACATTTGTGTTTCTTAAAGAGCAATATTGCAGAATTAATTCTTTTTGCATGAGTTACTTTGTAAGATAGTATATTATTGGACAATAATGCTATACATTTCAAAAGATAAAGAACAAGTTTTTTTTTTTTTTTTTATCCGACGACAATTTCGGTTTATCGGTACTTTCTCAGTTTAAGTACTGGTTACATGGCAATATTTATGTACATAAAAAGTTTTTGTTGTAATTACGTCTGGTTAATTGTATTTCTGGATTACGAAAGTATGAAAAGATTTCATCGCTATAATGCGTACTCCTATTATAATAAATTTGTTTGTATCTTTGTACGGTTCTGTACATATATATGTTCTGTGATTTACTATCATCGTAATGGTTATTACTAGTGACAGGACATCTTAATTTTTATCGCTACTTTACAATAACAAGTTAGCTCTGATGCACGATGAAAGTCAATAATTCACTAATGCTAAAATGGGTTGTGCCAGCACCCAACTTAGTTATCGACTGCTATTGTTTTCGTGTTGATTCAACAAGATGGGGAAGGTAGTGCTCGACTCTGCTTAGAAATTGTAACCTCCTTAGAAGTTGAAAATTTAAATGTTAAAATCGGCGTCGAACATGTTAGGTTGGGATTGTAGGTAGAGCACTCTTAAAGAACACACCAGTCGACAATAGCTACGTGATTTCACATCAGTCTTGAGAAGTTCTGCACTTATTATTGTATGTATTGTAACATAAATTTATATATATATATAAATGAGCCTTTACTACTTACAATGTTACATAATTATGCTTAAGTGACATTTATATTTACGGACAGATATTTGAAAATTCTGGGTTTATACATTTGCAAGCTTATCCTAATGTAATAGTCATAGGAACGGAAAGTACTTATATTATTGGGGCCCCGAACTTAGATTATGGCGACTCTCGCCCCACGGCTTTGGAATTTGCCATCTAGTGCATTCTCGTGCGCGAAAAAGGTACTGTGATAAGCTGAGTATGTAACTGATGCACTCTACAGTTTCTTTGCCACTCTAATGTGTGTGCTGTTGCAACATTATCGTCAGTGCTTATAACTCTGCCGTCTAGGTAGCACTGGGTTACACAATTGTCTGTCATGCTAAAAACTTCGCGCGTGCCCTGCTGGAAATATGCACTGTGCTACCAAACAATATATCTTTATATATATAAAGATATATATAATACAAAACGATTCTTCTTTGCGTAGCACATGTGAAAGGCGCCTTGAAGTGCCTTAGTTTTAAGCTCTGATGCCGTGTGCGCACATGGTTTGTACGTCATATGTATCTTTGAGCTTAGTTAGGTATTCTCCTTTAAGGAAATACATGAAATATCCTCACTTTCCGAATTACAAAGTGGAAGAGTCCACTGCTATCACTAAGCTGCCTGCCTTTGTGTAGGACTGCCTAAAGTTACAGCTGTGTCGCTTGTGCCATTTTATTCATCAAGATTGCAATGTTAATCAGCTTGTAGTATATACCTGCTAACGCTATTGTTAGAATGATGATAGTCGAAAAGCTTATATAATTATAGTGTCCCTGCGATAGAACAGAGAACATGTGAGTCTAATGAAATACAGATCTAGTCTCGGAGTAAGTTATAGTTGGGAGGTCTGTATGAGTGATCTGCCACTTATCATTAATAGTATCATTTACTGAATAAAAAGAAATGCCTTCGCTCGCAAAATCGTTGTTATGTAACCAATGCACTGGCAAGATCGTGTATGAAATTCCGATTTTAGGGCTCTTTATATAACAAATATGAGTGGCTTTAATAATAATAATTTTATTTGAAGAAATTTCACAGCCACGGGGTACATTAATTTCTATAGTCCCTACTTTAGGGTAGTGGATTACTTTACTGAGCATTTTGTTCTTATATCTAAGTATTAGTTCGCCAGGTGTATTTGTTATCATGTAGTGTTGGGGTTCAATCACGTGGACAAATAGTGAATTTCCGGGCTCACATTGAAATTGATAGTTTTGGAACTAACTTTGAAGATCATTAAGATAAATTGCGGCCTTCAAACAATTTGATTGTGTATTGTCAACTATGTGTATTAGAGAGGAAATAGGTGGTGTTTTGTTCTGGTGTGTCGTAAAGTTCCTAGTTTATTGATCGTTAATGTCAATTGATATTTGGTTGGAAGGGGTTCCTACAATGCATGTCTTGTTATTATATTGGTAAGAGACGTTCGTAGAACGAAAGAATTGCCATTTACTTTTAATACTTTTCAAAGGAACCCGTATTTTTATTATCATTTGAGAAGGCGATAAGCCTAAGGCTTGCTCCTGCAACTTAAGAAGGTCTGACTTTAGTATTTCTTTTCACACTGCTTCAAGCGGTAAAAATTTCCATTGACATTGTTGGATATACGTGCTAAGTCTCAGTTTGTTAATATCGGTATTTATTATTTCCAGCACCATACTAGAGAGTAATTGAGATTGAATTAGTGAGGACTCTATTTCTCTATGTTCATAATTCAATTGACGTGACATCGCCTCTATGTTTCTACTAAAATCATTTACCTTGTTTTCGTCTAGACCCTTTATTAGCATCGTAATCGTAATATTAAGGTTGTTGTTAGATGTGTTAACATTATTTTCCAACTCATTTTATTGTAAGGCTAAGGATTCTTCATAAGTAAAGAGGGACTTTAGGTAACGGGTCGTGAGAATGTCGCAACACCATGTTGCGACATCTCCAAGGAAGGTAATACCACGTTTTCTTTTATTTGACAAGGACACCTAGGACATAAATTCTTGTACAATATTTTGAGTTGCTTCACTGAAAAACTGGTGCAAATGCTCAGCGTTTTTTTTTGCAGACAATAGAGTTCCTGGTGGTACAGGACTGGTGATACCACATGTCAATGTTGCTGGGAGCGGCAGGTCGGTGCAGTGGTATACTGTAGGCCAGGGGAATGGTTTCTTCATATGCAATATCTGGAGAAAGTTCATGGGAATAGATGCCACTGTGTGTCTCGAATAAGTGGGCTCCTCTGGATGCCGACTCTGTGTGGCACGTGATCACAGCAACAACCCAATACTCATCATTCCCATTGTGGAGTCACGTTACCTATAACACACATGATTCTTATATTAGCAATTTTAATGTTTCTGGTACTGACTGTATCAATCTTTGTTAGTCCTCATTTCTTAATTTCAATTGCAATTGTCGATGGGCCCAATATGTTATGGATCTGGTACGGACCGTGATATTTAAAGTTGAGTGCCTTCTGTCTCGTATGGTTTTTTACCCATATGAGTTGCCCTATTTTAAATTCATTGAGGCGAAATTTTTTGTCAAAATTTTCTTTTAGTGGTTTTTGAGATTTGAGTAGGTTCACACAAGCCTGTTCATGGGCTTGGGGGAGTTTCTCACACCAGTCCGCTGCACGCTGCGAAAACGTATGAGCAACGATGTGAAATGGCCGGACGGCTTCAACGCTGTGTAATAGGAAAAATGGGGAACATTTTGTACTCCTATTTGTAGTAGAATTATAGTTTAAAACCATGTATTGGACATATTTGTCCCAATGTGGCTGGTCTTCATTGGTGCATGCTATGAGATATTGAAATAGAATCTTATTAATCTGTTTGGTTAGCCTGTTACACGGTGGGTTATACGTTGTCGTTCGAATTTTCTTTATTTTTAAATTTTGTAATAACTCCCGATAATCTCATTGTTAAAAGGATGTGCCCCAATCAGTTAAAATGGATTTGGGACATCCATGATTTAGAATGGCATCCTTTATAAAATTTGCACAAGTTTTAGCCTCTATTGTTTTACCGGTTTCGCTACCACGTACCGCGTGAAAAACTCTGTTATCACTAGGATGTATTTATTTCTGGATGCCGCTGTTTGCAGTGGGCCTTTGGCTTCGAGGCCCCAGGAGTGGAATAAGGGAGGGGCTTCGATGGGGGTCATAAGACCTATGGGTTTCTGGTTACTGTGTTTGACCTTCTGGCAAGTGGGGCAGTTTTTCATATAGTTTTTAACATCCTTGGCCATTGTGTCCCAATGGTATTGGTTTCTAATTTTCTGTAACGTTTTAAACTGGCCGAAATGCCCTCCGCCTAATAATGCGTCGTGGTGGGCTGTTATAATTTCTGGTACGTAGTACTGCGGTACTAATGTTAAATGTTTTTCCCCATTGGGGGTGTGAATTTTTTTAATAGATTTCGCCATTTCTGGTGACGCCATACCGCCTTGTTAGTCGTATATGTTTTTAATTCACATTTTGTGGATCTGTGAGGGCGGTTTTGTGTTGTGCGATGTTAGGATCATTTATGTATTCTGCTAAGAATGGTGATGGTTGTACTTGTGTAATAGGTGCCAAAAATAAGCGTGTGTCATCTTCGACCTTGATATATTCTTAGTCATGAACTTAGATGGGGTGGTATTGCGGTTTGGAATTCTTTATAGAAATCACAATTTTACAATTTATATGAGAGTCGATACAAGTTGATTTAATTTTGTTTACCTGCCCTTCCATCTTGATTTCAATGTTTACTTGATAAATGGCCGTCGTGATTTTAGCAATTGCTTCTAGGGGTAAATATTCCTTGTTTATGATTATCTTTGTTATGTGGGCTTTGTTGGTTGTAGCGATATCTGGTTTGATTAAATTTTTTATCTCATGCCAGTTATTGGTGACGTATATTGTGTCTGACTTCGTCGTCCTTGTGCGGATTTTGTAATAATGTTTCCGCAAGTGCTTTATAAATGGAAGTATAGTTAGTGTATTCTTTTTTTATAGGGTAATATTGATTCTCTATGTGAATATGTGTTAAATCGGCCTCTCCTGTTATAGGAATTCAATTCGACTCATAGGGTTCGCTAATGTGTTTTATTTTCCTTTAACTATTTTTGGTTCGAATTCGTACTCGGTTAGCAGTATTGCTAATTCTTTTAAATCCATACATTGTGTTCGGCCATTGTCTTCAAATACCGACGGCTGGTGTGGTCTGTCTCAACTGTGAATTTTCGCCCATATAAGTATTGTTTGAAATATGTGATAAAGTATTTAATGGCTGACAGCTCACGTTCCGTTGCCGACCATTTCGTTTCATTCAACGAGAGTTTTTTTTCAATGTGAATGCGATAATACTACGGTCTTTGCTACCTGGTATTTATTTCATAAGGACGGCGCCTATCGCTATCCGAGATGCGTCGCATGCTAGTACTGTATGTCGATTCTCTTGAAATTTTGCTAGTATGGGCGGGTTTCGTAGTGCTGTTTTAAGATTTTCGAACAATATCTGGTACTCTTCTTTCCATTGGTATGGAGTTGACTCCTTAATTAGGTCTGTGATGGGTTCGGCTAGTTTGGCATAGTTGAGTATTGTTCTTAAGTATGATGTTAATCACAAAAATGTATGTAACTATTTAAGATTCTTTGGGGCTGCCATGTGTTTGATTACCTCGATTTTATCGGGGTCCGTGGGTATCCCTTCTGGAGATACATAATGCCCTAGTATTTTGATTTCTTGTTGCGCGAAGTGACATTTACTGGCGTTAATTTTAACACTGTGTTTACATAACCTATCCATTAGTTTTCTAATGTTGTCCATGTGTTCCTAAAAGGTATTTCCTATAGTAAATATGTCATCAATATATGCCACTTCTGTGTTCCAGCACAGGGGCCCAAGCATGATGTCCATACATTTTTTTTAATAATTTGGGCTTGTGGCCGACCCCATAGGAATACGGGCATACTCGTGTAAGCCCATGTCATCCATGCTAGAAAGCGAGTTTTTCTCTATCTTGCTCCCTGACTGGGATAGCACAAAAACGATCTATCTATAGAAGAAATATATGTTGAATTTTGCAGTGTATTGATTATATCATCGGTTCAGGGGATGGCGCATTGAACATTTTTTAGATGTTCATTAAGTAGCCTAAAGTCCATTATAAATGTTATGCCACCCTGACTTTTCTTTATTACTAGGCTTGGGGTAGCATAGGGGGATTCGTAAGGAGTGATGATATGTGCATCAAACATCTGCTGGATCTGTTCCAGTACTTGTTCACATAGTTGTGGATTTATTCTGTAGGGCCTGGTATGAATAGGTTTGTTAGTTGTTAATTCCAATTTAATTTCATAATCCTTTGTTTCTATTAGTTCAGCTATGTTACTTGCGAAACGATCTTTGTATGTATCTAGTAATTCTCTTAATTGTTCTTTCATGTGCGAGGGCAATTTGTCATGCTACCTGTAGCAGTAGTATCGCTCCGGTTGTCTAAAGATTCAATTTTGTTAATATAGTATTCTATGCAATTGTTTGTTTACACAATACAGTTGATTTGTATTTATTGGTATTTCAATTACTTTTATTGTGATAAGAGTGTACGTACATTACACCTTTGGCAATTACTGGCACTATGTCATATTTTTTAACAAAATCACTCCCAATATAATGTCTAATTTTAAATGGTCAATTAATGGGAAGTCTTGATTCAAATTGTACCCCACTATACTAAAGTTTAAGTTGGTTTTGTGTTTACGTAGGTCGATGTCAGCTGTATCACTCACTAATGTAAACTGTTCCGTGACTGGTTGCTGGTTAGGTTTGTTTACAAGAGTTGTGGCTATACAGGAATGCGAGCATCCCGTGTCGAGCAACGCATTGTACGACCTTGCCCGCGAGCTGGACAAGGACACGAGGCATTGCCGTTTGCACGTCTCTTGGGCGGCATTTGTCATTGCCGGTCAGCGAGGCTTGTATGTTAGTGTTCTGGAAAATGGATCTGTGGCTCAGTTTCGCCACTGTTTTCCGTGTTTGTGTTAATGCTGACGTGCTGAAATGTTGTTACTACTTGATACCGGGATGCATGATTTCACTTCCGTTAAGCAAGCCGAAACGGCTTCCGAACTTTTTACATCTGTCATTTATATCTGTGTTGAAATATTGTGTCTGATTCGGAAAAGGCGGGCATTCCCTGGTTCGATGACCCTGGTAAAAACACAACGCGCACGTCACGGCTGCCAGCGACTGCGGTCCGATGAAGGCCGTGTGTGTGTGTGTGTGCTAACATCACGATCACGGCTGGCATGGTGCATTCTGCAGGCCCGACCTCGGCTTGCCCGGTCTCTTCTGTGCTGTCTAACGTCTTGGCTTTCACGGGCGCCACGTTGCAGTGGTGACGTGATGCAGTGTCCTTGGGTGTGGTGAGGCCCATGGCAATGTTAACTTTACATAAGGGCGGAATAATACACAACGTATATACAAGTAGATCTTAAGCAGGGCTTTCAAAAGTGCTGATTTTACCGCGAACAGCCTAAAATTGTATCTAATTAGCACTATGTGATATTTTCTGCTTACAAAAAGGCAGGAACTTATAGGTAGAAACCTGAAAAATTGGCGAGTTCAATGACCTGCAGGCTAGACTCTTAAGTCTTATGTATAGGAGTAGTGAAATTTTGCGAAAAGATGTCAAAGCAAGTTATAATTAAAAACACTGTACGGTAGTTTACCTGTCTTAATTGGCTGAATTACTTTTTTGACGCGTGTTAACTGCCAACACACAAAGCACGTAGGAGCCGTGCCAATGTTGCCGAATTCTGAGTGGCCGGGACATTTGTGAAAACGCCTTCTCAAGCAGGCAGCAACCAATGGCAATAGACAAACTGCTGCTGCGTGCTAATAGTTTTAGAAGTCTACCGTTTACTCATAATTTTTTTTCGCGAAAAATCACTAGCTCTACTTATGTACAAATTTGCCGATGTCAGCTGTTCATTGGTTGTCTGCTGTCAAGGCGACAATTGGGTCAGGAAGTGTCAAACACGGTGTGGACCAATTTTTTAATATTATATGGACACACTTGTTTGAACTCTAGGTTGTTCTGAAATGAATCCGCGAATTCTCCAGGTCTCTACTTATTGGATAAAATATACATACATTCCTGATATTTTACTACAAGCAGATAACACACAATTAAAGTTATGCGGAAAAAATACTAAACAACTTGCAAAAAATTTAACGTACTGTCAGAAATTATTAGTAGTGATAGGAACATTTCAGGACAAGATAGACGTCAAACACGTGTACACTGAAGTTGACTTTGCAATTGGATTGCAGTTTATTAGACACGCCCTGGATGTCTCTGAGCCAATAGCAGATTTGCAAGGAAACAAGTAGAGAGTGCCATACTGCCAGGTGTGAATTAACACTGGCTACTCTATGGGGCAGCAGCCAATGAACAAACATCTGAGGTTCAAGTATGCATATGACTGTGGAGTCTAGCCTATGGGCCATTGAACTCGCGCATTTTTCCTATCCCTAACTATTAGAAATTCGCGTTATTATACGGGGACACGTTAAACTTTAAACACATGTACATTTGCAATAAGTTTGTCATTGGACCATACTTTATCTGTCACTCCCTGGGTAACACTGCGCCAATAAATGGACACTTCGCAATTGCGTGCCCCCAACCACACGCAGTTCAGTCAGAAAGGGCGTGGCTTCGCATCTATGTAGCAGTCAATGGATAAACGACGCCGGCTCCGGCATATGCATTACTGTGAAGCTCAGAGTGATGCCAAACAGTAACGCAAATCTTGCACGTCTCTAGTAATTACCAAGGCCACCTGTTTGTCGCGAAAACACTAGGGATGAGATCCACTTTCATGATTGGGTGATTTTAATTGTCACACATCGCAGGTGTCTGCCCGCGAATTATGGATACTCAGTACCGGAGTTACCTAATTATGATTGGCGTAGTCAGGTAAGGAACTGCACAAAGACACGT
Organism: Dryococelus australis; assembly: GCA_029891345.1. Classification (NCBI taxonomy): domain Eukaryota; kingdom Metazoa; phylum Arthropoda; class Insecta; order Phasmatodea; family Phasmatidae; genus Dryococelus; species Dryococelus australis. The sequence continues at coordinate 91,851,634 of CM057005.1, forward strand.
GGCCAATAAACCAAAGCAAAACTGCACGTATGCCATAGGTAGAGCCCCAAGTATTTCACGGATTGAGTTGGCAGCAAGCTAGGCTGGACAACCCTCTATACACTCCAGGCATTATCGTTAGCTTATTGGTGGCTGTGATCAAGTGAGGCCTCTGTACAGGACTGGTAGACACTCACTCACACTACTGCTGCCTGCTTATTACTGGCTCACAGTTAAACGGGGCGTATCAAAACAACTGTCGTCCAATCACAACAGTAGGAGAAAAGAACAAACGTTGGAAGAATTCGCGAAATACTCGTGGCCTTTAGCAATAGGTAGAGACCCGAGAATTTCGCGGGTTCATTTCTAGACAAGTGTTGTTTGAACACCTCCTGGAGATAAATGAGCCAATAAACACGCAATAAATTGTGCGCCCAACCACCGCCTTTTTCTACCACAACAGTCAACCAATAAACAGTTGATATCTGTATGAGAGTATATAAGACTGTGAAGTCTAGCCTACGGGTAATTGCTAATTTCTCGGTCATAGGACAGTGGAGACTAGCCTTTGGGAAAACCTTTTCGCGAAAAACAGGTGACCCCTAGTAATTACTATGAATCCGAAATCATGACGCAAAAACGACGCAGAAGGCTAAAACCGAGCCTTAACTGCTGCCAGCTGTGGCTGACGGGGAACCCACACCACTCCGTCGCCGATGATGAATGTCGACGTTTACGCGCCTTAGTGACGGGTCTTATTGCCGGGGAGAGGACTGTTCTGTCGTGGCGGAAAAAAAACGAGCGCCGTGACGTCACGCAGGAGGTGCTCGAGACGCTTCCAGGAAGTGTCGCGTGGAGAAGAGAGGAGGCTTCAACACTCCGCAGCACGCGCCACAGCGGGTCCCTTGTTCGATTCCAGGTAGAGTCGGCGATAAAACTTCCGCAGCATCCGTGTTCGCCGTCGACAAGGCAGAACATTAACACATTCAGACCCAGTGTGCACAGTTCTGTACGTCATGCATTGTGTAGTACATTTTTGGTCTGTAGGTACTGCACCCTCCGAAGCGCAATGACTACAGGCTGTTCACGGTTCACTTTCCTTTCAGTCATATTTTATTCTATAACCACATTTTTGATTTAATATTGCCATGTTAGAAATAAACGCTGTGTGTAAATTCCACCGCAATCGAAAGTTAACGTCTACAGCTAAATTTTAATTGCTTCTGCACTGCTTTTCTCATTGGACTACAGTTTGTTGGGAGACGCCCTGGACGACTTTGGACCAATAGCAAACAACTAAAGAGAGGCTGTCCCAGTCTCGTCCAATCAAGACAAAAATGGAAATATGTCTTCACTGCTATAGAAACCAATAAACTAATTGCTCCGTCTCGAATGCTAGCATGTTGCCAGAAGATATCGCGAATTTCGCAGGTCCCTACAATGACTAAAGACTGTTCACTGTAAAGTGAGCACTTATGAGGCCCTAGTTACTTTTTCCTTTCAGTCTTATTTTATTCTTTAACCATCTTTTTAAATTAATATTGTCATGTTAGAAGTAAATGCTGTGTGTAAATTCCACCACACTCGGAAGGTAATGCCTACAGCTAAAGTAATATATATTTATTGACTAAACAATTCAAATTGAGAGCGTTTTCAAAAGTGCTCACTTTACCGAGAATAGCCTATAGGGGCACGTACTTTTCGCGAAAATATTCCATGACCTGATGAACTGCAAAACACTTTAATTCAGACATATTTTCGTGATTGGAATGTTTAACCTGTCATGTTTCTTGAGTGTTTACCTGCGAATCCCGAACACTCACCGTCGGAGTAGCACAATTCTGATAGGCCCAGTCAGGTATAAGATTTCTTCTCACAGCCATACGCGGCCATTAACTAAAGGAAAGTTGCAATAAGAGTGCACGCAGAATATTTAATTCCAGCCTACGTGTAAATCTTTTCGCGAAAAACAGGTGGCCCTAGCAATAACTAGACACACGGAAATTCCATGATTTAGTAAGACAAGTTAGACTTCAACCACATATACATTCCAGCGTCTCTTATTGGATCACAGTTTGTAAGTCATGGCCCCCGATGACCGATTCCCGTGGTGCCTGGTCTGGTGTTAAAATGGAGCAACATCTAACGAATTGCTAACTGAGGCTCAAATGTACAGAGGATTGTGGAGTCTAGCGTGTTGCCAAATGAATGCGGCAAATTTCCGTGTCTCTGACAATGATGGCCAATAACACTGTTCTACAAAAAAAAAGTATTTTTCTGGATTTGTCTTGTGTGGTTGTGGTAGAAATTTGTGTGCTGATTTCAAATATATTTTTGGAATTTTGGTATAAGGCATAGTTTTCAAGATATGGACGTTTAATATATTTTTTTAAATTTACTTAATGTCATGGTGACATAATTTACAGCTATACTATCTAGTGTACACAACACGTATATGAACATATTTATTACAGTTGTTTGTAAAGGAACATCTAAACATTTTGCCTATTTCATGAAGAGTTTGTAGAAAATAAAAAGTCCTGCGTAACAATGATGTGAATATGTGTATTTTATTTGCCTATTTTGTGTTCAGTTTCTCTGCAGTCTCGAAAAATATTCCAACAGTAATCAGCGAGCATGTTATGAATCCATTTTCCTTCATACCGCTTCTCTATAGTCATTATGTCCTTACGGAACCTTTCATCGTGTTCATCAGACACGTCACTGCAGTTACCAGGGAAGGAATCCAGGTGTGAGTGCAGGAAATGCACCTTCAAGAGGACATGTTGCAACCTAAATTCCTATATGCAACAATCATCTCATTCACCAGTTCTCTGTATTTTACAGCTCTTTATTTCCCCAGAATGTTTTTCGTGACATTTGTGACACACATCCAAGCTTGCTTTTCTTTCGGCGAGCGACATACTTCGAAATTTGGGTCTTTCTGAAGTTCCCTAATCTGTGGGCCAGCAAACACACCTTCCTTTATCTTTGCTGGTGAAAAACAAGGAAATTTGTTTCAAAGATACATGAATCCTTTTCCAGCTTTGTCCACCGCTTTTAAAAATTTCTTAATGGGTCCCAACTTGATGTGGAGTGGAGAAAGCAGCACATCTTCACTAGCTACCAGTTTCTCACGTTTAATGTTTTTCTCTCCTACCTGCCATTTTCGTCTAGGCCGTTCTCGTTTTATGTCGTGAGAATTTCAATCACGACTACCCCACTCACAAAGGAAACATCCATACTTTGTGTAGCCTTGTTGCATACCCAGTATCATTGCTATAATTTTCAAATCACCGCACACCTTCAATTTGTGTCCACTGTATTGAATACATTTGAGCATTTTTTTTCCAAAATTTCATACGACTCTTTGGCCATACTAACATAGACAACAGGCACAGAAGGAAAGATGTTCCCACTGCGGAGTATAACTGCCTTCAAACTAGTTTTGGAGGCATCTATAATAAGTCTCCACTCCTGTGGATCATACTTAAAGTCCAGAACCCTCATTAACCCACATACATCGATGAAAAATGTCAATGAGTTGTCAAACTTATAATAAGGAAGAAAAGTGCTTTTTCTATGCCTGTAAAATGTAACATTTGTATTTGGGTGAAGAAGATTACATTCTTGCAGCCTCGATCCTAGTAGTTCTCACTTTTGTTTACTTTGACCTAAGTCACGAACTAAATCATTTAGATACGTCTGAGTTAAGAAATATGGAGATGAAACACTTTCGACCTGACATGGGGGATCAGTTTCTTCAGAAGATGGAAATTCTTCACCAACATTGTGTTCACTGCCTGTTTCAATTTCTTCATGTGCTGGTCTTGAAGGCACAGAGCGTGCCACTGGTCTTATTGCAGAAGGCAAGTTTGGGTAAACTATATGTTTCTTTGATTTCCTGTTTGTAAATCCTTGAACATTTGCCATACAAAAATAACAATCTGTTACATGATCTTTTGGTTCCCTCCAAGACATCGGTGCTGCAAACAACGTGGAGTTACCTTAACCATTCCACCAGTTTATAAGTTTGACGTAACACGTGGCATAACAAATGTGTGGTGCCCAGTTCTTGTCCTGGTCTCCTAGCTCCATTCCAAAGTAATGTTTGTAGGCCTTTTTTTACGATTGGTGAAATTGTTTTCCTACGTCTCGCAAATGTGAACTCTCCGCAGGCGTAGCAGAAACTATCAGGTGTATTTCGACATGTTCGGCTCCGGAGCATTTTCTGTTTAAAAAGAAAGGGAGGGTTTATTAAAACTATGTAACGACACACACACACACTAAACAAAGAAACATATTCACTTAAAATTAAAAAAAAATACATTTAAGTCTTCAATGTGACATTCAACTTTCCTTAAGGCTTATGGCTTGCTTGTGACCTGTAACTAAGGCTGTGTCCCAATTCGCTGAGAGAGTGCTCTCTCGCTCACTCTTGATGTCATAGAGCGTCCTCTCTGCTGTCCCAACTCCGAGGAGAGAGCGCAAGAGTGAGAGTGAACGACGATGTACACTAGGTGCTTACTCGCAGCCATGTTGTTTTCATAGAATAGAGAGGTTGTTTGCAAGTCTAACCTCAAATGTCCAGACATATTTTGTTGTTTCTAAAGCACCGTCAAAAATATTTTATCTACTTAACTTATTCATTGCGATTGTGAAAAGTGCAATAACAGCAACATTTTGTTTGGTATGGAGCATAACAAATTATGATGTTATTATGTTCATTTTAATTTAGGTTAATTGTGTGCATTTTATTAAATACTTTTATTTGCACATAAAAATTATGGTTGTAATCATGCAAAAATGTGACACATTAAAATAAGTTACTATTTCATAAAATACTGTACATTTATTCGAGGAAAGTGAAAAGCCAATATTTTACTTTTCACTATTTATTATTTTTCTATCAGAGAAATAATGCCGAAGGCCTACAAAGGGCACAAGTCTCAATTTTCTAAAGTGAGCCAGAGTGTGCCAGAGTGGAAGTGGCGAATGAGAGTGAGCACACTTTTGAGTTGGGACACGGCCTAAAGCTACTGTACACAATTCAAATTGAAACATTTGCTATGGGTGCGGCCTTTCTTTATCTTTATATCTATGATGAATTTTCCCTACAGAGTATATCGCCTCTTTCATGCACTAATCTGTGATGCCATTGTTTAAAAAAAATAGTTTTCCCACCTTTTTACAACTTAATAAAAAAAGTTTAAATTAATGCAATCCACTCCGCAATAAAATTCACAAGCTTACAAAATGTTATCTACTTTGATATATACCATCTGAATAAATTTTAAGAATTTTAGAGGTTAAATTGTTCAGAAATATATGCTTGTAATAAAAACGTTTAATGACATTTACCTCCATAAGCAGAAGAGTCAACGCTCATATAACCAAGATATTTCCAATAAAATATCACGGATACACAAACTACACACTGGTTACGCTCAAATATTACTAGCCTGCTAACGTCTTGCAGAATAGCTGAACATATGGAAACATAGTTACTGGTATACCAGCCTCTAATACTGAAACAAGTGAAATCCAGAAGTCAGTTTCGCCAAAAGTTTAAACTTAGGTTTAATCAAATGTATTATTGTATATGGTTTAATTTTAGTCAAATATATATATTTATAAACATATCTAAAAAAACTGTGCCTGACAGAACATTTCTGATTTCAAATAAGAATTTCCCATACAAAATTCTTTTAGAAAAACACTACTCAATGTTAGAAAATTTACCCTTGTAGAACAGTGAATTAGAGAACTGAAGATACCAGGGAATCATTTTGAGATAAGCTAGAATTCAAAATACGTGTGTTTATATAACTTTAGCCATTGATCCACACGGTGTTTGACACCTCCTGAAGAACATTGCTCCAATCGTCACCTTCCACTGTGACAGCAGACAAACAATGTACAGTTAATATCGCCATATTTGTACATAATACTTCAGAGTCTAGCCTGCAGGTCAGTGAACTCGTGAATTTTTTTTTGAGATTTCTGTCAATAATCTTACCTGTGGGTAAACGATTCACAAATCGTCTCATTGGTCCAGGTGATAATTGATTCATATTACTGTAGCCGAACTTATAGCCTACAGTTCATTTGACGTGTAAACGAAACAAATGTTGTGTCGGCTTAAGTACAGCACGCAGTATAAAATGTTCTGTTTGCAGCACCTGAAAACTTAAATTAAAGTGACTGTGGTAGGATTAGCCATAGTGAAGGATGCTTCAGGTGTTCACTTGCAGTGTGCGGGATACGAGCAACCTTCCGTATTTACGTGACGTGGCGCTGGAACAATTTTTAACACTTTGAGTGTTGGGGAAGTTAAGTTAAGTCGCCTCAATTAACCGAGTTGTACAGAGTTTGTTATGGCATTCTTTGAAGACACGAGTGGAGAAATATTATTGTTACGAGCCTCGCTGTCTCTTTTTTTTTCCGCGCGAGCGAGCGGCAGGGTGAAGGACAGAGCTGTTATACGATAGCGGCGGTGACAAGGCAAAGGAATTTACGAATGACAGGCGAGCAAACAGCGTATCTGTTTCAAAAAGCGTGCAGACACGATATACATTTTTGCGGTAATCGCTGCTGACCCTGGTCGTATTGAGTTTCTGTACTTATCTGAAGAATTTTCTAGTGGTTTGTTACCCCTAGTTTCTCTAAGCGTCACTCGGGGTGCGTCGAACTTTCCAGGTCAAGGCCAGCAGAGCACACATAGTGCGACGGGCCTCCGGGCCGGGTGTTGTTGAAATTATGAGTGGCTGAGTTTCGACGGTAGACGACGACCGGCGAGGGAAGTGACCAGCGGATAGGGAATCTACGACTGCGAGCATCAAGCAACGAAGAGTGCGGCTGGCAGGCTGGACTATTGGGCTGGGTGCATGAGTGAAATACACTACAAATAACGGCAGCAGACAAACTGAAAGTTTGTTAACGCTTTAAGGACTACACTCGAGTGTAGCTCGAGAAAAACTATTTTGAACTTTTTTTTTTTGTCATTAATCAGAACACTAGCATTTTTACGCATTCGGTATGCAGCCTGTGTTTAATAGGATCTTACAAGAACTCTACAGTTTAGTAACAATAACTTTCCTGACTACAAAAATTCTTTCGTTACATCTCGGCAAAAGGACAGGTGTAATTGTAAACTATCTTATACAAATAAAGACAGTGGATTGGGATAGAATAAACTCAGTGGCTTAGTGACTGAAAAAGTTATAGTTGGAGGTACCAAATAAATTTACTTGAAAAGAATTTGTTTCCACTGAACAATATTTTGCTCTCGCGACCCGAACATATGAGTTACTCCCTCCCAAATAAAACATTTAGAAGTAATTTTGGGCATAGCCCCTTGATTGTTCCAACATAGTCCACAAGTGTTTAGAGCAAACAACCAAGTTAAAAGTACGTTCAACTAATCCGTTTTGTTAACGTGAACTTTATGAACGTCACCATAAGAGTAAATTTAATATTTTGTTTGGATGGAATGAATATGTGTTCAGCTGCAAATCTGAACGGCTATTGGGCATTTAGATCCCGAATTTCTGGTGGCAACAATATCAGCCGAGAACAGTATCTGGATTCATTAGGCTGGCCGCGGTGTAAGAGACATTTGCTGCTGTCTCGCACACTCAGGTTCGAAAGTTTATTACTTCTCTATGACTGTCGTGACAACACATAACAGTGTTCGTTAGTTAGTTAATTGCCCCGATGCAGTTAGTTTTGTTGCACCAAACCAATACTATTTTACTGGGAGACAAAAAGGCCCTACCCGCAATGCATTGTAACAACAAAATAACTACAAAAATGTTTTTTGTTCTTATAAAAATATTCGTCAGGGCTTGGTCCAACAACATATTTCTTATCAACTAAAAAATGAACAGTTCAGAGCAAGTGAGTCTTTTAGGGTTTAGTGCGTAAGGAGTCATTAAAGGAGGGCGTTGGAAAACAAATGATAGAAAAAACCGGTAGATCGCGTCGTAAGGACTAAGCAGGTACGTTTTCGCTTCTGCACACTCTCCTGCTCTACAGCCTGTGGGTCCTGGGCGGTCCGGAGGCCAGTATTGTTATGTTAAACGTCGGCTTGCCTCCGAGCGCAGACTTCTATCAGCTCGCCCCCTGGGGCGTATGACGTCACGCATCGCCCATGCCCCACCCACGTGGTCGCGGTGGAACGTATCGTTAATCTTTACCCGGTACGGAATCTCCGCATTATTTCTTCTCTCGTTATAGTTATGTGTGTGTGTATATATGTATGTATATTATATATATTATATACATACATATAGACATATTATGCTGCCTAAACATCTTTACGAGGCGAAACGATATTCTGCAGCTCGATAAATTACCGTGATTGTCTATCGTATACTCTTAAGAAATTATTCGCAAATGTACCACATTGGTGTATACATATCGTAAGAAACAGTCAAATGTACCACATTGGTGTATGCATATCGTAAGAAACAGTCAAATGCGTAGAGAAGTTCCCAACTTTGTATAGTAGCGCTACTAAACAATCCTATATGTTCAGCCTGAGGTGTGGTACTATTTCCACAACATGTATAGGTTAAAATCTTCCATTATTATTCGGGAAATCTATTTTTTTTTTTTTTTTTTTAATTTACAGTGTACATTTCGTTAGTCGCGGATCAGCGAGGTGTGCAATAAATTGTTAAGGTTAAAGTAAAGCAATCGCCTATGGATAGGGAAAGGAAAACTTCGCGAGTTCAACGACCTGTAGGCTAGACTCCACAGTCCTGTGTGTACTAGAGCCTCATCTGTTTGTTCATTGGCTGCCGCCTCAGAGAGTAGCCAGTGTTAATTCTCGCCTGGCAGTATGGCACTCGCTACTTGTTTTCTTCAAGTCTGCTATTGGCGCAGAGTCATCCAGGGCGTGTCTAATAAACTGCGATCCAATTGTAAAGTCAACGTCAGTGTACACGTGTTTGACGTTTATCTTGACCTAAAATGAACTCACGAGATGTTCCTCCCTGCCTATGGAGCAATGCACCCGACTATACAACGTGAAGAACTCATAAAAAGGTAGTTCAGACATCTTAGAATTGTCAGAATAGTACGGTTTATGCTGCATGTGAAAGAAGAATGTATATATTTCGCAACATTACAAAATATTTTAATAAAATATACTTTTTAAATGTAAAAAATAATTTTTAACAAAATTGATGCTCATTTCCATTTTGGATGCTTGGGAAAGCAGAATTTGCAAGAAAATATTCTTGAAGAAAGATCGTCATAATATTTACTGTGACCGTGTGTAATAAAATCGTAGTAATAATATATCATATCAGTTTTATAACTAACTTTATTTAAGTCAGTTTCAGCCATAAATGTTTGTGATGGATATAAAAATTATTTCCTTCATTATTATTACAATTTTCTTGCACACGATCATAGTAAACATTATGACGATATTCCATGACGAAGATTTTCTAGCTAATACTGCTGTCTGAAGCATCCAGAATTGAAATGCTCTTAAATTGGGTTGTAAATACAGGTTATTTTATTCGACTATTTTTTTACATTTAAAAAGTTTATTTTACGAAAATATTTTATAATGTTGCAAAATGTACACAGTCTTCTTTCATATAAATCATAAATAACACTTTTCTGACAATTTGTAAGGTGTCTCTGTACTACCTTTTTATGAGTTCTTCACGTTGTATAGTCGGATGCAGTGCTCCATAGGCAGTGGCTTTACTTCAACCATAAGGGGAATGCCTAGTTCCACATCCGCCAATAAGGAAGAATTGCAACGGTGATATAAAATAGCACACGTGTGTTCTGTTACCTCCGAATTTTAAGTGGCGATTGTAGATAGAGTTTTAATACAATGATGTGTTCGAAATAGGCTCATCATTGTAGCTTTAGTTAGGGGTAGTGAAATTTCGCGAAAAAATTTCAAGGCAAGTTACATACGTACCATTTATAAATTTGGTGATTGGGCAGTAAAAGTGGTCGTTGAAAATGGTCACTCAGTAAAAAATCGTAAATGGTCCTCCGTTTGCTATATTTGTTCTTCTGTAAAACAGGGTCTTGAACTATAGCTAGAGCTAATGATATGTCGTCAAGAAATGAGTACACGGTATACTTCAATACTATGAACATCCGACTGCGTATTGCATATTGCCATCTGTTGCTGTCTCCTTGAGAAGGCGTTTTCATATTCGACCGGGCCAATCAGAATTCGGCAACATCTGCACGTCTCCTACGTGATTCGTGTGCAGGCATTTAACAGGCGTAAAAAAGTAATTCAGCCAATCAAGAGTGGTAAATATCCACAGAGTGTTTTAAAAATATAACCTGCCTTGAAATCTTTTCTCGAAATTTCACCTCCCCTAGATGAGGCCCATGCCAGTGTTTATATGACGCAAGGCGAAATAATACACAATGTGCATGAGTGTAGAACTTAAGAAGGGCGTTCAAAAGGGCTCAGTCGACCGTGAGCGGTATTCGCGTTTTAAAAACATGTATAGGTTGTTCACGATTAACTGAGCACTTTCGAATATCTACTTGTTTGCTCTTTGTGTATTTTTCCGCCTTATGTAAAATTAACATTGCCACGGGCCTCATCACTTTATTCGTGCGTCTTTCAAGTGAAATTAAAATTATTTCGAAACTAAATATTTTAAAAATTTACTCATTTTTAAATACTGATGCATAAGAAAGAAGGATGCGTAAGAAATAATTTAAGCTATCGCAGATTTTGAGTTGACGTTTTTTATTTGACGTTAATATATGGAACAATTTACCAACTTTACTGGGCGCATGTCACTCAGTGCGCCTGTTAAAATGTATGCAGGCAGGAGCAGTGACTTTTTTTCTAAGGTTGATATGAAAATTGCTCACTTTATCGTGAACCGCCTCTAATAGCAGGCAAGTGTGTGGGCTAGGGCTGAGATGTTTATGGGCGTGAAGCAGCGCTGATTGGTGGGATCGGCTCGGCCTCGATAGAGACGTCGACGCATATATCTGGTCGGTAAGCAGCGATCCCCCCAGGGCGGGATACGCGAGGCTTCAGCGCAGCGGAGGCACGGGTACAGTTTTAATTGCGAGCCTCCCCGTGAGTTACTGCCGCCAGGGGCATCATATCCGATCTGACCGCCGAGACGTTAACGGTTCTGCGCAGCTCATTGGCCAGTCTGCGGCATACCTGCTGTACGGTCAGCTGACCGCCAGGTCGACACCTGCTCACAGGGAATGCTCATACGAGAACCCTCGTGGACCCGCGTGTTTTTTTTTTTTTTTTTTTTTTTTTTGTGAAATAGTTATTTGCGTGAATACGCGTATCTCGGTAAATAAACGTTCTTCAAAAGCGACTTTTTGTTAGAGAAGATAAAAACAACAATTATCTATGCCCCTATTTTTACTTTTGACATATTAAGTGTATTCTTGTTGGAAAAAAAAAAAATTCGTGAATAATTACAAATGTCGAGTTTTTTTTTTTTTTTTTTTTTTAGCTTACCTATGCACTTTCCTTAAGCTGCAAGAAGTACAAACATACGGGCGTAGTTTAATCTGTGGGCGTTCATCGCGTGTTACAGATGTAATTTCCACAGTACAGCGTCATGACGGAAACACTGCACGCCTTGCGCGTAGGAGCCATGAGGCGCTAGACGTGCGTGTTATTGTCGCCCGTATCGCTCGTTCGCTTCTTGACTTTACGCGCAGGTACATCCCGCTCCTCAGACAGAGTCGTTTCTGCAGTTCACACTTTTTCAATCAAACCTTAAAAATAAAAAAAATAAAAACACCCCATTTATGACATGTTTCTTCTTTTCTAAATGGGCCGTGTATCACGGGCGTTTTATACCTACGTTGACACAAAAATCACCATATGTATTGTTAAATTGAAATGTTATTTATATTTTTGCTATAAATTATAATACTTAGTTCGTAGTTAATATGAATAAATACAGTGAGAAAATAGGTGTGTTGGTAATGCCTAATAATAAATCGTTTTTATGCAAAATATTACTAAACTGAGTGCGCACGAACGCTGTGCGTTGTCCCTCTAAAGTAATTTTCTACACTCGCTTAAGCTTTGTTTGCACGAGGCGGAGGGATATCGTGGAAGTAGAACTTTAGGCAGGGCTTCGGGAAAGTTGGAAGTAACCGTGGATTGACTACAGAAGTAGTGTAGATTCCACTGGAGTTTCGAACCCGATAGTACAGTAGGCATAATTCATTATAAAGTAATGCACACTCAACCGAAATTGTCAGTAAATTACGATTTTAACTGTGTACAGTCTTATGAAAGAAGAAGGCATACATTTTGTAACACTGGAAAATATTTTGCTAGAATTTAATTTCCTAATTTAAATATAAATCGATTAATCATAAAGCTAATTTTTAATAAATGTTTAAGCCTTTTTACATTTTGATGTTTCAGAAAGTACATACTGCACAATAACCTTAGTAAAGTAGGGTAATCATAATACTTACCCTAGTTTTATATCATAAAAATTTAGTATAGTCCCTTCACGGTTATTTACATATTTTCTGAAGACCTGCGTAAGTTCTACTTTCAGGCTATTCCTCCGCCTCGTGCGAACGAAGTTCAACTAAGTCTATAAAATCGCACGAGATTAACACAGCGCCGCATTGGTGCGCATTTAGTTTAATAATATTTCGCATGGGAATTATTTCTTTCTCGGCATTACCAACACAACTAATTTCTCCTTAGCTTTATTAATATTAATGTTATATGAATACCTGAGGGGCGTAACTGAGTTCGTGAGTCATGGAGGCCTTAATAAAAATACAAAAAAAAACTAAATTCAACCATTATATTTATTTTCAATGCTATAAACAGCCAAATATCTCTTATTTACCAGACTGAGCGTCTTGTTATTCATATTGAACGCCGTATTTAATTACTGTCTCAATTTCAATTAAAGTCTTTATTACAGTCTGTTATCTTGCTAATGTCCTTTAAACTGCTCTAATTATTTCCACCCGTTTAGTTTAAAACTGCATATTGCCATCGTCCCGAATGTATTTTTCACTCGCGCTTCCAGTCCACAGTCCCGCAGATCAGCCCCACTCTTCACTGCACTGCACGCAAGCTCGCTGACGCGCTCTCGCAGATCGCTGCAGTCGTCCCTCGCCGCTGCGGAATCGCCCTTCTGTCACTAGTAGTTGCCGTCTAGAACGTTCTCGGCAAATCCAAGATGTTCTGGGAAAAGTAATGGCGATAGCGACGACGTTCCTGCGTGACAAATGGAGAAATATGAGCTTCTCAAGGTCAACGAGCCGCTTGTCGGCGTCCTTTATGATAGGCCGCTCGATATAATACAACTGCTGTCCTTCACTTCCACTCTCTCGCGCGGGATGCGAAGCAGCGAGCGCGTAACAGTATACATAGGCCCGTGGTGGAAGCTGTACTTGTCCTCAAATACATATGCGACATTACCGGGTCTCTGTATCTAGCTTCCACTCAGAAACCAAATTAGGTAAACCGAACTGAAAATTTATTGTGATAATACAGATACTAGTACTTTTACAAAGAGTTTGGTGTAAACCTGTTGCATTTGTACTTGTGCAAAAACAGGATTTGTAGAACTACAGAAAACATTCTTGCAGCACTTGTGAAATATACAAGTTTTAACTTGTAAACCTTTTGGCAACTATTTTCCAAAAACTGTTTCTGAAAAATTACGAAAAATTAAAGTTTTATGAATGATGCTACGTCCATGGGGTCATCCGCGAGGGAAGCGACCAGAAGTTCGATCTCCATCGACGTGGAGCCTCGTCCTGCTAGACGACTTGGGAAGAGAAGAAAGAGAGATGGCGCGAGCGTCAGCCAATAAGCGCGCACCCCGCCCGCGGCGACGGCCAATGAGAAGCCCCGAGATCTCCCGCGCACTCTCGTGAGATGATGAGTTAGGAAGGGGGGAGGGAGGGGGCGTGTCACTATCTAAAGGCGCCGACAAAGACTGATGAGTAGCGTCCCTGTTCCGCGCGGGCGATGGTATATAGGCGCTCCTCCGCGCCCGTAAGAAGTGTTAATATAATTGGCGCTCGCGTAGAAGACAAATGCGAAACAGTTATAACGAAGCGGGGTAGCTGTTGGGAACAGCTGTTGTTCAACTACTACCACCTCTTGTTGCCGTTCTGCTATTTGTCTTGTCCCACGCGGCACGCTGCTCCCATAACAGTGCCTTATTTATAGGCTGTTCGCGGTAAGTTAAGCACATTTAAGGTCCTAGTTACTTCTTTCCTAGCAGTCATTTCTCATCCTTCTACTACTTTTGAAAATAAATATTGCCGTGTAATTAATAAACACAGTTTATATATTTCACCACACTCGAAAGATAACGCCTAAGGCTACAACAAAATATATTTATAGACTATTACTCTGAATGAGAGGGGCTACAAAAATTACTCACCTGCAGCCACGTCCCCGTGTTCTATCCAAGAGAAGGCCAGTAAAAACTGCAGCTTTACGCATACCTGTCGAAAAGATAATAACAAGCAAAATATTGCTTAGCTTCTATTAAAACTGGAACCGCGGGGGCTGAGCGGTTAGACTGCTCGCCTCCCACCAAGACGAAACGGGTCCAATACCCGGCCGGGCCACTCCCGGATTTCTCCAAGTAGGAATCCTGCGGGACGATGCCGCTGGTCGGCGGGTTTTCTCGGGGATCTCCCGTTTCCCCGCGCCCTCGCATTCCGGCGCTGCTCCATTATCCTCTCATTACACCCTCTTCGACTCTCAAGAGCTCGTTGTTAAGAACCGCCCAAATCTCTAAACTCAGAAACTCAACTAAATTTTAACTGAAATTATGTGAAATATTTTTTATTTTTCGCTTTGTTATGCTCTCATGAGCGGTTGAATGACGGTTCGTGACTGATGGGACAGTCCCAGAAAAAAATTTGCTTCGATTCACAGCAACAATTTTCAAAACACGGGACGTATGTTTGCGCATGACATTTCACACTTTCAGCTGAGGGTTGAGAGATTTGAGAGGTTATGAGAGCCGAGGCGGGTGAAATGAGGTGAGCATGGAGCAGCGCCGGGATGCAAGAGCGGAAGAAACGGGAGATCCCCGAGAAAACCCGTTGCCTAGCGGCATCGTCCGGAACGATTCCTACTTGCGGGAAATCTGGGAGTGGGCCGGCCGGTGATTTCACCCGATTTTGCCTTGGTGGGAGGCGAGCAGGCTAACCTCTCAACTATTGCGGCCCCTGTTCAGCTGCCTACCATCCCGAGTTTGCCTGGATTTGGCCTTTCCCTCCAAAAGCGCACATACCCTCACTACAGGGTTGCCCCCCCCCCCTCGCCCCTCAGTCACCTACTGTAGGAACAGCTGTTGACTTGGTGAGATGGCGCAGTCGCGTGGAATATTCGTCCAGCCACGTATGACTGTAATGTCAGACGTAGCACTGAACATTTCAGTATAGGCTGTTCACGGTAAAATGAGCACTTTTGATAGCCCTGCTTAAGATCTACTTGTATACCCGTTGTATATTCTTCCGTTTCATCTAAAAGTAACACTGCAGGGGCCTCATGCGTCGGTCGAGTGAAACTGCGAAATTATTATAAAAGTAAATATTTCACAAATCTGCTCATTTTTACACTTCGCTGCATAAAAAAGAAACAGAAAACGAAATAATTCGAGTTTTTACAAATGGTTACCTAACACTTTTTACTATACGTTAAAATATGGAACTACTTTCATTCCAACGTTGCCAACTTTACTGGGCACATGTCACGCGGTGTGCCCGTTAAAACGTGCGAAGTTAGGAGCAGTGACTTTTTTCTAAAGTTGATTTCAAAAGTGCTCACGTTATGGCGGACAGCTCTCAACAGTCGAGCACGGGGAGGGGCAGAAACGAGATCTCAGCATATTTGATGGTGGCCAGATCGTTGGGGACAGACGCAATGCTGTGAGCCATCTCCGAACTCGAGCACGCACTGGGGCTTACATTGGCCACCGTGAGTACACCGTGAGTGGACGGACCCCCCTGTAAAACCATCGCCGCCAGGGATAACTGTCATGACTTACATTGGCCACCGTGAGTACACCGTGAGTGGACGGACCCCCCTGTAAAACCATCGCCGCCAGGGATAACTGTCATGACTTACATTGGCCACCGTGAGTACACCGTGAGTGGACGGACCCCCCTGTAAAACCATCGCCGCCAGGGATAACTGTCATGACTTACATTGGCCACCGTGAGTACACCGTGAGTGTACGGACCCCCTGTAAAACCATCGCCGCCAGGGATAACTGTCATGACTTACATTGGCCACCGTGTCAAGGAGTACACCGTGAGTGGACGGACCCCCCTGTAAAACCATCGCCGCCAGGGATAACTGTCATGACTTACATTGGCCACCGTGTCAAGGAGTACACCGTGAGTGGACGGACCCCCCTGTAAAACCATCGCCGCCAGGGATAACTGTCATGACTTACATTGGCCACCGTGTCAAGGAGTACACCGTGAGTGGACGGACCCCCCTGTAAAACCATCGCCGCCAGGGATAACTGTCATGACTTACATTGGCCACCGTGTCAAGGAGTACACCGTGAGTGGACGGAACCCCCTGTAAAACCATCGCCGCCAGGGATAACTGTCATGACTTACATTGGCCACCGTGAGTACACCGTGAGTGAACGGACCCCCTGTAAAACCATCGCCGCCAGGGATAACTGTCATCACTTACATTGGCCACCGTGAGTACACCGTGAGTGGACGGACCCCCCTGTAAAACCATCGCCGCCAGGGATAACTGTCATGACTTACATTGGCCACCGTGTCAAGGAGTACACCGTGAGTGGACGGACCCCCCTGTAAAACCATCGCCGCCAGGGATAACTGTCATGACTTACATTGGCCACCGTGAGTACACCGTGAGTGAACGGACCCCCTGTAAAACCATCGCCGCCAGGGATAACTGTCATGACTTACATTGGCCACCGTGAGTACACCGTGAGTGGACGGACCCCCCTGTAAAACCATCGCCGCCAGGGATAACTGTCATGACTTACATTGGCCACCGTGAGTACACCGTGAGTGGACGGACCCCCCTGTAAAACCATCGCCGCCAGGGATAACTGTCATGACTTACATTGGCCACCGTGAGTACACCGTGAGTGGACGGACCCCCCTGTAAAACCATCGCCGCCAGGGATAACTGTCATGTGGCGTACAACCAGGGTGGGGGGGGGGGGTCGCCAGCTATTGTCATGGCGTACAGCAGGGGGGGCGTCGCCAGCTATCACGTTTGGCAAAGGCCGTTCACGTTAAAGTGAGCACTTTTGAAGTCAACCTTGGAAAAAAGTCACTGCTCTTACCTGCATACAATTTATGGGGCAGCGCTGAGTGACGCTGGTCCAGTGAAGATGGTAACGATGGAGTGTAAGTAGTCCCATGTCTTAACGTCAAATTAAAAGTGTCATGTAAACATTTGCGAAGACTTGAATTATATTTTTGGTTTTATTTCGCTTTCTGTTCTTATAAAAAAATTCTAAGTATAATAATGAGCGGATTAGCAAAATACTAAATTTTCCAATAATTTCACTGTTGAGCTTTACCGGCGCACGACTAAAGTGATGGGGCCCATGACAGTGTTAATTTTACGTAAGACGGAAGAATACACAACGTGCTTGCAAGTAGATCTTAAGCAGGGCATTCAAAAGTGCTCAGTCCACCGTGAACAACCTATAGTTATATTCCTCTATGTGATAGCATTTGGCATTGTACACGTGGATGCTACAGCAAAACACTGCGTTCCTACTACGAAAAAAATAATACCTCCAAGGAAGCTACTTCAACAACATTTGAATTATTTCCACAATAATCATAATGGTAAGAACATAACAGAATATTTATATGGTATCTTCAACCCTTCAGATAGCTGTCCCAATTTTAATAATCTAGATAATTCTTACTAACATTTTTTTTTTAGTGTACACACACCAATAAATTTTTTTTTTCCCCGGGTCATTTAGAACATGCAAAATATATTATAGTTTAACCGCTACAGTTAAAATAAGAACGAGCAATGCCCACCACTTCCCGATTTCAACCTTCTATTTTTATTCTCGTCTCCAGCACATCATAGGGGCCACGGTGGTGTAGTGGTTAGACTGCTCGCCACCCACCTGGACGAATCGGGTTCGATTCCCGATGGGATTTCTGCCGGACGAAGCCGCTGGTCAGAGGGTTTTCTCGGAGTTCTCCCACTTCCCCCGCCCCCCACCCACAGACTCTGGTCCATACTCACCCGTCTTCCCCCATCGGCTCTCAAGATCTCGACGTTAAGCAAGCGCAGCTCTCAAGTGGTACCCGTGTGTTACGTAATTAAGTGATGGACTGCTAGCTCTTTAAGGTGTCAGTACGTTATGGCGTCACGGCACGAAAAGAAAGTAGTTTTCTCGTCCTCAACGTCCTGCCAGATGATTTATTTATTTTTGTTTCCTTTTAGCCTTGACACATAATGGAACTTGTAGCCGCGTTGATAACTGTGTCGCCTTCCGATTGATGTCAATGAATGTCAATACGAATCTTAGAAAAACCTGAACAGTTTTACGCTCCTGGTACGATGACACCTTTGTATATTTCTGCTTAACCTGAAAGCATACATTTCAAAGACGATATGTTTATATGTACTTCTTTCAGAAACAAAGTCGATAGTATTATTTACTTGATAAACACTTGTTTTCAATGGCGGAGGAGTCTTAAGCATCGAATGTCATACATTCACTTTTATCATGTACGTGGCTGAATATAGGAAATGTTTTATAAAACGGCATATCATTGACAAATGGCACCTAAAATGGAGAAAATGACAATCAGAATCTGTGGGAGAGTAATGGTTTCCATATATTTTTATAACAAAAAAAATGGCGTAAGGGAACACATATCTGTACCAATACGCGTCCAGGACTGTTCATATTGGGACAACAGATTGGTTCATGGTACGATCTAAATGTAGACAGTAATATTAAAATGCTGTCTGTTACGTCACTGTTTGTAGCAAAACAATCTGTTCCTACTACCGAGAGCATATTCCTTCAACAAATGCACTCCATTATTTAGATTGTTCCCGCTACAGCCAGGACTCCGTGAATACCATGTTTCCTTAACCGTCTTATCGTAAGCACACGCTGACCATATAAGCACGCTCGCAATATCGCGTACGCGTGTGTTCGTGTACCCACGATCACGATGACGTGCCCGCACGATTTAGTGGGATTCGATCCACCTGACGACTGGCCCGCTGCTCAAAGACGAAACATACGGACGCGATTGTTATGCTCTACAGATACTAGCTGTAACTCCCGAGCACGTGGAGTAATGGCGGGACCACACCAGCGCGACGTGTGTGACGCGACACGACGCGATGCGACGAGAAAAACTCGCGTAGTTATGAACACTAGTTTACTGATTTCGCATAAAATATTTAAAAAAATGTATTAACGTGAACTACACATCAAAAATACTTATGCCCGAAAATGCAGCAGTAGTCGGGATATTATTTACGTTTCAATTAAATACATAAACACAACAGCAGTAGCGTTACCAATTCACCAGTACCACCATCATTCGAGAACCAAATTCCTACGTGGTTTTCCAGTTTGCCGCGCCCGCGACGCGACGAAACTATAAATGTTTTCTATTCTGAAAGCCTGTCTCGTCCACCAATTTTGTCGCGTTGACGTCACAGATGTCTCAATGCTAAGTGGCTTGAGATTTATTTCATTCGTGTCACGCTATTGTGATTCCGCCATAAGAATTATAGATCTAATCACCACGAAAAGTTTTATCTTTTTATAGGTCTGCAAGTTCTACACAAATCTTGACAATTTATTGTTACCGTCGTTAATTTTACATTGGATTTTCCCCTCTGAACAAAGGAATGAGAGTTATAGAGAGAAATCCTAATACCTTATAAAGTTCTGTTATTTATCGCTGAGATGAACGTGCTGCCGCCCAGCACTGTGGCGGTGGACCCACCTCACCCCTCCTCTCCCCCGGGTTTGCCGCCTGACCACCCCCTTCCAGGGAACCCCGTGAATAATGCCCGTCGGGCATGTGTGGCATCGTCCGGCAAGATGCCACACATGCCCGACGATCCGGGAGTGGCTGGGGACTGAACCCTGTTCGCCACGGTGGGAGGCGATCAGGCTAACCGCTCAGCCGCCGCTGACCCCTGCTGGCAAGTAATTTACTAGGCACGTATAGGAAACAGCGCTTCGACACGTGTCTGGCTAGCGGCGCCATTTTGCTGGCGTTGTCCACCGCTGTAAAGGCTGTTCACCATAAAGTGAGCACTTTTGAAACGAACCTTGGAAAAAAAAAAGTCACTACCCCTACCTGGATATGTTTTAAGGGGCGCACCGAGTGACATTAGTCCAGTAAAGTTGGTAACGATGGAGGGGAAAGTAGTTCCATATATTAACGTCGAATAAAAAATGTTAGGTGACCATTTGTGATAACTTAAATTATTTCTCTCGCTTTCTGTATTTTGTAATGCAGTGAGGTGTAAAAATGAACGGATTTATACAATATTTACTTTTCTGGTAATTTCGCTGTTTCACTTGACCGACGCACGGATAAAGCGATGACGCCCGTGGCAATGCTAATTTTACCGTGAACAAGCTATATACCTAAGTATTATGTGATACAGGCTAGAGAAATTTTTACCGAGTCGTTTCCCGCGATTTATACTCGCCCGTCTTCAAGTCATCTCTTACTTTTTCTAGTTCTGGGTTTAAAGTCTCCATCCATCAAACGTTCGAAATAATCCAGTCATTCATTTCTGTTGCATCAAGCGTTACTTCTTCAACTCTCATCATTTCCTCCATTTATTAACTTTATTATTGTTTCCCCAAATAATAACTAAATTATTATAAAAATCAGGGGGCCGCGGTGGCTGAGCGGTTAGCACGCTCGCCTCCCATCCCCGGCCGGGTCACCAGATTTCCGCATGTGGGAATCGTGCCGGACGATGCCGTCTGTCGGTGGGTTTTCTCGGGGATCTCCCGTTTCCCCCGCTCATTCATTCCGGCGCTGCCCCATATTCACTTCATTCACCCTCATTGGCTCTCAAGGCCCTGCTGTTAAGAGCCGCCCGAATCTCTTCACTCACTCACTCACTTTCATGTGTCACGTCAAGAGAGAACCACTTCATTGTACTTAGGATACATTTGTCGTGACGAATGGGTCACTCTTGGGTACTATTTTTTTCCTCATGCAGCAGTTTTCTATTATTAAGGACCTGCAAAATTCGCGTTATTATCGTGCAACATGCTAGCATTCACCCTTCTTTACATACGCCAAAACATCTACACTCATCTGAGGAAATATGTACATTGTCCCATGCAACCAATAAACAAATGACAATTTTTTTGGCGTGCTCAAAGAATTATTACTTCACGTCTCCAAATAATCGAACCCGTGACTTTTCTAACTTTAACTAATAACAGAAGTATTGATATTTCTGTTGGAAGCAGCCTCTGTCTTATTTTTTATACGGCATGTTGCAATGGCCACTCTTTGATTGATGCCCGCTGGCTTGTCAAAACAGAGTCAAGGAAGACACGACCTTGACTAGCAGGTGAAGGTTCGACGATATATCAGGAAACAAGACTGACTGTGAAGTTGTGAACTACTACCAGTATCTCATGTGTCGAAACGAAGTTCTCGAGACAGCTGACAGGTGTCTGTATGGCCGCGTTATGTCAGTTTTCCATGGGAACGAACAATGTCGGGTCAGCGAAATTTCGCGTTTTAACTTACCTGTAGGCTAGGCTCTGCGGTCCTATCGAATTTCGAGAACAATTTTTCTGTTCTCATCGGCTGCTGCTCCAGTGTGTAGCTGGGTTCACCCGAGACCAGGTGGCACGGGATTCGGTGGTTGTTTCTTTGCAGGCCTCTTATTGGCTCATTGTTCACCTGGGCGTGTTTAATAAATCGTGCCGGCCGCATTGCAGAAATAACATAGCCTCGCATGTTTTTAATACTTTGTAGACTATGCTGGAGTGTAGCTCGAGCAATGCTAATTCGAAAATTTCCCTGTTCAGCACAAAACTCGCATACTCGCAGACTTTGTTCGGCTAGTGTATCACATGACCTCAAACGAACACGACAGAGCAGTAACAATTATATTCTTAATAATAGAATTTATTTTTTATATAGCCACTTAAAAGTGACATGTGTTTCGCGAAAATACCCCCAAGAGTGGTTGTACTACAAAAAAAAACTGTAGTTTACATCCACCATCGTGCTTGGAAGATTTTTAATGTTTCACGTCTTTATGTCTCTGTCCGTGAATCACAGACGTCTCGTATCGGAATATCTTAGCTCTGATTGGCCCAGTCAAATAACTAAGGATAGGAAAATTTAGCGAGTTCAGTGACCTGTAGGCTAGACTCCACAGTCATGTGAGTACTCGAGCTCCAGTTGTTTGTTCATTGGCTGCTGCCCCGGTAAGTAACCAGCATTTATCCACACCTGACAGTACGGGATTCGTGAATTGTTTACTTTCCTGTCTGCTATTGGCTCTGAATCGCCCAGGACGTGTCTAATAAACTGCAATCCAATTGCAAAGTTAACTTCGATGTACATGTGTTTGACGTCTAGCTTATTCGGATATTAACTCGCGAAAAATTCCCTATCCCTACAAATAGCAAAACACCTTCTACCATTTTTCGCGTTGTAATACAGTATTGATGTACTAGAGCAGAAGTCTGCTGCCGTCACAGACAGCACTCATTATCATGTTTGACCCGGCCACACGGAATGAAGCTACCAGAGTGCTGAGTGTTTATTATTGGTTCTGAGTCCTGCAGGGTGTATCAGACTTGCATGTAAACCTACTTTGGTCATGAACAGGGACGTGAAAAATTCGTGTTATTTTTTCCGCTACACGCTGAACTTCAACATATTGTATGCTGGTTGGACATCTATCATTGGTCGACAACTCGTGTAGCAGGTTTCAAAGTCGCGTTTAGCCAATAGTAAAGACTCGACGGTAGAGCAACCACTCTACAGTGAAGCGATCACGCAGGTAAACGACACCGTATACTTACAAGTAACCAATGAAATCACGAATAGCGCTCAAGTAGGTATAGTGCTGTGAATTGTAGCGTGTTACTAAATAATAACGAGAATTTCGCAGCATCTTGTAATGAATAATAACTCGAAATTATATGGCCTCTACACATAATCAGCGGGAAGTTACATTTATACACATAGGACGTCGTATTGCGTCCATTTCGCCTGAAACAGGTGACCCTAATTTCATTGAATGCAGAGTACACAAAATATATAATAATTCGAAGGTGTTAACATTTCCAACACTTAGCGAAATTCTGTATCAAGTTAATTTCTTCCGACAGGGTTGATGTGAAACGTTTGCAGCGCGTGTGAAGACCTGGTAATTTCATTGGCTGTTGCAATTTCACTTGTCCCAATAGAACTCAGTAATTGTACCGATCGGTGTTTGCTATTGGTCTTCTGTGATCAAGGGTGTCGCCATCTTCCCGTGGATTTGCAACATCAGAGATACTAGCGGATACTGTTTGTGAGTTCACCATGCTCAGTAATGTATTTTTATTAGCGAGAGAATATTCTTGGACGCATGATAATTTTTGACAAACTTTATCGTACTGTCTTCTCCGAAAATCAGTTGGCTTAGCCAAGTTCGTTAAGGATGATGGGGGTCCTTGATTAAATAAAAGAGTTAATAATAATTTCCTAATATATTTTCAATAACTACAAACAAAATGCTATCAACTCAGTATCTCACAATAAATTGCTATCGTTTCCTATTTACAATGCCCAATTGCCAAGAAATTATTTTGTCAAACTACTAACAGTTTCCTTGTAAAATCTGCAAAACATATATTTGTGATATTACAAATGATAGCTTTGTATTACAACTGACAGTATTGAAAAGGGTACATAAAATTATTTTTTTCTTCTAGAAAACAAACGTGATTAATTAAAAAAATATTTCAAAATATAATTAATGAAAAAATAAACATATACTTTATCACCGCAGCGACTAGAACCCACGCTCCTTGCATTAACATCCTGCTCCCTTAAACACTAGACTAAGTTGGCTTACGTACTTAGTGTTATTTTCATATCGATGATAATCGCAAGTACTTACAAAATGTTAAAGAAGTTATTCGATTAAGAAGAATACATTTACTGCTACTGTATTTCATTTTAAGAGTTCCGTGTGGCTAAGAAAAAGATTCCACTACCAGTTGTACTTCATCACAACGCTTTAGCTCACATCCTCTATCGTGATTGGATGGTTTCCGTTTTAGGCGTCTCAGATGTCTGCGCGCCAATCACAGGCGTGCAGAATTGAAGACACACACCAACAAGGTAAATAAAACCCGCTGGAACGTCCGCAGAGTATTGAAATCTAGCGTGTGCGGGAATCTATTCGCGAAATTAGGATGTCCCCAGTAATAATGTCACGTTTGATTGAAATTGTCGTTTTATTTTGATTATTTGCGTTTTTTATCGTTTTACGTTATTCAAACTCGCAATGCATTTCTTTTAGCACACATCTGCACTTTACATCGCCCATAGTTTTTACACAAACAGCTACATACTGTTTTACGTTTTTGACTGAATGTCCGCCATTTTACTGAAGCTCGTGGATACGGATCAGTATAATACAAACATTTCTTCAGTTCTACTACAAACACGGCCTTTGTAATTTTACAAGTGAAATAGTTGTGCTGTTGCAAGCATTTGTAAAATTACAAAGAAAGTCTGAGTAAAAATTAATAAAATTCTTTACATTGCAATTTACAATTACCTAGAAGAAATAAATGTAATTGAATAACCAAAATCAGTTCCAATAAACAGTGTATCGAAACCTACTGAATTACTACATTAATTATATGTCCATATTTGAAAGTTACAATATTTACAGCAACGCCCGTGTCACATGTTCATAGAGCCCCACCCCAGTTTAGTCCAGATCCTACCAGTCTGCAATGTTCTAGAGAACTCTGAACCCCCTCACGTACAGTATCCTTCGACTCGTTCTATTCTCCGTCATCGTCTTACCTCTCCGCTGATGTCCCTCGCTGCACCAGAGTTTCCCCGATGGCCGCACATCAACCAGATGGCTTCTAACAAACACTGCTGGCCCTACGTCCGTGACTATTTAGTCCAGATCCTACCAGTCTGCAATGTTCTAGAGAACTCCGAACCCCCTCATGTACAGTATCCTTCAACTCGTTCTATTCTCCGTCATCGTCTTACCTCTCCGCTGATGTCCCTCGCTGCACCAGAGTTTCCCCGATGGCCGCACATCAACCAGATGGCTTCTAACAAACACTGCTGGCCCTACGTCCGTGACTATTTAGTCCAGATCCTACCAGTCTGCAATGTTCTAGAGAACTCCGAACCCCCTCATGTACAGTATCCTTCAACTCGTTCTATTCTCCGTCATCGTCTTACCTCTCCGCTGATGTCCCTCGCTGCACCAGAGTTTCCCCGATGGCCGCACATCAACCAGATGGCTTCTAACAAACACTGCTGGCCCTACGTCCGTGACTATTTTAATAGTGTCGTCGGCCATAGCCGAGGAGTTTATCCAAACGCCGCGTTGCGCCGAGATTCCAGTTTTTATTATTAGTATGTTACAATAATACTTCACCACGAAACCATTGTCCGAGGTTAACACGTTTTGGACTATCCTCGAACTAAGTTCGAGCAACGCCAGTTTAAAAATTTCTTCGTCCTTGAAATTGAAACTCGCGTGGTTATACACCCAATGTTAGGCTAGTATATTTCATAGGGTCTTACAAGAACAATACAACTCAGCAGCTATAGCTTTCCTACAAAAAAAATTGTACTTTTTGTTATACTTATACCCTTAAGTATAAAAAGACACGATTGACTGTAAACTTGTTACAAAGTGAGAGACATTTGGTCGGAGCATAATCAGCTCTACGACCCCAGTGGCTGATGACCAGCCAATGAAAAACGTTGTAGAAGACAGTAGACACGCCCAGTGTGGTGTGGACCAATATGAGAGTGGTAAGTGGTAATACACAAACCAACACTATACACGTTCCTGCAGTGGTGCACACAACTGGTGACTGGCGAATAACTTTGCGCCATATTGCTGGCCTGTGGGACCACTTTGCTCGCGTGTGGTGCTGGAGTTCGCGACACACGCCTCTATTCCACCAATGTATTCGCAATTACGCAGTGGTCCGGGTTTGGTGTCTGATCAAATGTAAACAAATGAAACATAGTTTTTTGAACACGTGGCCTTGACGATTACTTTGGGAATTCTTGTGCCAAAGTTGGCGACATGTGTACAAGACGGAAAATTGGCAAACCTCTTCTTTAATATATGGGCAAAACGACCAGTAGTAAGGATGTCGATTAAAAATCGATTTTTGAAAATAGATGAAATCGGTTCCCAAAAAATTTATATTTAGATCTATATTAAGGCTGTCTTTTTTTTCGGTATATTTCTTGTAGAATCGTTTTTCGATTCAGCGGCACCTTTACGTGTCATTTAACATAATGCATTTTCTTGACTATCAAATTTATGGATTATTTAATTTTTATGGAATTTCATTTTTTGATCGTTGATAATTTTATGAGTTTTTGGTTAATAGTCTTTCTGGATGTGCAAATGTGTGTCCAATGCCATGGCACATCCTAGCACACAGAAAATTGACGCTATGTTCGTACATCTGTCACTAAAAAGATCGAAAATCGATTTGTTGTAAATCGATTTTTTTTTCGTCCCATTTTCTATGCTGTTCTGTGCCTCGATCTAGAACGATCCGAGAAATCGATTAATTAGGCAGTGAAGTAAAGAGACTTTAGAGGCTCTTAACAGCGAGGTCTTGAGAGCCGATGAGGGTGATTGAGGTGAGTATGGAGAGACGCCAGAATGAAGGTGCGGTGAAGACGGGAGATCCCAGAGCAAGAAACCCGCCTACCAACGGCATCATCCGGCACGATTCCCACTTGCGAAAATCCGGGGATTGAACCCGGTTTGCCTTGGTGGGAGGCGAGCAGGCTAACTACTCAGCCTCCGTGGTTCCTGATTAGGAAGTGATCGGCATGCCTAACCATTAGGTACATAACATATTGGGGACGGAAAATCGTTCTACCACTTCCTTATTTTATGGGGACGACAACGAGTACCTACGAAATGCGGTGTGAGGCGGAGTAATACAAGTCACCACTAGGGCTGTTCGGAATGTGGATATATCGATAATTATTGATATAAAATATAATTTATCCAACGATACGTAACTTTGAAAAATATCGGCATATCGATGTTTCGACGATTTCTGTATTATCAATAGAGATAGGAAAATTTTGCGAGTTCAATGACTTGTAGGCTAGAATGCTCAGTTGTTTGCATACTGGAGCCTCAGCTGTGTGTTCATTGGCTGTTGGCCCACACCTGGTAATCATGGGATTCACAAGGTGTTTCCCTACAAGTCTGCTATTGGCTCAGAGGAGTGATGGGAGGGTCTAATAAACTGTGACCCAATTGCAAAGGTGACTTAACTACATTGTGTTTGAAATCTATCTTGTCCCGAAATGAATTAGCGAAATTTCCCTATCCATAATTATCAATTATTTCGGTATTGTCGATAATTTCTGTAGGTCTGTTGTTAATAATTTCGGTACCATCAATAATTTTGGTACTGTCAAGAATTTTGGTACTATCGCTATACCAAAAATACCGAGTAACTGTTCGGAAAAATATCGATATTAAATTTGTGTGATATCGAACAGCAGTAGTCACCACCTCGGAGTGAACAGAGTGTCCGGGTGTCCGGAGAAGAGGCGCGAGGGGACTGCGCGTGGACCCACGACGGCGCGGCTCAGGGCAGGAGGAGCCATGGGCCACGCACACGGCGGAGGAACCTGTTGCGACCAGGACGAGGCTCTCGTAAAAAAAAAGCCACGCGGCCCGCCCGGAGGGGGGCCACCGCGCGCAGAGGGTCGTCGAACTCCACCGGGTCCACTTGCTCGGGTTCGACGAACCGCAGGAGATGCGCGCCACAGCACCGGCCTTCCTGGAGGAAAAAAAAAAATGTCCGAAGAGGGAGATACTTCTGTCGTGGTCGTCGAAGACCCCCGCAGAAATCACCTTCCCCGTCGACGGCCGGGCTAGTTTACGATTGTCTCCCCGGGAAGGATCCCGTTGATGGAGCAGTTCCGCACGTGTTCGAGTCGGCCCATGGTATAGCCCCCCCCCCCCCACCACGAGTATGGCTCGGCGACGAGGGCGGGTGTTGCGACGACAACACGTTCTCTACCCCGGGTCATCGTGACGGCGAAGACGCTCCGGAGCTATCGGGAGGAGATCTTCGGTGCGCCGACTCCAAATCACGACTCTTCCGGGAGCATCTCCTCTGTTATTACCACCTCGAGGGGGGACGCCTGCTGTTTGATTTAGTGTTGCGTCGCGGGCCTTTTTGGGGGGGCCCACTCTCCCCCCCCCCCCCCAACCTCGATGAATATTGATGGCGGGTGATTTGGGAAGTAAAATATTGCGGCGGACGTTTCGGGAGCAGTGACTATGCAAAGCTCTACCTTGCTGCCGGCGCTCCAGCAAAGGCGCAGAATTATTGTTGATTTAACACTGAGGAAGTCTGCAAACATTTCCTGCATTTAAAACAAGCTTACAGAATTGAGTGGTTTATATCCGCCACCGCAATATTGCCAGCTACTGTTGTGGTCTCTCTGACCTCCACGCTCACGGCAGTCCTAATAGGTATGGATAGAGACCCGAGAATTTCGCGGGTTCATTTCTAGACGTGTTGGAATTCACACACTTGTACGTTCATGTTACGTTTGTAATTGGGCGAAATTTTGTTTGACACCTCCTGGAGATAAGTGAACCAATAACAAACATGCACTAAATAGTGCGCCCAACCACCGCCTTTTACTACATCAACAATCAACCAATAAACAGTTTATATCTGTGTTAGAGTATATAAGACTGTGAAGTCCAGCCTACAAGTCACTGCACTCGCGAATTTCTCGGGTCTCTAAGTATTGTGCGTGACACTTGGTTTTTTGCATGAGTTCTGGAAAAAGCCCCTGTTTCAGCAAAACTCGCACAACCCTTTGCAATTTGCTATGAAGTTCCTTAACCAGATAACCTTTATCTCCAGTCTATATTTTCTCCACTTCAATGTGGCAGCTCAGATAAGACAACGCTAATTGTTAGTCGCCTCACAGTAACATTGCGCAAGAACATAGTTCCAATGGCACATTCTAATTTTTTAAAGTCAGATGCAATAATTAAAAATACTTGCATCCTTTAAAGAGCTGTGATATTAAAACTACGTATTTTCATCCAGCTTCTAAATATTTTTATTTGTTGTTTTCTTTTGGTGTAAAATGCATGAACCACTGACTCCACGACCTGCCGAATATATATATATATATATATATATATATATATATAAAATAGAAAACTCTTTCCAAAGGCCGTCAGCAAAGATTTCTTTTTTATATATTTAATGCCAAGCGTAAATATTTCCCTTGCCCGATAAATTCTTAAAGGTTGTTCATGGTGAAATGAGCACTTTTGAAAGCCCTCCTTATTATCTACTTGTATGCACGTTGTGTATTCTTCCGCCTTATGTAAAATTAACATTGTCATGACTTAATTCATGCGCCGGTCAAGTAAAACTGTGGAATTATTAGAAAAGTAAATATTTTACAAATCTGGTGATTTTTACACTCCCATGCATTAAAAAAAAAATGGAAAGTAAAAGAAATAATTAGGTTATAACAAATGGTTACGTATCACGTTTTATTCGACGTAATGAAACCGTACTACTTTCCATCCATTGCTACTAACTTAACTGGGCGCTTGCCATTCGGCGTGTCCGTTAAATTATATGCTGGATGCTGGTAGGGGCAGTGTTCCTTTCCCTAAGATTCATTTCAAAAGTGCTCACTTTATCATGAACAGCCTTTACTACAGGCGATTCACGGTTATTTAATGATTTTTAAATCAACTTTTGGTAAAAGTAACTGCCCGTGTGGGCTTGTATTTTAACGGACGCACTGAATGGCCAGCGCCCAGTAAAGTTGGTAGCGACTGAAGGAAAATTGTCATATGCGTAACGTTGAATTAGAAGTGGTAGGTAAACATTTGTGAATACTGAAATTATTTCATTAGCTTTCTGTTTTTTTTTCTTATGTTTGCCTATAATTTTAGGAATTAATAAAGTTGTAAAGTATCCACTTTTCTATCACTCGACTGACGCACGAATCAAGTGATCAGGCCCATGGCAATGTTATTTTTACGTATGATGATTAGGGATAGGAAAATTTCGCGGGTTCAATGACCTGTAGGCTAGACTCCACAATCCTTTGTACAGACGAGCTTCAGGTGTCTGTTCATTGGCTACTGCCCCAGCGTTACCACACGCCTGGCAGCGTGGGATTCGCTTATTGTTCCCTTGCGTGTCTGCTATTGGCTCAGAGTCGTCAAGGGCGTGCATAAAAAACTCTGATCCAATAGCAAAGGTGACCTCAGTGTACACGCGTTTGAAATCTATCATGGTCTGAAATGAATTCGCGAAATTTTCCTATCCCTAATGATGTTTGATGGGAGAATACACAGTATGCCTATAAGTAGGTCGCAAGCAGTGTTTTCAAAAATGTTCACTTTACCGTGAACGGATTGTAAAATAAGCATTGCTCACCTACGTAGAATGAAAGCGAAGGGGGCGTGATTCCGACCTTCCAAGTGCGCCCTTAACTCTTGCCCTTCTTCATGTCTCTAATTATCTCTCAATTCCAATTCTTACTGCTTGAACCAGTTTCAGTTATTCTTATACAGCAATAGACGGCAAGGAGTGTTACGGGGGGCAAACTCTAGATGGTAGCTAAAAAGAAGGATAATTACAAAAATATATAAATATTTATTACAATAACTCTACTTTGGAACAGCTCAATACAAATACTCATACAAACAATATCCGGCAATAATTATTTTACGGTTAGAGATAAATTCAATACTCAACTAATATGACACGCAGCTAATCCATAACGTTCCCAGAACAATTACACAGCGATTGGACGGTGACTTGTCAAATATCGTTACGGCCTACCGCTACGCGATTATGCTCACCCGTAGATCTGTTCTGATAGGACCCAGAGCTCCTCTGGGTCTACGGGTTCCCGTTGCCTTCTGCTTCAGCTTCGGCTCACACTTGCACACACACACACACACTGCGTCGTGACTCGGTGTAATCTGGGGGGGGGGGGGGGCTTAAATAGCCGGGCAATCTGAAGCATGTTTGGAAAACAATTGGGCCCGACCACCAGCTATATCCCATGCTACCTTAGGCGGTGTCTAGGTGTCACCATGTTGCCGCTACATCCCGCAGGAGGAATGATACAAGCCGCCTACTTGGAGTGGACACAGAATAGGTAAATATACAGTTGTGTGGATAGCAGCTTATACCGGTGACCTCGAGCTGCACACGCAAGCGAAATGACGTCACTGACCATCAACGTGTCAGGAACGCCGTTCTCCAATCAGCGCCTGATGACTTAGTCGCCAGCCAACAGAGACTCTTTCTCAGCACACGGTAGCCAATCAGACACAAAGCTCTTTCCCAGAACCTCGTATTGTCAATCAGCGAATGGGTCAAAAGAACCACCAGACCGTTTCACTTCTGTATAGTTTCCTATTATATTGTAGAAGGGTGTAGTACGTTCAAGGCTCCCGCTAGGGCTGTTCGATATTATGATATATAGATAATTATAGATATGTAACTTTGATAAATATCGATACATCGATGTTTCGATACTATCGACGGTTTCGGTGTTATCGATTATTAGATCATCATCTATTATTTCTATATTATCTAATACTTTCAGTACTATCGATAACTTCGTAATTATGTAAATTTTTTTGGTATTATCGGTAATTTCGATACCATCGATAATTTCGATATTATCGATATATATAAAATACTGAGTAACTGTTTAGAAAAATATCAATATTAAATTTTTGTGATATCGAAAAGCCCTAGCTCCCGCCTACCTGTCCTGTCGCTTCTACTGAGTTCTCCAAAATGTCTAAAAACGGCTTTTTCAAAGTTTTGCATCACAAAATAAACGCGTCATATACATGCAGAACTACTCAAGGACCCTGCATTGAACATTCCTACAGGTTTTCCACCAATAAAATAATAAGTTCGTCGGCGAAACTCCTATAGGTGGATGCATTTGTTTTTCGCTAAAAGATTCCACGACCAGTTATACTCCAAAATACTATAGCTATGATCCACTGTTATGGTTGGATGATTTTGATAACAACGTGTTTACAGTGTCTACCCGCGAATCACGGAGGGTCAGAGCTGTAGCAACTTAATTCTTATTGGCTCGGCCAGGTATGAAATTGTCGTCTAACAGAAATACGCAGCAAATAACCACGTTAAATTTGAAAATGTGCATATAGAATATTGAATTCTAGACTTCGCTCAGATCTTTTCGCGAAAAAACAGGTGGCCCTATGCCTAAGTATAGGTACACGCTTTGCGGCGGGAACACTGCTCGTCAGTTCAGAGCCTTGCGCTTAGTGGCGATGGCGCACTTGATGTGCGTGGTAGTGTCGCCCTTATCTCTCCCGCCCTTCTCGGCCTCAAAGGAGGAAAATATTCCCAAGTAGACGGGAACCTTAATGTAGAGTGAGTGAAGAAAATCAGGCGGTTCGTAACAGCGAGGTCTTGAGAGAGCCTATGAGGGTGTTTGAGGTGAGTATGGAGCAGCGCCGGAATGAAGGGGCGGGGGAATGGGAGAGCCCCGAGAAAACCCGCCTACCAGCGGCATCGTCCAGCACGATTCCCACAAACCGAGAATTCGGGAGTGACCCGACCGGGGGTCGAACCCGGTTCGCCTTGGTGGGAGGCGAGCAGGCTAACCGCTCAATCCCCGCGGCCCCCTTATTACAGAGAATGCTTGTGCGTGTAAAGGCTGTTCACGATAATGTGAACACTTTTGAAATCAACCTTAGAAAATAGTCACTGCTCCTACCCGCTTGTGTTTTAACGGGCGCACTGAGTGACATGCGCCCGGTAAAGTTGGTAACGATGGATGGGAAGTAGTTCCGCATTTTAACGTCGAAGAGAAAGTGTTTAGGAAACTATTTCTGTTAATTTTTTTTTTTTTTTTCGCTTGCTGTCTTTTTAATGCATCGAAGTGTAAAAATGAGCAGATTTGTCAAATATTTACTTTTATAATAATTTCACAGTTTCATTTGACCGAGGCATGAATAAAATGGCTAGGTCCATAACAATGTTAATATTACATAAGGCGGAAGAATACACAACGTGCATACAAGTAGATCTTAAGCAGGATTTTCAAAAGTGCTCCTTTTACCGTGAATAGCCTACAGCACTGTGCACTCCTACACGTGTCGCAAAGATGAAAGGCCTCTCGTAGGTGGCGAACTGCAAACCTCGAGCAATCGATCCTGCCGGGAACAATCGAGAGGCCCACGAGGAGGTGTCGACGTCCATAAGCCATCGCCCACTTCTCCCAGTCTAGAGAACATATTACGTCTTCCATATGATAGGCGGGGCGAGGTTCGGTGAACATATCTATAACTTCTTTTCATTCAGAGCGAGGCCATCTGTTGCGGTTCGCGTGCTTCTTTTCACTTAACAGGATGTTTCCGGAAGGCGCGGCTTTGCTTTACGGGCGACAATCCTGCCCCATGACAAGATAAAAAGGCATTGTGTACACCTTCCCGAAAAAAAAAAAAAAAAACACATTTATCTGGTTCCCAAAGTGCGCTAGTAAATTCTGTGGAAATTTCGAGCAGAAATACTTAGACCTGGGACATCTGGACAGTTTTTCACATCTGCAGTTGTTATTACCGGTCTGAGATAGGCAAATAACAAAATTTGGCAACTTTTTTAGTTTTTTGTCAAATGTAATATATTTGGATACGTGTATCTCTTGTGGAATAAACTCATTTCTAAAGTTCAACTGCTTCTATTTAAGGTTCAACGGTTGAACAACCAATCTACAGTGGAGAGAACACGCAGGATAATGACGCCGTACAGTTGGCAGTAGCCAATGAAAATACGATTTGTTATCATCCAGGAATAGGGCAGTGAAGTCCAGCATGGTACCAAATAATAACGCGAATTTCGCATGTCTCTACGTAGGCCTATGGGTTTATAATTTTTCTGAAGTAGCTTTTAATCTGTAAACACTAATATTATTTTTCTAAGCTGTAATAACAAGGATGTGTAAATCGTAGAAATGTTTCAGTGCAAGCGAAAGCAAATATGCCTTAACTGTGGCAAATAAACGCAATTTGTTATTGTTATTATTATTGTTGTCTTCTGCGTATTTCTAAAATATAAGAATTAAATACATCCCCAGATATGGTTTATATGACAAAAACAGTAAAAACGTAAATAATAATCATACAACCGTAAAATATGGGGGCGTGTGGTGAACTTTTGCAAGGTAAAGGCTGTTCACGATAAAGTGAACACTATTGAAATCAACATTAGAAAAAAGTCACTACCCTGCCTGCATATATTATAAGGGGTGCACAGAGTGACATGCGTCCAGTAAAGTTAGTAATGATTTGGGATAGAAAAAATCCGCGAGTTCAATGACCTATATGTATACGTGAACCTCAGATGTTTGTTCATTGGCTGCTGCTCCAGAGAGTAGCCAGTGTTACTTCACACCTGGCAGTATGGCGCTCGCTACTTGTTTCCTTGCAAGTCTGCTATTAGCTCAGAGTCGTCCAGGGCGTGTCTAATAAACTGCGATCCAATTGCAAAGTCAACTTCAGTGTACACGTGTTTGACGTCTATCTTGTCCTGAAGCGAACTCGCGAAATGTTCCTATTCCTACTAATGATGGATGGAAAGTAGCTCCATATTTTAACGTCGAATAAAAAGTGTTAAGTTACAATCTGTGAGAATTTAAATTATATCCTTCGCTTTCTATTTTTTCTAACGGATCGTGTAAAAATGACCAGATTTGTAACATATTTACTTTTCTAATAATTCCATGGTTTCACCTGACCGACGCAATGAATAAAGTGATGAGGCCCATGCAATGTTAATCTCACATAAGGTGGAAGAATACACAACGTGCAAGTAAGTAGATCCCAAGTAGGGCTTCCAAAAGTGCTCATTTCACCGCGAACAGCCTATGAGCAGGCGTTTGCTCACTGCTGTACATTCTCGGTGTACGCAGCGGGACACAATAACCACAATACAGCCGAGGGAAACTGAATGTATTTCGACCACTCACAAGCGAGCAGGGAAGGGACCCGTTACACAGGTCCTGGTGGCCTCTAGCTACGCCGTATTTATTTATTTATTTATTTAGCCTTTTTTTTTTTGTGGGCGCAGTTAAAGCATAATTTGCCTTCTCTGCCGCTGAACCCATTGTACTCATACATGCATTCCATATATAAAATCAATAATTAGAGACATGCAAAATCCGCGTTATTACTTGGCAATAAGCTGGACTCCACTCCCCTATATCTAGACGAGCCAATTCGTGGTTCCATTGGCCACTGGCAACTACAGCGTCATTAACCTGTGCGAGTGCTTCACTGTAGATTGGTTACTCAACGGTTCAGCTTTGACCATTGGCTAAAAGCGTCCTTGAGACGTGCCACACTACTCGTCCGCCAATGGTGGATATCAACCGATCATACAACGCCGTGGAGTTTAGCCTGTGTACACAAAATAACGCGAATTTTGCTGGTCCCTAGCAATAATTAAAGTAAAATGAAAATTAACATAAATCAATAAATCTAGCTATTATGACTAACTGGTAATGTGATGTACACTACGCTAGCATAACAATGTATAATACTAATCCAACTATACATATTACAACAATTCCATTTAACTATCAACTGGTATGGCTGTACAATATTAAGAATGGTATGGTAGTATTCACGAATCAATTATCAAGAACATGTCACCTTAAAGGTAGACTAATAATAATAATGAATATAGGTACTAAACTAACAAAGTAACATACAAGTAAGACAATTGATAGATCACATTTTCGCTTTAAGTTGACAAATATCAAGTTACACAAAATAGTATTTACACTATTAATCCCTCGAGCTGATACAAAATTACGTTTACAATCTCTAATACACACACACACACACACACACACCATATATATATACATATATAAGATAGAGACTCTATTAACATACACAGTATAGTAACATGAGTGAAATCAGATGGTTGTTTTACAGACAAAGCGGTATAAAATACAAATTTTAACAATACAGTGTAGTGTTGGAAGTGAAATCTAGCAAGCAACAAGGGTACAGCTCAGAGCTAATGCCAGCTTACCTTGTAACAGTTCACCACACGCCACTGGTAAAACGTGATATTTTTCGTACAAATCACGGTGAAGTCGTACAAGTAAGCAGGTCAGCACAGAGACTAAAGATGAGGTAGACCGATCTCGCTGGCTGCGCACTACCAATCTCCGTCTCCCAACATGGAACTGCTTTCCTGCCTACACGTCTACCAGAAAAGGCGTGGTTTGGATTTTAGGTTAGAAAACTCATTTGTAAACAAATGCTTTGAGATGAATGTATACTTCATCTAACCAATTTGCAATGCAGTTTTATTATATTAAAACTGGTCAAACTATTTTATTAATACAATAGTGCTTGTCATTGGAAAATTAAGATATAAACAA
This sequence comes from Dryococelus australis, assembly GCA_029891345.1. Classification (NCBI taxonomy): domain Eukaryota; kingdom Metazoa; phylum Arthropoda; class Insecta; order Phasmatodea; family Phasmatidae; genus Dryococelus; species Dryococelus australis. The sequence continues at coordinate 91,888,357 of CM057005.1, forward strand.
ACACGTACATAACTGTTGACCATGTGACTTTGACAGTTGTGTAGGAGTTTTGTAGGATTGGGGTAGGTCAATGTTGGGTACATGAGCAGAAGACGAATAAGCGGTCTACCTCATATTTAGTCTATGGTCAGCGCATGTTCCGGGCGCGGCGTGCGCTGAAATTCCGTGGAGCGAAGGTTGCTCTCATGACCGTAGAGAAAATATAGGCTAGAGTGAGCACCCCAGCTGCGCAAAATCAGTCTCCAAGTTTCAGCATTGAACTGCTTTTCGGCCTAGGGGAGCTGCGGTGGCTGAGCTGCGAGACTGCTCGCCTCCCACCATGGCGAACCGAGCTCATTCCCCGGCCCGTTCGCTCCGGGATTGTTGCGAGTAGTAATCGTGCTGAATGATGCCGCTGGTCGGCGGGTTTTCTCGGGGATCTCCCGTTTCCCCCGCCTGTTCATTCCGTACTCCTCCCTTCATTCTCGCTCTTCTCTCAATGCTGTTCTGCCAATTCGACTGTCATAAACAACGCGGATATGATTTGAAGTTATAACAATGTTTACCTGAACAATTGCTTTGAGGTGTTATGTTACATCCCCTAATCACAATTTTCAATGCAATTAGATTAAATTCAAATTCGTTTAAGTATTTTATCCAAATATAAGTGCTTACCTTTTGGAAATTAAGATACGTAAACCAACAGGTTGATCATTGTTGACCATGTGACTTTAACATATTCAGGTTTTGCACATATCTACTATAACTGAAGATAAGTTAGAAGTGAATCACCTATATACACCACTGCAGGAACGGCTATTCTGTTGGTTTCTGTATTCCCACTTACCACTCTTCTATTGGTCCACACCACACTGGGCGGCTTACTGTGATCTACTACGTTCATCATTGGCTGGTCATCGGCCACTGGGGTCGCAGAGCTGATTATGCTCCAATCAAAAGTCTCTTACTGTGTAAAAGGTTTACAGTCAATCGTGTTCTTTTATAAGGGTATAACTAGGGATAGGAAAAATTCGCGAGTGCAATGACCCGTAGGCTAGACTCCACAGTCATATGTATACTTGAACCTCAGATGTTTGTTCATTGGCTGCTGCCCCATATAGTAGCCAGTGTTACTTCACACCTGGCAGTATGGCACTCGCTATTAGTTTCCTTGCAAGTCTGCTATTGGCTCAGAGTCGTCCAGAGCTTGTCTAATAAACTGCGATCCAATTGCAAAGACAACTTCAGTGTACACGTGTTTGACGTCTATCTTGTCCTGAAACGAACTCGCGAAATGTTCCTGTCCCTAGGTACAACAAAAAAATACATTTTTTTTGCAAGAAAACTATAGCTACTGGGTTGTATTGATCTTGTAAGATAGTATCAAATACTAGCGGAACAATGGCTCTATAACCATCCGAGCTTTATTTTCTATAACGAAGAAATTTTTAAACAGGCGTTGCTCGATTTTTAGCTCGAGCGTAGTCCAGAATGTGTTAACAGCTGGGTTGGCGTGGTGTAGGTGAATGTCGGGTGCGCGCGGAGAACGCGTGAAGTCGGCCCACCCCCATCTTCAGTCCACGCTCGCGACCTAGACGAATGTCCCTGATCTCTGACGATGAAACTGGTAATCTGGCCTGGCACGTGGGCGGAACGAATCATCGACGGATGCAGCTACTCGCACCGCGGCGCCACCAACGGCCACACGGCCAAAACAAGCAGAGCCCCGGCCGGAGATGCATCCTGGCTTTTCTGGCCCGTGCTCGCTCTCCAATCACGGGCCAACAGTTACCTGCGGAAATGTCTAGGTAGCGTGTTAAAACTGTGACTGGGAAGTGCGTCTTCGCTAAATGACATTCCATTTCATTTCATTTCATTTATTTGCTTTCCTGAGATCTCAAAATTGAGATTTGGAACAAGCCATGTCAGTTTACAACACAAATATATACAGCAAAATACACAGTAACACTTGCACAAAAAATGTTTGTAGAGTGCTTAATATACTAAACACAATACAAACGGCAACTCTAATTACAACTAATTATACTAAACACACTGTAAATTTGTATATTGTGTATATTTTGAAATAGATTAGTAACAGTGTGACAATTCATAATTAGGGACATCCAAAGTTCGCGTTATTATTTGAGGAAATGTTAAACATTAAACCCTTTTCCTTTGCAATACGTTTGTCATTGGACCATTCTTTACTTAACACGCCCCGGGTAACTCTGCGCCAATAAATGAACACCTCAAAATTGTGTGCCCCAATCAGGCACAGTTCACTCAAAAAAGGAGTGACTTAACACTTAGGTACCAGCCAATGGAGAAACGACGCCGGCTCGAGTATATATATAGTGCTGTGAATTTTAGTTTGATGCCATAAAATAACGCGGATTTTGCAGGCCTCTACTCATAATGGTATTGTTAGAGACAAGCAAAATTCGCGTTATTATTTAGGGACACGTTAAACTTTGAACACGTGTACCTTTGCAATAAGTTTGTCGTTGGAGCATACTTTATCTGACACGCCCTGCGTTGCTCTGCACCAATAAATGAACACTTCACAATTGCGTGTCCCAATCACGTGCACTTCTGTTTGAAAGGGCGTGGCTCCACATATATGCAGCAGCCAACAAAAATACGACGCAGGCTTCGGTCTATACAGTATTGTGAAATTCAGCCTGATTGCAAATGATAACGCGAACTTTGCAGGTCTCAAGGTATTGTCTAGTTTAAAGTGTAGCTCGAGTAAAGCTAATTAGAAAATTTCTTTGTTGTTCAGAACAAAACTCGCATGGATGAGCAGCCTTTGTTCGGCCAGTGCTGAACATGACCTCTACAAGAAGACCACAGCGCAGTAACGATGATATTCCTAACGAGATAATATTTTTTTATATCCACTCAAAGGGACATGATTTATTGTAAATACAGTTGTACGCTAAAAGACATTTGATTGGGTCAGTATAAGCTCGGCTCTCTATTGGTTGATGACCGGCCAATAATTAACGCTGTAAAGTACAGGGTAGTGTCCGGTGTGGCATGGACCAAAAGGACGATGGCGAGTTCTAACACAGACACCAACAGAACCGGTGTTCTTGCAGTAGTGGATATAGGATGACTCACTTCTAATTTGTCTAAAGTGCCGGTAAATGTGTGCGGACCTCAATGTGTTAATCTGTGGCACAGCTAAGTCTGCATACATGTGTTGTCGACAAGGGTGTACGCGATGAGAGAGCTGAAGGGTCTGCAGCCCCTTCCAGGAAGGACCAAAAATTAACGATTTTTGGAATATATTATCCAAGAATTATGCACAGAATATGGAAATTAACAACTGCAGCAAGATTCCTTTAAGTGTGCACTTGAAATTAAAATATTGTTTTTATTTGATTTTGGGAAGAATTATTTTTGTTATTGTTCGAAGTGTTCACTTCAGAAATCGATGTCCAGCCCCTCCCAAAATAAGATCCTGTGTACGCAACTGACGGTAGGGGAAACATGATATCAATATAATATTCAACTTTGTAATGACTTATCTTGGAAATGTATACTCTGTATGTGTTGCCTGCCATTAATATTAGTTTCATACATATTTAATTTTGCTGTAATTCTTATGTAGGTAAAAGGTATGCTGTATTTTTCGCTTATGTTTTACAAGATTACAGTCTACTTATAAGCTGGATGTTTTTATACGAATTGTTAATGCTGTAATTTTTATTTACTGTCGAATTAATCCATTTATATGTTCTTCTTTTTTCAGTTTTATGTGATTGTGAAATAAATGGTTAAATGTAAGAGAAGCCTTCGCATTTTAAAAGATATATACACACACACACACAGAGATATATATATATATAAATATATGCTATTCACGGTAAAGTGAGCACTTTTGAAAGCCCTCTCATTCTGAATAACAGTCTATAAATATATATATATTATTTTGACCTTAGACGTTAACTTCTGAGTGCTGTGGAATCTGCACACTGTGTTTATTACTTACATGACAATATTAATCTTAAAAGGTAATTACAGGATAAAACATGGCTGAATTAAAAAAGTAACTAAGCCCTCACTAGTGCTCACTTTACCCCGTGAACCGCATGTGTGTATATATATATATATATATATATATATATATATATATATATATATATATATATATATATATATATATATATATATATATATATATGAGGCCCGTTAGTTTCGCAGCACATTTTGACAGCTGCCCAGACGTTTCCGTTACTTACATTCTCGGACCATAATTGTTTACTCATTGGCTTCTTTCTATATTCTACTTGTTGCATGTGATACGGTCACGGCATTTCTTCCTGTTTGTTATTTGTTCAAGAAGCAGTTCAGGGCATGTCGAGACAACTGCCGTCCAGCCATGACAGGAACGCGCAAATTTACACTCCTGGAGTCTTAACATCACACCGAAAGAATTCGCGAAATTCACGGACAATATTCTTATGAAAATGCCCGCGCCTTTATAAAGAATATAAGTATCATCTCGAATATATCCCGAGTCGCATAAAACAACTCCTTCAACGATAAAACGTGAAATTTCACTGGTTGCAACAGTCTAACTTTTTAGTTTTTAAATGTACTTGTATCAGTTTAGCTATGGATCTGCTCAATTTGCCTTATTTTTCGACATTGTGCTAGAATTCATCGTTCTGTGAGCATTCGAGTCGATGCACTTGTTAACACTTTGAGCTCTGGATACATTTACTGGCACTTAAGACAAATTAGAAATGAGTCACCTATATTTACTACTGCAAGAACATTGGTTCTGTTGGTGTGTGTGTTAGAACTCACCATCGTCCTATTGGTCCATAACACACTGGACACTGCCCTGTACATTACAGCGTTCATTATTGGCCGGTCATTAACCAATGGAGAGCAAGTTGATATTGACCCAATCAAATGTCTTTTATCGTATAAATAAATTCTATCGTTAGCAATATCATTGTTACTGTCCTGTCGTGTTCTTGTGAGGTCGTGTCAAACACTACCCGAACAAAGACTGCACATCCATGCGAGTTTTGTTCTAAACAACAAAGGAATTTTCAAATTAGCTTCGCTCGAGCTACACTCGAGCATAGTCTACAAAGTGTTAATTGGGTTATGCAAGTTTTTTTTTTTTATTTAGTTGGACGTTATTAGTCCATCCTTTCATTAGGTGTTTCCGTTTGGTCCAGAGCCACCCAGAACGTGTGAAACCAACTGTAATCCATTGTTAGAAACCTGAGAAATTCTCGAGTTCACTGACCCGTAGGCTGGACTTCACAGTCTTTTATACTCTCATACAGAAAAACGTTTTATTGGTTTATTGTTGTGGTAGTAAAAGACGATGGTTGGGCGCACAGTTTATTGCATGTTTGTTATTGGCTCATCTATCTCCAGGAGGTGTCAAACAACACGTCGACCAATTACAAAAGTAACATTAACGTACATGTGTGCGAACTCCATCTTGTCTAGGAACAAACCCGCCAAATTCTCTGGTCTCTAAACATTGCCAAAAGCGTATATATGTATCTGAGAGAAAATATGTAATTGCAGTTTAGAGGAAATGTGTTACGATAACTTACCTCTGAGGTACAGATATTGTGTACCCACGGTCATTGATCTTTGCAGTGTTACTAGCCCCAAAAAGCGCCCAATAGAAAATAAATAGTTAAAATAATTAAATAAATCCACATATTTTGATGTTATTTGAAGCACCTTTCACTACCGAAAACCGTCTTCAGCACAGCACAGCATCAAAAACCTCGTCGAAATAATTCGGCATCTCATCGACGGGGTGAGTGCTTCGTAACCAGACAACAAGATTTCCGTCTCCAGTTTCCAGAATCCCTGTAGCAGATTCTTGCACGATTTTTAATAAATTTGAGATTATGACAGCTTAAATATGCCTCAATTTTATTTCTGAACTAGAGTGGCTACTAAAGAGGAACTACCGTGTCCGTTAGAGATGCAGTTTCCTCCCAGCGGTGACAAGTTAATCGACGAAGAGTCGTGAAATTTTTAACACGAGGTTCCCTATTTGTAAACCCGCCGGAAAAATTATAATAACCTGGAGTTGGGTATGGGCTCACTTCAAGCGTACTCCATACGTAACTTTCAAACGGATTGTTGAAACACTTCAAGAGAAAAGGAGATGGGGGCAAGAATGGAGATATTTCAAGAAAGTTAACGTTACTCGCATACTGCATACAATACCGAATTAATTGTCAAGCTTTTGTCCCGGCTTACTCTGATATACCCCGTCCATCATTAGCCTAACCCGCAGCAAAAAGATTTGAAGACAAAACACTCGTTTACCTTTCTTGATTGGCTGAATTTATTTTATTGAAACGTGTTGACTGTCTGCACGAATCGTGTAGGAGCCGTGCCGATGTTGCCAAATTCGAAGTGGTCCGGTCAATTATGAAAACTCTTTCTCAACCAGACAACAACCAATGGCAATATACAAACTGAGGTGTGTGTGGGGGGGGGGGATCTTTTAGTATTGAAGTCTACCATGTACTCATATTGTTTCGCGAAAAATCACTAACTCCAGGTATTAGTAGAGATGGGAAAATTTCGCGAGTTAATTTTAGGACAAGATAGACACCCAACACGTCTACACTGAAGTCACCTTCGCAATTGGATCACAGTTCATTGGATACACCTTGGACGACCCTGAGCCAATACCATACTTGTAAGAAAACAAGTAGCGAGTGCCATACTGCCAGGTGTGGAGTAGCACTGGCTACTCTCTGAGGCAGCAGCCAATGAACAAACATCTGACATCTGAGGCTCTAGTGTACACAGGACTGTGGAGTCTAGCTAACAGGTCATTGAACTCGCGAAAGCTTCCTATTCCTAGGTATTAGTTACGTAAGGGCACTAACTTTTCCAGATTTGCAATAAGAAGGGCCGCTTCCGGCCACTCAACACACGGCAGCTGACCCAACAAAATGAGCATGGGAAATTGTTCTCAAAATGTTTTAAATTCTACCTGTAACGAGCAAACATCAGTATTATACATCGTTCAACAGCTTATCTTATAACATAAAACAACAAAATAGTAATTTTAACTATAGTGTATATGATTTAACCGGTCTTAAACCAGGCGATACCAACACGCACTGGAAGGCAATATAGTGTAGACATCTCGGCAAGCACTACCTATCGGTGTCAATTATAACTTTTCCGTGATCTGATCATTCATTGGTAGAGGCCTGCAAAATGCACGTTATTATTTGGGGACATGTTAAACGTAAATTACTTTTCCTTTGCAATACGTTTGTCATTGGGCTATTCTTTATTTTACACATCTCGGGTAACTATGCGCATTTAGTAAACACTTCACAAATAGTATGTCCCAATAATGTGCAGTTCACTCAGGAAGGTGATGACTTAACATCTAGGCAGCAGCCAATAGACAAACGAGGCCGGTTGGAATATATATAGTACTGTGAATTTTAGCTTGTTGCCGAAAAATAACGCGAATTTCGCAGGTCCCTATTAATTGGGCGCTAGAGTATTACAGTAAACGCAGGCCTGTGATCGCAGAAGTGCTAAATTACTAACACTGTGTTTATTAGTATTTTTTTTATCTTCAAAGAAGTCCGCGATGCACGGGATATAATCACGTCCCGTTCTATGTCCATTCGGGATCATTATTTTAGCCCCAGGACACGGAAAATCCCGTACAATGCGGGACAGTTGGCAACCTTCTTTCAATCAGGTGACATAAGAGGTGGACTTGAGCTCGCCTAGAAAAAAGCTTTGTTTGGTATTTTGCATATTTTAGACACCAAAAGTTGAATTTTTTTTAAGTTGTAAGTTTCTCTGATGACACCCATCACTTAGGTCACCAAACAGTGCGTGTGAAGCTTGAATAAATAAACGTTTTCTTTGAAAAATTGCTTTGATATTTTTGAGATGCAGCTTGCTTTTAAGCTGCACTTGAGAAACTATATACGTGTTTGCATACGAGCAATTTCCTAATTGCCTCTGAAGTGTTTTTTTTTCCGAGGGTGAACATTTCTCAGAGGTGTTTTTACTGTAATTTGCAATCATAGGGCTGACAGTAGTCAAGCTAGCATTTTTTAATGCTGTTCTCTCGCACACTCTGTAACTCTCCGCCATTCATAAATTTAATACTGTCGCGAACCTTATAATTTTATTCGTTTGTCGATGAACTAAAAAACTAGGAAATTGCGAGTAATGCAAATGTGTTTGTCAATTTCCTACATGTTTGTGTACAAAAAAAAAGCAGAAGATGAATTACATATTTTTTTGCAGCCCACAGATCTAACCCCTTCAGTCAGAATAGTCCGATTCAGTGGCGTAGCCAGAAATTTCCAAGGGAGGCTGGGATCTCACTGGCCGAAGGGAGGATCGTTACACTGTCATTAGTGGTGCTGAGACACTTGTTAATTGGAAGATATATCAGGAAAATACTTCACAGTATAATTAAATGCACCATAGTTCTCGGTAATAAAATACATTTTTATCGCAATTAAAGGATTTAACAACCTTGAGGAAGATGCCCAGGAAGGGGGGAGGGCAGGGGGGTTACAACCCCGATATACTTCCCTGGTCACGGTCCTGAGCCAGTTACGTGGAAAGCCGATGAGGGGGAAGCGAGGTGAGCAGGGAGCAGCGCCGGAATGCAAGGGCGTGGGGAAACGAGACTTCCCCGAGAAAACCCGCTGACCTGCTATATCGTCCGGCACGATTCCCACGAGCGAAAATCCGGGCGCGACATCCGTTGGGAATCGAACCCCGGTTCGCCTCGGTGGGAGGCGAGCGCTCTAGCCACTACTTCACCGAGGCCCCTCGTCCAGTTAAGGTAGAAGTAAAGCAAATTTCTATGGAACACTGCACCCGACTACACGATGTGAAGAACTCATAAAAAAGTAATACAAACACCATAAAAGTTGTCATAAAAGTGCGATTAATGCTGTAGGCCTATATGAAAGAAGAATGTATATATTTCGCAACATTATAAAATATTTTGCTAAAAGATACTTTTTAAATGTAAGAAAATTATCTATTAGAATATTCTGTATATTTAACCAAATTTAAGCATATTTCCACTACGGAGGCTTCAGAAAGCAGAATTTGCAAGGAAATGTTCGTCATGGTCCATGGAATATCGTCATAACGTTTACTATTATTGTATGAAAGAAAATTGTAATAATAAAGTAAGAAATCATTTTTATAAATAATTTTATGTGCGTCCATTTGTCAGAAACATTTATTGCTGAAACTGATGCAAATAAAGTTAAATATAAAATATATATGATACATTATTACAATGATTTTATTACATATCATCACAGTAAATATTATGACAATCTTTCTTGGAGAAGACTTTCTTGTAAATTCTGGTTTCCGAAGCATCCAAAACGGAAATGCACTTAAATTTTGCTAAAAATGCAGATTAATACCAATCGATTAATTTTTTACAATTATAAAACATATTTTCGTAAAATATTTCATGATGTTGCAAATTATATACATTCTTATGTCATATACAGCATAAATCACAATTTTTGACCATTTTTATGGTGTCTGTACTAATTTTTTATGAGTTCTTCACAGTGTAGAGTCAGGTGCAGTGCTCCATAGTCAGTTGCTTTACTTCAACTTCAAATACTCTAGAGTATTTAACACACTCAGGTCTGCAGATATCTACTACAATTGAAGACAAGTTAGAAGGGAATCTCCTATATACACCACTGCTGGAACGTCTATTCTGTTGGGTTCTGTATTCCCACTTAATACTCTTCTATTGGTCCACACCACACTGGGCGTGCTTACTGTGATCTACAACGTTCATCATTGGCTGGTCATCAGCCACTGGGGTCGCCGAGCTGATTATACCCCAATCAAACGTCTCTTCTTGTGTTAAAGTTTTACACTCAATGGTGTTATTTTATAAAGGAAAAACAAAAGAAAATACATTTTTGCAGGAAAACTATAGTTACAAGGCTGTATTCTTATTGTACGATCATGTTAAATTCTAGCAGAACAATGACTCTATAACCACGCGAGTTTTATTTTCTAGGACGAAGATACGCTATAACTGGCGTTGCTCGAGCTTAGCTCGAGCGTAGTCCAGAATGTGTTAAGTGGGACCAGTCCCCGCCATCCTCGATTTTCATTATTTTTGCCATAAGTTCCATTTAAGAACGTTCAATGAGATTTCTCTCATGACATGACATAAATAATAGCTCAAGTTTAATCAAACTATTACATCTCTATAGAATCGATTGCTGTTCGACTAGTGTACGGAGGCAAGAAAAAAATAATTTTTTCTTGCTTTCGCTTACAGAAGTGGTCCTGGAACAGTAATCTAGGAATACATGTTGTAGAGCATGTGCAATGTCATGCCCTACGCTTCGCCGATGCCCACAATAAAATACAAAATCTGTAATGCTATTTACGGCGGAAATTCCGAAAACCCAAGATGGCGGAGACTGATCCGCTTTAAGGTTAAATTTATCATGATTTTCTCACTTAAATTATTACGTTCGCTAGTCTGGAATCGTCCCCGTGCGCTGGAGAGTCTGGCTGTGGAGGAACTCGGTGTAGCGAGCGTCGCATTCCAGGGATGGGCCCACTGGAGGATGACTCCAACGGACGGAGCTGTCCTTATCTTAACGATAATGGGAGCGCGACCCGAAAATGGACTTCCTGGTTGGAACTGGGCCGTACATTCCCACTTGGTCCCCGACGCCGACTGTCCGACGCAGGTGACGTTCCGGTTGCCACGTCTTGTTGCAGGCGAGTCGCATACGTCTGCACAGCAAGCAGCCTCTTTCGCAGAGAGGGGCCGCGGTGGCCGAGCGGTTAGCCTGCTCGCCTCCCACCAAGCCGATCCAGGTCCAAATACCCGGCCGGATCACTCCGGATTTTCGCATGTGGGAATCGCGCCGGAAGATGCTGGCGGTCGGCGGGTTTTCTCGGGGTTCTCCCGGCTTCTCCCGCCCGTTCATTCCGGTGCTGCTCCATACTCAACTCAATTGCCCTCATCGGCGCTCAAGATCTCGATGTTAAGAGGCGTCCAAATCTCTTCGCTCACTCACTAATTGGCAGAACGTTTCAGCAAACAACAATATCACTGTAGTAGAAAAAGTATAACAATTAACAAAAACGATATAGCATTGTTGCAATTAATGACAATAAATAAAAACACAAGAAAAGTTAAATGCGTGATGCTAGAATGCTAAACTTGTTACACTGCAACTTATAAAGTCCATATTCTTTTTAATATTTGTTCAAAACAATAATGATAAACTTTTCTTTGCAATCCGCGCGATTTTTCGAGAGTTTTTTTTCAATTTTCCTTTTACGTTTCTTTCACATTGTGAAAGTATGATAGCTGTCACAATATCAAGCTGAAATACATGATATAACACATTTAAAAAAATCCGTAAAAAAAATTGAAGTTATTTTATGAAGTAGTGTAAATATGCGATCTGCGATATTACAAAATGACGTGTCGCAATTTTCGTTGTTAAGTAGCCTAATTTGATATATATATATATATATCGCCTAAACTGGCAACCCTGGGTGGAATCTGCCTCAGGTCGCTCGTTGGGGATATGTAGCCCTCACCTACATGACACCCAGTGATTTCCCGCAGAACTACCTACATGCATGTAAGGACACCCGTTTTTCGCACCAGAGTGGCGTGAGCCAGCACCACTCAACCTATTGGAAAATAAGGTTCCAACCTCTCTCTACTAGTCTTTCTCTAACCACTAACAAATAGCTAGGGATAGGAACATTTCGCGAGTTCGGACAAGATAGACGTCAAACACGTGTGCACTGAAGTTGACTTTGCAATTGGATCGCAGTTTATTAGACACGCCCTGGACGACTCTGAGCCAATAGTAGACTTGCAAGGAAATAAATAGCGAGTGCCATACTGCCAGGTGTGAAGTAACACTGGCTACCCTGTGAGACAGCGGCCAATGAACAAACAGCTGAGGCTCGAGTACACATAGGACTGTGGAGTCTAGCTTATAGGTCATTGAACTAGCTAAATTTTCCTATCCCTACAAATAGCATGGTTCGAACCTATATGCCTCCTATAGTATTTTCTGTTAATGCGTACGATAATTTAGCAATCTTTCCAGTCGAAAGGGTTTTTGGGATGTCTGTGCCGGTTTTTCATTTTGCCTGTAGACTAGACTTCACAGTAATGTTTATACTCGAGCTTCAAACGTATGTTCATTGGCTGCCGCCTCAGAGAGTAGCCAGTGCTACTTCACACCTGGCAGTATGACACTCACTACTTGTTTCCTTGCAAGTCTGTTATTGGCTCAGAGTCGTCCAAGGCGTGTCTAATAAACTGCGATCCAATTGCAAAGCCAACTTCAGTGTACACGTGTTTGACGTCTATCTTGTCATGAAATGAACTCGCGAAATGTTACTATCCCTTGTTATATCTGAACTATAGGTACACCCGGAGGTGGTCATAGTCCCAAACTGTGGCCATGACTGCACAATCCCTCTCTTCCGCGATATGTGTCCTATTGCACAGATTCCCACTCGTGTGGAAGTATGGGGCTTAGCCGTGAGACGCCACTAGCTCTCTTCGCCGCCTCAGACGTTCACTTAACACTTAGAACTAAGGGTAAGTTAGAAGAAAACAAAAGAATCTGGAAAAGGTTTTCTCCGATGTGGGTTTCTTTGTCCTACTTTAACATCTGTAGTGTTCCTACCGTTACATTCCTGCCGTCTTCGTCAGGAGACAGTGTGTTGCTTGAGTCAGAACATCGGACCTACAGGCTGTTCACGGTAAAGTGAGCACTTCTGAAGCCCTAGTTACTTTTTTTTCCTTTCAGCCATATTTAATCTTGTAACCACCGTTCCAATTAAATATTGCCATCTAAGTAATAAACACAGTGTGTATATTCCACAGAACTTGGGGGTTAACGTCTAAAGCTAAAATAAAATATTTTTAATGACTGCTATTCCAAATGAGAGAGGTTTATAAAGTGCTCACTTCACCATGAATGGCCTATAACAGTAGGTTACTCCGGTACTTCACGTCTGTGATTGGCGGGTAGGTCACTAAGACGCCCAGCAGTTGAAATCAATAGGGACACCAGATTTTCGGGACCAGTTGTACTTCATAACTAGAGGCGTAAAATTCGCGTTATTATTTGGTACCATGCTAGACTTCATTGTCCTATTCCTGCATGATAACAATTGGTATTTTCATTGGCTACTGCCAACTGCACGGCGTCATAACTTACGTGTTCTCTCCACTGAATATTGGTTGTTCAACCCATGAGGCGTAATTGTCGATGGGATGTCACACACAAGTTCACGGCCAACGGCAGAAGACATGCAAGCATACAACGTCTTGGAGTTCAGTCTGCAGCTACAACATATACGCGAATTTCGCAGGTCCCTATTCACAACGCTTTAGATCAGATGCACTCTTAGCTTGGATTATTTACGTGTGACTTGTCATACAGTAGGTGTCGGCCCGCGAATCACCGGCGTAGAGTGTCGGAGAAAGCTCATTCTGATTGTCCAGCGAGGCAGGAAAACGTCTTCCTACACAGATACGACGCCATCAAGCGAAATAAACCTGCTTGCACGTAACGGTGATAGCCGTGTCACTCGAGCCGCTTCACACTAGCAGCAACTCAACCTTTTAACCTGAGTAACCGCAGCATCACGGTTAACACGTCACCGTGACGGATTCTTCCGTCGGTAACGTCGTACATAAGCTACACGCGCGCCCGTGTCATCGCAGAAAGAGCGCCGTAAATCAGAGAAACTTTGGACGGTCACGAAATGTGTTACGTGCCCGCTCATTAATTCCGCGGAGGAAAGGCTTGACCTTTTACTGCCTGGTTCCCCAGTTAAAAACACGTGTTTTTTTTAACTTTTATAATTGTGTTCCCCGGACCATTACTTGTTCGACGAGCAGAAGGTGATTGGGAGATGTTCGGCTGGCATTTCACAGTTACCGCCTTTCATGACATTTGCACCGGTACAGCACAATCCCGCTTTCCCACGATGTCCGTGGCGCTAGTCGAACCTCAGGCAGGATTTACAATAGTGGCCCCGTCGCGTCCGTCCGTCGTTAGCCCGTCCGTCATGCGTACGCTCGTCTCCCAGCCAAGCGATTTACAACCAAACTTTGTGTGTCCGTTGTAAGTTCATCGCTGCAAACTAATAAAAACAAAAATGTTTACAAACAGGTAAAAATTCTCCATAAAAAGTGAACATTTTTGACGGTAGAGTGTTTCCAAGTACATAAAACGCACATACGCGTACGTAACGGAAACTAATCGACATAAAAAATATTAAATAGCATATAGACATGATTTTATTACTTTTACTACATATTGCACAAAAGGAGCTCGTGTATCCAAAGGTAACTATCAATTAACCTTCACGAAAAATGTGTCTACATTAATTTCTTTTTGCGGTTACATAAACGTACATATGGATACAAAAGACAGCCAAAACAAAACACTGCACGCGCTACACAGCCTTGTAAAGAACTCGGGGATGAACGAGTAACAAAACTTGCAAGTTTAGAAGGCTGTAATTTCATCCGTTCGTCCGTCAAAAGTCAAAGCTTGTCACAGTTTTGACGGAAGACGGATATAATTAATGGCCACCTCTGACTGACTGTTGGTCACGTAATTTACGGACGGATGACGGACGGACGGACGCGAAGGGATGTTGTCAATCCTGCCATAGAAGGAAAATAGTCGGTAGAGGGCGCTCCCGAGGTGCGCAGTAGCCCACTCTCCGTATCCCATCATTAGACTAGCTTTTCTGCCAAAACGACTATTACTACGTTTAGAGTAACATTTTAATCCGGATTGAACTTGGAGTGGACTGAAGAATCCCGATTGAGACTCTACCGTAAACAAACCCAGACCGGACTGAAGTAGGACTGGAGTGAGTAATCTAGTCCAGTCGGTAAGGTGGACTGGAGCGTGGAATCCGGATTGAAAGTTTACTCTAAATACTGCCTACAGGAGTTTACTCTAAATACTGCCTACAGGAGCGAACCGGGAAGTAAGAGCAAAACAAATGCCGCCATTTTGTAAGTGCATTCTTCGTATGTTTGCAAGCGCGCAGTTTTATAATTGGTTTGAAGCAAATTCTGAGCTACAAGGGCAATAATGTAAAACGAAAATTGCGAAATGTCTGGCCCGGAATGTATGTAGTTTTTTTAACGTAATGCTGAAGAAAATAATATTGAAATTATCGGATGGCAAGGAAATGCAGCAAGGGAGAGATTTTTTATTTGGCGGTGTTTCCATTCCAAAGTCTCAGCCCACTCGGGTTAGAGGGTGTGTCAGAGTTTAACATGAAAGAGCTGCATTTTGTAGCAAAACTAGGCAAGTAAATTATATTAAGTAAGTGTTTTTAAATAACATTGAACAACCAGTTATTTTAAGTAAAAATTAATGTTCGTAAATTTGACAGTTAACTGCAATTTACAATTTTAATATTTTAATATAATGCTTTCGTAGTTTCATCAACGCATTTAATATTAAATTAATTTACTTTTCTTATCAATATGTGAGTGCATATATATTTCTAAAGAGTCGACATTCAAAGTTATACAAAATAATAAATTTTTTACATTCAATTTAGGGTGAATCGCTGGGTATTGTTATACTAGTGCTATTTTTTTTAAGTTTTAAAGTTATAGTTTCATGGAGCACTACGTTTATTTACGTTTGTTTAATAGAATGCCAGATTAATGTGCAAGATGTGATGGTTTCGACTCCTGGGAATGTTATGAATGTGTTTATTATGTTACGTAATGTGAGGTTTTGTTGAACCATGTAGGACACCCATTAAAATTTCATTTCCTGTAATGATTTTATCCTTCGGTTTTTCTCAGTATTGATGTATTAAGTATATATGTATGTATACAATATTCGTACAACTCCTACGTTTGTATTTATAGGCATGAAACTCCTCTCGGAAGAGGAATTGGCAAGTTGTGGAGAGATTTGTTTCTACATGGCCAGAGGAAGGCAAATCAGATCTTCTTTACAAATGCAGAGAGGCTTTCAAGAAAAGTTATGAACTGTTTGCAACAGTCGAAACACTTGGTTGAAGTACAGCATCTTGTAAATCTACATTTTCAACACTCACCAGCAGCAATCGTCCTCGTAGAGTTTCAATGACTCATCGTAGGAGGCAGTGGCGTGCAGTGAGTTTTTTTCTACACAGGGTTAGTAATATAATAACCCCACATATTTGAACGTCTTAGATAACATTTGCTAGTGCCGGGCTGTGGTTCCATTTTCAATTTCTGCTATCAAACACAACTTCCAACATTGCTTACCCTCCACATGTATTTGCCGTTTTATAATACCTAACGTTAGCTATAAAAACGGAAACAAAATGAATGTAATAATAATTAAACTAAATATCATTTCGATAGCGTATTACAAATTATAAGAAAACTCCCGTTTTCCCGAACACTTTCATGCACTCCCAAGGAAAAATGTGGACTGGAGGACGCAAACAGAACGACTGCTTATCGTGTCGAAAGAACGCGGCAGCGTACCTCGCTTGCGAGTTTGATTCATCGCTAGAATAAATACTAGATAGCAGCACTATGCGTGTACAGTACGGGAGTTACGAAAACTATGTTTCTAGAATCGGAAATGTTTTTAAATTTAATGTTAAGGCGAAAACTATAAAGGGTCAGACATTTCCATTATGTATATGGTAATCATTGCTTACCTTGCGTCTGTGGAATAAACGCCACTGGTAGGAGGGCAGTCATGGAATTTCTAGCTTTCAAGAAAGGAAGACTCAAGAATTTGGATATTAGTATAGTTTTAAGGAAGTTTGTTGTATTAAGCTACAGAGGTTTTTAAAATGTATAACTTTAAAACGTGACCATTTACATCGTAGACTATACGGTTACATAAAGAATAACTTTAATCCAGTGTCGGCAAAAATGATGCAAATAATGATAAATGTGAGAAAGCATATTTCCTTATATTATTTCAATCAGAGCATAAAGACACAGCTCTGAGTAACATAAATGGCATTTTATTGATGTTTTTACTTGTCATGTGTGTGTAATACTTTTTAATTTTATTACGCGTGTACAGCAATAACCCAGTGTATGCACTGGGACGCCGTAACAACGTGTGATGGGACTAATATAATGGAATTAATATTATGGACGTGTTACTATGTACTATAACTAAACATAGATACAATTCTCGGAGAAGTAAACTGAAATGCATTAACAGAGACATGCAAAATTCGCGTTATTATTCGGCATCAGACTAAACTTCACAGAACTGTCTGTACTGGAGCCGGCGCCGTCTCACCATTGGCTGCTGCATACATGTGAAGCCACGCCCTTTCTCACTGAATTACACGTGATTGGGGCGCAAAATTGTGAAGTGTTTAATGAGTGGCGCAGAGTTACCTAGGACGTGTCAGATACATCAAGCTCCAACGACAAACGTATTGCAGAGGTACACGTGTTTAAAGTTTAACGTGTCCCCAAATAATAACACAAATTTCGCAGGTCTCTATGCATTAATAATTTAGATTTATTGAATTAAAATGGTGCAGTTTTTTGTGCTAAATATTCTGCCACTCCTTGACACTTTGTAGACTATGCTCGAGTGCAGCTCGAGCAAAGCTAATTTGAGAATTTCTTTGTTGTTCAGAACAACACTCGCATGGATGTGCAGTCTTTGTTCGTCTAGCGTTTAACACAACCTCATAACACGACAGTGCAGTAACAATGATATTGTCAACGGTGAAATTAATTTTTTGTAACCACTCAAAACTACATGATTGAGTGTAAATACTTTTATACTATAAAGGACCTATTTATTGGGCCAATATCAGTTCGGCTCCCCATTGGTTGATGACCGGCCAATAATGAACGCTGTAAAGTACAAGGTAGTGTACGGTGTGGTATGGACCAATAGGACACAGACACAGACACCAACAGAACCGGTGTTCTTGCAGTAGTGGATATAGGTAACTCACTTCTAATTTGTCTTAAGTGCCAGTAAATTTGTTCAGACCTCAAAGTGTTAAAAAAAACCTTGCCTCCCCCCTCCCCTACATTGTCAAGCTGGCTACTACAGTCCTGGTGTGAAGCCGGCCCTTAAGAAGTGACGGGCCTTAATTTACTGCTGCTACGCCGGTCATATACTACGTGGGAGCTGGGCGAGGCTTATAATGTCCTCGGCACTGGATATTATTTATGTTAACAGGCGGATGGGAGCTGTACATCACTCTCGGCTCATAAAGTTCCCAGCTGCTGAGGAAAGACACGGCTGTAAAATTATAACATCGGAGTTTATT
The DNA here is from genome assembly GCA_029891345.1 of Dryococelus australis. Classification (NCBI taxonomy): domain Eukaryota; kingdom Metazoa; phylum Arthropoda; class Insecta; order Phasmatodea; family Phasmatidae; genus Dryococelus; species Dryococelus australis. The sequence goes on from CM057005.1 coordinate 91,906,690, forward strand.
ATTCAACAGTTCGTTAAGGCTCTTCAATCTCTTTGCAGCGTGCAGTATTTCACACTGGCTTATTTTTTTGCAGACACTACCGAACATTTTCGCCAGCGTATTTATCTGCCTACAGAACTCACACTGCATACGGCTAAGAAGTATCTTACGAAAATTTTGGTGAGTTCACTTGGCCAGGCTATACTCGACAGTCGTGTACACACCGCCGGAGCTGTCATCTGTTCGTTGGCTAGTCATGACGAGCACTTTGTCCTTGTGTACTAGGTTGCACGTGATTGGCTCTGTCCCTCCCTACGTGCGTATTACAGGTTTACAAACATGCAGGCCGTGCCGAGAGGTGCGTCATCCAATTACACAAATAATAAGATAGTATGTGTTTAAAGGGCGTTGGTCACAAAAAAAAATATCGTTATTGTAGACATTATCTGTAAGTGCCTTTTCCTCAGTTGGATTTTTTTATCACAGAGATTAGAGACTATGGCTTATCGCGGGGAAAGGTGATGTTTCCTGGGATTTAACGTACCGTATACTTGTCCGACAGTTTTCTTTCCTTATTGGCTGTCATGCAGGTATGAAACTAACTACGCCAGTTCACTGAGCCAATGAGGATTCAGATACTATAAGGCAGAACGTTCGTGATTGGTATGCAAACAACTTAGTCTAGTCAAAACCTTGTTCACCCAATCATGAAATAATAAACTAGCTAGAATGTTATCGAAGATATGTTGACTCAAAACATTTTCGCGATTTTCCGCCATCTCTACACATGGTTTCTGGAAAAATTACATGCCAAAGTCAATACTTTACTGTTTTTGCGACGTGTAAATAAATTGAACCTAACCGTTTTCAGAAAGTTTATAGGGGGCGACTCAAAGATCTAGTCTTAATTGATTTTTACATACGTTTAGTAAAAGTTATGGGGCAGTCACAAAAAATGTGCAAGAATCTCCTTATTTTCAGCAATTTTTTCGAAATTGCGAAAACATTTTCCTCTCCAATATTATAGACGTCTTGAAGTAGCTCTGGGCATCATCTTTCAGTGTAAATTATCTCATTTTTGTACGTAGGGTGGTGTTCGATATTTGTACATTTCTGAAATAGTAAAATTATGATTCTGACTTGTATTTATGCGAAAATTATGCACTCAAAGAATTTTTTTCGCGAGAAAAAGATATTCACTGCTAATGTCTTTAAGTCAAAGAGTATGTGGTACAAATATATAACACTTTTTTTTTTCTTTGCCGATGCCCTAAGTAGTATAGAGACATTGACAAGGAATTGAGATGTAGCGCACATTATACCTAGTGCGATGCCCGCGAGTCGGTACAGTAAGCGGTGAATGGTCGGTGTTATTCCAGCGATGCTTTAAGAAGCAGCCGCTTTTCAAAGAATGCCCAACCGTTTATTGCGTTGAAACAGATTATTGCGATGTTCACCGAATACGTCGGGACGTGACGATTGCGTCCTTAGTAACATACATCAGCATAGCTTCGAGTCATTGTGTTTCTTCATGTGACATGAAATTAGTCACCGTTTGCTGTAGTGACGAAAAGAAAACAACGCATGCGAGCTGTTTTGCAGCGATACTCCACATGTTCTCGCCGCTGATTGGTGCAGGCTGACGACGGCATCGATTGTTCAGCAAAAAAAAAAAAAAAAAAAGACGAGGGGGCGTAACAAATACGTACACGGCATGGGACTCGGTTAAACAAGGGACAATAATTTGACACCTGAGGAGATGTTTTGTAGATGGGTAGTATTGTGTGCGGATTGCATTGATACGGGAAAATAGGCGCGGGTGGCTCACCCTGTATATTGCGCTCACTGAGATTAAGTAGAGCGGCGGTAGATCTAGGTGGTTTAATGTTGTAAATAATAGCTTTTCAAAAAATTATATAATTATAATTTAGTTCTCTTATTTTTATTATGACTTCCACCCCTCACGAGCTCAGATACGCCCCTCTGGCGTCTTGTAACAATAGTGGAGATGTGAGAGATGTAGTTACAAAACAGTCGTAATTTTGTTTTATGTGTAAATTAATTATTTTCTTATAAAGTGCCTTTCGGTATTAGATGGGTCGAACTCCTTCTTAGCAGTTATTGTGTGGAGAGAGAATGGGGAAGCATCCTAGAGTCTGCATCTGTGGTCTGAGACAGAAATTTTATTGTGATTTCTAGCACCCCTTTGGTATACTTACATAAATTTTTTCTGACCCCGAACACTTTCATTAATACAACGAAAAAAAAAAAAAAAACATTTTCACACACACAACATATTTATACGGGCACCTGTCTCTCGCGGAAAGATTTCAGGACAAATTGTGTTCCAAATCACTTTGGTTGAGAACCACTTTCGTGATTGGATCATTTGAATTGTTAAGCGTCGTATCTGACTGCCTGCGAATCACGGATGTTCAGTGTCGGAGAAACTTAATTCCGATTGGCTCACTCATGCAACAGTTTGTCTTCACACAAATACAAGCGGCCAATAGTTAAACGACATCCGCAAATGTGCGCATAGAATATAAGTCTAGCCCTCCGCTTACATCTTTACGCAAAAAAAAAAAAAAAAACAGGTGGCCCTAAATATTTATTTTTCACTATACGAATTGTTACGATCTAAAATTTTATATACAAGAATGTTTGCTGAATCCCAGATTAATTAAAAACAAACCAAAAATGTTGCACAGTTACAGCACAGTTACAACATTTTTATGAAAAGTAAAATTTTATTGGTTTCACGCGCGAACCACAGAATGTAAGCTCAGTGGAATCCCCGTGCCGCGTCCGCGGACCACAGTATTATGAGCTTCACAGTTGAAAAAAAAAAAAAAAAAACGCCTTAAGTTCACATGCGGCTATAAGCAAGTACACCGACGACGATGGCAAATAGTATAAACAAGTTTAGCGAGTGTTCTGCTTCCTCAGAATTGTAAGGGGTGGCTGTAGAGTTTTGGTACATCAATCTGTTGAGAAAAGATGCAGCACTTCCGCCACAGTTTAATATGCTGTTCTACAGAAAAATAAATATCGTAAACACAGGACTACTTACGGCGATTTTCCCTGACAGTAGTATGAAAAGGTTGGTTCTGGCTCACCTGGCGTCATGCCAGGGACACAAAAATGTAAATTAAGGTCTCCACGAATTCCCCTTTTCCCCCTTTTAACCGTCTGAAATGGCCGATTCGGGATTTAAAAAACGTAATTTTTCCCCTTTCCCACAAAAAATCCCAAATTTTCCTCCCACCAACGGTGGCCATCTTGACAGCCAGCGTCGAAAAGTGCCTTTGCCCAATGTGGCGGGCAGTTTGCCCAAAGTGGCTGAGGTTTGCCCAATGAGAATGAATCATGCAGAAACTGAGGCATTCCTGCAAGATTGCGGCCATCTTGGTATCGATGAAAAAAGGCGGAAAAGGGAAATTCTATGAGACCTTAATTTACATATTTGTGTCCCCGTGTCCCTGGCATGACGCCAGGTGAGCCAGAACCAACCTTATTATACTACTTCTGACTTTGACACTTTTCAACTGTCGAATTTCTGTTTCAATAACCAAATTTATAAATCGGCAACAAAGTATCGACTTTCTTTTCTTTCCCTGAAAAAAAAAACGATTTAAATTAAAACATTCCTTAGTTTTTACAAGTTTTTATTTAACTCACATTGCTTTTATGTACGGTGTCTGTCCAACCGGTATGCAATAAACTGGCCTGCAGCACATTACTGTTCGTCATGTTGCAGACCGAAGTGTGGAAGGGGCCACCAGTGTTTAACTGCACATTTTTAGTACTTTTAGTTAAATAGAGTACATATATAATAAAACCACAAAAAATATAGAGACTAAAAAGTAAAATAAATAAACTGTAAAAAAAACCTTATATAACGAACCTTTTATTTATAAATTCACTAAGAAAAGAAAATTAGCCACAGTAGTTACAGAATTTTTTTAGAATTTGTAAGACGTGTTTGAAGAGCTGTAAAAAAACATTACTACAAGTTAATATTTTGTATCAATTTATATTTAATATATTAAAGCTTGGTGCAATATAGAACATAAACCTAATTTGCATAAGCGTAGTAAGCACATAATCTTGAGTAAAAATCTTAACTATTTAATATGTAAACTATATACGTTATTTGCGCAAGCTTAGTAAGCACATTTCTTGCGTAAGGCTCTTAACTATTCACGCCAAGCCTCTATATACTAAATATAAATTGATACGAACGTATTAATTTGTAGTAAAGTTTATTACGGCTTTTCGACCACGTCTTACAAGTCCTACGAATTCTGTAACTACTATAATTATTTTCCTCTTTTTAGGGCAGTTAGGATGTTCTCATAAGAATTGGTTTTCCAGCGTGTAAGCCGACCTATGATTAGCCTACCGACATGGAATCGGGGGGGCGTTCATGACCTCCGAAATTTGGCTCGAGACCCACCTATCACGTCTTTCGCCTGATATGCCACCATAATCGCGGCGGCCGTCGTATTTCGCCTCCCCGCTCGTTTCGGCGACGTAAATGACAAAACTTTAAATTCGTCGTTCGTCCCTGTGCAAAACAAAGCACTACGTCACTGCCATCGCGGAGTGGGTCGAATGATATTTTAAGATCTTAATCGAGCGCCGCGTGTTAAGCGTTAAGCCCGGGAGGAACTGTCGGGAGCCTAATTGATCTTTCCGGTGGAAAGCGTGCGCCGGAACGGCCTTGAACCGGGTATTAAATATAGACCCCACCCCCCCCCCCCCCCAATCGCTCACCATAACATGTCTTCAGGAGGCACGTATGGTTCGGAGGTCGACGACTTTCGCTATTATTACAGGTCGTTCACGGTAAGCTGAACGTTTTTGAAAGCCTGTCTGGAGCTTGAACTGGCCGACCTCACATTGCGCAGTCGGTTGGTGCGCCGCCGGCCTGCTGTGCTGGAGGTTCTGAGTTCGAATCCTAGGCAAGGCATTGGTGTTAGTATAAAGTCAGGTCATATTATTATTTAATAACACGCTGCAATACACTGCACTATATCTACTTCAGCGCCACTCGCGATTTCATTGGTTACTGGCAAAGTATGTATACGTAGAGACATGCGAAACTTGCGTTGTTATTCGGCATCAGGCTAAACTTCACAGCACTGTATGTACTGGAGACGGCGTCGTTTCTCCATTGGCTGCTGCATAGAAATGTAGCCACGCCCTTTCTGGCTGTATTGAACTTGATTGGGGCACACAATTGTGGAGTGTTCATTTATTGGCGTAGAGTTACCCAGGACGTAAAATATACATTATGGTCCAATGACAAACGAATTGCAAAGGTACACGTGTTTTAAGTTTAGCGTGTCCCCAAATAATAAGGCGAATTTTGCAGGTCTCTATGTATACGGCGTCATTTCTAGGCTGTTGACGGTAAGATGATGACTTTAGAAAGTCCTGCTTAAGATCTACTTGTATACACGTTGTGTATTCCTCCGCCTTATGTAAAATTAACATTGTTATGGGCCTCATCTCATCACTTTATTCATGAGTCGATCAAATGAATCTGCGAAATTGTTAAGAAAGTAAATATCATAAATGTACTCATTTTTAAACTTCGATGCGTTAAAAAAAAAAACAGAAAGTGAAAGCATCTATTTTAAGTTATCACAAATAATTTCCTAACACTTTTTATTCGACGTTAAGATATGGAACTACATTCTATCCATCGTTACCAACTTTACTGGGCTAATGTTTCTCAGTGCGCCCATTAAAATACATTGATACAGGTGAAGAGACTGTTTGTAAGGTTCATTTCTAAATTGCTCACTTTATCATGAACAGTCTTTACCTGCGTGATCGCTTCACTGTAGATTGCTTGCTCTACCGCCGAGACTTTACTATTGGCTAAACGAGACCATGAAACTTGTCGTATTAGTTGTCAACCAATGACAGAATTCTAACTAGCATACAATATGCTGGAGTTCAGCCTGCAGAAAAAAAATAACGCGAATTTTGCCTGCCTCTAGTCACAAGTTACACTCTAAACTTAAAACACTGAGCATTGGGCCAACCATTGCGCAAACAGTGAAAGTCGAGCCATGATAGAGCCACGAGTATTTCGTGAATTCATTCGGAGACGAGGTAGACTCCGATCACTTATTCTTTTCTCCTACCGTTGTGATTGGTCGACACTTCTTTAGACACGCCCCGTTTTACTGTGTACCAGTAATAAGCAAGAAGCTGTAGCGTGAGTGAGTGTTGGACAGTCATGTACAGAGGCCTCACTTGATCACAGCAACCAATAAGCAAACGATAATGTCTGGAGTGTATAGAGGGCTCTCCACCCTAGCTTGCTGCCAACTCAATCCGCGGAATACTCGTGGCTCTAGCCATTGATAATCAGTGCCAGATAACTCATTAATGTAGGGATTGAATTTCACGGATTTATTTGTGATTCCCGCCGAATGTCTAGAATTCCAATGCCACAAGATAGTTGTTCGCAGTTAATTATCTTGATTCGCCGGTCGGCAGTGGCTTATCAACTGACTTTGAGCGACTTATTTCACAGATTGATATCTCTGATTTGGTCCTAACAGTGTAGTGTGTAAGTCGTCTCCTGGTAAGCCTTCAGCTTCGGGCATAACACCGGGGGGCGTTAATAAGCCCTTTTCAATATTACAATAATACGCTTGAACTGCCTCGCAGTGTGTTTGAAATCCTAATTTTTCGAAGAAACTATTTAACGTACCCGGAGCGCGTTTACCTTCGAAAAGACAGCATACCCCAGACGAGGTCAGAATGATACTTTAAAGCTACTGCGCATTATGTAAATATCATTACGTAGCACTCCAATAATGTTAAAAACTACTTTTTTTTTTTTTCAGACTGGAGTATTTTAAAACATCCTAGCCAGACGCTCAAACTACGATGGGAGCCTGTATTGGACTTTGTTAAAGACTTTTCATTAATAACACGACATGGCGGTGAAATAAGTTTACTGGTTTCTACATCAGCGAGGATACATTTTCCTGTTTGTCTTGATTGGACGTGACTGGGACAGCCTCTCGTTAGTTGTTTACTATTTGTCCAAAGCCGTCCAGGGCGTCTCCGAACAAAACTGCAGTCCAATGAGGAACAAAGTACAGAAGCACAAATGTTTTAAGTCTAGTCTGTATTGAAATAATAACACGAATTTTGCAGGTCTCTACTTATTACGTGGTTAAAAACTCTCTGCGTTCGTTATTCTAGGAGCTCTGATTGAAGACAAGAAAAATAAATCCTTCCTTTTCTTCCATCAGTGTCCCGAAAATAATTAAGGCAGTGAAAATCTAACAACGTAAATGAGTGCTCAGAATTATTATTTATGTCTTGTCGAGCCAAACATTTCGATAAACCCTTTTGGAAACGATTTATATCGAAAATCGGGTAAATATACTGCTTGCATGCGCCGTTCCCCTTAAGAACCGCTGAACGTGTGTAGACTGTACCTACCTCAGTGTCTCCATTTACCCCCAAAGCAAATTTTTTTCGCAGGAGATAATGGCTAAATCGGGTGTTTTCGCAGACATTTTTAAAACACATTGAGATTTGCACGCATTTACTGGGACTTAAGACAAATTAGAAGTGCATCAGCTATATCCACTACTGCAAGAACACCGGTTCTGTTGGTGTCTGTGTTAGAACTCACCAGCATCCTATTGGTCCATACCACACCTGTACTTTACAGCGTTCGTTATTGGCTGGTTATCAACCAATTGAGAGCCGAGCCGATATTGACCAACTGAAAGGCCATTTATCGTATAAAAGGATTTACACTCATTCATGTACCTTTTAGTGGCTATAAAAATTAATTCTATCGTTGGCAATATCATTGTTACTGCGCTGTCGTGTTGTTGTGAGGTTGTGTTAAACACTAGCCGAACAAAGACTGCACATCCATGCGAGAGTGTTGTTCTGAACAACAAAGAAATTTTCAAAGTAGCTTTGCTCGAGCTACAGTCGAGCTCAGTCTACAAAGTGTTAAGTTTGAACACTCCGGTACAGGATCTTGGAGAAGAAATGGCCAGGTCAGCACTGGAAGTCATACAGAGGCTCCTTATGGATGGCAAGACGGTCCTCCAGTTCACTGATTGCGCCTAAAGGCTACAATGAGGCGTTATGCTCGTGCCTGGGTCGCCTTTACGGCTTCCATGCTCCTTAAAAGCGCGCATCATAGCAGGCCCTAATTCATCTTATGCGTTTTTACGATACTCTAGAAATGCGTTCAATCCGTTTGCTTTACGAACGATGATTCAAATATTTTCAGCAACAACGACTAGGGATAAAGCGACTAAGTTTCTTGTTAATAACAAATGGTTGAGCCGATAATCACAAAATGGAGGTTTGTGCACAAGGTTTACCTAATAAAATAATGTGAATATGGTCAAAATGGCTTTTCCAATATAGCTTTTATACATTTATCAATTAATATTCCAACAATGTTAAATATGAGTACCTCTTGTTAACGGCTATTCACGATAGCTGTTTGCGCGAATACGCGTATCTCGGTAAATGAATACGACTATTGTCGTATTCAGTGTATTTCTGGAGAAAAAAATTCGTGAAAATGGTCAAATATCGCATTTTTGAAGCTTGTATATGCAGTTTTCTTAAGCGGCAAGATAAAAGTACAAAGATACCGGCTTACTTTAATCTGTGGTCTTTCATCGCGCGTAATGAAAACCCACTGCTGGAGATCTAACTTGCGCAGTATAGCGTCAAGACGGAAATATTTTACGCCATGCGCGTAGGAGCGATGAGGCGCTAGAAATGCGTGTTGGTGTCGTCCGTATTGCTCCCTCTTTTATTGACCTTGGACGCGCAGCTTCATCCCACTCTTATGCCCGGTTGCACCAACTTCTTTCCCGATCCGAGATCGAATGATCCAAGTTTAGAACTAGGATCCAGTTTGATCTTGGCTCCAGTGTAAAAGTGTAGCACCAACAAAATGTCATGATTTTGGATCTCCGATTCGTCGATCTTAGTTCCAAAGTGAGAAATCGATATTAAGAATTAAACGGATTTTGGTATTGGTTCGTAATATATGACGTCATGGAAGTAAGCGTATTTTTCACTATGGATAGAACTAGATGTGCGAGGTTTTATCTGTTTTAAGTGAATTATTGTTGTACGAATTTTATAGAATAATCTTCAAGTGCGTATAATGTTGTTTTAATTTCCCAAGAAAACAATCGAACGTAGTTCTATATGTTGGCGTGATCTCGGATCGAGATTTCGAACCGCCAATTTCGACGGTTCCGAAATGAAATTCATCTCGATCTCCAGTACAGCTATGAACTCGAATGGCGCAACAGTTTTGCGTGTCGATCTTAGAACCGATCCCGGATCGAGTTTCGAACCATGACTGTGCAACCGGGCATTAGCCGTGGACAGCCTATACCTTCCAGTGATCAGGCTTACGTCGGCAAGGCGTTGTCAGCGTAGCACAGGCTCGAGCGACGTTTCGATATTTGGAGTGGAAATACTTGAGAGGGGGTGAAGGTGGGGGGGGGGGGGTATAAAAGTAGATGTTAAATTAATATTATTATGTACAATAAATACACTGGAATAATATTCGAGCAACTTAATTTCACTACACTACAAGAAACTTGTATATTATTAAACCTTCGCCACTCCAGTCATGGGAAGCATCTTTAAACCGTTTATCTTAACTTAATTTGGCAAGTAACTTAGGCTTTTCTTATAACAGAGGGTTTTGCGACAGCACAACAAAAGTCCTGATCTTTAAAATTACGCGCCGAAAAAATTCACTTAACTTCGCCACCCGCCTTCGCCCCGTACACGCAGGGTAGGAAATCAGTCTTGGGAACAGCTCCCAGTCGCTACCCTGGGAATCCTGTAAAATAATGTTTGCTCCGCAGCACGAAATATTTTTGACGGGTTTTGCGGAGAGGAGGGGGAGGGGGTTAGCTTCTGCTTTCCTCCGCAATCTGACTGATAACCGTCTGGGTGGCCAAGGTCCCTCGCGAGGGGGCCGATCCACCCCCGCGCTGAGGGGAGTAGCGTCAGAGTGATGTAAAGCGGCGTACTGCGCAGGCACTGAGACGTCGAGGAGTTGAAGGCGGCGGTCCTCTTCTCTGTACACGTGCGCAGACGTCGTCTTGCTTCGATCCTCTCCTATAGTCCGTTCACGGTTACTTCACACTTTTTTGGGAAGCCCTGCTCAAGTTATACGTCCAGGATATTCCTCCGCCTCGTGTGAATATAGCTTCAACGAGTCAAAAAAAAAAAATTTACACCCGAAGGGACAGTGCACCGCATTCGTCCGCCCTCAGTGTAAAGTCTGTTCACAATAAAATGAGCACTTTCGAAATGAACCTTAAAAAAAAAGTCACTGCCCCTGCATGCATATATTTTAACGGGCGCACTGAGGGACATGCGTCCAGTAAAGTTGGTAACGATGGATGGAAAGTAGTTCCATATTTTAACGTGTCAAGTAACCATTTATTGTGATTTAAATGTATTTCTTTGGTGGCTTTCTGTTATTTTTTTTTATGCACAGAAGTGTAAAAATGAGCAGATTTGTATAGTATTTACTTTCCTAATAATTTCAAGTTTTACTTAGCCGACGCATGAATAAAGTGATGAGGCCCATAGCAACGTTAATTTTACATTAAGCGGAAGAATACACAACGCACATACAAGAAGATCTTACGGAGGGCTTTCAAAAGTGCTAATTTTACCGTGAATAGTCTATAATAGTATTTTGCATTTCAACTATTTCTTACTAACACACATATTTTCTCCCCGTTTCTTATCATATTAGCTGTAAAATCAAAGTGTTTTAATTTACAGATAAAATATACTAACCAAATCTATGCGAAACTTTTCATTTGGTCGACTCTTGCATGGTTGAAAATTTGGTGTAGGGAAATGCTTTTAAGCAGAGATAAGTCAGTAGACAGTTGGGACGTAAACCAAGAGGGCTGTAGCCATTTTGAGGAGAGGCTGGGAGTGGGATGAAGACGGGATATTTTCAGTTTGCAATATGGCAGCCGCGCATCTCGGGTAATGTTTATGTGATCAGATTATGTATGGCGGACAAGGAAAACTAATCTCTCAAACAATGAGACATTATTTGAAATGTGCGGCCACCATTTCGCGGATTGAATTCTCCCCCCCCCCCCCCCCCAACCCCAAACCCTTTTTTCCGGTTCATCAAAACAATTGCCAATACTGCTGGTTTATGTTCCATCTGCCTATTTCAATTATCTCTGTTACATAGTTGGTATTATTCCTAATTTGGTAATATTTCTAGGTTGGCAATGCACTAACCAATACTTATTCTAGGTTGGTAGCACTTCAAAATGTGTTTCTTTTTTGTTTCTGTAAACAACGAATTCATTCATTCTTGTGTTTGTTTATGTTTGTGTAACAATTGTGAGTTTTATTTTATTTTATGAATAATATATTGCGCTAACAAGGATAAAGAAATTCAATCCAAAACGGACTTTCAGAGGCAAACAACATACTAATGAGCATAAATCTAATAGTAGTTGTTCCACATCAACAAGTCCAGATTCTGTGAAAGTGAGCCCTAAAACGTTTTCTAGTTCTAAAAAACGGAAAAAATGCTAAAATTCCAAAAGACTTTGATGAAGAGACTGGCACGAATGTAATTGTTGATTTAGAACTTTATTTCTAGGTAAATTTTGTGGCAGTAAAACAGCCTTGTGCTGACACTCGATGAACAGTTCAAATGTGGTTCCGCTCATCGAATTGTCATAAAGTGAAATTTTTGTGACGGAAATGGTCAAGAAATGAATTGTATGAAATACCTATAAGATATTCATATGCGCTTCGTTCCGTTGGCAGAGGTATGGCATCTGGGAAGATTTTATAGCAGCAATGAACTGGTCGCCACCAAACACAAATTTGAAAAAATTCAACACATAGCTTCTTGCAGCTATCACTGAAGTTTGCGAAGCATCTATGAGACATGCAGCTAAAGAGGTTGTACTAGAAAACGAGGGAAGATCAGACGTGGCTGCTGCTTTTGATGGTACATGGCAAAAGCGGGGACACACATCTATGAATGGAGTGATGACTGTGACCTGATTTGACACTGGCAAAGTATTAGATTTCGAATGCTTATCCAAATTTTGTACAGTCTGTGTTCTTAAAATGAATGCACTAAATCCTGAGGAGAAAAAAAAAAAGTATGTGCAGCGAATTACGAGGGCTCAAGTGGTTTGTATGGAGGTTTCTGGAGTCTCTACTCTGTGTGCTCGATCTGAACATAAACTTGGCCTGCGTTATGTCCAGTATTTAGGAGACGGAGATTCCAAACGTTTTGCTGTTGTTCTACAAAACCAGCCTTATGGCAATAATGTTGACAATACCAAGCTCGAGTGTGTAGGACCCGTGCATAAACGTGTTGGCACCTGACTTAGGCGGTTGAAACGGGACATGAAAGGACAACAGCTTAGTGACGGTAGAGGGTTTGGAGGGAAAGGAAGACTCGCTGGATCAATGCTTAAAGTCCCATAGGTGCAGAATGACAGGAAACAAAAAAACAGCACGCCAGTTCAGAGCCCCACGGATGCGTCGCTCTGTTCGCGTTGTGGATAATTCTCAGCCAATACAAGACATGCAACAAACTGCAGGCCCAATCACCGCCTTTCACTGTCACCGCAAGAACTCAGTGATCAATCGGTACTGTCTTCTTGCAGTATCTCCAGACTTTTATCGCCAGATGTGTATGCGACAAATCTCTCAACTTCTCCTCCCCTTCCAACAGGCCAACCACACGTTTGCCAGTAAGCTGCACCCATGAGTCACAGTGTGAAAGGCAGGCGAGGCAATAGCACACGATACGAGGTGCAGACTAGCAGCGCCCTCTCGCGGTGCCGAGTCACAAGTGCGACCTTGGAGGCCGCCTTTGCTGTTCACAATAAAGTGAGCACTTTTGAAATCGACCTTAAGATAAGTCACTGACCCTGCTTCCATATATTTTAAAGGGCGAACTGAGTGACATGCTCCCAGTAAAGTTGGTAACTATGGATGGAAAGTAGTATCATGTGTTAACGTCGAACAAAAGTGTCAAATAAATATATGTGACAATTTAAATTTTTTATTCTGCTTTCTGTTATTTTTTTTAATGCATCGAAGTATAAAAACTAGCGGAGTTGTAAAATATTTACTTTTCTAATATTATCACAATTACACTTGACCGACGCATGAATAATGTGATGAGGTGCACGGCAATGCTAGCTTTACATAAGACGGAATAATGCACAACGTGCATACAAGCAAATATTAAGCAGGGCTTTTAAAAATGCTTATTTTACAGTGAAAAGCCTATATACTATTTTTTGGTTAAATTTAATATTTAGTTATATCTTGAGAATAAAAACAGGAGGAAAGTAGGTGTGTTGGTAGTACATCATAAGAAATAGCTCTCACATGCAAAATAATATTTAAAATATGCCATTTGTGGTGCTTTTGGTGTAGTTTTCTAAACTCAGTTCAGGTTTGTTTACATAAAGCGGGGGAAAGAAGGGGAAGGGGGTGTGGAAATACCCTGAAAGTATAATTATAGCAGGGCTTCGGGAATGTTCGAAGTAACAGTGAATGGATTACAGCTGCCAATGTTTCAGGTCTGTACTGATAAGCCACTCAGCGTTCTTACATACACAGTTTCGACATGGAAATCGTTTCAAACGCTGCTTGCTTTAATTAGTTATAACAAAGTCCTAAATATTTTGAAAGTTTTTTTTTTTAGAGTTTTTGAGAGGGAGCCTGGTGGTAGTCAAGAATTGGTTCTAATCCCTGTTGAAGAAGAAATTAAGCAAACCTTCTCCGAGTGTAATTATAACTATAACCTTGCGTGTATCTAGGTCTTTCTACCGAGTAGGTGGCTTTCCTAATGGATTTTAGAAGTATAGGAATGTGAAGAAGTGAGAATATATTGGAGCCACGACCGATGTCACGTTGTTTGATGATCCACACGTCCTGTAACGAAATATTTCCGCCCGACTTGCACTAATCTGTGGGCGAGTAGTCAGTTGTTTATGCTAATGCGGGCTTGATATTTATGAGAGAACCTTGACCCCATATAGATGAACATTATTTTAGTTGAATGTAGGTCTGCTAATTGCTTAGGGGCCGACGTTGATTGTTGCCCTCGAGTCTGTTGGCGGGTTAGCAAGATAAACGCTTGTGACAACCCAGGGGACAGCCAACATTATTTCCCTGCTAACCCGATGATCTCAGACTTCTGTATATGGAGACGAGGATCACTGTCGAGCCGTACAAGTGGCTTTCGACTAAGGAAAGAAAGTTTCCATGTAGCCTATTTTGTCGACATTTCTTGTCGCATGCTTCAGAAATATCTTTTTCTATTTATTTGGTACAGTTCGCTTCAGTTTTACTGTTGTCAGTACTATTACTGTTTCCAGTCCGTGAATACACTCTACTGGTTTTATGTGTGGGATGGAGCTGCGCGTCCAAGGTCAAGAAGCGAGGGAGCGATGCGGGCGACACTAACACGCACGCCTAGTGCCTCATCGCTCTTATACGCAAGGCGTTCAGTGTTTCCGTCGTGACGTTGTACTGAGTAAATTATATCTGTAACAGTGGAACTTTATTACACGCCAAAGCCCACAGATATACGACAAAAAATAGGGGCATAGATAATTGTTTTTGTCTTTTGTAACAGAAAGTCGTGAAGTGAAGTGAAGAGATTTGGGCTGCTCTTAATAGCGGGGTCTTGAGAGTCGATGAGGGTGATTGAAGTGAATATAGAAGCGGCGCAGGAATAGAGGGGCAGGGGAAACGGGAGATCCCCGAGAAAACCCGCCGACCAACGGCATCGTCCGGCACGATTCCCACTTGCGAAAATCCGGCGACCCGGCCGGGGACTGAGCCCAGTTTACGTCGGTGGGAGGCGAGCGTGTTAATCGCTCAGCCATCTTGGCCCCTACAAAAAGTAGTAATTGCAGAACATTTATTTACCTAGATACGCGTATTCGCGCAAATAACTATTTCGCAGAAAATGTTTTAGTCCGTCCTCTTCTTAAGTACAATAAATGAAAACATATCGCGAACGCGTGTAGTAAATTATGTTAAACATTTGTTAAGCAGTTCCCGCCACCAGATGCGTGCCTCAAATTTTTATTCAAATCCAGATTTGAATAGAAATCGACTTCTCCAAGCCACTAATTGCAAGAATAGTTGATCAATTCTTCAGTTTGTAACCAGGAGCTGAAAAATGTTGTGTTCATATTGACTCCGATGCGCATGTACCCAACGCTAGCCTACCACACACCAACACAACTGTCAAATTCACGCTATCGGCAATGATTTAAAAAAAAAAATTTTACGTCTTAGCTTCCAAAAAACAAACCCTTTTATACGAATAAACTCGTTTTACCTTTTAGAATTTATCCTAATGCATTAACACATTCAGGTCTGCACATATCTACTATAATTGAAGACAAGTTAGAAGTGAATCACCTGTACGCACCACTGCAGGAACGTCTATTCTGTTGGTGTCTGTATGCCCACTTACCACTCTTCTATTGGTCCACACCACACTGGGAGTGCTTACTGTGATCTACAACGTTCATCATTGGCTGGTCATCAGCCACTGATGATGTCGCAGAGCTGATTATGCTCCAGTCAAATGTCTCTCGCTGTGTAAAAGATTTACAGTCAATCGTGTCGTTTTATAACGGTATAACAAAGAGTACACTTTCTGCAGGAAAACTATAGTTGCTGGGTTGTATTGTTTTTGTAAGATCCTATGAAATACTAGCGGAACAATGGCTGTCCCTGTTCGCTTTGGTGTGAGGCGAGTAGTCTAACCGCTACACCACCGTGGCCCCCCAAGTTGTGTAAATGTTGCGACCTTTTGGGTGATGGTAAGCTGTCTCTCCCAAGTACAGCGCGCATCATAAACTTAAACAATTGCAACACTTTGGCTTACAAAATAATTCGGTACTGAATGGGCTAAATTAACTTTAACACTTTGTAGACTATGCCCGAGTGAAACTCGCGCGACGCCATTCCCATACTGTACTTCGTTTCTGAACAAAACTCGTACAGTTGTAGATTCTTTGTTCCACTTGTACCCAACCACTTTGAGGACTACGCCCGAGTGTAACTCGCGCGACACCATTCCCATACTGTACTTCGTTTCCGAACAAAACTCGTACAGATGTAGATTCTTGGTTCCACTTGTACGCAACCACTTTGAGGACTACGCCCGAGTGTAACTCGCGCGACACCATTCCCATACTGTACTTCGTTTCCGAACAAAACTCGTACAGATGTAGATTCTTGGTTCCACTTGTACGCAACCACTTTGAGGACTACGCCCGAGTGTAACTCGCGCGACACCATTCCCATACTGTACTTCGTTTCCGAACAAAACTCGTACAGATGTAGATTCTTGGTTCCACTTGTACGCAACCACTTTGAGGACTACGCCCGAGTGTAACTCGCGCGACACCATTCCCATACTGTACTTCGTTTCCGAACAAAACTCGTACAGATGTAGATTCTTGGTTCCACTTGTACGCAACCACTTTGAGGACTACGCCCGAGTGTAACTCGCGCGACACCATTCCCATACTGTACTTCGTTTCCGAACAAAACTCGTACAGATGTAGATTCTTTGTTCCACTTGTACGCAACCAATTTGAGGACTACGCCCGAGTGTAACTCGCGCGACACCATTCCCATACTGTACTTCGTTTCCGAACAAAACTCGTACAGATGTAGATTCTTTGTTCCACTTGTACGCAACCACTTTGAGGACTACGCCCGAGTGTAACTCGCGCGACACCATTCCCATACTGTACTTCGTTTCCGAACAAAACTCGTACAGATGTAGATTCTTTGTTCCACTTGTACGCAACCACTTTGAGGACTACGCCCGAGTGTAACTCGCGCGACACCATTCCCATACTGTACTTCGTTTCCGAACAAAACTCGTACAGATGTAGATTCTTTGTTCCACTTGTACGCAACCACTTTGAGGACTACGCCCGAGTGTAACTCGCGCGACACCATTCCCATACTGTACTTCGTTTCCGAACAAAACTCGTACAGATGTAGATTCTTTGTTCCACTTGTACGCAACCACTTTGAGGACTACGCCCGAGTGTAACTCGCGCGACTCCATTCCCATACTGTACTTCGTTTCCGAACAAAACTCGTACAGATGTAGATTCTTTGTTCCACTTGTACGCAACCACTTTGAGGACTACGCCCGAGTGTAACTCGCGCGACACCATTCCCATACTGTACTTCGTTTCCGAACAAAACTCGTACAGATGTAGATTCTTTGTTCCACTTGTACGCAACCACTTTGAGGACTACGCCCGAGTGTAACTCGCGCGACACCATTCCCATACTGTACTTCGTTTCCTAACAAAACTCGTACAGATGTAGATTCTTTGTTCCAGTTGAACGCAACCAAAGCCTACGCGCACATTTCAGCCAGGCAATAATGATTTTCCGAACAAAAAAAAAAACAGTGGTTTCTTATACCGTCTCAAAGAGGACGCGTTTCACCGTAAATCTTTTCTTTCACTCTGTAAAGGACACTTGATTGGGGAAAAGTCAACTTGTCATCCCATTGGCCAACGACCAGCCAATAAGGAACGTTGTTGCTTACAGTAGACTTGTCTGACGTCACGTGAGCCAGTAGGATGGTCGTTAGCGGCAAAACACAAAAACCAGATCAAACCTGAATTCCCAAAGTGATGGCGTCTGGTGACTCACTTCTAACTTGTCCTGAAAGCCAGTAAATGTGCGCAGACTTCAAAGTGTTAAAGCACGCCTTCAGGAAAGTTGGAAGTTAACTGTGGATTGATTATAGCTGTTTCGGCAGTTTTCGTTTTTTTTTTTTTTTTTTTTTTTTTTTTTTCCTCACTTCGTTTCTTTTCCGCATTCTTCTTCGTCACGGAAAGGCACCATTTTCCGTACCCGGCCCTTAACGCCTACCTAATGATAATGCGACGCCTTTCGCGCCCGTGCCGTGCAAGAGACACGCTTCTGCAAACAATTCTTGGTTTTATGTAACTGATGGTTAGAGCACTCTTGGACATTGTTTTATTGATCCGTCAGTAAACGAAAATTGAAGTACACGAGGCCTAAATCGTTCAAATCGCTTGTAATTTCGTATGTTTATCAGCCACACCTATGTTCAGTATAGAGGCGTTGGTGACTTGGTGTTTTGACAGATGATAGGTGCACTCACGGAAAATTTATCACACTGTTTTTAGGCGTCGTATGAATAGATAGCACGGAATGTATGATATATATATATATAGGGACCTGCAAAATTCGCGTTATATTTTGACATCAAGATAAGATTCATAGTAGTTACGATTTCTCTCTCTAGAAATGAAGTGTGCTATACCAAGTTCGTTAAGGGATGGAGATCTAAATCAAATAAAAGAATTAATTACAATTTCCTTATTTTATTTACAATAACTACAGCAAAATTCTCTGAGCTCAAAATCTCACAATAAATTGATATAACTTACTGTTCACAACTAATTACTCAAATTTAATACAATTTATAATTACCACAAAGAAATTAATAAAATAAAATAATTAAAGATCAGACCCAATAGACAGTGTATCAATCTATTCAAAGATCTTATCATCTATGATCCATATTTGACAGTTGAATATTTACGATAAAATCAGTATTATACTACAATTCAGTCCCACCTCAGTTCAGTCTATGTCCCGCCAGTCGCGATGTTTTAGAGTCCTCCAAGCGCCTTCACGCACAGTAGGTTTCACTCGTCGGTTTCACACCCTCTCATCCATTCGCGCCACGAACACCTCGCCCGCCGTCGTCCCGCAGTCTCCTGTCGTCGTCCACACTTCACTTCGCTCGCGCACACTCACTCGACCAGGCGGCCTCCGTCAAAGACTGCCAGCCGCTGGGCCGCGGCCGTATATATATATATATATATATATATATATATATATATATATATATATATATATATATATATATATATATATATATATATATATATATATATAATATATATATAATATATATAGTCTAGGCCGTCACCCAGAATCTTCCTCGACTCACGAGTTGCGCCGAGGAGGACCTAGGCGCCAGCCAGTCTCACCAGAACATTCTTGCGTCGTCGTTAAACGTGTCGGAATCCGTAGCAGGCGAGAGGAGGTCTGTAACGCCAGCACAGCAAGTGTGACTGCTGTCGGTATTCAAGGGATTCCCAGAAGGAGTGCAATAGGCCGCGAGCGCATCGTTCCAGGAAGAGGGGAGGGCGAGATGGGTCACCTACCACGACGCGGGGCAGCTGAACCGGCTCCAGCTGCAGCACGTAACAGTACTATATATACTCGAGCTGGAGTCATTTCTCCATTGGTTGCTATATAAATGTTAAGTCACTCTCTTTCTGACTGAATCACACGTGACTGGTGCACACAGTTATTGTGAAGTGCTCATTTGTTGGCTCTAAGTTTACCGAGGCGTGTCAAATAAAGAATGGTCCAATGACACATGTATTGCAAATTATTAGAGACGATGGAAAATCGCGAACACTCTTTGAGCCAACATGTATTCTATAATACTCTAACTAAGTTTATTCTTTCATGACTGGATGTACAAGGTTTGACTCTTCTAAATTGTTTACAGGTCAATCACGAACGTTCTACCTTATAGTATCAGAATCCTCATTGGTCCAGTGAAATGGGGTAGTATCTTCACGCATACATGGCCGCCAATAAGAAAAGAAAACTGTAGGACACGTGTACCGTATGTTAAATACTAGCAAACAGTCTTTTTTTCCCCCCCGCGATAAACCATAATTTCTACAAATTATGTCTGTTTAGTTTAACATGTCCTCAGATAATAATTTGAATTTTGCATGCCTCTAATTACTATACAAAGAACGCGACGTGATGATTTCATGAAAATGTCAGCCTATTTTATACGAGTTGCAGGGTAGTGACACCGCCTAAGTATTTCGTTGATATATAATCTAAAGTAACTTAGGTTACGTATGTATTTTTAAGGAGATAACTGGATTTAGTGAATTTAGTCCCGACCATTTCTAATCCTCCTCGTCCCTATAAATATGCGAGGGATAAACTAAACTTCAGTGCTTAAAAAATAAATAGCAAATTGTTAATTCTCTATAGCTTGGAAAATGGCAGGCAAAGTACCCAGGTCTTTATCTTATTCTCTTGGATTGAAAGTTGAAAATACTTTCTTATTTCGAAATATCTTTTGCTGCTTTGAAAGGCGATGCTTTGTTTACCTGAGTAAAGGGTTTAATTTCAGCTAATTTTTATTTCAAATAAATTGCCAACTAACACTCGCGCGACCTCAATAAACCTAAATCAAGATTTCTTTCAAAATATCTTTTTGAAACTTATACTAATCAATGTTTTAAGTTCGGTACTTTTGTCAAGTTGCTATAAATGTCACTTCACAAGGGCTTAATATATAATAATAATTTTAAAAAAGTTCTTAACACATTGAGGTCTGCACTTATTCACTGTCATTTAAGACAAATTAGAAGTGAGTTACCTATGGCCACTACTGCAAGAACACCAGTTCTGTTGGTGTCTGTGTTAGAACTCGTCATCGTCCTATTGGTCCATACCACACCGGACACTACCCTGAACTTTACAGCGTTCATTATTGGCCGGTCATCAACCAATAGGGAGTCGAGCTGATACTGACCCAATAAAATGTCTTTTATCGTATAAAAGGATTTACACTCAATCATGTCCCTTTGAGTGGATATAAAAATTAATTTCATCGTTAGCAATATCATTGTTACTGCGCTGTGACGTACTTGTGATGTCATGTTAAACACTAGCCGAACAAAGACTGCACATCCATGCAATTTTTTTTCTGAACAACAAATAAATGTTCAAATTAGCTTTGTAGCTCGAGCTACACTCGAGCATAGTCTACAAAGTACTGACCTTTTCATTTCCACATTAATTTATAATTTGAGGTGTTGTAAATTTGGAATTTTTGATGCTTGCTGTACTTAATCTGGCAGAGAATTGTTCGTTATCGCAGCCAATAAACTGCAGTCTTTGTGCTTGGTGATCGTTGAGACATACAGCATTACCTTATTATTTGGAGACACGTTAAACTTCGAACACATGTGCATTTGCAATAAGTTTGTCATTGGACCATACTTTTTTTGACACGCCCCTGGTAACTCTGCGCCAGTAAATAAACACTTCGCAATTGTGTAGTCCAGTCACGTTCAGTCCAGCCAGAAATGGAGTGACTTCACTTCTATACAGCAGCCGATGGAAAACCGGCGCTGGCTCGAGTGTATATATACAGCACTGTGAAGTTTAGCCTGAAGCCAAATAATAACGCGAATTCTGCAGGTCTCTCTAATAATCAGTGATATTAACTAGTCATAACGTAGATCAGCAGCACTGTTTACGAACAGGTAGGATCACCTGTGTTTAGCGAAAAGATTCCACAACTAGTTGTATTGCAAAACGTGTTATTTCCAGTTTCAGAGGTGGTTGATTTCAAATCTCACGCATATTATGTAAGTGTCTGCCATCACATCACGGACGTTCAACGTCGGGCTAACTTCATTCTGATTGACACAGTCGAGTAGACGATATTTTCTCACACAAAAAAACAAACGCGAGGACAACACGAGCCGAAGGATATTTCCAAGTGTACTCGTACCAAGATGAAGTCTATCCTGGACGTACATATTTTCTAGAAAAAAAAAACATGAGGTGGCCATTGAAATAGGTAGAGACCCGGAAATTTCGAAAATGAAATTGTGGAGTCTAGCCTGTTGCCAACTGAATCCGCGAAATTTCTGGGTCCCTACGAATAGGTTACCCACACGGAACATGTATGTAGAAGTCGTGAACGTTTTTCCGTCTTAAAGTGTCTGTGTACTGATTATTACAATTCTCAGAGTTTGTCAAAGGCAGTTGCATTATAAGGGCCTAAGGACTCGCAATTTTGTTGTTGAATCTTACTAGTGTTACATTTTATCATTTGATTTACAGAGACCTATTGTTACGTGTATATGTATGCGGGCCAGTTGTGCATTCATGCGTTTGTGCAAATGTAGTATATTCTTGCGTGTATACGGTGAATATTTTGGCCTAATATCTGCCCGTTCATCAGTGTTTTATGGACTTCTTTAAACTTAATAATCACAGCTTAAATTAAAAATTTTGTCACTATTTAGTATTAATTACCAGTTCCATCGGTGTCTAATAACGACTATTAATTTTCTGCAGTGTTTGTTCATTTGTAAGCACTATTATTTTTTTAATTCTAAACCGTAATACGCTAGTGTAAATTATAAAAATGGTCCAGTGTAAGAGAAGGCAGATTTGCCTTAACTACACCAAATACAGACGATTTATTATAATTATTATTCTTTCTTCTCCTTCCGTTAGGATCTTCTAAGGACCACGAGCAATTTTCAATACTTCGTCCTCTGTTGTTGTTTCTTCTTCCTCCAGTTCTCCTTTATCTTCTCACTGTGTATCTTCTTCCTCTCCTCGGACCATTTAGAGCCTGTTTTATTTTCCTTCCTGCTTGGAATCCTTCCATTTTTAACACTTTTTTCTTAAAAATTATCGCCTTGTTGCTTCTTCTTCACTTATATTGTTTCCAAAGTTATTTGAAGATCCGTTTGGTTAAACTGTTGCCATCCATTATATATAAATGTCCAAAAAATAGCAATCGCTTCGTCCGTATTATTTCCGTTATGTTTTCTATGTTGCGATATATTTCATCATTACTTCTTAATTTCCAGAATTCTGCAGTTTTCGGTGGACCAAGTATTTTGCGTATAATTCTTCTTTCTAGTACCTCTAACTTACGCGACTTTTAATTCAGTACTAGACATTCACTTGCGTAAAGACATTCTGGTTTGACTACTGTGATGTAATGCTGCATTTTAAGACTTTTATCAAAAAAATCATTTTTTGTGTTATTATTTTTATTATTGGGCACTGTGCCTCGCTGAGTGCCAGTCAAACATAAGCTTCCTGTGCAACATGTATACGATTGTATTCAATGGACATGAAATAGTTGAACGTCTCCTACTTCTGGAGTGCAACAAATCAGTTACGCAAACAGCTACGCATTGTAAACATTTACTGCGATCACAAGACATCTGAGACGCGGCAGTAATCAGTGATAGCGAGTCATCCTGTTTGTGTAAGACGGAACGCGGTTCGGAGAACTCCGCGGGACTTCCACGATGGCGTGTCCGCCTGCTGACCAATAAGAACTGAGGATCACTGTGGTGTGGTCGCCACACGTGGTCGTGGCCTTGGAAACTCTCTTCGCCATGACCCACCCCTCCAAGCCCACTGCGGACTAATGGACATCCGTCTAGCCGTCGCCATACCGAGATAACGAGCTGACTCAGTCACAGACTGAAGTCCTATACAGGGCGTCCCCAACACAGAGCAAGTAAGGGGACAAGAACGGACACTTCCATGTTATAACGATCTTCTCATTTTGAAGTATTTTTCAGGGGTGCTGGCTGGGTGGTAGGTACCTGGATCTACATCAACAGCAAACACGCATTACGAAAAATAATCACCTAGTATAATAAAACAAAAATAGTAGTTTTTAAATTATTATTTTGTAGTAAATAGGCTTCATTGAATTAGTTAATAATCAAGCTGTGTTCAATGTTTAAGAAAATAGCTTACACACACACACACACACACACACACACACACACACACACACACACACACACATATATATATATATATATATATCCAGGCTATTGCCGGGTAGCATTTTACACTTACAGTATGTTTACAGCTTGCATTATTCCTGAGAGGTTCTAGGACGAAGTTTTAAAATTGCTTTATTAGAACCTACTTTGTCTAACACCATTTAGTTGTCGAATGCTGTTTTCGGCAGTAATTAAGTATAAAGCTGTGCTGTCTGTGTTAGCTCTGTGTTTGAGATATTTACGTTACCTCCAAATGTGACCAACAGAATAGAATAAATCTTGCACAAGCAGTGCAAAAAGCGATTAAATATATGTCTAACCATTTTGTTAAGTTATTAAATCAGCACATGAAATATATGTAGGTTAAATCAGTATGTTTGAGATACAAAACACTCATAGTTTTGACTCAAAACCGATCTGTTCCATAAAATCATTAATCCTAGTGGTAAAATGTCTATGTTGGTATTTTCACAGGCACTAACTTCAAATAACGCGATTGTAAGCCCTATCTTGTCTCCCCCCTGGTCCCCAGTGTGATAGGCAGAATCGAATATTTCCAGGAATCATTATTTATTTATTCTCGTCTCTTTTATGGCGAAGTTAAGGCGGTAAATCTTCTCTTACACCTAACTATTTTAACTCTTTCAGACTCACTTTGATTTTCGGTTTCACGTGTTGCAAACAAAGACTTTTTTGATAAGTGCTCTACTCAAATCGACACAACACTTGTTTCGTTGTCACAGCCAATGAGCTATAGGCCTTATGTTCGGCTACAGTAATATGAACCAATTATGATCTAGACCAGTAATACAGTATGAGAATCACTTACTAACGTGTAAAAACATTGGTCATTGAGATTCGCAGTGTGCAGTACAAACCAAAAGTTACCTGTAGGCCGTTTACGGTAAAGTGAGCACTTTTGAGACCCTAGTTACTTTTTTCTTTCAGCCATCTTATATTCTTTAACCACATTTCTAAATAAATATTGGCTTGTAAGTAATAAACACTGTGTGTATATTCCATCGCACTTGGAATTTAAAGGTAAAATAAAACACATTTTTTGACCATTATTCCAAATAAGAGGGCTTTCAAAAGTGCTCACTTTACCTTGAAAAGCCTATATGTATGCACAATATATACAACTGTGTACACTGGGTCTGAATGGGTTAAGTAAGATTAAAATTGAGAAATTAATAGAGGTACTTAACCTACGAACTTAATAAAAAGTTATAAACAAAAATGATTGATAAGTTACTGATATACTGAAAAATGCAAATTAAAATAATAAAATAATAACAATAATAAGAAATTATTGTTAACTACTAATAAAGTAGGAATACATATACAAATAAAGATCTGTTATGGGTAGGGACACCCGAATTTTGTGAAAAGATTTCCGTAAATGCTGGATTTCAATACCCTACGAGTGTACCAGCAGTTTCCGTTTGCTTATTGGCGACGTGCCTTTGTCAGAAGACATTTTCCTACTTGACTAGCCAATCAGAATTAGGGAACCTCAATACTGTACGTCTGTTATTCGCGCGCAGACACCTAAGACGAGCAACACGAAAACCATTCAATCACGACAGTGGATCTGAAATGAAGCGTTGTGAAATAAAACTGGTCGCGAAATTCGGGTGTCCCTAGTTATGGGTAAAACAGTTAACTAAAATGTCGAGCAACATACGATATATAATTAGGGATAGGAACATTTCGCGAGTTCATTTCAGGACAAGATAGACGTCAAACACGTGTACTCTGAAGTTGGCTTTGCAATTGGATAGCAGTTTATTAGACACGCCCTGGACGACTCTTAACCAATAGCAGACTTGCTAGGAAACATGTAGCGAGTGCCATACTGCCAGGTGTGGAGTAGCACTGGCTACTCTCTGGGGCAGCAGCCAATGAACAAACATCTGAGGCTCGAGTATACACAGGACTGTGGAGTCCAGCCTACAGCTCGTTCATTGAACTCGCGAAATTTTCCTATCCCTATATATAACACGTGCACCCGTATACAGTTAGTTGTGTTTTTGGAATCATGGATAACTTGCAATTATATGTCTTCGAATACATGTAAGAATCGAGAACTTTTCGCTCGAGGCTTGAATTCGAGAACTGACAAGTCCCGTGGTGGTATTCATTTTTTCATGAACTATGTGTTTTAATTCACATACTAATAATAATAATAATTATTATTATTATTTTAAAAAAAATGCTGTCCTTGTGCGAAAATATCGTGACATTTATTACACTGACACATTGTGCCGGACAGGCCATGCAGGTAACTACACCTTCGAGGACATGTACCGAAGTCACAAGAGACCTGCTTGCAGCTAACCAAGTGTCGAGGTGCTGATGAGAAATGCGCTTCACCTTTGCAGGTCTTTGCATATCGAAGTAAATTGTCTCGTTACTGCTGAACTATGTACAGCACCTGTCACACAAATATGACATGCGACAAGGATTCTTGGCACAATTAAAGCGCTCATGTCGCCGTACATTGTGGTGAACAGTGAAGTCTTATCACTACTTGTTATCAAAACAGCATAGTTGTTTCACTGTAGTTAACACTAACAACAAAGGAATGCCAGCACGCAATAACCCAAGCTAGTAAATTGGTTTTCTTGGTAAATGGAAAACTCAGGATTCAAGCAGTTCATAAATAAGGTTTCCATTTTTATTACTAATTTCTATTGACCTGAAAATTTCATAGTGTCATCTGGTGACAAGCTGGACTTATTATTTATCTGTGTTGCTGTCGCGACTCGGTCAGTTATTTATTTGACATACCGTAGAAGGCTGTGTTCCTATAGCAGATCCGAAACAAAAGAAGTGACCAATCACATGACAACGAACAAAAATGTAATTGACAACCAGCCAATGAGGTAGCGACATTGGCTTGAAGAAACGTACATCCCACTGTTGAAATTTAGCCCAGAAATATTTGAACCAAGGAGTTGTTCAGGTTTGTAATAATTTTATTTCCTTCTTAAAAAAAGAACCCACTTGCTGCAAAACTATGTGTGATCCTCCTGCTTTTAAATGGACGTTTCGTTGGCAGGTAAACCACGAACTAGGCCCTATATATACAAATCAATATAGGGTAATGACGTTGTGGCTACTTGTCCTGATTTTCTAAGTCCCTCAAAGTAATGGTACGTTTATAGTAAACACGAGTGCATTACAATAGGGCATACACAGTTTTTAAGACATTTTTTACTTTGCCGCTTATGTTCATTATATTCAGAAATGAGTAGAATACATCGCCCCACCTGCAGAAGCCTGAAAAAAAAAAAAAAAAAAAAAAAAAAAACTATGCAGAACATGTGTGCCGTGGATGAAAGGTGGATTTTAACTCACTTGAAACATTACATGTTGTATATATACGGCTAATATCGATGATCAGCAGTAGGTTAACTATTAGACTGAACTGCAGAATATTAATGCCTGGATCCGGTGTTTACTGGTGCCACAAGAGTATTAAACTGGTTTTGATATACTGTAGTAACCAAACATTCATTTGTTAAAACCACGCTAATATACAACCATGTACGATTGGCTGGATGCAATACGAGCACATGGATTTAAACAACCGCTTAAAATGTCGTTCACGTTCTCATGTACTAGATTTTTTTTCTCTCGCGAAATATAGTCAATTCATAGTTACTTTAAACTTTTCCGAGGTCCTTCTAAGGATTCTACTTACAGGATATTCCTCCGCCTCATTCGAACACAGATTAACCGACATGGAAAATGATACCAAAAGGACAGCGCACCGAGTTCGCGTGCACTCAGTTTCATAATAATCTGCATAAGAACAACTTCTTACTACGCATTACCAGCGCACTTACATCCTTCCTGTATTTATGCATATTAATTATAAATGGAATAATACCGTCAGCAGGCTAAATTTCATTAAAACGTCGATTGAACAAAAAATTAGGTATTTTTGCGTTAACAAAGTTTTTAAACGTTTGTTCTACGTGCCATATTTGGGAAACAATCAATAACGTCATAAATGGGGTGATTTTTAATGGGTGATTAATCATAAACGGGATTATTACTTTGAACGGTGGTCGGGCCGCAAACACGGGACTTCAACAGGTAGCAAGTATGGAGTTGTTCGCTATGTCTCCCCGGCCCTTCACGGAGAGTGAATGACGCACGGCTTGAGCAGTGTTGCTAGATGGCTGAACAAAATCCCCCCCCCCCCTCCAAATCGGATGAACCCCCCACAAAAAAAGGCTCTTCCAGAAAAAAATCCCCCCCCCCCCCAAATATCTTGTGAATTCTATATTATTTTTTTATTGCACTTAAATGATACATTATGGCTTAATCATCGATACATACATATGTATGGATTATACAGTTTCTAAGTGCCGGCTATTAAAATTATACCAACATAGATAGTTTTAAAAAGGCAAACACTTAAAAAGTGACAGAAAAATAGTGAATGTGTGCTGTCTATCAGTTTGGCATATATTAGACAAAATTACGTAATTAGACAAAAATTACGTAATTTCAACATATTTACATAAAAGAAAATAATTACAATTTGCCAATGAGTGAGCAATAATTAGAATCACATTAAGTTGCTTAGTTTCAAATTAGAAAAACTTTTATGGATGTTAATGACATACATAAACTGCAGTAACATCACAAACTAGTAATTTCTACATGTTATCATTCGTACTGTTGGAGAGTGCAGCCATAAGTGCATCATTTAGCTATTGTTGATGAGTCAATGTTCTTTCATTTTGAAATTAAAATTGATGATTTAGTTGTTTACGTAAGAGCAAAACATAGTTATGAGTAATCTCCAAAGTAGTAAGTAAAACCCTCGAAAACTCCAATGAACATTTCAAAATCTCCCAAAAATCCCCCCAAAGATTTCATCCCCCAAGAGCAAAAAAACACCCCAAATTTGGGGGGGGGGGAACCCCCAATTTAGCAACACTGGTTGAGGGAGGGTAGGGCGAGTCTGTACCCTCTACGTGCCTAACTCCGGCATCACCTAACCTGAACTGACCACGCGCCGGCCCCGAAACTCCACCCAGCCTCTCCGTGTTTTCCACCCTGCGAGCTCAACGAATAGTTTGGGATCTCTGTATACCACTCTTAATAACTTATCAAGGGACGGCTTATAAACTTACTTATGACCTAACTTACTAACACCCATGCCTTACCTAGTATTCGAATCCAGAACCTGCCGTACCCCAGGCCACTCTTAATGCCTCATCAGTGTACGGCTCATAAACTAACCATGCCTTACCCCGGTATTCGAACCCAGAACCTCCCGCACCCCAGACTAACGGCGCATCAACCGACTGCGCCACGGGAGGTCTCGGCCCATACTTTGGGGTTGCTTTTCTTTTTCTTCTTCCGGAATGTCGTAGTCGTGCAGTCGGTAGGCTGCTGGTTAAAAAGGGGGGGGGGGGGGAGAGAGAATTTAGCGACGCGACTAAGCTTAGCCGCGCCGTCGCTTCGGACCCGTCCAAGAAAGTAATTCGGCTGAGAAGTCGCCGACGTGAAAGGAACAAGAACCACGTCGCAGAAGGTCGTCGAGGGTGGAGGGAGGTGGTAGTTGATACCAGCAGGAGCGAAGGGTGAGGGGAAGGTAAAGAAGGAGGGGAAAGGAGAGAGAGGTCTAGAGGAGTTTTAGACGCCGTGAATAATGGACCAGTCTGGGAGGGACAGATACCGGCAGAGGTTGTCGACTCCTGCTGCCCGAGATGCAGGTCAGACCGGATGGCCTTGCTCGCACGTGGCCCCGGCAGGTTGGCACCACGTGGACAGGGGACACCCCTCACCCCCTACTCTCACACCCCACAAGGGAGCACACACACCCTTAAAATCCTTTCAAGGTTCATTGGGCACTTCTGGATACAACCCTTGAAAAAACGTCACTTTCCCTACCTGCATGTAATTTAATGGGCACTCTGACCAGCTTGCATCCCATAAAGTTGGTAAGGGTGGAAGGAAATTAATTTCAACGTCTTAACGTGTTAAAAGTGTTCGGTAAACATCTGTGAATAAAATAATTTCTATTATTTTTTATTATTTTTTCAAATGTACGCAAGTGTGGAAGTTATCACATTTGAAACTATTTACATTTTTATTAATTTCATAGTTATACTTGACAGACGCGTGAACGAAGCCCATGGCAATGTAAACTGTACATACGGTGGAAGAATACACAATGTGCATACAAACAGATCTTAAGTAGGGTTATCAAAAGTCTTAAGTTTACCCTGAACACTCCATAGTAGGCCTACATGCAAGTGGTAATCTTCTCCTTTAACTCTTTCAGCTGTATATAAAATGTAATTATAAGTGACCCGCCTACCTGAAGATATTGTCCAAATTTGAGGCCGATAAATGGGGTAGCATTAGTGGATTGAAGACAGAGGAAGAAACAGGAGTACCCCGATAGAATTAAGGCAGAAAATTTCCCGTCAGCCGGTGCCTATATCGAACCAAAGACAGTCACGGTGGGACGACACTGCCAAAAGCAACGATTGCCAAAGTGTGTTCCGTGGATTCTAAAGGTTCCTTCAAAACTTAGAAAGGTTAAAATCGCTCACCAATGAAATTTAAGAACAATTAAAATACACAAATACTCATTTATAACTGTGGCTATTCTGTGTCAACTTTCAAAATGTATAAAAATTACACTGAAAAATATTGGAATACGTACTAATGATTTTAAAACTCACACCGAGAGGACAAGCTGCAAGAGTATCACTGTCGAGATATACTAATGTTTTTAAAACTCTCACCAAGTGGTCGATCTGCAACATTATCATTGTCGAGACGTTATAATGTTTTTAAAACTCACGCCAAGAGGTCGATCTGCAAACATTATCACTGTCGAGACGTTATAATGTTTTTAAAACTCACGCCAAAGAGGTCGAGCTGCAAAAGAATCACTGTCAATACGTACTAATGTTTTTAAAACTCACACCAAGAGGTCGAATTGCAACAGTATAACTGTCGAGACGTACTAATGTTTTTAAAACTCACACCAAGAGGTCGAGCTGCAACAGTATCACTGTGAAGAGGTGAAATAAGCACATAGGTACTGTAAGAATATAAGCTCTATCCTTCGTTTATAGTCTATCCACAGTAAAGTAAGCACTTTGTAAGGCGCTGCTTAATTTTTCCTTTCAGTCAAGTTCTATCTTTCTGCCTCTTTTTAATACACACATTTCCATGTGACCGATAAACAAAGTACATAAGTCAACATTCCACCTCTCCCGAAAGTTAACGTCTGAAGCTGCAATAAAATATATTTATTAGTGGTTAATGCCTATTAGAAGGGTTAAAAAAAAAGTGCTCACTTTACCGTGAATAGCCTATCAATCAGCTAATGGATGATAATTGGCTAAATTCAGCGCACACCCCGCTTCAGTTCTCGGATGGTACAGTTTCACTTTCCAATTAGTTTTCGTTCGAAAACTGGATCAGAAAACTACTCACCTCCCACCTAAGGGGACCGGTTTCGATTCCCGGCGGGGTCACTGCCACATTTTCACATGCGGTTATCATGCAGGACGATGACTCTGGTCGGCGGGTTTTATTCGGGGATCTCCTGTTTTCCCCGCCCTTACATTCCGCCGCTGCTCCATACCTCGCTTCGCCCCAATCCGCTACGAAGATCCACCCAAATCTCTCTAACCTACAACAGGCTAAATGCAGTAGTGGATATCTTCACCCTAATGATTTTTTGTTCCCAGCCTAAAAGAACATCATTGGAGTTCCTGCATGCATTCTCCAACTCTTACCAGTGTAGCCAGAATACAAATGAAAATAAATATTTTTTAATCACCTGTTGGAACTCTTCAGGGTACAACCTTAAAAAATTGTTTTGTCTGGCTTAAATCGTGGGCGGGAAATATGGCTGGAGATGAGTTGAGCTGAGTTGAGTTGAGAGAGTTTGGTGGCTCTTAACAACGAGGTCTTGAGAACCGAGGAAATTAGGAGAGGATGGAGCAGCGCCGGAATGGGAGGGCGGGGGAATTGGGAGATCCCCGAGAAAACCCGTGGACCAGAGGCATCGCCCGGCACGATTCGCCTCTTTCGAAAATCCGGGAGTGACCCGGCCGGAGATGGAACCCGGTTCGCCTAGGTGTGGGGCTAGCAGTCTAACCGCTCAGCCACTGCGACCCCGGCAGGTGATGCTGATTGGCCTTATATTTGCTCCTCGTTCTCTCATTGTCTACTTCAGTTGCCGTTTATTTTGCCGTGTTTTATCGAGATTCCACGTCCTTAGTATGGAAAAAAGTAAACGTTAAACTAGCTGGTAAATGGGTGAAAGGGAGAAAGGAAGTTCAACTCAAGGCTGACATTATGGTAGGTTCTACGTTACATCCACCCTCATATTTCTGTTTCGGAATAGGTTTGTCACAAGACCACACTTCAAGCGCTCATCCTATTCGCATAACTCAAGTTAAATAATGGAAATGTAAATACTCCACTGAATCGTCAATCTGAAGGTGAAAATAAATTTATTCACAGTGGCTCTAATGCTACTTATTCAAATCACTGATTCTTTATATTTTAAGTGTGTCAGTATTGATTCCAAAGCCATTTTCGAACACGTTTTTGATCCAGTTCTTGTGTGAACAGTTCCACATTCTTTCAGCGAAATAATTCCTTGAAGTCATTGTACATTGTCCAAACAAAATCGTTGTGTAAATTCAACAGTAGGGCCATTCTACGACGAAATGTAATTTTGAAAATCACATAATATGTTTTGTTAGTAAAAATGATAGGTATGATAACAAAATTCCTCATTACTGCGAGATGTGATAATGTGCAACCAGCAGAGCGGAATTCCTATGAACATATGTTCTTGTAATTATCGAAAAATTAATGTTCCGGATATTACATGGTCTTAAAAGTCCATTGGTCCCAAAGTCAATACGCTTAAAATTAATTTGGCTTAAAGTCACTTTAATTAAAAGTCATTTGGCCTGTAAGTTACTCAGCCGAAAAGTCACTTGGCCTAGAAGTCATTTGGCCTAAAATAGTTTGAACTAAGAAATTCATGACATTAAAATAACTTAGCCTAAAATTAACTTATCCCAAAAGTCACTTGGCCCCCAGACAGCAAACAAAGTATGGGGCCCAGACACATTACTGTGGATAAAGTATAAAGGCATCCGCCTTCTCTAAATAAACAAGGCGTAATCCTGGCCATCAGACTTTGGCTAGTGTACGGGAATGGGCACCGCCGGTAAGTAAACAAAGATTGGTGGACTGAGTATAAGAACATTCACCTCCATTCAACCAACGAGGCGTGGGCTCAGACGCAGCACGGTGGATAGAGTATACAAGTATCCACCTCCACTAAGACGTAATCTGGGATGCCATATGTTGGATAAGTGTATAACAGTGGATAAAACTGAATAAACAAGGAGAAGTCCTGAGCGCAGCAAGGCGGACGCATTATAGGAACCTGAACCTCCAGGTAGCAAAGAATATTGGGGGCCCGGACGCATCTCAGCGGATAGAGCACACAAACATTGGCTTACAGTAAGAAAACCAGACATAATCCTGGCCACTACACTTTGGCTACTGTACAGGAATTGGCAACGCCTGAGGACGCGATACGGCGGACGGGGTATAAGAACATTCACCTCGGTTCAAATAAACAGAAATTGGGTTTGGCAGCTTTGTGGACACTGCAGTTTGTTTTGCGTGAATATGTCTACGGTGACGCGCTCGGACGCCTTGCTGTTTATTTTACGTTCCTGGCACCGCTTCACTCGATCATGTGGTGTTTTATGAGTATCACTGGAGTGCTTTTGAGATGCTCATTCAAAGCGTATACGATTTTTGTATTTTGATTTGGCTTTTTGACGAGTATAGCCCGAAATTATGTTAAGTTTTCTTAATTTATTTACAATAAACGCATACAATTTCACAATAACCAAGCCCCACAAATGTTTTTATACACGCAATCGATTGATCTTGACGAGATATGTCGATTGAAACTTAAAAACGAGCGTCGTAGCTTCTCCTGGTCAAAAGTTATACTAAGCGGAAGTTATGAGACGAGGCGAAACGAACTCAAAATAGCGGCGCATCCCCCCCCCCCCCTTCCCAACAGCCATTACTCACCCCACGCGCAATGCTTCTCAGTCCTCATTCAACGTAATATATTCTTTGATCCTTTGGCAATCGAGTGGCGTAATTGAATTACGAATATAGACGATATATTCGGAGCTGCAATGCCAAAGTGTATCCCCCGATTTTGTTATCATCGAATTTTCTGTATTGCTTCACTATGGTTGCAAATTTTAAGACGCATTCACGTCAAAAAGTGTGATCCAGACGCAGCACGGTGGATAGAGTATACAGGCACCCGTCTTCACGAAGTAAACGAGACGTAATAGTGAACGCTACACGCTGGCTGGTGTACAGGAATGAGTTTGTCTGGTAGGTAAGCTAGGAGTGTTGTTGGACGCGACACGGCGGACCGAGTGTAGAGCCGGCTGTGGTCCAGACGCAGCACGGTGGATTGAGTATACAGGCACCCGCCTCCACGAAGTAAACGAGACGTAATAGTGAACGCTACACGCTGGCTGGTGTACAGGAATGAGTTTGTCCAGTGGGTAAGCTAGGAGTGTCGTTGGACGCGGCACGGCGGACTGAGTGTAGTGCCGGCACCTGGGTCTGCTCGTGTGGTGGCGGACAGCGGCGTACCCTGGCTCAAGAACCGACGTCATCTGCCCCGCGGTCAACAACTCTTCAGCGAGAGAGGAGCTCTCGCGAGACGCGGCGCTAACACGTCGCGGAATAAGCGACTGGCGACCCGGCGACTCCTCCAAAAATAAACAATCCAGTAAATAAAGCAAGGGAAACCACGACGAGGAAAAAAAAAGGGGGGGGGGGGGTAGGTGGCCAAACCTCGAGCCGGTTTTACAGTTTCTACCAATAGTTTAAGACCATCAGCAATTATGACACAATGAGTCATTGGCCTTAAACTTCTTTTAAGGTAATGAACGGGACCTAATTTTTATTACATGTGTTGTAAAATAAAACGTTTTCATAAGAAATAATTTATAAATATCAGCCTTCTTCATTAAATTAATCTTTGTTTAGTACGTAATTAAAAACAGTACATTTTCCACTGTAAGGAACTCTACAACAAATGCTACTTGCTGAAAATGCTTAAGTCCGTTCTAGAATGCACGGATGCCTGCAACCGCAGTATGCTTACAAGAATAAAGATGTGTCTTAAAGCTGCAGGAGTTGTCATCGATTACTGAAAAAATTGATATAACGCATGCTAGAAATAGGTCAATAGCGTATTGAGTGGTATTTATGTAAAAAGTACTTTGTAATATAAGACGAATGTTTCTGACTGAGTGGTCTTAACCTTTCGGTAGAAACTCTATAGCGAACGCACGGAACTCCGAGAGAGAGAGAGAGAGAGAGAGAGAGAGAGAGAGATACGGTCACATCTTAGCAACGGGGTCTTGAGAGCCGATGAGGGTGAAATTAAATGATAATGGAGCAGCGCCGGAATACAAGGGCGCGGGAAACGAGAGATCCCCGAGAAAATCCGGCGACCAGCGGCATCGTCCGGCACGATTCCCACTTGAGAGAATTCGGGAGTGACCCGATCGGGAATTGAACCCGGTTCGCCGTGGTGCGAGGCGAGCTGTCTAACCGCTCGGCCACCGCGGCCCCCGACGACGATCCGTGAGAGTCAGACGCCTGTGCTCATCGGAAGTGAGAGTTGCCTTCTTCTGGTGATGTGGGCACGGCGGACTATATTTGATTTTTCCAGACGACAAAAAAAAAAAAAAAAAAAAAACCCTTAATTTTGTAATTCTATGTACCGACCCCTCACGCAGAGATGGCTCGGCCTGCCTGATAATCCGAGGACACGATTTTCTAGGCTCCTCGCTGAAGCGGTAAAATTATGTAGGCCTAACTATTACGAGTGTTTAGGTGTGTTGATATTTTTTTTCTTAACGTGAAGTGTATTTTACTATATTTTAACACTATGCCATAAAATTTTTTAAATAAAACAAAGTAAAATTAATGATAATAAATTTTGAATATTTCTTGGTGTAGTAGAAGGGACTATCAATTTTATAAAATTCGAAAAACAAATGCAAAATGAAAAATAAACGAAATGTTTAGTTTTCACCTTAAGTGTTTCCTATAGTCGTAGAAACGTCAGGGAGCTCTATTTCCCACTCAACCGACACGCCCTTAAACAACAGAACTCGGAACCAATAGTAAACACTCAGCACTCTGGTAGCTTCACTCCGTCCTTTAGAGTATGTCTAGAATTGTGGGGTCAAGTTTGATGCCATCTTATAACGCGAACTCTAACGATCTTTACATCGAAAGATTGTAAAATACACTAAAAAAAATACAATTTTTGTTTTGTTTTTTAACTTGAACGTCCTTCAATATTTTGCACGATATTTTAACACAAAAACTTTAAATAAATTTTAATACCCAAAATATAAAATGCATTTTCCCACTTCCTGTCCAAAGTCTGGCAGCCGGGAAGTGATTTTAAAAAAAGGAGGAGAAGCCTATCTGGAATGAATTCAAGAATTAGATAACATAAAAACATCTTGAAAGTCCAATAAAATACTATACGGAAATAAAAAGCTGCTATTTCTTGGTTAATCTTTTACGTAAGAATGCGATTTCTCTCTAAGAACAACTTTCACAATATGTAAATATGTATTTAGTAAGCATGCGAAATCTAACTCATCGTTTATGTTCACCGACAGCGAAGTGTCAAATTTGCATATACATGATTTACGCACAGGCTAAATTATGACACTCAACGCAATTTCCTGCACACTTTGTAACTGGCGTCATGTAATTTTTAGAAGAATTTTTTTTTACTTGGCTAGACCACTTTGAACCGATGTACTGTCCGCGCGACAAATCTGAAACACTGGCGGGAATGCGACCTTGGAACGATAAGCCGGCCACGCTATATGACTGTACTATCGTCAAAGAAAACATTCGCTCGCCTCAAGGCAGCGGGGTCACTAATAGTAAACCCGAATTTTCTTGTTCGCTGCTTGAACTGCACGCGCCTGATGCACTGGAGGAGTCACTACTGATGTCAAGACGTACAACGATACTGTCAATTACATCTGATACAGCACCATCCTATCCCTAGTATCCAGTCTCAAGCTTCTCTACCTGACCACAGTATACTTCCCAGCCGGTCTTGGTTACACTGTCCTACAGATGACTGCGGGAGGTTAGGAGCAAGCTTTGTATCTGACCACACTACACTTCCCAGCCGGTCTTGGTTACACTGTCCTGCAGATGACTGCGGGAGGTTAGGAGCAAGCTTCTGTACCTGACCACAGTACACTTCCCAGCCGGTCTTGGTTACACTGTCCTACAGATGACTCCGGGAGGTTAGGAGCAAGCTTTGTATCTGACCACACTACACTTCCCAGCCGGTCTTGGTTACACTGTCCTGCAGATGACTGCGGGAGGTTAGGAGCAAGCTTCTGTACCTGACCACAGTACACTTCCCAGCCGGTCTTGGTTACACTGTCCTACAGATGACTCCGGGAGGTTAGGAGCAAGCTTCTGTACCTGACCACAGTACACTTCCCAGCCTGTCTTGGTTACATTGTCCTACAGATGACTGCAGGAGGTTAGGAGCAAGCTTCTGTACCTGATCACAGTACACTTCCCAGCCGGTCTTGGTTACACTGTCCTACAGATGACTCCGGGAGGTTAGGAGCAAGCTTCTGTATCTGACCACAGTACACTTCCCAGCCGGTCTTGGTTACACTGTCCTACAAATGACTGCGGGAAGTTAGGAGCAAGCTTCTGTACCTGACCACAGGTACTTCCCAGCCGGTCTTGGTTACACTGCCCTACATATGACTGCGGGAGGTTAGGAGCAAGCTTCTGTACAAGACCACAGTACACTTCCAGGTCGGTCTTGGTTACACTGTTCTACAGATGACTGCAGGAGGTTAGGAGCAAGCTTCTGTACCTGACCACAGTACACTTCCCAGCAGGTTTTGGTTACACTGTCCTACAGATGACTCCGGGAGGTTAGGAGCAAGCTTCTGAACCTGACCACAGTACTCGTCCCAGCCGGTCTTGGTTACACTGTCCTACAGATGACTGCGGGAGGTTAAGAGCGAGCTTCTGTACCTGACATCACTACTCGTCCCAGCCGATCTTGGTTACACTGTCCTACAGATGACTGCGGGAGGTTAAGAGCAAGCTTCTGTACCTGACACCACTACTCGTCCCAGCCGGTCTTGGTTACACTGTCCTACAGATGACTGCGGGAGGTTAGGAGCAAGCTTCTGTACCTGACCACAGTACACTTCCCAGCCGGTCTTGGTTACACTGTCCTACAGATGACTGCGGGAGGTTAGGAGCAAGCTTCTGTACCTGACATCACTACACGTCCAAGCCGATCTTGGTTACACTGTCTTACAGATGACTGCAGGAGGTCAGGAGCTAGCTTCTGTACCTGACCACAGTACTCTTACCAGCCGGTCTTGGTTTCACTGTCCTACAGATGACTGCGGGAGGTTAGGAGCAAGCTTCTGTACCTGACCACAGTACACTTCCCAGCCGGTCTTGGTTACACTGTCCTACAGATGACTGCGGGAGGTTAGGAGCAAGCTTCTGTAAATGACCACAGTACACTTCCCAGCAGGTCTTGGTTACACTGTCTTACAGATGACTGCGGGAGGTTAGGAGCAAGCTTCTGTACCTGACCACAGTACACTTCCAGCCGGTCTTGGTTACACTGTCCTACAGATGACTGCGGGAGGTTAGGAGCAAGCTTCTGTAAATGACCACAGTACACTTCCCAGCAGGTCTTGGTTACACTGTCTTACAGATGACTGCGGGAGGTTAGGAGCAAGCTTCTGAACCTGACCACAGTACTCGTCCCAGCCGGTCTTGGTTACACTGTCCTACAGATGACTGCGGGAGGTTAGGAGCAAGCTTCTGTACCTGACATCACTACTCGTCCCAGCCGATCTTGGTTACACTGTCCTACAGGTGACTGCAGGAGGTCAGGAGCAAGCTTCTGTACCTGACCACAGTACTCTTACCAGCCGGTCTTGGTTACACTGTCCTACAGATGACTGCGGGAGGTTAAGAGCAAGCTTCTGTACCTGACATCACTACTCGTCCCAGTCGGTCTTGGTTACACTGTCCTACAGATGACTGCGTTAGGTTAGGAGCAAGCTTCTGTACCTGACCACAGTACACTTACCAGCCGGTCTTGGTTACACTGTCCTACAGATGACTGCGGGAGGTTAAGAGCAAGCTTCTGTACCTGACATCACTACTCGTCCCAGCCGGTCTTGGTTACACTGTCCTACAGATGACTGCGGGAGGTTAGGAGCAAGCTTCTGTAAATGACCACAGTACACTTCCCAGCAGGTCTTGGTTACACTGTCTTACAGATGACTGCGGGAGGTTAGGAGCTAGCTTCTGTACCTGACCACAGTACACTTCCCAGCCGGTCTTCGTTACACTGTCCTAAATATGACCTAGTGATGTTAGGAGCAAGCCTCTGTACCTGACCACAGTAAACTTCCCAGCCGGTCTTGGTTACACTGTCCTACAGATGACTGCGGGAGGTCAGGAGCTAGCTTCTGTACCTGACCACAGTACACTTCCCAGCCGGTCTTGGTTACACTGTCCTACATATGACCTAGTGATGTTAGGAGCAAGCTTCTGTACCTGACCACAGTACACTTCCCAGCCGGTCTTGGTTACACTGTCCTACAGATGACTGCAGGAGGTTAGGAGCAAGCTTCTCTGTAACCCACTTTATGAAATTAGCACTGTTCATAGGGCAGTGATAGTCGCCACTTGCAGTGCCGGCTTTATAGACAAGGAGAGCATTTTCGATAAGTACGTCCGTACCCCAGCGTGTACTACAATTAATCGGTTTCCCGAATTCACATTACCTTGTACGCCAAACATTTACCAAACTTTATATTACCGTCTATCCATGTCATGTCTATGTAGATAATTTGTTTCTCTCATTGTCTGTTTCAACTAGATAGCCATGGCGCCAAGGTACGATGTGAGGTCTCTCAATTAGTATCTTCCTGTGACTTTGCGATTTTTTCCGCCAAAAACCTAGTTGTTTTATCACCTTACGCAACGAAGTATGCGACCACGGAAAGTCTATTTTCTCCTTTACCACGGGCAGTAATTTTTCATTGGTAGGGACACGTTTTTCCTGAATATAAAAATCCTGGATCGTCCCCCGAATTACACATAGATCAAAGTCATCAATATTAACTACAGTGTGTTCCGGCCTAGTTTTCCGTCGTTTACCCGGCATGTGCAAGCTAACGCCCTCCCCACTGTTATCTAGTTCTTTCTGTTCCTTCCGTATCTTTTTATTCAACGTCTGTGACACTCCAGCTTAGTCTGCAGCTCTTGCTGTCGCCTGGTTTACTGTGAAAGCAGAACGTTTTTGTTTCGCCTCTTCATCACACTTTGCAATTATATTACTTGCGATTCTCCGGCCCTCGGAATGCACGACGGTGTTTTTCTTCCGGACAGACATAACACTCGCAGCGGCGATGTTCACGACACTTCGGAGCTAAATGTGTTACTACGGATAGTACATGCTTGCCCACGCTCCCCTCTTCCCGCTGACACACATTGTCTTGACGTCCCTTTTCTACCACACCCCTTGGTTTCAGAGTTGGCGCGCGGACAGTAGTTTAGCTACAAAGGAAATTACATTTAGTATCGAGGCTGAAACAGGAAGTGTAGACGATTATGAAGATTTTCTCTATGCATTGACAATCCCCTCCACCATATTTGCTGCAACGAGCGAAATGGAGATGGCAGAAGACGCTGAGAACACAGATTCCATATTTCCGGAAGACCTGAAAGAACTTGTTGGTAGACTCAGATATTTGATTGACCTTCAAAAACGCGGGGATTTTTCGCGCTTTGTTGAGATATCTTCAATCATTAGTAAACTGAAGGAACTGCGATACATCGGGTGATGTGACGAACTGCTTTATTATGTAATTGTTATTACAAAATAATAAATCATTTTTATAAAATAATTGTTTTTTCTTTATTTCTGTGTGTCGTACCCTTTCATTCCTCATAAATATAAAGCGGTGTAGTGAGCACTCTAATATTAATGGAAAGATTTGCATATAGAATGATAATAAATACTTTAGTATAAAAATTCATGGTTAGTTGGCTGCATACAAAAATATTAATTCTGTCGACGTGTACAAGTTTTGGAGACCGGTGATGAATCGTTTTTTAATATCTATTGATAGAGGCAGAACACAAACACATTAATTGAGATTGCTGAGGAGGAGGAGGGTTGCTAAAGATTGGCGGAAAGATTGTGAAAGATTGACGGAAAGATTGAAAGATTTATGGAAAAGTATATAGATTGCGGAGCTGACTGCAGAGCTTACTGCGAAATATTAATGGAAAAATTGCGAAAGATTAAAGGAAATATTGCGAAAGATTGATGGAAAGATTGAGAATAATTGATAATAAGATAGATTAAAAAACAAGTCTTTCAGTAATTTTATAATGTTTTAATATTTTTCGAATTTTTTGATTTTACAAATTTTTTAGAATTAATTTTGGGTGCACGGTTATCCAAGGTCATGGGCAGGAGGTAAAAGTCACCTTGATCTAATATGATGGTAGTAATCAGTAATGTAATATGCTTGTTGACAATTATATACTCATTCATCTTTGCAATTTTTCTCGAATTTTTGTTATCAAGGTCGTACAAGGTCATGGGTATATGGTCACTGTCTCTTCTGGGTCCAACATGGTGGTTGGGTGTCATTATAAAATAGTGGCTGGTCAGTTCCAGACCCTCGTCACCTCTAAGACTAAACATTTAAAATTTTAATTTTTATAATTTTTAAATAAATGTCCTAATAATATTTTTATAAAATGAAAGGTTTTTCTAGACTTTTCAGATTGTATACATTTTTATTTGCTAGATTGTTTATTTTTTGGATTTTTAAAGTGATTCAAGGTTACTGGGTCAAGGTTGGGTTTATAGAGTCTGAGTCCTGAGTCCTGATGAGCCCCTCAAAAGCTACCAGTAGCAGATTTTTGAAAAAAAGAGGGAGGGGGGGAGAATTAACACTGCCACGTGCCTCGTAATTTTAATCATACATCAGTCAAGTGAAACTGCGAACTTATTAGAAAAGTAAATATTGTACAAATCTGCTCATTTTTACACTTCGATGCATAAAAAAAAACAGAAAGCGAAGAAATAATTTAAGATATTACAAATTGTTACCCAACAGTTTTTATTCCACGATGATATATGGAAATACCTTTCCCTCAATCGTTACCAACTTTACTGGGCTCAAATCACTCAATGCGCCCGTTAAAATATATGCAGGTAGAGGCAGTGATTTTTTTCTAAGGTTGAATTTTCAGAATGCTCTTTATTAGTGGGTAGAGAAATACTAGTAGAGAGGGGGCGGGACTTCTTCGTTGATTTAATGTTGCGCTGGTTTAACCAGAGTAGTACTTACATTTCTCTGTGGCGAAGGGAGTCGCGCAACTGAGTCCCTCACCACGGAACCACAGTAGATCCTCACACTGAGTTATAGGCTGTTCACGATAAAGCGAGCACTTTTTAAGGCCCTCCCAAAAGGCATTAACCAATAAATATATCTTATTGCAGTCTCAGGCATTAAATTATGATTTTGGTGAAATATTTACACTGTGTTTATTTGTCACATTGCAATATTTATATTAAAAAGCAGTAGGAATACGGAAATATGATGAAAGGAAAAATTTATAAAGGCCTTAAAAAGTGCTCACTTGACCGCGAACAGCCTACAACTATGTTCTCGTTATAAGCTTGCGCTGCACTGACTCTCGTGGTTGGAAATGTTTGTCTCGTGATTGGCCGGCGTAGAACTCGACGTAAGAGAATTGAAAATATTCAATCCTCTTAACGCTGCTACCGCGAGCAGGACGCCGTCTTACGCCATTATGTTGTGTTGTAGCTGGTCCCATATACAAGTGTGGATTCAATTTTTTTTTTTCTTACGGTGATTGCAGCCGGTTCTTAAATAAGCTCGGCATCTCCCAACTCTCGCGTGTCCATGAACCCGTGTAGCCAATAGGAATCCAGTTTTTGGTTTGTTGACACTCGTGTTCGTGGCCATTGTGGTATACACGTCAACAAGTCCTTCGATTTGGCGTCGTCATTATCATTTATGTTTTAATAAAGAAGTGCATATGGTTCGGCAGTAATATTTACGTATTTTTAAACACTGTAAAAATATACAAAATGAGCCGTATATATCATGAAACATGTGTCAGTAAATTGCAACAGCTGAGTATTTTTGCTTTCGTAAGTTGAAAGACCGCACGTGTAGAATGGCTGAACTTCATCCCTTTGTCGTCGGCTTTTTCCTCTTGCGTTTCCGAATCTGTTTTCTTACGTTTCCGTGCATTGTGGAAAGGGCCTTAAGCGTGAGCTGGTATTCCGTGCGATGTGTTAATTTCTCGTATGTTTGTATGTATAATTTTGTTGCGTAAGTGACTATATTTCGGAGTTTTTTAGAATGAGAACGTGTTTAATATCGGCTTTTGAACACCGTGAAAGTGTTCGATATGGAATTCCGATCTTTTGCGAAGGGAGCTATAATTTACGGCTAAAAAGAATAGGCAACCGCAACCTTTGTGCCGGGAGAAAGCCCTATCCTGTCGGGAGGGGGGGGGGGGCAGAGAAAATTTTTACATATCGTCATCACGTACCACAATATAAATGTGAATAATTATAAACCCTGTCACCTCGCGTAATAATTCAGTATTGGCCATTCACTGTAAAGTGAGCACTTTTTGAAGTTGTTCCATCAGACGTAACAACCAATATATACATTTCATTGCGGCCTCGAACTTTTGGTTTTGGGTATGCTGAATGTATTTACTGTGCTAATTACTCACATGGCAGAGTTTACATTAACAAGTGGTGGAAGGATATAAATTGGTTGGAAGAAATAAGTAACCAGGGCTTCAAAAGTGCTCACTTTACCGTGAACAGCCTATACTAATGTAGATGGCAAACAAGAATGTGTTAGTTTGACGTGTGCCAATCATTGAACCTCCGCTCTTGCGACTAGCCCTAAGAAGAGAACCAACAGTGAATACTTGGCGCTCTGGCAGCATAAACCATCACGTGTGGCCGGGTCGAACAGGAGAGTGAGTTCTGTCTGTGGCGGCAGCCAATGTGCAGGTGACTTCTGCTCGAGTGTGTAGAGGACTGCGAAGTCTAGCTTGTTTCCATCTTGTAACGATTGTGGAGTCGTACCGATATCGCATAGTCGACTACACAAAAAAAAAAGTCGATAGCAATTCG
Source organism: Dryococelus australis (assembly GCA_029891345.1). Classification (NCBI taxonomy): domain Eukaryota; kingdom Metazoa; phylum Arthropoda; class Insecta; order Phasmatodea; family Phasmatidae; genus Dryococelus; species Dryococelus australis. Next base: position 91,950,817 of record CM057005.1, read on the forward strand.
AAACTCGCCGTAGTTTCGGCCCGTCCGCTAGTTGTCGCTTGTGTACATTTGTTTCATTTGATGCAAAATTCGCGTTGTTATTTAGTAGCACGCTACTATTCACTGCACTATACCTACTTGAGCGCTATTCGCGTGTTCGTTGGTTACTGTCAACTATATGGGGTCGTTTACCTATCTGATAGCTTCGCTGCAGATTGGTTGCTCTACCATCGATACTTTACTATTGGCTATATGTAGGGATAGGAAAATTTCGCGAGTTCAATGACCTGTAGGCCAGACTCCTCAGTCCTCTGCATATCGGGGCCTAAACTGTGTGTTCATTGGCTGCTGTCCAACACCTGGTAGTTATGGGATTCTCAAGGTGTTTCCTTGCAAGTCTGCTATTGGCTCAGGGGCGTGCAGGGCGGGTCTAATAAACTGTGATCCAATTACGAAGGTGACTTCACTGTTTGACGTCTATCTTGGCCCGGAATGAATTCTCTCGAAATTTTCCTATCTCTAGCTATATGTGACCTTGAAACTTGCTGTACGAGTGGTGCAAAGGAAAAATAAGATCCCACGCCTCTCTCTTCTAGAATTTCTCTTCCTACGAGTAAGAAACATGGTCCATACCCATCTGTTTCCTGTAGCATTTTCTAATAATGCATGCAACAATTTTAAATTCTTTCCTGTCGACTGGGTTTTTACGGAGCCTGTGCCGGTATTACCCAGTCTCTTCTTAGTTATAGTTTTAACTATAGACACACCAAGAAAGGTGGTCGTGGCCCAAAACAGTGACCATGACTGCCCAATCTCTCTCTGCCCGATGCATGTCTCCTTACATGGATTCCCTCTCATTTAGGCGTAATGGGCTGAGCCCTGAGACTCATTAGTTCCCGTTAGTAACTCGGGCGTACAACAAACACTTAGAATTAGGGTAGGTTAGAAAAAAAAATGTACGAGCTGTCGACGAACGACAGAAGTCGAACCAGCGTACAATATGTTGGAGTTCGGCCCCAAGCGAAAAAGGGAACGCGAATTCTACAGTTCCCTGGTTATTGTGAGAGTGGCATTTATGTATCCCCTGTCTTGTCTATGAGGCGTAGTGCTGTGAGAGAGGCGTGATTGGGAGGGGAGCGTAGTTCCCGAAGCGTGATTGGCCGTGAGTCACAAGAGCCAGCGCACCACGTCCTGTCTCGTGGTGGGTGGCGGCTCAACTATGACCTCACTAACAACATCCGTCTACAGCCGGGTCGACACGAACACGCCCTTACCCGTCGTGGATCCTGCGAGGCCATCGCAGTATACAATACACCGGAATAATTACGAACCTCTGTCGAGCACAACCTGGATTATCACATTCTAGGCTATGCTCGAGCCAAGGTCGAGCAACGCCAATTTAAAAATTTCTTCGTCTTAGAGAATAAAACTCCCATGGTTATAGAGTGGTTGTTCTGCTGGTATTTAACAGGATCGTACAAGAGCAATACAACCCAGTAGCTGTAGTTTTCTTGCAAAAAAATGTATTTTTTGTTGTACCTAGGGACAGGAACATTTCGCTAGTTCGTTTCAGGACAAAATAGACGTCAAACACGTGTACACTGAAGTTGTCTTTGCAATTGGATCGCAGTTTATTAGACACGCCAATAGCAGACTTGCAAGGAAACTAGTAGCGTGTGCCATACTGCCAGGTGTGAAGTAACACTGGCTACTCTATGGGGCAGCAGCCAATGAACAAACATCTGAGGTTCAAGTATACATATGACTGTGGAGTCTAGCCTACGGGTCACTGCACTGGCGAATTTTTCCTATCCCTAGTTATACCCTTATAAAAGAACACGATTGACTGAAAGCCTTTTATACGGTAAGATACTTTTGATTGGAGCATAATCAGCTCTGCGACCCCAGTGGCTGATGACCAGCCAATGATGAACGTTGTAGAGCATATAGTAAGCTCGCCCAGTGTGGTGTGGACCAATAGAAGAGTGGTAAGTGGGAATACAGAACCCAACAGGATAGACGTTCCTACAGTGGTGTGTACAGGTGATTCACGTCTAACTTGTCTTCAATTATAGCAAATAATGCGAAGACCTGAATGTGTTCTAGATCCCAGGTCTGGCACCGCCATCCTTGCTTGGGTTTTCCGAAGTCACTCAATATTGTGTCCTTCACGGCCGTCTCTTTATTCCTACTGACTGTCGGAACTATTTCCTTTATGTAGAACCACTTGTTTTTTGCGAAAATATTTCTGTGCTTGAAGACAACAACATTCTATGTGCACCCAAGCAGGTATCCTTGTCAATTAGCCTGCGTGGTGGTATATTCTCTACACGGCTCAGTCTATCAGAATGAAGTTACTCCGGCACTGAACTTCCTTGAGAGTTCAAATCAACCAACCACGAAATTGTTTATGAACTAATGTGTTTTTCAGTACAACTAGTCGTGGAATCTTTCCGCAAAAAACATGTGGCCCTCCCTTTATTTTATAATGGTGCTGTCAAAAACATGTTATATATATATATATATATATATATATAGAGAGAGAGAGAGAGAGAGAGAGAGAGAGAGAGAGAGAGAAACCTTAAGAATTCGCGGATCAATTTCGGGCCAAAGAGTAGAATTAAAAAATTCGTACCTTCATGTCACATTTGCAATCGGTGCACGTGTTATTTCAATTTGACACCCCATTATAATTCCTGAAGCATAAGACAAGAAATTCAATGCAGGCTCAACCATCACCTTCTTCCACTAAAAGCAGAAAGCCAACAGTGAGCTACATACAGCTGCGTGATTGTACATAAGAGTGTGAAATCTAGCATGTAGGCCACTGGACTAACATATTTTTACTCCCTTGCTTATAACAAATTCTACTGTTTTAGTTGATAGATAGCCTCACTGGGCTATCTCTGCTTCGTTTACTAGCAATAGCGAGAAATACACAAATGAACCGATTCAACCATTGACCCGTTTCAGACCACTTTACTCTACTTGTTGCCAATGTTATTTCTGTAACACTAAGAGAAAATAACGGGAAAATTCTATAACGACTTACAATCAAATGCTAAAAAACCAAGTTGAAATTTGATAAGCTAGTACTATACTAAATTATTTTGTATGCGTATTTTACAAATTCTACTCTTTACTTGTATCGGCAAGAGAAAATTTGTGTCCACTGACCTGCATGCTATATTTCACGCTCTTATGTACAATCTGGTAGCTGTATGTAGCTCACTGGTTGCTTGCTGTGTTAGTGGAAAGTGATTATTGGGCCTGCATTGAATTTCTTCGTTTTTATTGCTAGGATAGGAAAATTTCGCCAATTCATTTCAGGACAAGATAGACGCCCAACACGTGTATACACTGAAGTGATCTTTGCAATTGGATCTCAGTTCATTAGACACGCCCTGGACGACTCTGAGCCAATAGCGGACTGGAAAGGAAACAAGTAGCGAGTGCCATACTGCCAGGTGTGCGGCAACTGTGTCATTTTCTGGCACAGTGACGCTTTTGTGTTCACTTAGTCTTTTTTATTTACTTTGCTTGTTTGTGTGTTGGCCGTTTCTGGCAATTTTTTTTTTGCAAAGCTCCCGCCCTTACTATTTTCCTGCAATAAATTTTCTTTTCTTTAACTAAAGGGCTATTTTGTTACTTAAATTATACCCGTGAGAAACTTGAGAAACTATACACATGAGGAACTTTAATGTAAATTAATGGTTAATATTCTTGTTTAAAGTCTAACATGCCACTAATTCTCGTAATATGTCCTCGTTATGTTTATTTAAAGTAAACATATGTTGTCTACTTTTCACTAAAGATGTCTCCACTTCAACACAAACTGTAGTTATTAATTTATAATTATTGTGGTTTCTGGTGAGCACAACTAGAGAGCAGCATTTTTTTTGTAGAACATCCTGTGTGTATACCATGTGTTTATATAATTTTTTTAATGTCTTCAAGTTTGCTAAATCATCAATAGTGTCACGTAATGCCATGAAATAGTTATTTGGTAAATTATGGTAACCACATATAATTTATATATCGACTGCAGTGTCGATAGATGTATCGCTGACAAGTGTTCACCCCATCTTTTACGTTCTTCTACTCTCAAGCTCTCAAAATGGCATGACTAACGTTTAATATACTCTTCAAACTTTCGGCATAATGCTTTAAATTTCGTTTTACCGCTGGCCTAGATAAGTAAAAAGTGTTTCTTATTTTCCCGGCGGTGTTTTGTGTTAATTCTTGTAGGCGCGCGTGTGTTATTTTATTATATTTCTGACTTTGTAGTGCGGTCCAAGATTACCGTCCCGCCCATACTACTATAACCATGAACGCAGCCGCCTATCCCTGCAGCTTCATTTTCATGGCGAAGCTGCCTTCCTAGTCATTTCCTGCGACAAATTCATTTCGGAACGAGATAGATGTCAAACATATACAGCGAAGTCACCTTTACAATTGGATCACAGTTTATTAGACCCACCCTGCACGCCTCTGAGCCAATAGCAGACTTGCATGGAAACACTTTGCGAATCCCATAACTACCAAGTGTGGGGCAACAGCCAATGAACACACAGCTGAGGTTGCAGTATGCAGAGGACTGAGGAGTCTAGCTTGCAGGTCAGTGAACTCGCGAAATTTTCCTATCCTTGCTGATGGACAATGTCAACACTTCATAGTCAGGAAAGTTTTTTCATCTTTTCACCATGAAATAATATATATGATGGAAGCAACATAATTTTTCGGCAACAAAATATTTTGAAAAGGAGACTTTTTTTTTTTTTTTTTACCCTGGAATTTTCGTCAAAATTTACGACTTCGTTAAAACATGTTCTTATAACCTGTATTGTAACTCTTTATAGACTTCAACGTAATCGCACAACATTTACACAACATGTGCAAATTTTTTTAAACTTCATGTATAAAATAAGGGGTGCACCTCACTTTCAAATGAGTAATAATATCATGTGGTGGTTTTATGGTAACTTGTAATATGCAGGAATTGGTAAAACATGGTTAATTTATTGTGTGTTTATATTTATTTATTTTTTGCATCTAGAATACTCACAAAAATTTACTGTTGATGAAGATATTAGATATGAGAATTAATTAAATATGCCGTATGAAAAATACAATTTTTTTTTTGTTTCATTGTTGCTTCCTAATGTAATTTAAGTGTAAATGTTTCAACTTTAATATTGTTTAAGATTGACTGCATGATAATGTTTTAGGATATTCGGCTTTTCTTGCTTAACCCCTCCTCAAAACACTTGATACACCAGGTCCACGTTTTGCCACCTTCTGTGTGTGCTTATTGGGTGTCGTTGAGGTTATTAACCATCCGACACTTAACAGGTTGTATCCAGTGGGTGATGGATCATAACACCGACTACTCTCTGTGACAGCAACCAATGAACAAACGTCTAAGGCTCAAGTGAAGAGTCTAGCTAGTAAAGGCTGTTCGCGATAGAGTGAGCACTTTTGAAATCAACCTTAGAAAAAAGTCACTGCCCCTGCCTGCATATATTTTAATGGGCGCACAGAGTGACATGCGTCCAGTAAAGTCGGTAATGATGGATGGGAAATAGTTCCATATCTTAACTTCAAATAAATAGCGTTGGGTAACCATTTGTGCAAATTGAAATTATTTCTTTCCGCTTTTTTTTTTTTTTTTTTTTTTTATGCGACTAAGTATAGGATTGAGCAGATTTGTAACGTATTTACTTTTGTAATAATTCCACAGTTTCACTTGACCGACCCATGAATAAAGTGATGAGGCCGAGGCAATGTTAATTTTACATAAGGCGGAGGAATACACAATGTGCGTACAAGTAAATTTTAAGCAGGGCTTTCAAAAGTGCTCATGTAACCGTGAACAGCATATAGGTAATTGAACACGTGAAATTTTCCCATCCCTACTTATTGCCTCAGGATTCTCCATGAAGTGTCAAATTGAAATAAAACTTGCACCGATTGCAAATGTAGCATGAACGTACGAATTTTTAAATTATACTCTTTGGCACGAATTGGATCCGCGAATTATTCAGGCTTCTCTCACTCTCTCTCTCTCTCTCTCTCTCTCTCTCTCTCTCTCTCTCTCTCTCTCTCTCTCTACACACACATATACAATATAGACACACATACATACACAACATATAATGTCTTAACATGTTTTGACAGCACCATTATAACATAAAGTAAGAACCGCCTGTTTTTTTTTTTTTTTTTTTTGCGAAAAGATTTCGTTATTAGTTGTACTGGAAAACACGTTAGTTCAGAAACAATTTCGCGGTTTTGGCCCGGAAACCTAATATAACCTCAAAAAAGTCGAATCACTGTAAACAAATACCGCGCGTGGTCATAGAGTGCGAGAGAGAGAGAGAGAGAGAGCTAGCGAGAGCGCAACTTCGTGCTCTCTTTCTCTGCTCTCTCGGTCATTCTCCGTAATGAGATAGATAAGGCATTTTACAAAGGATATTATTGTATTTGTACAAATGTTTGTAAATGCACACAGAATTTCGCCGTATAATTAAAAAAAAAAAAAGTTTTACAGTATGGTAGAATCCTCACTGACCCAGTATACTGTGCAGATTCTCTCACAGATTGCAGCAAATAACGGCTGCAAACTTGCAGAAACGTTCACACAAAGTTTAACACTTTGTAGACTGCGCTCGAGTGTAGCTCGAGCGAAGATAATTTGGAAATGTTTTATTTCGTTCAGAACAGAACTCGCATGGATGTGCAGTCTTTGTTCGGCTAGTGTTTAACATATCGACACAACAACACCACAGCGCAGTAACAATGATATTGCTAACGATAGAATGTATTTCTTTATAGCCACTCGAAGTGACACGATTGGTTGTAAATCATTTAATACGAAAACGACATTTGATTAGGTCAATATCAGCTAGGCTCTACGTTGGTTGAAGACCGGCCAATAAAAAACGCTGTCGTGTACAGAGTAGTTTGCGGTGTTGAATGGACCAATAGGACGATTGTGAGTTCTAACACAAACACAAACAGAACCGGTGTTCTTGCAGTAGTGGATATAGGCGACTCACTTCTAATCTGTCTTAAGTGCCAGTACATGTGTGCAGACCACAATGTGTTAAAATGAGCGCTTTGAGGACGTCATTTACATTTGGAAAATTGTCTGTAGCATTACATGCATAAGCATATCGCTTAAAATATAGGGGGCCGCGGTGGTGTGGTGGTCAGACTGCTCGCCTCCCACCAAGGCGAGCCCTGCTCGATTCCCGGCGGGGTAGCTCCCCGGATTTTCACATGTGTGAATCGTGCCGTGCGATGGCGCTGGTCGGCGGGTTTTCTCGGAGATCTGCCGCTTCCCCCGCACCTTGCATTCCGACCCTGCTCCATTCTAACCTCATTTCAGGCTCTCAAGATCTCGATGTTGAGTGCCGCCAGAATCTCAAAGACGACGATCTGAGACCACCAGAGAGCGTTTTCTGTGACGTCATTATGACGTGTTGGCGAGAGCGAGAGCACTAGAGAGCGCTCTCTGGGCCGATTGAGACAGGGCCTAAGACACGGGTTTGAGATAACGCACCACGCGGACATCTTATTGCTATCAGGGGCCGATAACCACAGCAACGAGATAGACGTGCATCGAAGTAAACACGAACGAGGAAGGCCATGCTGGAAAACCACAACTTCGCCGACGTTATTTTATTCCCGCGCCGCGAGAACATGTCCGATTGTCCGGGCCACGCCGGGAGTATTCCTTCGCGCACGTTAACATAAACACGTGGGGCAGGAAGCGCTGCCCTGATGCAGGCAGTTTGTTGTTCTAACCGCGCGCGGAGCACGCCAAACAACAGATACCGACGCACTTGCACGTTTCACATTTCAAAAGTGCAGTGATTCCGGGGTTATCGCGCTGCGGCCGAGATAAATGTCTCGTAGGACGTGAAATATATATCCGTGTTTTATTCGCCTTAATACAAACACGTGCCACGCACATCTCGAAGCTGACACCCTGGTGTCTATCAGACACGCACTACTCAATAAAGGAAAGGACCCTTAAGAAATTAACCCGCGTATACTCGTTCACTTCTGACATGTTGCAGAAGAGGTGGAATCATGGTCGGTATGCTGTGCGAGTCAAGAAGCTATTCACGGTAAAGTGAGCACTTTTGAGGCCCTAGTTACTTTTTCGTTTCAGCCATTCTTTATTCTTTTACATCCTTTTTTTTAAATAAACATTGCCATGTGAGTAATAAACACCGTATGTTCGTTAAGGGATGGGGGTTTTAATCAAATAAAAAAGTTAATTATAATTTTCTAATTTTATTTACAATACGTACAAACAAAATTCTCTCGACTCAACGTCTCACAACAAACTGGTATCATTTGCTGTTTTCAATTAATGACTTTAAACAATCAGATTTGCAGTTACCTCAAAGGAATTAATGCAATTAGATTATTATAAATCAGCCCCAATAGACAGTGTATCAAAACCTGTTCAATTATAAATTATGTGTCCATATTTGACAGTTAAAATGTTTACAATAAAATCCATATTATATCTTTATTTAGTCCCACCTTAGTTTAGTCCATTTCCCGCCAGTCCGCAATATTCTCACGCAAAGTAGCCTTCACTTGTCGTATGCCATGCCCTCTCGTCCATTCACACCACGAACACCTCATCCACGGTCGTCTCACAATCACCCGTCGTCGCCTGTACTTAACTTTGCACTCCGCACTCAACTTCGCACTCCGCACTCAGCCAGATGGCCTCTGCCAAAGACTGCTGGTCGTTGGACCGCTGCAATATTTATAGGGTCGTAAGACATCACCTAGAAATTTCTCTAAATCCTGCGTTTCTCCAAGGGTCCTAATTTCCAGAATATTCTTGTCCATCCTCTACACTTGTCGGCTTCTCCGACAGGGGGAGGAGAAGGGGGTGTGACGCCAGCCAGGTCTCGCCGCTGTCAGTCATACCCTGGCTGCCCCCGGTGAGAGGGGTCAAGGTGGCCAGTACGTTTGACTGAGGGGAGGGGAGGATCGAGGTGAGTCACTCCCCTCAGAGCCTCAGAGCGCGTAATGGGAGGTCGCGGCCGGTGCGAGCAGCAATGCCTAACAATACGTTCCAATGTGTCATTTGTTATAAGAAATTCGTAAGTACTTTTTACACAAAAAATATTTTTTTGCAACACATTAAAAGAAAAATTAGAGATTATATTAAGGGGTAGAGCGTGCAATACCACTTTCATATTTCTTTGTTTCAAAACAAAACTTGCACGGATGTAAATTCTTTGTTCAATTTGTAATTAACATAAGCCTACAAGAATATTTTAGCACAGCAATAATGATTTTCCAGATCAAAAAAACGATACTTTCATATACCGATTCAAAACGACACGTTTGACTGCAAATACTTTTACTTTGTAAAGGGCACTTGATTGGGGAAAAATTAACTTGCCGCTCCATTGACCGACAACCAAACCAACCAATAAAGGAACGTTGTTATGTACTGTAGATGTGCCCTATGTAGGGATAGGAAAATTTCGCGAATTCATTTCGGGACAAGATAGACATCAAACACATATACAGTAGGGTCACCGCAATTCGATCACAGTTTGTTAGACCCGCCCTGCACGCCCATGAGCCAATTGCAGACTTGCAAGGATCCACCTTGCGAATCCCATAACTGTCAGGCGCGGGGCAACAGCCAATGAGCACACAGCTGATGCTCCAATATACAGCGGATTGAGGAGTCTAGCCTACAGGTAATCGAACTTCCGAAATTTTCCTATCTCTAGCCCTACGTCACGTGAACCAGTAGGATGCTCGTGAATGGAAAAAAAAACACTAAAACTGATAAAACCTTTAATCCTAAAGTGCTGGCGACAAGTGACTCACTGCTAACTCGTCCTGAATGCTAGTACATATGCGCAGACTTCAAAGTGTTAAACATATGAGAGACTACAAGGTGGCGGGCGAATCAGTATCCCCAATGTACTACATCACTTATCCGTCAGTAAACTTGACTTAAGAGTAATAATCAGGATTTCTCTCACTGTACTCAAGCGAATTTCCTTTCTTCATTGTCTCAGACATGCTTTAATTAATTGAGCAAGTAAGTGAGGAGATTCGGCTGGCTCTGAACATCAAAGCCTTGAGAGCCGATGAGGGCGAAGCGAGGTTAACATGAAGCACCGGGAAATACCCGATAGGAAACCCGCCGACCAGCGGTATCGTCGGGCGGGATTGGCACATGCGGATATCCGGAGTGACCCGACCGGAGATTGAACCCGGATCGCCTTGGTGGGAGGCGAGTAGTCTAACCACCACACCACCGCGGCTCCTGGTCCCTTTAGCGGTATCGTGTTTTAATTATATTTTCGGAAAATGATTCTATTCCCTGGAGGGCACAGACGCATTAGAGCTGGGAATGGAGGTGGTTAGTATGTAAACACGCAAGGGTGAGAGAGGTAATTCACGAGGCTGGCGGGCTAATTGGCCCAGACACACGGTGCCTGCCATCATCACGACAGAAGGCCCATTCAGCAGCGGGCAAAGGGGCGTGGCACATCGCACGTGGTGATAAACAACAGCTATATGGCGATGATTTCACTGCTCACAGTCTGTGCGTCTGCGCTAGGCGTTCATTATCGTCATCAGCCGACCCGGCCCGGCCCGGCACGCCTCTCAAGCACAGTTATCACAGGGCGGGAGAAGATGATGGCCCTTAAGGCTCCCTCCTATCTAGAGCTTTCAACCGCGTCCCGTGGCCGAGAATCGTGTGTGCAATAAGGGCGACACTGCCACGCACATCAAGTGCGCCATCGCCTCTAACGCCCGTTCTACAATGCACGGATACGTAAGAGAGCGGACTCGGAAACTCAAGCGGAACAAGCCTACGTCAAGGGGATGAATTTTAACCATTCCACAATACGAAGAAACTTACAAAACTTACAAAACCAAAAACACTCAGCTGTTGAAAATTACTGACATAGGACGTTCACGGTAAAGTGGGCACTTTTGAAGCCCTCGTTACATTTTTTTTTCAACCAATTTATACCCTCCCACCACTTGTTTACGTAAACCCTGCCATGTGAGTAATAAACACAGTGTATACATCCACCATACCCAAAACCAAAAGACCGAGGCCAATATGAAATGTATTTATTGATTATTACGTATGATGAAACAGCTTCAAAAATTGCTCACTTTACCGTGAACGGCCTATACATAGGTTTCATAATATACACATCTCATTTTGTACATTTTTACAGCGTTTAGAAATGCGTAAATCGCTACTGCCGAACCACGTGCACTTATTTATTAAAACAAAAATGATAATCGCCACGGCAAATCGAAGCACTTGTTGCCGTGTATACCACAATGGCCACGAAAACGGACATCAACAAACCGAATACCCGATTCCCTGTTGGCTGCACGGATTCACGGACACGGAAGAGTTGGGAGATGCCCAGAGTTCTTACGTGTGTATCCGTACGTTATCCGCGTCCACATGCGTCTCATTGTAGATTGTGTTACGTGCTCCGCTTACGTGATGCGTATCCGCTTACGTGTGATTGTAGAAGGCGCCTACAACCCCGCAGTGTTCTCGTCGCACTGCGTGTACCTAACCGACTTTCAGAACTGACCCTGTCATTTTATTGGTGGGAAGTGTGTAAGGAGGTCCAATGCAGGCCCCTTGAGTAGTTTTGTATGTATCTGAAGTGCCTTGTTTGAAATGAAGCACTTCGAGAAACCCGTTCTATAGCAATTTCGGAGTACTCTGAAATGGTGTTTCTAACACGCGTGTCGTCTTAAAAGCACTCAACAATCACTTCGTCTGATGCGTGTGTTCTTCGCGTAGAGCAGCACATTAACACTCCGAAGTCTGCACGCCTGTACTGACATCCAGGACAAGTTAGAAGTGAGCCACCAGACGACAGCACTTTGGGATCACAGGTGTTATTGGCTCGCGTGTTTTGTCACTCACGACCATCCTGCTGGCTCACGTGACGTCGGGCACGCCTACTGCACGCAACAACGTTCCTTATTGGCTGGTCGTCGGCCAACGTGATGGCGAGTTGATTTTGACCCACTCAAGTGTCCTTTACAGAGTGAAAGGGTTTACGGCCAAACGTGTCCTTTTGAGTTGGTGTAAGGAAGTGTTGTTTTCTGGTCCGGAAAATCATTATTGCTGGGTTAAAATGTTCTTGTAGGCTTTCGTTATGTACAAGTGGAACAAAGAGTTTACATCTGTACAAGTTTCGTTCAGAAAAAAGAAAAAGAAAAAACAGTATGAAAATGGTGTTGTACGAGCTACCCTCGGGCGTAGTCCTCAAGAAACAGTTTTGTAGAAAAACAGGTAATGCAATTACTCTGCAAAACATTCTAAGTGCCGCGTATTCCAATTGAGCTATTGTGCACACATGTTATGCAGAAATGCTTCGTTTGGTAGTCATAATTACATTTTCATAGATATCACTGGAGATATTTGGTTATGCAAAATTTACCATTTACTAGTTGCTTTACCGAGAGGCGTGGCGCGGTGGTAACTCACTTGATTCACATTTAGGAGGACCCGAGTTCGATTCCCGGGGCCAGCCAATCTGATTGCAGTCCTTGTTGCCCAAAATAATTACAGTCGATCGTGAGATAGGTGCAGATTCCTTCCCAATCCATACCAAATCCCTGTTCCTTGCTCAACATGTACCGTCCCTAATGACCTCGCTGCCAACGAGACGTTAAGCCCAACTACCTACCTATCTACTAGTTGTTTAATACTTTTGTGTCTAATTTTCACCGTGGTTGAGTTCCTCCTTGTAAAAAGGCAAGATCTTAATGATTAAAATGTAAATATGTTCCTGACTTTTTACAGCGAGCAGATAACACACGATCAAAATTACGTACAAAAAATTTAAACTATTTACTCGTAAAATGCAAATTTTCTGTAATCGCACATTGCCAGTAATTACTATTAATCCTAAATTATGAAGCGAAAACGAAGAGTTGCGGCAAAGGGGGTTAAGCTGAGCATTTAAAGTGGACTGATGTAGTACAATATTTCCTGTGAAACCGTTGTTTACGCGTACAGGCATATCTCAGTAAGCAAATGTTCTCGGAATAGGACTTCCGACCACAAAAGTTAAAAGCCATAACATAATGCGGTATGGTTTTTATCACACTACTACAAGACACCAAAGGGACATATGCGAGTTCGTGAGGGTTAGAGCATTAATTAAATTAAGGAACTAAATTTTAATTTTAATTTATTCTCAGTGAGAGCAATAAATGAAGTCTATCCTACTTCTTATTAAAGTACTTACCAATATCTGTATGTAGCGTACAGCCTGTCTATTGCCATCATTCCCAAAGGTCTTACACTCACACAGCCAATTTCACTCGTCACTGTACTGATGTATTTTTGAGTTTAATGTTACATGTTTGTATTTAATAATAGTAGATAAAATAGATTTTGGAAATCATTGCGCGTTTGAGCGTCGAAATATCTTCACTCAGCCAAGGAAATTTCCCATTAGACATCTACCTTTAAATTGATACCATACGGTTTTCTCATGTTGTGCGAGATCTTTTAGTCCATTCATCATGGTCACAGGTCCATCACTTCACCACATTCTATAGCCACCTGCTTTCAGCTAAAATATTTACGTCGTTGCTAGACTCCAACATCCTCTGTACTTGCAGCCTTCCTTTGGCTACTGCTCGCCTCCCACCAAGGCGATCCGGGTTCAAACCCCGGCCGGGTCACTCCGGATTTTCGCATGTGGGAATCGTGCCGACCGATGCCGTTGTTCGGCGGGTTTTCTCAGGGTTCTCCTGTTCGCCCCCCTCGCCTTTTAATTCCGGCGCTGCTCCATACTCACCTCAATCACCCTCCTCGGCTCTGAAGACCACGCTGTTAAGAACCGTCAAAATATCTTCACTCACTCACATTACTTTCGCTCCTCGCCGCTTGCCTTCGTATGAGGAGAGTCCGTTACACTACTGAGCCAATCAGAATTAAGTTTCTCCGATATTGACCGTCCGTGATTCGCGGGCAGAGAGATGAGACGCGTAACAATTCAATTGATCCAATCATCACAGTTGTTCTGAACTGAAATGTTTTGGAACACAACTTGTCCTGAAATCTGTTCGCGTAAAACAGGTGCCCCTACATAATGTTAGAGGTGATCTAATCAAAATATCCGCCGCAGCTGCCATTGAACCTATATTTTACTCGTCGACCTCCCATGGCGCAGTCGGTTGGTGCGCCATCGATCTGGGGTGTGGGAGGCTCTGGGGTCGAATCCCGTGTAAAGCATAGGTGTTAATTTAAGTTAGGTTATAAGTTAGTCTGTAAGCCGTCCCCTGCTAAGATTTCAAGCATAAAAACAGGGAACGTTAAAAAGCCTTTTATAATACAATACAATGTAATTTTAATCAGAGGTGAAAATTGTAACAGAGAATAAGCCTATTTGGAAAAGCTATTCTAGTCATTCATGTTGTAGTCCCGCTACATAATGTCAAGGGCTTTACTCATTTATTCATCATAGACGGTTCATGTTGGTGTTAAATGCTTTTAATCATTGCAATTACGTGGTTATGAAGTTGAAGAGAAATATTTTAAGGTATTCAAATTTTATTTATCGTGCTACACTATATTTTATGTGCGAGCGACTTATGGATTTTTCTTGTAGTGTTAATATTTAAGGTCAATCAGTTCTATTGATCCGATGCTGTTTTGTCAAGTTTCGTAATACTCGTTACGTCCCGCACGCATGGGAAATGAGTATCAAGACGAACAAAATTTGATGGTGTCTAATAGCCCACTCTATAAAATATTTGTGGCCTGATGTATAGTGTATTTCAATTTTCCGCCAGTAAATATGTACTGCACGAGGCGGTAGTAATTTTTATATATATTTAATTGCCAGTGGGGGCCTTTACTAATTGAAGCTAAAATTAAAAATTAGTGTAGCGTTTGTACCTTTCCCGCTGCGGCACGGGCGACTGTATGAAACCTTTTGAGGGAGCACAAGTGTTAAATTTTAAAATTGTAATGCCTTATGGAGTTATGTTGATACTGAGATATTGAGATATGAACCCATGTAAATGAATCTTGTGAGCCAAAATAAATAGCTTTTCAATTGATGCATTTGAGACTGTCTCCGTATAAAGGCGTTTAGAGTATTTATTCGTAAAATATTCATTTACATTATTTGAGAATATCTTTAAACTGTTTGTGTTTGGTACGTAATATGAATGCAATTCTGGAAGCCTGATAAAAGTAGTAAGCCGAAATTTTGACATCATCATAATATACGGCCTTGGTGTTATCCATGGATATGGACACCGAAATTTAGCGAAAAGATTTCCGGGCATGATCGATTTCAATACCCTACAGGCGTACAAACAGTTTTCTTTTCCTCATTGGCGACGTGCCTACGTGAGAAGACATTTTCCTACCTGGCTGGCCAATCAGAATTAGATTACTCCGATACTGTACGTCTGTGATTCGCGGAAAGACACTTAAGACGCGTAACACGTAAATCATCCAAGCACAAAAGTGGATCTGAGCTAAAGTGTTATGTAGTACAATTGGTCACGAAATATTTTCGCGAGAATCGCGTGTTCCTATACACGGAGGTAAAGGCTCTTCACGGTAAGTCCTGCTTAAGATCTACTTGTATGCGCTGCGTGTATTCTTCCGCTATATGTACAACTAACATAGCCATGAACCCTGGTCACTTAACTGATGCGTCGGGTAAGTGAAACTGTGGAAATATTAAGAAAGTAAATATTTTACAAATGTGTATCTTCTTGCGCTTATATCAGTTAAATAAAAGCAAAAGAAATCATTTTAGTATTTGAAAATGTTTACCTAACTCTTTTAATCCAATGTTAATACATGGATCTACTTTTTGTTTGTCGTTACCAACTTTACTGGGTGATTACCAGTCAGTGTACCCGTTAATATGTCTGCAGGGACGGGCAGTAGCATTATTAATAGGTTGATTTCAAAAGTGCTCAAATAATCGTTAACAGCATATAAGAAGTTATGATCGATTTATCCCTATAGAAATAATACAAAACCACACTACTTTAACAGCAGCGCTATGCGGCTACTTCATGAATTAACCCCTTAACTTACACATTAATTTTCATCTCCAGGAGTTGCAAAAACGTAGATTTTTGGTGTGAGAAGTACTTACGAATTCCTTGTAACCACCTCCATGATTGAACCTATGAATATCATTTCTATTGGTTTATGGCACCGGATGGGGACAGATAATAAAATTTTGGTGTGGTAGCAACAACCAATAGCAAGCCAGGAAAATGGTGCTGTTTATATTATTCCTCTCTTCTGATTTTGTACAGTACCGACTATGATATCGCCTATTTTGCAACACGTTAATTCGTGAACGAGAATACTCGGGATAATACGTCAAGGGGTTAAATCGGTCAATATTAGTGACGATCCGTGAACGTTAGTAGATAGGCAAGTGCGAAGACCAGTTCTGCTACGACTGTGCTTCTGACTAAACATCACTGTTGGCTGAACGTTGTGGCCAGCGACGACCCGCCTACAGTGAACTGCGTCCTTATGTCTGGCGATTAGCGCGTAGCTTTTGTCCAGCGACCTCGAAGGTACAGAGCGCAAAGTGTCCCACGTGGTGAAGAGGCAAGACTTGTTACGGGTCGATTGGAGAGTGCAGAGATTCGGGCGGTCGAGGTCTCAAGAGCCGACGCGGGTGAAGTGAGGTGAGGATCGAACAAATCCGGAATGCAAGGACGGAGGAAAAGGGAGATCCCGAAACCCACCGACCAGCATCGTCCGACACGATACCCACGCCCGAAAATCCGGGAGCGACCTCACCGGGAATCGAACCCGGTTCGCATAGCTACGAGGTGAGCAGTCTAACCACTAAGTTGCCGCGGCCCCCTGTTGCGGTTTGAGCTCAATTCTCAACATGACTTGAGAGTTTTTTGAGCATCAAATCTATTCATTGGTTTGGTTTATCATATGGTATTTCTAACATCAATCATTTAAAATTAGCCTACGAGCGAACATACCTACATAAAATGTTATGTTAACATTCCTATAAGCAAACACAACTTGTACAAAAGAATTTAAGCAAGTAGTGTTCGAGTGTTCGAAAGGCTGTTATGAGATCTTATCATAGTTTTATGGCCAATGAGCGAAATAAGTTGATTGCAATTAAAAATAAATTCTTCCTGGTGCCTGTATATTTCCTAGCTAACAGTTTCACACGTAAAAAAAAACGTGCTATTTCGCGTTATAAGATCGGCAACCTAGACTCAACACTCATTCCATATTTTCGAGCAGGGTCGCGGTAGTGTAGCGGTTAAACTGCTCGCCTCCTACCAGGGCGAACCGATTTCGATGCCTGGCGGAGTCGTCCCGGATTTTTGCATGTCGTAATCGTGCCGGACAATGTCGCTGGTCTGCAGGCTTTCTCGGGGATCTCCCGTTTTCCCCCGCTTTCATAAGCTCTCCAGACCTTGGTGTTAACCCATTCTAACCTGTGTGCTCAACTGTGTAAATTACACACGTGTAGGTATTTTTTGGTCTGTACTGTACACTGCGAAGCTCAGTGGCCAATGGTCTTACTTGAGAGTAAATGACTGGCAAGCCGTCTTATTATATAGGTTTATAAAACTGTAGTCGAACATGTAGCTTACAGCTCATTGACTAAGACAACGAAACAAGATTTGTTTAGACTTAAGTATAGCACGGTTCATAATTTTTTTGTGCAGCAGCACCTGAAACTGTAACTTAAAGTGGATCTGAAAGGGTTTAGAGCAGCCCAGATCTCTTCACTCACTCACTCTATTGATCAGGATGCTTACTGGCACGTTGGTCTCCAGGAGCTGATTGGTGAATGACTCTCCGCCATATTGTTGGCGCGTGTGGCTGGAGTTCACAACACGCAACACCACTCCATCTCTGTATTTCCAAGTACTCTGTGACGCGGTCGTGCCGGGAGAGGAACCCAGGATCCGCGGGGCGGTGTGGGCGCTGTACCAGCTGCCCCTGCGGCGGCTCGCGCGGCCTTGAAGCGGCAGTTCCGGTTGGAGACCGGCCGTTGCGCCGATGCTGCTTGCTGGAGCCGGCCATCTGGAGGTCACAGGCGGACGCTGCCGTCGTAGCATCCCGACCGACTACCTGCCGTACTCACTGGCTCTCTCTATCTTGTGTACAGTTACTGCACAGAGTAGTGGGAATTACAGAAGCGCGTCCATTGCGAACTGCAATCAAACTCGTTGGGAAAATGGCTTCGCCGGCCAGCAATATTGCGGTACATCTATATCCAGTTAGCTCCTTGGTGCTAACTTGGTATAAGCTGTTCGCGGTAAAATGAGCCCTTTTGAAAGCTCTGCTTAAGATCTACTTGTATGCACGTTGTGTATTCTTCCGCCTTATGTAAGCTTAACATTGTCATGGGCCTCATCATTTTATTCACGCGTCTTCTTACGAAAGCACCCCGCTTTGCACGCTACTGTTTATACAACAAAGTTGGAAAAGCAGGCTACAAGAACGTTTATAAAACACAGAGTCAAAACAACGAGCCACTTCGGCAATCAATAAACTAACTATAGCGGATATTACACGATACCTGCTGCCGTACTTGGTTCTTGTACAAGCTTCTATAAACCCTGGTGTACGAGCCGGTATACCAGCGGCTATATGAGCCGCCATGGAAGATTCATGTTACACGACAGCAGTTCGCGTACTAGCATTTGGCACCCTCGGTGGGGGCGCCGTGTGTGGTTTGTAGTAAATATGAACCCCATTCGTAGATACCAGTTAGTCACTTGCGTAGGCCTATGAATGAACTAGCTAGCACATCTTAATATTGCTATATTACTATTCGCGTTTTACATAAATTATTTGCTTACCAGTATAGTTTCATTCATTCGCTTGAAAATGACGTGCAGTCACTCGAGTACGAGAGTGTTATTTTTAATTTTGACGAAAATTACTGACCGGTTGCAGAATATAGTTTTTTTTTCTATATGTACCAGGACATTATCCGCATGTAAAATTTAATGATAAAAAAATCTGGGTCCCTAATGAATTTCAAACTCATGCCTAAATGTTACATACTACTAGAGGGTGCTGCAACTTTACCACTGTACCACCAGTATACACACCAGACGTGAAGTTTACATTCTGTAGTTACTTTAAATTTTTAAAAATAAGTTTCCTATGCAGTAGATAATGTATTAAGTATTTAGAGCGGGTTTAAACAGTAATTAAAAGTTGTCATCACCAACATTATTAGTCATTGTCATATTTTTAATATATTTGAAAGAGTTTCAACCTCACGGGTGTAAATTCAAGATAGAGGCGTCCATTTCAGTTTTTTCATCAGCTCATTTCAAGTAGTAGCCACGGGGAGCGCCCTACGCTCTGAAACTGCAATGTTATTGGCCAGGTACGAGAGCCGGTATGGAACCTGCTGCGAAAAATAGGACGTGTCCAGTTACCAAACCTGGTACGAAATCTGCCCGTGCAAGGCGGGAAATGCAATGACGGGTGTCGCACTAGTCCGTATACTGGCCACTATGGCGGACCTTGCACAAGCTTTCACGGAATCTGGTATCGTGTAATATCGCCTTAAGAAATGCGCGACGTTAAACTGAAAATGTGGGTCCAGCAAACCTCATGAAATTCTTTCTATACACTGGGAAACTCCGCCCTCGGTGCACAGCGAGAACCAATAGGAAGGTATTTAGAAAACGAGGACGTGGGAAGGGCACAGTCGACGACAGGTCACCGGAGCAGCCAGCTGGGGATCCAACCAGAAGGTCGGGGAGGCGAGTCCCGGGCGAGGCAATGGCGAGTGCTACTCCGTCTATGCTTCTATCAGTTTCCTAAACTCGCCCAATTCCCTTCTCCTTCTATCTCTAGTTGGCCAGTCAGTTAATTTCAATGAAGTAACAATTATACATTTTATACAGTAAAATAACTTCGTACGTTTTACCTTCTCTATTCTTATTTACTATAATCCTTCCTATATTCCCCCTTTCTAAAGCTTGTAAGATGATGTTAAGGTCAACTTATAACAGCCTGTAAAGTGGAACTGTGAAATTATTTCAAAAGTAAAAATTTAGCTAATCTGCTCTTTTTACTCTTCGATGCATTAAAAAAAGACAGAAAACGAAAGAAATAATTTAAGTTAAATTAATCGTTACCTAACATTTTTTATTCTACGTTAAGATACGGAACTACTTCCCATCCATCGTTACCAACTTTACTGAGCGCATTTCACTCAGAACGCCTATTAAAATGAATGCAAATAGGAGCAGAGACTTTTTATTAAGGTTGAGTTCAAAAGTGCTCACTTTATCGTAAACAGACCTTATAGACGATAGGCGTACCAATAGGGAATATTCTACAACATGCAACCATTGAGCGACCGAGTTCGCTCACATCAGAGGAACCACCACGTCATTTCGTTTCTGTATACTTACATATTCTGCGGTTAGGGCACGCAATATGTAGTTCAGGGGCCCTATTAACTTTTATGCCTAGGCCGCAATGGTCCTGACGTGCACTGTTAATTCTTTATAGCAAGTAACAAACAGGAAGAAACAATGTAAACGTATCACATGCAACCAAGTTGAATAAAAAGGCAGTATCGCACAGTGGCAGCAGTCGTGGAAAAACAACTGTAGCCCGAGTATGTAAAGAACTCCGAAGTCTAGGCTTTTGCTAAATTAGTTCGCGAAATTCATGCACCTCCGGTTATGATACGGCACCAAGTTATACTCCATAACCCTCTAGTTACTTGAGCAGAAGTTACTTGTTCATTGTCTGCACCACATAGGTATATATAATATTGTGCATATTCCATCCATCATTGACTCTACTTAGCCATAGGCCTTCCAGAGTTTGATCTTTCTACTGTGGTAATCACCCTTTTGTGGATTTCAACGGCATGGAGCTCCTTGGACCAAGGTGATAACCCACACTATAAGTAATCCGCTGCCCTCAGAGACTCATGTCCCCTTCCTCCACTCAAGAACATTCTCCTTTCTACCTCAGTTGTCATTCTCCATACAGGAGAGCATCTACTACCATAGCGAATATCTGAACCGCCACCAGCACGAGTCCGACCTCAATCTGCCCCTCTGGGCGCAAGGTTGTGTTGGAGCGTTTCTTCCAACGTCCCTTGCTGAGGGAATCTCTAAGGGAAAGCGAGGTCAGCCAGTGTTACTCCTTCCTTTTACCTTAGGGTTCTACACATTGTAGGGCTACCGGAATACCCCTTGCAATTATGGTCAATTTCCATAACTAGAATTTCTTAACATTGAAACCCAGTCTTTGGGACCCTCTGACCTAAAGGAGTCGACCGGCCTGCCACCCGGCGCCACCAATATGATTGCCCATGATTCAAGCTTAGCCTGGGAGTGTCTGCCACCACAGACAGAACTCACTCTCCTGTTTGACCCGGCCACACGGAATGAAGCTACCAGAATGCGAGTGTTTACTATTGGTTCTGAGTCATGCAGGACGTGTCGATGAGCGATGGTGCAGTGATGCACGTGAAACTAGCATATACTTGCATACCGTCTACCTTGACACTTAATTATAACTAGGAACATCCGATTTTCGCGGAAACGATTTCATGACAAGTTGTATTTCATACACTTTAGTCACATACAGTTTGGTTTGGATGACTTACGTTTTACTCCTCTTAAGGCATCAGCTTGCAAATCACGGATACACACTATAGCAGTAACCTAATAAATAGAGACAGGAAAATTCGCGTTTTCAATGACTTGTAGGCTAGACTCGTTTTCCCAGGTCTTGTGTACAATAAACTCAGATAAAAATACTGTGGGTTGCTTTCTGTCACAGAGGAAGACGATGGTTGGGCCTGCATTTTGTCGCGTGTTTTCTATTGGCTCTGGGTTCTTCAGGAGATGTAAAATAACGCGAGGACAAATTGCAATAGTAAAATGAACAAAAAAGTTTTTGGATTCTAGCTTGACCCATAATGAATCCGCGAATTCTACCTAATACTGACTGGCCAGGCAAGTATAAACAAAAAAATACAAAGAGATGGTATACCCATAGAGTATTGAAATCTAACTTTTGCGGAAGAGGTTTAGCGGACTTGGGTTGCCCCTAATTACAATACAGAATGTTAGGGCATTTAGTTGTAACAAGCTCACCTAGTTCACGTTCCTGTTTATGTCGCTGAGTGTATGCTGTGCGAGTTTAATTTAATTTTAGTTTAGCTTTAAATCTGCGGTGAATTAGAGAGTCGCGCCAGATTTTCCCCTCACACATTCAACACGGAACGTGTTTTTTTTTATACGGGTAGTCATTAATTTATATTCCCTGCCTTTTTAAAACCTCGTCCATTCGTGTGATCAAATTTATTCTGAAGTATTGTCAGAAAGGAGCATACTATGAGAAACCTCTCATTAAAAAAAAACATATGATTGAAAAACCCTTTTCGTCTACAAAATGCCTGAATGAGCTTGGAGAACTGATGAACCAAACTTAATCGGTTTTGTTGTCCTTATGAGTGGACGTGAATATGTAGATGCCCTTGAACATAGCAGGCCATCAAGAACCATTCATCAATACACCTGTTGAGCGCTCTGTGGACAAGTTTGACAGCAGACGTAGCAGACGTGGCGAAAACAGTAAGCAACTAGCAACCGTCGATGGAATTACTCAGCTCTTCACAGACACATAAAGATATCGTAGTCATCTAGCTTGTTGCAAGTGGCTATTTGTCCACGTGATTTCGCCGAGTGTTGAGAGTGTCAGGGGCCGTTTACTACGGTCACTCGAACAAGCTTTGGTCAGCCTTGGGATGCGTCACCTCATTCGTTCCCAAACAGATCTCGTTCACGCAGTCGCAACTTACAGAGGGCATTTCGGATCACCTTGGCACAGTTTGATAAGCAGTATATTCTATAAAAATCGATATTGTGTGCCTAGTTTTATGTCGACCTTGCGCAGAGTCGCGGACGTAGAACGGAGTGTGTTTCTTCTTACTGGCAACGGTTACGAATGAGAACATGTTGCTATCTGTAGGACGTATGTAACTCACCAATCCTTCACGTCTCGACGTGTCGTTAATCTTGGCAGTAAATCTGAAACAGAAATGGTGTGCATGTAATCTCAAGCCAAGAGATCTCACAGTTGCGTTTTACCGCAACCTTAGCTGTAAGTAAAATACTAGATCATAAAATGCATTACAAAACATTGTTTCAAGGATCATATCCAACATAACCAGTCCGGTTCTCCATATAAAAGCTCTTTGCTGAAGACTCGGTCCTTCCTTCCTGAACAATAACAAAGTTTTTTTAGACAGTAAGTTTTGCAGCACGTAAAAGAAAAATACCTCTTGCCCAAATAAAGGGAGACAAATAAGTCTCTGAATAGCGATTTCCACTTGGCAATCCTTGTGACTAATATCACAAGATTACTTATTAATTAATGGTTCATTACTTTTTATACAATTTTTGCTTTCACTTCGTTGTTTAAGTTTGCAGCGAGGTGAACTTGTAACCATTCGTTAAGTAAATTTTTAAGGAGGGGTGGCATAATCTTGTTATTTTTCCCTTCAAATGCTGTAATTTTAGTGTGGTTTTATTGCCACATAAATATTTTATTTATTGCCACATTAATTTTTTTATATCAGAAAAACGAACGATTTCAGTTAATATATGTAATACGTATGCTTTATTAAATGTTTAAAATGAGTTCTATTAAGCATAAAACAAATTTACAAAAATGGCAATGAAATAAATAAGTGATGGGTTTAATGCATACACACAAACACACACACACACATACACCTACACAAACACGCACGCGCTTACACACACATAATACCAGGGTATTTTCAATCCCACTGGTGATTTGAGAAAATAAATATATTTATGGGCCCGACCACTTGGCTTAAAGGGTTAGAGCTTCTGGCTGGTGGGCCAAGGGTTACAGGTTCGATTCCAGGCCTCATTTTCATACTGCATAAGGCAATGGCGAATCACCGCAAGATTATCACACCTCGCCTTGGTCGCTATCCTCAACACCTGACATCCCTTGGGGATCCAGCATTCTTCGGGCTGTCTGACCATTCATCATCATCATCATTATCATCATCATCATCATCATCATCAATAAGAAATGCAAAACCAATTAGCTGACATCTAGCGGCATATTAAGAACCCACGTAATGATAATAAACCCCACCTTCCACGTGTGTAGTGGTGGAAAACATTTTTACATGAGAAATAAACTCGAGACGGTACTGCAAAGATTCCGAACATAAAAAAAAATTACCTAAATAGAAAAAATCTACGAATATCTGAAAAGAATACTATCACAAAGCAGGAAATGGTAAGATATTTTAATGAACTTTGCCCATTTCATACTCCGAAAATTCCATGATACTGACCCCCAACTAAAAATAACGAAAGGTTTTTAATAAAACATTTCCATTTAAAATTGTAAATACTGTGAATTTAAACTGAAAATCTCTCCAATAAATGTGATCATGAGCCTTATATGTATTGATTGACAAAAATTATTAAGAAAATGTTAAATAAATAAAACATTTCTGTAATTGTACGAGGGAATGACAGCCTATTCGTTTTATGGTTATTGTAATAGATTTTAAGAAAGCTTTGCTAAAGTTACATAAATAACTCAAAGGATAAAGCTATCGACTTTTGTCAGAGAGGTTGTGGGTTCGAATCCCTAATCGCTCCATGAGATTTTTTTTTTTATGTTACCAGCTGTCATGGAATAGTGTGAAATTTATGTAATTTAAATTTTGTAAAGCGATTTTGCATAAAAAAACACATTTGAAATAAATTGTATTCTATTTTTTTTAAGATTTCGGCATTTTTCAAATGATAAATAAAATCAATTTAAATAAAATAATAGTGGTCAACACTTTTCGTAATGGCTAGGAACCTGATGGGTAGTGGGCTAGAATTATTAATGATGGCGGGGCTTCCTGTTGCAATTCCGGCACATGGATCTTTCCTTCACAAATTTTTGGCAAATTGATAATTTTGAGGGAAAAACGGGAAATTTTTGGGCAAAATAATTGATTTCTGAAGTGATTTTTGAGGTAGAAAAAAAAAGAAATTTTCAGAGAAAAACTGGAAATTCCAAGATGGCTGCCAGTGCCACAGCACCACCTCCCCTATCCCATTGTCTCCCGATCGGCATAACGCTACTACTGCGGAGATTAAGAGATTCAACAGAGTTTTTGTCATTGCAATGGTGGCTACAGATGAATCGAATCTGTCTTGTCTCGAATACCAGTAGATTGGTACAAATCTCAAAGTGTTGAAATTTATACAGAAAATCTTATATTAACATTACTTTTTATTTATTTATTTATTTTTATGCTAACGCGGATTAGATGGTTGCAAAACCACGGATCGTTTCTCACTTCCGTTGCCAGAGAAAGTAACAACATTTGCCCTTTCGATGTTCTAAGGACACAAGCGACACTAACGAAAGCATTTAGCCAATCGCGCAACTCTAAAAGGAACATGATGCAGCCATTATTGTGCTCTATATTCCCTTCCTCCTTTCAACGCTTCGCGTCATGAGAACCGGTGGCCTGAATGTAAAAAAAAAAAAGAAAAAGAAAAAAAAAAGGAGAGAAACCGACCGATGGCCAAATGTAAGAGCATTTCAGGGTTACACTAAGTTGGTTATACCGGAGTCTGGCGCGCTGTTTGTACTCAAGGCCGCAGCTCGGAGAATTAATTGATGCTTCATTAGCGCTACAAGGCCATTACCATCTACCGCCAAGTTTTATGACATTGACCCTACATTTTAGTTATGTCAGCAAATTTACCTCGCAGAATTAGCACTTATAAAAACACACGCAGAAAACATCGTCTACGCGACCCCGAGTTTCTTGCTCGAACTGAGAAATGAACGTGCTGGAAAAAAGTTATAGCCGATTCGGTAAAAGAATAAACCGCGATTGGACAATGATGTGCTAAATTCACGGCGAATGTAAAAAGGAGCATTTGAAACCGACGTGTGTGTCTCTCTCTCTCTCTCTCTCTCTCTCTCTCTCTCTCTCTCTCTTCTCTCTCTCTCTCTCTCTCTCTCTCCCCTCTCTCTCGATGAGTCGGTTAGAAAGGGCCATTTTTTTCAAACGGTCGCCTCTGTCAGCATCGGGCAGAGTGTTCTTATTTTGGGCGACTTTAATCACAGAGAAGGTAGGTGTACAGAGGTGAAGCAGCCGAACTCCAGCCACACACGCCAGCAAGATGGCGTTGTTCGCCAACCAGTGTTTTGCAACTCACTTGCCAGTCGGCAGCCCAAAGTCAATAGGTAGAGACTTGCAAAATTCGCGTTATTATTTGGGGACACGTTAAGAGTCCTGTGTACTGAAACGTTTTCTGTGAAATATTTGTTTGCGCGTAAACGCGTATCTCGGTAAATAAAAGTTCTGGAAATATTACTTTTTGTCAGAAAAATAAAAAAGAATTTTCTAAGGCCCCATTTCTTTTTAACTTTTGTCACGTTAAGTGTATTCTTGGAGAAAAAAATTCGTGAAAATGGCCAAATATCGCATTTTCAAAACTTGCCTACGCAGTTTCCTTAAAGATACAAAGATACGGACGTACTTTAATCTGTGAGCTTTCATCGCGTGTAAATTAAACCCCTATGCTACAGATCTAATTTTTACAGTTACAGCGTTACGACGGAAACACTGCACGCCTTGCGCGTAGGAGCGATGAGGCGCTAGAAGTGCGTGTAATTGTCGCCCGTATCGCTCCCTCGCTTCTTGACCTTGGACGCTCAGCTACATAGTCCCCTTAAACTTTAAACACGTGTACCTTTGTAATACGTTTGTCATTGGACCACGCTTTATCTGACACGCCCCGGGTCACTCTGCGCCAATCAATGAACACTTCACAATTGTGTGCCCCCAATCACGTACACGTCGGTTAGAAAGGGCGTGGCTTCGCATAAATGCAGCAGCCAATATAAAAACTATGCAGGCTTCGGCCTATACAGTACTGTCAAGTTCAGCCAGATTGCACATAATAACGCGAATTTCGCAGGTCTCCACCAATAGGGAATCACTCACAGTACGCGTTCGCGAATCAGACGCAAGTATAGTTACCAGAGCTTCGCGCAGCCAATCAAATAATAGGTACGCCTACATCAAAGTAACCACAACGCTATTTCATCTCTGTGTATTTGTCTACTCTGTGCATTAAATTTATTTTTTAAGTTCGTAAAAAATTATAAGGATAATTTCTTTCCGACGTAAGGATCTAAATAAATACAACAAAATTTTTTTTATTATTCTCATCACCCGCAATTCTGTTCATTGAAGTCCTTAGTATGTTCATAACACGAAATACACGCGCTGAGAAAAATGTTTTGCCGACTCAAACAATATTTGTTTGGTGAACCAAATTATTTGTTTGTATACAAGCAATGAACTACTTTGTTGCTGAAACCAGATTATTTTGTTGTTCTCATTCGGTTGCCCCAAACTGTAAGATTTCGTTTGTGCAACTGAATATTTGTTTGGCTACGCGTACGTTAAACAGTTTGGGCCGATATAAAATATTTTACAAGTTCGACCTAGTTTCTAACCTGCATCACCTGCGTCCGCGCGCTACGCCCTTAGTAATCTCAGTTGATGTGAAAACTGATCGCAGCAGAAAGTTTTAAAAAGAGATATACTGCAAATATTGGGCAACATGTGCGAATAAAAATTTCAAGTTTTACAGCTTTGCTTGTAAGTTTATTGTTGCATTGTTTTGTTAATGTGTTTATACGATTGCTAAGAATAAATTGATTCACTAACACACACGGTGCAGCATAAGAATAAAAATAATTATTTGAATAAATTCCGCAAGTCTTTGTGTAGTGTTCGTTCCCGAAAAGGCATATTTCTACATCACACTTTTAGTTCGTTTACACCATACAGAATAAAGTACATGCTTTTTAGGCTTTATTTCAAAACTGAACATTGCTATTGACAAGAAATTCACACAATGAATCTTCGGACTAGCCAGACGTTTCACGGGAACGTGTAAAAGGTATTAGTAGCTTGATACTCTGGCAACACTCATACCTCATAATTTAAAGACTTCCTTCTCATCTTGAATATTACTGACTCGGGAGTTATAAAATAACGTACGTCGTCACTGGATTCACTATGAAGTGAGCACTTTTGAAATCAACCTAAGAAAAAAAGTCACTGCTCCCACCTGCATATATTTCAACAGGCGCACTGAGTGACAGTGGCCCAGTAAGGTTGGTAACGTTGGTGGGACAGTAGTTTCACATCTCAAGGTCGAATCAAAAGTGTTAGGCAATCATTTGTGATAACTTAAATTATTTCTTTCGCTTTCCGTTTTTTTTTTAATGCAGTGAAGTGTAAAAATGAACAGATTGTAAAATACATACCTTTTCAATAATTTCTCAGTTTCACTCTACCTACCCTAGAATAAAGGGATGATGCCCACGGCAATGTTAATGTTCCATAAGGCGGGAGAATACACAACGATTATATACAGGTAGATCTTAACCAGGGCTTTCAAAAGTGCTCATTTTACCGTGGACAGCATGTATTGAATTTAATTTCAAGTTTGTGATGCTACTTCTGAGAGGGTCTTGGTCCACTAAGTCCCACACCTCGCCCTGTGCGACCCTGAGAATACCTATTTTCGTTGTGATACGTTCATTACGGTGTGATCCGTTTCTTTGTGATACGTTCATCACGTACACGTTCTTCATCGTGAAGAGAGTCCGATCCACAATCAAGGTGGAGCATATAACATGCATAGCATAAGGAAAGAAATACCAGTGTTTGAGCCGACCTCCCGTGGCGCAGCTGGTCAGTGTGCCGCCAGTCTGCGGTGAGTGGGAGGTCCTGGGTTCGAATCCTGGGTAAGGCATGGGTGTTAGTTCAAGATACGTCATAAGTTAGTTTGCAAGCCGTCCGCTGCTAACCATTCAGGCATAACAGCGGGTGACTTCAATAAGCCCTTTCCAATCAATCAACCAGTGCTTGAACTTGGAAAGTCTGCAACTAGTATTTAGCTTGACTTACTTGGCGTAACATACTTTGCTTGGCGTTAAGATGTTCATCTCTGAGTATCTTACGCCATGTTTTTAACGCCGGCCAATGAGAATGTGAAACGTCACAGAAACTGCTGTAATCAGGACAGCCAACTTACGAATGCGGAAATTCCTGTGCGAGCAAAAAAAAATTCCTTTTCGTCTGCTGTATTCGAATTGGTCAGGCGAGGGTATTTTATTTTTCTGCCATGATACCTAGTAGATGGGCGGTTTCGATTGATATGCTTTTTAAGTAAAGTTTTTTTTTTTTTTACCAAGTCGAATGTGGACAGGGCCTTAACCCGTGGCTTTAGCGACCTCGTTCCGTGAGAACCAATTAGAGATTCTGGCCGCGTGGAAAGCAGAAAAAAAAAAATAGAAAAAGAAAAAATACCGGACTGCCTTACCTGATCTCGTTGTCTATTCACTCTCCGTATCAGGCCATGCTTGTCAGACGTCGTGTACCGGTTGTCTGAAGTACGTTTCTGGACGGCTTAGTGGGACATTCATAATAATTAGGTCGAGCATATCAGAACCGAGGCAGCGAACAACACTAACGTGTAGGTAATAATATAGTTTACGCATGCTATATATATATAATATATACATTTCTTACGAGTTCAGTTCAAGGTATTTATAGTTATGTTGTTTGACTTTTTACAAGTAAGTTTAATCTGATGTATAGGAGAAGAAAAAAAAGGCTGTCTGGAATTTCAAGGACATGACCATGAAGTAATGATAAATGTTGAAAAAAAGCATTTTTCGTGGAAAAAAGGAATTGTTGTTTTGCTTGACAATATAATAAGGCGTTAATAATAATGAAACAGAGATTTTCATCCCGTTTTGTGCACAGAATTATTCGAGTGATATTCTGCATGCTTAAGATTATATTAATCTCGTTATGTAACGGTAGTTTACATTTTCAACAGTGAAACGATTTAAATTATGTTTTGAAACATCGATTATCTTTAGTGAATGAATCACTGAGCATACTGAAAACATAATCGAGTGCCGCATTAAGAATCGATCAGTGCGAAGAGAGGATTAGTTACGAAGTCGACACCAGGGCACACAGAACAAGCATACGATGAAGAGAGAGACAGCTAGACCACATTTCAGCATTAACCCATTGAGAAGTACGTGCGTAATCTACTTGGCGCTACGTTTATATGGAAACCTTTAGGCTATTGAGAATAAAAACCGCGTACTTTTACAGTTTTATTGTTTCGCTGCATTTTATCGGAATCTAAGTAAAAAAAAAAGTTACAATTAGTTTACATTTCGATTTGCAAGAAGAAAACTGTTTATTTTAATCATTTATCAACTGGACAGGATGGACTGTAGCATTTGCTAACTCTGTAGCGACACATTAACTAGCGCACAGCCAAAGCGCGACTCCACTGGCCGATGGCCAGCCAATAATAAACGACGCAGAGTACAGTAGGCGTGTCATGTGTGGCCAGGACCAATAGGAGGTTGATAAGTGGATATACAGAGACCAACACAACAGATACTGCAGTATTGAAGAATATAGGCAGCTCAGGTCAACCTTGTCCTCTGTGCCAGTAAATTTGTGCCATCCTCAAGGGGTTGAATGAAAAAAAAAATCTATATTATAGAAAAAAGTCTTAATGTATCACTACGAAGTGACACAAACATTCCAGTTAAGGCTACGATCCTTCATTTCTACAGTTTTTGCGAGAATTAATTTTTTGTACCCAAACGGGAGCAGATATGATAAAATCCTCTTACAATTTTGTTAAAAATTGCTTTGTTTATGTAGTATAATTTTTTCAACACTGAAAAATGTATAATTATAACTAATTATTAAATAAACAAAATTTTCGTTAATTATTTAATTGGATAAAAGTAAACAAATTTTTGTCTTGGAAAAATTAGACTAGATAATAAAAACAATTTGTAACAAAACAGTAAGAGCATTTTACAATATCGGTCCCCGTTTAGGTACAAAAAATTAATCCTCCCAAAAGTTGTAGAAATGAAGGATCGTGGCCTTAAATCTGCTCGTGATGCCTCTCGTCGTCTGGATTTGTGTTTTCTTTTCGTGGGGCGGTGCCGCGGTGCTATAGTGGTCAGACTATTCGCCTCCCACCAAGGCGAACCGGGCTCGATCCTCTGTGGGTCTCGCTCCCGAATTTTTCGCACGTGGGAATCGTTCGCGGACGACGCCTCTGGTAGGCGGGTTTTCTCCTGCGTCTCCCGTGTCCCACCGCCATCGCATTCCGGTGCTGCTCCATGCTCACTTCGCTTCACTCCTCATCGGCTCTCAGGACCCCACCCAATTTCTCCATGCCACGTCAATAGTCTCGTCAAAAAAAATTGCTTATTTCAAACACACTGCAGAGCATTTGAAGCGCATACATATGTATAGAGGTTGTTCACGGTAAAATGAGCACTTTTGAAAGCCCTGCTTAAGATCTGGTGTGTATTCTTCCGCCTTATGTAAAATTAACATTTCCCTGGGCCTCATAATTTTGTCATGCGTCGGTTAAGTAAAAACTGTGACATTATTAGTAAAACAAATATTTTACAAATCTGCATATTTTTATATCTACTTCGATGCATTAAAAAAAGCAGAAAGCGAAAGAAATAATATAAGTTGTCAAAGATAGTTACCTAACACTTTTTATTTGATGTTGACATATGAAACTACTGCCTATCCATCGTTACAAACTTTTCTGGGCGCATGTCACTCAGTGCAGCCGTTAAAATATATACAGCTAGGGGAAGTAACTTTTTTCTAAGGATAATTTCAAAAGTGCTCACTTTATCGTGAACAGCCTTTAGTCTATTCGCGGATTTTTCGCACGTTTTGAAACAAACCTTTAAAAAATCACCCCCATTTATACGTCGTGTCTGGTTGTTTCCTAAGCATATCATGTACCATAAGCGTTTTATACTTGCGTGAACATAAAAGAGCTTTTTCTTTGTTAAATTGAACTTCCACTTATTTTCTATCTATAAAATATATGTACAGACCTGCAAGATTCGCGTTATTTATTTTCATCAAGCTAAATTTAATAGTACTTTATATATATATATATATATATATATATATATATATATATATATATATATATATATATATATGCACTTGTAGGTTCATGTTACTTTTGTAATTGGTCGACTTGTTGATTGACACCTCCTGGAGATAAATGAGCCAATAATAAACATGCAATAAAATGTACGCCCAACCACCGCCTTTTACTACCACAGCAATCAACCAATAAACAGTTGCTATCTGTATGAGAGTATATAAGACTGTGAAGTCTAGCCTACAGGTCATTGCACTCGCGAATTTGTCGGGTCTTTAAGGCTAGGAACATTTCGCGGATTCACTTCAGGACAAGGTAGACGTCAAACTCGTGTACACAGACGTTGCCTTTGCAATTGGGTCGCAGTTTATTATACATGCCCTGGGCGATATATATATATATATATTATATATATATATATATATATATATATATATATGAACTGTTTATTGGTTGATTGTTGTGGTAGCAAAAGGCGGTGGTTGGGCACAAAATTTGTTGCATGTTTGTTATTGGCTCATTTATCTCCAGGAGGTGTCAAACAACACGTCGACCAATTAGAAAAGTAACACGAACCTACAAGTGTGTGAATTTTACAACTTGTCCAGAAATGAACCAGCGAAATTCTCGGGTCTCTAACTATATCACACTGTGAACAGCATTATAATTCGGAACGCGACATGAATGAGGAGAGGCGACTACTTTGGGAGAGCGCGACAGTGGGAAGTGATATTTAGGCGCTGCCCTTTCCGTCTTGAATGCGGGGGCCGGTGAAAACGGCACAAGGTTCTCGGAAACAAGTGGGATATGAAAATCCACCGCGTGGCCCGAGCATGTGCCATCGCTCACAGCCAGCCCACGCCAGGACACCTCGTGCTACTGCTGCCCCTGGGCGCCAGGGGGGCGTTCACCTCTCCTCGCCATACGCTCTCTTGTTGCAGTCCCTCGAAGGCTGTCTTTAATCCTTTGAGGATGGCGCAAACGTACTGTCACAGAGGACAAGGTTGACCTGCGATGCACATATTCTTCAACACTGCAGTATAAGTAGAGACCTGAAGAATTCGCGGATTCATTTTGGGTCAGGATAGAATTTAAAAACCCTCACGTTCAGATTACTATTCAAATTGGTCCATGTTGTATTTACCAGCTCCTTAAGAACCCTGAACCAATAAGAAACAAGTGGTTTAAATGCTGGGCTTGAGTCGTGGCAGCAACCAACCGAGGAGGTTTGTTTATCTGGGTGATTGTACGCATGACTGTGGAGTCTAATCTGCAGGTCATTGAACTCGCTCATTTTTCCGGTCTCTAAGTATCAGTTGTGTTGGTCTCTGTATATCCACTAATAATTGTCCTATTGGCCCTGGTCATACCAGACACGCCTACTGTACTCTGCGTCGTTTATTATTGGCTGGCCGTCGACCAATGGAGTCGCGCTTTGACTCTGCACCAATTAATGTGTCGCTACAGAGGTAACAATTGTTACAATCCATCGTGTCCGGTTGATAAATTATTAAAAATAGCGGTTTTCTTCATACAAATTGAAATGTTGACTAATTGTAATTTTATTTTTTTTACTTAGATTCCGATAAAAAGCAGTGAAACAATAAAACTATAAAAGTATGTGCTTTTTTTCTCAATAGTAAAAAGGTTTCTATTTAAATAGGGATAGGAACATTTAGCGGGTTCATTTCAGGACAAGATAGACGTCAAACTCGTATACACAGAAGTTGCCTTTGCAATTGGATCGCAGTTTATTAGACACGCCCTGGGCGATTCAGAGCCAATAGCAGACAGGAAAGGAAACAATTCACGAATCTCCCTGAGTGGCGAAGCAGCCAATGAACAAACAACTTTTATAACACACGGTAAAAATATTCTGTATTTTACAAATGCTTGTATGGGGCTGCGGTGATAAAGTGGCCAGGCTACTCGCTTCCCACCAAGGCCAGCGGGGTTCGATTCCCGCCGGGGTTGCTCCCGGATTTTCGCATGTGGGAATCGTGCCAGACGCTGGTCGGCGGGTTTCCTCGATAATCTCCAGTTTCCCCCTGCTGCTCCTTCATTCCGGCGCTCGTCCACACTCACCTAGCTTCACCCACGTCGGCTCTCAAGACCTCGATGTTAAGACCTCTTCACTCGCTAGCAAATGTCTGTAGCAGTACAATAATTTATCTTGTAAAATTACTATTTATTAACTACAATAGTCGTGATTGTAATAGACCTCGAGATATGTTGTTATTGTGCTGGCCCGTATCCACGATATAAACTAAAATGGCAAACAATCAACAACTTAAAACCCGTATATAAGCTGTTTGTGCAAAAACTAGGGCTGATGTAAAGTGTAGTTAGGTGCAAAAAGAAATGTATTGCAAGTTTGGATATCGTAAAACACTTCACACAACTCAAATAATGATAACATTTAAAAACACGTGACTATTCCTCACCAATAGAGGCCTGCAACATTCGCGTTATTATTTCGGGACACATTAAACTCAAAACACACGTAGCTTTGCAATGCGTTTGTGGTTGGACCTTACTGGCGCTTTGACACGCCCCAGGTAATCCTGCGCCAATAAATAAACACTTGACAGTTGTGTGCCCCAATCACGTGCAGTTCAGTCAGAAAGGGGGTGGTTCCACATCTAGGCGGCAGCCAATGGAGAAACGACGCCGGCTCGAGTATGTACAGTATTGTGAAGTTTAGCCTGATGCCTAATAATAACTCTAATTTGGCAGGCCCTTACTCATCAACTGTTAGTGTCAATGTTTCATATATAAACAGAACTATTACATTGAAATTAATGAGTTCTTAACCAAACAACTTCACAGTTATTTTGTAGGTTTTGAGTGTTATACTATTTGGTACAAAAATAATCCTAAGGTACGCATGTCAATTTGGTTTTATGGTTAAGGGTCTGGGATATTAACGTATGAAATGTGGGTTATAGTCCCTGTGATGTAAATGTGTGACTTTTTTTGGTAACCTTTTTTAAATAATGTTTTTCCTTGTTCTTTGTTAATTTATCACGTTTGTTTCCTACTACAAGAAAAAAATTAATTCCCGATTCTCAACGATGTAGGTTTTAATTCAAGCCTGTCATTTGGATTACTACAAATATGTGTTTTGCAGAGTTTACAAGAAACATTTGTAAGTGTGCAAAGGATTTTTCTGAGCAACTGGGTTTACAAGGATTTTTCTTGTAAAAGTAGAAAAAATTTCTCATCGTGCTTTTTCCAAGAATAATTATTTTTTTAATCGCGTGGATATTGCAAAATTATATGTTAGTGTCAGTATTTTTTGTAGTGTACAAATAAAATTAACAACGGCAACTTGAAGGTGTTGTCTTGATTCATTTTAAGGTATGCTGAGCAAACGTTGATTTTAAAAATTCAGGGTCAGCCACGAATATGCAATTATTTCCTTACTTTCAGGAATTAAAAAAAAAAAAAAAAAAAAAAAAAAACACCTTGTACGGTTAGATAGACATCTTCATATTGCTCTTGCGTCTTATTTCAACGAGAATTACCTCATTTCTGTACTATGTGAGTTTTAATTATTTGCACATTTATAAAACAGTAAAATAGTGATTCTTACAACGTGTATTAATGCGAAAACTATGTGCTCAAAAAATCTTATTTTCTGAGGAAATAGTAATAACTGATAATATGTTTTTTTTATAACTATAAACCGCATAATGTTCAACTTGTATATATTATCTGTTATTACACTGTCATTTTTTGATGTTTTTACTGAGAAATTGGTGTAGTGGACAGACTACTCGCCTTCAACAGTGTGTGGTACAAAAAACACGTTTTTTCGTCGCCAACGTCCTTAAAACGTAGACAGCAAATGTAGTATGGACATAGCCGTCTTTAGGTGGCCATGGTAGAGTGCATACTAGCGACCACCCTCCCGCCTCTGACAATGGCCTGCTTTTCTACCAGTATTACAGGTCGTTTCACTCTCTCTCCCTCTCTCTCTCTCTCTCTTTCTCTCTGTCCCTGATGCTTGCTTATATATATAAAAACGATTGGTCATTGTTAGAGAGCCACGAATTTCGCGGGTTCAATTCTAGACAAGTTGGAATTCACACACATGTACGTTCTCGTTACGTTTGTGATTGGCCGACTTATTTGACACCCCCTGGAGATAATTGAGCCAATAACAAATATGCGATAAATAGTGTGCCCAACCACCGCTTTTTACTACCACAGCAATCAACCAATAAACAGTTGATACCTGTATGAGAGTATATAAGACTGCGAAGTCCAATCATGAAAGAATAAACTAGTCTATTCGTGGTTTCGTCTCACTTTTTGAATCAAACATTGGATAAATCACTCCACGTATGACGTGTTTAGTTATTTCCTAAATACTTCATGTTTCGTAGCCGTTTTATACGTCTCTTAACATAAAACTTCATATTTTTCGTTAATTTGAAGTTTTACCAATTCTTTTATTTATAAATTGTAGTATATGATTTGTAATAAATATGAATAGAAACAGTGAAAAAATATGTGTGTTGGTAGTGCCTAGTAAGAAATAGTCCTCATACAAATACTATTAAAACTAGGTGCGTAAGAATTCTGTGCTATTTCCCTCGGTGTAATTTTCTAGACTTAATTAACTTAGTTTGCACGAAGCGGAGGAATATCCTGGAAGTAGAACTTAAGCAGGGCTTCAGAAAAGTGTGGAGTAACCGTGAATGGATTATAGTTAGAATGTTGCAGAAGATATGTTGTCTCAAAAATGTTCGTGTTTTTCCGTCATCACTAGTCACGGACATAGCTTAGTGTGTGGGAAGCCCGGTGACGTCATTCGAGACGGCGCCATAGAATCTCTAGTCCTGACGTGGGCACACACGTTCGTCTGTGCGATTCGGTCGTCAACTGTCAGTCGCACGGACTTGTTGTCCTTTCATCCACCAGGGGGAGCTGGTAAATCCCCCCCCCCCATCACGGCCGCCATGGCCTTACGATTTAAAAGGTTTCTAAAAAAAATATGATTTTTTTTCTCTTAAGTGGTAAAATTTTCTAAGTTCGAAATGGTGGCCAAAGGTCAAGGTCAAGGGTATCATTCAGAATTTTGGTTTCCCGCTGCCAGCGCCCACCGACAACGCCCGCCACCAGCGCCTGCCATTTTTCAAATGGCTGCCGTCGTCGTTGTACTGGCCGCCAACATGGCCACCAGTCATCATTTTTGCTAGACAGTGTGACTTCCAAGATGTCGGACCGGATTGACAGAGCAGGATGTTCTGGTCCAAGATGGCTCCAGACGTTTCCAAAAAATAGCCATCGTCGGCGTACTGGTCGCCAACCACCGCCTACCACCGACCGCCATTTTGCGAATGGTATACGCTGGCGCACTGGCCACTAACATGGCCGCCGCCACCAGCCGGTATTTTGTCAGACAGTGCGACGTCCGAGACTTGGCATTCATACTTAATCCTTACAACATAATGCCACTCCAATTAACAGTGGTCATACACCGACTTACAGGCAGTCATACTCTGTCTTCATGACCTACCCACACTTATGTACCAAGCCTGCCTGCACACCGAACCTTCATGGCATGTACTTAGAGGTAGTCTGTTCACACTTGTGTACTGACCCTACGATCTTCTATGTCCATAATTATACACAGTCATACTTTACCCAAGCACTGTGCCTTCATAGCCATACTCTGTCTCCCACCACCACCACCACCACTGTGTGTCCGGGTCCAAGACCACAACAGTGTGTTCAAGCTTGTCATGCACTGTGGTTCTTCGTGTACCAAGACTTTAATGTACTTATTGAAGGGCAGTCATGTGCTCTCTGTACATAGCATACATCTCTGCTTCTATGAATACTCAGCAATCGATTCTGTTCCGACAATGTCAGCCTCATCCAACATGAAAGGTGAGTACATCATGTATTGTATCATATTCAACCTTACCATCGCTCAATTTAGGAAGTAACCATATCACACATATAGTATAACATTCAATATGCCTTCTAATTGCCTTACTAAAACCGATTGTCAGGTTGGCTGAGAGGTCTTAGGTGCTGTATTTAAGCTCCGGTTCCCTGTGTGGGGAGGGTAGGTTCGAATCCTACACTTGACAGATATTTTTTCCTCTTCATTGTTGGTGTGTTACCCATGTTAGATAAGGATTTCGTGTGTGCATAAGACGAGGGTATATACACAGTCACACAGGCTCTCTGGCTCATTCGAGCTCTGACAGACTTGAGAGTGTATCATTTAAGTCAGCTATATATATATATATATATACATACATACATACATACAGATCGTCAGAAGTAGTGAACAACACTTCTGCCCAGCTATCATGTAAAGCGAAAAACGAAGCTGCTACCCAGGATGTTGAGAACGTCAATGTGATCTCCAAGTCCACTGAGAACGATAATGTGACTTCCGCATCTGCTGAGATCGACCATGTGACCTTCACGTCTACTGGTGATGATGTGCCGACATTAGCAAAGTGAAAGCATGTTGATGAGACCTACTCAACTCGGAAGAAGAACACAGATTCAGTCATGTATAGTAAACCTTCTGCGAAGAGTGGCATGAAGCCTGGCTACTCGGAAGCCACCAATGACCTAATTGATAGACTACAATGGTTGGTTTCATTGCAGATAGGTGGATGCGATTACTGATGGACTCGGAGCTGGAAGCTTTATTGAATTATATGTATGTATAATGTATGACAGAGCAATCATTGTGCTCTGAGCTTCCAGTGGGTTCATTTCGCGACTTACGGCACACCTGGCATCAGGCGGAGGTCCCAAGGAGCGCAATTAGCATATTAAGGTCCCTACCTATAAAAAATTTAAAATATTTTCCTCTCTTCCCATGGAAGATTCCAGATCTTACGATCATATGTCAATGGTGGCCATTTTGTCAGCCAGTAAAAAGTTTTCCGAAAACAATGGCTGCCATTTTGGCTGCCAGTGGAAATTGTTGTATATGTGATATGCATTGAAGTATAGGTACACAGCAAGTGCAGGTCAGTCCTCTGTTGTTGTTGTGGGGGTACAGACCAGCTGTGAGCATTGGTGGTTCAATACACGAGTGTTGGTCTAAGTATGAGTGTTGTACACTGAAGGTTCGATGCGGGTTATGACTGACTGTAATTACAAGCTTCTGTACACGAGTGTGTGGGTCGTGGTCTGGTCGTAATTGATGGTTTCGGTTCAGTCGGTTCGTAAGGGGGGTTGTTTTACCAGAGCGGTCCAGTATCATTTTCATTGTGTGTGTGATCGTATTACAGTACAGGGTGACCTCTCGCTGACCCCTCCCTGACTGCTCCCTGTTGTTATTACCTGCTTCGGTACACGAGTGCAGATCGGAGATACTGGTGAGTGTATAGGCTCTTGTTATGATATTTACTAGTTGTATCTCAAACGGTTCGGAAATTACAACAAACTATGTGGTGTATCAATGTCTGTAATTGTAAAAAAAGGTGGTATATGAGTACAGGTCGGCGACAGAGCATGACTGTCTGTAATTACAGATGGATCGGTACATGAGTGCTGGTCGGAGACAGAGTATGACTGTCGTGCTAGTCTCTCTTCATGGGCAGTGGGACCGACGAATGACTACATGTGCTTTCAACGGGATGCAAACCTACGATACCATATTTATTCGAGTAGGCTACAGAAAAAAAATGTGTCAGGTGCAGGGATTTTAACCCACTCTCATTAAACTGAAACGAGAACTTATATCAGACGCCTTAGGCCACTCGGCCAATCTGACAATTTGTATTAATGATGGAATTACATCGCTTTTGTCGAATGCCATACGATATATGGTCTTGTCTAGCTGTTGCTTGTGCAATACATACGTACAGGTAAGTAGGTATTTTTTTCTTTTCGTACACTCTAGCGGACGATGCGAGAAAGCGCACAGAGCGATGCATATGGCTATTTCTATTCTTGCATGTGGCCTCTCTCTACGGGAATCGGACCTGCGTTACCTCGAGGATGGTTCAGGATACATGATTTAGTTACTTTCAATAGTATACCGGTAAGTACAGCAAAAAGGGGGAGGTGGTGGGGATGTAGTAATAGGTCGCTATCTATCGAGAACGGAAAGGCGGGACCGGTCATCGTGGTCTCCGCTTCCTGCGAGGTCACATCATCGACGAAGACGATGACGACGACGATGGTGAGGTGCTGGTGGCCTACATTTATTCACCGATACACCAGTTAAGGTAGGGGATAATTCGTTTTCGTAATAGGAAGCTTATCACTCTAGCATGTGTTGTTGTATGTATGGGGACTCGGATGTCTAGCGATGACTGTGTATTCAATGCGAGTGACATCTCATTACATACATACATACATTCATGTCTTGGTATTTGGCTCACAGGTGCTGGGCCGACGGTACTGATAGAATGTCTGGAAGTAAGTAAGCTGATACACAAGTGCTAGGAGGGTAGGCACGTGGCGAGTCGTTGGTACTTTGCCCACCGGTGGCAAGTGCTCGAGGATGTATGGTTAGAGGTGATTTAGGCAGGCAGAGGGGAAGGACAAGGGTTAGAGAGAGAGGGCGCAGGGACGAGTGGAAGGTCGCTGTTCGAGGTGCCGAGGGAAGCACATGAGGAAGTGTGTGTGTGTGTGTGTGTTGCCCGGTGGTAGCACCGAGGGGACAAGAGAGACAGAGGTGAGTAAGAACGGGGAGACATGCAGGCCGACATAAGTTTGCATGTCCCTTCTCGTCGTCAGGTGGGTTATGCATGTATTGTGATTTTGGTAGTTGTACCTCAAACTCTTTGTAACTTACAGCCATCTATCATAGTCGTGGTTGATGCCTACATTATGAATTTGGCGCCAAAAACTCAAATGGTTCGGAAATTACAGTCAACTAAGCTTATAAGTTGGTATAGGGCATACTTGTCACTACGACTCCTCTTCTCTTCGTGATGGATGTCTATCATATGAATTTGCCAACTATAACTCAAATGGTTCAGAAATTACATCAACTATGCTTATACTCTGACATTGGACATACTTATATCTGCGACCATCTTCCTAGTCATAGCAGATGTCTATGATATGAATTTGACAACTATAACTTAAATGGTTCGGAAATTACAGCCACCAATGCTTAAAAGTTGACATGGGGCATATTTGTCCCACGACCCTTCTTCTAGTCAGGGTGGACGACTATGTTATGAATTTGACAACTATAACTTAAATGGTTCGGAAATTACCGTGTCAACTATGCTTATAAGTTGACATGTGCCATATTTGACCCAACCTCCTAGACCCACCTCCTAGTCGGGGTTGATGCTTATATTATGAATTTGATAACAATAAATTAAACGGTTCGGAAATTATAGCCAACTATGCTTATAAGTGTTATGCACATACACAGATTTCAGGGGAGGCAGTGTTACACAAGATCCGAATGAATGATCGTTCGCAATGCCCTGATGCCCACTGCCGGGGAGGCGCTGGCTGCCAAAATAGTCGACATCCTCAGCTGGTCGCCAATTGTCCTGGATAGACATAGATAATCGATACCAAGATGGCCGCCGGGATTGATATGAATTTGAGAAGCTCCGAATTTGAGAGAAGCCCCGACCGTTTCAGCCACATTGTGCAAACCTCCGCCACAAACGACAAACTGCCCCTATTATGTTAATTAGCACTGGCTGTCAAGATGGTCGCCATCGGCGGTAGGGGAATTCGGGAAATTTTGCGGGAAAACGGGAAAAATGACTTGCACGCGAAATCGGCCATTTCGGGCAGGAAAAAGGGAAAAGAGAGAGATTCGGTGGGTCCTTAATATGCTAATTGCGATCCTCGGGTCCTCCGCCTGACGCCAGGTGCACCAGAACATACTATTTTATACTACTCTCGACCACCGCGGACCCCGATGCGGAAATGACTGGAGCGAAGTAACGGCCCTCAGTTCGTCGCCTCCCGGCTAATTAAACCGCGAAGGACGGGGGTTTCCTTTCTAATCGGGTGACGCGTGATCGTCCAGACAATTCTGTAGACTTCCGTGAACAAGTTTCGAAAATAATGGCTAGGGGTATTTAGGTACACTTTATTCGCGGTATCTTCAAACTTTTAAATCAAACTTTCTAAAATTCATACCATGTAAGACGCGTGTCTTTTACTAAATATGCCGCATATCACGAGCGGTTTATACTCCCCTTAACATAATAATATTTTATTTTTTGTTAAATTGGACTTCTACCTATATTTTATTTATACATTATAATATTTAATTTGTCGTTATTGTGAATAAAAACCGGGAGAAAAAATGGGGTTAGGCTGTGCTGGGGACTCGGCCGTTTGTTTTGCGTGAATACGTCTACGTTGACGCGCTCGGACGCCTTGATGTTGTTTTTAGGTGCCCGGCACCGCTTCACTCGATAACATGAGGTTTTACGGGTATCACTGGATTGCTTTTGATATGATCTTTCCAACCGTATACGATTTCTGTATTTCGACTTGGCTTTCTGACGCGTATGGGCCGAATTTGTGTAAAGTTTTCTTAATTTTTTACATTAAACTCATACAAATTCACTATAACGACGCCACACAAAAGTTTTTATACAGGTACTCGATTTATATTGACGAGAGTTGTCGATTGAAACTTAAACGAGCGTCGTAGCTTCTCCTAATCAAAAGTTATACTACGCGAAATTTACGAGACGCGGCGAAACGATCTTGAAATCCCCCCCCCCCCCTCCTTAACAAACCAAGTGATGCTTCGCAGTCCTCACTCAACGTAACATATTCTTTGATCC
This sequence comes from Dryococelus australis, assembly GCA_029891345.1. Taxonomy (NCBI): domain Eukaryota; kingdom Metazoa; phylum Arthropoda; class Insecta; order Phasmatodea; family Phasmatidae; genus Dryococelus; species Dryococelus australis. The sequence goes on from CM057005.1 coordinate 91,993,716, forward strand.
TTTGGCAATCGAGTGATGTAAATGAAGTTTGAATGTAGACGATAGATTCAGATCTTCAATGCCAAACTGTATCCCCCGATTTTGTTATCAACGTATTTCTGAATTGTCTCCCACTATGGCTGCAAATTTAAAGACGTATTCTCGTCAAATGGCGCGTTGGTAATGCCTAGTAAGAAATAGTTCCCATGTCTCACACGCCATGTTGAATTATTGGTTCCAGCTTGTTTCAGTTGTATACCGACACTTATTACGAAACTGCTACTATACAATCACGACACTATACGTTACGCTGAAGTACAAACATAAATTCTGAAAATTCTTTAAGTAGTCATACCGTATTTTTTCGAGAATTACGAGCAGATCAATACCATTTTGCAATCACCATATCACATGTGGACGAAGTTTGACAACTAAATTTGAAGGGGATTGTCAATTGCGATAATGCTTTAGTAAAAAAATATTTGGTTTGGTTAATTCACTGAAAAGGAAGTTATAACATATAAACGGAAAATTCAACATGGTGGGTGAGGCCAAAGCTTAAACTGATTGCAAAACATTTCAGGGTGTTGTCCCTCTGCTGTAATTATAATCTTAGTTAAGCTTTGTTCGAGCAAGGCAGAGGAATAGCCTGCGAGAAAATCTTCAGCAGGAATTCAGGAAGTTGGAAGTAACTAGGAAATGAGCATACCGGGTTCAGATCCCGGCAAAAATGTTTTGGCTAGTTCTGACCTTCCATAGGTAAGTTATGTTTAGGTCGCGCCTGAAGGTCTTCAGACTAAAAAAATATATATATATATATCCATGCAGTTGAAACAATTTCTATTACATTTCGGAGCGTTCGTCTGTTTTACTATCAATGCAGGGGAAATTTAATGTCTATGGTTTTAAATAATAAAAAATAAAAAAATGGGGAATGATTACGTCTAATCATAGAATACATTTTGTGTTCACTTACGTTGTTAGAATAATTTGAGAGTGTAAATTCGTTCGTTTTCCTAAAACGAATTCTATAACATAACTTTTAAAAATAATTAGAAGTACATTTCCATGTGTTCCGTGATGTTAAGATATAATCCAAATATTCTGAAACTAATTAGTGCCTAATTATTTTTTACGCTTTGAAGAAACTTGACATTATTGTGGCAACACATGAATGAAATGTCAAATCAGTGTAGAAATAGCGTTCATATACTGTATTAGCATTACTACGACTTTAATATTTATTAGGCCTATTTCGAAAAGTTATTTAAACACGACTTAAGGAAGCCACGATAGTTTTTTTTTTTTAAATACTCGAACTTATTTACCGACGTTATTTTTTAAGTACTGGCAACTTTAAATTTTAACTTAATGGTAAAACTTAATATAAGTATAATTGTGGACGAAGCGCACAGAATTTCCCATTTCATTTTTTTGGAGTTATTATGTTTACTTCAACGTTTAAAATTAACTGTTTGCGAAGGAATATATTTTTGCTTTTGGGTATAAAAAAAGTATATCTTAAAATTTCCTATAACTTCCGTAGTTAGTGTTTCTTTTTTAAATTCTATTTCACCGCTCCATTTTTTTTCATTGTCAACAAATGACTACCGAAAGTTTCATACAAAGTAGTATATACAAACATGTAGAACTGTTTATTGGCTATTGAACGCTTGGCTGGTGCGTAAAGTGCATTGAAATGGTTCGGTAAAAAAAAAAAAAAAAAAAAAAACACGTTACCAAAAAAACAGTTAGGATATTTTGTAGTGGTTTCTAAACACGAAAAACATTTAAGAAACGTTCGGTGGCCAAGACAAGTTTCAATTTTTTTTTTTCTCGAAAATTCCTGAAACGCGTGTTTTTTTTTAGAATCCGTTCTAGGCCCCGCGCATCCGATCAGAGAATGGGTTCGCCCGCGTCAAAGAAACCTGCCGCGCCGTTTCGCCTCTGCGTACTTCACCTGCTCTGTGTGGCACGTCACGCGGGTTTCGATCAAAACTTGATCGGGCGGGTGCGCGCGTGTGTCTGTGTTCGAAATGTGTGTCACCGGACGTAAGGGCAGCCCGGTGATTGAAGCGACCGGCTGGAGCGCTGCGACCTTGCCCAAGGTCAGCGTGCAACATCGCAGATCTGCTCCCCCCCCTCCCCCCTTTTTTTTTTCCACGTTACTAACCAACAATCTCCCCCCCCCCTCCTCCTCCTTCTTTCGCGAGCTATTCTCCCCTCCCTTCCCCTCTTCCCGTTCAGCAACAACACCGCTCTTTCACTTTCCGTAAACTGCGGTTCGAGTACTCACTGCGCACAGTTACAGGTTGTTCAACGGTAAAGTGAGCGCTTTTGAAAGCCCCGTTGAAGATCTACTTGTATGCACATTGTGTATTCTTCCGCCATTTATAAAATTAACGTTGTTATAGGTCTCATCACTTTATTCATGATTCGGCCAAGTGAAAATGTCAAATTATTATAAAAGTAGGTATTTTACACATATGCTAATTCTTACACATTTAATCATTTTAAAAAAAATAGAAAGCAAAAGAAATAGTTTCTTAACCGTTTCAGGCCCACTTTAATTTTTGGTTTCAGGTGTTGCAAACAAAAAAATATATATAATGTGTACTGTACTTAACTTGGTTCGTTTTCACAGCCAATGAGCTGTAGGCTATATGATCGGCTTCAGTAACATGGTCCTACACGTGTATAATGTATGTGCACAATTGTGTGCGCTGTGTCTGGATGGGTTAATTCACAGATGTTTACCCAACTCTGTTAATTCAACGCTAAGAGAGGGAACTGCTTTCTCTGAGTCGTTGCCAACTTTACTGGTCACAGACCAATCAACGTGCCCGTGAAATTACATGCAGGTGGGGACGGCGACATTTTCCAAAGGTTGATTTCAAAAATTCCCGGGTGACTGTGAACATCCTATAGGTACAGCGCGTCCACGGTTACTTTTTCCACTTTTCTGAAGCCCTGCTCAAGTTCTACTTTCACACTATCCCTCCGCCTCATGCAAACAAAGCTCCACTAAGGGTTGGAAATCACGCCAAAAGCACAGCGCACTGCGTTCGTGCGCACTCAGTTTAATAATATTTTGCATGAGAACTATTTCTTACTAGGCATTATCGACACAACTATTTTATCTCCATTTTGTTAATATACGTATATCTAATTTATAGGCATGATGTAAGTGAAAATTCAACTTAACCAAAAACAAGGTGTGTTTATTTTAACAGAAGTATAAAACGCTTGTGAAACATAACACGTTTACGAAACAACTAAACGCGTTAAACATGGCTGATTTTTCAAAGGTTTGATTTTAAAATTGTGCAAAGATGCTACGAGTAGACTACAGAAGTGGATGACTTCCAATGGAGCACTTTACCAAACTGTGCGAGAAGTAGGACTGATAAACAAAATTTAATACATAGGCCTACACTACCAAATTGTTAGAGTTTTTGTTGCATATTAAAGAAGAATTCATTTACTGTGCTAAATTGTAAAATATTTTGATAGTATTGTTTCCGCGACATTTGCCACCCACCTGAAATCTATCTTTTTATAATAATTTGCTGTATAAAAATATTGTTTATAGAATTGCGACCAAGTATAGACGTGCAAAATTCACGCCATTATTTAAAGACAGAATGAACTGCAAGTTACTGTGTGCGTTTGACTGACTTCAGTCACTGGCTGGATATATGTCTGTCACGCCTCGGAGAACTCCTGAGCCAGTAATATCAGTCCAGCGATGTAGTGGCCAATCTCTTTTGAGGATATGAAGCAGGTAGGTGACGTTGATTAAAGTTCAAAGGCCAATGAGACCACGGACTGTGCTCACTTGTTTATAAGACATTACAGCCTATCCTCTTACTGAAAGATAACGCGAATTTCGCACGTCTCCGGACATAAGGAACACTCGGTTTCCTTTGATATTTGAGTGTAAGTGTTGTCGACTGTTACATTTGCCTTATACTACTTTTTGGTATTTTTAAGAACAGGTGTAAGTGGCATGGAAGTCCAAGTTGCCATAAAAACTATAATTTTCTGGTTGCAGTGTCGAAGAGTGATTCGTCTGTACACGGCAGGGTTCGTTCCCGAAAACCGAAGCTACAGTACAGGAAATATGGCGAAGTTCCGAACAGTACTTTGTATTTACGGAACTCATCTTCTTGCACTGGAGTCGCAATAGCCCGACGAACACGACACGACAGACAGATATTACGCCAGAGCTCGACGGGATTTCATATTACATTTTATTCAGTGTTCTCAATACCCCGACGAAATATGCCCTACAAGTGTGTTAGTTGGCTGTTGGAAAATCCTAAAACGGCAAGTTATACTTATAATATCCAATACATAATTTTTAAAACTCGCGATAAAGTGAATGATAATTTTGCTTTTGACAATATTTAAAATCTTACGAAAAAGGATTTAGAAACAAACCGGGCCGTTATATTGGCGGAAAGATAGATTATTATTTACTACAGTAGAGAAATACGCACCAATTTTTTTCTTCTAATGTTGTATTTACATTTTATGCTCGCACCGACGAGTCCGACATTTAGGAAAGTGGAAATAGATTCTACTTTTGTCGGGCTGTCGGGGCTGCGATTTTATCGGACCGACGTCACCATGACCTTGCATTTTAATTGGCTGATGCTTAGATTTCGTCGTGTTGGGGTAGCCGTGTCGGGGGTATTGTGACTTCCCACTCTAAAAAATGCACACACAGTTTTCTGTACGACAAAGAAATTCTTTTCTTTAATGCTGTTTTGTTTACAGCAACACAATGCAGCTTTAATTCAAAGATAAGGTTACAGAAACATATTTGCTGCTAATCAACGTTTTCTTTATATGTTTTTGTTTTATTGGTAATATTACCTCTCTTTATAGCAAAGAAATAAACATTAATCGAGCTGCTTTTGTTGACAGTAAAGAAATATTACTCTCTACCAAAGGTAACAGTTGAAAGATTTTCTGTCGTACACTGCAGTTTTTAGTACGAAACTGTTGTCCCAATACAAACGTTCATAAACCAATAAGAATATTCTGCAGTTACGATACCGCAGTGGTACACATTGCGGTATCGTAACTGGAAACACTGGAAAATAAGGTAAAACTGGTACATTGCGGTAAACGCAGTAAAGTACAGGGTAGTGTCCGGTGTGGTATGGACCAGTAGGTAGAGCCACGAGTATTTCGCGAATTCATTTGGAGGCGAGGTAGTCTCCGAACACTTGCTCTTTTCTCCTACTGTTGTGATTGGACGACAGTTGTTTTGACACGCCTCGTTTAACTGTGAGCCAGTAATAAGCAGGAAGCAGCACATTTATAGTCCTGCAGACGTTTCAATTTATTCTAAAGTTCGGCGATTCTCCACACCACCAATCGCAATTATTTCCAAAAGGTGCCATTGCGTTCTGGTCCATGTTGCGACAGTACATCAAATGCCTTTCGAAAGTAAGACGAACGTAAGAGGTCGCAGTGGTCAAGTGGTGTATGGCGTTAAGTTTGTAGCACAAAGAGTATGGGTTAGATTCCTCGGAGCTGCTCTCACTTTTTCTGCCAGTATTATTTTGACATAATTGTTCTTTCTCTCTCATTTACTGCAAACGACAGTGCAAGGTTATCTTATTCATCACTACATAGGTCAAACAAAAATTATATTTGTGGCAAGGCTACTTCGCGGTGGTTCATATTGAAACCAAAATTTTCTTTGCACCTACAAATTATGTGATGCAGCAAAGAAAGCGTTTTTACAGCGCAGCTTTACGGATCGCGTTTCCGTGTATCAACTGCAACATTTCCGGAAATAATTCCTTTGACTATGCCGGATATTTTGACAGTGTGAAGAAATATGCTATTGCGATGTTCCAGAGAAGCGACCAACCGTCGTGCACGAACCACCTCTTCAGTTGTGGTCACGGGGAGGATGTCTCCAGCCAGTTCCAGCAGCCTGTCCTGGAGAATTTCCGGTCAGGCGATCAGGCATCGCGTGGGCCCGTTAGGTAACCGCCCAGGATGCCATTTCACGCCACTTGTATAGCAGCGACCGCAGAGAGAATTCGCATGAAAGACTTTCTAATCAATAAGAGATTAAGGCCCTTCCAACAGTCATTAACCACTCATAAATATATCTTATTGCAGTACCAGGCTTTAAATTTTGAGTGTGGTGAATGTATTTACTGTGTTTATTGCTCACATTGCAAGGTTTATATTAAAAAGTAGCAGGAAGATGGAAATCGGATGAAAGGAAAAATTTTGAAGGGCCTTAAAAAGTGCTCACTTTACCGTGGATAGCCTATACCTGCGCGTTAATTGCTAGTTGCCATGGTACAAATGACTGCATGTATTTTCGTATGTTATAAATTATAATATAAGCGGTATATTTTTCGGTGCACCCAGAGATAACAATAAACAAATTCTACAGAAATTTTGCCATCGCACAGTCAATTTTTTTATTCCCCGCGGGCGCACAGGAATGCAAATACGACAAATCCTAACAAATGCACGAAGGAAACAAAATTCGAATATTGCGCAAATAAGATTTCGAGAACACCGACAGAAAATGCAATAAAGTAAGCATCTGGATACGAATAACTAGGTAGACAGTCTATCAAAAACGATATACCTGTGTCTCGCGTCAAAAAAGTATCAATAAAATTAAAAAGGAAGGATGGAAAAGGGGGTGGGGGGGGGGGGGAGCGACTCCGCGAAACCCAACGTTCTGATACTATTTTTCAAGGAAAACTATAGGCTGCTCACGGTAAAATGAGCTCATAATGTGCATACAGGTAGATATTAACTACCTGTATGCACATTGTGCATTATTCCACAATATGTAGTACAATTAACGTTGCCATGGGTCTAGCCACTTCATTCGTGCGTCGGTCAAAGGCAACTCTAACATTTTTCGAGAAGTAAATATTTTATAAATGTTTTTTTTTTTCTTACACTTTTATGAATCCAAACAAACAAAAGGTGAAATAAAATATTTTAGTACTCACAAACGTGTACTTAACACTTGTAATTTAAAGTTTACACGTGGAACTATTTTCTCTTCGTCGTTGTCAACTTTACTGGACACCTGACAGTCAGTATACCCGTTGATACGCAGGTAGAGGCAGTGAAATTTTACAAAAAAAAATATCACCAAAAAATAAATTTCTAGGAATTTTTTTTTTGTGACCTCCCCCATGTGATGATAGTAGTGATACTTAAAATGTTGATAGCCACCATAATTACAGGAATCCGACACGTATGGCGGTACACAATGACAACGTCGCGCGTAAAAACAGTAACTGGAAAATTGAGCGAATTGATTTTAGGACAAGCCACAATTCGGACACATGTCGGGAGGAGTTGATTCTCCACAGCTCGGAAGGTGAAGGGGGGGGGGGGGGGGGGAGGGAGCCGAAGTCGATTTCTTTCACAACGAAGCTAATTCGTGTATGAGGCGGTTAATCAAATAACGATCTTCCGCACTATGGCAGTTAGCAAATCGCCGTGGAAGCCTTTGGAAAACAAATATGGCGAAGAGATTTTTTTTTTAACTTCCTTTTCCCCCACCACTGACGTTTCTACATCCCCTTTCGCTTTTGTACGCCCCGGACAGCAAGATGTCTGCACTTTTACATTTAAAACGCTGTTCCATTTGTCAGTTTTGCATGTACGTATAGTCTATTCATAGTAACTTCATCCTTTTCGAATCGAACCTTTGAAAAATCATTCCATGTACGAGTATGGTGTGTTTGGTTGTTTCCTAAGAATGTAATGTGTGACAAGCATTTTATATTTCTGTTAAGGTTAGAGTATCTTATGTTTTAACATTACGATTTGGGAATAATATTTATTTTAAATTCAGGCGAATTAAAACTGGTACAATATAAGTGTGTCGGAAACGCCTAGTAAAAAAGAGTTATCATGCGAAACATTCTTAAACTGAGTGCGCCCAGATGCGATGTGTTGTCGCTTTGGTTCAATTTTCGTTGTTTAGTTAAGCGCTAGTCTTTCGACAACATGGAATCTATAGTGAAGCTACAAAAATTACAAGTGTATTACTTTTCTTATTACAAAAATTTCCGTAAGTGTTTCCTGCGTAAAAATGAACCCATTTTAATAAGACAATAAATACTGCCTGTAAATGATGAGAAATTTTCATATTAATGTTTTCCCCTGTCTGGCGAAAATCCAATTCCGCTCGCGTGTTCCGAGTCCGTTTGCTCATACGTATCCGTGCATTGTAGAACGGGCCTGAGCACCCGGTGCCGCGGTAGAGGCGGCGGATGAGCGCAGTCGGCCCCGAACTGTGCTACGCGAGTACGCGAAGCATTGTTGTCGCACGCAAATTGCTGTGTCTTGTTGTTGCCTTCTCACGATTTCCAGAGAGAGAGACACGCTGCCGCCCGCCGGACGACATGGCCGTCACGAAGCTGTTCGCGATCAAGTGACCACTTTTGAAACGGAACTGAACGGGCTCACTTAGTGACGTTCACCCCCGTAAAGTTGGTAACGATGGATGGAAAGTAGTTCCATATCTTAACGTCGAAGGAAAAAAAAAAGTGCTAGGCAACCATTTGTGATAACTTAAAATTATTTACCTCGCTTTCTCTTTTTTAATGCGTCTAAATGAAAAAATGTGCAGATTTGTAAAGTATTAACTTGACGCATGAATAAAGGGATGAAGTCCATGGCAATGTTAATTTTACGTAAGGTGAAGAATACACAACGTGAATATAAGTAGATCTTAAGCAGGGCTTTCAAAAGTGCTCATTTTACCGTGAACAGCCTTTTCAAGGACAAACAAGCACGGACTTACGGTTACTTCCAACTTTTCTAAAGACCGGTTAACACTTTGTAGACTAAGCTCGAGTGTAGCTCCAGCAAAGCTAATTTGGAACTGTCTTTGTTGTTCAGAACAAAACTCGCTAGGATGTGCAGTCTTTGTTCGGCTAGTGTTTAACATGACCTCACAAGAACACTAAAGCGCAGTAACAATGATATTCCTAACGGTATCATTTATTCTTTACTTTTATAGCCACTCAAAGGGGCGTGGTTGTAAATCTTTTTATACGATAAAGGACATTTGATTGGGTCAATATCAGCTCGGCTCCCTATTGGTTGATGACCGGATAAAAATGAACGCAGTAAAGTACAGGGTAGTGTCCGGTGTGGTATGGACCAGTAGGTAGAGCCACGAGTATTTCGCGAATTCATTTGGAGGCGAGGTAGTCTCCGAACACTTGTTCTTTTTTCTTGCTGTTGTGATTGGACGACAGTTGTTTAGACACGCCCCGTTTGACTGTGAGCCAGTAATAAGCAGGAAGCAGTAGTGTGAGTGAGTGTTTAACAGTCCTGTACAGAGGCCTCACTTGATCACAGCAACCAATGAACAAACCATAATGTCTCGAGTGTATAGAGGGCTGGCCAGTCTAGCTTGCTGCCAACTCCACTCGCGAAATACTCGGGGCTCTACCAATAGGACGATGGTGAGTTCTAACACAGACACCAACAGAATCGTCGGTGTTCTTACAGTAGAGGTTATAGGTGACTCACTTGTCTTAAGCGCCAGTAAATGTGCGTAGACCTCAATGTGTTAAAGTTGTACTTACGCGCGATTCCTCCGCCTCGTGCATACAGAGCTTAATTAAGATGGTCGCCTGGTTGAACGAATTTAGCACGCCTGAGGCCTAAAAGCGTGGGAGCGTTAGGGGCGACCGAGACATGAGCATCAACTCGCTCATCGCCTCTACGTGCAAAGCACTGAACTGGCGTGCAGACTTGCACCCGCGTGACACTTTCATGGGAGACCTTACTGTTTTATGACGCAAAAATAAAAAATAAAGGTTTGGTGCACCCGCTAAGTCCTTTTTTTTTCAATGCTTTCGTACCGGAATGTGAATGAATTACCGTGAAAACACCCGTTTGAGCTGTTTTCACCATCGCAAAAACATGCTTTAGAGAGAAATGGAACAATTGAAAAACGTATACAGACGGGCAACGTTTATTACTCCTTTGAGGAGCACGCACGTTGTCTACTTGGCGCTACGTTTACACGGAAACCTTTTTGCTATTGAGACAAAAGCTCGTACTTTTATATTTTTATTGTTTCACTGCACTTTTTCGAAATCTAAGTAAAAAAAAAAAATTACAATTAGTCAACATCTCCATTTGTATGAATAAAACTGTAATTTTTAATAATTTATCAACTGTACACGATGGATTGTAACATTTGTTACCTCTGTAGTGACACATTAATTGATGCACTGTCAAAGCGCGACTCCATTGGCCGATGGCCAGCCAATAATAAACGACGCAGACTACAGTAGGCGTGACCGGTGTGGCCAGGACCAATAGGACTATTATTAGTGGATATACAGAGACCAACACATCTGATACTGCAGTATTGAAGAATATAGGCAGCTCAGGTCAACCTTGTCCTCTGTGCCAGTAAATTTGTGCCATCGTCAAAGGGTTAAATGCTATTCGTAAGCAGACCTCACGCAGACACGTTGAGCGGTTTTTTTTAATGAAACGTTTTCTGCTGGAGCTACGCATACCGCCCGGCTGGCAGCTGCGAAATTTAAATAGGAAATCCCACGTTAAGGATATTCTGCCTGAGTGCGTTCATTTTAAAGATAGATGTTTCAAACAAAGTGAATTCTTGGAGAATTTTTTTATAGAAGATCCCTATGAGCGTACGTTTTCAATATAGATAGGCAATGTGTAATTTTTTTGTAAAACACAAATTCTAGAAATTCCTCGCAAACAGGCTATACATGTTTTGGAAACATCTCCGCTAAAAAAAGAACTTCTCCTAAAAAATTCGTGAAGAATACAGTTTTTTTGAAACTCCTATCTGTAAAATTAACGCCCTGGGGCGAAATTTCCTTAACACTAAAGGGACAACACACCGCATTCGTTCGCATTCATTGCAATAATATTTTGCATACGAACGATTACTAGGGACATGCAAGATCCGCGTTATTATTTGAGGGCGTGTTAAACTTAAAACACTTTTCCTTTACAATACGTTTGTCATTGGACCATTCTTTATTTAACACGCCCCGGGTTATTCTGCGCCCATAAATGAACACTTCACAATCGTGTGCCCCAATCAGGTGCAGTTCACTCAGAAAGGGAGCGACTTAACACCTAGGCAGCAGCCAATGGAGAAACGACTCCGGCTCGAGTATACATAGTGCTGTGAATTTTAGCTTGATGTCATAAACTAACGCGAATTTAGCAGGCCTCTACGGATAGTATATTATTTTTCGTAGGAAAATACATTTGATTAGGACACTTTAAACTCGGCATTTGGTAGAGAGCCGGCTGTTAATGAAGGTTGTTCAGTATTGAAAACCTTTCCGGTGTGGTGTTTACCAAAGAATAGCTGTATATGTTAAAACAGAGAACTGATGGTCATGAGGTAGTGAGAATAGGTGATTCACTTCTAGAGTGTCTTAGTTCTCAGCCAGTCTGTACCGCACTCAAAGTGTTAAAATATTGAGAAAGTACCATAGCCGACATAAGTGTGTTTTCTTTTTCGCGTTTGGTACATGTTTACTGCGGTCTCCTAAAAAATAACCGGGATTTCAAACATTCTGCAATACAGTTAACTACTTAGGCTCCTGTCACACAGTCCGGGCGATCGCCCGTCGCCCGGATAAACAGTCCATACTCAGCGAGGCCCCTTCACACCATCCGGACACGGGGGCGAACCTCCGCGGGGGCGCTAGAAACGTCCTGAAGTCCCCGCTACATTCTCACGGGCCCGGGACAGGCGTTCGCCTGGACAACTGTCCAGCGGACCACAGGAAACAATAGCTGCACTCACGGCCGTCCAGGTTCTCTCTCGTCGTGCTGTTGAGGTTCGTTACTTAGCCAAGTCTCAAGTGTAAGTCGACATAGCTTCCACGTGTTTTTAAACATGTTGAAAGACGACGAAGCAGACGCGGAAATTCTTATCCATTTGGTAGAAGATAAGCCACAAATCTGGGAAAACTCTGGTGCAAGGCCGCAGACATAGTAACTGAGGGCATATACCAAATTTGTAAGTTAATTTATTCTAACAACACTGTTATAAAAATAAATAAATAAATGTGGCGTAAAATTGTTGCTTCAAGTAAATATACAATGAAATTGTATTAAAATACAATATTCCAGTGAAATGTTTACGATAATGACAGTAGACGTGTATGCTGTAAAACTTTGCTGTTATTTGAATTTTTCATTTATCCTGGGAAAAATCATGTATGGCAGTGATTTGGTGTATTCAATACACATTCTTATCTTTCAAAACCTACACCTCTCCGGCAAGAAAATCCTTGACCTGCCACTGTGTAACATTCGATAAAGAGCTCTTTTATACTACCTCTCAGAAATGGCTAATTTTAACATTTGGAAACGAGCCCCTTTGACAACTTAAATATATTTAATTTACTTAGTTTGCAGAAGTTATATCACTGTATTATTGCAAAGCACGCCATAGACAAGTATTACGTTAACTCTGTATTATGCTATGATTGCCTGCAAGAAAATTCTAGAAATATTATAGGAAATTATTCTTATAATAATTTTTATGTACGTCCATTTGTCACAAACATATGGCTGAAACTGACGTAAATAAAGTTAATTATAAAACTCATATGATACATTATTACTATGATTTTATTACACACGATGACAGTAAACTATGACGATCTTTCTTGACGAAGATTTTCTTGCGCTAATTCTACTTTCCGAAGCAGCCGGAATGGAAATGCGCTTAAATTTTGTTAAAAATACAGACTATTTTAATCGATTTTTTTTTTTTTACATTTAAAAAGAATATTTTAGTAAAATATTTTAGAATGTTGCAAAATATACACATTCTTCTTTCATATGCAATAAATCGCACTTTTCTGACAATTTTTATGGTTTCTGTAATACTCTTTTATGAGTTCTTCGCGTTGTATAGTCGGGTGCAGTGCTCCACAGGCAGTTGCTTTACTTCAGCCTTAACAAAGTGAGCGCAATAGCTTTTCCGCGTCTATTCTTCTTCGCAGCCGGTGGGAAACTAAAGCTCGCGACACATGCAGGACGCGGGAGACAACCCGGATAAACTTTGGCATCGTGTGAAGGAAGCCTTAATCCTTTCAGTCAAAAATAAATATGTAAATTTAGGCGTTGCAATATAATACTATTTTGCTCGGAAGTTTACTGATATCCAGACGATGCTTTGTCTTACATAAGAACCAATATAAATATACATGCGCTTTATGTTAGTGGCAGCAGGGGTTTGTGAGACTACGGAAAATAGTTTCAGTAGCGTATGAGATCTCCCACTCGTAGGGAACCTTTCTCATTCGTCGGTATGTTCTACTGTGTACAGTGCAGACCAATCAAGCCACCTCATATACAACGTCCCCGATAGAGGACACTGTGGCTGAAAGGGTTAACGTAATACCCCACGTATACTGGTTCACGTCTGACATATCGCATACTAGGCGAAGTCATGGTCTGTGCCATGGAGTTCGGAGTATACAGGAGATGGCATGCTGTGACGTATATGAAGCCGCTGGAGATAGGCGGTTTTACTATGGACTCGAGCCGCCATCTTTACAGTAACCCAAAACATTGTGTTTACATTAGAATGACGTTGCGAGAAAGGTTGCATTTCATGTTGAACAAAGAAGATGACGAATAATTAAACATATATTACAATTCACGTGTAAAGTTTTACTTGTTTATTATTGGCTTGTGTTAGTTATTATTGGCTTGTGTTAGCTCAGGAACATGTGAACTTTGCCTTCCAGAAATTCAGCTAGGCTGCTGGTCGCTGTTTTGTTGCACTCATTACTGATACGCAACCTGCAATACATTACACGACAACGGCAGCACGCTTGTTATACTTTATTTAACAATTTATTCAAAAAATAGTTTTCCACAAATCCTGATATATGAGCACTATATCTAAAACGCGTCCTTATTGTCGCACACAACCCAATGTTGGTCTCTGGTACACACACTCACGATAGATAGTTTTATGAGGAAATTATTTGATTGCACAATTAACTTATTTGCTACCGTTGTCGTGTAATGTATTGCAGGTTGCGTATCAGTAATGAGTGCAACAAAACAGCGACCAGCAGCCTAGCTGAATTTCTGGAAGGCAAAGTTCACATGTTCCTGAGCCACAAATAAATAATTATTTGCTGGGATTTATATTTAAATTCCTAACACTGACAATGAATCGAGAGATTTGTTTCCAATATGACTTCATCTCCTTTATATATATTTAATGTAAATACAGTAAATGGTTTCTGGTAAATAAATTCAAATCCCGTTTTAGTTATTCTCTCTCTTTACATTACATTAGTTCTCTGTTGTGATAGAGTTTTTTACTTATTTATCCCTTATTATAGGGTACAATTTTGTTTCTTGCAGCTTCAATTTTGGACAGGATTAAGTTACCCTTGGTACATAAATAAAACACAGAAATTAAAATTTTTACTGAATTGTCTGCACTGGACAATCAAGTATTTTAGAAATTTTACAGAAGAAATGAAAAGGGGGGAAGAACAGGAGACATTTCTGGATAATTTTATTCCTTATATCTACAAAAATTGTGTCGCATCTTTCTCCAAAACTGCAATTTCGTACCAAGGGCATAGTCAGTAGCCACAGTGGCCCAACATGTTAAAAAATTTCACATTGGGAGAGAAAACTACAATAGGATATTATTTCTATAACTATACTTTTAGAGATAATAAAGGAACCACCCTATGGTTAGGTTAAAATGTATGACAACTTATCCGCCAGCATTTTAGGTTACAGTACTTTGGGTAGTGTAATTCGATTAGGATGCATTGTTGAACCACAATTGGTGAGAAACGCATGCACCGCAATGATATCGATAACAAGCGCACATGTACTAACCACTGCCAAAGTGGTCCACAGACGCGCTTGTGACAATCTCTTTGTTCTCACCTACCAACTTGTGCAATTATTATTTTTAGTGTGAAATTCCCCTCGGTTTCAATATCTCAGAACCACGCTGCAGAAACTTGACAAAAAAACACACTCTTCTAAAAAAAGCATTAACGCTGAATAAAGGAGGTTCCTCTCCACCCTTCTCAAGGAGAGGGGGGGGGGGGCTGCGTTGGGCACAGTGGTAGGACACTTGCCTTCCACCAATGTGATCAATGTTGGTTTCCCTGTGAGACTTTGACATATGGGAATTGTGCTAATTGATGCTGCTGGCTGGCATGTTTTCTCGAGGTTTTCCCGTTTCTCCCACCTTGCATTCCAATGCTGCTCCATGCTTTCAATACCTCGGTTGTTACAAACCCCCAAACCTCTCTCAACTCCTCCCTTCTGAAGATGATGGAGGCCATGGTGGTGTAGCGGCTAGAGTATTCGCTGTTTTACGAAGCACACTTTTTTTTGCATCCCATGTACATCCAATACACTTTGGAAAGGACTTGTCAATTATTTTTTTAAATTTTTTGTTATGCAATATGGGTATTTGCACAAAATTACACTAACATAAAAATATTGGACAGATAAATAATATAATTTACACACTCCTTAATTCTAGCAGCTGTAAAAACATGTTAAGACTGCATTTTGTCGCAGTACAAGTTGTTACAATCCATGTACAGATAGATATTAAAGCATAAATGTGTAAAGTCTACATTAGTTTGAAACACAAGGTATTACACGAAGTCTCCTTATATCAATCTTATTCTGCATTATAGAAATTCATCTTTATGTAAGTATTCTTCTACGGAATAGAAGGCCTTATTTAAAAAAGTATAATGTAACTTTTTTTTTAAATTTCTGTAAACTATTAATTTACTTCAAATGACTGGGTATGTTATTTATTAGTTTTGCCCCAGCATAGTACGGTTTGATGTAAATGTTGAGGTTCTGTAGGAGAATAGGTGAAGATGATTAGCTTGTCTGGTGTAGTAATGGCGTAGATCACTATTTTTTTTAACTTTTTTTAATGTTTTCCATGCAACAAAGAATACTACGGTACATATACATGCATGGAAGAGAGAGAATTTTGTTATTGATAAATAGCGGCCTACAGTGGCTTCTTTTTCCTTATTACTTATTAATCACACTATTTTCTTCTGCAATCTAAAAGCCTTTTCCCATTTTGTCGATATACCTCAAAATATGATTCCATAATTTATTATGGACTGGATATTTGAGAAATAGTATGCAAGTATTATTATTACGAATCTTTTAAAGGTATGTACCGCAAAACACATTGAACTCAAATTTTTACAGACACTTTTAACATGTTAATTCCATGTTAAATTACTGTCTACAATGAGCCCTAGATATTTAGTACTGTTTACTGTCTGTAATCTGTCTTTCTACTATTGTTGTGCATCTTTCCTCCTGCAGTGTTGTTTATTTCTTTGCATGAAATTCATGAGCACATTTTTGTTTACATTTAACAGGTATTAATATATTATACTGGAACCAGCTGGACATATCAGTCACTGTTTGTTTTATATTTTCTTCAAGAACAGCGATATTTGAACTAGTTACCAAAATGTT
Organism: Dryococelus australis; assembly: GCA_029891345.1. Lineage (NCBI taxonomy): Eukaryota > Metazoa > Arthropoda > Insecta > Phasmatodea > Phasmatidae > Dryococelus > Dryococelus australis. The sequence continues at coordinate 92,010,252 of CM057005.1, forward strand.
TGTGTCATCCGCAAACATTATAGCTGAGCCGTTGGTTATTTGTTCTGTAAAATCATTAATAAATATTAAGAATAAAATTGCTCCCAGTATTGATCCCTGCGGCACTCCTACTCGAGTAGTTCTGGTATTGGACACATCTGTAATGTGATTTTTGTCATATCTTATGGAGGTGATCTGTTTTCCGTCTTCAAGATATGATTTAAACATTTTATTGGTTACACTTCTTACTCCACACTGTTTAAGTTTTTGCAATAAATTATTGTGGTTGACACAATCAAAAGCTTTTGAAAGATCTGCGAACACACCTGTTGAGAATTGTCTTTTACTAAAAGAAGTTAATATTTTTTCAGTAAAACTGTAAATAGCTTGTTCTGTGGATCTGCCCTCTACAAAGCCATACTGATGCAATGAAGTAACTTTGTTTTTTTTGTTTTCCATTAAGTATTGTGTCAGTTTATTTGCTATCAATTTCTCTAAAATTTTTTAAAAGGGCGTAAGAAGAGCATTATGCCTCGTTATCCATCAATGCCTTGTCACTTTTTTTATGTATTGGTACTATCTTTGCATATTTGAGTCTACCAGGAAAAATTCCCTGGACAAGATATTAATTGAAAATGTAAGTGAAAAGCAGTTTTATTAACTAAGAACACATTTTTTAGCAGTCCTAGGTACCTCATCTATTCCACAGGAACTCTTAATTTTGAAATTTTTAATTACGTATATGATTTCTTCAGAGATAGGCGTGCAAAACAGTGTGTTAGCATTCAAAGTGTTAGGTTTTTGGAGTATGTGCGCAGGACTAATATTTGTAGCTCTGTGTTCATTTTGCAAGTTTAGTGGGATGTTTGTGAAATAGTCATTAAAATAATTAGATATTCCCTTGCTGTTCTCGATTTTGATATCATCAACTTTCAAGGAAAGGTTAACATGTCCTTGCCTAGGTTTCAATTCATTATTAATAATGTTCCACATTCCTTTAGTTTTATTTGAGGAGAAGGCTATTTTTCCCAATTGTATTTCTGCTTTTATACCCCGAGTAACTTCATATATAATTTTTCGTATTGCTTACAGTATAATTTTTTGTTTTTTTCCACTGGGTTCATAGCATTTTACGCATTTTTTTTAACCTCTGCCCTGAGACTGTCAGACCTTCACTAATCCATTTTATTTTCGAGCTACTGCTACATTTTACAGATTTGAGTGGAAAGGCATGATTACAATGACAATGAAATGTATTGATAAAACTGTTGCAGGCAATGTTTGCTTCAGTTTATGTATAAATATCATCCCATTTTTCATTTACAAGTAGGCTTTTAAATTTTTTTACATTTTCATCTAAATATCAATGATTCATCATCAATATTAAAATAAGCTTATGTCCAATTAGTTGCCCTCAAAATTAGAAATTTAAAAATCGTTAAGAAGAGAGAAATAGAGTTTAAAGAAAATCACGCGATGTTTTTCTATTTTACAGATGGTATAGTTATAGGAAAAGATTGGCTTTATCAAAGTTTTCTTTATTTTGACTACCTTTGGAAAACGATAATATGTATAAACATTTGTCATTTACTGTAATGATTACAGTATACCGTTAAATACATCACCATCTAAACACACACAAGTAAACTTTATTTATTTAACTTAACACATTGTCGACAGCAGGTTCATTAGAGAATGGTAAACCAAGAACACAATGAAGGGAATACAAGGAAGGAGTTGGTCAAATTGTCTTTATTGAGTCATCCCAGAAATTGCATGGAGTGAGTTCGAGAAACCACGGAAATTGCATATCATGAAGGCTACATTCAGTAGCTATTAAAAATATGAGAACTGATTTGGTTGTAGGCCTATCTTCTTGTGTTGATAAACAGCTGATTTACTGTTTGTCACTGCAACTCTGCTGACTTGGAGAGAAAATAAAATGTAAGGCGTAGTCTTGTATTGGTTTACGAGATGATTTGCCATTACTAACAAATGAATTCCATAAACTCCTAAGCTGAAATAGCAAATCGGCATTTAGAAAAATACGTATCTGCAGTTTTATAAAAGTGCCTGTACCTCTAATGAGTCCGAAACTTACAGGTTATACCTTAAATTCACGGCCCGTTAATAATCGCAACCGCACTTGCAAAAATCAAACACACTGCAATTGTTAATTTACAAATTTATGCAGATAATATCCCTATACACACAATAATTGTGCGATATCTTTCGCGAATGTATCCACGGTATATACGAATACACTAAACATGTACTCGCATGGCCCGGCTCGTACGCATTTTCATACATTAATGTCAGTTTTCGTTGGTCGCCGAATAAATCACAAAATAGATTATAGTTTTAAGGCGTGTTTAAAAGCCAAATTCAAATTTCACAAACGGAAGCAAATGAACCAAAACACTGTATACAACACTCCCATTTAAATGTAAATAATTCATGAGTTTACATATTTAACGGCGAAATTTGTATCTAGTTATCTGAGACAAACACACTCACGCATTATGTATATCATCGTTTAGGTCAAAAACGGGTGTATGTTAATTTATGTCGATTTTAATACTCATCAAAATTCACGTGAAAGATGGGCCGATAAAATGTTTTTGGGTTCTGTTGTTCACGTGTCCTTTTTTACCGGAAAACAACAGTCTCAACTCCACGCTATAAACTGGCTTCACTTGGTAACACTGCACGGTATAGGACATAGCCACCCCCTGGTCTGTGCTGTGCAATGTCGGAAGCTTGCGCCAATACAAACATAGCCTTTCCCCGAGCAATACTATTGGCTTCTGCTGACACAGCAAATATGTTATAATTGGCTGCTTCTTGTGCCATGGATCTATCGAAGCCCTTTCCATAGCTTCGAAAGTGTCAATTGTAACAAAGTCGTAATTACTACTCACGCCATAAATATCTTATTTTGCAACATCTGAAACTAAAAATAAGTGAGTACGTCAAGGGGTTAAAGAGCCAGGTTGGTGGTGGTAAAAGGGAGGTGGGGGGAATTAACGCCCTGTTTAAGAAATCTCTATTTACGTCGTAATTTTGATTCTCAGGGGCGTAGGTACGTAACCGTAGCCTGAACTCTGCAGGAAGCGAACGTCGAGATGAAACGTTGGTACCGCCGGACAGTGTGTTGTGTTGTTTGCTCGGACTGTACGTGTCGGCAGTGGCTGTGAAAGATGGCGTCCTCCAGTGGCAACCCAGGAGGAAGCGTGTTTCGTATTCACGTTCAGCAGCAGAACTTTCAGTTCGGCGTAGGAATGGGCGGAACTGTTACTTACTTGTGACGAGTTTCATTGTTCCAGTTTCAAGTGCTAAGTAACGCGTTCCAGTCACAGACTATAGGCTGTTCACGACAAAGTGAGCACTTTTTAAAGCCCTCTTAACAGGCATTAAACGCTTATAAATATATCTTATTGCAGCCTCAGGCATTAGATTTTGAGGGCAGTGAAATGTATACACTGTGTTTATTGGCCACGTTACAATGTTTGTATTGAAAAGCAGCAGGAACACGGAAATTATATGAAAGGAAAAATCTAGAAGGGCCTTAAAAAGTGCTCACTTTACCGTGAACAACCTATAAAGATGAGGTAATCCGCTTATTCTTCTGCGCATGTACTCAACATTGACCTACCCCATTCCTACACAACTGTCAAAGTCACATGGTCGCCATTGGTGAACGTGTTTGTTTACATCATAATTTTTAAACGACAAGCACTATTATATTAATAAAATAACTTCACCATTTTTAATTTAATCAAAAAAGCATTACAAACTGGTCAGAAGGAAGTATAAAAACATCTCGAAGCACATGTTTTCAAATCAGTTTTCTAACCTAAAATCCAAACCACGCCGTTTTCGCCAGACGTGTTGGCAAAAAAAATCAGTTCGATGTTAGGACACCGAGATTGTGCGCCGCCAGCGAGATAGGTCTACCTCACCTTTAGTCGTCGGTTCCAGTAACGTTCTATTTTCGTAACAGGATACTGTGAAACATTACTCGCCTACCCCGACGTTCCAGGGATATAACAGCAAGGCCTGCGCTGTTCGGTGTTCCAAAGATGGACGATCCAAGAAATAACGTCCGCGTATACGAACAGTTGCATATCAAGACGTTCCAAAAAAAAAAAAAAAAAAAAATCACGTTTACGCATGCGCAGTAGTCAAGCGTTGGTTTAAGTGAGGCGATTCAAGACGGTCCAAAAATAACTTGGGTGAACGATGTAACGTGTTACTCGTGTAACACGCTACCAAATTGTAACAGTTTTTTTTTATATAACCGTTACTTTAAATAACGCCCATCTCTAGACTCATTTCGGCGCTCGCCCGGGTGCATACGGCTTTTTTTCCCACGCGACCGGAAAACTTACATGCGTATTGTTAAGTGTAGAGTCCATTCATTGTCGCTTCCTTCTTTTCTGAAGCCTGGCTGAAGTTCTCCTTTCAGACTGTTTCTCCGCCTCATGTAAAAAAAAAAAAAAAAAGCTAGAAATTACACCTAAGCGACAACGTCGCCCATTTGTAAACGCTCAGTTTAATAATATTCTGCAAAATAACTATTTCATAGCAGGCATTACCAAGAAACGTATTCGTCTTTTTTTTATTCGTATTAACCCTTTGAGGAATACGCACTTATATACTCGGGGCTACGTTCATATGGAAACCTTTTTTTGCTATTGAGAAAAAAAACGCATTAATTTATAGTTTTATTGTTTCACTGCATTTTGTCGGAATCTGAGCAAAAAATTACAAATAGTCAACATTTCAATTTGTAAGAAGAAAAACTGTTATTTTTAATAATTTATCAACTCAGCGCGATGGATTGCTAGATTTGTTACCTCTGTAGCGACACATTAATTGGTGCACGGTCAAAGCGCGACTCTATTGGCCGACGGCCAGCCAATAATAAACGACGCAGAGTACAGTAGGCGTGTCCGGTGTGGCCAGGACCAATAGGAGGATGACTAGTTGATATACAGAGAACAACACAACTGAAACTGCAGTATTGAAGAATATAGGCAGCTCAGGTCAACCTTGTCCTCTATGCCAGTAAATATGTGCCATCCTCAAAGGGTTAAATGGAAACAATATATAATAACCTACGGAAAAATGTAAGTAGAAGTTCAGTTTAACCACAGATAAGATGATTGCATGTTAACGCATTCGGATCTGCACATATCTACAATAATTGAAGACAAGTTAGAAGTGAATCACCTGTATACACCACTGCAGGAACGTCTATCCTGTTGGTTTCTGTATTCCCACTTACCTCTCTTCTATTGGTCCACACCACACTGGTTGTGCTTACTGTGATTTATAACGTACTTCATTGGCTGGTCATCAGCCATTGAGGTCGCAGAGCTTATTATGCTCCAATCAAATGTTTCTCGCTGTGTAAAATGTTTACAGTCAATCGTGTCCTTTGATAAAAGTATAGCTAGAGACCTGCGAAATTCGCGTTATTATTTCAAGACAGACTAGACTTAAAACAGTTGTGCTTCCGTACTGAGTTTCTTATTGGACTACAGTTTGTTCGGAGACTCCCTGGACGACTTTGCACCAATAGTAAACAACTAACGAGAGGCTGTTCCAGTCACGTCCAATCAAGGCAACAAGGCTAATGTGTCCTCACTGATGTAGAAACCAATAAACTAATTGCATCGTCTCGAATATGTAACGGACGTTGGATGCTAGCATGTTGCATGATAATAACGCGAATTTTGCAGGCGCCTAGGCAGGAAAACTATAGCTACATGAGTTGTGTTGTTCTTGTACGTTCGTATCAAATACTAGAGGAGCAATGGCTCTATAACCATGCGAGTTTTATTTTTCAATGACGAAGCAATTTTAAAACTGGCGTAGCTCGAGCGTAGTCCAGAATGTGTTAACATAACCGTAAAACGCTTGTGGCGCGGGGAGCGGCTTTTAATATCGAGGTCTTGAGTGGCGATGCGAGATGAGCATGGAGCAGCGCCGGAATGCAAGGGCGGGGGAAACGCGAGATCACGCTGGAAAAAAAAAAAAAAACCCCGACGACCCGTCGGGAATCGAACTCGGTTCGCTTAGGTACCAGGCTAGTAGCCTAGACACTATACAACCTCGGCCCCATGAAACGTTTGTGATGCGCAACATAGTTTAGAGACTACCAAACACGTCATACATGGCAAAGGTTTGATTCATGATTCAAAAAAAGTTTGAAGATTCTGTGAATATACATACTATGCTTGACGGCCCGGCCTATCAAGCCGGCAGCCGCGAATTTCAAACGGGGAGTCAACGTTGAACGAAATTCCTTCTCATTGCCTCAATTTTAAAGGAAATATTTCAAACAAAAAATTTTCGACACCTCTTACTCACAGAATGTTTCTTTATAAAATAATAATAAAAAAAAATTTCACCAATTTTATTACATTTTAGACAAAACAATTTTTAACAAAATAACTGGCAAGGTGACTAAGCATAGCGAAATTTCTTAACAAATTTCACGTAGAATGATTTTGTTTGAAACAGTTACCTTTAAAATTGACGAAATGGGAAGTAATTTCGTTTATCATTGATTCCCCTTTTTGAAGTTCGCGGCTTCCAGCTGTGTACATACAAATCTGGCAGAGGCGGTACCGTGTGAGTTTTGCTGGCCTGCGAATTATTAGAGACCTGGAAAATTCGCGAGTTTATTTTGGGACAAGTTAGACTTTAAACAGCTGTGCGTTGTATTAATTCTGCAATTGGCCCACGACCTATTTGTAGAGACGTGCAAAATTCGCGTTATTATTTGGGAACACGTTAAACTTTAAACAACACGTGGTGTACCTTTGCAATACGTTTGTCATTGGACAGCACTTTATCTGACACCCCCTGGGTAACTCTGCGCCAATAAACACTTCACACTTGTGTGCTCCAATCACGTGCACATCAGTTAGAAAGGGCGTGGCTTCACATATACGTAGCAGCCAATAGAAAAACGACACAGGCCTCGGTCTATGCAGTACTGTGAACTTCAGCCGGATTGGAAATAATAACGCGAGTTTTGCAGGTCTCTACCTATTCGACATCTTGTACAGAACTCTGAGCCGATAACAAATAGGAAGGGAAATTGCAATCGCAATCGCTGCCTCTCGCTATGGAAGGAAACGTCCAATAAACGGTTGTTATCAGCGTGCGTATAGAAACGAGTATGGAATCTAGCCTGTAGGTAAATGCTGTTCGCGGTAAAGTGAGCACTTATGCAATCAACATTAGAAAAAAGGCACTGCCCATACCTGCATATTTTTTAACGGGCGCACTGAGTGACATGCACCCAGCAAATTTGGTAATAATGGGTTGGAAGAAGTTCAGTATTTAAAGTCGAATAAAAAGTGTTAACCAAACATTTCTGATAACTAAATTATTTCTTTCGCTATCAGGGGTTTTTTTTAAGGCATTGAAGCGTAAAAATGATGACATTTGTTAAATGTTTAGTTTTCTAATATTTTCAGTTTCGCGTGACCGACGGATGAACAAAATGATAGGCCAATGACAATATTAATCTTATATAAGGCGGAAGAATACACATCGTGCATACAAGTATATCTTATGCGGGGCTTTCAAAAGTGCTCAGTTTACCGTGAATAGAGTATAATTGAACTCGCGAATTTAACGGAATTATGCCTATGCTTTTGATGGTATGAAGGCAGCTGGTTTCACTCAGCTCCCTAAGTGATTGCACCATGGTGCCGACAGAAATAATTTCTTAGGAAAGCAGAATGATGTCAGTGCGGTGTCGAGCTGAGACTTGTCCATGAGGCAGAGCCCACAACATATGACTCCTATTACTCACTAAAGCTCGACTCCCCCCCCCCCCCCCCCCCACCACCACTCCACTCCACAGTGTGAATAAAAGGAGCCTGGAGACTTCGATTTCCCACAGTCGCAGTTCATCGTTCGTGGTGTCGAGTTATTCTGGAGTGTTAGTTGACGATTTATCCAGATTACATTTTATTACTTTCTTTTAATTCTACAATTTATTAGGGTTTTTTTCGTATAATCTAGAGTGAAGGTTTAGGTAGTACTTCAAGAATTTTAGTCCAGTTAGTACATCAGGGTTTATGTTTTAGGTTATTACATCAGGAGTTGATAGGATTTAGTTAGTAGCGTCAAGAACTAGGTTTAATGGTTTAGGTTAGTTCATCAAGAGTTTAGATTTAGAGGTTTAGGTTTATACGTCAAGATTTAGGGTTTAGTTAGTATTTCAAGCAGTAGGTAGGCTTAGGTTGTTTTATCACGAGTTTAGGTGTAGTGTTTTAATACATAGGCAGAAAGTTATAAAATCGGGACTTTTATATATACAGATTTCAAATTTTTTTTAAATATTATAATTATTAAATTGCACGCAATGGAAGGAGAAGGAATCCAATGCAGATTTTGTAGCTAGGGTTTTGCCTTTTGGTATAGAACGCTGAAGCACGAAGGGAACTGTGGTAACAACCCTCATCAAGGAGAGCAGGCACTGTGTGAGAGGTGTGGGGTGACCATCTCCAGACAGGATGATATGCAGAGGCATCTTCGGAGCTGTAATGCCTCTATCGAGCATGCGGCGACCACCAGCTGCAAATACTGCAATAAGCAGTTCAGTGGACTTCGCAATGCAAGGCGACATGAAGCAGGGTGTGGCTTCAACCCCGACTGCAGATAATTCAACTGTGAGTTACGCATGAAGAAATTTACAAGAAGAGACTCTCTCTTAAAACACGCTCCTAACTGCAATGGGCCTTCTCCTGCGAAGAAGAGGCGAGTTACAGTTCCTACATCTCAACCATCCAATACATCTCAACAGAGACCATCTACGAAACCTCAAGTTGTGTCGCAAACTTGAATGCGAATACGGAAAACCCGAGCCTCATGAAAACAAGATTGATCTCTGTACATTTAAAACAAAAACCATTGCAGTTTATAATAGCAACGATCTATAACAAGCCATAGTGAACAGCATCCGAAAGATTTGCAAGGAAGAAGAAGATTATATGAGCAAGTGCTCTGGCTGAGTTTTAGCATCTATAAAAGAGTTTCAATTCAGAATAAATAAACTAGATCCGCTGAAGACATCCTCATACATTGATCTACCTTCTCCCATCAAAGCCAGAAAGGCAATATTCAACTCTCAGAATACCGAACAACACAACAGTGCTTCAAGTGGGCAGTTCTTGGTGGATATGTCGAAGGAGATGATCTGCATCGTGTGGACGATCGATACACCTTGCTGGAAAATAAGTTCGACTTTGGAAGTTTGCACTTTCCCACATCATTACGTCAGACTGCGGTCTTTGAGAAGAGAAATCCAGAGGTATCAATCAACATTTATGCTCTCAATGATGATATGAATGTGGTTCCCAAGCATGTGAACAAGAATGAAAAAACAATGCACATCGACCTCCTCCTAATCACTGATGAAGAAAATTCTCATTTCACATTCATTAAGAACTTTTCGCGACTCATCCGTGCGCAGCTCACAACACATGGACACGGAATTTATATTTGTAAATGCTGCTTCACATACTTTGATAACCAATCTCGTGTATCAGGACTCAGAGGTGAAGAAGCTTTATGGGAACACCAGAGGTACTGTTCCATCCATGCACCAGGACGAGTCGACATGCCCAAGCCCAAGAAGAATGGTAAGCCACCAGTCTTGAAGTTTATAAACTACTAGAATGGTGATACAGTACCAATAGTAGCTTACTGTGATTTTGAATCAGTATTGAAACCTGTGTATACATGTGAGCCTAACCCCAGCAATGCATATACGTATAAATACCAAAAACATGAAGCATGCAGCTACTGCATTTATGTGTGCATTGATACTGTTCCTGCGCACTTGATTATGGACCTACCTGCACATCCAATTATCTACAGAGCTATCGATGCAGAGAAAAATTTCATGGATGATATTGTCGATATTGCCAATAAAGTGAAGGCTATATACAAAACATTTTTACCAATGGCTCCTCTGACACTTTACGAACAAGTTTCTTTTTACCAAGCCACAACATGCTGCTACTGCTCCGCAACCTTCGAACAAAACAACCGAAAAGTACGCTCGCATAACCATTTTACTGGCAAATACATTGGTGCATCTTGCAACAACTGGAACATGCTTTGTCGGCAGCCGAAGAAACTACCTGTCTTCTTTCTCAAACTGTCATATGACGAAAATTTCACTATCAGGGAACTGGGCAATGATAACAAGGACATATTCATCATTCCTCATAACGAAGAAAAAATTATAACTTTTTCGAAGCGCCTAGGTGACAGGTTCAATATGCAGTTCGTGGACACATTTCGCTTCATGTCGGCCAGTCTTGCCAGTCTAGCCCAAAACCTACCATCGGACAAGATCAAGAATACTGTGAAGTTTTTCACTCCTGAATAAATGAGTTTCGTCACACGCAAGTGCGTATACCCAAATGAATATATAGATTCTTGGGCGAAACTTGAAGGAGGGCAGCTCCGGACAAGGATAAATTTTACATTCGATAAACCCACTCTGACATCTCTGATGAAGACTACGCTCATGCGCAGAACATCTGGGACAAATTCCAATGTAAATTTCTTGGGGAATACTCTGACATATACCTCAAGACAGACGTGCTCATCCTGAGCGATGTATTCAAAAATTTCAGAAATCTTTGTTGGAAAAACACATGCGCTAGACTGTGTACATTATGTAAGTGCATCTGAATTTTCTTTTGATGCGATGCTGCGGATGACAAAGGTGGAATTAGAGCTACTGACTGATTACGACAAGTACATGTCCTTCGAGGCAGCAATCCGCGGTGGCGTGGCCCAATGTATGAAAAGGAGATGCAAAACAAACAGCAAGCACATGCCTGAAATGTTTGACTCCTCACAGCCATTAGTCTATATGCGGAATGTCGACACCAACAACTTCTATAAATAACAATGTCGCTCCAGCTCCCGAAATGTGACTTCCGATGGTGCGACACAGACATCGATGTGATGCATGTGGCTGATGACTCTAATACAGTATTTTATAGGTAGATGTAAAATACCCAACCTGCCTACACGAATATCATAAGGCCTTGCCTTTTCTACCAGTCAACGAGTGCTCTCCAGGCTCAAAAGAGAAGAAACTACTTACAATGCTGGATACCAAGACTCGCTATGTTGTTCACTATCGAAACTTGAAGCAGGCCTTGGCACATGGACTAAAACTGAAGAAAATACATTGTGTTCTGCAGTTCACCCAAACTCCCTGGTTGAGGCCCTACGTAGACTTAAATACCAAGAAACGACAAGCTGCTCGCAATGACGTTGAACGAAATTTCTTCAAGCTAGCAAATAACTCCACCTTTGGGAAGCTTATGGAGAATAAGCGAAAGAGACAAAGGATGAAATTGTTATGCAATGAGCGACGCATCAAGAATGCGATTTCGAAACCGTAATTTTGGGACAGAACGATCTACAGTGAATCAGACATGCTGGTGAAACTGGACAAAGAAGACATTCTTCTCGATAAGCCAATTTATGCTGGTTTTGCTGTCTTGGATTTATCGAAGACAGTGATTTATGAATTCCACTACACTGTCATGAAGAAGAAGTACGATAACAACAACTTTCACCTCGCTTACACGGACACTGATTCATTCATCTTCGAAGTAACAATAGATGACTTTTATCACGACTTGGCCAGTTATCCCATGTTCTTGGATGAATTTGATACCAGCTGCTACCCCACCTCTCACCCTTGTTACTCATCTACCAACAAAAAAGTCGTTGGTAAATTTAAAGACGAGTGCAATGGACTAGTGATGAGCGATTTTGAAGGCCTGCGAGCTACAATGTATTCGTACAAACAAGGCAACAAATAAGCAAAAAGGTCTAAAGGTGTACCAAAGGGTGTCATGAAAAAGATCACTTTTGTAGATTACCTCACTGTTATGGAGAAACAAACATCTATCAGATGCAAAATGCATAATATAAGATTTCGTCATTGCATAATTAATTCCGAGTGTTCCAATAAATTATTTATAACTTGTATGGATGATATGAGCCTCATATTGAATGATGGTGTACATACATTGCTTCACAGGTATGAAGAAGAACTGTAAATATGTCGCACATGAGATAATTGTATTAATTGTTTATGTGCATATATATACTTATATGTGTAGGTGTATGGTACAAATAGAAGACATTAGACTGCGAATGTTTCTGTCAGTGGCTGACAACTTGTTCATCTTTCCATCAAGACTTTTCGAAATTTGTTAGTTTAGTAGAACACCATTGTAACCGTGCCTGCACTACATCGCCGTAGTGTTGCCGGTCCCCAGCCCGGATTAAATGGGGAGGGCAACAGAAGATATATAAAAATTATTTTATATGTTCATTGGAAAATAGCTGACTCCTAAGTGCTGACTTCTCAGTGCTGACTCCTCAGTGCTGATTCCTCAACGCTGACCCCTCCCTGCATCACTCACTGCAGCCGATCTCTCACTACAGGCTCCTCACCATAGACTCCTCATCTGAGATGTTTTTTTTAACAGAGATATTAAATCGCGATCGGCTTTGCACTTGTTTACCTTTAATGGTCTATGTGGAGGTACACACAAGCAAATAATTGAATAGTAATATGCTAATAATCATATAAAGTCTTAAAAATATCTTTCTCATCTGAGATGTCTTTTTAACAGAGGTATCAAATCACGATCGGCTTTGCTCTTGTATACCTTTGATGATCTATGCAGAGGTAGTCAAATGCAAATGATATTGAATCATATGATGCTAATAATCCCTCCTCATATGGATACATTTTAACAAATATATTAAATAAATCCCGATTGATCCGCCTAGCATACAATTAGCCAAGATGGCTGCGAGTAATTAAATATATATTCCTAATGATGACTTTTGTGATCAACATAATTCAATATCTCATTTCTCCACATGTCGCTGGAGGCAGGAAATGACATAATGCAAGATGGCGGTCAGAAACCCCAACCCTCGCTCTGGATGACAGAGCATGAAAAAATGGAATCCAAGATGGCGGAGTATTGGCTGGCAAGATGTTGGCCGGAAATGGCATACTCCAAGATGGCGGGGGGTGACATCATCCGGGGTGGCGACGTCATCCATGATGGCGGCAGTTACGTCATCCAATATGGCGGCGGTGACATCATACCCCGCGCCCTGCGCTCCGGCTCCATTTGTTCCAGAATCGGCCATTTCCCCCTCCTGGCGGGACTCGTTCCTCGATTGGCCACCCTGGGTTCTCGGAACAGGCCTTATGTGTGTCCAGACAGTGCGAGCAGAGGAAGGTCCCCAATCTTCTCGGCTGCCTGCGGCTGGCAAATAACTTACCAGGCAGCTAATCGGCAAACAACTTACCAGGCAGCTAATCGGCAAATAACTTACCAGGCAGCTAATCGGCAAATAACTTACCAGGCAGCTAATCGGCAAATAACTTACCAGGCAGCTAATCGGCAAACAACTTACCAGGCAGCTAATCGGCAAACAACTTACCAGGCAGCTAATCGGCAAACAACTTACCAGGCAGCTAATCGGCAAACAACTTACCAGGCAGCTAATCGGCAAACAACTTACCAGGCAGCTAATCGGCAAACAACTTACCAGGCAGCTAATCGGCAAACAACTTACCAGGCAGCTAATCGGCAAACAACTTACAAGGCAGCTAATCGGCAAACAACTTACCAGGCAGCTAATCGGCAAACAACTTACCAGGCAGCTAATCGGCAAACAACTTACCAGGCAGCTAATCGGCAAACAACTTACCAGGCAGCTAATCGGCAAACAACTTACCAGGCAGCTAATCGGCAAACAACTTACCAGGCAGCTAATCGGCAAACGGTTTTTCCAGAGTTTTTCTGGCCAGTGACGTCATTTTGCTGGCGCGTGCGGCCGCAGCTCTCGGAATAAGCGGCTGTTTCACGTCTACCTTCTTTTTACAATCTTTTATTTAACTTGCATTGTTAGTTTGATTGTTTGTACTTTCGGGCGAAACCTTGCAAGTCGATTTTAAACCACGTCCCGTTATCCAATCGAGCTGAAATTATGCATACATGTGTAGTTCCGATGACAATACAATGTGGTGGTACCACTGAACTGATATGATGATGGAGCCGGAAGGTTGCCATAGGAACTCTACAACTACATGCAGTAAACGTCGTATCGAGTTTGTATTACAGAATCGAGTAACAGTAAAATGGAGATTAGAAGTGTCACTGCTGTTGTGCGTGTGCCTTTTATCGTAGCGGCAAATAGTTCTGAAAACTATTACTATAGTTTGCTCCTACAGTATATCCCGTATCGGAATGAAAGCGAACTACTAGTCGATCACGATACATCATGGGGATATTTCTCAGCAACGGGAACCCATATTCGTGATACAAACACATGGCTGGAGACTAAAAAGTAAAAAATATAATAAATGTAAAAAAAAACTTTCAAAACCAACCCTTTATTTATAAATGCAATAAAAAGAGAAAAATAATTCTAATATTTACACAATTTTTAGAACTTGTAAGATGTGGCCGAACCGCCATAATATACTTTACTACAAATTTATATGTTTGTATCAATTTATATTTAGTATATAAAAGCTTGGCGCGAATAGTCAAGAGCCTTACGCACGATATGTTCTTCCTATGCTCACGCAAATGTGATATACATTCTATATAGTGAATAGTTAAGAGCCTTACGCAAGATATGTGCTTACGACGCCTACGCGAATGAGGTATACGTTCTACAAAATTATTTTTTAACTAATAAATGTAAATTTTCGACTAGAAACTTTTGTTTCATTAGTAGAGGCCTGAAAAATTCGCGAGCTCACTGACCTGCATACTAGACTCTAAAGTAATATGTACAAATATGCCATATAACTGTGCATTGATTGTCTGCTGTCACAGTGGAAGGCGACGGTTGGAGCAATGTTCTCCAGAAGGTGTCAAACACCGTGTGGATCTATGGCTAAAGCTATAAAACACATGTGTTTTGAATTATAGCATATCTCAAAATGAATCAGCGAATTCTTCAGGTTGTTACGCCGCTTTAGGGCGTAGTAGGTCCAAAGGAAGGCAAGTAGAAGGAGCATACCATAAAAAATCAAGAAATTGTGAACACAAAAATTCAAAAATCAATACAAATATATTGAAGCCCATCTATACAAATCACCAACAACAACTATTTTGCAACTTGATTAGAAACATATAAATTGCCTTTGTAAATTTTTGTTGCTTGCTATCAATCTGTGAACTAGGGTAAGAAGAGAACACACATGCACTGAAACAAACAGAAAAAACAACAATATTATTATATACTGAGAAATCACCCAACCTGAATAAACACTTGTGAAATCCCATTAAAAAGGGTAAAATGACTCCCTGAGTAAAGTAAACACCATTACAACTTTAAAAAGTAAAGTACTCCTGATGATTCACTAAAAAGTACAACATGGAATAATAATTTCAAGAATACCATTGGGAAGGAGCAAAAACCCTCATTACACTTAACCATGACCACAAAGGCACGCCATAAAATATCCACTAAACTCCTTGGCATTAAAATTCTTTTGGCAAATCGTAGTCCAGGAGACCATTCCTACAGCAAGCCAAAAAAAAAAAGGAAGAATCCACTCTACCCTCGGCATAACATCTACGTTCATTGCAATACTTAATTTGTGTACTCATATTACGGGAAAACGACTCTAGCATGCTGATGTCCCGAAGTACGAAGTGGTGCAGACATGACCCATCGTCGGCCAGCCCGCGCAACTCGAAGAGGAACACTGCACACTTGCTCGGGCTGGGGACGAACATTTATACGCGAAAACGCGGCTCGGGAATGTTAAGGAGGCGTATGGAATATCGGAGAGGCGTGTGGAAGGTGCCAGAGCGTGCGAGGCTGAACTCGTTGCCAGTAGTAGCCACCAGACAGCACTCGGCCGCGCCAGGAGCGCCGCGCGCCTCTCTTCAGTATAGCTCAGGGTTTGGAAGCGTTCAGACGTTCGCCACCCCAAGGAGGGGGAGAGGGCGAAGAAAAACAAAGTACCTCTTTCTGCAGCAAAAATATTGCTTCTTCAAAAAGTAACCCTTCTTCAAACAAAATAACAGTTTATTAGGATGGGCTACCAAATACAGACGTGGCAAATAACCAAGCAGACTTGCTAACCAAGTTCATTAACGTCATGTAGTTCTGTAAACACACCAACCCTATAATAGCAGCATTTAATCGTACTTCAGAAAATTGTAGGCTTCACACATTGCACCAGCTGGCGGAACGAACAATAAATCGTTCAGGCAGGACAGGAGTACTCACATAAAATTGCTGGAGTTTGTTGATTGACACACGTGTAACACTTGAAGCAGGGTTTCAAGGTCTCTACTAATCACTGTTGTTCACGATTGTACTGTTTTTTTTATTATGCTTTCTGAAGTTATGATTCGCAAGTGTAATGATTGACTGGCTCCACCCTTCACGCAGGAGCGAATTAGCCAATGCCAGCAGCCCACGCTCTAGCGCACTGCAGATTAAAATCATTATTTCCGGACACTTGTACGGACGCCCCTTTTGTTCTTTTCATGTTGCGAGAATAAGATCTCACCACGTGGTCACGAAACAAGTCACCGCGCGGGGTAAATCTGCAGAGAGAAAACTCACCAATGATCCAGCAAGCAAAAATAATTTAGATAGGATGCCTGAAACTGTGTCACCGCTAACTGAATCCTATTGAAGATCGTGCTTAGTTTGCACTTCCCAGAAAATATGTAACATTCCGCCTCACCAAGAAACTTATTGCTTCGCCCCGAACTATATCCTAGATGAACTCCCATTTCGCGTTATAAGTAGGGACAAATGTTTTTCTCGCAAAAAGTGTTATGCGCGGGCTGGATTTCAATCGACTTCTCACGTGCAGGTTTGCAGGTTTCCATTGGCTATTGGCTGCGTGTCCGTGCGAGCAGACATGTTCTACTCGACATGGGACAGTCATGATGAAGTTACCCTCACAATGAACGTCCGCGACTGGCTGGCGGGATTTACAAATAACCCGGCGCGTCCATTCGTCCGTCATCCGCCCATCAATCACATGACCAAAAGCCAATCAAAGGTGGTCATCAATTATATCCGTCCGTCCGTCGAAACCTTGGCAAGCTCTAACTTTAGACTGACGGACGGTTGAAACTACTACGTTCTAAAATTGCAGGGTTTTTTTTACCCGTTCATCTCGAGTTATTTAGAAGGCTGTGTAGTGTGTGCAGTGGTTTGTTTTTGCCGTCTTATGTTTATGTTTGTTTATGTAGCCGTAAACTGAAATTACGTTCCATTTTTCCCGAAGATTTATTGATAATTAAGTCTGCAAACACGAGTTCCTCCTTTGCAATAGTAAAATCAATAAAATCATTGCTTTATATGCTATTAAGATTTTTTGAATCAATTAATTTTCGTTATGTACGTATATGAGTATTTCGGGTACTTAAAACCATAATACTGCCAAAAATATTCACTTTTATGGAGACTTTTTACTCTATTTCTAAACAGTTTTGTTCGGATTAGTTTGCAGCAATGAACTGGTGACGGACGTACGAAGACAGGTTGTAAATCGCTCGTCTGGGAGACGGACGGACGGATGACTGACGACGGTTGACGGGTTATTGTAAATCTTACCTAAGACTGGAGCGAGTTAAAAATCATCCAACCTCAATACTGTCACTGAACCGACGTGTTTCGTCTGCCGCCACAGGCAGAACTCACTCTCCTGTTTGACCCGGCCACACGGGATGAAGCTGCCAGAGTGCCGAGTGTTTACTATTGGTTCTGGATCCTGCAGGGCGTGCCGGATGAGCGGAGGTCCAACGACACGCGTGAAACTAGCGTATACTTGTATACCGTCCACCTTGACGCTGAGTTATGATTGCGAAATGATAGGGTATCTACCAATGGCACACGTGTAACAAACGTGCAATTATATGCGGTCTACCTTGGCAATGACATGATTCGCATCTCTCCTAAATACTAGTTCCCACGTGTTGATCAACTGGCGTTATGAAATTGCCTATCGTGCTGTGATACGAAATAAAAACAAAAGGAAACTAACTTTTCTAACCGTCAATTTGAACTTCATCTATTTTTTCAATAAGACGTTTTAAGAAGTGGAACTATTTTTTTTTCTCAAAAGAACTCAGCGATAACGTCAGCGTCACTGCTTGCCTGTAGTATAGTCTGTTCGCAGTAAGTGAAATACTTTTGAAAGACTTGCTTAAGATCTACTAGTATGCACGTTGTGTATTCTTCAGCCTTATGTAAAATTAACATTGCAATCGGCCTCATCACTTTATCCATACGTCAGTCAAGTGAATCTCTGATGTTATCATGAAAGTAAAGATATTAAAAATCTGATGATTTTAATACTTCGGTGCATAAAAAAAGAAGAAATAGTGAAAGAAATAATTTAAGTTGTCACAAATGGTTACCTAACACTTTTTATTCGACGTTAGGATATGGAACTACTTTCTATCCATCGTTACCAACTTTACTGGGCGCATGACACTCAGTGCGTCCGTTAAAAATATGCAGGTAGGGCAGTGACTTTTTTCTAAGGTTGATTTCAAAAATGCTCATTTTATCATGAACAGCCTATACACGTGTATGTCTTTTTTTGTGTATCTCAGCCATACGTGAAATTAACTTTTTTGAGGATGAGGCTCGAGTCACAGAGTGTTTGAGAATACAGAAGCGGATTGGTCGCATATTCCGCGAAGTCGGGCCGCACACGCCAGGCAAAATGGCGTCACGCTGGCCAGTAAAATGTCGTGACACCGTTCGCCAATCCGCCCCTGTCAACTTAATCGCCGGCGTGCCGCACAGCCATTAGCGAACCTCTCGCGGGACGCTGTTAGCCAATGAAACGAAAGACCCGCTCTCAGAGCTTCGCGCGACCAATCAGAGGACGAGTACGCTTTCATCAAAGGAACCGCCACCCATTTCGCCTCTGTGTCCTTACGCACGGTCCTTCCAACGTTAGTTACAACTTTTCAGAAGGTTCTACTTCCAGTATATTCCTCCACCCCATGCAAACAAAGCTTAACCGAGTCTAGAAAATTACACCAAAGGGACTGCATTCGTGCGCACTATGTGTAATAATATTTTACATAAGAACTATTTCTTACTAGATATTACCAACACACCCATTTTCTCACTGTTTTCATTCAGTGCTGAATTTACTATCTCACAAAAAAAAAATATCCTTTCACATAAAGCAGGCAATGAAAATCTGTATTGTTCATTTCAGTTATTGTAACAATACTATCGTTTTTATTTAGGATAGTTAGTGTTGTGGTTCTATAAAGTTTTTTCAAGAGCTTGCCAGGCTTTCACAAAGCAATGGTACTGCATTTATGCGAATTTTGATTTTCAGTGCCTGAGGAATTTTCCTATTTTTATAGTCCTAGTTGCGCTCGTGTAAGTAAGTTTTATATGTGAGAGTTCTTTATTTCTTTAGTTCCGCAGCCGTTCAAGCCATGAATCGGTGAAGCAGTGTCATATTTGTTGGCGATGCGCAGAATTTTGACATTTTATGCAACCTTTTTCAATGTGGCGGAATAATGGAAAGCGAACTTCAAGAAGAAATTTGAACCGGGGTCAACTATCCACAAATACGTAAAGGTAGTGCTTTATGGGAGGAAGTTGAGACTTATTCTTAGGTTACAACATGGCGTGCGCGACGCTGAAAATTTTAATTCGGTTACTGTCTGTCGTGGCATGCACGAAGCTGCTTTACAATTCCGCTGCGTAAATAAGAATTCTGGTTCTTGATTATTTAATGTTTGTTAGCTATCTACAAGCATGTAAACCAGCTAAAAAAAATGCTCGTCATAGTTACAACAAAGATAGCAACTCTATAGTATTTTCGAAGATTGTTGATGAATGAAGAGTCTTTGAGAGAGAGGAACTTCGTAATCTAAAGTCACATTACATAGCTGCACGTGTTCCTGGAGTCCCAGTTTGTCCTCATTGTGTGTGAAACAGGGCATTGGCAAGTATACAATCGCTAAGTGTGCCTAACTTTTGGTTAATTTGAACTTTCACTTATATCTTGTACATCAATTATAATGTTTCATTGATAAATATTACGAATAAAAAACGAGAGAAAACAGACGAGTTGGCAATGCCAAGCAATAAATACGTAGCTCTCGAGCAAATATACGATTGTTTTGCGTTTTCTAGACGTAGTAGTCTATGTTTGCACGAGGTGGAAGAATAGCCTGCAAGCAGAACTTTAACAGGAATTAAGAAAAGTGTGCGGGGCTGTAGCATGGGTAGAGGTAGTGAGATTTCGCCGACAAGATCTCAAGACAAGTTATACTTCAAAACACTGTAGGGTCGTTTACCTGTCTTGATTGGCTGGATTACATTTTGACACGTGTTAACTGTCTGCACACGAATCACGTAAGAGCCGGGCCGATGTTGCCAAATTCTGATTGGTCCGGTCAAATATAAAAACGACATCTCAAGTAGAGAGCAACCAACACCAGCAATAAACAAACCGCTATTGGGTGCTTATAATATTGAAGTATATTGTGTATAGGTCGTTCACGGTAAAGTGAGAACTTTTTAAGTCCCTCGCACCAGGAATAATGTCAAATATGTGTATTTCATTGTAATCTCAGATGTTAACTTTTGAAAGTGTTGGTATGTGTACTCTGTATTTATTAGGCAAATGGCAATTTTTACAAGTGACGGAAAGGCAAAATTTGGCTGAAAAGTAAATTTGACAAGGGCCTTAATAGTGCTCACTTTACCGTGTACAGCCTATACTCATATTTACAGACCTGCCAAATTCGCGTTATTATTTGGGGACACGTTAAACTTAAAACACAGGTACCTTTGCAATACGTTTTTCATTGTAACATTATGTCTCCGACACATCCTGGGTAACTCTGCGCCAATAAATAAACATCCCAACTGTGTGCCCCAATTACATACAAGTCAGTCAGAAAGGGCGTGGCTTCATATCTACGCAGCAGCCAATGGAGAAACGACTCCGGCTCCAGTACATACAGATCTGTGAAGTTTAGCCTGATGCCGATAATAACGCGAATTTTGCATGTCTCTACTCACTTTTTTTTTTTTTCTTTCCGCGAAGAGTCACTAGCTCTAATGGGGGTCCCAATTGCAAAGGCTGTCGTCCGCCACTGATGGTTGGAGGGGACCCATTTCCCGCTGCTCGGGGCTGTACCACCGGTGTCCCAGTCTCATGTCACGGAGTGTACCCCACCCCAGACCCCGCTGGCCTAGTAATGCAAGTGAAATCGAGGTTACAGTTTCCTACAGCGGGAGAGAAACTTTCCCTTTCTGTGCGGCGCGCGCGCGCTGGGGCCATAGAGTCTCCCGCCTGGGCCGAGCCCAGACCCGGGGGTCCCCCCCCCCCCCCATCAAACGGTTTCCGCGGAGCTCCACCCGGGGGGCCCTCCATGCCTGCCCGCGTACACGCAGTAATTACAACCCGCGCCTGGGGAAAAATAATCTCGCACAATCGCCGTTCGTCTCGGCTCCCATTACACTATCCCGTTGTTTTGCCGGGAGAATTACAACTCTCCTCCTCCTCCCTTCTGTACCTCGTGTTGCGCAACTCTCCACGTGTTCGCACGAGTCGGTCGGGCCCGTGCGCTACGTGTTCCGAAAACACCATCCACGGCGATATCGATACACGTGCGATACATCGCGTCTGCCGAGATATTAACAATCGATTGTAGACACAGTTCGCAGCCTAACTGAAATCTTTTCAAAATGATTTCCACAAAGCTTCTTTCAGGCAACTGCATTAACCTTAAGTTAACAGTCTACTTAATGCTTGATGCCGCGACATGGTGACAGTATGGATGTCCGATGTATGACGTTTATCGACATAGTAAAAGGTTCAACGGATAAAGGCATTAAAGAGTCAGACACATGTTCTACAATTTAAACGCAATGTAACCCTTTTTCGTTGCGATACGTGGTCATAGTCTGAAAAATGTGCGACTTATTAAAATGGCCGCACAAACATCACAGCTCCCATTACACTATCCCGTTGTTTTTCCGGGAGAACTACAGCCCCCCCCCCTCCCTATTTTTCCAACCCTAAAGGAGCTGCTCTATTCTCACCTCATTTCACCCTCATCGGCTCTCAAGATCTCGTTGATTTGAGCCGCCTAAATCTCTCAACTAAACCCCATACTTCAACCGGCTGTTGCGCAAGTCGTTTGTGTTCGCTCTAGTCGCTAGAGCCGTGCGGTGTGTGTTCCGAAAACACGTCGCCGACGACATCGATAACGGGTGCTATACACTGCATTTTTCGAGATATCGATGAATCGGGTATCGACACAGTCGACATTAATTTAACACTTTCAAATTGATTTCAACTAAAACGCGCGCGATTTGCGTTATAGGCTGTTCACGGTAAAACGAGCACTTTGAAAAGCCCTGCTTTAGATCTACTTTTATATACGTTAGGTGTTCTTCCGCCTTGTGTAAAATTAACATTTCCATGGCTTTCATCACTTTATTCATGCGTCGGTCAAGAGAAACTGTGGAACTATAAGAAAAGTAAATATTGTACAAATCTGCTCATTTTTACACTTCTATACATTAAAGAATACATAAAGCGAGAGAAATAATTTAAGTTATCACAAATGGCTACCTAAACACTTTTTGTTTCACGTTAATATACTTTCCCCTCCACCGTTACCAACTTTACTGTGCGTATGTCTCTCATTGCCCCCGTTAAAATATATGCAGGTAAGAGTAGTGCTTTTTATTTCTAAGGCTAAGTGCTCACTTTAGAGTTAACAGCTTTTAGCAAGACATTAGGAAACACATTTGCATGGCATAGTGCCGAAACATAGTGACGGCATTGATTTACGGTATATGACATTTTTTCGAGATGTTTAAAAATTGTTGGTTGAACGGGTGATTGAAAAATTTTCTAACATCCTTTTAGACAGTCTAGAAAACGCGTCTCATTTATATGTACCTTTGCAAAAAGTTTGCCATTGGACAATACTTTATTGGACACGCCTTTTGTAACTCTCCCTCCAATAAATGAATACTTTGCAGTTGTGCAGTCCAAACACGCGCAGTTCAGTCGGAAAGGTTGTGACTCCGCATCTGCGCAGCAGCCAATGGAGAAACTACGCCGGCTCGAACACGCGTGCACGGCAATGCGGAGTTTAGCCTGATCCCAAATAATAACGCGAATTTCGCATGTCTCAAATTACTACAAATATATTGGCAGGAATAAGGAGAGGTTGTGTGACTGCAGCATCGCTTCGCGTAGCCCGGTGAAACGGTGAGAATGAGTCCTGTCTGTGGTGGCAGCCGATGAACAACTGACTTCTTCTGCCCGAGTGTGAAAAGAACTGGCCGTGGAGCTTGAAGATTGGCGCCGCCGCGTAACGCGAAATCGCACGGCCTCACAAGTTAGCGCCTATTCCCACGAAGCCGTAAAACGCGCATGCTGGGATCTTTCGCAACAGCCAAATGTCAAACGCATCTCTTACTGCGTCGGGGAGAAGAGATGATGCCAAGAGAAGAAGAACAGACAACCCGGCGTGGATGCTATTCCGTCCGCTGTAAAAATGAACTGCTGCCACGCGACAATTGCAGTTCCTGTAACACTTTGAAGTCTGCACCAATGACGTATATAATACTAGACCCAGCTTCCGCTATGTTCGCTACACTTTGGAGTGAGGTTAACATCGACACAGCTTGGTTGTGGTCTGTTTACCGCAATGGCCACATGTGAGAGACTGAGTAATTCGCGCTTTTTGAGTTTCACTTACTCGTAATAAAACAGGGGCTCTTTTGTAAACATTGCGAAGTTTGTTTTAGTGGTTGAAATAAACAAAATTGTGTAAATACGGTAGTTACTCGGTTGAAAACGCACTTTTTCTCATATCGTCGGTCATTTAACAAATTGTTTTCAACTGCTATTGCCGACTGAAATTACACATTATCTATTATGTATGGTCATTACTCTGTCCTACAATATGTATCTATTTTTTTTTTTTCCAAATTCAATACAAGATAGGACAACTGACAATGGCGAGTACTACGAAAATAAGAAGCAAATTATATATATTTGAGTTAAAATAATCTAAGTGGTGAACATTCGCAGTACATAGTGAACAAATCAGTAAAAATCTACTTGAAGTACAATAAATTGTTCACAGTAATGACATTAAGTCGGTAATCTTTACATGCAATTATGTAAGTTATATTTTAACTAGGTGACTCGCAAGGAAGGTTACAAGTTTAGCCTCTAACTTTGTACAATTCTTTTGTATTACAACTGGGCATATATTAAATATACAAACAAGTAAACATCCTCACTGTAATGTAA
The DNA here is from genome assembly GCA_029891345.1 of Dryococelus australis. Taxonomy (NCBI): domain Eukaryota; kingdom Metazoa; phylum Arthropoda; class Insecta; order Phasmatodea; family Phasmatidae; genus Dryococelus; species Dryococelus australis. Next base: position 92,034,643 of record CM057005.1, read on the forward strand.
ATTATGAGCATTAAAAGATAGATGTGATAGAGGGGAGGGCTATGATGACTGTGTTGTAAATTACATTTAAAAAAATGCAAAATGATTAAAACAATTATTTATAGGTACATTTAAAATGGCCACATAGCTATGAGTTTACGGGACAATCTCAGTATTTCTACTTTCTAGAGCATGAGCGTAAATGGCTTCATATTTTACCCAAAATGTACGTCGAAACATATGCGACAGTTTGGGGGGAAGTATGAAGCGGGCATCTCTAGGCCGTCGCCAATAATTGCATTCAGGAAGCAGAATGGGGTAGATGTTTGCTTGAAATTACAGTTGTAAGACTAAATCGCGGGCCTTAGTAGGGAAGGAGGTTATGGAAAATAACATTTGTAAGCTAGAGAAATAATCTAAGTTATAACAAGTGTTTCTTAACACTTTTAATCCAACGTTAAGACATGGAACTGTTTTTCCTTCCATCGCAACCGACTTCACTGGGCACTTGCCAGACTGTGTGCGCATTAAAATATGTTCATTTTTAAAAATGTTGATATAAAAATGTTTAAATAACCGTGAGACAGCCTCTACATACCCAGCTACATGCAAATTGTTGAGTATTTAGGTAATGCTCTCTATGTAGCCGACTCAAATCCGTCAAAGTACCCAAGCATTCATTCTTCATTTGTGAATTCCAATTATTCACACGGTTCAAATGAGGGGAATACAGATGGTGAATGCAACAAAACTCTTTCCACCGAGTACCTCACTTCTTTTGATCGAGAAGCTACCTGACCTGAAATGTTCCATGCTGATACTGATTAGCCGTTACCGCAGTGTCAAGGGTAACAATATGGCGACTTGTGGAAACAAGGATGGGGCGCAACCACTTTGTCGCTTAATTTGTTTCTGCACGAAACACCACTACGTATTCCAGAAACACGTACTTAATAATTGTGGTAAGTATCTATACATCAATCAAAGCAACACACACTCAGCTCACTTCGTGGTGGCATTTTATATAAATAACAAGTTATTTCATTCGGGGGGTGGGGGAGGGGGCATTAAAAATTATTTATGCAATAGCCACACACCATTCAATGCTACCACATACAGTATTTGCAACTGAGAATATTATAAGGTTGGCCTTACTGTTGTTAGCGAAGCAGTCTAATGCTGGAATCACAATAGCGCGCCAGACGCAACGTGACAGAAATAAAAGCCAATCAGCATTGAGACATCTGTGACGTCAACGCGACAGGTTTTCAGAATAAAAAAAAAACATTTCTAATTCCGTCGACAAACTGGAAAACCATGTAAAAATTTGGTGCTCGAATGTTGGCGGTACTGGTGAATTGGTAATACCACTGTTGTGTTTATTTATTTCATTAAAATGTTTCATTTTCGGGCATAAGTGTTTATGATGTGTAGTTCACGTTAATACGACCATATTTTTATATATTTTTTAATGCAAAATTAGTAAGCATTAACATAAAGTGTTGTTCAACAACATCTTTTAAACAACTGTAAACATTAATGGCTGACGTAAAAGAAACTAGCAGCTAGTGGCAAGAAACGATTTACGTACAATATTTTTGTATTTTTTGTCGCGAGGCTATAAAACTAGTGTTCACAACAAAGTAATTTTTCTTGTCGCGCTATTGTGAGTCCAGCATTACAGTCGCTGCAGGTGCAAAGACCACAAGATACACTTACGGTTTACTTCTTGGCTAGGATCATATGTATATTTTAAAAGTCTTTGCAAGAAACTGCTTACGAGTTTCCCCATCAGTAACAAATATGGGCTGATAAATGTTAAAGTTCAGACGAAGAAAAAAAATTAGATTTCACTGTGCTGAGTCAGCGAAAATCGTGAACTATCATCTAATGAGGGCACAGCTATCCCCACTGTCAAGTTTGCAATGTGTAGAAAAGGAAATTAAAAAAAAAAAAAATCGCTACCATAGTGACGCAGGCTCCAACAGCAATGTCATGTTGTACACTTGAATGCTCCAAAAATATTTTTAACTATTGATCATTTTTCAGGCCTCTCAATACAGCCCATGCTCCCAGGCACTGTACTGTCCTTGTTCCATACTAACTGAGAATTACTACTGATCCTCACTATGTCTGGTTAGAATGACGAGTAGCCTGAACTGGAACAAGAAAAATAATAAATTTTTTTAACTATTGATCATTTTTCAGGCCTCTCAATACAGCCCATGCTCCCAGGTACTGTACTGTCCTTGTTCCATACTAACTGAGAATTACTACTGATCCTCACTATGTCTGGTTAGAATGACGAGTAGCCTGAACTGGAACAAGAAAAATAATAAATTTTTTTTAACAATAATGCACTCAGCAAATGCCAAAGCACTAAACACGTGTGTACAAATCGAAAGCAAAATAGCACAGGCTTACATTAATTAAAACAAAATTCATCAAATATTGGTCATATTTAATCACACGAATTCATTAGATGATTTCCAAAACAATAATGTGATCATTTTCAGTAACAAAATATAGCCTAGATAGATAAACTGAGTTGCACCATCAACAAAGCAACAAATTATGGACACAGTAAATTTGCGCATACGTTCCTATAGTACATTCACATTTAGCCTAAGTCCTGGAAGTTGGATAAATTTACTGCTAAAGTTCTACTGTCATGCTACAGTATTCCTCTACCTCATGCAAGAAAACTTTAACCAAGTCTAATTTTCTGATATTTTGAAAGAACAAATTTGATAATGGTACCTTATGATTCTACAAGCACTGCTGGTACGAGAGAATTAATTTAGCTCAGGAAATAATAATGAGTCTACAGATCTCATTATTTTACATAACATACTACTATGTACACAAGTTATGAAAAAAAAAAGAGTTTCAAAGCTCAACTCTAAATCATTTTTCTGCTAAATGACACAACTTCTACATGACTAACCGAGCCACCTACATTTTTCTAGTTCAGGCTCTTCAGATCTGTTTTATCTGCAACGAATGCACTGCAACGAGCATCTCGATAATTTTCGCTTTTCAAGAGAATTTTCTTCTAACAAAGTAGATATACCCTACTACATCTTAAATGATTTGCTGTTGCATAGTAGTTGTGAACATAATCCAACACTTTTGACAATCATGTAATTAAGATCACGGTATTCGAAGCGGAGAAAGGAATCATTTAACATTTTATTTTTGCACTGTTTGCGTTTAGGATTGGGTTCAATATTATGCATCAAGTGTGAGTACTGGAACAGTGCATAGGTACTAAGTGCTGTCTTAAAACACTAACCAGAATTTGTAATAAATCCTGTCCGGTTCAGTTATTCACTGCCTAAAGGTGGTTAGAAAACCATATTAATGTTAAACATTTTGTTTGAACACTGTTATAACAATAGCCCCTCTCCCCTGGTATGATTCCCTGTCGGTCATAACTATTATAAAATATCCATAGTCTATGGGACTAAATACCTTATACATAGAGACGTGCATAATTCGCGTTACTATTTGAGGACATGTTAAACTTCAAACACATGTACCTTTGCAATAAGATTTGTCACTGGACAATACTTTATATGACACGTCCTGTGTAATTCTCCGCCAATAAATGAACACTTTCATAACTGTGTAGTCCAATAACGCGCAGTTCAGTCGGAAAGGTTGTGTCTTCGCATCCATGCAGCAGCCATTCGAGAAACTATGCCGGCTTGAATATGTACAGCACTGTGGAGTTTAGCCTGACCCCAAATAATAACGCGAATTTTGCAGGTCTCTGCTTATACAATATTGCATACCTAGAAAATTGTGTCCTCAGTGAAACAATTTAAGGAAAAAAAATATTTATAACCGTAAAAATTACCGAGGACTGGGTTTAACAGCTTGATAATTTACCTACAAAACTCCTACCTACCCTTTTCTATGCAAAATTCAATCCTCAAAGTGCACAGTCGCCTTAATAACATTGCCTCTGCACTGTGCTTACCTGGAGATTGATGAATCTGGGCTGACAATGATCTAGCAACTATGATACTGTTTGCAAAACTCACTCGGCGGGTGCTTTCAATATTCTGCAGCTGCAAACGTGAGAAAAATCGAACGCTGATGGCACTATATTCTCATCAACATTTTCTTCCACCGCTGAAAACACATTTGTCACAACAATCCTGGGTAAAGCGCTTAGAGCAAGCCTGGGTAAAGCGCTTAGAGCAAGCCTGGATGGTGTGAAATCTTCGCACTCGATAGCTACAACAGTCCACTTCGATCTCAGTTCTACATTTTCCAAAAAATCTAGAAAGAAAGGAATTTTTTTGTAATGAGGAAAGGTTAACATTAACAATCGTTTTATTGAATGTAAATAAATAAATATATTCAATAAAATTGGTAAGTAATCTTACCTGAGATATGTCCAAATATGTTTCTTTCACGGACTTTTCGTTATAGCCACGAACAACATATTTATGGACAAGTTTTCTTCAAGAATAACACCGATTTCCTATGCCATTACATTCAAAACACGCCATAGCAGCCCACAATCAGCTATCAGAGATGTTGACCTCAAGATTCTCGTGTTATGCTTGGTCTAGTAATATATATGTCGTTGGTCTGCACGCATGTAATGACATTCAGGACAAGTTAGAAGTGAGCCACCAGACGACAGCACTTTGGGATCACAGGTCTTATTGGCTCATGTGTTTTGTCACTCACGACCATCCTACTGGCTCACGTGACGTCGGGCACGCCTACTGCACGCAACGACGTTCCTTATTGGCTGGTCGTATATTTTAACGGGCGCCCTGGGCGACATGCGCCTAGTCAAGTTGGTAACGATGAAATGGAAGTAGTTCCGTATCTTAACGCCGAATAAAAGGTGTTAGGTAACCAGTTCTGATAATTAAAATTATTTATTTCACTTTCTTCGAAGTGTACAAATATTTACTTTTCTAACAATTTTCCAGTTTCACTTGACCGACGCATGAATAAAGTGATGAGGCCCATGACATTATTAATCTTACATTAGGCGGAAGAATACACAGCGTTCATACATGTGGTTACTAAGCAGAGCTCTTAAAAGTGCTCATTTTACCGTGAATAGACTATATAAGAATGTATTATTGTTTGGTCGGGGAAAATCACTATTGCTGGGCAAAAACGTTCTTGTAGGCTTTGGTTACGTTCAAGCGGAACAAAGAATCTGCATCTGTACGAGTTTTTTTCTGAAACAGAAAAAAAAAAAAAGTATGAAAATGGTGTTGCGTCGTCCTCAGAATGTTAGTCGTCGGCCGAGACGTAAGCAACCAGAGAGCAACGAATAAATTTCGAGTTAGTTTATGTACGAGGAGAGGAAACTTGCTGCGCTGCTAGTTGAGTCGATAAGGCGCTTCAACTGACGTGAAAGCCTTGGGAGCGCGACCTTGCGTCGCCTCACATAACACGACCGTAAACTGCAGTTGTTAAATATTTCCGTGCACGGTTTATGTTGACAGAGAAATGCGGCAACTAGGCTGTTAGTTATAGACTCTTCTCAGTAAAATGAGCAATTTTGAAAGCCCTGCTTAAGATATACTTGTATACACGTTGTGTATTCTTCCGCCTTATACAAAATTAACATTTCCACGGGCCTCATCACTATATACCTGCGTCGGTCAAATGAAACTGTGAAATTATTAAGAACGTAAATACTTTACAAATCTGCTAAATATCACAAATGGTACCTAGCACTTCTTATTCGACATTAAGATAATGGAACTACTTACCATCCATCGTTACCAACTTTAATGGGCTATTGTCACTAAGTGAGACCATTAAAATGTATGCATGCAGGGGCAACGATTTCTTTTATAAGGTTCGCTTCTAAATTGCTCACTTTTTCGTGAACAGCTTTCACCTTCAATGAATAACGTGTTTCTCTGGTTGCCGCAGGGGGGCCGCGGTGGCCGAACAGGTAGACTGATCGTCTCCCGCCAAGGCGAACCGGGTTCAATCCCCGGCCGGGCCACCACGGATCTTCGCACGTGGGAACCGCGCAGGACCATATCTCTGGTCGGGGGGGTTTTCTCGGGGATCTCCCCCCCCCTCGCCGCCCCATCGCTACGGCGCCGCTCCATACTCACCTCGCCTCACACTCATCGGCTCTCAAGACGCCCAAACCTCCCAACTCTACAACTTGTAACCGCTTATTCTGTGTTAGTTCACATGTACACACGCCTGGGCATCATATTAAGTTGCACCCTCTGCGCAAACCTGCTCGCAAATTGCGGATTTTAATATTTTGTTTATTTACTTATTATTTTGCTGGAAGTCCATATTTGGAAATCTTCTTATATATACCCACAGAGCTGATTATAAAAACAAAATCTAATTTCTTTTGACCAGCAACTCCGCAAAATTAGTGTTTTGGCAAACGCTGGACATTTAACATATTTGTCGAAAACCTCCTTTGAAATACCTAGGGATAGGAAAAATTCGCGAGTTCAATGACCCGTAGGCTAGATTCCACACGTCATGTGTATACTCGAGCCTCAGATGTTTGTTCATTGGCTGCCGCCTGAGTGAGTAGCCAATGCTACTTCACACCTGGCAGTATGGCACCCTCTACTTGTTTCCTTGCAAGTGTGCCATTGGCTCAGAGTCGTCCAGGGCGTGTCTAGTAAACTGCGATCCAATAGCAAAGTCATCTTCAGTGCACTCGTGTTTGACTTCTAGCTTGTCCTGGAATGAACTCGCGAAATTTTCCTATCCTTAGAGATACCTTGCGAAATCGCACGTGGCAAGTACAATCACGAGCGACTCGGTTCAGCACGAAGTAAACCAGGTGCTCGTGGTTAACTGAGGTCTTAAGAAATAAACCTTTGAAATACGCAACTGCACCCTACCTGCGTGTATTTCAACGTACGCGCTTATCGGTGCACGCACGGGTAAAGTTGGCAACGACGGGGGAAACTTGGTTGCACGTCTTAAGTGATATTTCACTTTTTTTTTTTATTTTGGTTATCTGAAAGAGCTTTCGAAAAGTGCCCCATTAATGCAGCAATTAGTCGCCAAATCATTATGGTTTTCAAAATATAACACTCAAAAGTCTTAATTTCCCGAATTCTGCAGCATACTAGGCTTTGCTTCCAGTCACATTGCATTTAATGCAGTCTGTATGGCGTGCAGAACATACTGATTCAGTATGAGTGCGATTTATAAACAGGTGAACGAATCTTGGCTCTCTGAATTTTGTTGAAAATAGGGGCCAGACTTATCGTAAATATATTTTTGTTCATTCAAGCGAAACTGTTACCATTCATTTAATAAATAGTTTGAACCATTAACTGTAGAGGAAAAGTGGTTTTTCTTCCTTTCCTAGCTTGTAACACAAATGCAGTATGCTGTGCTTAGAGTCTAATTCAACACTTTGAATCTGCCTGTAACACTCTTGTGTCAGAATTTGAGTGTTATATTATGAAAACTATAATGTAGGTAGGTAAAGGCTGTTCACAATAAAATGAGCATTTTTGAAACCTACCTTATAAAAATGTCACTGCTCCTGCTTGGCATACATTTGAGCTGGTGCACTGGGGGACATGCGCACAATAAAGTTGGTGAATGAGCAGATTTGTAAAACATAAACTTTTCTAATAATTTCACACTTTTCACTTGACCGACGCTTGAATAAAGCGACGAGACCCATGGCAATAAGGCGGAAGAATACATGACGTGCATACAAGTAGATCTTAAGCAGGGCTATCAAAAGTGCTCATAGCATGAACAGACTTAAAGTCTCGTCGACAGCGAGGTCATTATGGACGGTGCAAGTTGCGCAGGGATTGGGGAAAGACTGGGAAGAAATCGGCCATGGTCCCTTTGTTAGGGACCCCATTTCAGCATTCGCCTGGAGTGATTTCGGAAAACCATGGAAAGCAGAACTCAGGATGACCGAACCGAGAATCGAACCCGGGTCCTCGCGAATGCGAGTCCAGCGAGTTACCACTGCACCACCTCGCGCGGTGAAAACTATTATGATTTGACAACTAACAACTGCATTAAGGGGCACTTTTCGAAACCTCTCTCAGATAAACAAATTCCAAATAAAATGAGAACTATCACCTTAACGGTGAATTAAAGGTGCCAGGTTAACATTTGTGATTACTGAGATGATTTATTTTGCCTTCTGCGAAAGCGAAAGAGAAAGAATGATCAAATTTGTAAGATATTTATTTTTATAATATTTCCACACTTTAACATGACCGACGCGTGAATAAAGTCATAAGTAGGGCTAACTGTTTTTCGCGAAAAGATTCCACGACTAGTTGTACTGGAAAACACGTCAGTTCAGTGACAATTTCGTGGTTGTTTGAGTTGAACTCTTAACGCGTCTGAGGTGTCTACCAGCCAATCACGTGAGTTCACTGACAGAGTAACTTATTTCTGATAGGCCCAGTCTAATAGAGAATGTATTCTCACACGGATACCTGGCCAATAACCAAACGACACCTGCTTGTGAGCACGTAGAATGTTGATCTCTATCCTGCGCACAAATATTTCCACGAGCAAGACAGATGGACTTAGTCATAAGGCCCACATCAGCGCTAGTTTTACATATGTGGAAGGATAAAGAATGCATATAAGTCGCTCAAGCAAAGCTTCCAAAAGTGCACAGTTTACAGACTGTAAAAGCGTGTAACCCTCCAGTGAATGCCTTCTTGCCGATTGTAAGTTGCCGCAAAACAGAACGGTGTTTCGAAAAACAGCTGGGGATATCCTGGTATTATTTTACTAACACATGCGGGTGATGAGTTTACTAGCGTTGCGAAATTTAGGGCCAGTGATTTTAACAGGTTATTGTAATTAATGCAGGGGGTACCTGCTGTGTTTGTCCGAACAGATGTTGCAAGTCCAAGTACAACAATCCTGAAGACTGACGTTTTTTTTTTTTTTTTTTTTAAATATTGTTCTTTTCACTTCAGTATGAAAGTTGCGCTTTCCAGATTAGCCTAAATGGGCAGAAGGAGAATAAATATATTAACAATATTACTTTGTTTAGACCCTTTTACAAGTGTGTAGTTCACTTTTTTTTTTATCTTTGATTATTTATGTGTATTAGCACGTGCTTACGTGAAACGCATCTAGATTAAAAATTTAAGGAATGTGGTATAATCTAACTATTGTAGAAAATAATCAAACCGTAAATACATGTTTATAATAAAATAAAGGATGTGACATGACAGTACTTTTTAATCGAGCTGTCTTAAAACGACGAAACTTAACATTTCGCTAACATTTTTTTTTTCTATTCAGACTTATTACAGCATTTATTGAATGTCTTACACTTAGAAGAAGGTTTTTTGCAGCCAACAAAATTTTGTATAGGGTCAAAAATATAATTACGTGCCCCAACAAAATATTTTGTTGAATAAAAAACTTGAAAAACCACAACACTAATTTTTAATCAAACAAAATGCACACTTGAATGAACAAAACCTCTCTGTTGGGCGAGAAAGAAATTAGTCATCAAAACATTTAGTTGTATCAACTGTACATACAATATTTTTTGGGGTACTCGTTTTAATGCTTTCTTTCAGAAATACAGCACGAAGTTTGTTTGTAATTTTCGTGTTAATTAGGATAGTAACAGTGCTTGTTAGGCATTTAATGATGATTAATTTTTGGTATAAACCTACTATATGCTGTTCACGGTAAAGTGAGCACTTTTGAGGACCTAGTTACATTTTCCTTTCGACCATTTCTTGTTCTTTAACCAAATTTTAAAATATATATTTTCGTGTAGGTAATAAACACAGCGTGAATATTCTATCGCATTTGGAAGTTAATGTCTAAGGCTAAAATAAAAATAAAAAAATTTATTGATTATTATTTCAAATAAGAGGACTTTCAAAAGTGCTCACTTTACAGTAAACAGCTTATAGTAAAACCAGTTCAATAGGAAATTAAACATTTAAGTTTTATAAAACTTGAAATATTTATTTGCGAACGTTGTCCAGTTTTTAAAATGTATTCATTTAAAAACATTACACTTTTATTAGTAGTAGTCGCTTCAGCTGAGGTTGCTGGACACAAACTACCTAGGTTCGAATCCCAGTCGAGCGTCCAATTTTGTTTGTACCAACATAAACTGTTTAATGCGCGTAGAACCAAACAAATATTCACGCGTCTTAGGTGTCTGCCCGCGAATCATAGACTTGCGGTATCGGAGTAACCTAATTCTGATTTACCAGTCACTAACGAAAACGTATCCTCACGAAGACATGCGGCCAATGAGCGAAATAATACTGCTGGAATGTCCGTAAGGTATTGAAATCTAGCGTGTACGGAAATATTTTCGCGATAAACAGGCGACGCTGCTTATCGGTAGACTCTCGAGAATTTCGCTGGTTCATTTCTAGACAGTTTGGAACTCACGCGCTTTTGTAATTGGTCGACGTGTTGTTTGACACCTCCTGGAGATAAATGAGCCAACAATAAACATGCAATAACCTGTGCGCCCAACCATCGCCTTTTACTGCCAAAACAATCAACCAAATAAACAGTTGATCCTGTATGATAGTATATAATACTGTGAAGTCTAGCCTGCAGGTCATTGCACTCGCGAATTTCTTAGGTCTCTACTGATCGGCTCTCAAGACCTCGTTATTAAGAGACGGCCAAATCTCTTCACTCAACTCCACTGGGCTGAAAGGAGAAACAAAACACGAAATGTCAGAAATTTTAACCCAACCATGGACGAAGCATAGCCTGGGTCATGTCAGGCCGCGATTGTAGCGTGGTCGGCTTAGATCGACAAGGCTGTCCTCAAATTACGGCCGACAACATCTGGAACATATAATTTCAGAAGACAAGAATAAGGTGCAATTTGTGGTTAGCCGCGGCTGCAGTGCTCCAAATACGAAGGCTGCACATTGCACCAGAGATTACACAAGGTTGTTCAACCCTGGATCCAGGTGATATACCATAATTACGCTTTTAACACGGATCTCTCGTTACCTGGACCCGGAGCAATTACTTAGGCTGTGATTAGCATACAGTCTGCCGTGTGATTGCGGTAGATGACGTGCCAATTGTGTCGTTAAGGCCCCCCCCCCCCTTCTACCGTGGAACGAGTCACACAAGCTAGAATCCACTAAGGGCGACAGCGGCATGCAGTTAGAATGCGTCGTCAACCCTACGCACAAGACTGTGAGCTGCACTGTGCGGCGATCCCATCGTGCAAGATACAACCGTTGGTCACTAATTATAAACTCGTTGGTTTCATCAGGGACCGCAGTGGCTAGAAAGCTCGCCTCCCACCAAGACGAACCGGGCTCGATTCCCGAAGGGGTCGCCCCCGGATTTTCGCACGTGAGAGTCTTACCGGTCGGGCACTACTCCAGCTGGTTAAGGGTCAAATTGGCCACTCACTGGAGCAACAGCCAATGAATAGGGCCACCTGTTTTTCGTGAAGAGATTCCTCGATTAGTTGTACTGCAAAACACGCTAGTTGAGAACCTATTTAGTGGTTGGTTGATTGATTTCAACTCCCAATCGTCTTAGGTGTCTGCCAGCCATTCACGGGCGCTCAGTGTCGGGATAACTTAATTCTGATTCGCCCAGTCGAGTAGAAATTTGGTGACTCGGGTTTAAAACTCGCTGAAATAAAAAAATATTTTAACTTTTTTAATATAATTTTTTATACACGGTAGAACACCCACATAACGAAAATTCAAGACATTTTCATTATCTCTTTTTATTTTAAACCGAAAGTACAGAAAACCGACGTGGAAATTAAGGGAGAGATTTCGTGAAATTTACGGAAAGTCCGATTTGAAAATCAATGTGTCCGTAATTTTACATAGAGTTTACGGACACTTCTGGATAAATTTTTACCAGCACTTTTCCGTAAAAAGAAAGGACTTTTTTTTTAAACAGTGTGCCTTCTCGCGCATACACGCAGCCAATGTAAAGTTGCAAGTGTTCTCGTGCGAAGGTGAATTCTAGCCTGGGCATAAAACGTTTTCGCGGAAAACAGCTGACCCTAGCAATGAACAAACAGGTAAAGCTGAGCTGTGGCGTCGATGCGCATCTGGGTCACATTGTGTTTGTAAAACACATTTATTAAATAAAAAATTTTCGTGTGCGCAATTCGTTTGCACACGCGAAAAAGAAATTGTGGCACTTCTGAGGCCGCGTCTGAAAAGACAAATTCTTTATTTTGTAATTTGTGATTTAGCAAGTTTAAATTCGGGCGTTGTCAACAGTCACTTGTATTTTAATCAAAATTTAATGCTCCAAGCAGACATAATATTCCTACAATCATTACTGGAATGCTGCGAATGCGTTAATAAATAAGAAAAAAATAAATAATGCAGGAACAACCTAAAAAAAAAAAAAAAAAAAAATGTTGCGAAATATATAAACAAAGCACAGCAGTTGCTTGCTCTTTAAAACATGCCTATTATATTTTATGAACAGTTATTTATTTTTAAAACGTTTTAATTACGTATTCACGCATGTGTTTTGAAGGTCAAAACCAACATAGCGCAGATTTCGTCGTTTTGTATTGTTACTAACATCCGCTAGATACAAAATACCAAATACCAAATACGTCATAATTATTAGTGTATAGGCTGTTCACGGTAAAATGAGCACTTTTGAAAGCCCTGCTCAAGATCTACTTGTATACACGTTATGTATTCCACCGCCTTATATAAAATTAACATTGCCTTGGGCCTCGTCGCTTTATTCATGCGTCGGTCAAATGAAACTGTGAAATTATTAAGAAAGTAAATGCTTTACAAATCTGCTCATTTTTACACTTCGATGCGAAAATAAAAAAAAAAAACAGAAAACGAAAGAAATAACTTTTTTTCACAAATGGTTACTTAACACTTTTTTATTCGACATTAAGATACGGAACTACTTTCCATCCATCGTTACCAACTTTACTAGACGAATGTCACTCAGTGCGCCCATTGATGTATATGCATGCAGGGGCAGTGACTTTTTTCCAAGGTTCATTTCTAAAGTGCTCACGTTATCGTGAACAGCCTTTACCACAGTGCTGAGTGTTTACTGTTGATTCAGAGTCCTGCAAGACATGTCGAACGAGTGGACATATAGCCTACGCCGTCTACCTTGGCACTGAATTATGACGCGAAACGACGGATGTCCCAAACGTTAATGTCCAACATATGAAAGGTTGCACGGAAAGTTGGTTAGTGATCTAAACTGTTTACATGAGGGAAACGAAAGACAATAATGTAAGTCACATAAAAAGGACGCTAATAGTGGCCTATGCCATACTCCAAGACCACGAAACGGTATTGTATTTAACAGTGGCCTAAAAAAATTCTTCGCAAGTCGTGATCTGTGGAAGAGCACTTCACACGTACACAAGGGCAGGAAACAAATTCGCGTTTTAAACAACCTTTATGCTGGACTACACGCTCCTATATATCTAGTATCGAGCCTCAGCTTTTTGTCCATTGGCTGCTGCCCCAGTCTAGTTTCCTTGCAGGCCTGTTATTGGCTCAGAGTTAACCCGGGCATCTCTAATAAACTTTTTCCCCACTTGCGAACGTAACAAAAATGTACACGTGTTTCAATTCTAGCTTACCTAAAATGAATTCGCAAAATTTGCGGTCTTTGAAGATACAGGTACAGTACCCAATTTTTTTAAAATATATTTTGCTACGCTTAAAATAATTTTATCAGCAACTGAAATTTTTACATAAAATTTTAGAATTGGACCCATTCTTTGCTTGGAGCCAAGTAAAATGAGGTCATGGCACCTTGTCATAAATACGATGTAGTGAAGAAATGTGGTTGATCCTGTCCTAAAAAAAGAAAGATTTTGTCCCGCATAGGCAACTAATCTGAGAGGCTCTCCTTGTGGCCTACACCAAGGTAACAGGTGAGAGAGGCGAGATACCCGAGAGTCGTCAAAGTGGAAATGACAGCGTCTGACAGGCGCGCTTTCGTGTCAGCCATCGTGAGCTGCGGCAACCTTGAAAATAAGCTGGAAACTGTAGTGGAATGTACGAACGAAGGTGTCAGGACTCGTGTAGGCACCAGAATTTGTCTGCCAGGTCGCTTCATCGTCGCAGATTATTCCCACGTGTGATAGTAATGTCATAATCCATTCTGACCCAGTGTACACATTTCTGTACATTACGCACGTGTAGGTAATTTTGGTCTGTAATGCAACTTGCACACTGCGGAGCTCAATCACCAATGATCTAACATATGGATAAATGACTCGCGAATCGTATTAGTGATCTATATCGTAATTGGTTCATATAACTGTAGCTGAACATATAGCCTACAGCTCATCGGCTGTGACGAAACAATTGTGGTGTCGACTTAAGTACAGTACGCATAATCATTTTCTTTATTTGAAACACCTGAAACCTTAAATTAATGTGGGTCTGAAAGGGATATCACCTTAGTGCGGATTCGCACGATCAAGGACAGCAACAATGCAGTAGCTGTTGGTTTATCTCTCCTCCGCTGCTTCATTCGCTTGTTTAATACTGCTCTCGTATTTTATACACATTTCATCGCACTCCTGTAAGGTGTGGTTTAATTTTATAACAATCATTTCTAAAAAAAAAAATTCAACGACGATAGGGAATAAAGGCGAAACACTTTTATTGAAACTGTAACAATTGTCCTAATAAACCAAAATCTAAAAATTCTAACCAAAAACTTTTAGAACAAAAATGCCGACTACGCCAAAATATATATTTTTTACTAGTATATAAAATACCCCAAATGTAAGATCGAATTATTCTTCTCGCTATAACCGTTATCGATACATTTCCAGTTGATTGGCTAATATGAAATTTTCCTGCAATAAGTATTACTAGAGATTTACAAAATTCGCGTTATTATTTCGGGACACATTAAACTCAAAACACACGTAGCTTTGCAATGCGTTTGTGGTTGGACCTTACTGGCGCTTTGACACGCCCCAGGTAATCCTGCGCCAATAAATAAACACTTGACAGTTGTGTGCCCCAATCACGTGCAGTTCAGTCAGAAAGGGGGTGGTTCCACATCTAGGCGGCAGCCAATGGAGAAACGACGCCGGCTCGAGTATGTACAGTATTGTGAAGTTTAGCCTGATGCCAAATAATAACTCTAATTTGGCAGGTCCCTAAGTATTACGCATGCCATCGCACAAATGCAACGATTTATAGTAGGCCTGTGCAGTTTTGGCCGCTATGATGAATCATCTTAATTGTGTTTAATCATCATATGTATTATGTATACACTCTAAACCTGAATCAGTGATTTCAATACGTAAAATTATTTTGCTGAACCTTCAGTTCATAAGCTGTTATCTATTGGAACATACCTGAAAAATTCGCGGATTAATTTTGGGACAAGCTAGAATTTGAAAACGCCTACGTTTGTGTCACATTTGCCATTGGTCCACGCATTCTTTGACACATCCTGGAAAACCTTGGGCCAATAAGAAACATGCAACAAAATACTCGCCCAATTATCGCCCTCCACTGTGGCAACACGCAACCAATGGGCAACTGATATCTGCATGATTGTGTATAAGACCGTGGAGCCTAGCCTGGAAGTCGTTGAACTCGCGAATTTTCCAGGTCCGTACATATTGGCCAACCATTGGAATGAACCGAGGTTTTACCGCGGGGCCAGTGCAATTCACTAGGACCCTCTAGAAATCAATGTCTGATCAGCGAGTTCAAACAACTGAAGTAATCAGTAGAATTTCACTGATTCAAGCGGAGCAATTTCGACAGATCTGCAGTAATAATTATAAATGCGTGTGGGGGTGGACCCAGGGAGAGGAAACACCCTCCGAGTGACGGGCTTTCCAGCTGGGACCCGTAGGTACCCGTCATCCCTGAACACGACATGGAATGAGACCCTAGGGTGGAGCGGCGCTGGAATGCAAGGGCGGGGGAAACGGGAGTGCCCCGAGAAAACCCGCCTGCAAGCGGCATCGTCCAGCACGATTCCCACATGCGAAAATCCGGGAGCGAGCCCGCCGGGGGGTCGAGCCCGGATCGCCGTGGTGGGAGGCGAGCTAGCTAGCCACTGAGCCACCGCTGCTTCCCAGATCTGCAGTCAAACTCGCCGATTCTGAGCTGTTGTTACCGTTTCGATTTTAAAGTATAAAAAAATGCCACGGTAATGATATCTGTTCGTTGCTACTCTCGGACAATTGAGAGTACCGCCAGAACAAGAAGTCTCGTGTCTCTTACTTCCCGGTCGCGTTATATCTCTCTTGTTTACGCAGTCGGTAAATGTCGAGGAACGCTCGCTGGAATCCTAAAAGCTCTTTCATTGACACATTCTGGACTACGCTCGAGCCACGTTCGAGCAACGCCAGTTTTAAAATTTCTTCGTCCTTGTAAATAAAACTCGCATGGTTATAAAGCCATTGCATACCTCTAGTAGTTCACAAGATCTTACAAGAACAGTACAGCCCAACAGCTATAGTTTCCCTACAAAAATGTATTTTTTGCTATACCCTTATAAAAGAACACAATTGACTGTAAACATTTTACACAGTAAGAGACGTTTGATTAAAGCTTAATCCGCTCTGCCACCCCAGTGGCTGATGACCAGCCAATGATGAGCGTTGTAGAGCATATAGTAAGCTCGCCCAGTGTGGTGTGGACCAATAGAAGAGTGGTAAGTGGGAATACAGAACCCAACAGAATAGACGTTCCTGCAGTGGTGTATACACGTGATTCACTTCCAACTTGTCTTCTATTATAGTAGATATATGCAGACCTGAATGTGTTAAACCCGTTTCCACGCCTTCGGAAACACGTGTCGCGTTGCCTCTGGACTACACGTGGCCTGCTGTTTGGAGAATTTCAAGTAGTGAACTGAAGTAGTGGACTGGATAGTTGCAGGCGTCGTTAACACTTTCAGACCAACTTTAATTTACGATTTCAGGTGTTGCAAACGAAATTTTTTTATGATTCGTGCTGTACTTAAGGCGACACTACACTTGTTTCGTTGTCACAGCCAATGAGCTGTAAACTATATGCTCGGCTACAGTTATAAGAACCAATTATGGCCTAGACTTGTAAGACGGTTTGCGAATCATTCACCGGCAGGTGAGATCATTGGTCATTGAGTTTCGCAGTGTGCAGTACAGGCCAAAAATTACCTACACAACTGTGTACACTGGGCCTGAATGGGTTAAATTCCCAAGGGAACCAATAGTACAGAGAATTCCGATCGTTCAGGTTGGAGGCAGATCGTTGGCGAGGTAGAGAGATCTGGGTCTTTGGGTGACCGCCTAGTTGGAGGAATTTTGCACGCCTGAGGCCTAAAATCGTGGGAGCGCTAGGGGCGACCGAGACATGCGCGTCAACTCTCTCCTCGCCTCTACGCGCAAAGCACTGAACTGACGTGCAGTCTTGCCGTCGATAACACGCCTCCATGAGACTTTCAGCGGAGACCCTACCATTTTATGACGTTATAGTAAAAATAAAGGTTTGATGCACATAGTTATTCATTTTTTTAATGTTTTAATGTTCATATCTAGAAATGGCCGTTAAAACACCCGTTTGTGCAATTTAAAAATCCCAAAAACATGTTTCGGAGAGAAATGGCTGAACTGAAAAACGTTTACAGATACGTAATGTTTCTTAAATGCCATACGTAAGCAGACCTCAATCAGACGATTGGGGCGGATTTTTTAATGAAACGTTTCCCGCTGGAGCTAAAATATTTCTTTCTATAGTCCCGAAAGTATTAGTTGCTCCAACAAGATATTTTGTTCATCATACAAAACTTGAAAAGCAACAAATTTAAATTTGTTCATCTAACAAAATGCAAGCTTAAACAAACAAAACATCCGGTTGGGCCAAGAAAAATGAAACTGTCAATAACACATCTAGTTAAATCAACTGCATATATTTGTTTCGCCACACCTTCGATTGTTTCCATTTAAAAATGCAGCTTGAGAAGTTGGTTGAATTTTTTTTTGTGACAATTGGGATAGAAACAGTTTAATGGTATAAACATACTGATAAAATAATTTAAACACGAAACTAAAATATAATCCTGTAAATCTTGGAAATATTTATTTGCGCACGTTGTTCAGTATTTAAATTGTATGTGTTAAAAAACATTCCAATTCCATCAGTAGTCAGGTTGGCTGAGATTGCTAAAGTGTGGCGCTCAGGGGAAGATATTTACGTTCGAATTCGAATCTCGGTCGGGCCTTTGCGAACTTGTTTACATAAACTGAAACTGTATAACGTACGTAGAGCAAACAAAAATTCAGTTGCACCAACCAAAACTTTCATTGCGGCAAGGAAATAAGAATAACTAGATAAATTGTTTTCGGGAAAGAAATATTTCTTTGCTCCTATACAAACAATTGATTTTGTTGCGCCAAACAATACTATAAAAGGCCATTCACCGAAAAATGAGCACTTTCGCAAGCCCTCCAAATTGGAGTAATAGTAATTAAATAAAATTCATTTTAACCTTAGACGTCAACTTCTGATTGCGGTGGAATATACATACTGTGTTTACTACTTATATGGCAATAATTATTTTAAAATGTTGTTAAAGGATTTTAAAAAAATATTGAAAGTAAAAAAACTAGGGCTTCATAATTGCTCACTTTACCTTCAACAGCCTATATCTAGAGACCTGCGAAATTCGCGTTATCTTCCGGTGAGAGGATCGACCGAACTGTCTCATAAACAAGTCACCACAATTCGTGGTTTAATTGGCAGCTGCAATGTCACCTGCCTGCTTGATCTCCTTCAAAGTGATTGGTCACTCCATCGTTGAACTAATATTACTGGCTCGAGAGTTCTCCGAGGTGTGCCAGACATATTTCCAGCCAGTGACTGAAGTTGGTCAAACGCACATTAACTTGCAGTTCAGTCTGTACTTAACTAATAACGCGAATTTTTGCACGTCTCTAACTGTATCTCAGTGAATGGCCTGCACTGTACACAGCATAAACCAGCGTCCAACGCGAGAATTCCCTCCGACGATGGACATCATTAGGAAATTTGTAAAATGTTTACTTTTCCTAATAATTTCACAGTTTTACATGGCCGGCGAATGAACAAATTGACGAGGCCAGCGACAACGTTAATTTTCTCACATGGCGGAAATATACACAACTTGCATACAAGTAGACCTTAAGCAGGTATTTAAAAAACCGCTCATTTTAAGGTGAACAGCCTATACTTATATACATTTCCGAACAAAAGACTTCTTTGTTTGGAAGCCTGAAATTTTACCGTACATTGATATGTGCTTGAAGAGTTAAGCGAGGTGAGTGTCGAACGTTGACCAAATCAAATGGCACTGGGAGAAGTAAGCACCCCGTATAAACACGTTGCACATCGGCAAAGCCCGCCACGTTTGCATAGTGCTAAAATCCATGTCCGAGCCCTGCCATAGAATATGGCAGTGTATAGAAGCGGAATGGCAAGGCTGTTTCTCTGATGCGGGCGTAACCCATCCGCTGACTGGCCACGCAAGGCTCTGGGAATCAGCCCTGCGTCTGATGCGGAAGCATAGAGTACCTAACAGCACAGATGTAGCTGGAAATATAGAAACCTACAGAACTTGTTCGAACCCATTCAGACCCAGTGTACACAACTATGTACGTACTGCCGAGGAAGATTATTTTTGGTTGATACTATACAACGCGAGGCCAAATCCAGTGATGGTGCCGCTGTGGCTGAGAGGTTAGACTGCTCGCCTCCTACTATGGTGAACCGGGTTCAATCCTCAGCCATGGTCACTCCCGGATTTTCGCAAGTAGGAATCGTGCAGGACGATGCCGCTGGTCGATGGGTTTTTCCGGGGATACCTCCCCCCCCCCCCTTCACCAACCTCCTTGCACTCCGGTGCCGCTCCATACTCACTTCTCTTCACCAATCGTCGGCTCTCGAGACCTTGACGTAGAGAGCCACCCGAATTTCACCACTCCACGGAAGATGAGTTCCAACCAGCTAAAGGAAGTTCCACATAAATAATTACTATCGGGAATCAGATAAAATCAAATTTGTATGTATCTGACGTGAAGGTATAGGCTGTTCACGGTAAAGGGAACACTTTTTACGCCCATTCTCAATTTTTCTTTTCATCCAAGTTCCATTTTCCTGCTGTTTTTTTAATATAAACATTGCAACGCGACCAATAAACACCACCTTCAAAATTTAACGCCTGAGGCCGCAATGTGATATATTTATTAGTGCTTGATGCCTGTTGGGAGGGCCTTAAAAAAAGTGCTCACTTTACCGTGAACAGCATACAAACATGACAGCGGAGAAAATGAAAGGAATTACAAGAAAAAGCGAGACCGTTAGCAGTTCGTGGCGTAACTCAGTCTAAAAGTTCAGGGCGGAAAAAAAAAAAAAAATCTACCGCTGAACGAGGAGGCATCGTAAGTAAGATTGTGTGTCACTGCACTTCCCCTCTAATGGAAAACTTCAGTTGGGAGAGATTTACTGTAGTTTTGGCGCAGGGTGTGGCGCCTGGTTGTAAGTATCCTGCCTACTCCAGAGCATGCTTCCGCTAGACGAAAGTAACCCGTGAACAGGCCAGGCAGGTACAACCGGGATTGATTTGTTATTTCGATGTAGCGGAGTATGCACGCGTATATTCGGGGCTTCGTTTGTACGGCAGTGCCTTCTTTATTCTTGAAGACAAATATCACACTTCTATAGTTTTACCGTTTTCCTGGTTTCTGTCGGAATCTAAAAAAAAAATACAAAAAAAATTACAACCAGGCAACATTTCAGTTCGCCAGAATAAAACTGTTCTCGTGAAAAGTTTCTCAAATACCACGATGGATTTTAAAATCTGTTACATCCGTCGACGTTAATCGGTGTACATTCAACGCACGACTTCGTTGGCCGACGGCCAGCCAATAACAAAACGTCGTAGATCGCAGTAAGCATTTCCGGCCTAGCCAGGACCAATAGGATGGCGGTAATTGGAAATACAGAGACCAACACAAGTGATATTGCTAGAGACATCCGAAAATTGCGTTATTGTTCGGCATCAGGCTGAACTTCACAGTACTGTATGCACTGGAGCCGACGTCGTTTCTCCATTGGCTGCTGCATGGAAACGAAGCCACGCCCTTTGTGACTGAAATGCCAGATATTGGGGCACACAATTGTGAAGTGTTCATTTACTGGCGTAGAGCTACCCAGGACGTGTCAGATACATTACACTCCAATGACAAACGTATTTCAAAGGTACACGTGTGTTTAAAGTTTAACGTGTCCCCAAATAATAACGCGAATTTTGCATGTGTTTAGATATTGCTGCAGTGGAGGATATATGTTCATCTCCATTCAACCTTGACTTCAGTGTTGGTGAATTTGAGTCGTCCTCAGAAGCTTAACCTTTTCATGTCCATCGTAGTCAATTGTCTACATGTTTCACAGGAAGGTTGTAAGTATTTTACTTACATTCCGACGCGTTAAAAAACAGGAAACGAAATAAATACTTGTCACAAATGATTACCGAACACTTTTTATTCGACGTTAAGGTATGGAACTACTATCGTTCCGTCGTTACCAACTTTACTGGGCGCATGTCACTCGGTGCGCATGTTAAAATATACGCAGCTAGGAGCAGTAACTTTGTTCTAGGGTTGATTTCAAAAGTGCTCACTTTATCGTGAACAGCCTTAAATGCCCAATTACGGGCCGTACTGTCAGAAGGAAAATTTTTAGTCACGTAGGCAACAACCAATTAGCATACGTCACCTCTCGAGTACATATAGTCTATTCACGGTAAAGTGAGCACTTTTGAAATCCCTCTCATTTGGAATAATATTCAATAAATATATTTCTATCTAGCCCCAGGCGTTAACTTCCGAGTGCGATGGAATTCACACACTGTGTCAATTTCCTACAGATGGCAATGCTTAATTTAAAAAAGTGTTTAAAGAACGAAAATGACAAATAAAAAAAAAGTAACTAGAGTCTCAAAAGTGCTCACTTTGCCGTGAACAGCCTATACACGACCTTATGACAAAAAAATAACGCGAAGTTTGCAGGTCGCTGACTACAGCGCGAAATTGTATGGATCTCTCCCTATTCGAGTTACGAGGGCCTGCGAACACAGTTTCCCTGTTAGATAAAGTGGTGGGATTAGTTGTTATCAATACGTCCTCGAGCACGCAGTGTATGCGGGATGCCGGTGCGTGTGTGTGTGTGTATGCGCGTGCATGCGAGCTTCCCCCCTCCCTCCACCCTTCCCAATCTCTCACCAACAGCACACCTCTGCACACGTACACACTCCCGCCTCAGCGCCGGCCGGACGGTTTTGTGTTTTCACTTTCACTGGCTGACCCAGTTGACGAGTCACGCCGCGCGCCGCCGGCACACTTCAGCGACGACACTGGCTTACACGACGGCCTTCCTCCGTACCTGCCACAGAGTACGAAACACGCATAGACGAAAAAATGGCGGCGCCGACTCCTTCCCCGTGGGGCGCGGCATTGGAAGGATGGCGAGTGAGTGAACGGATTCCGGCGGCTCTTAACATCGATGCGTTAAAGAGCCGATGAGGGTGAAACGAGGTGAGTGCGGAGAAGCATCGGAATGCGAGAGCCGGGGAAACGGGAGATCCCCGAGAAAACCCTCCGACCAGCGGCACGGTTCCCACGTGCAAAAATCCACTGGGAATCGAACCCTGGTTCACCTTGGAGGGAAGCGAGTAGTCTAACCACTAAACCACTACGGCCCCCTGTGTGCGACCAGAAGTTCGCAGAATAAACAGCTATTTCACCTCCGTATTCTTATGCCCTCTGTAGACATTCCGAGGGACTACGTCTCTCCACAGAACGTTTTCTGAGACGAAAATTAACAATCTGTTTTACTAAGGATGGCTTACAAGAAAATTGTGAGGACGAAGCCCGTTTTTAGTCTCTTAGAGGAAATTTTTTTCTCCACTTTCACTTCCGTTTTTACTGTATGCAGTGACAGGCAAATGTCGTGCTTATGAACGGCCTGTAGGCTAGACTCAGCGGTCCTGCGTATTCTCGGGTCTCATTGGCTGCTGCCGCAGTGTGTAGCCAGTTTTACCTCAGACAAGGTGACACTGGATTCGGTGCTTGTTTCTTTGCCGGTCTGTCATTGGCTCAGAGTTCGTCGTGTCGTGTCTAATAAAGTATGATTCAGTTATAAACACAACTGAAATATACATGTTTTGGAAGGCTAGCTTGTCTTAAAACGAAGTCGCGAAATTTCCCAGTCTCTAATTAGTCCTATATGTGGTTCTCTGGCTTGTTCCAGATTGGAAACGACCTGCAAATCTCGCGTTTTTTGTTTAAGACATCTTACTTTCAAAGAGCATGTACAATCGCCCTACTGTTGTCATTGGACCATTCTTTATTTGACACGCCCAGGGTGACTCTCCACCAATGAATAAACACTTCATATTGGTATAGGCTGTTCACGATAAAGTGAGCACTTTTTAAGGCCCTCCCAACAGACTTTAACAGCTAATAAATATGTCTTATTGCAGCCTCGGGCATTTCATTTTGATGGTGGTGAAATGTATGCACCGTGTTTATCTGTCACGTTGCAATGTTTATATTAGAAAGTAGCAGAAAGATGGAAATTGGGTGAACGGAAAAATTAATAAGGGCCTTAAAAAGCGCTCACTTTATTGTGAGTGGTCTATAATGCCCAGTCATGGGTCGTACAGTAAGAAGGAAAACTTCTATTCACCTAGGCAACAGCCAATCAGCATACGTTACCCGCTCGAGAACATACACGACTGTAAGGTCTATCTTGATGGCAAAAAAATAACGCAAATTTTGCAGGTCCCTACTGATTGGGAACTGGCCATTGTTGAAAACCACATTTTAAAAGAGACCCTGAATTGTCTGCATTTAATTTAACGGACACATGCTTGCTTTCTCCCAATGTGAATTTGGCAACTTCGCAGGGAAATGTACTAACAAGCAATAATGTTTTATCGAAAGTGTGAAATTAGTGCACACTGTACGTATTTCATTTGAAGTTTTTTCATTAATATTGTAGTTATTGCTGGCCCATTAATGACATTAATTTTTATAACAATTATATGTTTCCACTTTCACTGACGATGTCATTTTTACCTATGGATGAAAGATAGAGTTGGGCAGAAAAGTAGCTCCTATCATCAGACTTGTAGATAACGCTTTGTAAAGTGTGGGGTTTAGACTCAATAGAAAATAGGCACCTTCACAAATTTTTTAAACTGTCAATGACTGCTAAAAATTATGAAGTGAACACTTTAAGTATGTACTATTTTTGTGCTGTTTGTATCTTAAGACAGGTTTATTCGCATCTCGAAATTAGCGTATTATAATGCTAATTGACTTCGACAAAATTTGAATCATTCATCTAATTTATAAGAACATTCCATTGAATAATTTCAGAGCAAAGCATAGAAAAATCAATAGGATTAATGTAATGAATACTTATGATGAACTTAATAATGTGGGCTCACATGTCAGTAATCCATACACATATATAATCTCCGCTGTTGTAAGTATTTGTATTGCTAATTCGTTCGTGTTGCAGAGTCATCTACGTAATAAGGGTGGTTCGAAATAAAATTCTGACGAACAAACGTATTTCTATTTTCGGCACTACTGTTATTTTTTTTGTTTTTATGAAATGAAACTGAGAATAATTATTTTAGTTGGAAAGGTGTGAGGACACGGAACCCTCCCCCCCCCCCCAAGACCTGTATAGGCCCTTTCGCGATAAAGTGAGGATTTTTAATGCCCTCCCAACATGCATTAACCACTAATGAATATGTTTTCTTGCAGATTCAGACGTTAACTTTTGAGAGTATTCACTTGTATACACGACGTGTGTTAGTCACATTGCACTGTTTATACTAAAAAGGGGCGGAAAAAAATTGGCTCGAAGGAAAATTTTTAGCAGGGCCTTAAAAGGTGCTCACTTTACCGTGAACGGCCTATATATATATATATATATATATATATATATATACTGCTCTCTCTATACTAAGATGGGTTTTCAAAAGTAATAAATTAACTTTGAACATCTTATATCACTGTTTCGGCTTCCTCACTACGGTGTCGACTAAACCGGCTGGTAGTGTAAAAGGCAGTGCTGGATTGTGATCTTATTTCCGACTTCTGGAAGCATCAACTTCATAGCCAACACGTGAGGTATTGACGTGTGTTGGTCGAGTTACGCAAAGAACTTTGGTGTCATGTAAGGGAATGTGATGTACTTGGTAATTAAAGTAACATGACCGTTTGGTACCGGTATGATTTTGTTGTAAATGAAGTAACCTAAATACTTCGGTATAAAATTTCCCTGCTTCTGTTCTGGGCCAAGACCGAGTCTGGAGAACCTGCTAATCTAGCCTGCAAGTCTAGGGGTGAAAATGTCCATGAATGGGGCCCCGAGAATTCTGCGAAATGATTCTGCATTCTGCTGGACTTCGCAGTCCTATTTGCGCTCGAGCCAGTACCCCTTGCTTGTTTGTCGGTGCCACACTGAGCGACGTCTTTAGGGCATGTAGTAAGGTACCAACCGCCATTCGTCTGGAGAGAGATGTCGTAAAACCACGGTGATAACGAAATTAGGAATGACTGTACCAGGACTCGAATCCAGGTTCTTCAGAACGAGATTGCAGCGGATTACAAGGGAATCAGCAACTTCGCTCTGTCACGCGAAGTGTACAGTACTATTTAACACTAGCGAAGAATGACTTAAATATTTTGGAGTCGTGCAGTTATCTTAAATATGCGAAACTACAATGTGTTCTCAACTACGGAAAACTTCCAGGGTTTTCGATTTTAGTTCTGCTGTATGTAAAATTTACGTTGCCATGGGGTGAGTGAGAGAAGATGTTTGGGCGGCTCATAACATCGAGTTCTTGAGAGCCCATGAAGGTGAAGCGAGGTGAGAATGGAGCCCCTCCATAATCCATGATCAGCTGATATTACTGGCAGATATGTTTAAACTGCTCCACTTAGATTAGTGAAATTCTGCTGATCATTTTATTTGTTCGTATTAACTTATTAATAGAGACCCACAAATTTAACGGATTAATTTGGCAACAAGCTAAACTCCACAATCCTTTGTTTACTAGATACTCAGTTAAGTTGTTCATTAGCAGATGCCCCAGTTTCATCGCAGACCAGGTAGAGCGGTATTCGGACCTAGTTTTCTTGCAGGTCAGTTATTGGTTCAAATTTGTCCAGTGCGTGTCTTACATACTGCTATCCAATTGAGACAGAAAGTCAAACGTACACGGGTTTGATGTTTAGCTTGTCCTCAAATGAAATCGCGAAATTTCCCGGTCTCTAATTATTAAACAGCGTTTTTTTTTCCCCCCTGGTGAATCGCATTGGCTTTCCAGTGAAACCTAAGTGAATTGCACTGATCCACAGGTAAATAACAGCTCTATAACTAGAGCCATGCAAAATTCGCGTTATTATTTGGTATCAGGCTGAACTTCATAGTACTGTATGCACTAGAGCTGGCGTCGTTTTTCCATTGGCTGCTGCATAGATGTGAAGTCTCTCTCTCTCTCTCTCTCTTTTCTCTCTCTCTCTCTCCTCTCAGACTAAACTACACGTGATTGGGGCACACAATTGTGAAGTGTTCCTTTATTGGTGCAGAGTCACCCAGGGCGTGTCACATAAAGTATGGTCCAATGACAAACGTATTGCAAAGGTACGTGTGTTTCACGCTTAACATGTCCCGAAATAATAACATGAATCTGGCAGGTCTCTATCTATAACTAAGAAACTAGTGAAATAATTCCGGTGATTGAAATAAACGCTACTGGTTTAGTAAATTTAGAGTGTTCACAGTTACCTGTGCGTGTATTGTTAACTAGCGCCGGAATGCAAAGGCGGGGGGAAACTGGAGAACACCGAGAAAACCCCTCCGACCAGCGGCATCGTCCGGCACGGTTCCCACTCGCGATAACCCGGGAGTGACCCGGCCGGGGATAGAACCCGGTTCGCCTCGGCGGGAGGCGAGTAGTCTAACCGCTCGGCCACCGCGTCCAGGAGGGCAGGGTGGAAAAATCAGCCGGCGAGGTGGAAGAAGGGCGTCGTGTAAGTTAGGCGCGCCCAGCATTCAAATGGCGGCGCCTCCCTGCCGCCGCGTCCTCTGGGCGTGTGAATCGTAGACTACCAGTCGCTGCATACACATTAGACTGCCAGGATAACTCACTGCGCACTTAGCTGACTACTACAGGTTCTGCAGCTGTCACGCCAATCTCAGGTCCCGGTACGGAATCCTATAGTTAAAGAGACCTGCCAAATTCGCGTTATTATTTGAGGACACGTTAAACTTCGCGGTTTCTTCGGCCTTTTTGGATCAAACCTTTGAAAAATTTCCCCATGAATGACGTATTTAGTTATTTCCTAAATATGCCATATATCCCAAACTTTTATACTTGTGTTCATAAAAGTTACTTTTTTTCCCCTGTTAATATTGAAATGTTATTCATATTTTATCTATAAATTATAATGCTCAATTTATAAATAATTTGAGTAAAAATCAGGGAGAAAATATATATGTTGGTAGCCCTTAGTGAGAAATAGTACTTAAACAAAACACTGTTACACTTAGTGGGCTCGAATATGGTGCGTTGTCCCTCTGGTGTAATTATCCAGGATTAGTTAAGGTTAGTTCGCACTAGGCGGAGGAATATCCTGGAAGTAGAACATTAACAGGTCTTCAGAAAAGGCGGAAGCAACCGTGAATGGACTATACCCTTGCAATAAGTTTGTCTTTGGGCGATACTTTACTTGACATGCCCCTGGGTAACTGTGTGCCAACGAATGAACACTTCACAACTGTGTAGTCCGACCGCGTGCATTTCAGTCGAAAATGGAGTGACTTCACATCTGTGCGGCAGCCAATGGAGGACCGAAGCCGACTCGAGTGTACACAGCAGTGTGGAGTTTAGCCTGATGCCAAATAACAACGCGAATTCTGCTTGTCTCTATCTATAGCTAGAAACTGCAAAATTCACGGATTCATTTTAAGACAAGCTAGGATTTAAAACACGTGTATGTATATAACGTTATAGGCTATTCCCAGTAAAGTGAGCACTATTGAAAGCGCTCTCATTTGGAATAATAGTCAGTAAATATATTTAATTTTAGCCTTAGACGTTAACTTCTGAGTGCGGTGGAATATACATACTGAGTTTATTACTTACATGGTAATATTTATTTGAAATGGAGGTTAAAAGATAAATAAGGGCTAGAAAGAAAAAGTAGCTAGGGCCTCAAAAGTGCTCACTTTACCGTGAATAGCCTATAGCTAGGGGTAGGAACATGTCGCGAGTTCATTTCAGGACAAGATAGACGTCAAACACGTGTACACTGAAGTTGACTTTGCAATTGGATCGCAGTTTATTAAACACGCCCTGGACGACTCTGAGCTATTAGCAGACTTGTAAGGAAACAAGTAGCGAGTGTCATACTGCCAGGTGTGGAGTAGCACTGACTACTCTCTGAGGCGGCAGCCAATGAACAAACGTTTGAAGCTCGAGTATAAACATGACTGTGGAGTCTAGCCTACAGGTAATTGAACTCGCGAATTTTTCTATCCCTACCTATAACTATTGGTCCACACGGTGTTTGACACCTGGAGAACGCTGGTCCAATCGTCGCCTTCCACTGTGACAGCAGGCAACCAATGTGCAAATAATATGAGCATATTAATTGCACATAAGAATGTATAGTCTATCCTGCGGCCAGTGCAGTCGCGAATTTTTTAGGTCTCTATTACCTGTACTTGAAGTTTATTTATTTCGCGTCCCGTTCATGTATAGGGACAGTGATATTTCGCGAAAATTTAACGAGACAAGATACAGTTCAAAGCAGTTTAGGGTTGTCCAGCATTTTGATTGGCTAAAGCATTTTCTGGTTCGTGTTAAACGTTTGCGCACGAATCACGAAGGTTCAGTGTCGGACTTAACGTAATCCTGAGTGACTCGGTCAAATGCGGACGTGACACAAGCAGCCAATGGAGATACAAAACCAGCTTATATATATATAAAATTGAAGTATATTGTGTTCTGCGATTTTACGCCAAAAGTCACTGGCCCTATTTATGTATCTCTAGAGTTAGTGATTTTTCGCGAAGAAATGTGTGTACACGATAGACTTCAACACTATAAGCTGTTCATGGCAAAGTGAGCACTTTCGAGGGAATAGTTATGTTTTCTTTTCAGCCATTGCTCGTCCTTTAAGCACCTTTTAAAATAAATATTGCCGTGTAAGTAATAAACACAGCGTGTATATTCCACTGCACTCGGAAGTTAACGTCTAAGGATAACATAATATATATTTATTGACTATTACTCCAAATGAGAGAGCTTTCAAAAGTGCTCACTTTACCGTGAATAGCCTATATAAGCACTTAACAGCAGTTCCTGCTATTGGTTAATGTCTGCTCGAGAAGGCGTTTTCGCATTTGACCTGGACCACTCGAATTCGGCAAAATCGGCGGGGCTACTACATTATTCGTGTGCGGGCAGTTAACACGTGGCACAAAGTAATTCAGCGCAATTTCGGTAACCCTACGTATCTCACTGATTGAGAACTTAAAGATGTCAGTTAAATTTTGATTACTGTGTACTGAAACAGTCATGACTATTTCGCATCTTAAGTCTTTCAACGACTAGCGAAATTCTGTAGCGAAATCTTTCCTTCCGACACGGCTGATGCGAGAACGACTGTAGCGTATTTGATGTTTTGATCATTTCATTGGCTATTCCACGCCGAATTCGAATGTTCTGTATTTCAATTGTGCTCGCAGAACTCAGTAGGTGTGCCGATCGACGTTTGTTATTGGTCAGTTAGTGTTCGGGGTGCAGACGTATTGACGTGGATTTATGACGTCAGCGACAACAGCGGATGCTGTCAACATTTCGTCGCTCTCAGTGACGTATTACATGCAAGGACACCCGAATTTCACGAAGGGAAATAAAAAATTCATGCCCAGTTGTATTGGTAATAGTTTAGGTCAGATCCGTTGCTGTGGTTGGGCGATTTAGGTGTTACGCGTCGTGGATGACTGCCTGCGAATCACAGACGTGGAGTATCGGAGTAATTCTGATTGGCCAGTCAAGTAGAAAAAAATGTCTTCGCACACATGCACACAGCCAATGAACGATGGAATACTACTGCTATTACGTCCGTAGGGTGCGGGTGTTGAAACCCAGCATGTGCGAAAATATTTTGCGAAATTCCGGTGTCACTAATTTTATGACCGAGAGAATATTTTTGGCAGTACAGTAATTTTTGACAAACTTCATATAATGTGCGACATTTAAAAATCTACATAATATTTAAAAAATTATGGCTCGCGCGGAATTCCAGCATCGTGCCGAATGCGTAAAGTCGATAACAAGGTTGGTTGCACACACGTTTATGTAGAGAACTGAAAAATTCGCGAGTTCAATGACCCGCAGGCCAGACTCTACAATTTTATGTACAAATATGCCGATATTAATCGCACATTGGTTGTCTGCTGTCACAGTGGCAAACGACATATGGGCACCGTTCTCCAGGAGGTTTCAAACACCGTGTGGACCAATGGCTAAAGTTATATAAACCCACGTGTTTTGAATTCTAACTTGTCCCTAAATGAATCCGCGAATTATTCAGTTATCTACGTATATGTCAGTTTCGTTTGTTTCGCGAGGTATTGAGTGGAAGGGAGGACGAAGCGAAGTGAAAACGGAGCAGTGGCGGAATGCAAGGGAAGGTTGGGAAATGGGAGTGCCCCGTGAAAACCCAACGGCCAAGTGGCAACGTCCGCCACGTTTTCCCAAGTGCGAAATTACGAGCGACTCCCGCAGGGATTCGAACCCGTTCCGCCTCGGTGGGAGGCGGTGGCAGAGATTATCCGTGATGTTACAGAGAATCACAAAAACAACTGCAGAAAAGCCACACCAATCGCTACTTGCGAGGGAACTGCCAACTACACGGTGGCTGAGCGGTTACCCTGCTCACCTCCTACCAAGGCGAACCGGGTTCTATCCCCGGCCCGGGTCACTCCCGGATTCTCGCATGTGGGAATTGTGCCGGACGATGTCGCTGGTCGGTGGGTTTTCTCGGGGATCTCCCTCCCCCCTCCCTTGCATTCAGGCGCTGCAGCATACCTCATTTCACCCTCATCGGCTCTAACGAACTCGATGTTAAGAGCCGTCCAAATCTCTCCAATGAGAACACTGTATACATTTCGACAATGCCAAACGTTAATGTCTGAGGCTGCAATAAAATACATTTATTAGTTGCTTATGCCTGTTGGGAGGGCCTTACAAAAATTTGCAAGTGGCACACTCGCCAAGGTCTAAACATTCTCTCTCATCACGGAGAATTTTTAATTTTCTGGAATCATACACGTGTAACGTAAGGGATCATGTAATACAGCCCGAGTTTCTTACAGATATACCTCACGAATTCGTATGCTACAGCAAGCAGAGGAACACAGAGAAATAAGGCGTCGTGACCAGACCAGAAGTTAAGGAAACTTCCCACTATGCCAGCTTGCATGCGCAGAATATAACTGATGTAGCTTTGGAGTGGCAGCAAAAGGTGTTACTCTGGACGACACGAATGCTATTGCTGCAATGACATATTTTGCGGCAAGCAAGTAATATATTTTCTGTAAACAAATATTTTAGTGAGTACTAGATGGCTCTAGTATTTGTCAATCCACGTGATACTTTGCACCACAATACGTTTTTTTAAACAGCACTAAAGTTTCGCCTTGGAAAGCATCAAACAAATAGTTTTCGTATATAGTAACGAATTTCTTTTAAGAGTGTTAATCGCCCGTAATCTCATTAAGTGGGATCCCAAATTTTATGTGACTACTTTCTTCTTTTTATCTGTATTCCGGTATTATTGAACACAAAAAAAAAGAAAAAATCTGCAGAAGTCATTGCAATATCCCCACTCTGCCGCTTTCACACTCACATAGAGCAGTTGAAATAATGTCACATATTGTGAACTCCCGACACACTTGCCAGCAATATGGTGGAGAGTCGATCACCAACAGTCATTTACTTTTTAAAAAATGAGTCCCTTCATAAGCATGACACTAGAATTAAGAAAAAACACGTACATACGACTTCAGTTAACTTAAAACTAATCCAGAAAGGGCCGTCTTACCCTGGTAACCAACTTTTCAATAAATTACCACGGAACCTTCAAGAATTTAGTTTCTCTAACCAAAAACTGTGTAAAAAAAAAGCCGAAGGAATTTTTTATTGAATGTGCATTTTATAGCGTAGATGAATATCTAAACTACAGGAACTAAGAAACTACTGTATAACATTTCATTGTACACATTTCTTGTTCCGGTATTTCTCGTTCCGTTTTTCTTCAGTGTCAGTAAAACGATGGCGCCATACAGCATGTTGGTAGAAGATTTGTCACGCTAGGAGGAGTAAAGTTATGGTGTGTATACGTGCAATCCGACTTGTATGTTTGCGTGCGTGCTCGTCCAGTGTATAAACTTTGTATACTGTAATTTGACTTATTTGACTTGTCCAACATCTTTTTAAAGCTATCTACTGAAGAAAGATCTTACGGGCGCAATAAAACAAACAAACGATCAAACAACTAAAGCTCCTGGAGACTTCCCAGACGACAGACCGGCCAATAGAGAATATTCCATAACGTGCAATAACTAGGGACATGCAAAATACGCGCTATTATTTGGTAACATGCTAGACTCCAATTCCCTGTGCCTACTTGAGAGAAATCCGTCATTTCATTGGTTACTGGCGATCATACGACGTCATTTGCCTGCGTGACCGCTTTACTGGGGATTGGTTCCTCAGCCTTCGAACCTTTCTTATTGGCTCAAATTGTCCTTGGGACGAGCCACATAAGTTGTCTCCGAATGGCAACAGTTGATAGAACTTACAGCATCTTGAAATTTAGCCTGCCGCCAAATAATAACGCGAAATTTGCAGGTCTCTACATATGCAGTACTGCGAATTTTAGCCTGATGCAAAAAATTACGCGAATTTTGCATGTCCCTAACAATAGCACAATCAGACGTATTGGCCCTTTTTCACAGCTTCGCGCGGCCAATGAGCGACCGAGTTCACTTAGGGGCTACATCGAAGGTAACGCACAGCCATTTCGCTTCTACATACCTACCTGTTCTGTGATTAGAGTCTGTGCTTCTTTCACGCTTGTTTGCGCTGAAAGTGAAAGTGGCGGAATGCAAACACGCGCATACGCTATAACGAGCCCTCGCTCACTTTTGCTTGTTCAATGGGCTGCTAATTGCTGTATTCCCTTTGTTACCACGCTGTCAAACAGCTACCGTGGTCCTGTGGTCAGATCACTCCGTCTCACACGATAGCGAATCTGGTTTCATACCCTAAGAATCCAGTCCTGAATTCTTCGCATGTATAAAACATGGTAGACATTGCTGTTTCCCGGGTTTGTCTTGGCGTCGTCTCTCTTCATTGCCACGTTACATCATCCCTAGGTATAGGCTGTTCACGGTAAAGTGAGCACTTTTGAGGCCCTAGTTATTTTTTCTCTCAGCCATGTTTTATCCTTTAACCACCGTTTAAAATAAATATTGACGTGTAAGTAATAAACACATTGTGTATATTCCACCACACTAGGAAGTTAACGTCTAAGGCTAAAATCAATTACATTCATTGACTATTATTCCAAATGAGAGAGCTTTCAAAAGTGCTCACATTACCGTGAATAGCCCATACCTAGAGACCAGGATAATACGCGGATTCATTTTGACAAGCTGGAATGCATATCACGTGTGTTTGTGTAACTTTAGCAATTGGTCCACTAGGATTTTGACACCTTCTGGATAAGGCTGGTCCAATTCTTGCCTTCCACTGTGACAGCAGACAACCACTGCGAAGTTGATATCGGCCTATTTGTACATACGACTGTAGAGTCTAGCCTAAAGGTCATCGAACACGGGAATAATTCAGGTCTCCATAGGCTGTTCACGGTAAAATGAGCACTTTTGGAAGCCTTGCTTAAGATCTACTTGTATACACGATGTGTATTCTCCCGCCTTATGTAAGATTAACATTGCCATGGGCCTCATACTTTGTTCATGCGTCGATCAAATGAAAGTGTGAAATTATTAAGAAAGTAAATACTTAACAAATCTGCTCAGTTTTACGCTTCGATGCAATAAAAAAAACAGAAACTGAAATAAATAATTATAAGTTATCACAAAAGGTTGCCTAACACTTTTTATTCGCGTTAAGCTATGGAACAACTTTCAATCCGCCGTTACCAACTTTACTAGATGAATGTCACTCAGTGCGCCCATTGAAATATATGCATGCAGGGGCAGTGACTTTATTTCCAAGGTTCATTTCTAAAGTGTTCACTTTATCGTGAACAGCCTTTAAACATACCATATCATCCCGCGTTGCAGGTTGGCGCCAAGCTAAACTCCACAGTCCTCTACACACTCGAGCAGAACTGACGTTTTCATTGTCTGCCGCCACAGGCAGAACTCACTCTCCTGTTTGACCCGGCCACACGGAATGAACCTACCAGAGTGCCGAGTGTTTACTATTGGTTCTGGGTCCTGCAGGGAGTGCCGGATGAGCGGAGGTCCAACGACACGCGTGAAACTAGCGTATACTTGTATACCGCCTACCTTGGTACTGAATTACTACGCGAAATTATAGGACTCCTAGTCATCCCCATCAGTGCTAATTGGCAGTCTCATTGAATATTACAAAACGTTGGAACATTATTATTTTTTTTCGAAACTAATTTACGTGTTCCTAGTTACACTGATCTACGAATATAATATACACTTTAGACCAAATAAATAAGTTCCTATATACAAATTGGAGAAGAAAGTTTTCGAAAGTAACATTCTGCCGTTTTACAAATTTGCAATTTAGAAGTGTTTTTTTAATTAGTGACGTTTATATTGTACTACGTTTTCAGACAATACAAAACCACCGAAAAATACAGAAAATACAGCTGCACAGTGTTTTTTTTGTGGCAATCGTTGAAATTATTTAAATCCTGAGATCACTTTGAATTTCTCCATGTAGCAAAATATTTATAAAAAATTTCGAAAAGTTAGAAAATTTAATTAAAAATAACTACCCAAATATTAAATTTACATTAAAATGAAAATGCAATATTTACGAGAAAAAATGGAGGCAAAAATTCCACCAAAATAATTATAAAAATAGACATCTAGACAAAACAAAGACTACGGAAACTTCAATTGGCAAAAAACACTTCTATCAAAATATAATCACGAAAAATATACAACCCAATAAAATGATTTTTAAAAAAACCCGCAACAACAGACAGGAAACAGTATCAATAGACACTCGGAAATCTTATGGTTTTACCTGAGGACAAGTTAAACTGCATTCACGTGTACATGACGTGTTTGTGCTTCCATTGGCGTATAGTTTGTTGGACACTCCCCCGAACCACTTTCAACCAAAACCTGCAGGAAAAAAAAAAAAACGGAATCCATTGCTACCTGGTCTGGGGTTAAACTGGAGCAACAAACCAATGAATACTAACTGATGCTGGAATGCACAAATGATTGTGGAGTGTAGCTTGTTGTAAAACGAATCCGCGGAATTTCCGGGTCTATAGCTATGAGTACAAGAAAACAGCACAATTACCACAAAGTTTCGGTAGTCGAGATCTGCTCCAATGCTCGGTTAATGCCAGACTATTTGTTTGCTATTCTAATTTAACTTCTTTTCACGTCGAAATCATGCTTAAGTGCGGTTGCATTTTTAAAATTAAATCAAAATCTTGCGTAATTATAACTCCATCCCAGAGAATGGCACAATTTTGAAAGTTGGTCCAATAGCCAGCTCACTTCAGTTGTTCGTGCCTCGCTTCCAAGGCAATTTAATTAAGACTTGTTTATGAGACATAGTAAAGATGCCAGTCAATATATCTCTATTGTTAACTTTCTTATTCCTGTTTACATGGTCCAGTAAGATTGCGTAGCTAACGTTTCTTCGATAACGTGATTAAAATTTGCACTGCTTTCAAAACATAATTCCGAAATGTTTCCTGCTATCTCTCATCAGCTGCTCAGCTATTACAGCGCACGTTCTTTCACTTTCTATCTTTCTCTCTCTGGCGTTCTGTCAGTTTTGCCAACTGTAATCTCCTCAAGACTCCCAACCGAACTCGATACACTCGTGTAAATTAAAACAAACAGTGATTCACATACTCAAACACTATACATGCTATCGCTACATGCATCCAGGAAAGGTTACATACTGTGTTGTTTTCAATTTAAAGATACCCCCTTAATTGTATTTACAAGTTGATGTGCAATCTAATTATCGTGTCATAATTTCCGGTCCTGCAGCGCCATCTTGAGTTTATAATATTTTCGCCGCACCCTGCAGCTCAGATATCGTTTTATATTTATACGGCTCTCCGAAACTAAAAGCATTCCGTTTTAGTTTTTTTTTTTTCAAGCTTATTTATTCTTGGCTGTCGCAAGCTAGAAATTAGTAATACAATGAAGCTGTAACAATTCGATAAAATTAAGAAAACATTATCTATGGCGTGTCGTCCAAAAAAATCGTTTTGTAATAAAATGTAGTCTGAAAAATTGATAAATTCAATATGACAGGGATTTACCATACTAAGGGCGTTCTGCAAGAGATTTTTTTTTATTTGGCAATTTTTTTCCCGTTGTGATATAAACAGTAGTTGAAAAAATTTATGACAGTAATGGAAAATACGTTTCTAAAATCCAATAAAAGGAACCACACGAATTTAAAATAGATAACTTTATTTTTGTACCAGACACAAAATTAATTCAAGTTAATACGTTAGGCTACTGCTGAAAATAATTGTGGATGTTATCATATTAATGTAATTGACAGGAACATCCGATTTTCGCGTAAAGATTTCGTGAACAGCTACACTTAACAACGCTTTAGCTCAGAGTCACATGTGGTACGCGTAATGCGTCTTAACCATTTCATACCCAATTTAATTTACGACTTCAGGTGCTGCAAACCGAGAATTTTATGATGCGTACTGTACTTAAATCGACACAACACTTGTTTCGTTGTCACAGCCAATGAGCTGTAAGCTATATGTTCCGCTACAGTTATATGAACCAATTATGACCTAGGCCAGTAAGACGGTTTGTGAATAATTTACCCACAGGTAAGATCACTGGTCATTGAGCTTCGCAGTGTGCACGTACTTAATGCACACACATGTGTACACTGGGTCTGAAAGGGTTAAGGTGTCTGGCCGCGAATCACAGATGCACAGTATCGGAGTAACCTAAATTCTGATTGGCCAGCGAAAAAGGAAAACGTCTTATCACATTGACACGCCGCCAAAAAGTAAAACAGGACTGCTTGTATGTCCGTAGGGTATTGAACTCTATCATGTGAGGAAATCTTTTCGCGAAATTCCGTTGTCCCTAGCGATGGAGAATACTTAACCTGAAAATTTGTTTTAACTCCTTTTGAGATAAAATTTGAAGTCAAAATAACAATAAGTTGAACTGCTATCGTAGGTGAACAAAGCATCGTATTTCCAAGAACCTGGAGCTGAGCGGTTACACCGCTCGCTTCCCACCAGGAATATGAGAAAACCAAGGGATAGAGCAGGCGAGAGAGAACGGACATGGGAGAGAGAGAGAAGGAGAGAGAGAGGCAGGAAGGAATGAGAGAGCATGAAAAATATGACAATGCCGATTGCTAGAGTATTAATTTAAAAATCGAAATGACAGAGCATGAAAAAACAAGGTGGAATGATAGAGCAGAAGGTTTGGGAATAAGGAAAAAGGGAAATTCAGAGGTAATTACAAGATGGACGATGTTGATGAAAAATGACAGAGTAGGTGGTTTCGGCGTGATGTCACCCGAGATGGCCGCCGTGGCACCCTGGCACCCCAGCCCCCGGCCACTGTGATGGTATGCCCATTTTCCTACAGCTAACGAACCAATCACGAAAGTGGATCTGAAATAAAGTGTGCTGGAGCACAACTTTTCCTGGGATATTTTAGCTATAAACACATGCCGCTTCGTTTGTGTCTGCCCTAAACAAAGACGGAATATTGGTGTCAAGATATCATGCATGCCATAAATGTTACTTTGGAGCACTCCGTCTATTACGATTTTGGATATCTCCAATGTCGTTATAGACGGATTTTTCAGACCGCTGTATTTTAAAACGTACTGCCCCGAGAAAACTGAAACTAAAATACGGACTTGTATTGATCTTTGCTGCAGACTTCCCAGCAATAAAATGATAGGGTCACAGTTGAAAGTCCCATACATGCAACACGACGAGGGCAGTGCTCACCATTTTCAAGCACTGAACGTAGGAGCGATGAGGCTTTGTCGTCATTATTACTCCCGCGCTTCTCGCCATCAAACGTGCAGGTAGGCGGGAACCTTAGGCGGGTAGAACCCCAAAAAACTAATCATTTTACATATATACCAAACATCGTCCAATTCGTACTCATTGTATGCTATGACAGTTTCCTCGAATAAAAATATTTTACACTTTATATTTTATTTGAATAATTTTATGTCGTACACAAAATTATTTTGATTTACTTGAGGCCACAATAACAAATGCTATAGGCCGTTCACGATAAACTGAGCACTTTTGAAACCCCTGCTTAAACTCTACTTTTCCCTTGAGTTTGTATTCTTGCGCCATGTGTAAAATTAGCATTGCCTTGAGCCTATTCACTTTATTCATGCGTCGGCAAAGTCAAATTGTGAAATTATTAGAAAAGTAAACATTTCATAAATCTTCTAATTTTTACACGCTGATACATAAAAAAAAAAAAAAAAGTGAAATAAATATTTTAAATTATCACAAATGGTTACCTAACACTTAATTGCAAAAAAATTTCTGGTAAACTTACTAAACTGTAATAGAAGATTTTAACTTATACAATGTATTGTAATACTAATAATAATAATAATACACATCAACCTACAGGTATAGTAATGATTAGCGTTGCTACTATACGAAGTTGGGAAATTCCCTATGCATTGCATTTGACTGTTTTCTGAGCGAATGTAGGAACGCTACAATGCATGTATAAGGGAAAACATTACTATTCCTGCTTTCTCACTAAGCGCATACACTGATATGGTAAATTTCCGAATAATTTCTTTATGTTTTTTGTTTCGACGTTAAGATATGGAACAACTTTCCATCCATAGTTTCCAACTTTACCGGGCGCACGTCACTCAGTGCGCCCGTAGAAGTAAATGCAGGCATGGGCAGTAACCTTTTTCTAAGGTTGATCTCAAAAGTGCTTATTTTATCGTGAACAGCCTATAAGTAGTAGTCTACAGATGAAAATTTTACAAAATAAACTAATCTCATGGGTTACCGTGTGACACATTTGTAATCACCAAATAACAAATCATATACATGAAAAAAGTGTTAACTACACATACATTTTTGCATATTTTCAACATGTTTTTAAAAAGATATAAAAAGTTGTTTGGTTATTATATATGTGCCACTTAGTAGCCCGTGGGATTTATTTAATTTATAAACGTTTTCATATGTACCACTTAGATGGTATTTATTACTATGGCTGCAACCAAACATAATAATTTTATAACTGTCAGTAGTAGGGACTCACAGGTCCTAGATACAAAGGGATGCCACCTTTTTGCTTGACCTAATCAATTTGATATCAAAGGGTTGATTAAATTGATTGAAAGGGTTAGTTAAATTGATTTAAAGTCTTAATTAAATTGATTGAAAGGTTTCATTAAATTGAACGGGTTATATGTATTGAGTTATATGTATTGAAAGGTTTAAAATTTATTGAAAGCGATAAATGTATTGCAAGGGTTAAGAT
This sequence comes from Dryococelus australis, assembly GCA_029891345.1. Classification (NCBI taxonomy): domain Eukaryota; kingdom Metazoa; phylum Arthropoda; class Insecta; order Phasmatodea; family Phasmatidae; genus Dryococelus; species Dryococelus australis. The sequence goes on from CM057005.1 coordinate 92,074,485, forward strand.
TTTTATATTTTTTTTTGTGGGGAGCTCTGATATGTCCTCACCTTGTGAGCTCTGGTATTCGATGAGGTGTGACGTTTGGGGATGGGGTATATATATATGAGGTGAGTTTTGTGCAAGAGTGGCCTAAGGGTAAATTTTCTTTGGGTTGGTAGTGATATTGCTCGTAGATGGTGTTGGTTGATAAACGACATAGAAAGATAGTACTATTCGAAATAAACTTCAGCATTGCACGAGAGAATTTCAGAGTGTTTAAATTAGTTTTACGTATGAATAAATTACACATATTGAATCGCAAATTTCAAACGATCACAACTACGTGAACAACAACAAGTGCAATTAGATGACTCTCCAGGTGTCTTAAACATAAAGTGATCAAGTAGTCTACCTCGAGCTGTATTTTAGAAACATCATTGACACAAGAGAAGTAGAACCAACGAACACAACTACATGAGTCTTCAGTATGGAATTAATGACTTCTACCTACAACAAATAAAAAATGTCCCTATAAATTAAACGACAGTCTTCCTAAACACAAGATACATGAAAACATGTACACTACTTTACGCCTCTCGCACATACCTTACACATCAGTCTGCCTGTGAGACTGGTGAGGAACTTTAGTAAGGTAATCCATAGTTAAAAGAAATTAATTTATTAATACACATAATGAAATCGCACCTATCACAAAACACATCAGTCTAGCTCGGAGGCTGGTGAAGGAATGAAGTGATCTTACACCGAGAACCTTACTATATATACGTGGAGCGCATTCGGAGGTTGACAAGTAACTAAGGTTATTGCCACTTGGAAATAGATGTGAATATGATATTCATGACATATGGATAAAAATGATGTTACTGATGCACATACTATTATATAAACTAGATTAGTTGAATTTTAAACAGACACAATATAAATACACATAATGAAATCGCACCCTGAGCCCCCCAAAAACACATCCACCCACCTCAGAGAATGGTGAAGGAATGAATGGATCGTATGATGTGTGCCTGCTTATAAGCTGGTACGTGGAGTGCGGCTGGCATCTTAAAAGCAACTGAGTTTAAATTTACTACTGACAGAAACTATTTCCCTACAACTATGTGAATGTATAAAAATGATTTTTTTTAAATAACGGATGCACTACAAATTTTTTCCATTAATTCTGTGAAATTCACGGCATTTTGAAAAAACACGCGAGTTGAAAAAGCTACGAAGTATTTTCGACCAAACACAGAAACTGGGTTTACATGTTAATGCACTATCACACAATAAATTGAAGACTTATAAAAAATATTTCACACTATAGTTTACGAAGACTGTGAACAATATCTGAACCCCAGAGCATATAATATCACTTAACAAGAATCACAGCTATCACACTCTGAATCCCAGTGTATATGAAGGAGCTTTTGAGGTATACATCCATCTAGTCCAAGCTTCTATGAGCAACTGAAGATGGTGGTTACTGGATACAGGAGTAAAATTGGCTCCTGACCTCCCTATCCCTCGCCAGAGCATGCTAGACTGTCCTTAAGGTTACTAGTTCCTCTGCCCTCGATTGTCAATTTTTCGGCAATAGAACAAGATGGTGACGACTGGCTAGATACGGCCACATCGCTCCCGACCTCCTTGCACCCCCACCTCCCACCACCACCCCTCGCCAGAGAGATGTGCCATGATGTCATTCACCCGTCTGTCCCGATTGTCAATTTTTCACCACTGCATCAAGATGGCAACGACTGGCTAGAGGGCTTCACATTGGCCCCACTTGCATGTATATGTCCTGAGGACAAGAACCCAGATCATCCCTCTCTCCCCTCTAACACAGAGTTCATTTTCGCCCAAAAAGTCAGTTTCTTGTCCAAGGCCAACCACTCCCAGACCTTGTCAATGACCGCGTCTTCTGCTATATGTCCCTTCCCCTCAACCTCGCCTCGCAGAGTTTATTTTTTGGAGGACGCTACACACTGGTGTCGATCCAAGACCCAGACCCCCGACCCTCTCCCTCCACTGTCAGCCCAGAAAATGTCTTTTGTCAGACAACAACTTCAGGGAGCTTTCAACTGCCAGACACCCCTCAAGACACCAAGTTGGACTCTTCCAAAACTTTTATTTGTTAGCAAACCTATGCTTTACCCATGAATTGTGGACTCACCCATTCTGTGACTTATTCCCCCACCAGTCCCTTCCCCCGACTCACCCATACCTGGAGCTGGTCAAGAGCCTTCAAACCTTTGTGGCAGGCAATGTTTGAGAAAATTCTCGCACTTCTGGTCTCAAGTGTGTCTGATCCTTTATCTCCATCGAATAAATATTTAACATCTTTTGCTGAAAAAAAATTCTCTTTAGACTAATAACTAGATTTAAAATTTTTCTGAATAAATTTAAATATCACCATATAATGGATTTTTTCAATCCTTCCTACGAGACCTATCAACTACCGCATGGCAAAGTGAATTTTTTTTATAAATCTTTGATGGAAATTCTCCGAAAAGTAATTTCTACATTGATATTATTAACGAATTTAATGGTACGAAAAAAAAACAAACAAAAATTATAACATTTATAACACCAGAAACCAAGATACGTTTACGATGTCTAAACCCATTCCGGATATTTAAGAGAAATTAAATGAAAGCATTGTTAGGAAGACACAATAAATATCGACAATAATTAAAACACACTGGATTATTGCTCCAACGTTAATCCAATGGAATGGAAATCCAATCAACATGGGTTTGATTGCAGAATATGTATTAAATTTATCAACTCTGTATAGCTTTAGTTATAAATAAATAAAAACATATAAAATATAATTTAATATCTTTTATTTAGTATCAGAAGTTTTTACAAACATTGAATCACAATCTTTTAAGATCTTGATTCTTAATCCAGGAGTCATGTGATTTTGAGAATCCTCTCCATCGAACCAAGGACATATCTTTCTTTCTTTTAAAGATTTTATCAACCATATATTCATTTGGAGAACTGCCTTTTGCAGTTAATTATTGTAAAATCTGCCTTTAATTGGTTCTTCATCATAGGTTTCTAGGTAACACACTCTGGGATGTGTTTGTCTAATTGAAATAATTTTAAATATTTCAAAAGGCCAATTAATCATAAATTTCTTCTCAAGATTCCTTTCTGCTTCGAGATATATATATATATATATATATATATATATATATATATATATATATATATATATATATATATATATTGGTGGAGTTGGTGGAATTTATATATATATATATATATATAAATTCCACCAACTTCGAATTTTGGCTTTCTTTTATCGACAACTTTATCATTATTATAAATAGTTTTCATTAACCTATTATTCGTAACTTCTTTGGGGGCCATCTTGATAGTGCTACGATATCTAACTATTTTAGGCAAAATGTCAACCCATTTGTTAGTCCCCCTTGGTTTGAAATTTAAATATATATATATATGTGTGTGTGTGTGTGTATTAAGTGGTTAATCAATTTGTTGTAATGTTCCACAACACTGGCTTTAAGCTCCGAATATGAAGCATAGTGATTAACACCATATTCAGTCATTAGTTTCCAGAACAGTGAAGACAAAATTCGCTTCCTCTGTCGGTTTGGAGCGAATTTGGCTTTCTCTCTTTCAAAATTATTTTAATTGCATCTGTAACCTGTTTCCCAGTTTTGTTTCTCAAAGATATGTGTCAACCATTTATCGAATAAACATCTATTGCGGTTAAAATATACTTCTATCCCTTATTGTATTTTGAAAGCAATGTCATTTCACACAAATCGGCTTCAAAAAGGTCATTTAAACCATGAGTTATAACTCTTCTGCTAATATATCTTAACCTTGCAGTAGCCTGAAGCTCTTGAGCAATGTTGCTAAACTTCACTGGTAATATAACTGTCTTCTTTCAACTCTTCAATAATAGAAACAATTTCGTTTGTATGTGAATTATTACCAAGTTCTCTCAAAGTGATGAGAAGATTTAATCTATTGACCAATTCAATATGTTAGTTCCAATATACAGGTGAAAAATGATCAGCAACTGCTTCATTATATATTCCACTTCCTAGTATAACGGATAATAAATCTATTTTCGGGAGGTTTTCATCTCCTGAACGAGTAAGTTCATTATATTCCTGCAAATCAGTTTCGGAATATCCATTTGGATAGTTTATAAACAATAATTCAAACACTCCTTGACTCACATCAGTTATGTAATCGCGAATTTTAATTTAATTGTCAGGCAGAAATGTTAATACCGAATCTCCCAGGAACCAGACGTCATGACGATAAACACCAACTGTCTTATCGCACGCAGACGAAATTGTTTTAAAGCTAAATAACATTGTGTTAAATGAGAAAGAGGTTGTTTTTTGTTCTCCTTTTTAAAGGTTCTTGTTCAGTTTTAATTTGCAAAACTGTTTCATTACGCTTATTCAACAGAGACTGCAATGTATCTATTCTACTCATAACATGTTTAAATCTTGTTTTGTTTAAAACATTGTGTTATATATGACCTCATTTGGCTTGTAAATATTTTACTTTCACAGCAGATGTAACATTATTCATACATGACCTAACTGAGACACGAAATCAGTTTATATCAACCAAGCCTAATCCGGGATGGTATATTATATTGTTAGTGATGGGAAAATGGTTAAGAGTGCTTACTTCCAGAATTTTTCCCTCTTTCTGGTGAGAAAGTATTTTTCTCACAGGAGCTTCGACTAGATGAATGTATACCTCAACAGCTCCTTCATATAAATCAGGCTTTGGAATGTAATAGCTGCGATTTGTATTAAGAAATATTATATGCTACGGGGTTTAGATCTCGTTCACAATCTTTGTAAACTATAGTGTGAAATATTTTTTATGAGTTTTTATGTAATCCCTGTTTCTGTGTTCGTTCGTTGAAACTTAGTAGAATTTTCAACTTGCGTTTTCATTACCAAATGCCATGAATTTCACAGATTTGAAAGAAAAAAATTTGTAGTACGTCCATTATTTTAAAATAATTCACTTTTATACATTCACGTAGTTCTAGGGAAATAGGTTCTGTCAGTCGTAAATTTAAACTCAAGTTGCCTTTAAGATGCCTGCCGTGCTCCATGTAACAGCTTATAAGCAGGTGCACGTCATACGATCCACTCATTTCTTCACCAAACTCCGAGGCAAACAGATGTGTTTTCGGGGAGCTCCTGGTGCGATTTCATTACGTGTATTTATATTGTGTCTGTTTAAAATCCAACTAGTCTAATTTATATATTAGTATTTGTGTCGTTAACATAATTTTTTATCAATTTGTTACGAAAATCGTATTCACATCTATTTCCGAGTAGCTTCATTCCTTCACCAGCCTCCAAGCCGGACAGACAGGTTTTGTGAGAGGTGCGATTTCATTACGCATGTCAACCATTTTATTTTGTTTCATGTGTGGGTTACCTTACTAAAGTTCCTCCTCACCAGTCTCACAGGCAGACGGACGTGTAAGGTATGTGCGAGAGGCGCCATGTAGTGTACGTGTTTTCATATATCTTGTGTTTAGGAATACAGTCGTTTAATTTACGAGGGAAATTTTTATTCGTTGTTGGTAGAAGTCGTTAATTCCATACTGGAGACTCTCGTGGTAGTTTTCTTCGTTATACTTCTCTCGTGCGAAGTATGTTTCTAAAACATAGCTTGGGTTAGACTAATTCATCTCTTTACATTTAAGACACCGGGAGTTTCACCTAATTGAACCTGTTGTTGTTTACGTAGTTGTGATCGTTTGAAATTTGCGATTCAGTGCGTGTAATTTATTCATACGTAGAACTCTTTTAAACACTCAGAAATTCTCTCGTGCAACTGTGTTATTCTTTCGGAAAATATTATCTTTCAAAGTCGTCTATCTGCCAACACCGTCTACGAGCAATATCACTACCAAACAAAAAATATAACTCATAGGCCTCTCTTGCACAAAACTCATGACATATATACCACGTCCCCAACATGTCATACCTCAGCCGAGTGCCAGAGCTCACACGATGAGGATGTACTAGAGCTCCTCACAAAAAGAAAGAAGGAAGACCCTTAGTACACTCTTGCACCAAACCCAATATTTTTTTAAACTTTATAACCCTTTCAACCATTTAACACTTTCAATAAAATTGAACCATTTTCAAAATATTTAACCCTTTTTTATTTAACCGTTTCAATTTCATTAGCACTTTTGATCAATTTAATTAACCCTGTGATATCAATTTGATATCAAATTAATTAGGTAAATAAAAAAAGGCGGCATCCCTTTGTATCTAGGACCCGTACTACTACTGTCATCGAATTATTTAAAAAATATAGTGTTAAAATGATTTTATCCTTAAAAAATTTCATCACATAGAATGCGTATGAGTCGAAGCATGTTTGGTACCAATATAAAATAATTGATTTTTTGGTGTCCGACCCCCTCACGTGAAAGTATAGGCTGTTTACTATAAAGTGAGCACTTTTGAGATCAACCTTAGTTTAAATTCACTGCCCTGCCTGCATGTATCATGACGGGCGCACTGAGTACCATGCGCCCAGTAAAGTTGGTAACGATGGATGGAAAATAGTTCTATACATGATCATCGAATTAAAAGTGTTAGGTAAACATTTGTAACAACTTAAATTATTTCTTTCGCTTTGTACTTTTTTAGGTATCGAAGTGTAAAAAGAAGTGCATTTTTGAAATTTTTACTTTCCTGATAATTTCGAAGTTTCATCTGACCGAGGTACGAATATCGTGAAGAGGCACACGGCATTGTTATTTTAACATAACGCGGAAGGATACGCATCGTGCATACAAGTAAATCTTAAGACGGACTTTAAAAATGCTCATTTTACCGTGAACAGCCTTTACAGTATCTACTGTACTGCCGATCCAGTTCTCCGACCGACGCGGCCCGTATTCGAACCACTGTCCGATTGTTTCCGATCGCTCGTGTTAGGTACCGTTTATAAAAATACAGTTGTTTACAGCGTGCTGATTGTTGGGCGAGGGGCGACGTTTCGCTGATTGGACGCGCGCAGCGGGCACGTGTAAACTGAAGTAATTGGCTGGGAGAGCGGTGGAAATTCGCGGAAGTTGTCGGCTGCTTTCTAGCGTGTACCGAAAACTGGATGGCGTCCAGAGATGCTTTTCTTCCGCCACGGCTGAGTATTTTTACTTCTTTTTCGCGAGCAGTACCGTCCACTGCACGATACTTCCGCGTTTACAGCGGGTAAAGGGGTGGAATAAAGAGTCTTTGGGCGGCTCTTAACCCTTTGTGGATGGGCCAAATTTACTGGCGCAAAGGACAAGGTTGACCCGAGCTTCCTATATTCTTCAATACTGCAGTATCAGTTGTGTTGGTCTCTGTATATCCACTAATAATAGTCCTATTGGTCCTGGCCACACTGGACACGCTTACTGTACTCTGCGTCGTTTATTATTGGCTGGCCGTCGACAAATGGAGTCGCGCTTTGACTGTGCAGCAATCAATGTGTCGCTAGAGAGGTAGAAAATTTTAGTCTGTGTCCAGTTGATATATTTAAAAAAAATAACGTTTTCTTTCTTACGAATTGAAATGTTGGGAATTTGTAATATTATTTTACTTAGATTACGGTAAAGTGCAGTGAAACAATAAAACTAACTAATGCAGTATGCGTTTGTTTTTCAAGAGCAAAGAGGTTTCCCGAGTATGTACCTGCGTACTCCTCAATGGGTTAATGTCGAGGTCTAGGGAGCCGATGAGGGTGGAAGCGAAGTGAGAATGGAGCAGCGCCGGAATGCAACGGTGGTAGTGACGGGGAATTCCCCTAGAAAACCCGCCGACCAGCGTCATGTTCCGGCACGATTTCCAAGCGCGAAAATCCGGGAGTCACTCCATCGGGAAACAGAACCCTGTTAGCTTTGGTAGAAGGCGAGTAGTCTGCCACATTCGAGAATCCGAATTTTCCATTGGTAATCGCTAGAGACATGCAAAATTCGCGTTATTATTCGTCATCAGACTGGACTTCACAGTACTGTCTTATACTGGAGCCAGCGTCGTTTCTCCATTGGCTGTTGCGTAGATATGAAACCACGCCCTTCTGACTGAATTGCACGTGATTGGGGGCACACAATTGTGAAGTGTTCAATAATTGGTGCAGAGTTACCCAGGACGTGTCAGATACATCTTGCTCCAATGACAAACGTATTGAAAAGGTACACGTGTTTAAAGTTTAACGTGTCCCCAAATAATAACGCGAATTTTGCAGGCCTCTAGTAATCGCTATATGATGTCGGACTTGAAAGTAACTTCTGTACTTCGCTGGTCTTACGGTGAGAAAAATTTGTTCTGGCAATTTAAATGTTGTGCCAGCTAAATACAGTGTTGAAGCACAGCATTCATTGAACACACTGGCGAATAAATATTACTTGGTCAGAAGTTTTCATAAGGTTCTCAGCAAACATAGTATTACGTGGGCAGCTCAAGAGTATAAATTACTCAAACGAACTGGGTGGATTGTAAATTACTATATGAAGTAAATAAAGGTGTTTGGGAAACTTTCCCCTCGACATTATATTGTCGAAGAGCCAGTTGTCAACGAACTTTATACAGTGTACAGACCCTTTGCGGTTTGATAGACACTTTTTGAATTAAACCTTAGATCACCAGATACATGCATGACTAGGGGTATGCAAGATCCGCGTTATTATTTGAGGACGTGTTAAACTTCTAACACTTTTCCTTTGCAATGCGTTTGTCATTGGACCATTCTTTATTTAACACACACCGGGTTATTCTGCGCCCATAAATGAACACTTCATAATCGTGTGCCTCAAACAGGTGCAGTTCACTCGGAAAGGGAGTGACTTAACACCTAGGTAGCAGCCAATGGAGAAGCGACTCCGGCTCGAGTATACATAGTGCTGTGAATTTTAGCTTGATGCCATAAAATAACGCGAATTTAGCAGGCCTCTATGAATGCCGTGTTTGGTTGTTTCCTAAATATTCTGTGTATCACAAGCGTTTTATAATAAATTAAGTTAACATAAAAATATATGTAGAGCTAGTGATTTTTCTCGATAAAATATGAGTAAACGGTAGACTTCTATACTATAAGTAGGGGCAGTGAAATTTCGCGAAAAGATTTCAAGGCAAGTTATATTTCAAAACATTTTAGCGCCTTTTACCTACCTTGACTGGTTGAATTCCTTTCTGGCACGTGCTAACCATCTGCAGACGAATCACATAGGAGCAGTGCCGTCGTTGCCGAATCCTGAGTGGTCCGGTCAAATATGAAAACGCCATCTCAAGCAGACAGCAACCAATGGCAATAGATAACCCACATACGGGTGCTCATAGTGTTGAAGTCTACAGTTTGCTCATATTTTTTTCACGAAAAATCACCAGTTCTAACTATAAGCACCCAACAGCCGTCTGTCTATTGCCATTGGTTGCTGCTGCCTGCTTGAGAAGGCGTTTTCATATTTGACCGGGCCAATTAGAATTCGGCAACATCGGCACGGCTCCAACGTGATTCGTGTGCAGACACTTAACACGTATCAAAAAACTAATTCAGCCGAACAGGGTAAGTAAATGGAGCTACAGTGTTTTGAAATATAACTTGCCTTGAAAGCTTTTCGCAAAATTTCACTACGCCATAAATGTATGTTATTTTTTATAGCATTGTAATTTTTTTTATTATTTATTTATAAATTATTGTGATTTATTTACAATTAATATAAATAAAAGCAGTTGGGAAATTGGTGTGTTGGTAATGCCTAGTAAGAAATAGTTCTTATGGAAAATTGTATTACACTGAGTGATCACGAATGCGGTGCGTTGTCCCTTTGGTGTAATTTCCTAGACTTGGTTAAGCTTCGTTTTTGCATGAGGCGGAGGAATACCCTGGAAATAGAACCTTATCAAGATTTTACAAATTGCCAATAAATCTTGCGCTGCATTTAAAGATTTCACGGATGTGTACGGGAACAAATGTGAGTCTAGTAAAATTTTTAAAAACAAAATCAATGCTTTTAGACTGTGAGTTACGGGGGTTTAAGCCACTGAAAACTAAGCTATAAGCATTAACCTCTCTAACTGATATACAGAGCAGCTATTCATTTCCATTCGCCTGCTACTAGAAACGAATGCAAAACGAAAATGCAACCAAAATAAAACATATTTTTATATAAATTAAAAAAAAAAACACACTTCAAAGATGCATTTGTATTGCATACTTATTTGTTGTTAGTTTACTGCTAACAGCCACAGATTACTTACTGCTTACTACTTACGTTTTTGTCGCCGCAGTTTGTCACTCAGCGTGGGGAAGGTGTAGGGACGTGCAAAATTCGCGTTGTTTGTTGCTGCAAGACGTCATATGCTTGCGTGTCTTCTGCCATTGGCTGAAAACTTGTGTTGGACGCCCCCCCATCTGCGCCTTAAGCCAGTAGTTACGGAGTGGACAGAACACACAGAGTAATGACACAGTACAGTTTCCAGCAGCCAATCAATATACGAGTTGTTCTCATGCAGATATGGGGCAGTGAAGTCTAGCATGGCACCAAACAATAACTCGAATTTGGCACGTCTCTTTATATAAGTCCTTGTGGCGATTATTGTCCTCCCATCTGTTCTACATTATTTCATATGTAACATGTCAATATGAAAGGAACCTTGCCTTCACCGACACTGATATTAAGTTTTTGGAATTTTCTGGCAGTGGATTAAATTTTTGAGAAACGTGGCTTTTACAAAACCAAAATATCTCAGTCCGTTCAAAAGTTCTGAAATTTCAAATTTCATGTTTATCAATCCATTAGTATTTCAGAAATGGTTAAATTTTGGTGGTTTTTAACACATTGAGGTCTGCGCTCATTTACTGGCACTTAAGACAAATTAGAAAACTAATCAATTGGACTGCGCTTAACATCGAGGTACTGAGAGCGGATGAGGGTGAAGTGAGAGGATCAGGATGTAGCAGCACCGGAATGAAAGATTGGAAGGAAACGGGAGATCCCCGCGAAAACCCGCCTACCAGTGGCATCGTCCTTCACGATTCCCGCTTGCGAAAATTCGGAATGAATCAGCTGGGGATTCTTTATTCCGAATTCACAGAGCTAGTGAATTTTTCCGGAAAAAATATGAGTACACGGTAGACTTCAACACTGTAAGCAACCAACAGCAGTTTGTGTGTTGCCATTGGTTGCTGCCTACTTGAGAAGGCGTTTTAATATTTGAACGGGCCACTCAGAATTCGGCAACATCGGCACTGCCACTACGTGATTCGTGCGCAGACAGTAAACACGCGTCAAGAAGTAATTCAGCCAATCAGGGTGGGTAAACGGCGCTACAGTGTTTTAAATTATAACTTGCCTTAAAGTCTTTTCGCGGAATTTCACCACCCCTACGAATCCAGGATGGAGGAAAGATTCAAAAGCCGACAACTTGAAGATGCCATTTTTGACCACGTTTTAGTTTTTTGGCTCTCCTGAAAAATCCACTCTTTGATGATAAGGCCCCTTTTCGTATGGATGGTTATCCCGGGGCGGGGAGGGGGGTTGGCAAGCATACATCGCTTGGACTTCATTCATACTGTCGATACTGCGGCAGTTCGATCACTTAGCTTGTTAAGGATGCTGCTCAGAAAAATATTCATTATTTCATATTTGTGCGAAATACCATTCAACATTTAGACGTTACTTTCAAAACTCTTTTCTCGAATAAATTTTTTATGGGTTTCATATTTTTCGCTTTATGGGATGTACAATTCACTGTTTTAGTGTTTTTGCTAAGTAGAAACAAAATCAACGACGACAATCGCATACAATTTAACGAGGGTGACTGTAAAGTCATGTATTTATTCGTTTTAGCACTTTGAGTGCAATACATATTTACTAACTAGAGACTGCAGAATTCGCGCTGTTATTTGGCATCAGGCTTAACTTCACAGTGCTGTTTATACTCGAGCCAGCTTCGGTCCTCCATTGGCTGCTGCATAGATGTGAAGTCACTCCTCGTTTTATGACTGGACTGCACGTGATTGGACTACACAATTGTGAAGTGTTCATTTATTGGCGCAGAGTTACCCAGGGCGTGATAATCTTATTGCAAAGGTACATGTGTTTGAAGTTTAACGTTTCTCCAAATAATAACGCGAATGTTTGCAGGTCTCTATTACTAACTATTAACACAGACGAGAAGTTAGTCGCCTATATTCACGGCTGCATGGCCGTGACTTCTGTTGGTATCTGTATTCCCACTTACAACTCTCATACTGTTTCACACAACACCGGACGCACTCCCTGAAAAATTCTCGATTTCAGTGACCCGCAGGCCAGACTGCTGTCACAGTGGACGGCGACAATTGGACAGAGTTCTCCAGGAGATGTTGAACACCGTGTGTTTCAATGACTAGAGCCTTTGCAAAATTCGCCTTTATTATTCGGCTTCAGGATAAACTCCTCAGTGCTGTCTGTACTAGAGCCGGCGTAGTTTCTCCATTGGTTGCTGCATAGAAATGAAGCCACGCCATTTCTGACTGAATTGCGCGTTAGGGGCACACAATTGTGTAGTGCTAATGTACTGGCGCAGAGCTACCCAGGACGTGTCAGATACATTATGCTCCAATGATAAACGTATTGCAAAGGTACACGTGTTTGAAGTTTAACGTGACCCCCAAATAATAATGTGAATTTTGCAGGTCTCTACCAATGGCTAAAGATTAGAGACCCGGAAATTTCGGGGATTCGTCTGAGGACAAGTTAAACTGCATTCACGTCTAAATATGTGCTTGTGCTTCCATTGGATTATAGTTCGTCAGACACGCCCCGAAGGACTTTCAACCAATAACTAACCTGCAAATAAAATAAGAACCGTATCCTATGTAGCTTGGCTCAAAGGATTGTGGAATATAGCTTGTTGCCGAATGAAACCGCGAAATTACCGGGTCTCTGCTAAAGTTATATCAACGAACGTGTTTTGAATTCTAGCTCGTCCCAAAATGAACCCGCGAACTATTCAGGTCCCGACGTACAACGTTCATAACCGGCCGGCTCTCGACCAATACGATGCCGAGTTGAAAGTGTCTCAATCAAATGTCATTTCTTACTTAGATTAATATGCAACACATCTTGTCCATTTGACTATTTTCCGAGTTGAGTATTATTGACGTAATATTACGATGCAGATAACTTTACAAACACAGCGGGCGAAGTAGTATTTCTTCGCCAGTATCTTCCAAGATTGCCGATGACATGTTGTTACAGCTAAACCCCATTCTGCTCGGTAAAATTCACACAACGTAATTTTCCGTCGGTAACACTCGAAGTGTCAAGGTATGCCTAAAAGCTGTTCGCGGTAAAATGAGCACTTCTGAAAGCCCTGCTTAAAATATACCTGTGTTCAGGTTGTGTATCCTTCCGCATCATGTAAAATTAACATTGTCATGGGCCTCATTACTTTATCTATGCGTCGGTCAAGTGAAACAGCGTAATTAATAGAAAAGTAGATGTTTGGAAAATAATTATAATTTTAACACTCCAATGTATTAGAAAAAGCTGAAAGCGAAAGAAATAATTTAAGTTATCACAAATGGTAACCCACCACTTTTTATTCGACTTTGAGATATGGAACTACTTTCCCTCCATCGCTACCATCTTTACTATGCTCATGTAACTCAGTGCGCCCGTTATAATGCATACAGATAGGAGCAGTGACTTTTTTCTAGGGTTGATTTCAAAAGCGCTCCTCACTTTATCGTGAACAGCCTTTAACAAGATCTACTTTATAAAAGGTTATAAACTCTGCAAATAGAAAAAAACATGCAGGAGGTGGTGGGCTGGTGGCAGGCGTGGCTAGATCTCACCACGCCTCCAGAAAGGGGTGTATCCCCCCCACCCCCCTGCGTCATTGTTTGCGCGCAGCAACAGGACTGCGCAAAAGCGGCTAGGACCAGGGGGCGTGGTCAATCGTCGCAGTAGAGGTTGCAGGGGCGACTTACTTGTTCTCTTATACCCGGTTGCACCAACATCTTCCCCGATCCGAGATCGAATGATCATAGTTCCGAATCAGGATCCAGTTTGATCTTGGTTTCAATATAAAAGTGTTGCACCAACGAAATTTCATGATTCTGAATCTCCGATTCGTCGATCTTGGTTCCAAAGTTAGAGATCAAGATTAAGTATGAGACAAATTTTGATATCGGTTCGTATTATATGACGTTATGGAAGTAGGCGTATTTTTCAGTACAGATAGATCTAGATGTGCGATGTTTTATCTGCTTTTAGTGAATTAGTGTTGTACGAATTTTACTGAATAATATTCAAGTGCGTATAATTTTGTTTCAATTTCCCAAGAAAACAATCGGACATAGTTCTATCTGTTGGCGTATTTCAAACTGCATTTATTGACGATGGCTGCTGATCTCGGATAGAGATTTCGAACCGCCAATTTCGGCGGTTCGAAATGAACTTCATCTCGATCTCCAGTCCAGCTCTGAACTCGAACGATACAACAGTTTTCTGTGTCGATGTTAGATCCGATCTCGGATCGAGTTTCGAACCACGATGGTGCAACCGGGCACCAGGCCGCCTTCCAGGATGAGCAGTGTGCAGTTGTGCAATGAACCGTTGGCAGCGGGCAGTCGACAAAAAAATTGTTCGCGACGTGGCAGTCGACAGACTATTGGCAAAAATAAATCTGTACTTATAAAAAAAAACCGGTTTTCCAATAATAAATGTCGAAAACATAGAGGTATCTGATTTATTTACAAAAAAGTTTAAATGCAAAATTTTGTTATAGGCATAAACGTGCAAAATTCGCGTTATTATTTGGTAACATGCTGGAATTTACTGTCCTGTACTTATATGAGCTCGGAATGCGATCCCACTGTCCACAGGCAAATATATGACGTAATTTACACTGAGTGACTGCTTTGCTCGGGATTGATTGCTCAGAAGTTGAGCATGTCCTAATGGCCGAAAGCGTCTTTGGGATATGCGAAACAAGTTGTCAGCCAATGACAGAAGTCAAAAGGGGCCAACATTTTGGAATTTAGTCTACAGGCAAAAAACAACGCGTATTTTGCACGTCCCTAGTTATAGGTAGGGAAATATGTATTTCGCGAAAAGATTTCAAGGCCAGGTGTACTCCAAAACACTTTTTTTGATAAGCACTTTCGTGGTTGGATGATTTCAAATGTCACGTGCCTCAAGTGTCTGCCCACGAATCATGGACGTTCAATATCGGAGTACTTTATTACGATTGGCCCAGTCAAATATGAAGTCTTCTCACGTAGAGGGGCCATGGTGGCTGAGCGATTAGCACGCTCGCCTCCCACCAAGGCAAACCGGGCTCATTCCCCGACCGGGTCACTGGATTTCCGCAAGTGGAAATTGTGCCGGACGATGCCGTTGGTCGGCAGGTCTTCTCGGGGATCTCCCGTTTCCCCCTCCCCCCTTCATTCCAACGCTGCTACATATTCACTTAATTCACCCTCATCGGTTCTGAAGACCTCGCTGTTAAGAGCCGCCCAAATACCTTCACTCACTCATTCATTCTCACGTAGACACGGGGCCGTTAACCAAAGGAAGTTGTGGTCGTGGAAGTAAGAAATTGAAGTCTATCTTGGCCATAAATATTTTCGCAAAAAAAACACCTGTCCCTTGTTATAGGTAGGGATAGGGAAATTTCGCGATCTCATTTCGCGACAAGATATACGTCAACCAGATATACAGTGAAGTCACCTTCGTTATTGAATCGCAGTTTACTAGAACCGCCCTATACGCCTCTGAGCCAATAGCAGACTTGCAAGGAAACACCTTGCGAATCCCATAACTGCCAGGTGTGGGGCAACAGCCAATGAACACACAGGTGAGGCTTCAGTATGCAGAGGACTGAGGAGTCTAGACTACAGGGCAATGAACTCGCGAAATTTTCCTATCCCTAGTTATAGGTTACTAACCTTGGGCTGTAGAGCCGTATTTATATAGTATTTAAAGGATTTATACAATTTGTAATAGTAAACAAAATATCAATTGCGATTTAAATATTTTGTTTTAACAAAATATTTATCTACACTGCCTGTAAAAGCGTGAAGTGCAAAGTATTTTTTTTAAATATTAATTTGAAGGTAATATTTTTGCTATCTGTTCGGAAATTTCTTCTTTCTGTCCGGGGCCGCGGTGTTAGTGTGGTAAGACAGCTCGCCTCCCACCAAGTTCGATTCTCGGCGGGGTCGCTCCCGGATTTTCGCCTGTGGGAATCGTGCCGGGCAATGCCTCTGTTCGGCGGGGTTTCTCGGTGATCTCCCGTTTCCCCCGGCACCCTTCATTCCGACGCTGCTACATACTCACCTCGCTTCATCCCAACATCCGCACCCCCTCATCGGCTCTCGAGATCTCGATGATAAGAGCCGACCAAATCTCTTCACTACTCCACAACTCGCACAGGAATATTGTACCCTATTTCCATGATGATTCCTTGCCAGGCAATCTTCTTCGTAAGTAAAGGCTATTCACGATAAAGTGAGGACTTTTGAAATCCACCTTAGAGAAAAGTCACTACCCGTGCCTGCATATATTTTAACGGGTACATAGAGAGACATGCACCCAGTAAAGTTGGTAACGATGAAGGCAAAGTAGTTCCATATGTTATTGTCGAATAAATGGTGTTAGATAAGCATTTGTGAAAGGGTGAATCATTCCTTTCACATCCTGTTTGTCTATTAATGCGTCAAATTGTAAAAATTAACATATTTGTAAATTATTTACTTCTGTAATAATTGCACAATTTCACTTCACCGACGCAAGAATAAAGTGATGAGGCCCATGGCATTGCCAATTTTACTTAAGGCGGAAGAATACACAACGTGCGTACAAGTAGTTCTTAAGCATGCTTTCAAAAGTGCTCATTTTACTACGAACAGCCTATAACTAATCTGTAAACCGTGTGCTGCTTCTCAAGGTGTAGAAGCACCTGTTTTTTTTCGCGAAATGATTTCACGACCTGTTATGCACCAAATCACTATAGCTGCGATGCGCTTTTGTGGTTGGATGATTTTGATTCCAACGCGTCTTCGGTGTCTACCCGCGAATCACGGAGGGTCAGAGCTGTAGCAACTTAATTCTTATTGGTCCGGCCAGGTATAAAATTATCATCTAATAAAAGTACACAGCCAATAACCACATTAAATTTGCAAATTTGCACATAGGATATTGAATTTTAGACTTCGCTCAAATCTTTTCGCAAAAAAACAGGTGACTCTACCTATAGCTAAGGATAGGAACATTTCGCGAGTTCATTTAAGGACAAGATAAACGTCAAACACGTGTACACTGAAGTTGACTTTGCAATTGGATCGCAGTTTATTAGACACGCCCTGGACGACTCTGAGCCAATAGCAGACTTGCAAGGAAACAGGTAGTTAGTTCCATACTGCCAGGTGTGAAGTAACACTGGCTACCCTATGAGACAGCAGCCAATGAACAAACATCTGAGGCTCGGGTGTACACATGACTGTGGAGTCTAGCCTACAGGTCATTGAACTCGCGAATTTTTCCTATCCTTACCTATAGCCTTCAGGCACAAACGAGTGACTGTTAATAAACCCACTGATGTAGTCTACTCGTGGTTTCTTCAAAATATTTCCGAAGCCCTGTTGAGTTCTAGTTTCGGGCTACTCTCTAAGTATCCTTCCGCCACGTAAAGTTCAAAAGCAAATACCAGGGAGAACCTACTCACCGTGCTTGTGCACTGGACAGAGAGACAAAAATTATTTTTTTTTTGCTGAAATATATTTTTGACAATGCGTTTCTGAGAACTAGGCACTTGAACATTCCGCGATTTCATTTCCGACAAGCTAGGGATCAGACATATACTGTGCATGATTTCGTCATGTTTCAAATTGGATCGCAGTTTATTAGAAACTCCCAGGTCAATTATGAGCTAATAACTAGGGATGGGAATATTTCGCGGGTTCAATGACCTGTAGGTTAGACTCTACAATCATTTGTACAGTCGAGCCTCAGATGTTTGTTCATTGGCTGCTGTCCCAGTGCTACCACACACCTGGCAGCATGGGATTCGCTTCTTTTTCCTTTGCAAGTCTGCTATTGGCTCAGAGTTGTCTAGAGCGTGCATAAAAATCTCTGATCCAATAGCAAAGGTGACTTCAGTGTACACGCGTTTGAAATCTGTCTTGTCGTGAAATGAATTCGCGAAATTTCACTATCCCTAATAATAACATACCTATAAGGAAACAAGAAACGAACCACGTGCCACCTGGTGGGAGGTAATAATTGGCTAGAGACTGGGGGCAGCAGCCAATGAACAGAAAGCTAAGGCTCAGAAATATATAGAACAGTGGAGTCTAGCCTACAGTAGGTCGTTTTAGCTGACCTCCCGTGGCGCAGTCGGTTGGTGGGCCCGCCAGTATCGGCGCGGGAGGCTCTGGGTTCGAATCCCAGGTAAAGAATTGGTGTTAGTTTAAGTTAGGTCATAAGTCGTCCCCTGATAATCCTTCAGGCATAGCATCGAGGGACGTTTATAAGCCCTTTTTTCATTTCAACACAATACAGGTCGTTTAAAATGAGATAACTTTCAGTCCCTAGTGATAATTTACATACGGCAAATAAAAAAGAGAAAAATAGTTTAAACTACGTTAAAAAATACTTTGCATAGTAAGTTTTTAGTTTTAGCCATTCCAACTTTCTCTCTCTCTGTTTTTTTAATTTATTTCCTCAATTAAATAAACATTATTATTTTTATACAAAATATGAGAGAAAATCTTGCTGAACCAATAAAAAATGTACTTTAATGTTAACGAAGGTAAAAAACACTTGTGATATATTATTTATTTAAAAATACCATTAAAACATATACAGGGACAGGTGGTTTTCGCGAAAATATTTCCAGACTTTCGTGGCTGGATGATTTGTAAATGTCACGTGCATCTAGTGTCTGTCCGCGAATCATGGACGTTCAATATCGGAGTACTTTATTGCGATTGGCAGTGTCAAGAACATGTCTTCTCACGTAGACACGCGATCCAATAACCAAAGGAAGTTGCGGTCGTGGTCGTAGGATATTGAAGTCTAGTATGACCGCTGGTCCCTAAAACATGTCGTACGCGGGGCAATTTTTCCAAGGTTTTATTCAAATGGGAAGACAACATTAACAGGCTATAGTTTGCAATTTCCGCAGTGGCGAGGTTTACCTTTGAGCACAGCCTGGCCACATAATTACGCTGGAAGACGACGCCCCTGACGCAGATAGTGCCAACCATAAAGAGCAAATATAGCGACGAAATAACGACTCAAAGCGCAGTCGAGCGAGGAACGTTTGCCCTTGGGGGAGAAAAAAAAAAAAAAAAAACTCGCCGGCGTCTGAGTCATCCGAACTGAAATATGCCAAGACTTGACGTTGTTCGGGATCGGCTGACTTGAGCAGAAATAGCTGCGACGGCAAAATTCAAAGCGAGGCGAACGAAAAGCAATTATGGAAGGCTCCAAGTGCGTTCATTTAGAAAAAAAATAAATAAAAAATAAAAATTTCGTCGTACTCGAACGATTGTCACCGCAGAAATTTCACGATTTAAATATACCTTCTTATATCATTCCGGTAGCCTTGACAAAGAAATGCCATTTCATCCGTCACAAGAACGAGGGCCTAGTTCTATTGTTTACTTCCCCTGGCGAGATCAAAACTGGAATTAATCACTTTTAACTTACTGTCTGCTATGTTTCAGTTCAAACATCGTCGAAATTAGTTTTTTATTGTTCCTCACTTGCAACAACACATCGATGCTGTCATAGCTTCAGTAAGTTAATATACAACATTTTGATTTAAAACTACACGCCAATATTAGACTGTATAGCACAAACATCTCTTCATTTTTCAAAATGCAAATACTGGAAACTATTTTAGCTTCAATACTAATCGCCGGGTTGGAAAATTATCATGATGATATCCATTTAATTTTCTGATCATAATATTTTTCTCACACAAAACACACACACACTTAAGTTATTATTTATTTTTTAATACACAGGGACATCTGATTTTCACACAAATAATTCCTGTTTTATTGCAGGCCCTATTTCAAACCTTCTAGTCGAGATACATTTTAGCATTTGAATGTGATTCCCTGCTATACTTCTTAGATTCCTGCTTGCGACTCACAGACATTCAATACCTGAGTAACTTAATTCTCACTTGGCCAGTCAGATAACACATACCTAGAGCTAGCGACTTTTCGCGAAAAAAAAAAAAAAAACCATAAGTACACGGTATACTTCAACACTATAAGCACCGAACAGCTGTTTGTTTATTGCCATTGGTTGCTTTCTTCTTGAGAAGGCGTTTTTATAGTTGACCGGGCCACTCAGAATTCAGCAACACCGGCATGGCTGTTACGTGATTCGTGCGCAGATAGTTAACACGTGTCAAAATGTAATTCAGCCAATCGAGATTGGTAAACGACCCTAAACATAGCACTGGATATCCTAATTATATCCACAATGTATAAAAATTTATGAAGTCCCACAGTGAATCTCTAATGAAAGTTATATCCTTTGGATATCCAGTAGTAGATACCGGTGTGTACCACTTAAGTTACTGGATATCCATTAGATATTACATAACTACCAGTAGATACCGGTGTGTACCACTTAAGTTACTGGATATCCATTAGATATTACATAACTACCAGTGGATACCGGTGTGTACCACTTAAGTTACTGGATATCCATTAGATATTACATAACTACCAGTAGATACCGGTGTGTACCACTTAAGTTACTGGATATCCATTAGATATTACATAACTACCAGTAGATACCGGTGTGTACCACTTAAGTTACTGGATATCCATTAGATATTACATAACTACCAGTAGATACCGGTGTGTACCACTTAAGTTACTGGATATCCATTAGATATTACATAACTACCAGTGGATACCGGTGTGTACCACTTAAGTTACTGGATATCCATTAGATATTACATAACTACCAGTAGATACCGGTGTGTACCACTTAAGTTACTGGATATCCATTAGATATTACATAACTACCAGTAGATACCGGTGTGTACCACTTAAGTTACTGGATATCCATTAGATATTACATAACTACCAGTAGATACCGGTGTGTACCACTTAAGTTACTGGATATCCATTAGATATTACATAACTACCAGTGGATACCGGTGTGTACCACTTAAGTTACTGGATATCCATTAGATATTACATAACTACCAGTAGATACCGGTGTGTACCACTTAAGTTACTGGATATCCATTAGATATTACATAACTACCAGTAGATACCGGTGTGTACCACTTAAGTTACTGGATATCCATTAGATATTACATAACTACCAGTGGATACCGGTGTGTACCACTTAAGTTACTGGATATCCATTAGATATTACATAACTACCAGTAGATACCGGTGTGTACCACTTAAGTTACTGGATATCCATTAGATATTACATAACTACCAGTGGATACCGGTGTGTACCACTTAAGTTACTGGATATCCATTAGATATTACATAACTACCAGTGGATACCGGTGTGTACCACTTAAGTTACTGGATATCCATTAGATATTACATAACTACCAGTAGATACCGGTGTGTACCACTTAAGTTACTGGATATCCATTAGATATTACATAACTACCAGTAGATACCGGTGTGTACCACTTAAGTTACTGGATATCCATTAGATATTACATAACTACCAGTGGATACCGGTGTGTACCACTTAAGTTACTGGATATCCATTAGATATTACATAACTACCAGTAGATACCGGTGTGTACCACTTAAGTTACTGGATATCCATTAGATATTACATAACTACCAGTAGATACCGGTGTGTACCACTTAAGTTACTGGATATCCATTAGATATTACATAACTACCAGTAGATACCGGTGTGTACCACTTAAGTTACTGGATATCCATTAGATATTACATAACTACCAGTGGATACCGGTGTGTACCACTTAAGTTACTGGATATCCATTAGATATTACATAACTACCAGTAGATACCGGTGTGTACCACTTAAGTTACTGGATATCCATTAGATATTACATAACTACCAGTAGATACCGGTGTGTACCACTTAAGTTACTGGATATCCATTAGATATTACATAACTACCAGTAGATACCGGTGTGTACCACTTAAGTTACTGGATATCCATTAGATATTACATAACTACCAGTAGATACCGGTGTGTACCACTTAAGTTACTGGATATCCATTAGATATTACATAACTACCAGTGGATACCGGTGTGTACCACTTAAGTTACTGGATATCCATTAGATATTACATAACTACCAGTAGATACCGGTGTGTACCACTTAAGTTACTGGATATCCATTAGATATTACATAACTACCAGTAGATACCGGTGTGTACCACTTAAGTTACTGGATATCCATTAGATATTACATAACTACCAGTGGATACCGGTGTGTACCACTTAAGTTACTGGATATCCATTAGATATTACATAACTACCAGTAGATACCGGTGTGTACCACTTAAGTTACTGGATATCCATTAGATATTACATAACTACCAGTGGACATTACTTAAGGTAAGAGCCGACGTCTAGAAATGTATATAGGGCATGCAAAATATCTACATCACATTTATAATATTGGGCGGGACATTTGGATATCTTTTGGTAGTCTTTTGTATGTAACTTTACTAATCTTGGATGTCCTTCGATATCCTGAATGTCGGAGAGTGACATCCGTCAGTTATTCTTTGGATGCTGTGTGCTATATGGGGTCTTCTCAATAAAAGACACGCGACCTGTAACCAAAGGAAAACTGGAGGAATTCACGCAGGGTACCGAAATCTACCCTACGCTGAATTATTCGCAAGAATCACTTATTGCCTAAATATATCAACACGCTGTTTCTTCACTCACGCGGGTTTTGATGGTTAGAACCAATGCTGTGGAGATATTGCGATACCGTATTTGTAGAGTGGTGAAAAAAAAAAAAAATTCGCGAGTGAAATAACCTGCAGGCTAGACTCCACAGTATTATGTACGAACCTGAAGCTTTCAGCTGCACATTGGTGTCTTTGGCGCTGTGCAACAAGAAAATTTGGCATGCGTTTTACTGCACTATTATTATTGGCTTACGTTTATACAGAGGGTGTCATAACTTGTGGGCCAATCACCAAAAGAAACATGAACGCACAAGTTCTTAGCTTTTAGCTTGTCCCGAGATGAATCCGCTGATCGTTCAGGTCTCTACGTATTTGCTGCATTTACATTAAGATTGTCGCCACGTGAAGTGTGTGTTTGTGTGTGTGAGATAAATATCAACGAAGCGCTACGGAATACTACGACTAGCTCGTGTATAGCAATATCGCCTCAACGCGCGAAGTTATGAAGTCGCGTGCAGTATCCCCATCGTAGCACTGGAACCATGAGACTTTAAGCGCTGACGCTGTAATTTTACTTGACGCGATACTGCGTAAAGTCCAATTCAGTCCTTTATCTATTTTCCTATATTTTGAGAAACGGCAGTCTGAAAAGGCCGTTTTTTAACCACGTTGGATGGCATTAAAATAATGTTTACTATATACCATAAACGTAATATCTTGAAAGTACAGACCGCGACTAGTCTGAAGTGTGGTTTCCTTTTGTAGATAAGCATATTGTGTGCACGTTTTCTGGTTCCTTAAAAAAAAAAATCTAAATATCGAAGAAGAATGAATTGAGAGATTTGTAAATCTTAAAAACGAAATCTTGAGAACCGATGAGGATGAAATGAGATGAGACAGCAGTAGCGCCAGAATATAGTGGTGGGGGAAACGGGAGATTCCTGAGAAAACCCGCCGAGCAGCGGCATCATCCGGCGCGCTTTCCACTAGCGAAAATCCGACAGTGACCGTGGAGTCTAGCTTGGTGTCATCTTGTAACGCAAGGTGGTAGGATCACTACCTGTAGACCATAGAGCAGCATGGTTGACGTTCAGGACGGGCAACCTAGTTGAGTTTTTGAAGTCGCATTTCCGGTCAGCACGCACGGCCGTGTCGGCAACTCTGGACTGACGACGTTGCCCAACCTGTCTTCCGGGATTCGCTCGCCCGTCGCGGCGTGCAACCTTGGCCGGAGTCAGTTTTCACGCGTCGCCTAGCAGAGCAGTGGACCAGTGACTGCCTCTTCCAGACGTCGCTTAATCAGCAATTCCTTTCGCCATCCAGGTCACAGCTGCCACACCTAGCGTAGATGCAGGTACCTACAATCTGTCCGCTGTGAGGAGCTCAACTTCTCTAGACACTTTCATTCCCACTGTAGGCAAACGAATTAATGTTTCACAGGAGAGTTATAATTGACCAGTACTGTACACTGCGGGGCTCAGTACCCAATGATTAGAGACCTGGAAAATTAGCGTTATTATTTGAGGACATTTAAACCTCTTGACGCACTCATAAATTTTTAGTTTCAGATGTAAAAGAAGAAATTTATGGCGTGAATAGTACTTACGAATTTCTTACAACTCCGACACTTTCGAACCTATGGAAAGGGTTCCAATAGATCATTGGCAAAAGGAGCTACCAATTATATAATATTTGTTGTGTCAGCAGAAGCCAATAGTATTGCTCTGGGAAATGCTATGCGTAGAGACCTGCAAAAGTCACGATATTATTTGAGGACATTTCTATTGGTTTTCTTACTGGGTTACAGCTTTCCAGGAACCTTCCGAGTGTATTTCAACCAATAAGAAACAATTAAAGACATCAGGGGCCAATCGCGTCCAAACAATCCGAAAAGGAAAATGGCACCTGACTTCTGTGGAAGCCAATAAACAATTGACCCTGACTCGCATATACACAGGACGGTGAAGTTCATCGTGCAGTCAGAAAATAACCCAAATTTGCAGGTCTCTAGCTATGCGTGTATTGGCTCTAGCTTCTGAAATTGTACAGCACAGACCACGACATCACCTATTCTTAACATGTCAGACATGAACCAGTATACTCGGTATAGCATGTTATGGGGTTAAACTGAAAACATGCATATCTTTCCAATTCGCTTGTCATTGGACCATACTTCATTTCACACGCCCTGGGTAACTCTGCGCCAGTAAATGTATATCTACTTCACAATTGTGTGCCCAAATCACGTGGAATTCACACAGAAAAGGAGTAACTTCACATACGCACGAATGCCAATGGAAAACCGACATTAGTTAGAGTGTATTCATTACAATGGATTTTAGACTGATGCCAAATAATAACGCGATTAAATTATTTGTAAATTTTACCATATCAGTGTATACGTACAGTGACAAAGCACGAATGGTAAAATATTTTTAACCATACATGAATGGTAACGTTCCCACAGTTGCTCAGGAAAGAGTCAAATGCGTAGGGAAGTTCCCAACTTTGTATAGTAGCGATGCTAAACATTCCCATATTTCCAGCCTGATAGGTAGTATTATTTACATACTCTGTATAGGTTATAAATTTCCATTACAGTTTAGTAAGTTTACAAGAAATTTTTTCTACAGTGCACAACTTCTGCAGCTCGCTGTTTGTGTTCACAAACCATGTTATTTGTCAACTTTAGTACAGCACGCATAAAAATTTTCTTGCTTGCAAAGCCAGAAATCAGGAATTAATGTGGGAATGGAAGGTTAAAAGCTCTCCCTATTAAAAAAATTATATAAAACCTTTGAGGTCTTGTTTGGCAGCAAGCAAGGCATTACGATGGCGATCGATAGTAAGCACAAACAATCTTCGCGTGTTTTCTGTTCCGTCAGAACTCCAAGTGGTGACTGTAGGGTTTCAATACAGCAAACTGTAAGGCATTGTCGCTATAGTTGAAAGCGCTGAGCTGTAAAAACAACTGTGGTAAAGTTCCCATGCATGTAAGGGAAGGCAATTACCTCTACATGTAAGGTAAAATTACCTCTTAAATGTAGAGTCAATTAAGGTACTTTTCCCACCCACGTATGGGATTTTCCACTACCATGTGCATAAATGTTACTCCCCGGAGTTCGGCAATTTTACCTTACCTGAAAGGAAAACTGTATTTCCCCCACAAGTTTGCGAATATTACCGTACATTAGTCAGGTAATTTTTCCATTATTTTTTACGGTGTGTTTTACAGAATGATAAATATCGTAAACAAAGGGCTGCATAAGAGCGGTTTTTTTCTTCTGACCATGGCACTTATCAACGACCACATTTATGATTCAATAACCAAAAGGGAAAGAAGATATCAACCTTCATTTCTGCCCTCAAAATAGATTTACATGAAAATATCCTTCAGTTATTTTATTTTTTTATTTTTAACCGTCAAAACTACTTACATCGATACCCATACATAGGGCCACCTGTTTTTCGCGAAAATATTTCAGGTCTACTTGTAATCCAAAAGACTACGGCTCAGATCCAATTTCGTGATTGGATCATTTTAACCTTCGCGCGTTTCGGGTATATGCCCGCAAATCACGAACACTAATTGTCGGAGTTATCATATTCTGATTGGCCCAGTCAATCTCCCGACAAAGACACGTAACCAATAACCAAAGATAAACTGCACGTATGGCATAGGAAATTAGTGTCGAGCCTTCACGTAAATCTTTTCGCGAAAAGCAGATGACCCTACTTATACGCAGGGACCTGCGATATTCGAGTTATTCTGTGGATGCAGACTAAATTCCACAACATTGTATGATCGGTTGACATCCGCCATTGGTAGAGATCTGCAAAATTCGCGTTATTATTTGAGGACAGTGCAGACTTAAAACACTTATACCTTTGCAATACGTTTGTCATTGGACCATGCTTTATTTGACACGCCTAGCGTATCTCTGCGCCAATAAATTAACACTGCCCAATCGTGCGGCCCACTTACGTACAGGTCACTGAGAAAGGGCGTGACTTCACATTTGGGCAGCAGCCAATCAGAGAACGACGCCGGCTAGGGTATGCACACTACCGTGAATTTTAGCTTGAAGCCAGAAAATAACGCGAAATTCGCAGGTCTCTACCTATTATTAACACAGTATTTCTTTTGGCGAGCGCAATTTATCACCCAATCTTATTTGTAATTATATTCCTTCCCACTGTCTTGAACTAGCTACTTATTACGCTGTAAATGTATTGGGAGGATTATCTGACAAATACAGATATTTTCCGTTGTGAATGTCCTGATGAGAGTCATGTCAGGTGCATGAGTTGTATAGTACAATAAAGGTTGAGACTGAAATGTGTACGATCCACTTCTTGCCAACGGGGAATATCACTTATGCATTGTAAAATTTTCGATTCGATTGTGGCCGTAATTCTCGCAAGGGTAATAAGGCGGAAGATTGGGGCGGTCTGTAATTTTCTTGATGTTGTTTTCCATTCCTCCACCGCTCTACCATTTTTTTTCTATGATTTGCGCATTTCTTCAAGGTTGTGTAAAAACAAGTCTTTTCCCAAGGTAGGTTAGTCGGGTGCACCAGGCGCCATCTCTATCGCAGCCAAATCGGCGTTGCGTGACGTTGACACATTCTGGACTACGCTCGAGCTAAGATCGAGCAACGCCTATTTAAACATTCCTTCGTCCTAGAAAACAAAAATCTCCTGTGGTCATATAGTCATTGTTCTGCTAGTATTTAAGAAAATCTCACAAGAACAAAAGAACCCAGTAGCTATATATTTCCTTTAAAAAAAATGTATTTTTTGTTATACCCTTATAAAATTACACAATTGACTGTAAAACGTTTTCACAGTGAGAGACATTTGATTGGGGCATATTCAGCTGTGCGACCCCAGTGGCTGATGACCAGACGATGGAGAACGTTGTAGATCACAGTAAGCACGCCCAGTGTGGTGTGGACCAATAGAAGAGAGGTAAGTGGGAATACAGAACCCAACAGAATAGACGTTCCTGCAGTGGTGTATACAGGTGATTCACTTCTAACTTGTCTTCACCTATCGTAGATATGTGCAGACCTGAGTGTGTTAAATACATCGTGACTTTCTTCATCGTGCTATCAATCACCAATGCTGTGGCCATCCAAACGTTTAACATTTGCAAAGTAGTGAAATATATATTTAAAATTTAGCTCATTATAATTTACTTATTTGCAGAGGCCTGCGAAATTCGCGTTATCATTTGGGGGACATGTTAAACGTAAAATATTTTTCCATTGCAATACGTTGGTCATTAGACTGCGCCAATAAGTAAAAACCCTTCACAAGTGTACATCTTAATAACGTGCAGTTCACTTAGAAAGGTGATGACTAGACTAGAGTCACGAGTATTTCGCGAATTCATTTGGAGGCGAGGTAAATTCCAAACACTTGTTCTTTTCTCCTACAGTTTTGATTGGACGACAGTTGTTTGGACACGCCCCGTTTAACTGTGGGCCAGTAATAAGCAGGAAGCAGTAGTGTAAGTGTTTGCCACTAGTGTACTGAGAGCTCACTTGATCACAGCAACCAATAAGCAAACGATAATGTCTCGAGTGTATAGAGGGCTGTCCAGCCTAGCTTGTTGACAACTCAATATCCGCAAAATACTCGGGGTCTCTATAGGCAGCAGCCAATAGGGAAACGAGGCCAGCTCGAATATATATATATATATGGGTGTATCCAAGAGGTCGGGCAGCACCTAATCCACGGGGGGCCAGGGTGGCTGAGCGGTTAGCTTGCTCGCCTCCCACCAAGGCGAACCGGGCTCAATCCCCGGCCATCGTGCCGGACGATGCCGTTGGTCGGCGGGTTTTCTCGGGGATCTCCTGAACTCCCATACTCTCCTCAAACATTCTCATCGGCTCTCAATAATTGGCTGTTAGGAGCCGTCCCAAATCTCTTCACTCACTCTCACTCAACTAATCCACGCTAACCCTACGTGGAGGTACATTTATTTCCTCGGCGAGCGCAAGTAGTGTTGTCGTCTCGCCTGGCCTGGAGAGGCCTGGAGCCTCGTAGCAGTGCCGAACACGTACTTGCTTCTGGACGCGTGCCCGCGAGACACGCAGGCCTTTACCGAGAAAAGAGGCGAGAGGCGAGCCGCTTGGTGGCCGATGACAGTGGGAGCCGCTGCCAGCTGGCTTGTCCTCAGGCGTGAGCCTCGCCGACAACTTGCTACTTCTTCGCGAGGCCGGCTATGGGTCCCCGATGGTGCTGCTCCATCTTCGCATACGTGGAGACCTGCAACATTCTGCTTATTATTTGAGAACATTTTAAAATTAGAACTCATGTATCTTTGCAATGCGGTTGTCATTTGACCATACTTTATTTGACACGCCCTGGGTAACTCTGCGCCAATAAATGTACTCTCCACAATTATGTACTCCAATAACGTGCAGTTCACTCAGAAAGGGAGTGACTGCATATACGTGCTGGCTGCCAATTGGCAACCGACATTGGGTCGAGTATATAAATTACTGTGAATGTTGGACTGATGCCACATAATAACGCGATTTTTGCATGTCCCTACGTCTTACGTAAAGACAGAAAATGGGGTATGGCTGTGTTTGTTTTGCGTGAATACGTCTACGTTGACGTGCTCGGACGCCTTGATATTTTTTTTGCGTTCCCGGCACCGCTTCACTCGATCAAATGAGTTTTTATGGGTATCATTGGATTGCTTTTGAGATGCTCTTCCAACCGTATACGAAATCTGTATTTCGACATGGCTTTTTTACAAGTATTGGCCGAAATTTTGTTAAGTTTTCTTTTTTTTTTTTTGCATTAAACTCATACAATTTCACCATTACCACGCCATACAAATGTTTGTATACACAAATCGATTGATATTGAAGAGAGCTGTCTATTGAAAGCTAAACGAGCGTCCTAGCTTCTCCTTGTCAAAAGTTACACTCACGGAAGTTATGAGACGCTGCGGAACGAACTCATAATAGCCCCCAACCCCACCCCCTCCGCCAAGGAATCGCGCGATGCTTCGCAGTCCTCACTCAATGTAACATATTCTTTGATCCTTTGGCAATCCAGTGGTGTAATTGAATTTTGAATGTAGACAATATATTTGGAGATGCAATGCTAAACTCTATCCCACGATTTTGTTATCACTAGGGATAGGAGCATTTCGCGAGTTCATTTCAGGACAAGATAGACGTCAAACACGTGTACACTGAAGTTGACTTTGCAGTTGGATCGCAGTTTATTAGACACGCTCTGGACCACTATGAGCCAATAGCACACTTGCAAGGAAACAAGTAGCGTGTGCCATACTGCCAGGTGTGAAGTAGCACTGGCTACCCTGTGAGACAGCGGCCAATGGACAAACATATGAGGCTCTAGTATATACAGGTCTGTGGAGTCTACCCTACAGGTAATTGAACTTGCGAAATTCTCCTATCCCTAGTTATCACAGGATTTTCCGGATTGCCTCCCACTATGGTTGCAAATTTAAAGACATATTCACGTCATAACTATCTCAACTCGTTCAGTCCCGAGTTCATTTACCGTGCTCGACCGTTGCATCGGCACTCAAGACTTCGATGTAGGTACAGGAACAGTAGGCTAGGCTCCACTGTACTATGTATTTTCGAATCTGAGCTCTCTGTTCACTGGTTGTTGCCCCAGCGTGTAGCCAGTTTTATTTCAGGCCCGGTTGCCCCGGATTCGGGGCTCGTTTCCTTTCTGGCCTCGTATTAGCTCAGAGTTCACTTGGGCTTGTATAATGAACTGCGGTCCAATTGCAAACATTAGCACAAATGCACACGTTTTTGAAGTCTAGCTTTTCCTAAATTGAATTGTCGCTCAGATCTCTTCCACTCATTCAAACGTTGCAATAGTTGAACACATTCAGGTCTGCACACATTTACAGGCCCACTACTGCAAGAACAGAACACCTGTTCTGTTGGTGTCCGTGTTAGAACTCACCGTCGTCCTATTGGTCCATAACACACCGGACACTACCTTGTACTTTACAGCGTTCATTATTGGCCGGTCGTCAACCAATAGAGAGCCGAGCTGATATTGACCCAATCAAATGTCCTTTATCGTATAAAATGATTTACAATCAATCATGTCCTTTTGAGTGGCTATATAAAAAAATAAATTACACTGTTAGCAACTTCTATTCTGTTGGTTTCTGTATTCCCACTTACCACTCGTCTATTGGCCCACACCACACTGGGCGTGCATACTGTGAACTACAACGTTCTCCATTGGCTGGTCATCAGCCACTGGGATCGCATAGCTAATTATGCTCCAATCAAATGTCTCTTACTGTGTTAAAGTTTTATAGCCAACCGTGTTATTTTATAAGGGTATAACAAAATATATATTTTTTTTTGCAGGAAGACTATAATTACGCGGCTGTATTATTCTTGAACGATCCTGTTAAATACTATCAGAACAATGACTCCATAACCATGCGGGTTTTGTTTTCTAGGACGAAGATATGCTTAAAATGGCGTTGCTCGATCTTAGCTCGAGCGTAGTCCAGAACGTTTTAACAAATCTGCTCATTTTTACACTTCAATGCAATAAAAAACAGAAAGCGAAATAAATAATTTAAGTTATCAGAAGTGGTTACCCAACCCTTTTTATTCGGCGTAATGATACGGAACTACTTCCCCATGCATCGTTACCAACTGTACTGGGCTCATGTCACTCAGGGCATTCGTTAAAATAAATGCAGGTAGGGTCGGCGACTTTTTTTGCAAGGTTCCTTTCTAAAGTGCTCGCGTTATCGTGAACGGCATTTTGTAAGAAACCATGACTGGTATGGTAGTTTCCCATACGTCAATGGCAGCGTTCCTCCATTTGCTTAGGAAACATTCAAACACGTAGGAAAGTTCCCATTTTTGTATTGCAGTGGAGCTAAACATTCCTGTATTTGCAGTCTGATGTGTGGTATTGTTTCTATAACATGTACTGGTTAGAAACTTCCATTACTTGAGACATGCAAAATTCGCGTTATTATTTGGTAACATGATAAACTCCACTTCCATGTGCCTACTTGAGAGAAATTCGATATTTCATTGGTTACTGGCGATCATACGACGTCATTTGCCTGTGTGACCGCTTTACTGGGGATTGGTTGCTCAACCTTGAAACCTTTCCTATTGGCTCAAATTTCCCTTGGGACGAGCCAAATAAGTTGTCTCCGAATGGTAATAGTCGATAGAACATACAGCATCTTGGAATTTAGCCTGCCGCCAAATTAGCGAGTGTCATACTGCCAGGTGTGTAGTAACACTGGCTACTGTTTGGGGCAGCAGCCAATGAACAAACATCTGAGGCTCGAGCGTACACAGGACTATGGAGTCTAGCCTACACGCCATTGAACTCGCGAAATTTTCATATCCCTACTTATAGCTTCTGGAGAGGTACTTGAAGCTAATCCGCTGTTTGGCAAATCATTAACTACTTGTTTCATGGTGCCTAATTTTATATGGCGAGGTAGCATAAGTATTTTATTTGTATCTACGAGACTGTGCCGTAAAATATTTTTCTTCCCAGGCTCAACAAACGTTTTTTCGTAGAAAAGGGTTTTGTTCTCAACGATTACATGTTGCTCTACTGTTACAGCAGTCTAGATGATTCATAACTTACTTGAGAGCAATATAATCATAGTCGGGTTAGAACAAATTTCTGACATCAAAGCGCTGGGATAATGGATGCTAGAAAACCATCAGTATAGCAGTACTCTATAACATAAGTTATAATTTTGTAAAAAAAATTGTGTGAGTTGAGCCGTTTTTTTTATGTCATCTGTAGTTTTAGCAAAAAAATAATACCTTAAGAGGAGCTAAACTAAAGACATTTTTTTTCACCTCAAATCTGTGAATTGTCCATGGTAGCAATACAATATCGACTCATATGCAAGCTTTCCAGTGTATTGTTATTGTCGTATTATCCACATGAATATTACCTGTAAAACAGTCACAAATAATATAAAGAACAAACGTGACATATATTTCGTCAGTGCAGCTGACATTATTGTCGCTAGTAAAATAATACAATTATCAAAAGTACCACTAATTGATAAGTCAAATTCTATCGATATTCCCAATATCATTAATAAAATAATAACTCTCCCCTAGTATACCATCATTTTGTCGATAACGAAACTATCGAGTAGCTATTTGGTTGAAGCATCAATACCAAAAATTAATAATATTGATCTGGCGTAGTCATCGGTAAATTCCAGCCTTGGTTATTCAGGCTGTTTGAGCATGCAATTGAGCAGTTTTTGAAACTTTGCATAAGATCTACTTTTCTTCTCATTTTGTATTCTTCCGCCATAGGTACGTAAATTTCACAGTTCCATAGGCCTAGTAATTTTATTCATGCCCCAGACAAATGAAAACGTGAAAATTTTAGGAAAATAAGCATATTTATAATAAGTATAGACGTGAAGGATTCGCGGATTCATTTTGGGTGAAGCTAAAATCCAAAAACTCTTACGTTCAGATTGCTCCATGTATTACTTAACACCTCCTGAAGAACCCTGAACCAATAAGAAACACGCGGCAAAATGTAGCCCCCAACCATCGTCTTGTGCTGTGACAGCCAGTAACCAATGAAGGATTTTTATCTGCGTCATGATATACAAGACTGTGGAGCCTACCCTACATGTCATTTAACTCGAGAATTTGTCACGTCTCTACAAGCTATTTCAAGTAATGTCACACGAATAACTTTTTCTGTTAAGGATGATCAGTCTCCGCCATATTGGGTTTTCGGAATTTCCGCCATAAATTGCATTACAGATTTTGGATTTTATTTTGGACTTCGACAAAGCGTAGGGCATTACACTGCAACATGTATTCTTAGAGTACTGTTCCTGGACCATTTCTGTAAGCGAACACAAACAAATTGTTTTTTTCTTGCCTCCAATCACTAGTCGAACAACAGTCAATTCTATAGAAATGTAATAGTTTGATTAAACTTAAGGAGCTATTATTTACGCCATGTCTTGCGAGAAATTTCATTAAACGTTCTTAAATGGAACTCATGGCAAAAATAGTGAAAATCAATGATGGCGGGGATTGATCTCCCTTAAGTGTTTTAATTTCCAGAAGTGCGGAGAAACTAACCGGAAAATTTACATAGAGGTTCCGGGTTTTGAAGGGAAGTTTGGGGCCGCTGTTCTATTCCCGTTCTCTCAAAACCTCGATTTTAAGAGCCGGCCAAATCTCTTCATTCTTTCACTCGTTCAAGAGAAGTTTCTCTAAGATTGACGGAAAAATTCATTATTGGAAAAGTAACGTGCCGGTAATTTCACGAAGAGTTCTGGAGATTTGTTTTTTACCAGCGCTTATCCGTAAAATGAAGGGATTTGTTATACAGTGTGCGGTCCGGTTGCAGCATCCCCTCACCCAATACGTGTGGCCCAGTCCCCGCGGATACGTGCCTTACAGCACGACGATACTGGAGAGTGTTTCCCAACACCAGGTCGTAGATGGAGCGATGCTTGCGGACACAGGAGATTGCTGGTTCGAGTCCCCCAGCAAAACGTGGCGGGCTTTCATAATCGAACAACAAGAGGATTAATTCTCCGCAAACCGACGGCTCGCACGTTCCCAATCTTTTCTTCTCACATCCCCCTTATTTCCTTTCTTAATCACCCAAGTTGACATCCGTCGTCAACGGAATCTGAAGTGGGGAAGGATCCAGATGAAGGTTATCTCGCGACTTTCGCGGAGTCGGGACAAATAACAACCCCGCATATTAGCGACAATCAGCAGCGAGCGTTTATTTTTGTTTGCTCCCCGGCGCGCATGATTACACACTCCCATTGCTTATTACCGGGAGGCATCCAGCTGCGAGTTCAAGGTCATGTCGTCGCATCCGACCTGCTTTTAACACTTCGTAGACTATGCTCAAGTGTAGCTCGAGCAAAGTTAATTTGAAAATTTCTTTGTCGTTCAGAACGAAACTCGCACGGGTGTGCAGTCTTTGTTCGGCTAGTGTTTAACATTACCTCCACAAGAACACCGCACCGCAGTAACAATAATATTGCTAACGGTAGAATTGGACAGGATTGATTGTAAATCCTTTTATATGATAAAGGACATTTGATAGGGTCGATACCAACTCGGCTCTCTATTGGTTGACGACCGGCCAATAATGAACGCTGTAAATCACAGGGTAGTGTCCGGTGTGGTATGGACCAATAGGACGATGGTGAGTTCTAACACACACACCAACAGAACCGGTGTTCTTGCAGTAGTGGATATAGGTGACTCGCTTCTAAGTGAGTAAATGTGTGCAGACCTCAATGTGTTAACACTTTGAGTTCAGCAGACATTGACAAGACAATCAAGACAAGCTAGAAGTGAGTTACTTATTTTCACCAATGCAGGAACACCGGTTCTGTTGGTGTCTGACACACTTACTGTGCTCTACAACGTTCATTATTGGCTGGTCATGAGTCGCCACTGCGCTGTGTTGATTTTGTTCCAATAAAATGTCTTTGTTTGTGTCAGATATTTTACAATCACACCTGTACTTTACCGGAGACGTAAGGGAACTATTTTTGAATTCAGGAAAGTTATTCTTACTGACACGTAGAGTTCCTGTAAGATCCTGTTGAACACAGGCAGCACAACGACTGCATGAAAATGACAGTTTTCTTTTCAATGGCTAAAAAATTATAAAATATTTTTGCTCGAGCTACACTCGAGAGCAGTGCTTAAAGTGTTAAGGGGGCGGGTCGCCTGGGTAGGCCGCCGAGCGGTGTGCAGAGCTCCAGCAGAAAACGTTTTATTAAAAAACTGTCCAACATGTCTGAGCGAGGTCTACTTACTAATAGCATTTAACCAACGTTACGCATGTATAAACGTCTTCCAGTTCCTCAATTTTCTCTATGAAGCATGTTTTTGTGATAGCGAAAATGGCTCAAACGGGTGTTTTCGCGGTCATTTTTAGGTATGAGAATTTCGATACACGATATTAAAGAAGTTATAGGGACGTGCATCAAAACTTCGTTTATTATCACGTCATAAAATGGTAGGGCCTCCGCTGGAAGTCTCGTAGGTCTCGTTATCGACGGCAAGACTGCACGCCAGTTCAGTGCTTCGCGCGTAGAGGCGTTGAGAGAGTTGACGCACTTATCTGGGTCGCCCCTAGCGTTCCAACGCTTTTAAGCCTCATGAGTGCAAGATTCTTTCAACCGGGCGGACACCTTAAGACTCCCGTCTACCTGGAGTTATTTCCGGCGTTTTGAGTCCAGGAATCGAAAAAGCAATAAGGGTGACTATATCACGTGCATCAAGTGCGATATCGTCTCTAAGCGCAAGGCTCTGAACTGAAGTTCAGTGTTCTCGTCGTGCTGCGTGTACCTGTGGGACTTTCAGCTGTGAACCTAGGTAGAGTTGAGAGATTTGGGCGGCTCTTAACAACGAGGTCTTGAGAGTCCATGAGGGTGAAATGAGGTGAGAATGGAGCAGCGCCGGAATGAAAGGGTGGGGGAAACGGGAGATCACCGTGAAAACCCGCCGACCAGCGGCATCGCCCGGGGCAACGAATCCCACTTGTGAAAATGCGGGAGTGATTCGGCCGGGGATTGAACCCGGTTCACCTTGGTGGGAGGCGAGCAGGCTAACCGCTCAACCATCGCGACTCTTCTGTGACCGTATTATTTTATTGGTGGAAAGTCTGTAGGAAGGTACAGTGCAGACCCTTTGGGTAGTTTTGCTTGTATATGACGCGTTTATTTTGAGATATGTACAACACTTTGGAAAAAGTAGTTTTAAACACATTCTGTACTACGCCCGAGCTACGTTCGAGCAACGCCAGTTTTAACATTTCTTTGTCCTTGAAAAGTAAATTCGCATGGTTATAGATAGGGATAGGAAAATTCCGCGATTTTATTTCGCGACAAGATATGCGTCAAACAGGTATACAGTGAAGTCACCTTCGCAATTGGATCACAGTTTAGAACCGCCCTACACACCTATGAGCCAATAGCAGACTTGCAATGAAACACTTTGCGAATCCCATAACTGCCAGGTGTAGGGCAACAACCAATGAACACACAGCTGAGGCTGCAGTATGCAGAGGACTGAGGAGTCTAGCCCACAGAGCATCGAACTCGAGAGATTTTCCTATCCCTAGTTATAGAGATTTGTACCTCTAGTATTTCATAGGATCTTACAAGAACAATACAACCCAGCAGCTATAGTTATCCTGCAAAAAAATATATTTTTTTGCTATACCCTTATAAAAGGACACGATTGTCTTTAAACCTTTTACACAGTAAGATACATTTGATTGGAGCATAATCAGCTGTACGACCCCAGTGGCTGATGACCAGCCAATGGAGAACGTTGTAGAGCACAGTAATCTAGTGTGGTGCGGACCAGTAGCAGCGTGTTAAGTGCGAATACAGAGAATAACAGAATAGACGTTCCTGCAGTGGTGTATACAGGAGATTCACTTCTATCTTATCCTCAATTATGGTAGATATGTGCAGAGCATGCGTGATGTCTTGAGAGCATCTCATCTTCCTAGAACAGCGCATCCGGCGCACGTTTAATAGTTTCGTGGGGAAACGACTACATATTTCAAACACATGGCTACGCAGTTCAAAGGGCCAGGTAGACGTGGGCCTTAATTAAGTCACCATTCTACCCTGCGCACTAAATGCGCTGCAGTGTGCTCCTATCTGCGTATATCTAACACTTTGTAGACTACGCTCGAGTGTAGCTCGAGCAAAGCTATTTTGAAAAAATCTTTGTTGTTCAGAACAAAACTCTCACGGATGTGCAGTCTTTGTTCGGCTATAGACTATTCACGGTAAATCGAGCACTTTTTAAGGCCCTGCTAAATTTACACTTCCAGCAAATTTCTATCTTTTCGCCGCTTCTTGATATAAACATTGCCATGTGACTAATCAGTATATTGTGTACATTTTACCACTATCAAAAATCAACGCCTGAGGTCGCAAATAAAAAATATTTATTAATGGTTAATGTCTTAAAAAGTGCTCACTTTACAGTGAACAGCCTATAGTGTTTAACAATACTCCACAAGAACACGACAGCGCAGTAACAATGATACTGTTAATGGTAGAATTTCTTTTTTTATAAGTGTCACGGTGGATGAGCGATTAGCTTGATCGCCTTACACCCAGGCGAACTGGGTTCAATCCCCGGTCGTTTCACCGGATCTTCGCAAGTGGGAATAGTGCCGGACGATGTAGTTTGTCGGCGGATTTTCTCGGGGATCTCCCGTTTTCCCCGCCCTCTCATTCCGGCGACGCTCCATATTCACTTTAATTACCCTCATCGGCTCTCAAGACCTCGCTGTTAAGAGCCACCTAAATATCTTCACTCAAGTACTCTGTCTTTGTTATAGACACTCAGAGGAACATGATTGATTGTAAATCATTTTGTACGAAAGCGGACATTTGATTAGGTCAGTATCAGCTTCGACTCTCCATTATTTGATGACCGGCCAATAATGAACGCTGTAAAGTACAAGGTAGTGTCCAGTGTGGTATGGACCAATAGGATGATGGTGAGTTCTCACACAGACACCAACAGAACCGGTGTTCTTGCAGTAGTGGATATAGGTGAGGTGACTCACTTCTAATTTTACTTAAGTGCCAGTAAATGTGTGCAAACCTCAATGTGTACGGACAGGAAATACTCGTGAGGAAAGTAATTTCAACAAGTTGAAGGGTGTTTCGTACAAGCAGGTATAAACTACTGAATTGTTTTTGTGTCGAGCAACCTTAAACGCTAATATAGGCCCGTGGACTGAGGCTCGCAGGGCCAGTGTGCTAATGAGCTGCGCGACTACCGTGTGTTGGCAGGTGCCTCGTGAAAATGTCGCAATCCGCGGCAGAGATTCATAGACTACACGGCTCCATCCGCCTTTTATTTATCGTATCGTTTAACGTCAGGCGCCAGGAGGGTGCTGACAACCCGGTAGAGGGTATACGCTATCACTTACGTGAATTTCGTTGGCGAAATGTAGTGGCAGTGTCTATTAGCTCACGCCTGCCCTCTGTATCTTCTCGTAGGACCGCGGTGGCTGAGTGGTTAGCCTGCTCGCCTCCCACCTGGGCGAGCCGGGTTCAATCCCCGGCCGGATCACCGGATTTTCGCAAGTGGGAATCGCGGAATCGGCCGATTTTCTCGGGGATCTTCCGTTTCCCCCGCCCTCTCATTCCGGCACCGCTCCACACTTACTTCAATCACTCTCACCGGCTCTCAAGACCACAATGTCAAGAGCCGCCCAAATCTCTTCACCCACTCACTGTATCTCGAGGCTCGTAAATTTACTACATCCTGTACACTTAACCCTTTGAGTAGTATGCACGTATATACTCGGGACTGCGTTCTTATGGCCTTTTCTTTGCTGTTGAATGCAAATCTCACACGTTTATGGTTTTACTGTTATTCTGGGCTCTATCGAAATCTAAGTTAAAAATTACAACTAGCCAACATATTAGTTCTTCAGAATAAAGTTCTGATTAGTAGAGACAGGTGTTTTTCGCGAAAAGATTTCAAGACCAGTTGTAGACCAAAAAATTTTATTCATATGCACTTTCGTGGTTGGATAATTCTAAATGTCACGTGCCTCAAGTAGCTGTCCGCGAATCGTGTGTGTTCAGTAACAGAGTACTTTATTCTGATTGGCCCAGTCAAATAAGAACATGTCTTCTCTCACAGACACGCAGCCAATAACCAAAGGAACTTGTGTTTGTGGACGGAAGATATTGGAGTCTAGCAGAGTCATAAATCATTTCGCGAAAATCACCTGTCTCTATTTATTAGTGATTTATCAAAGAACACGATGGATTGTTAAACCTGTTACGTCCGTTGCGACACATTAATCGGCGTACAGTCAACGCAGGATTTCATTGGCCGACGGTCAGCCAATAATAAGAGTTGCAGTGTGCAGTGTGCAGAAAGCGTTTCCGGCCTAGCCAGGACCAATAGGACGGCGCAGGTAATTGGAAATACTGAGACCAACACAAGTGATATTGCTGTAGTGGAGGATATAGGCATCTCAATTCAACCTTAAACTCAGTGCCGGTAAATCTGAGCCGTCCTCAAAGGGTTAATCTTGTATGAGTGGAAGCGCTCCATACCAGTTGTACTTCAATGGTGTTTAAGAGGTGCTATTTGCTAAGTTTTACACATATTAAACCTTTTCTTTTTTCGTGATGTATGAAATAATAGTCTAAAAGACATATGTAGGGTCATATGTTCTTTGCGGTAAGATTTACGCGGAAGCTAGAATTCAAATTCCTATGTGCACATTTGCAGGCTTCATTTAACTATTGGCAGAGACCTGAAAAATTCGCGAGTTCAATGACCGGCAGGCTAGACTCTACAGTCGTGTGTACAAATAAACTGATATTAACTGCACAATGATTGTCTGCTGTCACGGTAAAAGACGACGATTGGGCCAGAGTTCTCCAGGAGGACTCAAACATTGTATGGACCAATGGCTAACGTGATATAAAATCACGTGTTGTCTATTCCAGCTGGTCTCAAAATGAATCCGCGAATTCTTCAGGTCTCTAACTATTGGCCATTTGTCTTTGAGTGAATACAGTATATTACATGAGTGGGCCAATCAGAATTTCGTTTTTCCGTTACTGACCGTCCGTGATTACTGGGCAAACAGATAGGTAGGACACGCGTAACAATTCAGAGAATTCAACCGCGAGTGTGGTTCTGAACTTAGGTGCGTGGGAACACAACTTGTCCTGAAATATTTTCACGAAAAAACAGGTACCCTTACTTATGACTAGGGACAGGAACATTTCTCTAGTTCAGTGACCTGTAGGCTAGACTCCGCAGTCCTGTGTATACTCGAGCTTCAGTTGTTTGTTCATTGGCTGCTTCCTCAGAGAGTTAATCCACACCTGACAGTATGGGATTCGTGAATTGTTTCCTTTCCAGTCTGCTATTGGGAACTGAATCGCCCAGGGCGTGTCTAATAAACTGAGATCCAATTGCAAAGGCAACTTCTGTGTATACTTGTTTGACGTCTACCTTGTCTTGAAATGAACTCGTGAAATGTTTCTATCCCTACATATGATATGGGAGAAAGTTTTATTTTATTTTTTAAAAAATGATTGAAATGTGTTAGGAATATAAATCTTTTTTTTTTTCGTATAGATCTGAAAATTAAACGTATCCAGTTTTTTATGTTGTTTGACTGTCACGAAGGATATTTTAATTATATTTTTTTTGGAAATATATTGTGCGATTCGGCAATATTCTTACCTTTTGAAAAAAGACAATTAAAATATAAAAATCTAGAAGCTGAAACCCTTAATAGTAGGTGGATCAAGTGTCGAATCCCAAAGCGGAGTGATTTGGGCGGCTCTTAACATCGAGGTCTTGAGAGTCGATGGGGGTGAAGCGAGGTGAGTATGGAGCAGCGCCGGAACGACGCTAGGGCAGGGGAAAAGGGAGATCCCCGAGAAAACCCGCCGACAAGTGGCATCGTCCGGCACAATCCCCAAATGGGAAAAGCCGTAAGCGACCCCGCCGTAAATAGACTCCTCTCGTACCCCAAATATATTGCATCGAAAAGCGCTAGATTTTGCCTTGAGCAACCTGCAGGGTTCATGCAGAGTAGTATAGAAGAGACTTCGATTTCTATCTTGCGTGGAGCAGTGATGTAGTGCTAAATTAAGCAGTGCTGGAGCTCTACCTAACCCCTCACCCAGCACCTTCAGAAAATACTTACACTTTTAACACAGACACTTTTATATATATATATATATATATATATATATATATATATATATACTCAGAATAGCACTCTAAAATTGCCAAATTAAAGGACGGTGTAGAATTTTTGCTTTAACATTCTAATTGTTAGCGAGTTTTTTTCTTGTACATTTTAATTATTTACATACATCACTTAAAAAAATATATATATAAAAATTAACAATTGTTATATTTCACACTAAATGATTTAACACATTTTAATAAGATGAACAAATGAGTTCTTTACTTTAGGTTTAAAGCAAGCTTGAAAATGGATTTTCATTTTCTTGTATCTTGCTTTTCTTGTTTGGGCGAGCCGTGTTCTTGTATGTTCTGCTGAACGACGGGCGCTTAACCAACATGTTACATCCGGTGTTCGATTTCACTCTCGCAAGGAAGATCCAGGTCACATGCAAAAGAGAGCTGTAAGAATAATGAAAGAAAAAAGAAAGTCAGACTCATTTAGACCTCTTTTCAAGAGCGCAGATATTTTTTAACATTTGCATGTGAGTAAATGTTTCCAGTACCATTGGACATTGAGCTCGGCAGTGTGCAGTACAGACCGAAAGTTACCTACCCGTCCGTAATGCACACAGTTGTGTACAGTGGATCTGAATGGGTTAAGATCTACTTGTATGCACGTCGTGTATTATTCCACCTTATGTGAAATTAACACTGCCATGGACCTCATCACTTTATTCATGCGTCGGTCCAGTGAAACTATGGAATTATTAGAAACGTAAACATTTTATAAATCTGAAATTTTACACACACTGATACTTAAAAAACAGAAATTGTAAGAAATAATTAGAATAATCACAAATGGTTACCTAACACCTTTTATTTGACGTTAACATATGGAACTACATTCCATCCATCGTTGCCAATTTTAACGGGTGCATGCCCTTCAGTATGCAGGCAGAGGCAGTGGTGACATTTTTCTAAGGTTGATATCAAAAGTGCTCACTTTATCGTGGACAGCCTTTATATGCCTATGTTTTAAAGGAGACGCTGACTGGTATGCGCTTAGTAAAGTTGGTAACGGCGAAGGGAAAGGAGTTCCATGAAAGTGTTTAGCTTAACGTTTTTTGAATACTAAAACGTGACCGTAATACTTATTAACTGTAAATGTTTCCTAGATACACAAAACTCTGAAATCGGCTCTCGTAACCTCGTCGTTAAGAGCTGTATAGACCTATCAAATCAACAAAATAGCTATTAAAATGAAATAACTGTATTCTCCTTAAACAAATAACTTCCTAAGGGGCTTCCCACCAATTCGAACCGGGTCTTTTTTTTTTTTCCTAAACTGGCTTATTCTAAGTGTTATGTGAAGTTAAGTCCCGAAGGTAGGGCGGGATTTGATTGCGTCTCAGGGCTAACCCCTTACGCCTACTAGGAAAAGTCATGCAAGGCGACATGCATCGTGGCAAAGAGGGATTGGGCAGCCATGGCCTGCACTTTGGGGCCATGACTACCTCCCTAAGTTTACTTAGAGCTAGTCTTAACTACGAAGAGCAAGGGAAAACCCGCCAAGAGAGGGAGAGAGAGAGTGTGGCACGTAAAATCCCTTGCGACAGAGAAGTAAAAATTTCGAAAATTATTGCATGCAATAAATTAAATAGAATGCTACAGGAGACAGAGTGTTTGGAAAACATACTCTTAGTTAATGGAGTTGGAAAGACTAGTAGAGAGGGGGCGGAAGCTTTGTTTATTGTTAACTTGGTGCCGACAGTAACAAGAGAGGTGTATGGGCGCCTCTCTGGTGGGAGAAGTGACGCTATTGGGCCTCTTCTCCCCCTCCCGATCTCTTCTATGAACCTGAAAACTAAAGGAGAGAAAGTGAGCTGCCAGTAAGTGTCAGCAGGGCTGGCTCTTGCCGGTTTTTACTTGGACATTTAAAGACGGTAAGGACCTGTGGATGAAAAGACACCGAGTCAATCTCCGGCCGGGTCACCGTATTTTCGCAAGTGGGAATCGTGCCGGACGATGCCGTTGGTCAACGGGTTTTTCTCAGGGATCTCCCGTTTCCCATGGCCCTTCATTCCGGTGCCACTCAATATTCACTTCAATCACCCTCACAGGCTCTCAGGATCTCGCTATTAAGAGCCGCCCAAATCTCTTCGCTCACTTCAATAACTTCCTAAATATTACGTAGTTACGTGTAGGAAAAATTACTGTAAAATAAAAGTTGAGTACGTAAGTCAGGTTGGGCTTGTGGTTAGGGGTGTAGGCTAAAAAATACAAGGGATATGAGTTCTATTCCCCGGGCTGACATAGTGTAATTTTTTTTCCTACAATATATTTTTGAGTTATATTTTTTAGTTATTTTTTGCTATTAATCCATTGTATAAAAAAAATTGGTGT
This sequence comes from Dryococelus australis, assembly GCA_029891345.1. Lineage (NCBI taxonomy): Eukaryota > Metazoa > Arthropoda > Insecta > Phasmatodea > Phasmatidae > Dryococelus > Dryococelus australis. The sequence goes on from CM057005.1 coordinate 92,118,551, forward strand.
ACACTTTTCAGTAATGTAAGTTTTAAAAGAAGGATATCGTTTGTAATATTACAAATATATGTTTTGCAAATTTTTTTAAATGTTTTTATTTTTATAAAGGATTTTCTTGGTAACTGGGTTTCCAAGGATTTTTCGTGTAAAAGTTGAAAAAAAAATCTAGAGTGTTACACCGAGTCGTGTAACTGATGCGCGTTGCAAGCTGGGGCAGCGTGAGCGATGGACAAGCGCTGCTGTATTATGCTGCACCTGCGCTTGAAGGTCGCACGTTCGTTTCTTTCGCAAATCACGAGGTCGCCTTAAACTCGCTCGCAGTTCGCCATGTTGCGCTCGCTGCACGTTGTAATATTTTTTTTACATTTTTTTCCAACAATTTTTTGAAAACTATTCGTCAAAGATATTTTTGTAACGTTGCAATTTAATTAGAGTAACTTACACAAAACCTTAGTAGGGGTGTAAAAGAAATGTTGAATTTTTTACAAGCAAGTTTTGTAAATTTCCAGTTTTTACTAACATAAAGCTAGATAAAAATTGTTCGTTTTCTAAAACAATGCCATGTAAATATACAATATTTCAGCTGTAGATTTACCAGATTTGGCAAGTAGTTTCCAAATAATTGCTTGTAACAAGTACATACATTTTTTACTCTACACGTAGCTTTTCTACATTCGCCCTTGGATAAATTAAAGGGATTCACATGATAAAAACAATTGGTCAGCAAGCAGTAGGCTTCAGTAATTCCGTTGACACAATAACGATTATACTGCCTAAGTTCGACCAGTGTGTTATTTGAAATCAAAATAAAATCATCATTTAATAGTATTTTTTTTAGTCGGCAGTTTTTTTTTTAGCAGCGGACCAATAAAAATAAATTCTTGAATGTTCGATATTTGAAATAAAGATTTACATATGTGTTTATTGAAATGTCTGCTCCTGTGTGGTTGGCTAAACTTGAGGCTTGAGAAATTATTTTTATAATTTCAGATTTTTTTCTATTGTGAAAATTAATCATCGAGAAGTACAAACTACATCGTAAATACCTATATTTGATGCAAACTTGCTGTCGGATAATTAGCTACAAGCTAAGATGAACTCATATATCAGTCGATTAATGAACGCAGCCGAAGCGAGTTTTGAGCAAGCAAAAGCAGTTCCAATATGAGATATCCCGCGTGTTCTTCAGGAATTTACTTTAGTTCCCAGGGATTGTTTTCACCCGAATGCGGTACACTCTTAAGAAATTATTTGTAAATTTATCATATTAGTATATACATTACAGTGACAAAGCGCGAATGGTAAAATATTTTTGCATACATGCATGGCAACGTTCCTACAGTTTCTCATGAAAGAGTCAAATGCGTAGGGAAGTGAAGTGAAGATATTTGGGTGGCTGATAACAGCAAGGTATTGAGAGCCGATGAGGGTGATTGAAGTAAATACGGAGCGGCGCCGGAATTGGGGTGGGGGGTGCGGGGGAAGCTGGAGATCCCCGAGAAGACCCGCCGACCAACGGTATCGTCTGACAGGATTTCCACTTGGGAAAGTCCTGTGACCCGGCCGGGGATTGAGCCCGGTTCGCCTTAGTGGGAGGCGAGCGTGCTAATCCCTCAGCCACCGTGGCCCCAAAATCGTGGAGAAGTCCGTAACTTTGTATAGCAGAGATGCTAAACATTCCCATACTTTCAGCCTGATACCTAGTAATATTCCCACACTCTATAAGTCGAGCCACCTGTTTTTCGCGAAAAGATTTCGGAACAACATGTACTCCAAAACACTAGAGCTCAGATTCAATTTTGTAATTGGCTGAGTTCAACTGTCAGGCGTTGTAGGTGCCTGCCAGCGAATCAGGCACACTCAGTGGGAGTTACTTAATTCTGATTGGCCCAGTCAGGTAACTAACTGTCTCCCGACAAAGACAAGTGGCCAATAACGAAATGAATACTGCACGAATACCAGAGTGCATTGGAGTCTAGCCTTCGCATGAAACTCATCGCGAAAAACAGGTGGCCCTATTTATAGGGATAGGAACATTTTGCGAGTTCATTTCTGGACAAGATAGACGTCAAACACGTGTACACTGAAGTTGGCTTTGCAATTGGATCGCAGTTTATTAGACACGCCCTGGACGACTCTGAGCCAATAGCAGACTTGCAAGGAAACAAGTAGCGAGTGCCATACTGCCAGGTGTGAAGTAGTACTGGCTACCCTCTGGGGCAGCAGCCAATGAACAAACGTTTGAAGCTCGAGTATAAACATGACTGTGGAGTCTAGCCTACAGGTAATTGAACTCACGAATTTTTCCCATCCCTACCTATCTATAAGTTAAAAACTTTCAATACAGTTTGGGAAGTTCACCAGAAATTCTTTTTTTACAGTGTAAGCTTGGGAGTGACCGCCATCTGACATCAGCCACCGCGCGAAATTAATTATTCAACGATATGTTCGCTCTACAATCTTGTTTCTCAGTACTCGTGGGCATTGGCAAGTTCATAATTTACTTCGATCTAGCAGCTGTGGACATGTGCGGAAGCGTGTAGTGCGAATGCACATATCCAATACCAAAAAAAAAGTCAGGTTTACGATATGGACTAAAGATGAGGTAGACCGATCCTTCTTCTTCTTCTTCTTCTGCGCATGAACCTACCATTGACCTACCGCAAACTAACACAACTGTTAAAATCACTTGGTCAACAGCGATGAACGTGTTTGTTTATACCTTAGTTTACAAAATAAAGGCACTTTTATATAAATAAAATACTTTTGCTAATTTCACATTAATTGCAATAAAAACTGGTCACAGGAAGTATACAAACGTCTCAAAGCACGTGTTTACTTAAACAGTATTCTAAACTCAAATCCTAAATACGCCGTTTGTGATACGCGTGTTGGGGAACAAGGCAATTTTGGGACACGGAGCTTGGTCTTGCGCAGCCAGCGACATCGCTATACCCCGTATTCACTTTACCGTTTACTATGCATTAACACTTTGAGTGCTGTGCACATTTACTGACAAGACAAGCTAGCAGCGACTCGGCTATAGTCCCGACTGCATGATCATTCCCATTAGTTCCAGTGTGCGCTGTTTTCATACTTACAACCGCCCTTATTGATTCACACAACACCGGACACGCTTACTATGCCGCACAACGTCAGGTACTGGCCGAGTTGAAAGTCTCCCAATAACAACACAGAATAGCAAAGTATACAGTAGCAAGACAGCTTGTCGGTTCCTTTGATGTAAGCGAACTCAGTCTCTCATTGGTGCACTGAGAAAAAGATTGTGTTGAATCAAGCAAGAATTGTTTGGTACGACCACATTAATTGTTCGTATACGGGTAATGTTATATATTTTGTTACTGAAACCAAATTGTTATTTTGTTCTAATTTGGTTGCCCCAAACTGTAAGATTTGTTTGGTGCAACTAAAGATTTGTTTGGCTCCACGTACGTTAAACAGTTTACAAGTTCGACCGAGTTTCTAACCTGGATCACCTGCGTCCGAGCGCTACGCCTTGGTAATCTCAGATAATGTTACAACGGGTGAAGTCGGAAAGTATACTACAATTACTGGACAATGTGTGCAAAAAATATTTCAAGTTTAACAGCTTTACTTGCCAGTTTCATGTTGCATTGTTTTATTGATGTAGTTTATACGATTGTTAAACATCAATAGATGCACTAACAAACACGGTTACTATCCTAATTATCGCAAAAATACAAACTGTCGAGTAGTATTTTCGAAAGAAGGCAGTCAAATGAGCGGCCAAACAAACATGCTCTTTTGATTCAACAAAATATTTAGTTGACAGTCTAATTTTATTTGGCCCAAAACAGAGATTTTGTTTATTCAAACATATGTTTTGTTAGACGAACAAAAGTAGTTTTGTTGCTTTTCATATTTTGTTTGCTCAGCAATAAATTTTGTTAGGGCAACCAAATATATATTTGGCCCTATACAAATAAATATTTTCTTCAATTTTCTCTTAGTATAAGGGCACGTGGTTATCGAGAGAATATTCCACAACTAGTTGAAGTGCAAAATTCTTTAATTCAGAGGCACTTTCGTGATTGTATGGTTTTGACTACCACGTGTCTTAAGTATCTGCCTGCGGATCACGGACACATGCTGTCGGAGTAGCGTAATTCTGATTGGCCCAGTCAGGTACAAAATGTCTTCTCGCAGACATGCGCGGCCAATAACGAAAGGAATGTTCCAAGAGTGCACGTAGGACATTGAATTCCAGCCTACGTGTAAATCTTTTCGCAAAAAAATAGGTGGCCCTATTCATTGGCCGAGCGAAACTGTGGAAAGGGGCCTATGGGCATGATTGGCTGTTTGCACGTTATGGAATATTATCTATTAATTGCGCTATAGTCTGGCAAGTTAGTCTCCGGGAGCTGATTGGTGAACTACCTCAGCTGTATTGTTGGCCGATGAGTCCATTTTGCTCTGGTGTGTGTGGCTGGAGTTCGAAGTTCGTTCTCACATCTCACCTCTGTATTCTTAACACATTTTGGAGTACGCTCGAGCTACATTCGAGCAACGGCAGTTTTAAAATGTATTCGTCCTTGAGAATAAAACTCGCATTGTTAATGAGCCACTGTACCTCCAGTATTTCAAAGAATCTTACAAGAACAATACAACCCAGCAGCGATAGTTTTCCTGCAAAAAAAAATGTGGTTTTTGCTATACCTTTATAAAAAGACACGACTGACTACAAACCTGTTAAACAGTAAGGGACATTTGATTGGAGCATAATCAGCTCTGCGAGCTCAGTGGCTGATGAGCAGCCAATGACGAACGTTGTAGAGCACAGAAAGCACGCCCAGCGTGGTGTGGACCAATAGAAGAGTGGTAAGTGGGAATACAGAAACAAACAGAATAGACGTTTCTGCAGTGGTGCATACAAGGGATTCACTTGTAACTTGTCTTAAATTGTAGTAGATATATGCAGACCTGAATGTGCGACTATTCTGTGACCTTATATTACTGATTTGTATGGACCTGCAAAATTCGCTTTATTTTCTGGCAGTACGCTATAATTCACCGCCGTATACATATTCGAGTCTATGTTTGTTTAGTGCGACTTCTGCAGCAGCCAGGGCGCATTTTTCATTTTGACTTGGTTGTACGCAATTGGGCTGGCCTCTCTTTAATAGTTTTTTATTGGTCCAGGGAGTGTCCGGACAAACTAGTCCAGCGACAAAAGGGAGTACAAACGCACAGGTGTTTTATGTCTAATCTGTAGGGATAGGAAAATTTCGCGAGTTCAATGACCTGTATGATAGACTCCACAATCCTTTGTATAATTGAACCTCAGATGCTTGTTCATTGGCTGATGTCCCAGTGCTAACCCACATTTGACAGTACGGGATTCGCTTTTTGTACCCTTGCAAATCGGCTATTGGCGCGTAGTCGTCCAGGGTGTGTCTGATAAATTTTGATCCTATTACAAAAGTGAGTTCACAGTGTACACGCCTTTGAGATATATCTTGTCCTGAAATGAATTCGCGAATCCTTCCTAACCTCTTAACCTTACTAATCTGTCTTGAAATACCAACGCAAATTTTGGACGTCTCTACTGATTTGTTTGACGAAGTAGGTTGAACGAAAAGACCAAAGTTAGAGCACAGAGTAAACTACAAATGCTCACTTTTGTTATCTTGACCAGGGGTGGATGAACGCATATCATTGCCACGCGCCAAGGTATGTTTTCGTGCACTAACATCCCTCTGCGTCCTACGTACTAACCGTTACACGTCACCTCTTTACAACTCTGTCTCTCATTCTTGAAATGATTTTGAGGTAGCATGCATTATTTAATTATTTTTAAATAATCAGGAGAAATTAGAATCCAGCCGATGTACTAATATAAATCATAAATTACAATTTATTTGCTTTTATTAATTTAATTTTTTTCAATTCTAATACAAATTCATTATATATGACTAAGTAAACAGTAGGATATATATTTATATATATATATGTCAAAAGTTAAAAAAATGACGTAAAAATTGATGAACTATAGCTATAAAATACAATGGTCAAGAAACTTTATCTCAGCTGTCTCTGTTTTGAGCACCATAGAACTGTTCGTCATTGCTTTTATCTATCGCTTGTTTACTTAAACAGGTACTTAACAAATTTAACTATAGCTTATCAGCGTTCATGTCGGAGACATCCATGAGTGTTATCAGATAAAAAATAATGAATACCAGCTGCAACGTCAAGGTCGGACTCGTACCACTGGATTAATGGGTCGTAGGTCACGGATCTGATGGTCACGAGGTTGTAGCACGCCCACCGGATGATGGAATCAAAGGCCGAAATTCAACCGGACTTGTCGTTCAAAGTTAACAGGCTGTGTAATTACATCGGAACTACTTTTCCTCTGAGTCGCGCTCTCATTGGCTGCTACAAAGTGAATTGACAACAGTACGATTAAAATGGCTGAAATCGGTGGGAATTTCTGCATTATTTGAAATAAATAATTTGCCAGGTCAAAAAATAACCGTAAGCTGTTCCCTATGTTATTATAGTCTATTAGCGGTTTCTTCGAATTCATTTTAATCAAACCTTTGAAGAAAAAAAACACCCCATGTGTGACGTGTTTGTTGTTTCCAAAAAATGCCACGTTAACACACGCTTGTTATACTTATGTTATCATTCAAGTATCTTATTCTTAGAGACATGCAAAATTCGCGTTTTTATTTGGCATCAGACTAAACTTCACAGTACAGCCGTATACTGGAGCCGGCGTCGTTTCTCCATTGGCTGTTGAGTAGATATGAAACCACGCCCTTTCTGACTGAATTGCACGTGATTGGGGCACACAATTGTGAAGTGTTCATTTATTGGCGCAGAGTCACCCGGGACGTGTCAGATACATTATGCTCCAATGACAAACGCATTGCAAAGGTACACGTGTTTAAAGTTTAACGTGTTCCCAAATAATAACGAGAATTTTGCAGGTCTCTACTTATTCTCCATTAGATTAAAATTTTTCTTTTATTTATAAATTATAACATTTCATTTATAATTAATGTGAATATAAACACAGTGAAAATAGTTCTCGTGCAAAGTTCTATTAAACTGAATGCACACGAAAGCAGTGCGGTATCCCTTTGGTGTAGTTCTCTAGGCTTAAGTGTGGGCGGCCCTTAACATCGAGGTCTTGAGAGCCGATGAGGGTGAAGCGAGGTAGATATGTGGGGCAGCGCCGGAATGTAAGGGCGGGGGAAACGGGAGATCCCTGAGAAACCCCGTTGGCAAGCGGCATCGTCCGGTACGATTCCCACATGCTGAAACCCCATGGGGGGGGGGGGGGTTTATCAAACCCGGTGGGGGGGGGGAGATCGAACCCGGTGCGCCTAGCTGGTGGAGTGGCCCGGGGATGGGGGGAGGGGGGGAGATGAGTAGTGTGACCAATACACCGCCCCGGCACCTGCAATACTGGACATGTTCGAAGCGAAGCAGTTCTGTATTCCTTTGTGACCGCGGCTAAAAAAAAAAAAGGCGTTTTCGCTGTTAATTCTAGAAGAGAATTAAAAATCGGTGGTGGCGAACATTCGTCAGATGGCGACGACGGCGTGGAATGATCCGTTAAGCCGAGACTTTGATACCTGGGGGGGGGGGGGGGGGAGATTTTCTCGACGAGTGCCCCCCTGAGGAAAATAGAAAACAAACCCACTGCGGCGTGAAGGTCGGGGCGGCTTTCGTAACTAGAGGTTTACGTAAGACCTAGGCGGGGGAGGGTGGAGGGAGGCAGGGCCTGAGTAGCTGAGCGCCCAAACGAGCTAGACAAACTAATCAATGGTGAAATTGTGCGCGATCGGTGACGATCGTCAAGGTAGGAGTAGGTTGGCAGTAAAACATGCAGAACTCACAGGAAAGTAGCACATACACTACCAACATTGTCAGAAAAATATGTATGATTTATGTTACATATCAGAGAACAATGAATATATTTAGTAACACTGCAAATTTTTGCAGGAAAGACGAAGTTATGAGAGTCTATTAAATATTACAGTCTCAAGGTTTTTCCATTCTGAATATTTCAGTAAGTACATTTTAGAATAAATTAACCAAGCTTTTATTTATAAATGAACTAAAAAGAGAGAAATAACTACAATAGTAGTTACAGAATTTGCAGAACTTGTAAAACGTTGCCGAACAGCCGTAATAAAATTTACTACAAATTAATCGGTTTGCATCAATTTATATTTAGTATATAGAAGCTTGGCGCTATATAGAGTGTATGCCTAATTTGTGTAAGCGTAGTAAGCACGTGTCTTGCGTAAGGCTATTAACTATTCGCAATATAGAATGTAAACTCATTTGCATAAGCGTGTTAAGCACATATATTGCGCAAGGCCCTTAACTATTCGGCCATTTTCGGCATGCATGATTCTGATTGGATAAGCTCGTCAAACATTAAAAAATGTATAACCAGTCCACTTTTCGTCAAACACCAACAACATTTTTGAACATGTCCAATTTTCAAAATGTTTGGTGGCCACTAGGACCATTCGACTCTTCTGCACTAACATAACGGCTATAAAGACTTTTCGTTGACGTCAAAACCTTCCCAATTTTATGTGACCAACTTTCTTTGAAGCAGTTTGAGGGAAAAATTTGACAGTGTGACAGGGCCTTTATAAACACCATTTCAGAGCGCTTCGATGTAGATAAAACAGGCTTTCCCAAAGCGATGTATCTCAAAATATACAGATCAGATGCATGCAAAAGTACTCGAGGGAACATGCAGTGCACTTTTTTTCTGACTTTCCACAAATAAAATGATAGCGTCACCGCTTAACACATTGAGGTCTGCACACATTTACTGGCACTTAAGACAAATTAGAAGTGAGTCACCTACATCCACTACTGCAAGAACACCGGTTCTGTTGGTGTCTGTGTTAGAACTCACCATCGTCCTATTGGTCCATACCACACCGGACACTACCTTGTACTTTACAGCGTTCATTATTGGCCTGTCATCAACCAATAGAGAGCCGAGCTGATATTCACCAATCGAATGTCCTTTATCGTATAAATATGATTTACAATCAGTCATGTCACTCTGAGTGGTTATAAAGAAAGAGCTTATGTTGTTAGGAATATTATTGTTGCTGCGCTGTGGTGTTCTTGAGAGGTCATGTTAAACAATGACCGTACAAAGACTGCTCGACCATGCGTGTTTTGTTCTGAACAACAAAGGCATTTCCAACTTATCTTTGCTCGAGCTACACTCGAGGTCAATTTACAAAATATTTTGCACATTCAGGTCTTCACATATATACTACAATTGAAGACAAGTTAGAAGGGAATCTCCTATATAAACCACTGCTGGAACGTCTAGTCTGTTGGGTCCTGTATTCCCACTTACCAGTCTTCTATTGGTCTACACCACACTGGGCGTACTTACTGTGATCTACAACGTTCATCATTGGCTTGTCATCAGCCATTGGGTCGCTGAGCTGATTATGCTCCAGTAAAATTTCTCTCGCTGTGTAAAATGTTTACAGTCAATCGTGTCCTTTTCTAAAGGGATAGCAAAAAATATATTTTTTCGCAGGGAAACTATAGCTGCCTGATTTTATTGTTCTTGTAAGATCGTATAAAATACTAGCGGAACAATGGCTATATAACCATGCGAGTTTTATTTTCAAGGAAGAAGCAATTTTAAAATTGGCGTTGCTCGAACGTAGCTCGAGTGTAGTCTAAGAATGTGTTAAGTCCCACAGGCGCACGCAGCGTACGATGGGAACACCACACGCTATCAGGGCCTTGTGGATAGGAGCCATGGGACAAGAGCCGCGCGTGTCAGTATCGCCCTTATCGCTCCCTTCACTCTAAGAAATTATTCGCAAATTTACTATATGGGTGTATACGTAGAGTAAGAAAGCGCGAAAGGTAAAGTTATTTCCCTATATCCATGCTGGCGTTCCTACACTTGCCTCAGGAAACTGTCAGGTGCTTACGAAACTTCCCAACTTTGCAAAGTAGCGACGCTGGACATAATTCGCGTTATTATTCCGCTGCAGGCTGAACTCCAACATATTGTGTGCTAGTTCGACTTCTGCCATTGATCGACAACTCGTGTAGCAAGTTTCAAGGTCGCGTTTAGCCAATAGAAAAGTCTCGACGGTAGAGCAACCAATCTACAGCGAAGCGATCGCGCAGGTAAATGACTCCGTATACTTACCAGTAACCAATAAAATCGCGAATAGCGCTCATGTAGGTGCAGTGCAGTGAGTCGTAGCGTGGTACTAAATAATAACGCGAATTTTCCATGTCTCTAGGTATTATTTCCATATAAGTTTAAAAACTTACAATTCAGATTAGTAAGTTCACCAGAAATTTCATTTTCGTGCGTTCCTTCTGTGGCTCTAGCGCGCAAAAGTGCCCCAGGTAAGTGGCGCCTAATATGGGGCGTGTTCCCGTGAGTGAGGAAAAACTGGATGAAACGCTACGGGGTTATCCATGTTGCAAGACGTATCCGAAAATCGCGAAATGTCCTTCCACGTCCTAGCAGAGCTGTGCTCCTATACCCCATTCACAGTTACTTCACACTTTTCTGAAGCCCTGGAAAAGTTCTTCTTCCAGGATATTCCTCCGCCTTATGCTAACAAAGCTTCCCGAGTCTAGGAAATTACAACAAAGGGACAACGCACCGCAATCGTGATCACTAAGTGTAATACAGTTTTCATAAGAACTATTTCTTACTAGGCATTACCAACACACCAATTTTTTTACTTGTTTTTATTCATATTAATTATAAATAGAGGTAGGAAAAATTCGCGAATTCATTTCAGGACACGATAGATATGAAACGCGTGTACATGGAACTCGCCTTTGCAACTGGATCTGAGTTTATAAAAGACACCCTGGACGACTCCGCGGCAGTAGCAGACTTGCAAGGGTACAAGAAGCGAATCCCGTACTGTCAAATGTGGGGTAACACCGGGGCAACAGACAATGAACAAACATCGAGTTTCAATTATACAAAGGATTGGGGAGTCTAGCATACAGGTCATTGAACTCGCGAAATTTAAATAAGTAGGGCCACCTGTCTTTTTCGCGAAAAGATTTGTTCTGAGGCTAGACTTCAATATCCTTTGTGCACACTTGCAGTCTTCATTTGACTATTGACCATTTGTCTTTGTGCGAAGACAGTCTGTTACACGAGTGAACCAATAAGAATTATGTTTCTCAGGTAGAGACCTTCCGTGACTCGTGGGCAGACAGATAAGACGTGTAACAATTCGAATGATCCAATGACGAAAGTGGTTCTGAACTAAAATGCGTCGCAACACAACTTGTCCTGAAATCTTTTCGCGAAAAACAGGTGCCCCTATAAATAAGTACAGACCTGCAAATTTGGCGTTATTACTTCGGGACACGTTTAACTTTAAACACATGTACCTTTGCAATAAGTTTATCATTGGTCAATAACTTTTTTGACACGCCCTGGAAAATTCTGCTCCAATAAATGAACACTTACCCAATAGTGTAGTCGAATCACGTGCAGTCTAGTTAGAAAGGCAGTAGACTCCGGCTCGAGTATATACAGAACTGTGAAGTTTAGCCTGATGACAAATAATCGCTCGAATATTGCAAGTCTCTACGATTGAGATATTATAATTTATAGATTAAATGTAACTTTTACTTATATTTTAACAAAGATACGGTACTTTCATGTCAACACAAGTATAAAACGTTTATGATACAATACATTTTTAGGAAACAACCAAACACGTCATAAATGGGTAGAGCTAGTGTTTTTTCGCGAAAAAAAATTATGACTACACGGTAGACTTCAATACTATAAGCACCCAACAGTGGTTTGTATATTGCCATTGGTCGTTGTCTGCTTGAGAAGGCGTTTTAATATTTGAACGGGCCACTCAGAATTTGGCAACATCGGCACGGCTCCTACGTTATTCATGTGCAGACATTTAATAAGTGTCAAAAAGTAATTCAGCCAATCAAGGTAAGTAAATGGCGCTACAATGTTTCAAAATATAACTTGCCTTGAAATCTTTTCGCTAAATTTCGCTACCCCTATAAATAGAGACGTGCAAAATTCACGTCATTTTCTGACTGCGCGATGAACTTCACCGTCCTGTGTATACTCGAGTCAGGGTCAATTGTTTATTGGCTTCCACAGAAGTCAGGTGCCATTTTCCTTTTCGGCTTGTTTGGACGCGATTGCACCCTGATGCCTTTAATTGTTTCTTATTGGTTGAAATACGCCCGGGAGGTTCCTGGAAAGCTGTAACCAACTAATAAAACCAATATAAATGTAGAATGTTTTGAAGTATATTCTGTCCTCAAATAATAACGCGAGTTTTGCAGGTCTCTGCCTATAAATGCGGTGTTGTTTTCAAAAGTTTGATTCAAGAAGTGAGAAGAAACTGCGAATAGACTATAGGAAGGCATTGTCCCTGGAGTCGGCCGGCAAATTGGTTTGCGAATAACAAGAGGTTCGAATCTAGGCCGCACCTTCTGTCGGCCAATAGACACTAGAATTAGGCACAAGGCTCACGCGGCACATTTACTTCGGACAGCGGTCTACAATCTCCTCGAACTGCCTAGAGGAAATAATAATAGTAATATTTACATATTTATTCTATTCCGTTCTATCGATCCTACACGGAGTAAATGCTATGGTTAGAGACAATGGAATATCGCGAAAATTACTTAAGCTAACATATCTTCTGTAACACTCTAAATAGTTTATTCTTTCATGATTGAATGAACTAGGGTTTAACTGTTTGCAGACCAACCACGAACGTTCAGACTTATAGTATCACAATCCTCATTGGCCCAGTGAAATGGGGTAGTTGCTTCATACATGCATGACAGCCAATAAGGACAGAAGACGGTCGGAAATTTGTGTGGTACGTTGAATTCTAGCGAACCGTCAACTTTCCTCGCGATAAACCATTATCTCTAGCTATGGTATATGGAACAAGTCGAGAAGTAAATATAGTTAAGCGACACCTGTTTTTCGCGAAAAGATTTAAGTGGAGACTGTGTGAAAATGGGAAACTGTAGATGTGCATACGTCTGTGTTACACAGACGTCAAGAGAAAACAAAACCACTGTGCGCCTGAGGTCACTAAAGCATACCATTTGAAACACCGAGTTGCAGGTTCGCATCCCGCTTAAACCGAGGAGGTATGTGTGTTTTCAAGAGTTATAACTTGATTAGTTTGGCACGTAAGCTATTATTTTCACTTCTTCGCCATTTTACTGCTAGTATAAAAGCGCAATCGTTAATTAACACATTTAAACCTGCTATTATAAGTAAAAGTTAAGAACGTATACACTTCAAAATACAATGATTAGTAAAAAAAAAAGGGGGGAGGGAGGGGGATAACTTCCTTACCAATGACCTAACACGTCTTATGTAAAAAATATTTCATTTGAAACGTTGTGTTGTAGTGCAACGCGCTCAAACCTTGGTCTGGCACGACGATTTTATTTTTCCATTATATCGTAATATTACTATTAAATTACTTACTTGTGTATTAAAAGCCCGACTCGATTATCACGTTATTAAAGTGCGATAACGAAATGAGTGGGCCTTGCTCACGATCCAACGCTCCAAGCACGTATGTTTATCTAGCATCGAGGTGGATCTCTTATAAAGTAGGCACGTATACGCCCGGTAAACACATTACTTGTTTTTGCTAGTGCGTGATAGCGCACTGATAAGGGCGCCCACTTATATAGCTTATTATAGTCTATCCGCGGTTTCTTGCACTTTCTGAATCAAACCTTTGAAAAATCACACCACACTCTAAATCCGAATCAGTGATTTGTGCTGTATGACTTACATATGCATGTATAAACATCCATAACGAGAACGTGCAGAATTCCGTTAATTCTATTAAAATTTCCCTAGCCTGGTTCGTATAAGAACCAAGATTTCGTTTTACGATTCTCTAGCGCAAAAAATTTTCAACTGTCAAAGACACTCACGGAAGATATTGCGCAGTTTTGTAACACAAACGAGTGCGAATAAAACTTTTTTAATGGAGTGTCTAAGACAGTCATGGTTTAAAGTTTACTCACAGAGTAATGGCTTAAGGCCGCACCCAGACGATTATAGTTCACGGAGTGGGAATTGAATTCTTTATGTCGGAGAAAAATCGCTTATTTGTGAGACATATTTACAGTTTTTCAGATTATGCAGAGAAGCTCTATACAGTAAGCAGTATCATACACCGGAAGTTATAGCAGAGGCATGGATCAAAGTTATCTTAAACTAATTAATTTGCTAATTGCAACCCACGTGACAAGTTGGTTGATTATACTGTTATTAATGCCAAAAGATACTTTAGTATACGCTAGATATTAACACATGAAAAGTCAACAGAAACCCGGAAGCGAATGATACCATGTCATAGATACAAAATGTTAAGGAAGTAACAGCTAATTTTATTTCTAATCACTCTATTGTTTACTTCAAATACTGAACAATCTGAAAACTCATTAACGAGAGGAACCGATAAAGATTTTCGGAATTACAATTTCCATTTTATGAAATAATTACGGATACAACAAAATTCTTGGAGAGCCATTCCCTTTCATCTCGGCGATTCTTTTGCAAAAACTGAAGAGATAATGTTTAGAGAAAATGACAACGGAAAATTATTATTATTTTTATGAAGAACGTACTAACAGCTACGGAGAAATGCCAATGGGTAAAAAAACCCTGTGATTGATGTGGCTTACTGTCGACATATTCGTGTACATGAAGTATACGCGAACTGACAATATTAATATGTTTTTGTACTTCATAAACTCAGTTTCTCTATATTATAACCCTCAAGAATCGAAAACACTAACATGTTTCCTTCTGACGTCCTTATTCTGAAGGGGAAAAAAATCACAATATAAATGCTATGGGTTTGTAAATCTTGAATAAACCGTTACAATCCAGACTTCAAGGACTTAAACCTTTTATAGCCGAGTTAGTGACGTCACGACCAGAAGGCATGTGGAGGGTTGCGAATGAAGAGATTTGGGCTGCGCCTAGCAGCGAGGTCTTGAGAGCCGATGAGGGTGATTGAGGTGAGTATGGAGCAGCGCCGGAACGTCGGGGCGAGGGAATACGGGAGATCCCCGAGAAAACCCGCCGACCAGTTGCATCTTCCGGCACGATCCTCACTTGCGAAGACCCGGAGTGACCCGGCCGAAGATTGAACCAGGTAACGCTTTGGTGGGAGGCGAGCAGGGTAACCGCTCAGCCACTACGGCCCCGTGGCGGGTTGTATTTTAATTAAAATTGTGGCGTCTGCATTGCAAAAATTCACCACGGTGTTTATGTTGTATCTAGCTGAGTGTCTCTGAAACTGCTCAGACAGTCTAAAGTACACGTTATTAAGTTTCTTGACAACAGTGAAATAGTCGAGTACGTGTATGTGTGTAATAGCACGAGCAATAAATAGTAAATTGTATATTCCTAGGCATAAACCAGCCGCTCAGTAAAAGGTGTTGGGTAAAGCAATTTTTTTGGCACAATGAAATGAACTGTTCGTATATGGGCAAATAAATACTTTGTTGATGAAATCAAATTATTTTGTTGTTCATATCAGTTTCCCACAAACGTTTAAGATTTGGTTGGGACAACTAAAAATTTCATGGCTCTACGTACGATAAAATTGTTGTAGTTATCATCTCAAAAAATTTACAATCACGACCGAGTTTCGATCCCGGAAATTTTACCCCCAAACGCTGCTTTTCAGTAACTGAGCTAAAGAAGATAGCAACGGGACAGTAATGTTTTATAAAACATAGATTTTTATATCTAGGACATGGATGTAAAGGAAATATTTTCAAGTTTCACAGCTTGAATTTTTTTTTTTGGGTTGAACTTGCTTCATTCGAATAGTTTTCACCATTACTAAGCATATCAATAAGTACTTCGCGGGGTTTTGGAAACCCCGAACTGCCCATACAGTTAACTTACTTATGAGGACATGAGTTGCATAGGCTGTTCACGGTGAAATGGGCACTTTTGATGCCCTAATTTATTTCAACCACCCTTTTAAATAAATATTGCCGTGTAAGTAACAAACGCAATACGTATATTCCGCCTCATTCGGAAGTTAACGTCTAAGAGTAAAATAAAATATATTTATTGACTATTATTACAAGTGAGAGCGCTGTCAAAAGTGCTCACTTTACCGTGAATAGCCTATATAGGTTATTCATAGCTACTTGAGCACATCTGAAACCAACCTTCGAAAAAATCACTGCCCACCTACATATATTTTAACGGGCACATGAGCTGGCATGTACTCAGTTAAGTTGGTAACGACGTAGGGAAGGTAGCTCCATATCTTAACGTCGACTAATAAAAATGTTGGTTAACATTTCTGATAAGTTAAATTATTTCTCTCGCTTCCTGTTTTTTTTTAATCATCGGAAGTGTAAAAATGAACAAATTTTAAAATATTTACTTTTCTAATCATTTTGCAGTTTTACTTGACTGACGCACGAATAACGTGATGAGAAACATGACAATGTACACGAAAGTGCTCATTTTACTGTGAGCAGCCTATAGGTAAACATTTGTGAATACTGAAATGGTTTGTTAGGCTTTCTAGTTTTTTAAATGCATATAAGTTGAAGTGTAGGAATTTAAAAAATTGTTGGAATATTTACTTTTCTAGTAATGTCTCAATTTCACTTGACCGACGCATGAATACAGTAACCAGACAGGCGGCAACGTTGATTTTACATATGGAGGACGTACACACAATGTGCGGGATATGAAACGTTCTCGGTTTATTGTGGACAGCCTATATAATGGTTCACGCCCCCATTTTCACCTTCGCAAACCCGACTCAATTTCGGGGCCAATCCGAGCACGGATGTTTTGCGTGTGGGACCGCGGCGGAAGTTTTTTTTTTTTTTTTTTTTTTTGTTTCCGGCATCACTTCCGCTTCCTGCACCTGTCGCTTTTCATCTCGTCGCTCCGTCAATGCGGAGCTCACTTCACTTCAGTCAGAGTGTATCAATACTTTCGGTCTCAAATACAGAAATTCTTGAATAGGTCGCTATCGCTACTTCGCCAGTCTGTCTTGCCTAACCTTGTCCGGGCTTGTCGTCAGGTATACGTTATCAAGCATGCGTATTGTCATGTACGTATTTTGTGGCCGTGTACTATCTGCTATCTGTTACAGTGAAATAGAGTATTGTTACAAGACGCCTGAGGGGCATATCCGAGTTCGTGAGGGATGGAGGGCTTAATAAAAATAAAATAACCAAATTTCATAATAATTTATTTACACGGCTATTATTTACAGAATATATAAATATATGTAGCAGTAGCATATATATATATATAGTTCCAGCGGGAGAAATATCTGCGACTGCGAGCATCGGCGTAGTGAAGGGTGCGACTGGCAGGGCTGGACTATTGGACCGGATGAATGAGTGGAAGAGGCATTACAAATTATGGCAACAGAAAGACTGGAAGTGTGTTAATGATGAGTATGAGTTAATTGACTATTACCAAACACAGTCATTAAGAAGGACGTTAGTTAGAATTGAGATAGACATTAAATATTGCGCCCACTGAGAAATAAAAAAACAGAGTAATTGTGGATATATATATATATATATCACTGAGAAATAAAATAACCAGGATTGTGGATACCGATACCAAGATATCCATTCTTTCCATGACCGACCTCGCTGGCTGCGCGCAACCAATCTCCGTGTCCCTACGTTGAACTGCTTTTCTGCCAACACGTCTAGCGAAAACGGCATTGTTTGGGATTTTAAGTTAGAAAACTGATTTGTAAACGAGTGCTTCTGGACGTTTTTTTTATACTTCCTCTAACCAATTCGTTATGCAGTATGAATAAATACGAATAGGTAAAAGTATTTTATTAATATAATAGTGCTTGTCATTTAAGAATTAAGACTTAAACAAACACGTTCATCAATGTTGAACATGTGACTGACAGTTGTGTTCCTTTGGGGCAGGTCAATGTTGGGTACATGCGCAGAAGACGAATAAGCGGTCTACCTCATCCTTAGTTTATGGTTAGAGACCCGACAAATTCGTGAGTGCAATGACCTGTAGGCTAGACTTCGCAGTCTTTTATACTCTCATACAGATATCAACTGTTTATTGGTTGATTGTTGTGGTAGTAAAAGGCGGTGGTTGGGCGCACAATTTATTGCATGTTTGTTATTGGCTGATTTATCTCCAGGTGGTGTCAAACAACGGGTCGACCAATTACAAAAGTAACATGAACTTACAAGTGTGTGAATTCCAACTTGGCTAGAAATAAGCCTGCGAAATTGTCAGGTCGCTGTTTATGGTATACGTTCGCGGTGTCGATATTTTTCCCACCGATACCAGTTATATCGATAGGTTTCTTTCGATAGCGACTCCCTACTTAGAGGAACAGCCGGCAATGGTGTTTGCCCCGGGAGTGTACTCGACGGATGGCCAGCTGTAGCTAGGAGTGTGCGTGTGTGTGTCATGCGGAAATATCGCGCAGCGGCTGACCTTGGCCTTCAAAAAAAAAAAAAGACGTCCAGTCTTTATGTGGAAGAGGGGAATGCGGGGGTAAAAAAAGAACGGAAAGCTAGAAGGGGACAGAGCGCGCGCGACTCGTAAAACGGCTGCGTGCTGGAAACAAACAAGTTTAGGGTTGCAGCTGAACTGCTTCCCGTGACAAGGAGAGGCGATGGAGGGGGAACTTGCAGCGCTGCACAGCGGCGACAACTGCAAGCTGGGGTGCGCGTGTGCCGAGCCCGAGCCATAGAGTAGGTAACTACACAGAGACGAAATGACACGGCTGTTCCTCTGATGTAAAAGAACCCGATCGCTATTGGCCCATGGACAGAAGACGAAGTAGACCGATCTCGCTGACCGCGCAAAATCAGTCTCCGCGTCCGATAATCGAACTGCTTTTCTGCCAACACGACTAGCAAAAACGGCGTGGTTTGAATTTGAGGTTAGAACGCTGTTTAGTAAACGAGTGTTTTGATATGTTTGTATACTTCATCTAAGCAATTTGTAATGCAGTTTGATTAAATTCAAATTTATAAAAATATTATATTCATATAAAAAAAAGCTTGTGTTTCGAAAATTCATTCATCAACTGTTGTACATGTGACTTTGACAGTTGTGTTCCTCTGGGTTAGGTCAATTTTGGGTCCATACGCAGAGGAAGAATAAGCGGTCTACCTCATCTTGAGGTCTATGTATTGGCCGCACGAATCTACGGAAACGGACACTGGCTCTGATTGGCTATTGCACGTAATGGAATATTTCCTATTGGTAGGAACAGATTAGCGTTATTTTTGTCTTTGAACTAAAATTCACGGTACTGTATATACTGTAACCGGCGCAGTTCCCTCACTATTGGCTGCTGCCCAAATGTAAGTTACGCCCCCTTTCTCAGTGAACTGTACGTGATTGGGGCACACAATTGCGAAGTGCTCATTTATTGGCGCAGAGATACCCGGGGCGTGTCGAATAAAGCATGGTCCAATGACAAACGTATTGTAATGGTATATATGTTTTAAGTCTAAACTGTCCTCAAATAATAACGCGAATTTGGCGAGTCTCTACCTATTGGTCGCCTAACATGTTGGTCTGCGGGAGATTATTGGTGACCGACGGTCCGCCATTTTGCTGGCGTGTGCGGCTGCAGTTCGCAGATCACGCCACAATCTCACCTCTGTATTCTTAAATACTCTATGTACGAGCCACGTATTACGTTAGAACACAAGAGGCGAGAAAGGCGTGGCGTTTCCTTGCATGTGGCCGCGTGAGTTTGCTGATTGGTTGCTCGGAGTTCCGGAAGTGGACGTCGTGTCCGATTGCCCACTGCGTGTTGCGATAGGCGTCCTATTGGCTGAGCTGTTTCCTGTTGAGTACGCTACCAGGCGTTGATTGGCGAACGGCGTTCCAACACTTGTCTCGCCAGCGCCGCCATTTTTTTTCTGGCTGGAGTCCTCGGTATAGGCGACTGTTGCGACTCTGTATTCTTAACTACTCTGTGGTGAAGCCGAGCAGAGAAACGAGAACCGAACCCGTCAGTGGTTGGACCAAGGGATTGAATTCCATTGCGACCGCACCAAAGCAATCCCTCCCGAGCAATCTTTTTCTTCTGGTGTTTTCAAACACCTCTTTTAATAAAAATTATCCTGCCCAGTTCCCTGGGCCGCGGTGGCCGAGCGGTTAGACTGATCGCCTCCCACTAAGGCGAGCCGGGCTCGATCCCCGGCCGGGCCACTCCTGGATTTTCGCATGTGGGAGTCGTGCCGGAAGATGCCGCTGGTCGGTGGGTTTCTTCGGGGATCTCCCCTCCCCCCCTCCCCTCCCGCACATTCATTTCGCCGCTGCTCCGTACTCACGTCAATCACCTTCATCGCCTCACCTCGCTGTTACGAGTCGCCCATATCCCTCCACTTCCTCACCCTCTGCTCTAGTAGAGACCTATTTTCTACTATTTTAAGTGCTTTGACTACGAAAAATTAATTTTATATTTGTACCACATCCCGTTCACGATTAAGTGAGCATTTTTGAAATCAACCTTAGAAAAAAAAGTCATTGCTCCTACCTGCAAATGTTTCAACGGGCTCACTGAGTGATATGCGCCTCGTGAATTTGGAAACGATGTAGGGAAATTAGTTCCGTTGTTTAACGCCGAATTAAGTGTTAGATAACAATTTGTGACAACTTAAGTGATTTATTTCGCTTTCTTTTTTATTTTAATGCATCGAAGTGTATAAATGAGCATATGTAAAATATGTAAAATATGTAAAATATTTACTGTGCTAATACTTGCACAGTTTCATTTGACCAACGCATAAATAAAGTATATGCCGCCATAATAAAGTATGTGCCGCCATTTTGAGAAACAATTTGTAATTAACAATTGATTTCCTACATAATTATTTTATTTAAAGTTTAGATGGGCAACAGTACTACTTCCTATGAAAAGAAATTCGAACTGAGTAATAATTATCGCAAGGTTCACCTTAAAAGAAGGTCTAAACAATAAATTCGCATTAGGCCTATGTTCCTAACCTACAGAAGCTAAGATATAAAAATCAATCAAAATTGCGCTCACATATAATAATGAAAGATAATACATGTTACGTAAATCGAATTTAAATATTATTTAATACTTGATTTAAGCCCTTCGGGAATTACAAAATTCTTAGACAGAATACACGCACATTAAGTGGTTAACTGGCTAATAACTGTTACCGAAGCCAATAAGACTGTCTATCTGAATTCATGAAGTTTGGTGCCAAGGGTAAGTGAAGTATGTAAGGATGCAAGTACACAAGTATATATCTGAATTCGGACATTGCCTAATTAGTTTTTATTTTTCGTACGGTTCTAAAACAGCAAAATTGTGAGTTTGATATGTATTTATAAAAAAACTATGCACTCAAAATTCTTTTTTTTCTTATGAGTAAAGAGAAATAATGTATAAAAGTTGAACATTATATTGTACCCATATAAAATAACGAATGTTTAATGAATTTTTGCAATTACTTTATGTCGAGAGGAGGTGCGTCTATGCTTGAGAAGTTAGCATGGGAGATAACTATGGCCCCAATCGCGGGCAAATTTGCCCAATCCCAGAAAATTCACGATGCATGTGCCCCGTAGTTAGGATATGTTATTCAATTTACTCCATGCCTTAGGCGTATGGGTATGAGGTTATGCCCTTAGACGCATTTAGGCCCTGTCCCACGTATGGCCTCTATCTCGCCTCGTGTGATTAATTTGTAAACTTCATATTTACATGCAACATGACACTAGTAGTCACTGATATTTATCTCAAACATATAATTCATTATCTTTATATTACTTGGAATAAGACTGAAATCAAACCGACGGAACTGTACCTTTCAACAGCTTCTAGAAACATGACTGTCCCTTTCAACAGCTTCTAGAAACGTGACTGTCCCTTTCAACGCCTTCTAGAAACGTGACTGTCCCTTTCAACAGCTTCTAGAAACGTGACTGTCCCTTTCAACAGCTTCTAGAAACGTGACTGTCCCTTTCAACACCTTCTAGAAACGTGACTGTCCCTTTCAACAGCTTCTAGAAACGTGACTGTACCTTTCAACAGCTTCTAGAAACATGACTGTCCCTTTCAACAGCTTCTAGAAACGTGACTGTCCCTTTCAACAGCTTCTAGAAACGTGACTGTCCCTTTCAACGCCTTCTAGAAACGTGACTGTCCCTTTCAACAGCTTTTAGAAACGAGACTGTCCCTTTCAAAACGGGACTTATTTCCATCCTGGGTTGACGCCGTATAGGGCCGAACCGACTGCTAATTTGGGGGCGATATTCACTGATATAAAGTATAAACAGAAAAAATATATGATGAAGAAAACCAGTTGTTATTCTCTGTATACAGTATAATAAATGTGACTTTTATTAATATTAATATCAAGCTTTGATAACACGCACGTGAGGTTAATTAGCCATAGGCCTGACGGTAAATGATTAACCACACTTGGTATACGTTTATTTCCTCTATGGAACGAACCTATAATTGCGTGTAAAGGCGGATACTGTCTATTCGCCGTTTCTTCACACTTTTTGAATCAAACCTTAAAAAAATCACCCTATGTCTGACATGTTTGCTTGTTTACTAAGTACGCCTTGTATCACAATCGTTTTACATTTGTGTTAAACATTTAAAAAAATATTTTTGGTTTAATGGAAATGTTATTTGTAAAAATATATTTCTTTCCAATCCATGGCCGGCATGAAACCTCTCGCATCCAAAGAGTGTATGTTGGTGAATTCAGTACACGATTAATTGAGTACTTTCAAAATAAACCTTTGAAAAATGTCACTGCCCCTATCTGTTTATGTTTCAACGTGCAGACTGACTGGCATGCGCCCAGTAAGGTTGGTAACAATGGAGGTAAAGTAGTTGGTTTTAAAAGTGTTAGCTAAATATATATGTGAATGCTGAAATTATTTATTTGGCTTACTATTTTTTTTAATGATTATTAGTGTAAGAATTGGGAAAATTTTCAATTATTTACTTTCCCAATAATGCCACAGTTTCGCTTGACCGCCTCATGAATAAAGTGATGAGGAACATGACAATGTTAATTTTACGTTTGGTCGAAGAATTCACAGCGTCTATGCAAGTAGATCTCAAACAGGGGTTTCAAAAGTTATTAAAAGCTGTTCACGATAAAGTGAGCACTTTTGAAATCTACCTTAGAAAAAAGTCACTGGCCCTACCTGCATATATTTTAACGGGCGCACTGAGTGACATTCACCCAGTAAAGTTGGTAACAATGGAAGGGAAAGTAGTTCCGTATCTTAACGTCTAACAAAAAGTGTTAGGTAACCATTTGTGATAACTTAAATTACTTCTCTAGCTTTCGGTGTTTTTTAGTGCATCGAAGAGTAAAAATGAGCAGATTTGTACAATATTTACTTTTCTAAAGATTTTACAGTTTCACTTGGCCGACAGATGAATTAAGTTATGAGTCCGATTGCAATGTTACACTGGAAAAAATATTTTGTGGTGGTTACAAAATATTCTTTCAGTGTAATTTTACATAAGGTGGGGGAACACAAAACGTGTATACAAGTAGATCTTAAGCAGGGCTTTCAAAAGTGCTCATTTTACCGTGAACATCCTACATATGTCATTCGGCCTTGAGCATACGAAGCGCTACGCCAGCTGATCAGGCGCGGAAAGAGGGAAGAAAACAAGATGGCCGGCTGCTGCCCCTCCTAACGGACGACACTGAAAACCAGAAATAGCTACTAATGCCCGGTTGAAACCACATCTCCCCCGATCTGAGATCGAATGATCATAGTTCCGAACCACGATCCAGTTTGATCTTGGTTCCAATGTAAAAGTGTTGCACCAACGAAATTTTATGATTCTGGATCTCCGATTCGTCGATCTTGGTTCCGAAGTGAGAGATCGAGATTAAGTATGAGACAAATTTTGCTATTTGGTCGTATATATGACGTCATGGAAGTAGGCATATTTTTCAGTACAGATAGATCCGATGTGCGATGTTTTATCTGTTTTTCGTGAATTATTATTGTACGAGTTTTACTGAATAATTTTCATGTGCGTATAATGTTGTTTTAATTTCCCAAGAAAACAATCGAAAGTAGTTCCATCTGTTGGCGTATTTTCAAACTACAAACTACATTTGTCGACGATGACTGCTGATCTCGGATAGAGATTTCGAAACGTCAATTTCGGTGGTTCTAAATGAACTTTACATCGATCTTCAGTCCATCTCTGAGTTCGAATGGTGCAACAGTTTTCTGTGTCGATCTTAGATCCGATCTCGGATCGATTTTCGAACCACGATGGTGCGACCGGGCATTAGTGGTGTAGCTTTCACAAACTTGTTAGGCTGTTCACGGTAAACGGAGCACTTTTGAAAGCCCTGCGTAAGAACTACTTGTATGCACGTTGTGTATCCATCCGCCTTATGTAAAATTAACACTGGCATGGGCCTCGTCACAGTATTCATGCGTCAGCCAAGTAAATAAATGTTCTGCAAATACGACTTTTTGTCAGAAATAATAAAAAACAATATATTATCTATGCGCATATTTTTTGTCATATTAAGTGTATTCTTGGAGAAAAAGTCGTAGAAATGCTTAAATATAACATATTTAAAGCTTTCCTATGCAGTTCCCTTAAGCGGCAAGATGAAAGTACAAAGATACGGGTGCAGTTTAATCTGTTGTCTTTCATCACGTGTAATAAAACCCCTATGTTAATGATCCAATTAGCACAGTACAGGACCACGACGGAAACACAGCACGCCTTGCGCGTAGGAGCGATGAGGCACTAAGGCGTGCGTGTTAGTGTCGCCCGTATCGCTCCCTCGCTTCTCGGCCTTGGACGCGTGGGGTCCATCCCACAAGTGCGAAGCAAATGTGTGCAGACCTCAGCGTGTTAAGGCCGTGGGCCGTTGCCTGCGCTAATTCAACTCGTGCGATGTCCCTACAATCTCGAGAGCTCAAGGAAACGGAACAACTGCGCGTGGCACATAACTTGATCAAAATTAGCACACCTGAACCTTGCATTATGTACTTAGAACATTGTAATCGCCCGTATTATGTGCAACGTAACTCAACCACACTGAAAGCTACACAAATAGATCTTTTAGACAAAAGTGTGCAACAAAATCTAATTTCTTTCTTTTACGCTGGTACACACCTTCATGACAAAAATTATAGTTTTTTTTTTTTTTTCCGGAAATCCGTCTTTGTAAACCGGAAGTACACAAAAACCTAGCCGAAAATTCACTGAGATCTTTCGCAAATCCACGGAAAGTTTTGTGCAATTTACGGTATTCCATAATATTAGAAATCAAATGGTCTGTAAATGTACGGAGAGTTCTGGGTAATTTGTAATTAATACATTTGTGTGCTTTCACATTAATTATTTTTTTACGGTGTTAAAATAAACACAACTGGCTGCTGCAATGCACAGAACTGCCGCGATCTGTAGTAACACAATTTCCACTTCCGGTAAGCGGTCCATTACTAGATCTGGACAGGTCGGGGAATCCCACCAGTCATTGTGTGTTTATCACGCAGCCGACATTATAGTCCATTCACAGTCAAACCTTTGAAAAATGTCCCCATGTGTGAAGTGCTAGGTTGTTTCCTATGTATCATAAGCGTTATATACCTGTCTTCATAAAAGTTACTTTTTTTTCTGTTATGTTGAAATGTTATTCATATTTTATCTATAAATTATAATGCTTCATTTATAAATAATTAACAGTAAAAAATAGGGAGAACATACGTATAGGCTATTCACGGTAAAGTGAGCACTTTTGATAGCCCTCACATTTACAACAATAGTCACAAAAATATATTTTATTTTAGCCTTAAGCGTTACATTCCGAGGGCAGTGGAATATACACATTTTAACACTTACACGGCTATATTTATTTAAAATGGTGGTTAAATGATAAAAATGGTTGAAATTAAAGAGTAACTAGGGCCACAAAAGTGCTCACTTTACTGTGAACAACCTATATGTTGGTAGCGCCTAGTAAGAAATAGTCCTTATACAAAATACTGTTACAACAGAGTGCGCACGAATCCGGTGAGTTGTCCCTCTGGTGTAATCTTCCAGACTTAGTTAAGCTTAGTTTGCACGAGGCGGAGGAATATCCTGGAAGTAGAACTTAAGCAGGGCTTCAGAAAAGGTTGAAGATACCGTGAATCAACTATACCAACGCATTGTCCTCATCCCTCGGAGCCGCGGTGGGCGAGCGGTTAGCCCGCTCGCCTCCCATCAATACGAACCGGACGATGCCGTTTGTCGGCGAGCTTTCTCATTCGGGCGCTGATTCATACTCACCTCAGTCACCTTCATCGGCTCTCAAACCCTTGCTTTTAAGGGCCGCCCAAATCTCTTCACTCGCTCCTCTTTCCTAAACTGAATATTGTAGGTAAATGTTGATTCTACTAATGACTGGTTTTAGCGGTGCTGCGACTAGACAAATGTGAAAATTTCTTCCATGCTCATGTGTCGTAATAGGAAAATGTTTATAAGAGAGAGGAAACATCTGTGATTTGTGAGCTTAATTAAGCTCTGCACTTTAACATGGGATATGAAGTGGGAATCTTGGCACAAAAACGATAAATCATAGAAATCTAAGGATGTAACCACTTCAAAAAAAAAAAAAAAAAAGTTATATTAAATTAAGTGTTGGTGTAAATAATTATGTATGTAATTTATGTGAAAACATATTGTGTCTACTTTTCCACAAGTAAGTTTTTTTTTTATTTATATATATTTTTCATTGGGTGCTGCTAAGGTAATTAATGTATACTCTTATACAGACTCTCCACAGTGTTGGGTGGTGGACACAAAAAAAAAACTATTTTGCAGTTGTACAAATTACTATCAAAAGTGTAGACATTATTTGTTAAGTAACCTTTCTTTCATCAAAAAAAATGTATATCACATAGTTTTTGCGTTATGGCAATTCAAAATCACAATTTCAATTTTTTGGGGACTGCAGATGAACAGATGAAAAAAACGAAATCATATTCAGAAAATTTTACAAGGACGTCTGAAATTTATTGTCTTAATAAATTTTAAGGCATGCTAGAGAAATTTTGTTTTACTAAAATTATATATAGGGGCCGTGGTGGTGTAGCGGCTATACTAATCGCCTCCCACCTAGTCGAACCGGACTCGATTCCCGGCGGGGGTCGCTCCCAGATTTTCTCACGTGGAAATCGTGGCGGACGATTCCACCGTTTGGGGGTTTTTCTCAAGGGTCTCCCGTTTCTCCACCGTCCTTGCATTCCGGCGCTGTTCCATAGTCACCTCGCTTCATCCTCATTGGCTCTCAAGACCACGATGTTAAGAGCCGCCCAAATCTCTCCACTCCACTAAAAGTATAATACAAGTTAATATTATTTGTATGTACTGTACATTCCAAAAAAACTAAAATTCTGAATTTGACGAGCTATTATGCAAATTTTATGCGGGGATAACATACTTGTAAGTAGGGCTAATGCCAATAAGTTCAACATTGTTTCTTACAAATATAAAATAATGCATTTTTGTGTGACAAGTACCCTTGACAACTTAAGAGGGGAGCTATATCCCCCTTAAGAGGGGGATATAGCTGAGCTTCCAAAGTCAAGAAGCGAGGGAGCGATAAGGGCGACACTAACACGCACTTCCAGCGCCTCATCGCTCCTACGAGCAAGGCGTGCAGTGTTTCCGTCGTGGTCCTGTACTTTACAAATTAGATACGTAACAGTGGGGTTTTATTACACGCGATGAAAGCCCACAAATTAAACTGCGCCCGTATATTAGTAGATTTCTCTCGTCGCTTAAGAAAACTGCTTATGCAAGATTTATTTGACCATTTTCGCGATTTTTTTTTCTCCAAGAATACACCTAATATGACAAAAGCGAAAAAATAGAAGCATATAAAATTGGTTTTTTTTTTCTGACAAAAAGTCGTATTCGCAGAACATTTATTTACCCAGATACGCGTATTCATGCAAACAACTATAACAAAAAATGTTTCAGTCCATCGTCCTCTTAAAATATAACACCGAGTATACTGGTTCACGTCTGCCATGTTGCAGAATAGGCTAAGTGATGGTCTGTGCTGTACAATGTCAGAAGCTAGCGCCAATACAGACATAGCCTTTCCCTGAGCAATACTATTGCCTTCTGCTGACACAGAAAATATTTTATAATTGGTTGCTCCTTGTGCCGTGGATCCATTGAGACCCTTCCCATACGACCGAGCGAGGCGGCGCAGTGGTAACTCACTGGACTCCCATTCGGGAGTCCTGATTTCGGTTTTCCAAAGTTTTTCCGAGATCGGTCCAGGCGAATGCTGGGGTGGGTCCCTAACAAAGGCCATGGCCGATTCCTTCCCAATCCTTCCCCACTCCCTCTTCCCTGAGCAACTTGCACCGTCCATAATGACCTCGCTGTCGACGAGACGTTAAGCCCAATTACCCACCCACCTGTCAGCTGGTTCGAAAGTATAACTATTCACGCAATGAATTTCTTCTTTCGCAACGTCTGAAACTAGAGATGAATGTCTACAGTCAAGGGGTTAAATCTACACACGTATACAGTATAGAGACAGGAGCGTGTCTTCTCTGACCTTGAGATGCAGACGAGGAAGGCTGGTGAGGCTGGCATGGCCATCTCCGCGCGACGCAACAAAAACCACAATGAAGGGAGATGTAGGAAGAGTGGTAGGAGGGTCGAAAGGAGAGAGGTGGAAGAGAGAGAGAGAGAGAGAGTAATTAAACACAAAGTGTTTTTACGACCCGGCTTTTGTACTCTTCGTCGCGATGACTCGCGCAGCTTTCGCATTTACTGCCGTCGTCATCGTAGATGGATAGGCTCGAGCTTTTATCTTCGCGGCTGTTATTTAATTTTACATTTTTTTTTTTTTCGGCGGAGGCTTTTCGGCGATTGTGATGCGCTCTCCGGCTATGGCAGGGCGAACATATGCATGAAGTACGACAATTAACACTTTGTAGACTATGCTCGAGTGTAGCTCGAGCAAAGTTGATTTGAAAATTTCTTTTCTACTCAGAACAGAACTCGCATGGATGTGGTCTTTGTTCGGATAGTATTTAACATAATCTCACAAGAACACCACAGGGCAGTAACAATGATGTTGCTAACAATAGAATTTCTTTTTTTATAGACACTCAAAGGGGCATAATACGATAAAGGACATTTGATTGGGTCAATATCAGCTCGGCTCTCCATTGGTTGACGACCGACCAATAATAAACGCTGTAAAGTACAGGGTCGTGTCCGGTGTGGTATGGGCCAACAGGACGATGGTGAGTTCTAACACAGACACCAACAGAACCGGTGTTCTTGTAGTAGTGGATATAGGTCACTCACTTCTCGTTTGTCATAAGTGCCAGTAAATGTGTGCAGACGTCAATGTGTTAACATGAGAAATGAGTAGAGAGATGCAAAACTCCCGCTATTATTAAGCAACACGCTACGATTTCACTGCACTATACCTACTTGAACGCTATTAGCGATTTCATTGGTTACTGGCAACTATACGGCGTCATTTACCTGCGTGATCGCTTCGCTGTAGATTGGTTGCTCTAACGTCGATACTTTACTATTGGCTAAACACGACCTTGAAACTTGCTACACGAGTTGTCGACCACTGACAGAAGTCGAATATGTTGGAGTTCAGCCTGCGGAGAAAAAATAACGCGAATTTTGCATGTCCATAGAAATGAGATTTGTTGTATAAGGGGTGTGGTTCACATTCAAGCATGACAGTAGTGTAAATACATGCTAAGGCAATCGATTGATTGGAAAGAGTATACCCGAAAAGAATCTGGATGTAAATCAAAATCACTATTACCAAGTTCACGGAAACCAATAAAAAAGTTTAATACTTATAATTCTGTCAAACACTTTTTCATTCGAATGAATGGCACGCACCAAACTGTTATTTTGTAGATATATGTTAATAGAACTCACTGCAAGAGTAAATAATATAAATTTTTATTACTAATTTATGTTTAAAAAACAGGACGTTTCTCAGGATACTTGGCTAAGGAAGGACATTTCATAACTTTATTTGTTATTTCGCATTCTCCAGGACAACGCTTTAGAAGAATAAGGACTATCCTGCTAAAAGCTGGACGTTTGGTCCACCTAAACAGTCTATTCGTGGGTTTCTTCACACTTTTTGAATCAAACCTTTGAAAAATCACTCCATGTATGGCATGTTTGGTTGTCTCACAAATATTTCATGTATCACGAGCGTTTTATACTTGTCTTAACTTAAAAGTACCTTATTTTTGCTTACTTAACCTTATACTTCTATTTGGTCTATAAATTATAATATTTCGTTTCTGACATGGGTAAAAAACAGAGAGAACACACGTGTGTTAGTAATACCTATAGGCTGCTTACGGTAAAGTGAGCACTTTTGAAAGCCCTTCTTAACATCTATTTGTATGTAAGTTGTGTATCTTTCCGCATTAAGTAAAATTATCATTGCCATTGGCCTTACCACTTTATTCATGCGTCGGTCAAATGAAACTGTAAAATTATTAGAAAAAGTAAATATTTTACGCATCTACTCATTTTTACACATTGATTAAGTTACCTAACCCTTTTTATTCGACGTTAAAATATGGAACTATTTCCCCTCTACCGTTACCAACTTTACTGGGCGCATGTCACTCCATAATCCCGTTAACATATATGGAGATATATGCAGGTAGTGACTTTGTTGTAAGGTTGATTTCAAAAGTGCTCAATTTATCGTGAACAGCCTTATGTAAGAAATAGCTCTTGCGGGTAATATTACATTAAGTGCGTATGAATGAGGTGTGTAGTCCCTTGGTGTAATTTTCTGCACCTCGGTTGAGCTTGGTTTATATGGGGCGGAGGAATATCCTGGAAGTAGAACTTTAGAAAGGGCTTCAGAAAAGTTGCAAGTAACTGTGAATGTACAATAATAAGCAAGCGACGACGGCGAATCAGCGAGCCTGCTTGCTCTCTCGTGATAAATATAAACGCTACAGCGGCCGGCTTATTTCCGTCTCGGAACCCTGTCCTCGTTAGCAGAGTGGCGGGTCGTGGAAGTTGCAAGACGACCCTTGTCATCTGCCGCGAATTCGTCGCGGTCAACCTATCAGCTAGGCTCTGCAAACCTACACGTGTTTGTCCTGAAGTCAGGACTGTAGGCAGTGTTCCAATTCGTTCGGTCCTCTTTATTTTTTTTTTAACCCATGCAGACCCAGTGTGTACAAACGTGTACATCAAGCACGTGTAGGTTTTTTTTTTCTGTACTGCACTCTGCGCAGCTCAATGACCGTTGTTCTTATCTATGGGTAAACGATTAGCAAACCGTCTTACTGGTCTGGATCGTAATTGATTCATATATCTGTAGCCGAACATATAGCCTAGAGCTCATTGGCTGTGACAACGAAACAAGTGTTGTATCGACCTAAGTAAGGCACGCATAATATTTCTTTTTACTCAACCTGAAATCGTAAATTAAAGTAGGTCTGAAATGGTTAAGGTGATTTCCATTTTGCATTTTTTAGGCTTCATTTGGAACATGGGTATCATTGCAAGTAGTTGTGTCTATTTTAAACTTACATAAACTAAGGAATATTTCAATGTAAATACTATTTTTTCAGGACAGAAATGAAAGCCGGTATTTTGTTGCCAACTTATTTGGTTATTGAGACATGATATGGTCGTTGAAAAATGTCAAGGTGATCGAAAATCGCTGTAAGTAAGCCCATCTCTCAGTAAGGTATGTTACCTTTAGTTGTTAACGTTTTTTTGGCCCCTTAAATTGTAGTGTAGAACGCTACTTGTTCAGAACTTCGTTTTATGTATCACCACGAAATTTCGAATCCAGTCAGAGAGAGTGTACACAATAGAACAGCTAATCCGCTGAAAGTCTTCGGTCTGCATTGTACCACAGAATATGTAAGTGTACAGAGGCGAATTATATGGCGGTTCCTTGGATGTAAGTGAACTCGGTCGCTCACTGGCCACACGTAGCTATGGAAACGGACATAGAGTCTGATTGTCTGTATTGCACGTCACGGAATATTCCCTACTGGTAAGGATAGGAAATTTTCACGAATTCATTTCAGGACAAGACAGACCAAGAAGTCATCGTTGTAATTGAATCACAGTCCATTATACACATCCTGGATTTCTCTGAGCTAAAAGAACACTTCCAAGGTAACAAGTAGCGAGTGCCATACTACCAGTATGTAGTAACACTGGCTACTATCTGGGGCAGCAGACAATGAACAAACATCTGAGGCACGAGTGTACACAGGAATGTGGAGTCTAGCCTACAGGTCATTGAACTCGCGAAACTTTCCTAACCCAGGGGCCCAAAAGCTGAGTCTCAATGTGAAGAAATTCAAGTAATGGAAATAGACCATCATCAGGACGGTGAATTAGCCCGCCGAGGTGGGGAACCCTTGAGGAAAGGAAGGAGTGCAAGGTCTGACCTCGCTTTCCCCGAAGAGGTTTGCTTAGCTAGAGGGGGTGAGAGGAGCAGTCCTGAAGAAAGGGGCTGTTTCCCTGAACCAAGCTCAATCCCTCTGGCGCCCGGAGGTCAGATTGAGGAAGGACTCGTGCTGGCAGTGGGGAGTGCCTGGGCTATATGCCCAGGTGTCCCTGATGGTAGTAGATGGATCTCCCGAACACAGGAGAAACACAGGCCAGGTGACAGGTGGTCACCACTGAGAATGTTCTGAGGGGCGAAAGGAGGTGTGGGACGCCGAGGACCTTGGTCCGAAGGGGGACGCGCTCCTGGATGCCCCAACAAGAGACTCCAAAAAACCCCGGGACAGCCCAAGGCTGAGAGGGATTCGAGTGTTCTTAAATTATTATTATTATTATACATACCTACTAGACTGTCGATACTTCACGGTGTGATCTGCACAAGTTATCCACAAATGGTTCAAGGATCATTCTGGAGAGTTTCAGCTACTGCTGTGGACACCTCGATCTCCCGATATGAACTCCATCGAGCATTTATGGGACGTGATTGTGAGGCGTATTTGCACCCAAGATCCTGCGCCAACGAATAGCAGGTAGCTGCGGGTAGCTCTATCCAGACGGCATGGATCAACATCTCTCCACAGGTGTTTCAACCACTTGTGGAATCGACACCTCGACGAGTTGCAGTATTTCGCCGGGCTACCTCTCTAAGAAATTGTTCGCAAACATACCAAACCATTGTATATGTATAATGAGAAAGAGTGTATGGTAAAGTTTTTTCCAATAAATTCATGGTAGCGTTCCTACATTTGCTCAGGAAGTAGTCAAATGCATAGGGAAGTTACCAATTATGTGTTGTAGCTGCGCTAAACATTCGTATACTTTCAGCCTGATACATGATAGTATTACCATACAATATATTGGTTAAAAACTTCCAATGCAGTTTTGAAAGTTAACTAGGAAAATTTTTACAGTGTAGGATGGCCTACACTATGCTAGACCCGTATCTCAGTGTATAATTGTTCCTATCTACTAATCCTACTGCACAAGGAGACGATATCTGCCCGTCTTTAATACATCTAAGTTCCTTGAATCTCAGAAAAAGTTCTTCAAATTTTGCAGAGAGGATCCTCAGGGTCTAATACAGGTCAAGTTCGAATTTCAGCAAGATCAGATTACGCAATCATGACTTTTGACCCTAAAAATTAATTTTTTTAATTACTTTTTCCTATGCAAGTTTTGTATTAATGCATAGAAATGATTGCATAAGATATGAAGGTAATGGAATATCATTTTTATTAACTTTAAATGTCTCACTTCAATGTTGAGTTAATTTCACATACTTTCATAGAACTATATCAAGTGGGACCTTAGAAGCACAGTGGTTAGAGCGATCCCAAGTGAGGCCATAGAAGCTCAGTGGTTAGAGAGATTCCAAGTGGGGCCGGAGTAGCTTAGTGGATAGATCTATATCCAAGTGGGGCCGCAGGGGCTTAGTAGATAGAAATATATCAAACGGGGCCGCAGCGGCCAAGGGGATAGAGTGATTCCAAGTGAGGCCTTAGTGGCTCAGTGGATAGAGCGATTCCAAGTGGGGCCGCAGTGGCTTAGTGGATAGAACTATATCCAATTTTGAGTTAATTTCACATCATTTTTTTTTTTCAGTCTTTGTATGATAACAAAAATTTGTAACATCGTAACTATTCTAAGCACCTGGCCATACTGGAAACACGGTCACGGGCTAACCCCTAGTATAAAAATAGTGCTTATTCAGCAGGACATAACATTTCTACTATAGAGAATACAGTTCGTTTGACGTAACACCATCCAGCAAAGCTACACTACTTTATGGAACGCAGAGATACTGGTGGTATCTTACCGAGAAGTATTCAGTCAGTATCTGAGGCAGTACTGTCAACAACTGCCGCGACAAGATCAAACCAAGCAACGCATGGCCTTGTCGAGACGGCCGCGAGCGGGAGGGGGAAAAAAAATACACATTCGCAACTGATAGACAAACAATACTAATTTCATCATCTCCTCTGAGAATATTTAATTTCTCTGATAGCACAGGCTAGCACGATATCATTAAAGATCCTCAAGCGTCTGGCGTGACACTTGACAGGGCGGCCGACGCTATCAGGCCGCAGCGCTTTGAAGTCGCTGAGTCGCTTGATGCTCCACAAGAGATAAGTCAACTAGAATGACAGACATCAGCAGTCTCCAACTTCGTGTTCTCGAGTTGGTGATCTCTTTACGGGAAGTGTTTTAAATACCCGTGATGAATATGCGAATCAGCGTGCGTGGAAGGAGATGCCAGAAAAAGAACCCTCTCGCACACTCTAAATTCGAATCAGTGGGAAACCACTGATTCGCAGTGATGAAATTCAACTAGTCAAATCAGTGAATAGTTTCAGTGAAAAAATTTCACCGATTGAATTAGTGAAGCGAAGTTATTTCACTCGAATAAGTGATGACTGACTACAGTGGCGAATTAAATATTGCTTTTTTTTTTTTTTTTTTTTTTTTTTCCCCTTCTTCTAAATGTAGCCAAATATTTACATGAAATAAACATATTTACGATAGTTTACTATTTATATTTCGCAATTTACCATAATTTAAAAAAGTAAAAAATTTCTACAGGTGGCTGGGATTGAACTCACAGACTTTTTTTTTTTTCGTTGGGTTTTGTTAATTACGTAAAGATCTGCGCTACCACGCCAAGTTGACATATTGGGAGGAAAATGTGAGTCTTACATATTTACTTCGAAATCGTGAGATTTCAATTCTATGCTCTTACTTTTTCGTTTTTGGTTTAGTTGGTATCCGCTATGATTGTTAAAACGAATAGCATACATGAGTGCCCTCTCTTCACCACATTACATACATTTTAAACCTTCAAACAGAGCGCTGTGATGACTACATGAAAACGAAATGAAAGACGTAAAAACGGAATGAAAGTCTGAGTGTTCATATTACCTCGAAAAATGGCGTTTTGAAAGACGAAATACATTTTAGAAAGTATTTTCTATTGGTTTTGTTACTTTATTCGTTGTTATTTCACTTGATGCACATTGTTTAACGGTCCTTTTTAGACACTGATTGACGGCCAGTTTTAAACGCTGTTTAACTGATCCGTCAGTCAAAAATAAACCACTGAGTAAACAGTGAAAAAAATGACTGATGAATGAGTGGAAAATGTCACTGAATCAATAGGTGAAGGAAATCTGGAATCCTTCATTGATTTATCAGTTAAATTCACTGAAGTGGCTGTTGAATCAGTCAGATACGTTTGACATATTGAAACAGCGAAATTATCACTGATTCACATTTAAATTGTAAATTATTTTCCCTGACTCATTTAAGAAAAATCATTTCCTACCAGTTCAGTACTACTGGGAATAACTCGTAGAGGGTTTCCGCTTTTGTCACTGGAGCGATGCTTACCGTACACTTCCAGAAGCGTTCTGAGGTAGCTACAATGGATTAGTATCGCAAACAATTTTTTGCTCCCTGCAAATAAATTCTTTGTTTAAAATATATCATT
Source organism: Dryococelus australis (assembly GCA_029891345.1). Lineage (NCBI taxonomy): Eukaryota > Metazoa > Arthropoda > Insecta > Phasmatodea > Phasmatidae > Dryococelus > Dryococelus australis. Next base: position 92,154,647 of record CM057005.1, read on the forward strand.
TTGTTGATATACTGTAACGATACGTTTGCTTACACTAAATATTTGTTTAACATACTGAAACTACGAAATATTTGTTCGTCACAAACAAAATAGTTTCAATTAAATTAAGGCCGCGGTGGCTGAGCGGTTGGGCGGCTCGCCTCCCACCCAGGCGAACCAGGTTTCATTCCCGGCCGGATCACTCCCGGATTTTCGCAAGTGGGAATCATGCCGGACGATGCCTCTGATCGGTGGGTTTTCTCGGGTATCTCCGATTTCCCCCGTCCTTTCATTCCGGCGCTACTTCATTTTCGCCTCAGTTCACCCCCATCGGCTATCAAGACATCGATGTTAAGAGCCGCCCAATTCTCTTGACTTAATTGGAATGAATTATTTGGATTTGTGAATAAATTGCGTTTACTTGGTGCAACCGAGGCTTGGCCGTAAGAACAAAATATCGTTTAGTTGAAATAAACGCCACGTAAACAGATACCTTTATATGATCAACTGAAACAGCCCTTTTTCTCAGTATAAACGTAATAATGGACGTACTAAAAGAAGTCTAATTTCCAGGTTAGTTAACACCACCTGAAAGCACAAAGGAATATATTAATATTGTAATTTTGTGAACGAAGAACGTTATGTTCACACTTTTTGACTCAACCCTTTGTAAACTCACCCCATGTGTTATGTGACTCGTTATTTCCTTAATGTGTTATTCATCACGAGCGTTTTATACTTCTGTTAACATAAAACAATATTCTTTTGGCGAACTTAATTTTTCCTTATATATAATTTGTAAAGTATTATATTTAATAGCAATAGAACAGGAAGAAAATAGGTGTGTTGGTAATGCCAATTAAGAAACAGTTCTGATGAAAAATATTATTAAACTCAATGCTCACGAATTCGGTGCGCTGTCCCTTTGGTGTAATTTTCTAGACTTAGTTAAGCTTAGTTTGTACAACGCGGAGGGATAGCCTGAAAGTAGAACTTGAGCAGGGCTTCAGAAAATTTTGAATTAACCGTGAATGGACTATGGTGTAAGTCACACGAGGTGGGAGCCCCTAATAACGATACGTTTTAGCTGAATTTTTTTCCCAGCATGTAATCTAGTTAAATCAACAAATGCGAAATTGTGGGAAAACGGAATTTTAGAAAATAAAATGTTCAGGTCCTTTTCTTGGATTATGCTGTAGATATTTTTCAGTCAATGGCCACTTGTATTTGTGAAAATAAACTGTGGTTTGTAGCTGGGCAAATAGAATCACATCAGAAGCATGTCAGATAAAAATATCCAATTGCTCAGGTGGATATGATAGAAACTGTTTTGAAATACAACTAGGCAAGAACTCATTTCGCAAAAGTCGGCCATCCTTAGTTGTTAAATATGCAATATTTGTATCTACAGGCTGTTCACGGTAATATGAGCATTTTTGAAAGCCCTGCTTAATATTTACCTGTATGTACGTTGAGTTGTTTTCCGCCTTATGTAACATTAACATTTGCATGAGCCTCGTCACTTTATTTATGTGTCGGTTAAGAAAAAATGTAACATTACAAAAGTGCATATTTGATCAATATGCTTAATTTTACACTTCGATGCATTAAAAAATCGAAAAACCCAATAAATAATTTAAGTTAACACACATGGTCACCTAACACTTTTTATCCGACGTTAACATATGGAACTACCTTCCCTTCATCGTTACCAACTTTACTGGGCGTATGTCACCCAGTGCGCCCGTTAACATATATGTAGGGAGGAGCCGTGACTTTTTTCTAAGGTTGGTTTCAAAAGTGCTCACTTTATCGTGAACATCCTTAACCTCAGAACGCTTCTGGATGTGTACGGTAAACATCTTTCCAGTGACAAAAGCGGAAGCTTTATTCCCGAAAGTAATGACCTTACACTTTTTCCACGCAGCTTACAGCGAAGTTTTCGCTATATTTATCAACGTCATAACGTTGATTTCTTCAAGTTGATGCGGTCTAACTGATCACAAATTATTCGTAGACTTAGCACACTAACTGACAGGTGTAACATGATCGTAACAATGGTAGTTTTTCTTTCTTCATACACCAGCGGCATAAGTCCCATACTTTATTAAGAAAATGTTGAATGCTTAGTGAGATGACCAAAGTCGTATAGAGAGACGCGCTCCACATTTGCGTGTATAAAGATTTGGGCTAACATACGATGTGGATCCCATGCTATTTGCCGGTTTGAAAGTTTCAACACGAGTATAAAAATTAAAAAGAGATCATCTTGTACAGTGGAAGTTACTGCAACTTCCACTGTACAAGATTTGTACAGTGGAAGTTTGCAGTAAGTAAAAAAAAATAACTGACACTGCAACAAGAAGTTGCAGTGTCAGTTATTACGCATGCTGTCGCTGACGGAAGGACTTAGATTTTTAATCACATCTGGCGGTGTTTGAATGATTCAGTTATTTCATACTCTACTGCAAGTGAAAGCTCTGGCGGATGTAGAGTGGTATGAATTCCTATTAAATAACTCCACGAATCTGTCTGCCATGTACCCGGAATCGTTCGGATGATGATTCAGCTGCACAGCAGAGAAAGTTGGATACCTTGCACCGTCTCTTCCAAGCTCTCCAGTAGTAAGCTCTACTCCAGGTCCTGCTGCTGTTTTTTTTTTTTTTTACCAATCATCTTGTACCACTCACGCCAAACAAAAATTCCAGCTTCTTCGTTTCGAAATGCAAGTTTTGTGTGGCGAAATAGGCAAGACGTCCCTCGATTAACTTTTCAGCACAAAGCGCTAAAATTTAAAGGCAAACATTCGCTGAGTGAAAACCCTTCCAGACCTACACTAATTCACTGTTTGAGGTGTTGCAAGTAATAAATTTTTCCATGCTGGCTGTACTTAAGCCAATGCAGCATTTGTTTCGTTGTCACAAGCAACGAGCTGTGGGCCTTCGTGTTTGGTTATAGTGAAACTGCGAAGTCGGTAAATAGTAATTTTTTTTTTTACTCCCTTGCGGAAAATGGCACGGTCTTCTCAGACACCTTGGGGGGCCGCGGTGGTGCAGTGGTCAGAATTAGGCGAACCGGGTTCGTTCCGCGGTGGGGTCGCTCCCGGATTTTCTTATGTAGGGATCATACCGGACAATGTCGCTGGTCGGCGGGTTTTCTCGGGGATCTCCTGTTTCCCCCCTCCCTTCCATTCCGGCGCTACTGCGTACTCGCCTCGCTTCACCCTCATCGGCTCTCAAGACCTCGATCTCAAGAGCCACGAAAATCTCTTCACTCACATCTCGGAAACCATCTTATAGGCTGTTCACGATAAAGTGAGCATTTTGGATATAAATATCGGCACGTACGTCATTGGCAAAGTGCGAATATTCCACCGTGCTCGGAAGATAACGTCTCAGGCTAAAATAAAAAAAAATATTTATTGACTGTTATTCCAAATGAGGAGGCTTTCAAAAGTACTCACTTTACCGTGAATAACCTTTATAAGCTGTTCACGTTAAAATGAGCACTTTTGAAAGCCCTGCTTAAGATCTACTTGTATGCACGTTGTGTATTCTTCTGTCTTATGTAAAGTTGGCATTGCCATGGACCTCATCACTTTATTTATGCTTCGGTCAAGTGAAACTGTGAAATTATAAGGAAAGTAAACATTTTATAAATCTGCTAATTTTTACACACAGGTGCATTAAAAAAAAAAAAACCGGAAAGCGAAATAGATAATTTCAATTATCACAAATGGTTATCTAACACTTTTATCCGATGATAAGATATGGAACTACATTCCATCTATCGTAACCAACTTTACCCGGGCAAATGCCACTCAGTGCGTCCGTTGAAGTATATGCAGGCAGGGGCAGTGAAATTTTTCTAAGGTTGATTTCAGAAGTGTTGACCTTGCCGTGAACGGCCTATAACAGAGTGTACGGGACGTCTTCGGTCTCCGTTCCAGAATTCCCTCACGAGCCAAAAGCTGCCCGACATTTGCACGCGCTTGCTCGCAGGGATGTAAATCTCAATGGACGTGAAAATGCCGCTATTATTGCTTCTCCGCTTCCTCGGACGATAACAGAAGAATCGAAGGAGTGGATAGTCGTACACCGCTCGGGCTGTTTACGGTAAAGTGAGCAGTTTTGAAACCAACCTTAAAAAAATAAAAATCCCCGCCCGTTACGTCAACATTTCTCTACTATCTTTACGTTAAATATTAATGTATTACACACCTAAACCTTGCTCAAAAATTCTCTAAATGATGGTGGAAACTGCATCAAAATCCATTAAGTAGTTTAGAAGCCTTTGCCGAATACATAGACACACGCAGCCGACAGACTTTGTGTGTTACTAGATATTGCACTACATAAACAATTTTGATTGTTTTCTAAAATTATGTGTTGAAAATATACAGCATTTCAGTTTTAGTGTTGCTAGAAAATTTTCGTCACCTCGCGTTTCCAAAGAATTATTTGTAGGGACACCCAAATCTCGCGAAAAGATTTCCGCACATGCTGGATTTTAACACCGTATCAGCAATTTCACTTTGCTTATTGGCGGCGTGTCTTTGTAATAGGACGTTCTCTTACTTGCCTGGCCAATAAGAAATAGGCAACCCCGACTTTTCACGTCTGTGATTCGCGGGAATACTCCTGTGACGTGTAACACCTAGTCCATCCAATAAGGACACTGGATCTACTACTTTCATATCCCTAGCTACAATTTACAGCACGAAACAAACTAGTGCGTTTCAGATTAACGCATTATTAGGGACACTCGAATTTCGCGAAAAGATTTCCGCGCACGTTAGATTTCAATATACCGTACGAGTCTATCACCAATTTTCTTTTGCTTGTTGGTCTCGTGTCTTTTTAAGAAAACCTTTTTTTTTTACTTAACTGGCCAGTCAGAATTATGTTCATCTTGTAGGGGTGTGTGCGATTCTCAAGCAGCCGCAAGAGGCGTAAAAACATAGTCATCCAATCAAGAAATTTTTTTAAGCTTAAGTGTTATGAAATAACACTGGCCATGAAATTTTTTCTCGAAAATCAGATGTGCCTACCAGTTATTATCAAAATAACCGGTCAGTTCCTTCTTAAAAGAAAGGAATTACGGATTTCATACACATTTTTTTTTTTGGAGGACTATATGGGGAACAGAGCGATACATACACATGCGTGAAGAAGTAAATTAACCCGGTATTCTGTATTTTTGTGAATATATGTATATATATATGTATGTATCTACTGGACTGTTAATACACACAAGTCCTTCATAAAGACCTTCAAAATTCGCGTTATTATTTCAAGACAGACTAGACTTAAAACATTTTTGCTTTTGTATTGCGTTTCTCATTGGACTACAGTTTGTTTGGAGACGCCCTGGACGACTTCGGATCAATAGCAAACAACTAGCGAGAGGCTGTTCCAGTCTCGTCCAATCAAGACGAACAGGAAAATGTGTCCTCACTGTTGTAGAAACCAATAAACTAATTGCACCGACTGGAATATGTAGAGTACGGTGAATGCCAGCATGTTGCCAGTGCCAGCATGTTGCCAGTGCCAGCATGTTACCAGTGCCAGCATGTTGCCAGAAAATAACGCGAATTTTGCAGGTCCCTAGTCATTCACCCAGCATGTGATAAAAAAAAAAAAATTCTACCAAGCGGTTGCTAACTTTTTTTTTTGTAAATATATATAAGCACATTAACACGCTGTTATTAACACTTGGTTGTGTACAAATGTGTTCCTAATGTCGATGTGTATATTTTTTTTTGGAGAATACAAAACCTCACGTGTATATTTTGTGAAACAAAACACGCTCCGCTTGTTTGTTAAACCGTGGAACTGTTTTCGTGGCGATAGGCAGGAGAACTTGTTTAGGGAAATGCCACCCGAGACTACACTGCCACGACCGCCCGCACTTGGAGTTTTCTTCCTGAGAGTTCTGTGTGACTTGCTGTATCCGGTGTACCCGGAAACACGCTAAGTAACATGCGATAAGACTAAAACCTGGAGTCAATGGACGAGAATCGTAAATTTAAGCCTTGCAGTTGCGCGGATGTTTTCAGTTGAAGTGCCCGTAGTAAGTGGCTTTAACTTATCGTTACGGACATGAAGAATTCGCGTTGTTATTTGGTAACGTGCCTGACTCCACTTCCCCGTGCCTACTTGAGAGAAATTTGTTATTTTGTTAGTTACTGGCGATCATACGACGTCATTTACCTGTGTGACCGCTTTACTGGGGATTGGTTCCTCGGCCTTTGAACCTTTCCTATTGGCTCAAATAGTCCTTGGGAAGAGTCACGTAAGTTGTCTGCGAATGGCAACAGTCGATAGAACATACAGCATCTTGGAATTCAGTCTGCCACCAAATAAGAACGCGAAATTTGCAGGTCCCTAATTATCATTAGGGTAAACTCCAAAATCCTTTGTACAGTTGAGCGCCAGATGTTTATTCATTGGCTGCTGCCCCTGTGTTACCACACACCTGGCAGCATGGGATTCCCTCCTTGTTTCCTTGCAAGTCTGCTGTTGGCTCAGAGTCGTCTAGGGCGTGTATAATAACTCCGATCCAACAGCAAAGGTGACTTCAGTGTACACGCGTTTGAAATCTATCTTGTCGTGAAATGAAATCGCGAAATTTTCCTATCCCTACTTATCGTCAACAGCGGGGTCATTAGAGTGAGTGAGTGAAGAGATTTGGGCGGCTCTCGACAGCGATGTCCTGAGAGCCGACGAGGGTGAGTGAGGCGAGTATGGAGCAGCGCCGGAAACGGGAGATCCCCAAGAAAACCTGCCGACCAGCGGCATCGTCCGGCACGATTACCACATGCGAAAATTCGGGAGTGACCCGGCCGGGGATTGAACCCGGTTCGCCTTGGTGGGAGCAGGTTTATCGCTTCCACCGCAGCCCCTCGAGGTCATTAGAGACGGAACAAGTTGCTCATAAAAGCAGAAACAGGGAAGGAAACGGTCATATGACTTGTACGAAGAACTCATCCTGGGGTCATCTCGGTAAAACACGGAAGACCGAAATCAGGATGGCCCGACTTCACAGTAATCGAACTCAGGTCCTCTCAAATTAGACTCCAATGTATTACGAAAGAACATATAAGGATACATAAGAATCCCTGCTGAATTTATACTTCCATGATATTCCTTCTTGTCATGCAAACAAAGCTTTATCAACTCTATATAATTACAGCGAAGGGACAACGTAGTGTATTTATGCGCACTCAGTGTAATACCATTTTGTATAAGAACTACATTTACTCTGCAATACCTAGGGATAGGAAAATTTCGCAATTTCATTTCGCGACAAGATATACGTCAAACAGATATTCAGTGAAGTCACCTTCGCAATTGGATCGCAGTTTATTAGAACCGCCCTACACGCCTCTGAGCCAATAGCAGACTTGCAAGGAAACACTTTGCGAATCCCATAACTGCCAGGTGTGGGGCAACAGCCAATGAACACACAGCTGAGGCTTCAGTATGCAGAGGACTAAGGAGTCTAGCATACAGGGCACTGAACTCGCGAAATTTTCCTATCCCTAGCAATACCATCTCTCCTTCTTTCTCAATGTTTATATTAAAATTAATTTCAAATGTAATATTACAATTTATAGACAAAATTATGTCAAAACTATAGTGTTAATACAAGTACAAGACCATTTTGATATACGTGACAAATGTAGGGAACAACCTAACATGTCTTACATGGGGTTATTTTTCAAAGGTTTGACTCAAAAAGTGTGAATAAACCGCAAATAGAAAACAAATTAGTGAAATGAACCAGTGGATTATAAGTAGAGACCCGAGAATTTCGAGGGTTCATTCTAGATAAGTTGGAATTCACACACTTGTACGTTCATGTTACTTTTGTAATTTGTCTACGTGTTGTTTGACACCACCCGGAGAAAAATGAGCCAATAACAAACATGAAATAAATTGTGCGCCCAACCACCGCCTTTTACTACCACAACAATCATCCAATTAACAGTTGGTATCTGTATGAGAGTGTATAAGACTGTGAAGTCCAACCTACAGGTCATCGAGCTTGCGAATTTCTCGGGTCTCTAATTATAGGTAGGGATACACGAATTTCGCGAAAAGATTTCCGCTCGTGCTAAATTTCAATACCCTACGAGCGTGCCAGCAAGGTTTCCCTTTCCTTATTAGCGGCGTGTGTCTGTGAGAAACACTTTCTTAGTTGACTGGCCAATAAGAATTAAGTTACTCCGATACTGTACGTCTCTGGTTCGGGGACAGACATTTAACACGCGTAACAAGTAGATCACCCAATCACAAAAGTGGATCTGAGCTAAAGTGTTTTGGAATACAACAGGTCGTGAGCTCTTTTCGCGAAATTCGTGTGCCCCTAGTTATAGGTCATGTTAGTTGGGGAAGGAAATTTTATCGGGACACTTGTTAACTCAGAGTTTTATTGGTTAAATGGTGGCAGTAACGTACTTTTATGGTTGATGGTGCAGTACGTACATTTATTGGTTGAATGGTGGCAGTAACGTACATTTTATATGGTTAGAATATTGGTGGCAGTAACGTACATTTTATTGTTGAATGGTGGCAGTAACGTACGTTTTATTGGTTGAATGGTGGCAGTAACGTTCATTTTATTGGTTGAATGGTTGGTCAGTAACGTACTTTGTAGAGTTCCAGTAAGTGCGTCTGGTGCATTCTAAATTCGAATCAGTTTGAAACCACTGATTCGCAGCGAAATTTCAACTACTCGAATCAGTGAAAATGGCTCCACTTAGAATCAGTGGAAAACCACTGATTGTTCAAGTGGGAAAATTTCACCGATTGAATGAGAGACGCGAAATTATTTCACTGGGTGTAAAAGTGACGGCTGACTGTAGCGGCGAATCGAATACTGTTTTTATTGAATGCAGTCAAATAATTACGTCAAATAAACATATTTACGATGGTTTACTATTGCTATTGCGCAATTTACCGTAATTTAAAAAAAAAAAAAAAAATATCCGGAGGCGTCTGAGATTTTTAACTCACATACTCTTCGACTCTAAGCCGTTACCTTGCCATCTGTGCTACCACGCCACATTGAAATCTATACGTGAAAACGAAATGAAAGATGTACAAACGGAACGAAAGGCTGCGTGTTCACATTATCTCATAAAATGGCGTTTTGAAATACATAATACATTTTAGAAAGTATTTTGTATTTGTTTTATTAGTTTACTCTTTGTTATTTCACTTGATACACGTTGTTTAACGGCCATTTTTAAACGTTGTTCGACGGCCATTTTTACACGCCATTTAACTGATCCATCAGTCAGAAATAAACCACTGAGTAAAAAAAAAAAAAAAAAAACTGATGAATCAGTGGAAAATGTCACTGAATCAATAAGTGAAGGAAATCTGGCTTTTTTTTTTTTCACTGATTCATCAGTTCAATTCACTGAAGTGACTGTTGAATCAAGTCAGATACGTTTGACTGAATCAGTGAAATTCTGACTGATTCAGATTTAGAGTGTGTATTGTGAAGAAAAATAGAGTAGTGGTGAGTAGGAATACAGAAAGCAACATAAGCAGTATTCGCGCAGAGGAGGTAGCAGGTGACTCACTTCTAGGTTCTCTTGAGTGTCTGTAAATATTCGCCGACCTCAACGCGTAAGTCCCTAGCCGTTAAATTTCAGTTCGTTCGAAGCTGGCTGTAGCGTTCAAGTCGAAAACTGTATATCCTGTCGTCCAAAAATAATTTTAGGGCTTTCGACGTGTGCCTATTCGAAACTTCTTGGTGGCAGGCCAAACCGTTTAGAAAGTCATCGTAAACCGAACAATTTCCCAGATGAGCTGGAAGTGATTTTTGTAACAACTAAGACCTTACACTGTAAAAAAAAAAAAGTTTGCAACCTTCACTGATCAATTCTTTGTAACTTTCCGAATGCTTTTAATAGTACAAATATTTATCTTGTAAAACTGCAAAGGTCGTGTTTGTAATAGACCTCGATGAAATGTTTGTATTAAATTGACCCGTATCCACGAGCTTCGCAAAATGGTGTTCGCTCAACAAAGTAAAACCGTATATAAATGTTTGTGCAATAACTATGGGTGATGTAAAGTGTAGCTTCGTGCAAAAAGAAATGTGTTGCAAGTTTTGAATAACGTAAAGCACTTAAAACCGCTCAAATAATCGTAATAAAACGTTAACTCCAATAAAACGCGACCGTATTACCCAGTAACTGTTAATATTCCCTAGCTAGACAGAACTCTTAAACCGGCTATCAATATCTCGTTGTTAAGACTCGACCAAATCTCAACACCAGAACTTTAAAAACGAAACTAATATACCTATTATTCGTAACAAAATAAATAAATAATTATTTTGTAGCTATTTGCAGCTATATTTACTGCAAAAATTATTTTCGGTTCCCATGTCAAGTTGGTCTTGTGGTTAAGGATGCCGGCTACTAATACAAGGCGTTTCCCTCGCCCCTTCATTCCGACGTCGCTCCATACTCACCTCAATCACCCTTATCGGCTCTCAAGACCTTGCTGTTAAGAGCCGGCCAAATCTCTTCACCTCACTAATACAAGGGGTGTGGGTTCTAGTCCCTATGCTGGAAATACATATTTTTTTATTAATTATATTTTGAAACATTTTTCTTATTTATTCTCTGCTATACGCATTTGTTTTCTCGAAAAAAAAAAAATTTTTATGTATACTTCTCAATAATGTCAGTTGTAATACAAGACTATCATTTGTAATATTGCAAATAAACATTTTGCAGATTTTACAAGAAAACTATTTTTAGTTTTGTAAAAAGGATTTCCTGGACAATTGGGTGTCCCAGGATTTTTCTTGTAGAAGTACAAAAAATGTTTTAGAGTGTACTTTGACGCGGCGAAAAGGTTGAACCAGTGTCCATCTCTGAGATGAATCAGAATTCGCGAGATCCCAGTTGGTGATCACGTGGCTCGAAATCTACCACCGGAAACCTCCCCCCCCCCCCTCACCCCAACCCACGGTCGCTCCAGAAGATTTCTCCGCTTGTGAAGTCGAGAAGCGTGGGAGCAATACGGGCGCGAGGTTCTGAATGCTGAAACTCCTCGTGCTGTGAGTACCTATGAGCAGGGACAGGTACATTGCGCTAAAATATTTACGGCCATGCTAGACTTCAATATCCTATGTCCACAACCGCAACTTTCTGTGGTTATTGGCCGCGTGTCTACGTCAGAAGACACGTTGTTCCTATTTGACTGGGCCAATCGTAATAAAGTACTCCGATACCGAACGTCCATGATTCGCGGGCAGACACTTGAGGCGCGTGACATTTAAAGTCATCCAAATACGCAAGAGCATATGAACAAAAGTGTTTTGCAGTACAACTGGTCATGAAGTCTTTTCGCGAAAAAAACACCTGTTCCTACCTATGGGATTTTCGGGGGTGGCCCATATTATTTTTCTAATGGAGAGTCTGCAGAAATGTTCAATGCAGGTCCCTTGAGTGGTTTTGTATGTATCTGATGCTAATGACTTTTGGGGACCTGCAAAATTCGCGTTATTATTTAAGGGTAAGCTGAACTGCAAGTTACTATGCGTTTGACCAACTTCAGTCACTGGCTGGAAATATGTCTGGTACGCCTGGGAGAACTCTTGAGCCAGTTATATTAATTTAGCGATGGAGTGGCCAATCTCTTTGGATGATATCAAGGAGCGAGTTCAATTACCTGTAGGCTAGACTCCAAAGTCATGTTTATACTCGAGTAGCCAGTTTTACTCCACACCTGGCAGTATGGCACTCGCTACTTGTTTCCTTGCAAGTCTGCTATTGGCTCAGAGTCGTCCAGGGCGTGTCTAATAAACTGCGAACCAATTGCAAAGTCAACTCCGGTTCACGCGTGTTTGACGTCTATTATCTTGTCCTGAAATGAACTCGCGAAATGTTCCTATCCCTATCAAGCAGGTAGGTGACGTTGGTTAAAGTGCAGCGGCCAATGAGACCATGGACTGTGCTCACTAGTTTATACGGCAGAGGAGTCTATCCTCTCACTGAAAAAGAACGCGAACTGTCCATGTCTCTACTAATGAGTAGGGATAGGAAAATTTCGCGAATTCATTTCAGGACAATATAGATTTCAAACGCGTGTACACCGAAGTCACATTTGCTATTGGCCAGAGTTCATTATGCACGCCCTAGACGGCTCTGAACCAATAGCAGACTCGCAAGGGAACAAGAAGCGAATCCCCTGCTGCCAGGTGTGAGGTAACGCTGGGGCAGCAGCCAATGAACATACATCTGAAGCTCGTCTGTACAAAGGATTGTGGAGTCTAGCCTGCAGGTCATTGAACCCGCGAAATTTTCCTATCCCTACTAATGAGATATAGCAGTTTGGAAAAAGCCGTTTTCAAGCTATTTTGGAATGCTCCGAAATGGTGTCTTTAATGCGCGGGACGTCTTGAAAGCACTTAACAGCTTTCGTCTGACTTGCGTGTATTGTTCGTAGATCAGCACGTCACACGCCAGTTTAACATTTACGCGGGAAAACGCGTGTTTCGAACACAGCAGCGCAGTTCAATCGCCAGGAAGGCGGCCGCCTTAATATGTCGTCACTTACAGTCTATTCGCGGTAGTTTCACACTGTTTAACTCAAACCTTTGGGAAATCACTTTACGAACGTCGTGTGTGGAAACCTGCAAAATTCGCGTTATCATTCGAGGACAGGATATACTTCGAAACGTTGTACGTTTCTATTGGCTTTATTAGTGGGCTGCAGTTTACCTGGAACTTCGCGGACCTGAACCAATAAGAGTCAACTAGCGACGCCATGGTCCAATCACGTCCAACCAAGTCGAAAGGAAAACTGGCACCTGACTTCTGCGGATGGCAATAAACAAAAGACCTCGACTCGAGTATGTATAAGTCGCTGACGTTCATCGTGCAACCACAAAATAACTTGAATTTGAAAGGTATATATTTATATGTCACGCCTCACAAGCGTTTTATACTTCCGTTAATACAAAAAGGTCTTATTTTTGGTGCAATTGAACTTTCACTTGCGTATATGTTACCTGTACTGTATGATATTTTGTTTATGACTTACATGGATAAAAGAGAGAGAAAATAATTGCTTTGGTAATGTCTAGTAAGAAATAGTTCTTATGCAAAACATTATTAAAGTGAATGCACACGAATATGGCTCGTTGTCCCTTCAGTGTAATTTTCTAAACTTGGCTGAGCTTTGTTTGTCTTCAAAAAAATTGGATGTAGCCACGCGTGGGCTATACTAAAACAACTTTAAAGCTGTAGTTTAATCATACATCTATCCGTAATCTGTTATAATTAGAGGCCTGAAAAATTCGCGGTTTCATTTCGGGACAAGCTAGAATTCAAAACCTCGTATGTTTGTATTGCGTTTGCTATTGGTCCACCCGTTATTCTACACCTCATGAACATCTCTGAGCCAATTACAAACACACAATAAAATGCAGACCCAATCAACGTCTTCCTCTGATACAGAAAGTAACGAATGGACTGTGATATTTCCATGATTTTACATACGACAATGGAGTATAGCCTACAAGTCATTGAACTCGCGAGTTTTTCTGGCCTCTAGTCATAATTAGAGACCTGAAAATTTCGTGGTTTCATTTCTAGATAAGTTGGAATTCACACACTTGTACGTTCAAGTTACTTTTCTAATTGGTCAACGTGTTGTTTGACACCACCCGGAGAAAAATGAGCCAATAACAAACAAGCAATAAATTGTGCGCCCAACCACCGCCTTTTACTGCCACAACAATCAACCAATAAGCAGTTGATATCTGTATGAGTGTATATAAGACTGTGAAGTCTAGCCTACAGGTCATAGCACTCGCGAATTTCTCAGGTCTCTAGTTATAATATAAATTTACAAAAAAAAATAAATAAATTGACTGATGCTGAACCATAGAGTAGATAGGTGTAGAATTGTGAAACAGATTCATACGCCTTGAATTCAATTCGCATTCGCCAGAGAAACGGCGTCGTTAACCATAAACATTTCGGAACGTAGTTCGCCAATCAGCTCCTGTTATCTTATTTTCCAGCCTGTGACCCCGCCAATAAGTAAATTTTTTCATCACGCAACAGCCAATCAGGCGCAAGCTAGTATGCATACATCTGTATGCTTATCTATTCTCTGGCTGAACTATACCTAGAGACCTGAAAAATTCGCGAGTTCAATGACCTGCAGGCTAGACTCTACAGTCTTATGTACAAATATGCCGATGTCAACTGTGTATTGGTTGCCTGCAGTTACAGTGGAGGGCGACGATTAGAACAATGTTCTCCAGGAGGTGTCAAACACCGTGTGGACCAATAGCTAGTTATATATACACACGTGTTTTGATTTCTAGCTTGTCCCAAAATGGATTCGCGAATTATTCAGGTCTCTAACTATACCATTATTCACGTTACAAAAAACACACACGAGTAAAAAAAAATTGTCGCGTAACCCACGTTTAGGTTAGAAGATATTGTGTTCTCATTTTAAATTAAGTGATTAGTACAACGGTCGTGACTAGCGAATTAACACAAATTAACTTCATATCGTACACCGCGAACTCGCCGAATTTGTTTGCGACGTAAGATAGTGCTGAACGAGTTCGTTAAATAATGAATGTATTAAACGTCGTTCAGAACACCATTTAAGCAGTCGTGGATCAAACTGGTTTCTGGGTTTTAAATTATGGTTACAAGCGAGCGCCGGAACCTGTTTAGTGACCCGCCTTCGTAAAGCCGTTTTGCGTGTTCTGCCTGCAGAAGCAAGAGGAGACGCAAGGGCGGAAACACACGCGACTTAAAGGCCGGGCTAAAATTGCTATAAGCACATCATTAACACATCACAGTGATATACTTAAGAGTTAAACAGCTTGTTTTCCGTTAGAGTGGCTACAATCACGCATTAGTGATAAGCACTTACTTAAGCACAGTTATAATAACAAGACGAGTACAACTTGATTTGAATTTCCTAGCTGTAGGCTGTTCACGGTAAAGTGAGCACTTTCGAGGCCCTAGTTATTTTTTTTATTTCAGCCATTTTTAATCCTTTAATCTCCTTTTGAAATAAACATTGCCGTATGCGTAATAGACACAGTGTGTAGATTACACCGCACTCGGAAGTTAACGTCTAAAGCAAAAATTAAATATAATTATTGACTATCGTTCTCAATGAGAGGGTTTTCAAAAGTGCTCACTTTACCGTGAATAGTATATACAATCGCTGTGCGTCAATGTTCAGCCAATTAGAAGCTCCGACACTTAGTTGTACTACAATTTTCTTTTGTTTATTTCTGGATAATCGCAACCACGAAAGTTATGTAACCTTTTTGTGTAACATTAATAGTAAAAATTGAAATGAAAATAATTTCTCATTTTAAAAACGTCTCAGATTAATCGAAATGTCTATTTTTGACAAAATAAACCTCCACCAACTATACAGAATTTAATTTCTTCGCGACTAAATGTTGCAACATAAACCAACTAATATTATTATCGTTATATCAGTTGTAGCCAGGCCACTGTGTTTGTGTTGCGTTTAGTATGTGCTTATCGCTATAACTGTGAATGTGTTAGTTATATGTAGAGACCCCGAGATATTCGCGAGTTCAATGACATGTATGATAGACTTCGCCGTCTTATATACTCTCATACAGAATCAACTGTTTATTGGTTGTTTGTTGTGGTAGTGAAAGGTGGTGGTTGGGCGCACAATTTATTACATGTTTGTTATTTGCTCATTTATCTCCAAGAGGGTGTCAAACAACACGTCGACCTATTACAAAAGTAACATGAACATACAAGTGTGTGAATTCCAACTTGTCTAGAAATGAACCCCCGAAATTCTCGGGTCTCCAGTTACGTGTCAATTGTAGCCCGGCCGATAGGAACCTGCAGGGAAAACAAAGACCGAATCCCGTGGTAGCTGATCAGTGGTTAAACAGGAGCAACAGCCAATGAACAACTAACTGAGACTTAAGTACACAAAGGATTGTGGAATCTACCTTGTTGCCGAATGAATCTGCGAAATTTTCGGGTCTCTACTTAAGACCGGTTTATAGCAATGTCGCCGAACACACAGGATATTGGTTCTGATGAGGATCCAAGTTCTGTGTCAACTCACGTAAAACACACTTTAAAAAAAAATGTCTTATCTAAAGGGACTGGACATTTCCGCGATTTCATTTTATAGGACAAGTTAAAATTCAAACTCACGCACATCTCTTTAATGTTTGTATTTTGAACACAGTTTATTATACACGTCCAAGTGAACCCTGATCCAATAACAGGCCTGCAAGGAAACAATCACCGAAGCCTGTGCCATCTGGCTCGAGGTAAAACCGCGGCAGCCCAACGGACAGAAAGTTGAAATTCGAAAATAAAATACACAGTATCGTGGAGTAGCCTACATGTTGTTTAAAACGCGAAATTTTCCTGTCCCTAAGTTATTTACCACACCTGGAGCCATCAATTAAGTTGGGTATGAGAGGGTTAAATAACATAGACAAGTTTTGTTAAAGAGGGGTTTGTTAGAGCAGATGCGTTGCATAATAACATAACTTTTTTTTTTAGTCATGATATGATGTTACTTCAAGGATATCTTCCAACTAATGCAAACGAAACTCAACCGAGTCTAGAAAATTATATCAAAGGGACAACACAACGCATTCGTGTTCGCTCGGTTTAATAATATTTTGCATAAACCCTATTTCCAATTAGACATTGCTTAATCACCTATTTTCTGTTTCTATTCCTAGTAATAATAATTATTTAAATATCAAATGTACGTAAGAGTTAAACTGACGAAAAATATAGTTTTATGACAAAACATTTTAAAACACTTGTGATTAATTCCATATTTAGCAAGCAACCAAAGACGTCGCCCGTTGGGTGTTTTTTTTTAAGTTTTGAAGAAGAAACGTGCAAAGAAACCGCGAATACACTATACACGCCAGGCGCTGTCATTGGCTGCTGATGCCTTAACGAAGAACACTTTATCCTGTGTAAAGGCTATTCACAATAAAGTTGAGCACTTTTGAAATCAATCTCGGAAAAGAATCACTGTTTTTAACCTGTACATATTTTAACGGGTACACTGAGTGACATGCGCCCAGTAAAGTTGGTAACGATGGAGGGAAAGTGATTTCACATATTAAAGCCGAATTAAAAGTCTTAAGTAACCATTTCTGATAACTTGCATTATTTCTTTCGTTTTACTGTTTTCTAAATGCATCTAAGGGAAAAAATTAGCACATTTGTATTATAAGTATTTTATTTTTTAATAATTCCACAGTTTCACTTGTACGATGTACGAATAAAGTGATGAGGCCCATGGCAGTGTTTATCTTACATAAGACGGAAGAATACACAATGTGCATACAACTAGCTCTTAAGCAGGGCTTTCAAAATTGTTCATTTTACAGCGAGCAACGTATACATCGATGTAGGCAATTCGCTCGGCTTCTTGTCGTAAACGAATTACAGGTTCGCAGTCATGTAAGGCGTGTTAGGGAACGAGTAGCCCAATCACAATTATAAAATGTTGTGCAAGATTTTAAAAGCTCTCATGGCACCGCTTGAACTCATGAAATTTTCGGGCCATTGGTTATTTGTAAATAAAATTGTTAGTCAGAAATTCAAACGTCAATGTGGAGAATTTAGAGCTCTCATTTTAAACGAAAACACTTGTACAAGTCGACCCTGAATCTCGGACGGATTAAGGCCCTTGCAAAACATGCAGCCGCATGGAACACCAAGCTGAGAGCGCATAGTGTCAGGAGTCACTTAAAACGCCTTATCTTTCAATACATTAGGGAAAATGACTGTAATAAAAGTTATTTTTAGTCTGGCGTAAATAAATCTCACCATTTGATCTTTAATTTATATATATATATATATTTTTCATCTCATCGAAGAAGACTGCATGCCATCTCTTGCCAATCATCTTCGCAGTATTTCGATCATATTTATACCAATTTTAAGCTTTTGATGTATGCATGCACTAAAGTTTTTCTGGGACATACACATACGTAACGTACTTGTTGGAATTTTTCAATAGAATAAATTAATAACAATCGATTTGTAGTTTATTACTATATTAGTCGATTGCCCGACTTTTCATTTTTATTGAGTATTTAAAAGTAATTAAATAATGCATCTGGATTCGAAATTTTACCTAAATAATTAAAAGGCATAGGAACAGAAAGAGGACGATCTGTGATTACTGATTAGCAGGGAGACCGGAAATTCGCGGACAAGTTTCCGCACATGGTAGATTTCAAGACCCCACAACCGTACAAACAGTTCTATCTCGCTTATTGGCGGCGTTTGTGTGTGAGAAGACATTCTCCTACTTTGCTCGTCTGTCAGAATTACGTCACACCGACACTCCAAGTCTGTGATTCGAGGGGCACCTGAGACGTGTAACACGTAAACCATCCAACCACAGAAGCGGATCTAACCTGAAGCGTGCTATGAAGTACAACTTTTCATGAAATATTTTCGTGGAAATCGGGCGTCCCTGGTGATCCGTAGGGCCATCCGTTTTTTTTTTTTTTTTCGCGGAAAGATTACTGCACGTCTTGTACTCCAAAACGCTATAGCTCAGGTCCACTTTCGTGATTGGATGCTTCTAAATATCACGAGCCTTCTGTGCCTGCCCGCGTATCACGGGAATTCACTGTCAGTGTTACTTATTTCTGGTTGTCCCTGTCAGGTGAATATCTGTCTTCCCACGAAGACAAGTGACCAACAATCAAAGAAAGTACACAAGTGCGCCGACAGAGTACATTGTCGTCTAGCTTGCGCATAAATATTTTCGCTAAGAACGGGTGCCCTTGTGATGAGTAGTTGATGATACAGCCGGGGGGGGGGGGGGGGGGGGGGGGGTAAGAAAACATATTTTAGTGTGTAGAAAAAACACGTCTCGGTCCACCTCTATCCCGAATTTCACGAAGTTGCCCCGAATTACTCTACCCTCGACAGGAACGCTTTCAGGGGTCGCGGTGGTCTAGTGGTTAGACTACTCGCCTCCAAACCAGGCGGACCGGGTTCGAATCCCGGCGGAATCGTGCCGGACCACGCCGCTGGTCGACTGGCCCTCTCGGGGATCTCCCGCTTCCCCCCGGCCCTCTCATTCCGGCGCCGCTCCATCCTCACCTCGCTTCACCCTCATCGGCTTACAATACCTCGATGTTAAGGGGAATGGTGCACGAAAATCGTATATTTATATGAGTTTTGTCACAATTTGTTTTACACAGGATTTTTCGACATTTTCAGTTCGACAAGACGTAAAAAACCATTTTGATCACCTTAATAGATGGTTCAAAATTCTCAGCGCTCGTTATACTCGGAGCTCTTATTGAAGGCAATGAAAAAAAATCCTTTCTTTTCTTCTTCCATCAGCGCTCCGATAATGAAGGCTCAACACATTCAGGTATGCACATATTTACTATAATTGAAGACATGTTAGAAGTGAATTACATGTATACGCCACTGCAGGAACGTGTGGTTACTGTGCTCTACAATGTCCTTCATTGGCTGGTCATCCATCAGCCACTGCGGGCCCCGATCTGATTATACTCCATCAAATGTATGTAAATTGTCTAAAAAGGCTTGGAGCCAATCGTGTCTTTATATAAAGGTATAATAACAAAAAGTGCATTATATCGCAGGAAAACTGTAGTTGCTGAGTTGTATTGTTCTTGCAAGATTCTATGAAATACTAGCGGAACAATGGCTGTGTAGCCACGGGAGTTTGATTTTCAAGGACGAAGACATTTTAAAACTGGCGTTGCTCGAAGCTAGCTCGAGGATAGTCCGCATTGTGTGAAAAAGGTGTTGAAAATTATTATTTACGTCTTGTCGAACCAAAAATTTCGATAAACCCTTTGGGAAACGACTTATAGGCTGTTCACTGTAATGTGAACTCTTTTGAGGCCCTGGTTACTTTTTATTTCAGCCCCTGTTTATCATTTAAACACCTTTTTTTTTAAATAAATAAATAAACATTGCCATGTAAGTAATAAACACGGTGTGTAGATTCCACCGCAATCGGAAGTTGACGCCTATGGTCGAAATAAAATATATTTACCGACTATTATTTCAAAGGAGGGGGCTTTCAAAAGTGCTCACTTTACCGTGGATGGCCTCTATATGGAAAATCGTGTGAATACACTGCTTTCATGCACCATTCCCCTTAAGAGCCAACCACATCGTTTCAGTCAATCGCAGGAACACTTTCGGGGTCTCGAGCTGCACTTGTGCCGCTCTGGCCCGTACTAGCCGGGGCAGGCGACGTAATAAGTGTGAAAGTGAGAGTGACATGTAATAGCGAGAGGAAGAGAGAACGATAGAGCCGGAGGGGAGCGTCGGTTTTGGCCCAGTAAACTAGTGACTGTATTCCGACTGACCCACTTCTTCCGGCGCGGGTCCCCCCCCCCCCCCCCCGGTTCAATCTCTCCCTCACTACACAAACTTTCCCTTTCGGGCGAGGCGCGCTCTCACGCGGGGAGCTGCCTCCCCCCCTTCCCTTCTCGATGGGTGACCAGACGTTGTCACCCCCCGGAGAGGGGGGGGGGGTACCAGGAACACCTCGCCGACACCACCCGGCGTCCACTCACACGACGCTAGTACCCGCAGACTGATGATGAGGAAGGGGGGGGGGGGGCAGAATCTCCCACCATCTTCTGCTCGTGTCCTCGACGCTCTACCACAAACCGCCGACAGTGCTGTCTCACGATTTCCGCGAAAATATTTCACGGCCCCTTGTTTCAGTGACATTTCAGCTCATATCCGCTTTCGTGATTGGATGGTTTACGTGCTATGCCGTTATACGTCGTCGTAGCTGTCTGCCCGTGAATCACAGGCGAATCCAACCGATTGAAAATAACTTATTGAATACGGAAAGTGTTCACATGCACTTCAGTGAATTGAATTCAATAGGTATTAAATTATTACTTCAAAGTTTTGGAAGGCTTTTAACACATGCAGCCATGCAGCTGTATCGTGTAAATATTCAAGCGGCAACTTCAAAATAGCCAGCGCTCAGGAAGGTTGTATTAGCCCGGTATTGTACAATGAGAGGCTCAGCGCCTGACCCATTAATTGTTCCTGGGGTGACTTATTCGTACATAGTGCTAAAGCTCCACCTTATGACTGGTTCATATCAGCAGGGGTAGTGAATTTTCGCGAAAATATTTCAGGACAAGTTATATTTTAAAACACTGTAGCGTCATTTACTTATCTTGACTGGCTGAATTCCTTTCTGGCACGTGCTAACCATCTGCAGACGAATCACATAGGAGCAGTGCCGTCGTTGCCGAATCCTGAGTGGCCCGGTCAAATATGAAAACGCCATCTCAAGCAGACAGCAACCAATGGCAATAGATAAACTGCTGCTGGGTGCTTATAGTATTGAAGTCTACCGTGTCCTAATATTTTTTCGCGAATTACTAGCTCTAGGCCTACATATTAGTCATCGCCGAGCACAAAGCCTACAGTTAATTGGTTGTGATAACTAAACTATTTTTTGCCAGATTAAATATAGCACTTACCAAAAATTTCTTTTTTGCAACGCCAGAATCCATAAATTAATATAGGAATGAAAAGGTTAATCTGATTGCGCACGAATGCAATGCGTTGTCGCTTTGGTATGATTTCCTAACTCGGTTAAGCTTTGTTTGCACTATGCTGAGGAACAGCCTGAATGTAGAACTTCAGCAGGACGCCAGAAAAGTTGGAAGTGACCATGAGTGGATTATAGTATTTCTGCCAATGACTGAGCCCAAATGTTTCTCGCGAAAAGATTCCAGGGCTACTCGTACTCCAAAACACTACAATTCAGGTCCACGTTCGTGATTGTATGATCTTAACTGTCACGCATTGTAGGTGTCTGCCCGCGAATCATGACCTCTCGGTGTCTGAGTTACTTAATACTGATGGGCCCTGTCAGGTAAGGAACTGCCTCCAGGCAAATACACGCGTGGCCAACAACTGAAGGAAAACTGCACGTATGTCATATGTAGAGACCGGGAAAATTCGCGAGTTCAATGCTCTGCAGGCCAGACTCTATAGCCTTATGTACAAATATGCCGATATCAATTGCACATCGGCAGAGATGATGGTTTATCGCCGGGAAAGATGACTGTTTGCTAGTATTGAACATGCTGTACACATGTTCGACCGTTTTCTTTTCTTATTGGCGGTCATGCATGCGTGAAGATACTAACCCATTTCTCTGGACCAATGAGGATTCTGATACCATATAAGGTAGAAGTTTCGTGATTGGTCTGCAAGCAACTTAGCAGAGTAAAAACCTTGTTCTTCCCATCATAAAAAATTAAAATATAGTCTATTCGCGGTTTCTTCGCACTTTTTGAATCAAACTTTTGAAAAATTACCTCATGTATGAAGTGTTTAGTTATTTCGTTATATGGTATGTATCTCAAGTGTATTGTACCTCTGTTTATATAAAAAATCTTATTTTTTTTATGTTAAAGTTTTACCTATATGTTATTTATACATTATAATATTTAATTTATAATAAATGCGAATAAAGACCATGAGAAAACATAGATGTTGGTAGCGCTGAATAAGAAATAGTTCTCATGCAAAATATTATTACAACTGAGTGCGTACGAATTCAGTGCGTTGTCCTTTGGCTTAATTTTCTAGAGTTAGGTCAGCTTAGTTTGCATGAGGCGGAGGAATACCCTGGAAGTAGATCTTTAGCAGGGCTTCAGAAAAAAAAGTGTGATATAACCGTGAATGGATTATAGTTAGAGTGTTACAGATTACATGTTGACTCAAAGAATATTCGCGATTTTCCATCATCCCTACAAATTGGTTGTCTGCTGCCACAGTGATAGGCGACAATTTGACGACGTTCTCCAGGAGGTATCAGACACCGTGTGGACCAATGGCTAAAGTTATATAAACGCTCGTGTTTTGAATGCTAGCTTATCCCAAAATGAATCTGCGAATTATTCAGGTCTCTACTCATATGACGTTGGAGTCTAGCCTTCCCGTAAATCTTTTCGCGGAAAACATCTGGCCCTACCAATGAGTAGAGACCGGAAAAATTAGCGAATTCAGTAACCTTTAGGGTAGACTCCACTGTCTTACGTACAATCCCGCAGATAAACAAACGTCATTGGTTACTTGCTGTCACGACGCAAGGCGATGTTTGGTCCAGCATTTTACCGCTGGTTTCTTATTGGTTCAGGACTCTTAAAGAGCTAGTAAATAAAATACGGACCAATTGGAATACTAATCTGAACGTAAGGGTTTTTAATTTCTAGCTTGACCCATACTTAGCACGCGAATTCTTCAGGTCTAGACCCATTAGTAGGGATAGGAAAATTTCGCGAGTTCAATGGCGTGTAGGCTAGACTCCATAGTCCTGTGTGCACTCGAGCCGCATAAGTTTGTTCATTGGCTGATGCCTCAGAGAGTAGCCAGCGTTACTACACACCTGGGAGTATGACACTCGCTACTTGTTTCCTTGTAAGTGTGCGATTGGTCCAGAGTCATCCAGGGTGTGTTCAATGAACTGTGATCCAATTACCAAGGTTACATCAGTGTACAGGCTGTTCACGATAAAGTGGGCACTTTCGAAATCAATCTTAGAAAAAAATAACTGACCCTGTCTGCATATACTTTAATGGGCGTACTGAGTGACATGCGCCCGGTAAAGTTGGTAACGATGGATGGAAAGTAGTTCCAAATGTTAATGTCAAATAAAAAGTGTTACGTAACCATTTTATAATCATTTTAATGATTTCTTTCACTTTCTGTTTTTTAAATGCTTCGAAGTGTAAAAATTAGTAGATTTGTAAAATATGTACATTTCTAATAACTCTACAGTTTCACTTGGCCGACGCATGAATAAAGTAATGAGGCCTATGGCATTGTTAATTTTACGTAAGGCGGAAGAAAACGCAAATTGCATACAAACAGACCTTAAACAGGGCTTTCAAAAGTGTTCATTTGACCGTGAACAGCCTATATATGTGTTAGACGTCTATCTTGTCCCGAAATTAATTCGCAAAATTTTCCCATCCTTACCAATGAGTAGAGCCACGAGTATTTCGCGAAATCATTCGCTGATGAATTAGACTCCAAACACTTGTTCTTTTCTCCTACTGTTGTGATTGGACGTCAGTTGTTTAGACACGCCCCGTTCAACTGTGAGCCAGTAATAAGCAGGAAGCAGTAGTGTGAGTGTGTGTGTTTAACAGTCCTGTACAGAGGCCTCACTTGATCACAGCAACCAATAAGCAAACGATATCATATCGAGTGTATAAAGTGCTGTCCAGCCTAGCTTGCTGCCAACTTAATCCGCGAAATACTCGGGGCTCTACCAATGAGTAGAGACCTGCTAAATTCGAGTTATTATTTCAAGATAGACTAGACTTAAAACATTTGTGCTTCTCGTTGGACTACAGTTTTGTTCAGAGACTCCCTAGACGACTTCGGACCAATAGCAAACAACTAACGAGAGGCTGTCCCAGTCACGTCCAATCAAGACAAACAGGAAAATGTGTCCTCACTGATGTAGAAACCAATAAACTAATTGCAGCGTCTCGAAAAATACCGCGAATTTTGCAGGTCCCTACCAATGAGTGAAGCATGAGGCGGGAAGGTTGTACGAGGATCCGAACAGGGGCCCTCTCAAATGGCCTGACACATTGAAGGAGTTGGGTTGGAAGAGTGATTTCGGTGGATTGAGGGGGGGGGGGGTGTAATCCCAGCGAGAAGAGCCAGTAGACCGTGTCCTGGGAGTCGTGGCCTCGTTATCCCGCGACGTGAGGTGAGGCCGGCGTCCGTCCCGACCGCTGCTCCGCCGGAATGGCGGCCGCCATTGTTTTCACTTCTTCCTGCCGGAATAGAAAACCCGAACGGCTTCTTTCTCTCTCTCTCTCTCTCTCTCCCCACCTCTTCGTCTCGTCGGGCGTCCTTGGAGGGCCGCAGCTTTCCCCTAGCGCCCGCAACCCGCCCCGCCCCGCCGCGCCGTCGCTGACGGATATCGTGCTCACTTCGCCGATTCCGAAAATCCTCCTCCAGTTCGTGTAGCCTCGAGCGGGCGAAGAGATCTGGGCGGCCCTTAAAGGGGATGGTGCACGCGAAACCTTAAATTTGTATATATTTCGTCATAACTTGTTTTACAGAGGATGTTTCCAAATTTTGGGCTCGACAAGACGTATATAACAATGTTGAGCACCTTCTTATACCGTTACAAATTCAGTGCGTTCGTTATTCTCGGAGCTCTGATTGAAGATAAGAAAACCGAAATTTTTATTTACTTCCGTCAGTGCTCCGAAAATAATGACGGCAGAGAATATCTAACAACGTAATAAGGCGTTAAAAATTATTACTTTCGTCTTGTCGAGCCAAAAATTTCGGGGGAAAAAAAACCCTTCGGAAAACGACTCATATCGAAGATCGGGTAAATATACTGCTTTCATGCATCATTCCCCTTACGGTTAAAGTAAAGCATCTGCCTATGGTGCACTGCATCCGATTATACAATGTAAACAAAAAAAAAATGTACATACTCCCTGAAAATTGTCAGAAAAGTACGATTTATGCTGTATATGAAAGAAGAATGTATATTTGTTGCAACATTATAAAATATTTTACTAAAATATACTTTTTAAATGTAAAAAATTAATTGATCGATAAAGTCGGTCGGTTTTTTCTCGGTGTGTGATATGTAGGGACACCCGAATTTCGCGATAAGATTTCCGCACAAGCTAGACTTCAATACTCTACGGAGTTACTAATAGTTTTCTTTTGCTTATTGGTGGCGTGTCTTTGTAAGAGCACATTTTCCTACTTGACTGGTCAATCTGATCTAGGTAAATTAAATACTGTTCGGCAGTTATTGGCAAGAAGACACCTAAAAAAAGCTTAACATGGAGACCGTCCAATCGCGAAAGTGGATCTGATCTAAAGTGTTACGAAATACAACCGGCCGAGAAATATTTTCACTAAAATCGGGTGTCCGTAGTGATATGATTATGTGGACATTTCTACAGCTCCGATTTTCGAGGGGTTATCCCAATGTATCTTATCCAATTCATTCCCAGGTTATATAGGATTCGGTTCTTATTTTCTTTGCAGGTTTGTTATTGGTTGAAAGTCGTTCGGGGCGTGTCTAACTAACTATAGTCCAGTGGAAGCACAAGCACATATTTATACGGGAGTGCAGTTTAACTTGTCCTCAGATGAATCCGCGAATGTTCCGTGCCAATGATCTTATCTGTGGGTAAATTATTCGCAAATTGCCTACATATATGTATATATATGTATAATTGGTTCATATTACTGTAGCCGAACATATAGACTACCGTGGTATGTCCACTTAAGTACAGTACGCATTATAATATTTTTTGGCAACACATTCAAACCGTAAATTAAAGTGGGTCTGGAAGGACTAAGTAGTCCTCTAAATTAAACCGAGCTTTGATTTTTTAATAACAGGTCATTAATTTCTTCGTCATGAATAGGGGCAGTGATATTTCGCGAAAACAATTCTAGACAAGATACAGTTCAAAGCAGTGTAGGGTCGTCCAGCATTTTGATTGGTTAAAGCATGTTCTGGTCCATGTTAAATGTATGCGCACGAATCGCGAAGGTTCAGCGTCCAAGTCACGTAATCCTGAGTGGCTCGGTCAAATGAGGACATGACACAAGCAGCCAATGGAGGTATAGAAAATAGCTGAGTCGTTTATATAGTATTGGAGTCTAATGTGTGCTCCGATTTTTACGCGAAAAGTCACTGGTTATAATTATGAAAATCTGAAATGAAAAGGAAACTAACCCTAATAAACTCGCAAGCAAACACGACGTGTGCACTCATATCAACTGGCCGAACATGCTGAACATGCGCGTACGTTCCGCAACGCATGACTGGGCTCAAACAAAAAAGGAAACAAAGCTCACTTTCATTTCGTTTCGTAACCTTGCCGTGTAGAATCGCAATTCCGAAGCCAATTTCGCGTAATGCTACGTGAATCCCGAGGCCTCCTTGACCCCGCGGGTAAAGCGACATCCAAGAAACAAGGCAACATACACCATCATGAGCCCTTCTTCCTTTTCCAGCGTGGGGCCGCGGTAGTGTAGGGGCCAGACTACTCGCCTACCGCGTGGGCGAACCGGGCTCGATTCCCGGCGGGGTCGCTCCCGGAATTTGCGCACGTGGGAATCGCGCAGTACGATGCCGCTGGTCGGCGGGTTTTCCCGGGGGTCTCCCGTTTCCCTCCCAGCCGCTTCATTCCGGCGCTGCTCCATGCTCGGCTCGCTTCGCCCGGCTCTCAAGATCTCGATGTTAAGAGCCACCTGGATCTCTCCACTCTCCAGGGTTCTTGTTACTAATAAGTATTTGGATACTAGTTGCAAGATATTTTATTGTAGCTGATATACTGTATATTGTTACATGCGGACGCCGTAGGGGCGTATCTGAGTTCGTTAGGGACGGAGGTCTTATTAAAAATAAAAATAAAAGAACTAAATTTGATATATGCTTTAGTCACACAGCTATTATTTATAAAATTAAATTGTATATCTCCACTGTTGCTCTTTTTTATTTAACAGTGAGTGCAATATTTAAAGTCTATTTTAACTCTAATTAATCTCGTTCTTAATCGTCTCTTTTGGTTACAGCCGATTAAATTACACTCATTATTAACACGTGTTCACTCTATCTGTAGCCGTGATTTGTAATGTATTTCACTCACGCGTATAGTCCAACAGTCCAGCCTGCCAGCAGCGCCCTTCACTGCTTGATACTCGCAGTCGCAGACTTCCCTTCCGCGGGTCACTTCTCTCGTCTCTCGTTCTTCTATCGCTCGGAACTCAGCCATTCATTCACTCATCAACTCCAACTTCACTCCACTCTTTACCCAGAGTTCTGTCGCAATATTTATACCGTTCCCTGACCATATGGAATATTCAACGCACCCCGAGATGAGCTGAGAGAACGAGGCCAGTAATCCAGAGCATTCCTCAGATAAACGCAGAAATCAATACAACCAGGATCAGCAGAATTGCGCCGCAAATGAGATTGCCGTGTCGGCTCGCTTTCTATGACTGATAAACGGCCACCATCGCTCGCGCTGCCGCCGCTATCATATACCGACTCTCTGTCCTCATCGTTCTCTCACTCGAGAGGCGAAGCAATGAGTGCGTAACAATATTTATAACACATTGTTTTAGAAAGCACACGAAATTGTTTATGTGGCTCAATGCTTATAACAATCTTGAAGTCTACAACGCTTGCTTGTTAAAATTCAACATTAGTTTTACATATTCTGCAATAATGTGATTTATTTGTAGTATTACACAAACGTATTTGGCATCTAAATGCCAAAGAATTTCTCGTGCTAATACAGAAAGTTGCATGGCAGATTGTGAAGCAGACATGCAGCAAGATGATTAGGGACACCCGATTTTCTTGAAAAGAGTTCTGCGCAGGTTAGATTTCAATACACCTCGGGCATCTATTGCCGCCGTGTCACTGTGACAGGGCCTTTCCTTTCTTGACTGGCCAATTAGAATTAAGTTACTCGGATACTGAAAGAGTCTGACTCGAAGGCTGACACATAAGAGGTGTGCCAGATAAAACGTCCATTCACTAAAATGAATTAGAAATGAAGAACTTTAAACACACTCTGGTCTGCACACATTTACTGGCACTTAAAATAAATTAGAAGTGAATCCCCTATATCCACTACTGTAAGAACACCGGTTCTGTTGGTGTCTGTGTTAGAACTCACCATCGTCCTGTTGGTCCATGCCACACCGGACACTACCTTGTACTTTACAAAGTTCATTATTAGCCGGTCATCGACCAATGGAGAGGCGAGCTGATATTGACTCAATCAAATGTCCTTAATCGTATAAAAGGATTTACACTCAATCATGTCCCTTTGAGTGGATATAAAAATTAATTTCATCGTTGGCAATATTATTGTCACTGCGCTGTCGAGTTCATGTTAAACACCAGCCGAACAAAGACTGCACATCCATGCGAGTTTTCTTCTGAACAACAAAGAAATTTTCATATTAGATTTGCTCGAGCTACACTCGAGCATAGTCTGCAAAATGTATAATTCAAGTAGTCAGGAAATCTAATCGCAATACCAAACGAGGTCGGAGTTTCCCGTACTCTGAGATTCACAGCTGTCGTTGGCAGGTGTTTCTTGAAAGATAAAACTTCCAACCATTGTCACGTGCATATTTAGATTATCTGATTTGTTGAAGGAGGCTGTTTCCAACACTTTTTAAGGTCTGTGTTTATTTTACAATGAGCGCGCACAAACGCGGTGCGGTGTCCCTTTGGTGCTACTTCATCGACTTAAGCTATAGTTTGAACAGAAAGGAAGAATATCCTGAAAGTAGAACTTCAGCAGGACCTGGGAAAATTTGGAAGTTGCCGCGAGTGCACTGTAGTAATTTCTTATTGCAAGAACATGACACTTTTTCCTGTGTCATTTTATAAAAGGAATTTGAGGAATTTCCCAGTTCCCATTTCACGTGAAACTATCTCCTGGGGGGCCGACCTCCCGTGGCGCAGTCGGTTGGTGCGCCACCGATCTGTGGTGCGGGGGGTTCTGGGTTCGAATCCCGGGCAAGGTATGGATGTTAATTTAAGTTAGGTTATAAGTAGGGACAGGTGTTTTTCGCCAAAAGATTTCAAGACCAGTTGTACTCCAAAACACTTTTGTTCGTACGCACTTTCGTGGTTGGATGATTCTAGATGTCACGCGCCTCAAGTGTCTGTTCAGTATCGGAGTACTTTATTACGATTGGCCCAGACAAATAAGAACATATCTTCTCACGTAGACAAGCGACCAATAACCACAGGAAGTTGTGGTTCTGGACGTGGGATATTGAAGTCTAGCATGGCAGTAAATATTTGCACGAAAAACAGCTGTTCCTAGTTATAAGTTAGTCTCTGTAAGCCGTCGCCTGCTGAGCTTTCAAGCATAAAACCGGGGGACGTTAAAAAAAAAACCCTTTACGATACTATATCCTGGGTATCGCCGTCGAGGCGGTGGCAGTATGTTTGTAAAGCGTGGACAGGCGCCCTTAGGTAGCCCCACGAGCTGTAGATCACGCCGGGGTCCCACTTATTACCCCGGTAACGTGTGTGTGTGTGTGTGTCCGCTCCCCGGCCACACCCACGGATAACCTGGTTTCGCTGTTCCGCTCCGGCTGTGATCCCCTCGCCGCGCGGCCGATCCCAGCTGACTCACACGCCCGCCCGTCGTCGTGGGCGAGTTGCGCCGGGACAAGACTCGGCATTTGTCCTGCAGGCCTCCACGCCAACAGGCTCCGAACCACGTGTCCAGGTTGGCTTCACGTGTGCCGTACCTACGATCGACCGACACGTCCCTGCAGCTCCCAGAACAGACTCAGCACAATGCCTGTGTGTAACAGGCCAATGAATTCTGTACGTTGCAACAGCCAATGTACAAGTGAATTCTGCTCGAGTATGTAGATGACTGTGGAGTCCAGTTTGGTCACGTAATATAACGCGAAATTGTAAGGTCTGCCTATTAGCTGATGTCCTTTCATTTGTGATAAGATTTTTCTCTTTTGTACTTAAACTCAGGTGACAGTATTTACTTCCAGTAACCAGAGATGCCCACAGGAGAGGGTGGTCACGATGGACACTGTATCATTGAGATTTTATTTAGGGGGGGGGGGGCAATTAAGAATTAGAAATAATTTTACTTTGAAAATATATAAATTTTCATAGTAATAAAATTGCATAGATACTACAATAGCCAAAAATGTATTTCTCAATAGTTAATAATTATTATATGTTTGGTCAACAGGTACATGTTCATCTAACTTGGTGAAGATTAATATTAAAATATCAGTTTACAATTTATATAAAATAAACACATAATAGTAAAAAACATCAAAACATACAGTAAGACTTGGTCTAGTTTTGGTAGAAGGGAGTTTGATGGAAAGAAAGGGAAGTCATAGAGCTTGGGTGAAAGGAGTCATAGAGTTTTGGGAAGGGGGCGCCCCTGCAGTAAGTCCACCTTTACTTCAGTCTTTCCAGCTGGGTCCATTTCTACCTGTGTTGCCTTATTATTAATCTTTATGTATAAGATTCCTACAGATCGAATAAATCAGTTTCCAAGGGGCCTACTCCCAAACCCGAAAACTTGTCTTCATCTACAGTCGATCAATCAAATGAAATGGTGCTGCGGAGCTGCGTTGTTTTGGTCTGTTGTGTGGTCCAGGATTGGTCAGCTAATTGGCTTGCATAATGTTACAAGGTTTTACGATCAGCATCCAATATTCATGGTTTTTTTTTTTTTCTATTACCCCGGTAAGGACATTTTTGTCACTCTTTCTTCGCCACCAACCGTTACTTCCAACTTTTCTGAAGCCCTACTAACGTTCTACTTCCAGGATCTTCCCTCGCATTTGACAAACAAAGCTCAACCAAGTATAGGAAACTACACCAAAAAGACAACACACTGGATTCGTGTGCATTGGATGTGAAATTGTTTTGCATAACCTAACCTAACTTAACCTAACCTAGCCTAACCTAACCGAACCTGACCTGGTCTGACCCGACCTAACCTGACCTAACCTGACCTAACCTAACCCAACCCGACACGATCTTAGCTGACATGAATTGACCCGACCTGACCTAATCCGACCCGACCTGGGGGCTTATTCTAGGTTTTCGTTCCGACGAAAAAAGTAGCATCCATGCAATGATCAGTCCCAACCTATTTGGCAGTTGGCAGGCTGGAACTTCGTAGGTAAACCAATATGGCTGGCGTCGGTATTAAATGTGGCCGTGTATTTCAATGACACGGAAATAAATAATGTGTAGTATAAAGTCAGTGGAGCACGTGTTTGTGTTGTGTGGCGTTATAATTTTCCCACACGTACATCTACCATACGAATAAGCATGAAAAGATTGGTTATGACTATTACAAACGTGCATCACACACGTCTGTCCTTATTAAACATTGTGTGCAACACGATACAGGCTATTTTACTTGTGGGATGTTATTACAAGCGCGTAAATGTACAAACACTCAATGGTAAATATTTATTCAATAAACTATTATAACCGTAGCTTAAAGAGGCCTGTATTCGTCCCTTGGGAAATATGTGAGCGGTGGTCTACTGCCCTCGTAGCTCAGGGGTAGGGTGGCCGACTTATAGGATCGCGGGTTCGCGCCCCGGTGCCTCCGACGTGGCAGATGCTCAGTTCGATTGTCGCACTGGGAATTCGTCAACGAGTCGGTCTCACTGGAGCTTCGTCAACGTCAAAAATGTCACAATAATGTCAAATGAAGTTAAAAAAAAAAAAGTGGATAAGATATGAGCTTCATAATGTAAGAGTCTCTATGGCTGTATATCGAAACTCTTCTCCCGCATAATTTTTACTTTGTCTAAATATGTGAAATACAGTTATCTGATGATATGTGGTAACAACATTAAAAAAAAAAAAACAAGCTAATAAGCTATGTAGTGTAATTAATCTAGGATTTTTTTTAGCTAGGTTGGCATTCCCAATTGTTTTATTTTTGTAATTGCCAAGTTAAATTTGTTAGGGTTCTGTTTATTTTATGTCGACGGAAAAAGGAAACAGAAATCGGAGGGGGGTTAGGGGGGGCTTTAGTTTTTCGTCTTTCATGAGACTAGATTATTTTGATGTTCTTACGAATGTGTGGCACTTTGACTTGCATATTGTTTTGATGGAGCCGTGGAAAATTTTGCTCGTATGGAAATAACATTTATATTATTTAACTTCGAAAATTTTAACTTTAATGAAAAAACAAAACGGGATACATAGACCTATACATCGCTGTTCGTATTTGTACAGATGTTGCAATACGCACACACTTTGACCAAATACTATAGAGACTAATACCGGACAGCTAGAGATTTTCCGTGGGAAAAGTGATTGCCCTGCGCTCTGCCGGCTTGAGGTGGCGAAACATTTGTTTACATTTACCATCGTGCGTTTTAGACTGGGAATTGCTTTGATTTGCTTTGACCTAAGTTAACCTCACACTCGTTGAATTTACGATATAGACAAATAAACAAATATTATTCAGTCACTACAAAAATATGGAAAGTGCGGCTTTTTCAGGCCCCGTGCATTTCAATAATTATATTGACGGTTTACAAATACATTTACAAAACACGCAAACTGACTGTTTGCAAAATTCGCAATCTCTTGAACACGAGGTTTTCCTTGGCTCTGCAGTACACTTCGGCGGACACCAAGGTTAGGAATATTAATATAATCGATGTAAGACGTGTACATTTCTTTGCTATTCAGGACAGTTTTAAGTGAAATTTATAATTAACATCTGCTAACATTCCTCCTCTTAGTCTTGGCCAAATATTTAATTTTCCACGTACACAAATAGTTTGCTAAACACACGGGCCTCGTCCGTAACACGCAAACATCTATATCTCACGAAGAGAAACATGGCCACCAACCACAGTTTCTCAAACTCCTCACAAAATCAACGAAAACGGTAAACTATTATTTTCTTATAAAACACATATTTGCAATCATATACAATTGTTTGCCAGCTAAAAAAATATATATCTTATTATTATTGTCTTTAAGTAATGTTTTTTCAACAGATTTGTGAAATTATAAAACAAGCAATTCTAGGAATATTTTGTTGGTACGTTGTCGATCGTGCGCAGAGACACGAACGCTCGTCTAGCTAGGAGTGCGGGAAGTCGGTAAACCGAAGATGCCCGATTGCGCGCTCGTGCTAAACGACTGATAACCGACGAATATTTTGTCGGCTGCGAGACGGTAGGTTCATGACGGCGTGGGCAGTTACCGACGAAACCTAGAATAAGCCCCCTGACCGGACCCGACCTCACCCGACCCGGCCCGGCCCGACCCAACCTAACCTAACCAAACCTAACCTTAAGCCAGCTACACACCGTCCAATCTGTCGGGCCGATCACCCGACCAACCGATAAATTGTATAGCGTGTAGCATGGTTGTCCGACCAAACCGACAGCCGGGCCGGTCGGAAAGGCAGAACCATCCAACCGCCCAACAGCAACTGCTCCACAACCTCAGTCTTTCGTCAGCAAGCGAGGTGTGCATATCTATGTAATTACGCTCCAAAGTGTTGTAATACAACCATATGAAATGTCACATGCCAACGAGGAGAGTAGGGAAACTATAGCTGGATTACTGGAATGCTATAAGAGCTACAGATGTTCGTGGGACATGACCAGCTCACAGTATTCGAACAGGGATTCAAGAAATGAAGCCTACAGGGTATTGCTGGAGGTGTTACAAAAACAGCAAAGCAGTGCAACAGGGGAGTTGTTGAAGAGGAAACTTGAGAATATGCTAACCGCAAATAAAAGCTAATCAAAAAAGGCTCGTGGCTTCACAATCGTCAACTTCCTCTTTATTAGTTATGTTAGACATTGTAGAGCAATACGTAAATATGTCAATATTAGTGTGTTAAATATTATTGTTATTAGATTAATGATAGACAAATAATGCAATTGCAGGCGAAAGAGAGCACAAGAACAGGATCTGGAGCAGGTTGTGGTACTTTGACTGCTTAACATTCCATGGATGAAAAAGCAAATAATTTACATGGAACTGACACGTTGGATGTAAAGGACAACTAAGACAGTAATGCGAGTAAACCCCGTCACTGATTTTGCTATCATATTCAGTCGTTTATGATTCTTGTGACATACTTTCCTGGAAGGAAACTTTTCCTTCATTGTTGAAATACTGAGTGACGGTGTTCCGCACTTCATTGCCTGCTTCATTACGTTGTTCCAAGCTGCTTTGACAGAGAGGCGCCAATGAATGAGTTTGACGCCATTCGCCTGGTCGAAACGCTAAATTGTTAACATATTCACTGTCAACAGATGGCTCAGTAACGTACAATCTATTCTCCTTTGATAAATAATTACGCAGTGCACAGCATGCTAGAACAATAACGTATACATTTTCCATATTTACAGACATCGTTCGACGAAATACTAGAAATCTTGATGCTAAGATGCCAAAACTGTTTTCCACCACCCTCTATACACGCGATAACCTATAGTTGAATATACTTTAGTCATGTGAAATATTCTTTAATGAAAATGGCTTCATGACATGTTGGTTTAGTGCAAATGCGCTGTCTCCAACAAAGGCGTAAGGGACTCAGATATTAATACCTGGTAATTGACAAGTGTTCGGTAATTGTGATCCCCCATTAATCAGTTTGTGATATAACGTGGTATTTCGTAGAACAGTAACATCTGGGACACAACCATTTGTTCCAGCATGAACGTACATAAATTAGTAATTTGCGTTGACAACCGCAAAAAAAAAAAAATCACACTAGAAAAATGTTTGTAATTGAAAAACTTAGATCCTTTTCCCCGTGGTTTTTGTATGGCAACATCTTTGCCTTTTGTGGCACCGACACGATGACTAAAATTCAATTTCTCTTCAAAACTCGCTGCTACAGCTTTCCACTCTGCACCTGTTGATGGAATCTGGAATGCAAGACATCCCTGGATTAGTTTCAGGAAAGCGTCGTGTCCGCAACTGCACCACCCCCCAAACGAAGCGAAGGTGGACTGCAGTTCAAAAAGACAGGAAGAGTTGCTGGTAGCAACACGGTCGTTGCTGTCCACGAAGGACGATGCGTGGGAGATAATCGGAAAGGATATTGGACAGCATCTGACTTCGGTACAGACGTCTTACTCCCCTTCTCCGTCTCTTTATTTCCAGCCCTCACGTCATTCCACCCCTGTTCCTTCTCCGTCCACATCCTATTCCATTACCAGTGAACCTCATTTCGAACTTTCTATTGTTCACCAATCATTGCCACACCACTCCCATTCATGCCAATTCTTCCCCCCCCAAGATAATATCTATGGTACTCCAGTGCAACAAACTTTTATGCAGAGAATAAATTAAACTTGTATTTCATTACATCTTGATTGGCATACGTATATTGTACGATCTTCTCACTAAAATAAACATGCAAGTTAAATGAAGTTCCACGTAATAGGTTTGTTGTTAATTCATTAAATTAAATTATTAATATATGTATGTGTCTTCTTACGTTAGTATATATTCTCAAGCAGCGATAGATTGCATCGTACTTTTCCGGTATTATTGCAGCTAACAGGTGCGGTGATATTGCTGCACTGAATGTCAAGTCTTCGTAGGTCCTTCACGTCGTCAAAGACATTAATGTAACTGTTAGCCTTTCTTCGGCACTCACAGATTCTCTTAGATTAGTGTTACGTTTCTCTATCAGAGGATATACCATACTCAGTAATTTAGAGAAACATCCCTCGTGCATATGCATAGAACTGAGAAAATCACTTGATTCTAGTTCTTTTAATAAAACTGTGTAAGTGAATTTATTCATCTCTATCAACTAATTTATTGCCCACATTTTCCTTTTCTTTCGCGGCAAATTATTTTGAGTTACATTGATTGCTGTTAACGTGATTCCAATTTTTTGAAACTTTAATAATGACAGAGGCATGGTGTAGCGTACTGTGAGAGCACTAGTTGGACTGACAGAAATCAGGTAGTGTGTAGTATCGCCGTCCAACTGGTTGTCCGAAATGTCAGCCCGACAGATTGGACAGTGTGTAGCTCGCTTAACCAAACCTAACTTCAATTGACCTAACCTAACTTAACCTAACCTAACCAACTTAACCTAATCTAACCTAACCTAACTAAACCTTTTCTAACATATTATTGGTTAGTGCAACTTAGTGTATTGTAGTGCAACATAATGTAACTTTGTGGATCTTATTGCGACTTAGTTCAGCTTAGTACAACTTAGTGTAGTTTAGTGCAACTTGGTGTATCTTAGTGAGCTTAGTGAACTTAACTTAAATAAACCTTACCAAACATAATCTGACATAAACTTAACCTTACCTAACCAAACTTAACCTAACATAGTGCTACTTAGTGCAACTAAGTGAAACTTAGTGCAGCTTAGAGCAGTTAACTTAACCTATACTAACCTAACTTAAACTAATCTAATTAAAACTTACCTGCAACATAGTGTAAATGAGTGCAATGTAGTACAACATAGTGCATCTTAGGAATATGAAATATAATTTGGTGTAACTTAGTGCAGTTTAGTGCACTTAACATAACTTAACCTAACATAACCTAACCTTACCTAATCTAACCTCACTTGACCTAACCTAACTTAACCAACCCTAACCTTACCTAATCTAATTTAGCTTAACCTAAAATAGTGCAACTTAGTGCAACATAGCACAATACAGTGCTATTTAGAGCAGCTAGTGCCACTTAGGGCAACATAGGACAATTTAGTGCAGTTGAGTGCAAC
This sequence comes from Dryococelus australis, assembly GCA_029891345.1. NCBI lineage: Eukaryota > Metazoa > Arthropoda > Insecta > Phasmatodea > Phasmatidae > Dryococelus > Dryococelus australis. Next base: position 92,192,015 of record CM057005.1, read on the forward strand.
TTAGAGCAGCTTAGTGTAATTAACCTAATCTAACTTAACCTTACCTAACCTAACTTAACCCAACCTATTTAACCTAACTGAACAAGATGCAACTTAGTGAAATACAGTGCAACTTAGTGCAATGCAGTACAACATAGTGCAACTTAGTGCACTGTAATGCAATCAAATACCACTAAGTGCAACTTAGTGAAACTTAGTGCAGCTTAGTGCACTTAACCTAACCTAACCTAACCTCACTTGACCTAACCTGACCTAATTTAACCTAACCTACCTTACTTAACTGAACCTAACTTAAAATTAGCTAAATTAACCTAACCTAACACAGTGCAACTTAGTGCAACATAGTGCAACTTAGTGAAATGTAATACTACATAATGCTACTTAGTGCAATGTAGTGCAAATAAGTGTTACTTAGTGCAGCTTAGTGCATTTAACATAACTTAACCTTACCTAATCTAACAACACTTAACCTAACTTCACTTAACATATCCTAACCTCACTTAACCTAACTTACCTAAGCTAAGTTAACTTAACCTAACCTAACTTAACCTAACATAACTTAACCTAACCTAACTTAAACTAACCTAACTGAACCTGACTTTTCCTAACTTACCTAACCTAACCAAACCTAATCTTACCTCAATTTACCCAACCTAAACTCACTTTACCTAACCTCACTTAACCTAACCTAGCCTAATTTAACCTAAGCTAACGTATCTTAACCATACCTAACTCAATATAACCTAACCTAATCTGACTTAAACTTACCTAACATATTGCAACTTAGTGCAAAGGCGTGCAACATAGGGCAATGTAGTGCAACTTTGTGCAACATAGTAAATATTATTGCAATGTAGTGCAAATTAGTGCAACTTAACTCAGCTTAGTGCAACTTAATGCAGCTTAGTGCAATTTAACGCAGCTTAGTGCGACTTAGTGAACCTTAGTGCAATGTAGTACAAATTAGTGCAGCTTAGTGTAACATAATGCAGCTTACTGCAACTTAGTGCACTTAACTTAACACATCTTAACCTATCCTAACCAAACCTAACTTAATCTAGCCTAATTTAACCTAACCTAACCTAACCGAACTTAACATCATGTAAACTAACCTAACCTTACCTAACACAATCTAATTTAACCTATCCTAACATAGCGTAACTTGGTGCAATATAATACAACTTAGTGAAACTTAGTGCAGCTTAGCACACTTAACATGTCATAACCTAACTTAACCTTACCTAACCTTTCCTAACCTACCCTTACTTAAACTAAACCTAACTTAACCTAACCTAACCTCACTTAACCTAACCTAACTTAACATAACCTAAGTTAATTTAACCTAACCTAAGTAACATAACATAATCCTACTTAAACTAACCTAACTTGACCTAACCTAACATTTTCTAAAATATTGCTGAGTAGTGTAACTTAGTGTATCGTAGTGCAAAATAGTGCAACAAAGTGCAGCTCAGTGCAACAAAGTGCAGTTTAGTTTAGCTTAGTGCAACTTAGTGCAGCTTAGTGCAAATTTGGTTCAGCTTAGTGCAGCTTACTGCTGCTTAGGGCACTTAACTTAACCTATCCTAATCTAACCTAACCTAATTTAAAGTAATCAAATGTGGTGCAACTTAATGCAACATAGTGCAACTTATTGCAATGTAGTGAAACATAGTGCAACTAAGTGCAATGTAGTGCAATATAATGAAACTTAGTTAAAGTTAGTGCAGTTTAGTGCACTTAACATAACCTAACCTAACTTAAGCTAATATAACATAACCTAACCTAATCCAACCTAACCTTACCTAACCTCGCATTATTTAACTTAACCTCACTTAACCTAACCTACCCTAAGCAAACTTAACTTAACTTAACCTAACTTAACCTAACCTAACCTAATCTGATTTATTCTTACATAACATAGTGCAACTTAATGCAACATAGTACAATGTAGTGCATATTAGTGCAACATAGTGCTACTTAGTGCAATGTTGTGCAACTTAGTGCAGTTTAATGCAGCTTAGTGAACTTAACTTAACCTATCTTAACCTAATCTAACCTAACCTAACTTAACCTAACCTACCTTAACCCAACCTAACCTAACTTAACTAAAGTAAGGTACATTTATATAAACACGTGAACAAAACGCTTTTAGTACTTGACATTTTTTCTAAACAAGCAAACACGTCATACATGAGGCGGACTTTTCAAACTTTTGATTTAAAAAGGCGAAGAAACCTCGAATATATTATAGCATTAACTCGTGTGTACGTTAGTAACAGTCGCGAGGTCTGGGTGTTACAAGGGAAGCAGATCTTGGCGACGACTGTACGCCATACTGAGTTTATTCAAGGGGTCAATAAACTATTAGAGGGGCCGCACACTCGCGCCCGACCCGGCTCTATTCCCGGCGGAGTCACTTCCGGAATTTCGCACGTGGGAATCGTGCAGGACTATGCTGCTGTTTGGCGGGTTTTCTCGGAGATCTCCCGTTCCCCCCCGCCCTTGCATTCCGATGCTGCACCTTGCTCACCTCGCTTCACCCTCTTCGGCTCTCAAGATCTCGATGTTAAGAGCCACCAGATATCTCCACACTACTCCTTTTGTAACTGACCAGTGTGTCTTCGTGACGGATAGTTCCTTACGGTATTGGACCTGTTGGAGACAACACTGACATATGCGCATATTTATAGGTTGTTCACGATAAAGTGAGCACTTTTCAAATACCATAGAAAGAAGTCACTGTTCCTATCTGGCTACCTGCATTTATTTTAACGGGCGCACTGAGTGACATGCGCCCAGTAAAGTCGGTAACAATGGAGGGAAACTAGTTCCAATCTTCAATGTCGAATAAAAAGGAAACCATTTGTGACGACTTAAGTTTTTTATTTCGCTTTTCGTTTCGTTTTTTATTTTTTTAATGCATCGGAATGTAAAAGTGAGCAGATGTGTAAAATATTTACTTTCAAAATAATTTTATAGTCTCACTTGATCAACGCATGAATAAAGTGATCAGGCTCGTGACAATGGTAATTTCGCATAAGGCGGAAGAATACACAATGTGCATGAAAGCATATCTGAAACAGGGCTTTCAAAAGTGCTCATTTTATCGTGAACAGCGTATACAAGCAGATAACAACAAGCTAAACCTGAGTCTCATTTACAATGCACTGCAAAAATGCCAGTTCTATAGGTTTGTGCATTTACACTTACCGCCGTCCTAATGGTTCAAATTACACCGGATGTGCTTGCCAATAGCTAACCGTCAGAAAATGAGAACGCTAGTTGACTTTAGTCTAGAGGCGGTTTCTTCACATTTTTTGAACCAAGCCTTTGTTTGTTTGGTTACGTCCTAAATATGCCGTTAATCATAAGCGTTTCATAAATGTTTGAAGATTAAATTATCTCGTTGTTTTCTCTATAAATCATAATATTTCATTTGTAACAAATGTGAATAAAGACGGGGCGAAAGTACGCGTGTTGGTAATGCCTATAGGCTCTTCACGGTAAAGTGAGCACTTTTTAAGGCCCTTCTTACCAGCATTAACCAGAAATAAATATAATTTATTACAACTGCAAGTATTAACTTTTGGGAGTGAAGAAAAGTATACACGGCGTTTGTTTGTCACGAGGCAGTGTTTATATTGAAAAGTGATAGGAACTTAGAAAGCTGCCAAAAGGAAAAGTTCTGCAGGGCCTTAAAAAGTGCTCATTTTACCGTGAACAGACTACAGTAAGAAACAGTTCTAATGCAAAATAATATTTCACTGTGCGCGCACGAACGCGATGCGTCGGTTCTCTGGTATAATTTTCTAAGCTTTGTTTGCATGAGGCGGAGGAACATTATGGAAGTAGAACTTAAGCAGGTCTTCTGAAAACTTGAAAGTTACCACAGAGAGAGAGAGAGTGGGGAGAGAGAGAGAGAGAGGAGAGGGAGAGAGAGAGAGAGAGAGAGAGAGTGAAGCGGGAGCTAGTGATTACTCTCGAAAAAATATGATTACACGGTAGACTTCGCATCCAACAGCAGTTAGTCTATTGCCATTGGCTGCTGTTTGCTGTACGACAAAGAAAACCATTTCTTTTTGTGCTGTTTTCTTTACAGCATCAAAGAGGAGTTTACAGAAACATAATTTCGCCGCTAATAAATGTTTGTTTTATGCAATTTTACCTTTTTTTTATAGCAAAGAAATAAAACTATTTGAGCTGCTTTTGTTCACAGTAGAGACGTGCGAAATTGGCGTTATCATTCGGCATCAGGCTAAACTTCACAGTACTGTATGCAGTTCACAGTAAAGAAAGATTACCTGTGTACCGAAGGTAAAGGTTGAAAGGTGCTCTGTCGTACATTGCAGTTTTCAGTATGTGACACTTGTCTCGACGCAAACGTTCATAAAGCAAAAAGTATATTTTGCAGTTATGAAACATCAGCTGAGTAAATTTATAGTCCTCCTGCAGACGTTTGATGTAATCCTGAAGTTCGATGATTCTCCGAGCCACCAAACTCAATTATTCCCAGGAGGTGGCATTGTATTCTGGCCCATGTTTACTTCTCCACATTACACACCTATAGGTAGAGGCCTGCAAAATTCGCGTTACTATTTGGGGACACGTTAAACTGTAAAACACGTGTACCTTTGCAATACGTTTATCATTGGAGCATAATATATATATGACACGTCCTGGCTAACTTTGAGCCAATTATTGAACACTTCACAATTGTGAGCACCAATCACGTCAATTCAGTCAGAAAGGGCGTGGCTTCATATCTATGCAACAGCCAATGGAGAAACGACGCTGGCTCCAGTATAAGACAGTACTGTGAAGTTTAGTCTGATGACGAAAAAAAAACGCGAATTTTGCATGTATTTACCTATAGGCTGTTCACGGTAAAGTGAGCACTTTTTGAAACCCCTTCATTTGGAATAAACTTCAATAAATTGCATTGGGCGTTAACTTTCGAGTCCGGTGAAATATGTACACTGTATTTATTACTTAAATTGTAATATGTACTTAAATAAGCAGTGGAAGGATGAAATATGGCTGATAGGTAAAAAGTAACTAGGGCCTCAAACGTGTTCACTTTGCCGTGAACATCCTATATCAAAAGTAATCCGAACGCAAGAATACAAAGTGGTCGTGTGGTGCAGGGGTGTGTGGGTTCGAATCTCGGAGCAGCATTTGGTTTTTTTTTTTTTTTTTTTTTTTTTTTCGATTATTATTCTGAAATATTTGTACCTTCTCTCATATTTACTATAACAACAACAAAAGGAGCAAGGTTATCATTGTCATTACTACATAGAACAACAAAACTTATGTTTGTGGCAAGGCTACTTTGCAGTGGTTCATATTCAAACAAATTTTTATTTGCATATACAAATCGTGTATTGCAACAAAGAAAGCATCTTTACAGTGTGGAATTTTTTTTTTCGAGAAGAACGGGTTCCACTAGCTAATATTATTTCAAGACAGACTAGACTTAATACATTTGTGCTTCTATACTGCGTTTCTCATTGGACTACAGTTTTGTTCGAAGACGCCCTGGACGACTTTGGACCAATAGCAAACAACTAGCGGGAGGATGTCCAAGTCACGTCCAATCAAGACAGAAAGGGAAATGTGTCCTCGCTGCTGTAGAAACCAATAAACCAATTGCACCGTCTCGAATGTGTAAAGGACTGTGCATGCTAGCGTGTTGCCAGATAATAACGCGAATTTTGCAGGTCCCTAGAGCAAAGAACTTTGTTTCCCTCGACCATTTATTTCCCTCGGTGAATGTAAAGAAATGGCATATACTGAATCTGAACCGCAGGTTTACTTGCTGGGAGGCTCGGAAACAATTAATCGCAGCGTGGATTGCGGTTTGAACATTCACCTGTTCGACCTCCAGATCACGTGAGCGAAACGCCTTGACAATCACAGCTGCCCGAGGACCCTGACAGCCAGCAGTGTGAGGTCAACCACCTCTGTGCTTACACACTTCGACGCAACTGAATACGAACTGATTCTTTGCGAATAAATCGGCGCACACGATAGACTCCACTCCTGTACTTACACGTCAGCTGTTGTCAATCTTCATTGGCTGCTGGTGACATTCACGCTCAGTATTCCGTTACTCCGACCCTCTCCCTTCGTGATTCGTGCGCAAACAGTTAACTCCGACCAGAACATGCTTCAGCCAATCAAAAAAGCTGGACGACCCCACAGTGCTGTGAATTATATCTTGTCTCGAAATCTTTTTTGCGAAATATCTCTGCCCCTAACTATGGGCTGTTCGTGGTTAAAGGCTGTTCACGATAAAGCGATCACTTTTAAAATTAACCTTTGAAAAAAGTCGCTGCCCTGCCTGCATATATTTTAAGGGACGCACTGTGTGAGATTCGACCAATAAAGTTGGTAACGATGAAGGGGCGGTAGTTCGATATCTTAACACTGGATAAAAAGTGCTAGGTAACCATTTGTGATGACTTAAATTATTTATTTCGTGCACATCGAGTTTAGTAATGTTTTGCATGAGAACTATTATTTATTACCAGGCATTACCACAAAACCAGTTAGCAAGTTTGTAAAATATTTATTTCTCTAATCATTTTACAGTTTTTCTAGACCAACACATGAATAAAGCGATCAGTCCCAAAGCAATGTTAATTTTACACGTGTCGAAAGAAAACAAAATTGCGTATACTAGTAAATATAAGGCAGAGCTTTCAAAAATGTCCAGTTTACTGTGAACAGCTTATACCGAGTTAGATGGCATACAAGTATATGTTAGTTTCACGTGTGTCATTGCATTGGACCTCCTGCAGGACTCGGAACCAATAGTAAACACTCAGCACTCTGGTAGTTTCATTCCGTGTGGCCGGGCTCTAAGAAATTATTCGGAAATTTACCATACTAGTCTATACGCCTAGTGAGAAAGCAGGAATGGTAATGTTTTCCTCTGTGCATTCATTGAAGCGTTCCTACATTCGCTCAGGAAACACTCAAATACATCAGGGAAGTTCCCAACTTCGTATAGTAGCAACTCTAAACATTCCTATATCTACATCTTTATGTGTGGTATTATTACCATACAGTCTATAGGTAGAGACCTGTTATTATTAGGGGACACGTTAAACTTAAAGCCCGTGTGCCTTTGCAATACGTTTCTAATTGGAGCATAATGTATCTGACACGTCCTGGGTAACTCTGCGCCAATAAATGAACACTTCACAATTGTGGGGCCCAAGCACGTGCGGTTCAGTCAGAAAGGGCGTGGCTTCATTTCTGTGCAGCAGCCAATGGAGAAAAAAAAACGCCGGCTCCAGTATATACAATACTGTGAAGTTTAGCCTGATGCCGAATAATAACACGAATTTCGCATGCCCCTATCTATAGGTTAATAACTTCCATTACGGTTTAGGATGTTTACCAGAAATCTTTTTACCGTGCGGGTCAAACTGGAGAAAGATTTCTGTCTGTTGCGGCAGCCAATGTGCAAGTGACTTCTGCTCGAGTGTGTAGAGGACTGTGGAGTCTAGCTTGGTGCCATCTTGTTACGCGAAAAGGTAGGATTTTCAACACCATTTTGTGTACTTTTCTGACACCGTGTTGGACTCCGCATGTCCTCTACATGCTCTGACAAAGGCAATCTGCGCATTTTCTGTTGTCCCAACGAGAAGTATTTTTATTCTTTGGCTAATAGGACAGTATCCGGTCACTCTGCGTTCACCTGATTTTATTTTCGCACTCGCATTTCTCCAGGGCAAGTCAAATGAATTGCAATCCAAAGGTGAGAGTAGCACAAACGTACAGCGGTTTTAAGACTAGCCGGTTACTAATTGTATTCGCGGGGTTTCCGGATATCTTGTCATGGTCCAGGAGGTACTTCTTTCACTTTTCGTAGGTTCCATTGTTTACATTACGTTTCTATTAAGAATTCGTATGCTTTTGCCACACCTAAAATCTTCTCTGTTCGAATATCTGTAAAAGGGGATAAAGACATTATAAAGTAAAAAATTAATTTTTAAATTTTTTAGCACTTTACATTTTTTTTTTCGTTTTTATTTGGAATAATATATTTAAAAAATTAAGAAAGGTGAAAAATAATTTTCAAAACGAATAAAAAAATCTGTACAGCATTTAAAATGCCATTTTTTTTGTACAAATCTCAAAACTGAACAAAATTGCCATTGTTACGCGCCTTCTACCGCACCTGATGCGGGCACTATTGACGGACTCTGCTCTGCGGGGGTTTCCCACCTCGACCCACCTCTTACACCCCCCCCCCCAAGGCGGGCAGCCACGTCGCTCGCCTGGCAGCCGGGGATAGGATTGACAGCGGCGACCTGGCAGGCGTCACAACTATCCCCCCCCCCGCCCCCTTCCGGAAGAGCCAACGACTTTAGAGGAAGTGCAACAATATACCGGGAGACAGAACACTTTGAAGAATTTCTGGGCGATCGCCAACGACACTATAGATACAAGCCGTAGCTGGACGGTTGGCTGTCTCTTTGGGGAAGCCAATTGGCTGAGTGCGGTAATCATGCGATGCGTGGTGCAGCGAGATACATCGGTGAAGGAGATGGACAATGACGGGAGATTGTGAGACGACGGCGGGCGAGGTGTTTGTGGTGTGTGCGGACGAGTGAAGGATACTATGCGCGAGGGCGCTCGGAGAACTCTAGAACATTGTGGACTGGTGGGATCTGGACTAAACTGAGGTAGGACAAATAAACATGTAATACGAATCTTTATTGTAAGTATTGGAGCTGTCAAATATGGATAAGTAATTTATAAAGTAATTCATTAGGTTTTGTTCCACATTTTTCCGCGGGAAAAGTTGACTGTTTGCTAGTATTCAACATACTGTGCACATGCCCGACAGTTTTGTTTCCTTATTGGCTGTCATGCATGTATGAAGATACTACCCCATTTCACTTGGCCAATGAATTCTCAGATACTATAAGGCAGAACGTCCATGATTAATGTGCAAACAACTTAGAAAAGTCAAAACCTTGTTCATCCATTCATGAAAGAATAAACTAGTTAGAATGTTATAGAAGATATGTGGCCTCAAACATTTTCGCGATTTTCCATCATCTCTACCAATAAGATGTCTTTTACTATGCAGAAGGATTTACAATTAACTGTGTCCTTTCATTGTTATAACAAAAGAGGTAAATTCTTTATTACAAATATTATTTTCGCTGGGGTTTACTTTTTTTTTTTACCTCCTATTTAACATTACAAGGACACATATTCTATAACCATGAGAGATTTGTTTCCAAGGACACGGAAATTTTCAAGCAGCGATGCTCGATCTACATTTACCGTGGTTTACAAAGTCGTAACCGCGATCCAGTATACGCTGTTCACGGTAAAGTGAGCACTTTTGAGGCCCAAGATACTTTCTCCTTTTAACCATTTTTTATCCTTTAAACATCTTTTGAAATAAATATTACCATATAAGTAATAAACACAGTGTGTATATTCCACCCCACTCTAAATTTAAAGTCAACGGCTAAAATAAAATATATGTATTTATAGACTATTATTAGAGACCTGCAAAATTCGCGTTATTATTAGGGGACACGTTAAACTTAAAACACGTGTACCTTTGCAATAAGTTTGCCATTGGAGCATAATGTATCTGACACGTCCTGGGTAACTCTGCACCAATAAACGAACACTTAACAATTGTGTCCCCCAATCACGTGCAGTTCAGTCAGAAAGGGCGTGGCTTCATTTCTATGCAGCAGCCAATGGAGAAACGACGCCGGCTCCAGTGCATACAGTACTGTGAAGTTCAGCCTGATGCCGAATAATAACGCGAATTTCGCGTCTCTGTAACTATTGAGCGGGTTTTCAAAAGTGCTCACTTTACCGTAAATAGCCTACACCAGGAAGTGGGCGCGGGTCATCCCACAGTATCTTAACCAGTTCAGTCGCACATTAATATGCGACCCAAAGGGTATGTAATCGTGTAATATTTTGATGCGCAGTGTACTTGGTACCAGCGTATTTTTGCAACCAGTGGGCAACGTGCTCCGGGCTCAAAGACGTTACCGCCAGCCATTCATAAACGAGAGAAGTGGCAATGTTTCACAAATCGAGTAACACTTCGGTAAGACTCTCGACGTACTGGTAACTGGGGATAGGAACATTTCGCGGATTCACTTCAGGACAAGGTAGACGTCAAACTCGTATACACAGAAGTTGCCTTTGCTTTTGGATCGCAGTTTATTAGACACGCCCTGGGAGATTCAGAGCCAATAGCAGACAGGTAGGTAAACAATTCACGAATCCCGTACTGTCAGATGTGGATTAATGCTGGTTACTCAGTGGTGAGCCCCAGGCAATGAACAAACAACTGGAGCTCGAGCATACAAAGGACTGTGGAGTCTAGCCTACAGGTCGTTGAACTCACGAAATTTCCCTATCCTTACTGGTTACTGATTCTTCGCTGTGTACAGCACTGCGCATTAATATACTTCAAGTGCAACACGGCTACGATCGTGGACACGGAGAATGAACAGTCTGCACACCTGTACTGACATCCAGGACAAGTTAGAAGCGAGTCACCAGACGACAGCACTTTGGGATCACAGGTGTTATTGGCTCGTGTGTTTTGCCACTCACGACCATCCTACTGGCTCACGCGACGTCGGGCACGCCTACTGCACGCAACAACGTTCCTTATTGGCTGGTCGTCGCCGAATGGGGATGGTGGTTTTGATTTTGTCCCAATCAAGTGTCCTTTACAGAGTGAAAAGATTTACAGTCAAACGTGTCGCCTTTGAGTCGGCATAAGAACGTATCGTTTTTTGGTCCGGAAAATCATTACTGTCGGGGTAAATTGTTCTTGTCGGCTTTGACTACGTACAATCGTAACAAAGAATCTACAATTGTACGAGTTTTGTTCAGAAACAAAAAACAGTGTGAAAATGTTTTTGCGCGAGCTACGCTTGGGCGTAGTCCACAAAGTGTGAATGCATATAAGTTGGGACGAACATATAGTGAATTCCTCAGATAAATAACAGGAACAATGTAAACAACTATGGGTGTCTTGCAAAGTGTTAGTGTGTGTGTATATATATATATATATATATATATATATATATATATATATATATATATATTAGGAGAACAGCGGAAGCCATAAGGGCGACACTGACACATGCGGCTAGTGCTTCACTCCTACGCGCAAGGCCCTGAACTAGCGTGCAGTTTTTCCGTCATGCCGTGTGTACCTGCGGGACTTTAAGCTGCGACCATACCATTTTACTGCTGGGAAGTTTAAAGTGAAGTTCAATGCAGGTTCCTATAGCAGTTTCGCTTGTTTCCGGCTAGTGTGTTATGAGATACGGCAGTGTAAAAATGCCGTTTTTAGCTTATGTTGGAGGGCTCGGCATCGTCATTTGTAATGTACTGTACTTGACGTATCGAGAGTATTATACGGACCTCGTCTGAAGTGTGTTTTCTTTTCGTACAAGGGTATAACGGGGACACGTTCATTGGTTCTGTAAAAGAACAGTGCGGATTTCAAACACACTGTCACGCTATTATGATCCCATCTAATGCTACAACAGCGACACGTGTACGCGAGTAAAGGCTGTTCACGATAAATTGAGCACTTTTGAAATCCACCTTAGAAAAATGTCACTGCTCCAACCTGTATATCTATATATAACGGGCGCACTGAATGACATGCGCCTAATAAGGTTGGTAACGATTGGTGGGAAGTAGTTCCACATATTGACGTCAAAGATAAAATGTTAGGTAACTATTTGTGATAACTTAAATTATGTTTTCTTTGGCTTTCCTTTTTTTTTTAATACAACGAACCATTAAAATGAGCAGATTTTTAAAATATTTACTTTTCAAATAATTTCACAGTTTCACTTGACCGACGCATGAATAAATTGATGAGGCCCATGATAATGTTAATTTCACATAGGCCGGAATAATACACAACGTGCATACAACTAGATCTTAAGCGAGTGCTCATTTTACCGTGCATAGACTATAGCTAGAGCCACGAGTATTTCGTTTATTCATTCGGAGGCGAGGTAGACTCAAAACACTTGTTCTTTTCTCCTACTGTTGTGATTGGACGACAGTTCTTCAGACAATCTCCGTTTGACTGTGAGCCAGTAATAAACAGGAAACAGTAATATGAGAGAGTCTTTATCAGTGCTGTACAAAGGTCTCACTTGATCACAGCAACATATAAGCAAACGAAAATGCCTTGCTGCCAATTCAATTCGCGAAATACTCGGGTCTCTAGCTATATAGGCTGTTCACTGTAAACTGGACACTTTTGAAAGCCCTGCTTAAGATCTACTTGCACGCACGTTGTGTATTATTCCACTTAATGTAAAATTAACACTGCGATGAGCCTCATCACTTTATTGATGCGTTGGTTAAGTGAAAATATAAAATTGTTAGAAAAATATGTATCTTACGTATCTGCTAATTCTTACACTTATGTGCATTAAGACAGGCAGAAAGTGAAAGAAACAATGTAAGTTATTACATATACATACGTAACACTTTTAATTCGAAATTAAGGTATGGAACTACTTCCGTCCGTCGTTCCCCAACTTTGCTGGGCGCATGTCACTCAGTGCGCCCGTAAAAAATATATGTAGATAGGAGCAGTGACTTTTCTCTAAGGTTGATTTCCAAAGCGCTCACTTGATCGTGAACAGCCTTTAGCAGGAAGTTATCGTCGCGTGCCGCGTTGCAGTGTCCGGGCGGGTCATCCGACCAAGGCGCTCTTCGCCGCTCGCGGGGGGGTGTCCGGCACGCACTATGTTTGGACGCGCGGCGGAGCCAGCCGGCTTCTTTGGCAGCCACGCACATTACACGCACCGCGCGACCTACTTTCCTGCCCCCCCCCCCCCTTCCAACCATCAAGACGAGGCACGCATCCTACTGAACTCCCCCCCCCCCCCCCAACCTCGAGGTTGCCGTGCCAACTACTCCATCGTGCTGGCGCCTCGCGTTGCGTGCGTGCGTACGTGGGCGTTGGCGTGGGCGCCGTCGAACGCGCGGACTGGCTCGTCCGGAGAACGCGCAGGCCAAACTGCGCGATGCAGGCGCACAGCGCCTATATCTGGGAACATCCGAATTTCGCGGAAAGATTTCCGCACATGCTAGATTTCAACACCCTAGGGGCTTATCAGCAGTTTCCCTCTGCTTATTGGCGGCGTGTCGTTGTAATAAGACGTTCTCTTACTTGTCTGGCCAATAATAAATAGGCAACCCCAATACTTTACGTCTGTGATTCGCGGGAATACTCCCAAGACGCGTAACACCTAGTTCATCCAATAAAGAAAGTGGATCTGAGCTAAAGTGTTATGAAATACAACTGCACGTGAAATCTTTTCTCGGAATTCTGGAGTCCCTAGCTATACCCGTATTTATTTATCTTTTTTTGCTGTAGGCTAAATTTCAAGATGTCGTATGCTCGTTTGACGTCTGTCATTGGCCGTCAAATTTGTTTCGCACATCCCAGCGACGCTTTCAGCCAATAGTACTTGCTCAATGTTTGTGTAACCATTCCCCAACAAAGCAGTTACCCCAGGGTAAATGACGTCATGAAGTTGCACGTAGCCAATGGGATCACATACTGAGCTCATGTAAGTACAGGATAGTGAATTCTAGCATGTTACCGAATAATAAAGCGAATTTTGCACGTTTCTACGTATAGTCCATTCACGATTACTTCCAATTTTCCTGAAGCCATGCTTAAGTCCTACTTCCAGGATATTTCACCACCTGATGCTAACAAAGCTTAAGAAAGTATAGAAAAGTACACCACAGGGACAACGCACCGCGTTCGTGCGCATACAGTGTAATAATATTTTGCATAAGAACTATTTCTTACTCGGTAACACCACCACACATATTTTCTAACTAACGTTATTCATATTAATTACAAATGAAATTATGTAATTTATGGATAAAATACAAATTAAAGTTCAATTAAACCAAAAATAAGGTACTTATGCTAAAACAAGTATAAAACGATTGTGATAGATGCATATTCAGAAAACAATTAAGCACGTCATATACGGGGCGACTTTTCAAATGTTAGATTTAAAAAGTTGGGAAGAAACTGCGAATAGATTATACCAGTGCTGGCCACGAAAAAAAAAAAAGTGTTATGTTATATTTGTACCACATACTCCCGTTAAAAAATTGTTACTAGGCGCCAGAGGGGCGTGTCCGTTTTCGTGAGATGGGGGTATTATTAAAATGAAAGAAAAAAATTTGATTTTTAACTCGTTCATTCTCGGTGTCCACGATCGTAGACATGTTTGAAATGCAGTATACTCATGACTAGGGATAGGAAAAATTTGCGAATTCATTTCAGGATAAGATAGATTTCAAACGCGTGTACACTGAACTCACCTTTGCAATTGGACCAGAGTTTATAAGACACACCCTTGACGACTCCGCACCAATAGCCGACTTGCAAGGGAACGAAAAGTGAATTCCGTACTGTCAAATGTGGGGTAACATACAAAGGATTGTGGAGTCTAGCACACAGGCCATTGAACTCGCGAGATTTTCCTATCCCTACCTATGACCAGTGGCGTACACAGCGAAGAATCAGTAACCAATGCTGTGAGAGTCTCACAGAAGAATTATTCGTAGGGAACTGCAATATTCGCGTTATTTTCTGGCAACATGCTGGCACTGGCAACATGCTGGCATTCACCGTACTCAACATATTCCAGTCGGTGCAAATTAGTTTATTGGTTTCTAGAGCAGTGAGGATACATTTTCCCGTTCGTCTGGATTGAACGTGACCGGGACAGCCTCTCGTTAGTTGTTTGCTATTGGTCCGAAGTCGTCCAGGGCGTCTCCGAACAAAACTGCAGTCCAATGAGAAACAGAAGCACAGATGTTTTAAGTCTGGTCTGTAAGCGAATTTTGCAGGTCTGTAATTATTCGGTCTGTGATCGCTACCACAGCTAGTGGTAACGTCTGCCAGCCGGCTCTGCGTTGTCCAGTGGCTGGCAAACAGGTACATCAGACACAAGAACAGCGCACGTCAACATATTACTCGATAGCGACACTTCTGCACGCAAAATAACCCGTGATTTTACGGCTTAGTTTATTAATACTGCCATAAATCGGGACCTACAAAATTCGCGTTATTTTTTTTTGCGTCAAGCTAAAATCCGCAGTACTGTATGCATTAGAGCTGGCGTAGTTTCTCCATTGGCTGCTGCCTAAATGTTAAGTAACCCACGTGCTGAGTGATCTGCACGTGATTGGGGACACACGACTGACTGAGAAGTGTTCATTTATTGGCTCAGAGTTAACCGACGCATGCCAAATAAAGAATTGGGCAAATGACAAACATATTCCAGAGGAAAAGTGTTTTAAAGTTAAAAATGTCCTCAAATAATAACGCAATTGTTGCAGATCTCTAGCTATAAACATTCCCACGGCAATTATCACTAACATTAACCCGTTCGGTACACACATTCATTTGTGAGCGGATAGGTTGCAATTGTATAATATTTTGATGTGAACTCTATTTGTGTCTGGTGTACTTGTTTCGACCAATAAACAACCTGATGCGTGTGGTAACTTCCTCAAAGCAGGTGACTCGTAAGGAAGAATCTCGAGGAACTCAGGACAGATTCCTCGCCGAATACGGTATTGGCCATAAACATCTTTCACGTGCAACACGTCCCCAATCGTGGACACGGTGAATGAAAGGGTTAAACCATCAATACAGACTTGCAAAATCCGCGTTATTAATTGGTAACATGCTAGAATTCACTGTCCTGTACTTAAATGATGTCAGTATGTGATCCCATTGGCTACAGGCAACTACATGACCTTTTACCGTGGGTAACTGCGTTGCTGGGGAATGATTGCTCAAACATTGATCATGTATTGACTGAAAGTGTCGTTGGAATGTGCGAAAGATTTTTGTCGGCCAATGGCAGAAGTTAAACGAACATACATGTTGGAGTTTATTCTACAGCCAAAAAATAACGCGAATATTGCACCTCCCTAGCTACCAATACCCACTGTTATAGGCTGTTCACGATAAAGCGAGCACTTTATAAATGATACTTCAAAAAATGTCACTGCCCCTGCATGCATATATTTTAATGGCCGCACCGAGTGACATGCTGACATACGCCTAGTAAAGTTCGTAAGGAAGAACGGAAAGTAGTTCAATATCTTAACGTCGATTAAGAAGTTTTTAATAACCATTTGTGATAACTTGAATTATTTGTTTCACTTTCGGTTTTTTTCTACGCACCGAAGTGTACAAATGAGCATATTTGTAAAATTTTACTTTTCTAGTAATTTCACAGTTTCACTTGACCGACACTTGAATAAAGTGTTGAGGCACATAACAGTGTTAATTTTACATAAGGCGGAAGAAGACACAACGTTCATACAGGTAGATCTTAAGCAGGGCTCTCAAAAGTGCTCATTTTACCGTGAACAGCCTATACACCTGCCGGCAGCGAAGCGAATAGGGAATATATTTCGCAGCACGCGGTAGCCAACGAGACACGAGGAACCCTTTCTCCCAGCCTCGCGCAGCCAATCCGATAATAGGTACGCCCGCATCAAAGGAACCGACATGCCGCTTCAGTGAGTGAATGGGCCAAGAGATTTGGGCGGCTCTCAACACCGATGTCTTGAGAGCCGACGGGGGTGAAACGAAGTGAGCACGGAGCAGTGCCGGAATGCGGGGCTGGGTGAACGGGAGACCCCCTTAGAAAACCCGCCGACCAACGGCATCGTGCGGTACGATACCCACACGCGAAATTCCGGGAGCGAACCCCTTCGAGATTCGAATCATGTTCGCCTAGGTGGGAGGCGAATAGCATTAACCACTACACCACCGCGGCCCCCGCGCCATTTCTCTTCGGCATACTTGTATATTATGTTACAAGAAGATGGAAGGGTCTCTGTTACTACCTCCGACGGGTCACGATATTTTTTAAGGTATACCAAGGGAATATCAGATACCCTAACTCCCCGTATTAGAACGTACTTAGTAGGCGCGCGCAAAATTCGCGTTATTTTGAAGGTGCAGACTAAACTCGAAGATACTGTAGGCTCGTGTGACTTCTACCATCGGCTAACAACTTGTGTGCACTCCTCAAGGACGGTTTTAGTCCATAGTAAAGCCTCAACAGCTGAGAGACCAATCTCCAGTAAAGCGGTCACAGAGGTAAACGGCGTCGTATGGTTGCCGATAGCCAATGAAATCACGAACTGCTCTCAAGCAAGTGAAGTGTAGCATGTTACCAAAATATATCACGAATTTTGCCCGTCTCTAGTACTTCGTGAACTAGGCTACTTATAAAACAAACTTTTAATCTTTCCTGTTAAGTATAAAATTTTATAAAAATTCTCCCCATAACTGACTGACACACTCCTCATCAACCCGCAATCCTAACCACTGAACATAACTAGAGACTTGTAAAATTCACGTTATCATTTGAAGACGGAGTAGACCCATAACATACACGTTGGCATTTCTCTTGTCATTGGACTACAGTAGGTTTGACACGCTGTGGACGGCCCTGAACCAATAAGAAACAAGTTACCAGAAGATAGCCCAACCACGTCTCTCCTAATGGCAGCGACCCCTATGTATATAGGCACGTGAAATCTAGCTTGCTGCCAAAAAATAACGCTAATTTTGCATGTCTCTAAGCATGATGTGATATTTTAAGCGTGGTTTCTCCTTAAGTTGTAAGCATCACCAAGAGAGTATTTGGAAATTCGATTTCTAAGAATGTGAAAAGAGATAAATGTCAATCCCGCAGAGACGTCGTGGTGCTTTTCGCTTCAAAAATGTCTAACATCGCTTCCAGCATTTTCGAAAACAAACCCTTGAGAGGGTGAAAAGGGATAATCGAATTTGCATGTAATCCTCGTCTCTAAAATGCAGGGAGATATCGGAAATATTTTTACTTCAGAAGGATGCTTATTCAATTTCTCAAGAGCAAATGTCAGAAATAGTTTTGTGACAGCATCCTCAGAGAGAGAGAGAGAGAGAGAGAGAGAGAGAGAGAGAGATAGTAGAGAGCTATAGGCGACAAGCGTAGCTAAGTAAAGTTAGTCGTCATGAATGCCATGGTTCTCTCATCTTCATAACTGCTGTATATGCAATCGCGTGAAATTTTTTTTTCCGGATTTCGTTTAATAGGAATCTGAGGGAGAATCAAGAATGTTGTAAACAATGAGGTCCGGCGAGGGTCCGGAAGCTAGTTTGTTTACAAGTAGAGTGTTTAATTTGAACAATTTTACTGTCAGTTTCTCTTTCTTTTGTGTAGCTTTTCTCCCCTTTTGATTCTATGTGTAGTCATCATACGCAACGTACAGTGGAACAAAATTCTGAACGTAATTAAGCAAATCACTGTCGTCAGACTTCGAAACCGCAAGAATTTGGTTTCTAAAACGAAATTAAATAGGAATATTTTGGTTTATTTTGCCATCCTAAGACATCAGTTCCCACCGTTTAATTTTTATGCATTTTTCATTCTTTGTGAATGCTGAAGCAATACTAAACGGCAGCGGTCCTAAATACAGGGTGTAAATCAAGCGATATATGCGATAACAGTAGTGTGTGCGGGGGGGGGGGGGGGGCTACCAAAACACTAAGCGAGGAACAATGTCCTGGACAATCTTGTAACGATAACCCCACCGACAGACGTAGTCCCTCGCTTAGTGTTTTGGAAGCGTCCTGCACAAACTACTGATAGCCCTTTTGGGGTCTCCGAAGCGAGGAGTTACTTGATATTTGTGGAGAAATTCGACCAGGGAAATTAATTTGTGAGAACAGAAATTTTTATATTATATAATCCCTAGGACCCCCGGTGTGTGTGGCTGTTCAAACTATCGTTTTACTTCTGTATGTTTTATATATTCTGTAACTCTGGCGTAACAGAACACTGTCACGTTATACAACCGCCTGTCTAAGTGCGTACTCTATTCCTCGTCGTGATATTTACTTCAGGAATTAATTACACGCTTCACAACAGCGCCAGACAGCCCGAGACTACCGAATTGTGCAACAAATCTGTCGAACTCCCTCACCTTACTTATTTTTTTTTTTTTTTTTTTTTTTTTTTGTCGACCAGGCGCCTGCCGTCTACCCTGCTTGATTGATTGCTGACATGTTTCGCAACTGGCCCCCGGCGTGGTGAGTTGTGAATTATCACAACTAATTTTTATTCTCTGCGCATCTCCTTGTCAACCAGGTAGCAACAGGCTTAATAAACGTCGTTTATAAATGAGCCTCTTTCAATGTACGAGCTACCGCTGTCATTTAAGGAGAAATCGTCACATCTACCATACTTGTATGTATGCACATTGTAGACTCTTTCCGCCTTGAGCAATGGTATGTCTAATACTTCATGTAGGCATGTTATCTAATAGATAATAAATGTAAAATGCATCAATGAATGATCGTAATGAAAAAATTCGTGTGTTTTTTATGATCAGATCACTTTCATTTGCTATCGAAATAACTAGTTCTTGGGCAAGACCAAAATTTTTTTTCTGGAAATTATGTTTTTTTTTAATTCGTTTAATTAGTAACATACCTACGGTATTGATTAAAACTATTTCGCTTTACCTTCATTGTTGTCGCTGAAATTTTTGAGTAAAACGATTATTAATAAGTCACTGCGCACATTGCAGTAGAACAATGGAAGGAGTAAAAAAATTGCTGGAGCAACATGATGCGAGCCAGAGAAGTTGTGCGAGAGAAAGTAACTGATTTGTACTGTAGGGTTTCTTTCCTTGGTTATGATGCCAGCAAGAGGGCATCACGAGGGCTGTTCACGATTGCAATTTTGAAATCAACCTTAGAAAAAAGTCACTGCTCCTATCTGCGTATATTTTGACGGGCACACTGAGTGACATGCTCCTAGTAAAGTTGGTAACGCTAGAGGGAAAGTAGTTCCATATCTTAACGTCAAATAAAAAGTGTTAGGTAACCATTTGTGATAACTGAAATTATTTCTTTGGCTTTCTATTGTTTCAATGCGCCGCAGTGTAAAAATGAACACATTAGTCCAATTATTACTTCTTTTTTTTTTTAACGATTGCACAATTTCACTTGACCGACGCATGAATAAAGTGATGAGGCCCATGGTAATGTTAATTTTACTTAAGGCGGAAGAATACACAACGTGCATGCAAGTAGAGCATAAGCAGGTCTTTCAAAAGTGCTCATTTTACCGTGAACAGCCTATAAGAAAAATGTACTTGCAGGGCCGCTACCATGGGCGTATGGGAAAACATTTTACCATTCACTCTTTCTCGTTCTGCCTATACAGAGAAGCGAAAAAATTTGCGAATAACTTCTTAGAGTGTGTAATATGCCTGGCATCGGCATGGAAGCACTCAATAGGCCCTCGTATGAGTGTGCAATCTTTTCGTAGTTCACACGCAGAACGCACGTTTATTAGTTTCGTGAGATAACGTGTATCTTACGAACTCTGCAATGCAGTTGATGCGCTAGCTAGGCGGGGACCTTAAGTTTAACACAAAGTTATGCCTCTATTAGTATAGTCTCATTTGTCGATTGGCACTGGATACTGGGATGGCTGCTGCTATTCCTCGTGACCGCTAGATACCTGCAAAACTCGCGTTATTATTTAAGGACAGTTGAAACTTAACGCACGCGGATCTTTGCAATACGGTTCTCATTGGACCATAATTTACTTGACGTGCCCTGAGGCGACTCTGCGCCGATAAACGTAGTTATACTTCACAGTCGTGAGCCCCAGTCATGTGCAGTTCACTCAGAAAGGTCGTGACTTCACAGTTGTGAGCCCCAGTCATGTGCAGTTCACTCAGAAAGGTCGTGACTTCACAGTTGTGTGCCCCAGTCATGTGCAGTTCACTCAGAAAGGTCGTGACTTCACAGTTGTGTGCCCCAGTCATGTGCAGTTCACTCAGAAAGGTCGTGACTTCACAGTTGTGAGCCCCAGTCATGTGCAGTTCACTCAGAAAGGTCGTGACTTCACACACATGCGGCTGCCAATGGAGAACTGACGTCAGTTCGAGTGTATACATTACTGCGAATTTTAGCCTGATGCCAAATAGCAACGCGATTTTTGAATGTTCCTAGTGATGACTGACAATCAGTAGCAAATCGGCGGTCTCTATTGGTTGAAAACTCGCGGGGACTTTGGACTACGGGAACCATGGTTCGAATACCGATAACGTCGGATAAGAGCGTGTGTCATTTTCAAATAGACTTAAGCGTAGTTTAATATGGACAGGAAAACAGTTTTCATGGGTTTACAAACAAAAACATGGAAACTGTTTTATAAAACAAAATGCTAACGGGTATTTCAAAGGAAATACTGTACATTTCAAATTATGTCAGGTGTTTTTCAAGTGTAGATAAGAGCCTTAAATATCCCAAACTATTAACCGAGTATCGTATATTAAACACAATAATCTTCGGAGTCCTGTTCCTGTAAATTTCCTTGATGATAGCTTCAGATATAAACATCACTTCGAAAATTTGAACAGTAAGTCTGCTATCGTCGACACAAGTACGGGACAAATTATGTCTTTTTTTTTTTTTTAAAGGTGGCCTTCCTAATCTACGAAATTGTCTAACTGTACACGAATAAGTCAGTTATAAGCGCAGAAACAAGTGCAAATAATTTTACTCTGTTTAAGCCAACCCGAGATTAGCCAACAACATAAAGCAAAGATGTTAAAAAGAATTATGCAAAGTAACAAAATCTTGGGATAGCACGACAAAAGTAAGATTTCCAAATCATGCTTATAAACACGAAGTTACGTAGAAAACAATAATGAGCGTATTTTGTATGACCCCGCAGTATGCTAGCTAAATCCTTTTATACGTTATTTACCTTACTCTGTTTACCTACGTAATTAATTAAGTACTTTCCTAAACTACGATGAAATTTCATCACAGAATTATTTGGAAAAACTGTCATCACGCACATCTGCGATCATTTTTTACGTACAATTTTTAATGCAGGAAATTTTTTTTTTTTTTTTTTTTACTTTGGCTGCTATATCGCAGGGAAATATACCCCGAAATTCCTATCTCTGAACTTCTTCAAAATTAAAAACCAAATAACCTTAAGAAATATTTTTGTTGCTCCGTACTACTATTGTCTTATTTACTTCGGTTGTCAGCTATGTTTGTTATTTGCAAAGACAATTCGAGAAATAAAAAGTCCTTTCTTTTTTTTTTTTTTTTTTTTTTCAAAGCTGGTAGCGCGGTTAGACTACTTGCGCAAGCTTCAGTGCAGAAACTGCAATCAAAATTAGGACTAGGCTTTATTTGCAGTTTAAGTACTCAGTAATTGCTGCTACTTTGATAGTTGACCTTCAAACGGCTGTAGCGCCACTTCTGCAAGTTTATTCACGGAATTAATTATATAGCTGTGTAAAAAGTTGTAGGCCGTGTCTCATTTGGTCCCGAGAGTGTTATTTCGTGTTCTCGCTGCTACTTCAGAATGACGTCACCGAGAACACACGCCAGTCGTAGTAGTTTGACGGAGAGAGAAAGAGGTTGTGTACTCTAGTGCTCTCTCGGGTATCTATATTATTTATTATAGCAATTTTAAGTTATTTGAGACGGGCCGTAAAGGTTACGTTTCGAAAATACATCAGAGCTTAATGAAATAACTTGTTTAAAGTTAAATTAATTTTAATTTATAATAATGTTATCATGGAAATATCTACATCTCATAACTAGAGCCAACTGTTTTCCGTGAAAAAATTCCACGACTACTTGTACTCCAAAACACTAGAGCTGAGATACACTTTCGAGCTTGGATGATTTTAACTGTCGTGCATTGTAGCTGTCTGCCCACGAATCATGGCCTGTCAGTGTCGGAGTTACCTAATTCTGATTGGTCCTGTCAGGTAAGGAACCGCCTCCAGGCAAATACACACGGCCAATAACTAGGGACAGGTGACTTTCGCTGAAATATTTCAAGACCAGTTGTACTCCGAAACATGTTTGCACATATGCACTTTCTTGGTTGGATGATTTTAAATTTCACCTGCCTCAAGAGTCTGCCCGCGAATTATGAACGTTCAGTTTCGAAGTACTTAATTACGATTGGCCCAGTAAAATAAGACCATGTCTCCTCATGTAGACACGCGGCCAATAACAGGGATAGGAACATTTCGCGAGTTCAATAACCTGTAGGCTAGACTCCACAGTCCTGTGTATACTCGAGCTTGAGTTGTTTGTTCATTGGCTGTTTCCCCAGTGAGTAGCCAGTGTTACTCCACACCTGACAGTATGGGATTCCCTACTTGTTTCCTTTCCAGTCTGCTATTGGCTTAGAATCTCTCAGGGTGTGTCTAATAAACTACGATCCAATTGCAAAGGCAACTTCAGTGTATACGTGTTTGACGCCTATCTTGTCTTGAAATGAACCCGAGAAATGTTCCTATCCCTACCAATAGCCAAAGGAAGTTGTGATTGTGCAAGTAGGATATTGAAGTCTAGCATGGCCATAAATATTTTCGCGAAATACACCTGTCCCTACCAATAACCATAGGGAAACTGCACGTATATGTCATAGGAAATTGGAGTCTAGCCTTCCCGTAAAGCTTTTCGCGTAAAACAGGTGGCCCTACTCATAACATTTTCATGCCCATTATTTACAATCGTCAGCATGCTGCACAGGAAGCTTGTATTTGACTGGCACTGTAATCAGCGAAGCTCAGCGTCCAATGATGTTCCCCGTGGGTAACTGATTCCTAAATCGTGCCACTGCGCTATGTTGGGAGTGGTCCATATCCCTGATATCCAAGCACAAAGACTGCAGTTTATTGCTTGTGCTGATGAAACAAGATCTTTGCCAGTTTAAGTACACCACGCATAAAAAAATGTCTAGTTTGCAGCACTAGAAATTAAAAATTAACGTGGGAATGAAAGGATTGAAACCGGTCAGAAACTGCGGTACTCTTTGGCTCAGAGCACTGCCGTAAAAATTGCCTAAAAACAAGTTCGGCATGCCCGATAAATAGAGACCTGCAAAATTCGCGTTATTATTCGAGGACAAAATAGACTTCGAAACGTTATACGTTTCTATTGGTTTTATTACTGGGCTAAAGCTTGCCTGGCACGTCCCGGACCTATTAGAACCAATAAGAATCAATTAGAGACAGCTTGGCCCGATCACGTCCAACCAAGTCAAAAGGGAAAATGGCATCTGACTTCTGCCAATAAACAAAACACACCAACTCGAGTATATATAGGACGGTGAAGTTCATCGTGCAGCCAGAAAATAACGCTAATATTGCAAGTCTCCACCGATAAATAGTCAACATTAAGTGTGAAGAGACGTAGCTAAGGCAAAAGCTCTGTTTACTAAAGTATAGTGATTCGAGTACAAATTAAACTGCAAGACGGATGGAGCTGCCGGACAAAACAAATAACTTCATTCTGCAACACAAAAAAAAAAAATTGTAACGGGTAAAATTAAAAGGAGAAAAAATCATCACGTTGGGCGTTACACAAAAATTCTGGTTCCAGGGAGGGAAGCTGCTTTATTCAAAATAGCGCATAAGAAGAATTCATATGCAACTCCGTGCAACCAGATTAAAATTCTATATAGTTTCCATTAGCTCGTCATCAACTGGGCGTGTGTAAGGAATAGCAAATTGCCTGCAGCACCGGGGAATTGTTCACGAGTGTAGAGACGATTCTGACGATAGGCCAGGATTTACAACAGCCCTTCGCGTCAGTCCGTCAACCGCCCGTCCGTCATACATTCGTCCGTCCCTAGCCGAGCGATTTACAACCAAACTTCGCACGTCCGTCTAAGTTCATTGCTGCAAACTAATATAAAAAAAGTTTACGAATAGGAAAATATTCTCCATAAAAAAGAAAATTTTTGACGGCATTTGTTTCCAAAACACACATACACGTACGTACGTAACGGAAATTAATCTAATTAAAAAATTTTTTTTAAAATAGCATATAAAGGATGATTTTATCACTTTTACTATTGCACAACAGGAGATCGTGTTTCCAAACGTAATTATCAATTAATCTTCAGGAAAAATGTAACTTAATTTCTTTTCACAGTTACATAAACAAACATATGATAACAACAAACAGCTAAAACAAAACACTACGCACATTACACAACGATGTAAATAACTCGGGATGAACGAGTAACAATACGTGCAAGTTTATAAGGCTGTAATTTAATCCGTTCGTCCGTCAAAAGTTAAAGCTCGCTAAGGTTTTTACGAAAGGACGGGTAGAATTAACGCCACCTCTGATTGGCTGTTTGTCACGTGATTTACGGGCCGGGTTGTTGTAAATCCTGCCCAATACCTAGGGATAGGAACACTTCCCGAGTTCATTTCAGGACAAGATAGACGTCAAACACGTGTACACTGAAGTTGACTTTGCAAATGGATCGCAGTTTATTAGACACGTCCTAGACGACTCTGAGCCAATAGCAGACTTGCTAGGAAACATGTAGCGAGTGCCATACTGCCAGGTGTGGAGTAACGTTGGCTACTCTCTGAGGCGGCAGCCAATGAACAAACATCTAAGGCTGTAGTATACACAGGACTGTGGAGTCTAGCCTACAGGTCACTGAACTCGCGAATTCTTCCTATCCCTACCTTACCTGTAGCAACACAGTCTGCGATGAATGAGTGAAAGGTAGTGCTGGTAACGCCTGCTGTTTATGCTTCCCACACCAACATATCTGCGTAGAGTACCATCTACGCGCACGCACCAGCAGTGGCGTGGAGTGTTTTTGTTTGCCAGGGTGGAAAATGCGATAATTTTTTTTACGGGATTGAAGCGCCCTTCTACCTGGCAGGAGAAAGGTTTGCGACAAATGGACGCACATCAAATAATTTAGAAAAATTATTTCCTACATTATTACTACGTACAATTTTTTTTACATGCAATCATAGTAAATATAATAACGATCATTCTTGAAGAAGATTTCGTTGTAAATTCTTCTTTCTGAAGTATCTAGAATGGAAATGAGCTTAAATTTGCTTAAAAATTGGGACTCTATCGATCAATTAATTTTCATAATTAAAAAGTATATTTTATTAAAATATGTTATAATGTTGCAAAGTATATATATATATATATATATATATATATATATATATATATATATATATATATATATATATATATATATATATAGTCCTTTTAATATACAGCATAAATCGCACTTTCTGGACAATTTTCATGGTGTTTGTACTACTTTTTTTAAATAAGTTTTTCACATTGTATAGTCGGGTGCAGTGTTCCATAGGCAGTTGCTTCACGTCAACACTAAGGATACCGGGGCCACGATGGCTGAGCGATTAGCACGCTCGCCTCCCACCAAGACGATCTGGGTTCAAACCCCTGCCGGGTCACCGGACTTTCGCATGTTGAAATCGTGTCGGACGATGCCGTTGGTCGGCGGGTTTTCTCGGGGATCTCCCGTTTCCCCCAACCCCTTCATTCCGGCGCCGCTCCATATTCACTTCAATCACCTTCATCGGCTCTCTAGACCTCGCTGTTAAGAGCCCCCAAAACTCTACACTTCACATTAAGGATTACTATTTTGTTTTTTCGTTCCGTCACTGATATGCATTTCCGAACAAAAATTTTACCACTGGAATCTCCGTCCCACAAAGCTTTTCAGCGATGGAATTTACGATACAGAGTCCAGGGACATTGAGCACATCTTCATCTTTGTTATTACGTCATAAAACTACAGGGTCACCGCTGGAAGTCCTGGAGAGACAAGTTGGCGCAGGGAGAGACTGCGTGTCATTTCCAGTGCTGTGCACTATAGGAACGTTAAGGCACTTTATTCGAATGCTTGTATAGCCCTTATCGCTCTCTGGTTTCCGTGTCTCAAAAGTGGAAAAGCTTCATGGGCTGCAATATTTTGCCTCCACCAGTACGATCGTATCTGCTGTTGCCAACTTGGACCATTTCTGTAAATTTTACTGCAGCTAGTTCCTATAAAAATACAATCATATGTTTTTTTTTCAATACTTATTTTATCCTGTTACATTCCATTTCAATATTTTCTTCAAACAAAATGAAAAACTTAATTTCTATTGATTAAGAATTAATTGTAGCCTACAGCAATCAAGAGACGCCTCTAGTTGTCATATGTGTGGAATTGTAAGCAACTTCGTCTCTTCTAATTAAAAAAAAAAAACTATGGATAGAGACGTGCAAAATTCACGTTAGCTTTCGGTGACAGCATAGACTCCACTGCCTTATAAACAAGTGAGTACAGTCCGTGATCTCATTGGCCGCTGCACTTTAATCGTCACCTACCTGCTCAGTGTACTTCAAATAGATTGGCCACTCCATCGCTGTACTAATATTACTGGCTCAAGAGTCCTCGGATGAGTGTCAGACATATTTCCAGCCAGTGACTGAAGTCTGTCAAACGCACAGTAACTTGCAGTTCAGTCTGTCCTCAAATAATAACGCGAATTTTACACGCCTCTGACTACGGAATATTTCAATGTATAGGCTGTTCGCTGTAAAATGAACACTTTTGAAATCCCTGCTTAAGATATATTTACACACACGTTGTGAATTCTTCCGCCTTATGTAAAAATAACATTGCAATATTAGCGTTATTTTCTGGCTGCACGATGAACTTTAACGCCCTATACATACTCGAGTTGGTGTCATTTGTTTATTGGCTTTCGCAGAAGTCAGATGCCATTTTCCCTTTCGACTTGGTTGGACGTGATTGGACCAAGCTGTCTCTAATTGATTCTTATTGGTTCTAATAGATCCGGGACGTGCCAGTCAAACGTTATCCCAGTAATAAAGCCAATAGAAACATATAAGGTTTCGAAGTCTATTCTGTCCTCGAATAATAAATCGAATTTTGCAGGTCTCTATTCATGCTTCGGTTGAGTGAAACTGTAAAACTATTAGAAAAGGAAATATTTTACAAATCTGCTGATTTTTACGCTTCGATGCATAAGAAAAAACAGAAAGCGAAATAAATTATTTAAATTGTCACAAATGGTTACCTAACACTGTTTATTCAACGTTAAAATATGGACTACTTTCCCTCCATAATTACCAACTTTACTGGATGCATGTTAGTCAGTGCGCCCGTTAAAATATACCCAAGCCGAGGCAGCGACTTTTTTCTAAAGTTGATTTCTAAACTGTTCACTTTATCGTGAACAGCCTTTAACTTTTTTTTTCAGGACAGAATCAATTTTTTTTTTTGCTGCCAACTCATAGCTTTGGTTATTTAAACATAGGTGTGATCGTTGGATAAAGTCGAAGTCAGCAAAAATAGCTTAAGTCTCCCTCTGTTTACGATATTTATTCTTCTGTAAAAATTTTTTTTAAACTATGGCAACATTTTCGCATATTTTCTGAACAGATTACTGTATAAAAACCCTCTATTCGCCGCTCGAAATTCCTAGGAAACAGAACGGAAACACAGAGTAGATAAGAATACAGAGGCGAAAGAAATAGCCACTTATTGTGTGAGCTCCAGCCGCACACCCCAACCAAAATGGCGTCGATAGCCAGTAACACGTGTTGGGACTGCCTAGTAAGAAATAGTTCTTACCCAAACCGTTATTACAATGAGTGCGCACGAATGTTGCGCGTTGTCCCTTTAGTGTAATTTTCTAGACTCGGTTAAACTTTGTTTTCATGAGGCGGAAGAATATCCTGGAAGTAGAACTTTAGCAGATACTCACAGAAGTTGGAAGTGACCGCTGATGGACTATATATGCCCTTCTTATGATATTTATGCTTCTCTCAAAAGATTTCATTTTAGTGCGATTAAAACGCATATTACAAGCTGCATAAATTATAGAGAAGAGCCTATGACTCAGAGACGAAGATGTATCTATCCATCAGAAATACATTATAACTAGGGGCCTGCAAAATTCCCGTTATTATCATGCAACATGCTAGCATTCACCCTTCTTTACATATTCGAGACTGTGCAATTAGTTTATTGGTTTCTACATCAGCGAGGACACATTCTCCTTGTTGCCTTGATTGGACGTGACTGGGACAGCCTCTCGCTAGTTGTTTGCTATTGGTCCAAAGTCGTCCCGAGCGTCTCCGAACAAACTGTAGTCCAATGAGAAACGCAGTACAGAATCACAAATGTTTTAAGTCTAGTCTGTCTTGAAATAATAACGCGAATTTCGAAGGTCTCTAATTATAACAATTTGCAACACCAGAAATTATAAGCTTATGTGGAAATGAAAGGTTTAAGGAGGGTCTAAGAAAATTTTAATAGACTCAAAAAATATGTACTCTGTGTGTGTGTATATATAATATATAATAGATATGTATATACATAAATAAGTATATCAATTCTTTATTTCGATTTACATTACATGAAATGTAGCGTCGTCTTCCTCCCTCGCCCTAATGGAAATTTCGAGTCAGACCTGAATACATTCTAGCTTGTCACCAAATGAATCCGCGGAATTTCCGGTTCGCTACCAATAACGAAAGAAAATTTTCAGACATGTGCTCAGTACGGTTGAATTCACTTTTCTCGCGATAGCCCATCGCTTCTATGCACAAAAAAAAAAATTTGGAATGTAGTTGCCGAAAAAGTTTTTAGTGACATCACAAGTTAATACTTGCAAATTTCACAAGTGTCAGTATTACTGCAAGAATCTTTCTGTAGTTCTGCAAATCATCTTTTTCCACATGTAAAAATTCATCAGGTTTACAAAAAAATGTTTTTCAAAAGTACTAGCATTTGTATTTTTACAGTGGATTTTCTGTTCGGTTTAAAAATTTTTTTTTCTTTTCTGTGTGTGTAATACCAACACAATTGTTTCAGACGTCCAGAGATCTCAGAAGGCAGGAAGACACTTGGCAGCCCTCGGCGTGGAGTCGCCGGCCTCTTCCTGTGCAGAGGATGTCTTCCTTCTTCCGTCCGGCTCACGGAAGATCTTCTTCCTCCTCAGAGGCTCAGGGAAGCGGAGGATCTGCCCGTGCAATCTTCCTTCCACGGCGTCTTCTTCCCTCTCTCTTCCTCGCTCTGAAAGAACTGTCTCACGGTCCCTGCGAGCAACACAGCACCAAGGCTCCTCCACACAATACTTAAAATAGTTACCGGCTGTCCACGGTGAAGTGAGCATGTCAATTATTATTTTCAGCCTATTTTTGTCTTTCTTCCACTTGTTTGTGTAAACATTCCCACGTACCCAATAAATACAATGTATGCATATAAACACTTTCGAAACTTAACATCCGAGGCTACAATAAAATTCATATATTTGCTATTATTCCTGTTGTGAGGGCCTTAAAAAGTTCTCGTTTTATCGTGAACTGCCTATAAAAATACACAGGTGAAATAGCGCGTTGCAAACGTAGCAGATAGGCTTCACTGTAGTCTATTAGTAGGGACAGGCGTTTTCGCGAAAATATTTCAAGGCCAGTTGTACTCCAAAACACTTGTTCGTATGCTCTTTCGTGGTTGGATACTTTTAAATGTCACGTGCTTCAAGTGTCTGCCAGCGAATCATGGACGTGCAGTAGCGGAGTACTTTATTACGATTGCCCAGTCTGATGAGAACATGTATCGTAAACCCACTTTAATCTCCTTTAGTGGAATGTTGTACGTATACGTCCTCGACATGAGTGGTTAATTCCAACGCCATCGAGCACGCAGCACGTGGAGGTAATAGATGATGGAGTGGCAACAGCCTATCGTCTCCACGTTCATCAAGTGAAGCCGATGCCTTGTCTCTCTCCTTTCAACTGCACATGCGCAGACCGATTGTTTACGTCATCCGCCATATTATGAGTGGCAAAAGTTGCGTAGTAAACAATATAAAACACGCCTTCTTGCCACTACTAGCCCTGTCCTTGTATTTCATTATCGGCTTCACTTTCGTGTTTCGGCTTCCACTCCATAGACTAATACCTCCATGGTCGCGAGAAGAATTACCGGACGGAAGTACAGCAGGTGCGAAGATATTATGCGAACGCAACACGTGAGATCACAAATTAATGCGACCGAACGGTTAAATTCTATACTAGCACCACCTGAACTCGCAAAAATTCCCTGTCTTTACTACTATACTACGGGAAAATCGTACAATTAAGTTTCACTCATGTTTTAAGAATGCAGTGCATTGTTACATTTAAAATATGCCAGCAGAAGGGAAATTTTGTGTTCAGTTATGCCAACAGATTATGAAGTGGCGACACTGAAAATTTGGCTTTTGGACCGGGGAGTGAAACAGAATGGAATACATTTGTAGTTTCGCGGTAAGAGTTGTCAGATAATGCTCAAACTTGGCATAAAAAGGACAGGAAAATTTTCGCGAATTCATTTGACGACAAGCTAGACTTACAACAAATGTAGGCCTACATTTATATTATGTTTGCAATCGCACCACAGCTTGTTAGACAAGCCCAGGTGAATTCCGGACCAATAACTGACCTGCAAGGAAACAGGTACAGTTGTGGACATATTAAAAGTGCCAATTCTTGTACATAACCAAACAGCTATGTGTTTTGCCAATCGTCAGGATTGTCTAATTTTTGTATATACTGTTATCTATAGAGTTTTTCTTATGTTATTGTTATGAGGTTAATGGAGGTTGAATGTCGTGGTTTAATTCTGGGAAATATATAGTTTTGTGGACACCTATTTTGAATGTCTGTATATTTTAAGTCGTGCCCCATACTTGTCGACCTGTTTACTATTCATGTAGACGATTAGAGACAAGTGATGGATCCAGTAACACATCGTCTGAGATAAAATTTGTTAAGCTGGGCTCAAACCATACGTCGCACCTGTCAGTCGCCCGTCCGTCAGTCAGTCATCCGTCTGTTTTCGTCCGCCTGTTGAAAGTGATTCCCAACAGTCCGTCGTCCGTCAACACTTCTGTACGGCAAAATTTCACTGTGACAACTTAATAACGTGATCTTTCTTTAATTTGAGGTATATTTTAGTTGAAAATTCATTTTCAAGAGAGAAAACTTTTTGGGGAGTAAGTTTTCGCGTGATCAAACTATATACTTAATTATTGTTTGGTGTTTAAAATTCCTGAGTTTACCACCAAAATAAATAAACACAGATCCGCCGTCTTGCATTTTATTTCAGAGTGCGTATTCGCATTTACGGAATGTCGTCAGAAGGCGGTGGGCCATCCGACGGACAGTCGAAATTTACAGTTCGAGATATATTTGACGGATAGAAAAAAAATTGCCCTGCGATTGGTCGAAGTTCACGTGACCGCCTGATGGACGGGCGACTGACGGATACAACTGATGGTTTTGAGTCCAGCTTTACACGTGCAGTAGCCAACGAACAGAAGTCCGAGGCTGGAAAATACGCAAGGCTGTGGAATCTACCCTACAGGTCGTTGAAAACGCGAAAAATTTCCTATCGCTGCTGTAGAGACATGCAAAATTCGCGTTATCATTCTGCATCAGGCTAAATTTCACAGTACTGTATGTACTGGAATCGGGGTCGTTTCTCCATTGGCTGCTGCGCAGAAATGAAGCCGCCCTTTCTGACTGGATTGCACGTCATTGGGGCACACAATTGTGAAGTGTTCATTTATTGGAGCAGAGTTACCCAGGACGTGTCAAATACAGTATGCTCCAATGAGGAACGTGTTGCAAAGGTACACGTGTTTAAAGTTTAACGTGTCCCCAAATAATAACGCGAATCCTGCAGGTACCCGTTAACGAGTTTCGGAGAAGGCAGTGCACGCGACTTGATCCACTCTCGCCCGTAGGCACACGGCCCGCATGCATATGAGGCGGCTATTGTTTAGCGAGATAGGACGGCCCGATAGCGCGGGCGCCGGCCGATGCGGAAATAAAACAGCATTCGCCCCCCCTGCCAAATTTCTCTCCGCTGCCCCTCCTGGGGGGGTCCCACGTACCCCACGCCGCTTTCCCTCTCGCGCCTACCCTTCCGAGGAGCTTTCTCGCTAAACGGTCTAGGTCTGTGGGCGTGATCAACCAGCTGCGCCTCTCTTATAGGCTATTCACGGTAAAGTGAGCACTTTTTGAAGCCCTTTCATTAGGAATAATAGGCAATCAATGTATTTTATTGCAGCCTTAGACAATAACTTTCGAGTCCTGTGAGAAATATACACTGTGTTTATTACTTACATGGCACAGTTTATTAACAACTAGGGGTTAGCCCATGACCTTTTTTTTGTATTGTCACGGGGCTAGAACAGTTACCTTGTTAAAAATTTGGCTATCATAAAAACCTGAAAAAAATATTGCATAGATATATGTAGGTAACAATGAAATGATGTGAAATTAACTCAACATAGAAGCGACTGCTGTCCCATTTGATATTTCTGTATCCACTTTGCCACTGCGATCCCACTTAACATAGTTCTATCCACTGAGCCACTAAGGCCCCACTTGGAATCACTTTATCCACTGAGCCCCCAAGACCCAACTTGGAATCTCTCTATCCACTGAGCTACTAAGGCCCCATTTGATATATATATATCCACTTGACCCTACTTGATATAGTTCTATCCATTAAGCCACTGCGGCCTCACTTAACATAGTTCTATCCACTGAGCCACTAAGGCCCCACTTGGAATCGCTCTATCCACTGAGCCACTGTGGCTCCACTAAATTAACTCAACATTGAAGCGAGACATTTAAAGTAAACAAAAATGATGTTCCATTACCTTCATATCTCTATGCAATATTCTCTATGCATTAATAGAAAACTTTCATACGAACAAAATTAATTAAAAAATTATTTTTGAGTGTTAAAGGTAATGATTGCGTAATCTGATCTTGCTGAAATTCGAACCTGACCTGCATTTTACCCTGAGGATTCGCTCTGCAAAATTTGAAGAACTTCTGTTGAGTTTCGAGGGACAGACAGACAGACAGAGATTGTTTACTTATGTAGTAGGATGTGATGGAAGGATAAAAAATGGGCTAATAAGAAAAAGTAACTATCACAAAAGTGCTCACTTTACCGTGAACAACCTTAACACGATTTAAATTTTTTCCCTTGTTAAAATGATAGTGCACTGATTCCAATATATTTGAGCATTTATTAACATTCGGCAAGCTTGTTATTATTATTTTTTTTTAAATTTTATCCCAATATAATATTTCCTTTGTTTACATTTTGATTAGGGGCCACGGTGGTGTAGTGGTTAGACTACTCGCCTCCCATCCAGACGAGCAGGGCTCGATTCCTGGCGGGGCCACTCCCGACTCTTTCTCATGTGGAAATCGTGCCGTTTCACTCCGCCCCCCCTCATTCCGGCACTGCTCCATGCTCACCTTGCCTCACCCACATCGGCTCTCGAAACCTCGGTGTTCAGAGCCGCCCAACTATCTTAATTCGCTCACTCACCGCCCCCCCCCCCCTTTTTTTCCCAACCCCCGACTGGAAGGTCGTGGTATGATTAGCGCTGGCGCTTGAATTGCATTGCATGTGTGTTTGAAATTCGCGTATATTTATGAAAACACAAAACATGTCCCACATCAAAGCAATTTACGAAAAGAAAACATACTTCAGACGAGATAAAGGCTGTTCACGATAAAGTGAGCACTTTTGAAATCAATCTCAGAAAAAAGTCACTGCCCAAACATGCATATATTATAACGAGTGCACTGAGTGACATGGACCCAGTAAAGTTGGTAACGATGGATGGAAAGTAGTTCCGTATTTTAACGTAGAATGAAAAGTGATAGGTAACCATTTCTCATAACTTAAACTATTGCTTTCGCTTTATGTTTTTTATATGATCGAAGTGTAAAAATGAGCAGATTTGTTAAATACATTTTTTTTTTCTAATAATTTCAGAGTTTCACTTGACCGATGCATGAATAAAACGATTTGGCTCATGACAATGTTAATCTTACATTAGGTGGAAGAATATACAACGTGCATACAAGTAGATCGTGAGCAGGGCTTTCAAAACGGCTCATTTGACCGTGAATAGCCTACACGTGTAATACTCTCAGTACATCACGCATGTTGTAAATACTATCCCCGAGCACTCCGACATAGCTTAGAACCGCTTGTTCACACCGATGTATCCCATAATATACGTGAAACTATTATAGGGACCTGCATCGAAACTTTCGTCAGATTTCCCAGCAATAAAGCTATAGGGTCGCCGCGTCAAGTCCCATATGCACGCAGCACGACGAAAACACTGCACGCCAGTTCAGCGCCTTGCGCGTAGGAGCGTTTGGGCATAGGACTCGAGTGTCAGAGTCGCCCTTATCGCTCGCTTGCTTCTACACCTAAATCACGCTAGAACACTCCAAGTAGACGGCACCCTTTAAGAGGGAGTATTCCCGTCACTGGATATACATATACTTCTACATAACTTAAGAGTGGGATGCCCCCTCCCCCCCCCCCCACATTCTTTGCGAAGTAGTTATTTGCGCGAATACGCGTATCTCGGTTAATAAATGTTCTGCAAATACGAATTTTTTAAAATTTCCCTATGCAGTTTCCTTAAGCGGCAAGAGAAAAGCACAAATATACGGGCGTAGTTTAATTTGTGGTCTTTCTTCGCGTCTAATAAAGTCACACTGTTACAGGTCTAGTTTACACAGTGCAGCGTCACGTCAGAAACACTGCACGCCATGCGCGTAGGAGCGATGAGGCACTAGCCGTGCGTGTTAGTGTCGCCCGTATCGCTCCCTCGCTTCTTGACCTTCGGACGCGCAGCTCCATCCCGCTCTTAAGGATTTTTTTATTTTTATAAATGTGGAACTCCGTAAACGATTTTGCACTGTTCATAAAACGATGCGCTGTAAATATGCAATAACACATTTGCAGAGTTAACAGAAAATATTCGACCAGTAGTTCCCGGAGAATGGTTTGTAAAACGCAGTGGCGAGACGTGTTCGTCTTAGGAGAAGGGGGCACGCGGTTATAGTCTATCCACGGCTTCTTCGCACTTTTCGAAACAAACCTTTTAAAAATACCATGTATGACGTACTTTGTGGTTTCCCAATTACATCATGTATCACAAACGTTTTATCCTTCTGTTAATATAAAACTACATTATTTTTGGTTAAATTAAACTTTTATTTATAATTAATTTATAAAGTATTGTATTTCATGTATAACTTATATGAATAGAAACAGTGAAAAAAAAAACATACGTGTTGGTAATGCCTCGTAAGAATTAGTTCTTACGCAAACAATTAGCCTGTTACACTGAGTGCGCACGAATGCGGTGTGCTGTCCCTATAGTGTGATTTTCTGGACTCGGTTAAACTTTGTTTTCATGAGGCGGAAGAATACCCCTGAAGTAGAACTTTAGCAGAGTGTCAGGGAAGTTGGAAGAAACCTCGTCTGGACTATATGCCCTTCTTATGATAGTTTTGCTTCTCACGTTAGGATTTTATTTCAGTGCGATCAAAACGCATATTACATGCTGCAGAAACGAAGATGTAACTAACCATCAGAAATACATTATAACAATTCATTTAAGATTCTGCACAATCGGCGAACAAAAACAGTTTCGGTATCTGTTTATTCTCCTTTCAGCACTTTTCTAAATTTACAATGAAAATATAGTTTGTTCTCGCCAACAAAATATTTGTTTGTATTAAAGCCAAATCTATATTTAGTTGCCCCAACAAAGTATTTTGTCTAGCGAACAACACTTTAATAACAAAACGATTAATTTTGTTCATATAACGAAATACGCGCTTGAATAAACAATACTTCTGTGTTGTGCCAAAAAAAAAAAAATAGACCTTCAAGAAAATATTCAGTTGAATTAACAGAATATATTTGTATGGCCATTCAATTCATTGCCTTAGTTCGAAAATACAGCACGAGAGTTTGTTTACTTTTTTGTGACAAATAGGATAATAATGGTATTTGTTGGTGCATTTTTGTGACAAATAGGATAATAAAGGTATTTGTTGGTGCATTTTTGCTACTTACTCATGGTATAAACGTCCTAATAAAACAAGCTAAACAGCTAATTATAATATTTATTTACTATTCGCGCACGTTGTCTGACGACTACACATTGAGCATGCAAGTAGATCTTAAGCAGGGCTTTCAGAAGTGCTCAGTTTACCGTGAACAGGTTATAGCCGCCGCATAAGTAATATCTAGTTTTGGCCAACCAGATAAGAACAACAAAATAATATGGTTCCTACAACAAAATATATAAATGGCCCTG
Organism: Dryococelus australis; assembly: GCA_029891345.1. Taxonomy (NCBI): domain Eukaryota; kingdom Metazoa; phylum Arthropoda; class Insecta; order Phasmatodea; family Phasmatidae; genus Dryococelus; species Dryococelus australis. The sequence goes on from CM057005.1 coordinate 92,229,194, forward strand.
TACAAAAACAATCAATTTGGTTGCGCCTAACAAACTTTGTTTGATTCAACGGAAACGGTTTACTCAGTGTAGGGAGGGGCAATGTACACCTTGCTCCCCCCTCCCCCACTCAGTAGTGCACCAGTGATAGAGCGTACACCACCACCAAGGCGAACTGGGTTCAATCCCTGGCCGGGTCACTCCCGGATTTTTTTGCCACTGGGTGGCGACGGGTTTTCTCGGGGATCTCCCGTTTCCCCCACCCTTGCATTCCAGGCCCTGCTGCGTTCTCACCTCGTTCCGCCCTCATCGGTTCTCAATATCTCGTGGTTAAGAGCCGCTCAGATCTCTCAAGTTAAAGGTGATCAGTCCCTGCCAACTTGGAATTTTAGAATGTTCGCAAATAAAAAACCCTGCATTATATATTTCATGTTGAATTCTACAAAACGACAGGACTCATAACAATTAATTGCACATTTTATGAAGTTGGCATTGCTTGACTACAGTGATTAGTTTAACTCCTGCAATCGCCCGCGAGGAAAAATCACTTATTTCTTCCCACATGTTACTAGTTAAATATTAATCAAAACAGTGAAAAATAAGATCTTGATAAAAACATTTGAAGATATTATTTAAGCTGTGTCATACGAAAAATTTCGTTAAGGCAGATTCCCACCCGCCATCTTGGATGTATGAAGTATTTGCCATACTCTTAGAAATACAGTTTTGCATCAAGTTTTTTTTTTTTTTTTTTTGGAACTACAGAGCACAGAGTATTGCCAAGTACATTGTCCGAGGTCAGTACTTCTTGATTACTGTCGATATCGTCGCCTTTGTAATCGTCCGCAGGAAATAATCTCGCGTTTCGCCTCGACAGCTACCAGCTAAAAATTAATAAATGTAGCGAAGCCGTAGCAGTTCGATAAAGTTTGGGAAGCTGTTATTCAGTATATGTCGTGCGGGAAATTTCAATACACCTTCTGAAATATAAGCTTTGGTGAAAAAAATCGATATATCTAAGATGGCTGGTGGGAATCCGCCTTAAACCAACTTAAATGTAAGTTATGAATATTTGGTTTATGGTTTATCTCGGGAAGAGTTGACTGTTTGCTAGAATTCAACATACTTCAAATACCTCCGATGAGGATTTTGATACTCTAAGGCAGAACGTTCATGATTGGTGTGCAAACGACTAAGCCGAGTCAGAATCTTGTTAAAGGCTGTTCACGATAAAGTGAGCACTTTTGAAATCGTCACTGGGACAGTGACTGTATATATTTCAACGGGCGATCTGAGTGAAGTGCGTCCAATAAAGTTGGTAACGATGGATGGGAAGTAGTTCAGTGTCTTAACGTCGAATAAAAAGTGTTAGATAACTATTTCTGACAACTTAAATTATTTCCATCGCTTTCTGTTTATTTTCTAATGCATCGCAGTGTAAAAATGAGGAGATTTGTAAGATATTTACTTTTCAAATAATTTCACAGTTTCATTTGACCGACGCGCGTATAAAGTGATGAGGCCGTCGACAATGTTGATTTTACATAAGGCGGAGGAATACACAACGTCCTTATAAGTATATTTTAGGCAGGACTTCCAAAAGTGCTCATTTTACCGGGAATACCTTTAGTACAATAATGTAAGAATAAACTAGTTAGAGTGTTATAGAAGATATGTTGGTTAAAACACTTTCTTTTCGCGGTTTTCCATCATCTCTAGTTATAATTAAAAATGGATAGACTCAATATGGCGGGGACCGATACCCCGGCGTCATTGCGCCACGGGTGAGGCGTGATCCCAGAACGTCGCGGGCTGCGACGTGGTGTGGGCTGGCGCGGAGACTAGAACGGGCGAGCGAGCGAGCAGTTCCGTGGGCGGGCGTGTGTCGGGCCAACTTTCACCTTCTTCTGCGGTTTCGGCGCCGCCGAGCGCCCCTCCCGGCCGGGTCTGCAGGGACTCCATCGCCGACGTGCGACGTGGGTGGAACTACCACGGGGGGGCTTCAGCAATGCAGGGGTCGGCGTCGAGGAACAATTTTCCCGAGCAACGGCGGTAGAGTTCCTCAGCAGGACCTCATCCCTCGGCTGATTACTGTTCACGATAAAGTGAGCACTTTAGAAATTAACCTTAGAAAAAAGTCACTGCCTCTGCCTGCATATATTCTAACGAGCGCACCGAGTGACATTCGTCCAGTAAAGTTGGTAACGATGGATGGAAAGTAGTTCCATATCTCGAAGTCGAATAAATAGCTTTAAGTAACCATTTGTGTTAACTTAAAATTATTTCCGACACTTTGTTTTTTTTTTACCTACCGATGTGTAAAAATGAGAAAATTTGTACAGTCTTTACTTTCTTAATAATTTCACAGTTTTATTTGACCAACGCAAGAATGAAGTGATGAGACCCATGACCATGTTAATTTTACATAACGCGGAAGAATACACAACGTGTATACAAGTAAATCTTAAACAGGTCTTTAAAAAGTGCTTATTTTATCGTGAGCAGCCTATTGGCAACGCGTACCAACGTTGAACTGATTTTCTTCTAATACGACTATCATAAACGATGCGCATAGGATTTGAAGTAAAAAACGCTGTCTAGTAAACAATTGCTTGGAGATGTTTATACACGTCCTCTAACCAATTCGTAATGCAGTTTGGTTAAATTTAAACATGTAAAAGTAATTTTATTCATATAAAAAAGGAGTGTCTTTATAGATTAAGATATAAACAAACACGTTCATCACTGTTGACCATGCAGCTTTGACAATTGTATTGATACGGGGGTAGGTCAATACTGATGGTACATGCGCAGAAGATGAACAATCGGTCTTACTTAACAGGTTCTGCCATACGGCTGCACGTGGCTCCGAGGCAAGGATGTAACTTCCGAGGCTTGTGAAAATTATGGCATTTTGTACGAAATTATAGTATATTACCGGAAAAAAATTTAGCAGTCAATTTACTGCCACGGTCTATAACTTCGTGGATTGGATGGCACCCCGAGTTTAGGCAATCACACAGCACGGCGTCCACGATCTTATTGACTATTTTTATAACTTATTTATTTGCTATGTTATACTGAAATGTGCAAATTTTCCAAAGCAGGGACGTCAGTAATTTATATGCATCAAAAATAGTTTTGAAAAATAAATATGAAAACAATTACAGTTATATACCCACACGTCATTAACCAGTATACTGAAAGTGTCTTAACAAGCACCCATTCTCAGAGAGAAAACTTCGCATTCATCTAAACACAAACATAGGCAAAAAAATTTCCCTGTAAGATTTCAGAAAGCAAAAATATACTTCGGCAATAAGACGCGGACCTCGTATACAAAAAAAATATATACGAAGAGGGCACCGTTAAATGATACTGTTGAACTTATCCTTCGTCTGTATTCATAGAATTCTGACTTGGCCGAATACTTGCTACGTTACGATGTGATGTTGTAAAGAACTATTGTGAATCTCTGTCCAACCGAAAGTTAAAAGTCGTAGTCCGAAGAGTGTAGCAATATTAGAGTTAAATTTTAGTTTGTATAATTTTTCCGTACTATAATGGACGTGCTTATTACACCACATATTGCTACAAATATTGCACAAATTGCATATTTATAGAACGGTTTAGATCCCTGTTTTGAGGTCATCCAGAGTCGCGACGTCAAGTTTAGGGAAACTAAATATGGCTGGTAATTATAGCGGGAGCTCAAACAATTAACCATCGTATCAGTTCTCCTTCACTGAGCCAAACCGGAGGTTAGCCACAATCACTTGTCGGTCCTGACCTTCACCTCATACGATCGTGACGCTTTACGATCACGGTATTCGACAAACCCGTTATTATTACTCTTATTATTATATAAGTGTATCTAAACTCGATCGACAAACTCCAGCTGTAGGTTAATCACGGAAAACAAGTTGAAAACATAATTACGACCTATGGTCAGAGATCTGAAAAATTAGCGAATTCATTTCGGGACAAGCTAGAATTCAGAAACTCGTACGTTCATTTTACTTCTGTGGCGCTATTTGACACCTGGTGTTGAATTTTGAACCAATAATAATTACGCAACAAAATGTAATCTCATTCATCGCCTCCCGCTGTGATAGCAAGCAACCAATGGATAGTGATATTTGCATGATTGTAAGTACACAAGATGTGGAGTCTAGCCTACAAGTCAGTGAACTCGCGAATTCTTCAAGTCTCTGCCTATGGGTTAAAGAGAATCAGAAGGGTGGTACACAATTTTGAAGGTGAAAATGAAGTAGTAGTTTACTACAAATATTGGCGATGGAATACTGAGTGTCTAGATAGTGTAGAGTGCTAATTATGATATGTGGGTTAATAATCCATCTTTTAAATTCCAAGTATGCTACCGCGTCATGGAGATTGAGTTGAAACAAGAGCAGTACCCGAGATTATTTCCACGAAATAATGTGATGTCGTGGCGTGTGCAGATTGTGGTCCCATCATTAGAGCCACGAGTATTTAGCGGATTGTTATGAGAGCAGGCTAGGCTTTACAGTCGTCTATACACTCAAGACACTATCGTCTGCCTATTGGTTACTGCAATCAAGTATATTACTTCGAACAGGACTGTTCAAAGTTCACCCACCTTACTGCTTCCTGCTTATTACTGGCGCACAGTTAAACGGGGCGTGTACCAACAACGACTATCCAATCACAGTGGCAGGAAAAAACAACACGCGTTCGAAGTCTACCTCGCACCAGAAGGAATTCGCGAAATGCTCGAGGTGCTATCCATTACACAGTATCCAGAACAACATATGTTCCAAGACGAACTTGATTAAAATCTGTCAGAGACTGGCAATGCAAAGTGCACTTCTTATAGTTTTTGGAATCATTATTTCAAATGATGTAGGTCTATCCTACATCTCTGTCTCAGAGGCGAATTCGTCAGACAAGTCAGCACAGAAATTTCTCACAAATTGAAAATCCACCGAGTAGGAAACTTGTTTGTTTATGCCTGTTGGATGTATGATTTGTTCCCTACTAATTATTAACTAGTGTTAACAAATATGTTTTTGAATGAAAAATATATAATGCACAAAAAAATATGTTGTTATACCAACCATAAATATAGTTATCTAAATAGGGTCGTATTGCGCGGATCTTATTATTTGTGAAAATAATTTTATATCTTGCTAACTCTGTTCAGCCAAATATCTGTCTCAGTGTATAAAGTGTTCAGGTGTATATCACTGGAAAATATATTCTGTTTTAACGTTATCGACTAGGACAGCTAGTTTGACAGATGCTGGGCCTACCTGGGTGGATCATAATACTCGTTGTAGTAGCTTTAGGCCAGTCACAGTAAAGTGAGCACTAAGTGTGTGTGTGAGTGTATATATATATATATATATATATATATATATATATATATATATATATATATATATATATATATAAGTATTTGGCGTTAACTTCATTCCGAGTCCGGTGGAATTTACACAGTGTGTGTATTACTTTAATGGTAATATTTATTTCAAAAGGTTGTTAAATGATAAACTATGGCCGAAGGGAAAAAGTTACTAGGGCCTCAAAAGTGCTCACATTACTGTAAACAGCCTATACGTCCCGCATGTTTAGGTCAAACATAATCTGGCCGCAGAGCAGGTAAGTACGTAGAGACGAAATGGCGCGGTGATTATTTAATGCGGGCTTAGCCCATATTTTCTGATCAGATGCGTGAAGCTCTGGAAACGTGCCTGGTGCCTGATTGGAAACTGCGTGCTACAGAAAGGTCCCTATTGGCCGAGCTGACACTTGCATATATGTTACCAAACGCTGACATCTATCACGCAAGTACGACGCCATTTTGACAGCGCGTGCGATTGCAGCTCGTGGTATAAGCGGTAGTAGGGTAAACAAAGGCGTTCTGGACCACTGGGGAGTAATACCGGGCTAAGTGCCATTTGATTAACCTTGGAAGGGGTCGTTCCAAGAAGCACATCAATTTCCGGCATCCTTTAACCTGGGGAAACAGATCACCCCCGCCCTTTACCCCGCCCGTAGCCTCTCGCCCTACAGACTTCCTCAAAAAATTTCAAAGTCCGGGAAATGTTGCCTGGGCGCTTTGCGTACTAAAAGGTTACCCCGGCACGTAACAATTAATCTCAGCACCCCTCAGAAGGAGCGGGAGAACCCATAAGCCAATCACAACCTACCTCCCAGGGGAGGTGTGGGGATCGGAGTGATTTGTTTCCCAGGTTAAATGGGGCCGGCAATTGATGTGCTTCTCGGAGCGACCCCTTCCAAGGTTAATAAAATGGCACTTAGCCCGGTATTACTCCCCAGTGGTCCAGAACGCCCCTGTTACGCCCAGTAGTGGTAATCTCCACCTCTTTATTCGTAACTACTCTGCGACCAGAACATTCTGTTATTTACTGGCCAGTCAGAATTAGGTCACTCGGGTACTTAATATCGGTGATCGCAGTAGTCAGAGATGCACCCAATCGCGAAAGTGGATATATGGGGTGAAGTGATTTGAAATAAAACTAGGCAGGAAGTGTTTCGACTGAAATCGGTTATCAATAAATATAACGCGAAATGTTAGGGTCTTCAACCAATTTATACCCAGTGTAAATAAATGTGCGCAGGAAGGTTTATTTTTGGCCGGTGTAGTATTCACACACACACACACACACACACACACACACACACACAAAAGTATCTACAATTTTACAAAAAAAAATATTTTGGTAAGTAGTTACCAAAAACGTTTTTAGTACAATTACAAGTTAATACTTGTAAATTTCACAAGTATCAGTATAACTGCAAAAAATTTTCTGTATTCCCAAAAGAGTGAGTGAAGAGTGAAGAGCTTTGGGCGGCTCTTAACATCGATGTCTTGAGAGCCGATGAGAGTGATTGAGGTGAATATGGAGCAGCACCGGAATGAAAGTGTGGGGAAAACTGGATATATCCGAGAAAACCCATTGACCAGCGGCATCGTCCGGCACGATTCCCGCCTTCGAAAGTCCGTTAGTGAACCGGTTGGAGATGGAACCTGGTTCGCGTTGGTGAGAGGCGAGCGGGCCAACCGCTCAGACACCGCTGCCCCCCAAGTCTGCAGGAATGTTCAGTACAGGGCCCTTGAGAGTTTTGAATGTATCTGACAGGTACCTATATTTCGAGATTCAACGCTGTGAAAAAAAAAGTTTTTTGCTTCATATTTTCGGATACTCTGAAATGATGTTTCTAATGTGCGTGTCTTTAAAGCTCTCAACAGCTCTCGGGTGAAGAGAGTGTTGTTTTTTCCGATTAGCTCATTGTACGTACGTTTAATAGTTTCGTGAGAATGCGTGGGAGTAAATAAACGCTATAAACTTCAATTGCGTCCCACAAGTTTATAAAAGCCAATACACATTAAAAGAAAGTAGGACAATCTTTCGTTAATTGTTCCTCGTTACTTACTGAGCGAACATTTTACCAGAATGGAGTTATTTCTGTTGAATCCTTGCGCCGTAAGTGTTGGCATGTCTATTAAACTTAAGGTGTTATACCAAATAAATACCTAATTCTGGTAAAATATTTGCTCAAAGGTTTGGCACAATCCGTTAACTAAGTTCTTATATCCAGCCTTTCAAAGCTCCATGGATCTTAATGTTCTTAGTTCAATTACAGGCGGAAATCTTCCAATACTCCATACTTAAAGATTCTGGTCACCAAAATATGCATTATATATATATATATATATATATATATATATGAAATGTTGTTTTCAATTGTAGACACTATTTCCTCGCATGAAAAAATTTTCGACAGTGTATTTTTTATACAATGGCCTGTCAAAATAACAATTTTTAGTGTTTTTGAGACATACGAGCAATAAAATCTAACTCACATTCCGAAATGAAATAATTCAAATTGAAATATAAAGTATACCAGGAGTTACTCAAGGAATCTTCAAAATAACGGTATGGAATGTTTTTTTTTAATCGTTTAAAATAATCAAATGTTTTTGTTTTGTAACTATGATTGTGATTTTGACATGTTATAATGCAAAAACTATGCGACAAAAACATTTTTTTTATACCAGGAAAGATGACTTATACTTAGGGACAGGTGTTTTTCGCGAAAATATTTCAAGACCTGTTGTACTCCAAAACACTTTTGTTCACATGCAGTTTCGTGGTTGCGTGAATTTAAATGTCACTTGTCTCAAGTGTCTGCCCGGGAATCATAAACGAAAAGTATCGGAGCAACTTAATTCTGATTGGCCAGTCTAGAAAGGAAAAGTCTTCTCACAGAGACACGTCGCCAAAAAGCAAAATAATACTGCTAATGTACCTTTTGGATGTTGCCCCAGTGCGTGGCCAGTTTTACCTCAGACCATGCGGCATAGTGTGTGATACTTGTTTCCTTGCAGGCCTGATATTGGCTCAAAGATCACCCGGGCGTGTCGAATAACCTTTTATCAAATTGCAAACGTAACAGAAATGTACACGTGTTTGAAGTCGAGCTTGCCCTAAAATGAATTCCCGAAAATTTATCCTGTCCCTAAGTATGCCATACTAAGAGATTTTGGAAAATCGCGAATATTTTTTTGAGGTAACATATCTTCTAAAACACTCTGAATAGTTCATTCGTTCATGATTGGCTGAACCAGGTCTTGACCCGGCTAAGTTGTTTACAGATCAGTCACTAAACCCCTACCTTATAGTTAGACAGACGAGAAACTCGCGGGTTCATTTCTAGACAAGTTGGAATTCACACACTTGTATGTTCATGTTACTTTTGTAATTGGTCTACGTGTTGTTTGACACCACCCGGAGAAAAATGAGCCAATAATAAACATGCAATAAATTGTGCGCCCAACCACCGCCTTTTACTACCACAACAATCAACCAATAAACTTTTGATATCTGTATGAGAGTATATAAGACTGTGAAGTCCAGCCTACAGGTCATTGAACTCGAGAATTTCTCGGGTCTCTACTTATGGTATCAGAATCCTCATTGGCCGAGTAAAATGAGGTAGTAGCTTAATACATGCTTGCCAGTAAAGAATAAAGAAATTTGTCGGGCATGTGTACAGTACGTTGAATCCTAGAAAACAGTAATTTATTTTTCCGCGATAAACAATTTTCTCTACTTATAACCAATGTCAACATGTTGAACAATGTTTCGAGAAGTACAACAAATAATTTTTTTTGGTGGATAGTACCCGCGAAGAGCTCCTTTGAAGTGCGTCTGAAAGGACTGACAATTGTAAAGGCCCTTACACAATTTAAAATTTTAAAATTTCGCTTTACGATTTGACTTGACGTTTGCTTCCCGACATGCTGTTTTTTTTTTTTTATGGATTTTGACACAATGGAAGTGTCAAACTCTTGACTTTACGATTTCGAAAGTTTAAATTGCAAGTCAAAGTCAAGCAGGCATGTTGCTGAGAATCTAACAGAGGTTATGTGTAGAGATATGCAAAATTCGCGTTATTATTCGGCATCAGGCTAAACTTCACATTACTGTCTGTACTGGAGCAGGCGTCGTTTCTCCATTGGCTGCTGCATATACGTGAAGCCACTCCCTTTCTGACTGAATTGCACGTGATTGGGGCACACAATTGCGAAGTTTTCATTTATTGGTGCAGAGTTACCCAGGACGTGTCAGATATATTATGCTCCAATGACAATCGTATTGCAAAGGCACGCGTATTTAAAGTTTAACGTGTCCCCGAATAATAACGCGAGAATTTCAGGTCTCTAGTCATGTGCAATGAGTTATATTTTATTGTAGGGAGGATTTCATTTCGGTATATTGAACCAAGCCCGTCTAAATCAAATGAATATATTGTGGAGAGGAAATATATGAATTTATATTTTCGAATAAAGTAAACAAATTGGTTTTTGTTTTGAAATCAACTTATGTAATGTAATTTGAATCCTATTACAATAAAAAAAGGATACGTGAGTGAGTGTGTGAAGATATTTGGGCGGCTCTTAACAGCGAGGTCTAGAGAGCCGATGAGGGAGATTGAGGTGAGTATGGAGCGTCGCCGGAATGAAAGGGGTTTGGGAAACAGGAGATCCCTGAGAAAACCCATTGACCAACGGCATCGTCCGGCACAATTCCCACATGCGAAAACCCGGCGACCCGGCCGGGGATTAAACCCTGTTCGCCTTGGTGGGAGAAAAGATACGTAAAATGCATTCCTGGCTGATATGATAATTATTTACATAACGAAATATGTTACGTTTTTATGGAACTCGTAGACCAGATTATCAATTGTGTGTACTTTAACTTAAAAGTTGTATTATGTATTGGTAGGGACAGATTTTTGTTTTTCGCGAAAAGATTTCAAGACCAGTTGTACCCCAAAAACACTTTTGTTCATACTCGCTTTCGTGGTTGGATGATTTTTAATTGTCACGTGCCTCAAGTGTCTGTCCGCGAATCATGGACGTTCAGTATCGGAGTACTTTATTACGATTGACCCAGCCAAATAGTAACATCTTCTCACGTGAACACGCGTCTAATAACCAGGGCCACCCGTTTTTTTGGCGAAAATATGTGAGCGAATTCTAGAATTCAACACGCTACGTGCACATCTGCAAATATAATGTGGTTGATGGCTGCGTATTTTTGTAAGACAGCAATTTCTTACCTTGACGGGCCATTAAGAATCAAGTTGCTACAACTCTGACCCTCCGTGATTCGTGGGTAGACGCTGTAGACACGTTGGAATCAAAATCATCCAATCACAAAAGCGGATCGTAGCTAGAAGAGTTTTGGAGTATAACGGGTCGCGGAATCTTTCCGCGAGAAACAGACGCCTCTACCAATAACCAAAGGAAGTTGCGGTTGTGGACATAGGATACTGAAGTCTAGCATGGACATAAATATTTTCACGAAATACACCTGTCCCTATTCATTGGTGGTTCCGTCAAAGGAAAGCGAATCTAAAATTAAATGCTACCGTTTTATATTGTGTAAGGGCCTTAAGGTTGAATTAAAGCAAATGCCCATGGAGCACTGCACCCGACTATACAACGTGAAGAACTCATAAAAAAAGTAGTACAGATTCCATGATAATTGTCAGAAAAGTGCGATTTATGCTGTGTATGAAATAGAATGTATATATTTTGCAGCACTGTAAAATATTTTGCTGAAATATACTTTTAAATGTAAAAATTTTTCAATCCATAGAGTCCATTTTTTAACAATATTTAACCGCATTTCCGTTTCGGATACATTGGAAAGCAGAATTGACAATAAAATCTTCGAGAAAGATCGTCATAATACTTACTATGATTGTATGTAAGAAAATAGTACCAATAATATAGGAAGTAATTTTTATAGTTGAATTTATGTGCGTCCATTTGTCACAAACATTTATGGCTGAAACTGACGCAAATAAAGTTAATTGTAACATTGATATGATGCATTATTACTATGATTTTCTTACATGCAAACATAATATATAATAAGCAGACAGTCTCTGTCTGTCTGTTTGTCCGTCTTTAATACTTCTAAGTCCCTTGAAACTCAACAGAAGTTTTTCAGATCTTGCAGAGAGACTCCTCAGGGTCAAATACAGGTCAAGTTCGAATTTCAGCGAGATCAGATTACGCAATCAAGACTTTTAACCCTAAAAACTAATTCTTTAATTACTTTTTTCCGATGAAAGTTTTGTATTAGTGCATAAAGATTATTGCATAGAGATATGAAGGTAATGTGATATCATTTTTGTTTACTTTAAATGTCTCGCTTCAGTGTTGAGTTAATTAACTGAGGCCATAGTGCTCAAGTGGATAGAACGATTGCAAGTGGATCCTTAGTGGCTTAGTGGGTAGAACTATATTCCAATGTTGAGTTAATTTAACTTTTTTTTTCAGTCTTTGTATGATAAAAAAATTGTAACATTGTAACTATTCTAGACACGTGACCACACTGAAAACACGGTCACATGCTAACCCCTAGTAGCAAATATTATGACGATATTCCATGACGAAGATTTTCTTGTAAATTCTGCTTTCCGAAGAATCCAAAAGGGAAATGCTCTTAAATTTGGTTAAAAATGTCTACTCTACCGCTAGATCAATTTTTTACATTTGAAATGTAAATTTAGTAAAACATTTTACAGTGTTGCAAATATATTCATTCTTATTTCATATACTGCACAAATCGCACTTTTCTGCCCATTTCCGTGGCATCTGTACTACTTTGTTTTAATGAGTTCTTCATGTTGTATAGTCGGGTGCAGTGCTCCAAGTGCAGTTGCTTTACTTCAGCATTAGACGGCCTTGCAGTGTTGACGTAGCCGGAAGTGTAGGGGACGCCTGAAGCAGAACCCGGTCCCCGGGGCTACGTCATTCCCTGAGATGCTAGTGTCGACGGCGTCGCAGCTCGCCGGAGGTAGGCAAAGCTGCGAAGCGTGTAGGCGGAGTCACCAGTGGAGAGCAAGAGGGACAGGCAGGCAGGCAGGCTTGTTACGTGGTCGCAGCCCGTATTCCGGTGGCTGGCTAAGTGGCACACCTGGTCACTGGGTCGGACTCTCACTTTCACTGGCGGATACCAGCAGCGTGCTTGACTACGGCTGCCTGTTCTCTCCCCCCTCTCCCCCCCCCCGGGGGGGGGGGCGCCCGCCCCGGGAGCACTCTCACTATCTGCACCTGTGGCCCCAGTTCCTCCTGCCCCGCGCGCGCGCAGGCTGAAGACAGAGGCACTCCGCTTGCTTACACGTCCTCTGCGCATGCACCCAACGTTCACCTATCCCCCAAAAGAAAACACTACTGTCAATGCCACATAGTCAACAGAACATATTAACACTTTCTGGACTACGCTCGAGCCAACGTTCGAACAACGCCTGTTTTAAAGTTTCTTCGCCCTTGAAAATAATACTCGCGTGGTTATAGAGCCATAGTTCCGCTAGTATTTCACAGAATTTTACAAGAACAATACAACCCAGCAGTTATGATTTTCCTGCAAAAAAAGTATTTTTTTTCTGTTAAACCATTATAGAAAGAACAATATTGACTATAAACTTTTTACACAGTGAGAGACATTTGATTGGAGAATAATCAGCTCTGCAACCCCAGTGGCTGATGACCAGCCAATGATGAACGTTGTAGATCACAGTAAGCACTCCCAGTGTGGTGTGGACCAATAGAAGAGTGGTAAGTGGGAATACAGAAACCAACAGAATACACGTTCCTACAGTGGTGTATATAGGAGATTCACTTCTATATTGTATTAGATTAGAGTAAATATATGCAGATCTGAATGTGTTTAAAGGCACCAGTACCCAGCTGAAGGCCATAACTGGTCTTGGTTACTAGAATTTGAAATAAATTTGGAAAATAGTAAATACATAAAATTTGTCGCGATATAAAAATTAAAAACAAGTTAAATTTTTAAATTGCATAGTCTTGAAATTATATCTTGTTAGAATCTAGAAAAAAAGGCTACTTTATAGTTTAAAAAATCAAAAGTTAAAATTGCTCTGCCTCCACCCCTCCATCATGGGAGTTGCCAGGAGCCAGGGACAGGTTAACATAGTCAACAGTGAGTGAGTAAAAGAGATCTGGGCGGCTTTTAACACCGAGGTCTTGAGAGCCGATGAGGGCGATCGAAGTGAATATGGAGCGTAGCTGGAATGGAAGGGCGGAGAAAGCGGGAGATCCCCGAGAAGCCCCCCCCCCCCCGACTAACGGCATTGTCCGGCACGTTTCCCACTTGCGAAAATCCTGTGACCCGGCCGGGTATTGGACCCGGCTCGCCTTGGTAGGAGGCGAGCGGGCTAATCGCTCAGCCACAGTGGCCTCATGGTCAACAGTGATGAACGTTATTTTTATATCTTAATTTTTAAATTACAAACAATATCACAATAACAAAATACACCCAACCATTTGGATTTAATCCATCTGCATTCCTAATCAGTTAGAGGAAGTATACGAACATCACAAAGCACTTGTTTACTAATCAGTTTCCTAACCTAAAATCCAAAACATGCCGTTTTCGCTAGACGTGTTGGCAGAAAAGCAGTTTAATGTTGGGACACGGATATTGGCTGTGTGCGCAGCCAGCGACATATGTCTACCTCATCTTTAGCCTATATCTATTACAAAGTGACAGCATGGGTAAACAGTTCCATAATCCGTTATTTTTTTATTAAGATCCCTGCCTGCAAAGCTTGCGGCCACAGACTATAAGTGGGAAATCAGTGTTGAAGAAATTCCTTATCGATTCATCAATTTGATAGATAATTTATACTTTGTAGACTACACTCGACTGTATCTCGGGCAAATCTAATTTAAAAATTTCTTTGTCGTTCAGAACAACACTCTCATGGATGTGCAGTCTTTGTTCGGATAGTGTTTAACATGACCTCCACAAGAACACGACAGCGCAGTAATAAAGATATTGCTAACGATATAATTTGTTTTTTTTTTATAGCCACTCAAGGGGACATGATTGATTCTAAATCATATTTATACGATAAAGGATATTTGATTGGGTCGAAATGAGTTCGGCTCTCCATTGGTTGATGACCGGCCAATAATGAACGCCGTAAAGCACAGGGTAGTGCCCGGTGTGGTAAGGACCAATAGGACGATGTCGAGTTCTAACGCAGACACCAACAGAACCGGTGTTCTTGCAGTAGTGAGTATATATGACTCACTTCTAATTTGTCTTAAGTGCCAGTAAACGTTTGCAGATCTCAAACAAAAATAAATATTAAGCACAACTCTCTCATAGAATACTGATACGTCGAGAACAGCTTTTCTTTTATATTATTCATTCAAATTTTATTTTTGTAAAATATAAATTTGATGTTAAATGTCAGAGAAAAAATATTAATATAAAAGTATGCAAAATGTTTTAACCCTTCACAAAATAGGGGTGCAAAAATTTTCAAAAAATCAGATTACCCGGAAGGAAGAATCGTAAACCACAGGCCATGGATTGATAGTCGTGTCAAGTGCCGACCATAAGTATCCTTCATGCGGATCATGTCCTTGAGGACGAGCAAGTGCTAGCCGCCTAGCGGTGTGCAGAGCTCCAGCAGGAAACGTCCAATATGTCTGACTGAGGTCTGCTTACGAATAACATTTATGAAACGTCACGCTACTGTATACGTCCTTCAGTTGCTCCATTTCTCTCGGAACCATGTTTTAGTGATCGTGAAAATGGCTCAAACGGCTGTTTCCACGGTCATTTCTAGGTACGAACATTCCGATGCAAAACACTATAAAGGGAGTAGGGACGTGCATCAAACCTTTATTTTTATCATCACGTTATAAAATGGTAGGGTCTCCGCTGAAAGTCCCACAGAGGCGCGTCATCGACGGCAACACTGCATGCCAGGTTAGTTTTTTTTTTTTTTTTTGCCCGTAGAGGCGATGAGAGAGTTGACGCGCATGTCTCGGTAGCCCCTGGCGCTCCCACGCTTTTAGGCCTCAGACGTGCAAAATTCCTTCCACCAGGCGGCAACCTTAAGTCGTTAATAATCGTACAGAATTCACTCTAATGCAAACACGCAAATAAAATAAATACTGCTTTTGTAATTCAAAAGCGAATGGGGCATGAGAGTTGACTGTCACCTTCTCCTGCATCTACAAGAATGCGAATTGTAGTGTGACATCAAAGCTCTAGCGTGACTCTACACTCTTAGAGTCGTTCGCAAACATACCACACAAGTGTATACGTATAGTGAGGATGAGTGGATGGTAAAGTTTTTTCACATACATCCATGGTAGTATTCCTACATTTGTTCAGGAAACAATCAAATGCGTAGGAAAATGACCACTTATTAGAGACCTTCAAAATTCGCGTTATCTTTCGGTGGCATGATAGACTCCCTTATCTTATAAACAAGTGAGCACGGTTCGTGGTTTCATTGGCCGCTGCAGTGCAATCGACGTCACGTATATTCTTGATCTCTCAAAAGAGATTGGTCACTACACAGCTGACCTTATATTATTGGCTCAAGAATTCTCCGAGCAGTGGCAAATATATTTTTGGTCAATGGTCGAAGTTAGTCAAACGCACAGTAAGTTGGAGTTCAGTCTGACCTTAAATAATAACGCGAATTTTGCAGGTCTCTGCCAATTACGTATTGTAGGGGTGCTAAACATTAATATACTTGGGGACCCAGTTCGTGACCTTATTTTTTTGTATTGTCATGGGGTTAGAACAGTTTCCATGTTAAAAAATTTTGTTATCTTACGCAGACTTAAAAAAATATTCTATATATATATATATATATATATATATATATATATATATATAGGTAATAATGAAATGATGTGAAATTAACTCAACATTGAAGCGACTGAGGTCCCATTTAATATTTCTCTATCCACTTGGCCACTGCGGCCCCACTTGATATAGTTCTATCCACTAAACCACTGCTGCCCCACTTAACACAGTTCTATCCACTGAGCCACTAAAGCCCCACTTTGAATAGCCCTATCCACTGAGCTACTGCGTTCCCACTTGGAATCTCTCTATCGACTGAGCCACTAAGGCCCCACTTGGAATCGCTCTATCCACCGAGTCACTAAGGCCCCACTTGTGATTTCTCTATCCACTGAGCCACTGCGGCTCTACTTAGAATCGCTCTATCAACCGAGCCACTAAGGCCCCTCTTGGAATATCTCTATCCACTAAGCCACTAAGGCCCCAATTGGAATTGCTCTATCCACTGAGCCACTGCAGGCCCCCTTGGAATCTCTCTATCCAATGAGCTACTAAAGCCCTATCAATATATATATATATATATATATATATATATATATATATATATATATATATATATATATCAATAGGGCTTTAGTAGCTCATTGGGTACATTGATATATATATATATATATATATATATGCATACTTAGCCACTGCAGCCCACTTGATATAGTTATATCCACTAAGCCACTACGACCCCACTTAACATAGTTATATCCACTAAGCCACTACGACCCCACTTAACATAGTTCTATCCACTGAACCACCAAGCCCCCACTTGGAATCGCTCTATCCACTGAGCCACTGCAGCCCCACTTAATTAACTCAACATTGAAGCGAGGCCTTTAAAGTAAACAGAAATGATATTTAATTACTTTCATATCTCTATGCAATATTCTCCATGCATTAATACAAAAGTTTCATAAGGAGAAAGTAATTAAAAAATTACTTTTTGGGGTAAAAGGTGGGCAAAAAGTACTGATTGCGAAATCTCATATTGCTGAAATTCGAACTTGACCTGTATTTTACCCTGGGGATTCGCTCTGCAAAATTTGTAGAACTTCCGTCGAGTTTCAAGGAATTAGATGTATTAAATTCAGATAGACATACAGACAGACAGACAGAGATCGTCTACGTATTATATAGGATTATCAGCCTGATATATGATTGCATTACCATACAATGCATAGGTTAAAAACTTCCATTACACGTTGGGAAGTTTGCCGGGGATTTTTTTTTACAGTGTAGCTACGATCCGCGTTTGTGGTTGGATGATTTTGATTACAACGGTGTCTTCAGTGTCAGAGCTGTAGCACCTTAATTCTTATTGGCTCGGCCAATTATGAAATTGTCGCCCAACAAAAATACGCAGCCATTAACCACGCTAAATTTGCAAATGTGCACATAGGATGTGGAATTCTAGACTTCGCTTACATATTTTCGCGAAAAACAGGTGGCCCTAAGAATGCACAGGTGATATTGTGGCGTGTATTGTGAACTCGATCCAAACACGTCAGAAAAATGGCGAAACGTCGTTTTCCAATCAGCTCCTAGAGACTAACTCGATAGACAATAGCCCGTCCAATAGGGAACATTTCACAACGTGCAACAGCCAATCAGACCCAAGGTTTGTTGTCGCACGGCCGAGTTCACTTACATAAAAGTAAACATTACGCTATTTCGATTCGGTATGCTTATCTATTCTGTGATATAATGTCAAGAAATAAATTCGATCGCAGATCTCTAGTCGCCAGGGATCGAGGCTTTGCGCGGGGCGGTCAGAAGGTAGATATGCCGTGTCTGAAATGTCTGGTTTTATTGACAAAATGATCACGTGACCAGGTTTTGTATATAAAATTGGTAACGTATTTGGAATTTATTATTTTGTATCTAGTGGATGTTAGCAAAAATACAAAATGACATATCAGCGCCATGTTTGTTTTGGCTTTCAAAACGCATACGCAAATGCGCAATTAAAACATTTTTTTAAAGCAAACAACTGTTAAAACATACACAAAGCATGTTTTAAAAAACAAGCAAGTGTTGTGCATTGTTTATGTATTTCGCTACAAATTTTTTAAAAGTCGTTTATGCATAATTTATTATTATCTTGTTTATTAACGTATTCGAAGCACTGCAGCAGCGACTGTAGAAATATTACGTCAATTTTAAGCTTTAAATTTAGATTAAACAATATTTTTACTGTTGATGTAAAAATGCTTTGCCGGGATTGCTAAACAAGTGACTGTCAACAACGTCCGAATTGAAACTTATGAAATGACAAATTACAAAATGACGAATTTGTCATTTCGGACACGGCCAGAGTTACAGAGTGTGCCAACATAGCACTGCTTGGCCGGCGGTACTAAAGGCTGTTCACGATAAAGTGAGCACTTTTGAAATGAACCTTAGAAAAAAGTCACTTGCCCCTGCCTGCGTACATTTTAATGGGTGCACTGAGTGACATTCGCCCAGTAACGTTGGCAACGATGTATGGTAAGTAGTTCCATGTATTAACGTCTAGGTAACCAGTTGCGATAACCTGAATTATTTAGTTCGCTTTGTGTGTCTTTAATGGACCAAAGTGCAAAAAATGAGCAGATATGTAAGATATTTACTTTCCTAATAATTTTGCAGTTTCGCTTGACCGACGCGTGAATACAGCGATGAGGCCCGTTGCAAATGTTAATGTTACATGAGGCGAAAGAATACACAACGGGTATACGAGCAGACGTTAAGCAGGGCTTTCAAAAGTGCTCATTTTCACCGTGAACAGCCTGTAAAGGAGATGTAGTACCCAGCGTACACGGACACGAGCACGCTCGCAGGCCGTGTCGTGGAAAAGTACCCGCTCCGATGGCCGTCTTCGTGGAATGTTTCCGGTGATCGGCGTCCGTTTAAAATCGTCGGCTATCTCCGGCGGGGCGAGGCTTTACGTCCGTCTGCAGTGCACTTGTGAACGGCGCCATTCACAACTACGTAGACAGGTGGTACTCCGTGCCGTCTTGTGCTTTATTTTTTTATATTTTTTTTTACATTCTTTAGACTCCACATTCCCGTCCATACGCCAGCTAAAATCACTTGTTGATTGGCTGCCGCTACAGACGGAACTCATTATTCTGTTCTACCCGGCCACACGGAATGAAGTTACCAGGGTGCTATGGGTTTGCTGTTGGTTCTGACCTCGTAAAATGATGTTTTGAAAGACCGAACACATTTTAGAGAATATTTTCTATCTGTTTTATTAGTTTAATCGTTGTTATTTCACTTAATACACGTTGTCTAACGGCCATATTTTAAACGTTTTCGACTGTCATTTTTACACGCTGTTTAACTGCCCATCAGTCAAAAATAAATCACTTTAAAAAAGAGTGAAAAAAACTACCGATGAATTCACTGAACTGACTTTTGAATCAGTCAGGTTTGAAACAGTGAAAGTCTCAGTGATTCATATTTATGGTATAACTGTAATCAACTAACAGAACATTGTTATCCCATTACTGAAGTTTGATTGCTTGTGTCCTGAAATTCGAGCACAAGAACTGCTCTGCTTTTCTTTTTCCTGTTAGTGTCTGAAAGGACTCCCTTACACACTTTTACCTCTGTACAAGGACTTGTTCTATGTTTGATTGAAGTGTAGGAGATCCAGAGAGGAAGCCCCCCAGAACATGTTTCGGCGCAGCAAGCTGTAAGTGTAGGTCCGGTGATACTGGCGCGGTCGAATAACGGTTATTTCTGAGAACAGAGGCTCTCAGTACGATATAAAGTGCCCCATCACACAGAGTAGGTATAGTTTAGAGACCTGCAAAATTCGTGTTATGTTGTGTTTGCACGTTGAACTTCACCGTCCTATATACAGTCGACTCGGTGTCTTTGTTTATTGGCTTCTGCAGAAATCAGGTGCCATTTTACTTTTCGACTTGGTTGGAAGTGATTGGGCTACGCTGTCGCTTATTGATTCTTATTGGTTCAAATAGATCCGGGACGTGCAAGGTAAACTGTAACCCAGTAATAAAACCAATAGAAAAAGATATAGACTGTCCACGGTGAAATAAGCACTTTTGAAAGCCCTGCTTGTGATCTACTTTTATGCACGTTGTGTATTCCTCCGCCTTATGTAACATAAACATTGCCTTGGGCCTCACTGCTTTATTCATCCGTCGGTCAAGTGAGATCATCAAATTATTAACAAAGTCTGCTTATTTTTACTCTTCCGCGGATTAAAAAAAAAAAAAACAGAAAGTAAAAGAAATAATTTTAAGTTATCACAAATAGTTACCTAACACTTTTTCTTCGGCGTTAAAATATGGAACTACTTTCTAGCCATCGTACCAACTTTATTGGGCGAATGTCACTCAGTGCGCCCGTTAAAATATATGTAAGCATGGGCAGTGACATTTTTCTAACGTTCATTTCTATTGTGCTCACTTTATCGTGGACAACCTTTAAGGTTTCGATATATATTCTGTCGTCAAATAATAACGTGAATTTTGCAGGTCTCTAGGTATAGTCTATTGGCGGTTTCTTCATACTTTTTAGTTCAAACATCTTAAACATCACCGTCCCTCTTAGTAGATATACAAGGGGAGTTCTAGCTCACTCCTTACTTCCATCGAAATTTCAAGGTTTTTTGATCCAAAATCAAGATATTTGAGGCTAAATGTAGTCTCTAAAAATGTTTAAACATGAGCTCTCCAAAACAAGCAATTTTCCTTGAAAATCATGCAAATTTAAACCAAAATAAGCAAATTTTCAATTTAGCTAAAAAATACTGTGTCAATTTGTGCCACTTAAACATCAAAATTTAAGCATAAAACATGCAAATTTCTTGCCGTTCAAGGAATTTTTTCACGTTTTTTAGAAATGTCAACTTTGCAAGCGAGCACTCGAAATCAAACAATTTATGCTAAAAATCAAATAAAAAGACACAAATGAATAGAATTCGTTTTATTACATGAATACAATATCATGGATAGTTTTTACATTTTTTAATTCTTTTAAACATTTATATTTCACAAAAACTTGTTTCTCATTTATCAATTTTAAATCATTTTCATCAACTATCTTTGCATAGTGATCTGGTAAAGTAATTT
This sequence comes from Dryococelus australis, assembly GCA_029891345.1. Lineage (NCBI taxonomy): Eukaryota > Metazoa > Arthropoda > Insecta > Phasmatodea > Phasmatidae > Dryococelus > Dryococelus australis. The sequence continues at coordinate 92,250,480 of CM057005.1, forward strand.
TATACCTATCGTCTAGAATTAAAGTAATTTTTTTTTACAGAATTTAGATTCGTAAATTCGAAAATCTGTGACTTCATACCATTTATCAATTTATAGATCCATTAGATCAGTAAATTCACATGAATTGTCCAACTTGTTGAGCAGAGCCACCATTTCTGTATTTATTTAAAAGGAAAAAATAATATATTAAAGAAAAATATTTTTTTCCATTCTCTTAATAAATTAATTTTCATAATAAATAAAATTGAGACTATGCTCGAAATGGAAAATAATACCATATCTAAGCAATGTAAAAAATGTGGCAAAGTATTTACACATAGAAAGTTTTGCATCACATAAACAAACAAAATATAAACATATTAGCACATGTAAAAAATGTTCTACTGAATATGCCAAAAATCAATATGAGTTAAAAAAAAAAAGAGAAGGTGCTATGCGAATGTGGAAAATATGTTTCTAAGCTATATATAAAAAAGCATAAAAATAGTAAATCGCACAATACCGATGAAATTCGACATGGTTATTCAACTAAGATATGTGTAGTATATAATGAGAATAAATCGATACATTTATTTTATCTTCATAAAGTGACTATAGACAAACATACAACAAAATGTGAAGAATGTTTTAATGAGAAAATATTATGCGAATGTGGAAAATATGTTTGTATTATATATCTCAAAGAGCATAAAAAATCTAAATCACACAATACATCAATAGATATTCTTAATGAAATTCAAAATTATAATTATCCAACAAAAACATGCACAGTTTGTAATGAGAATAAATCAATAAAACGATTTTTTATTAATCAAACCAGTAAAGACAAACATACAACAATATGCAAAAAATGCTGTAGAGAGAAATATTATCACAGAAGAAGTTAAATAACTTTACAAATTATTATCAATAATTTAAGCACTTCATTCCAGTATTTTCATTATTTTTTACATTTCTTCATTTCTTTATTTTTTAAAAAGGTTTATAAATTTTTATTTCTTATAAATAAATAAATATGGCTACGAATTATTCAGTTGCAGATCTGAGCGAAAGGAGAGTGACCGAGTTGAGAATTATTGCTAAAGAATTAAACATAAAAAATTATCTAAATTACGTTAAGGTGATCTTGTAACAAGCATTATTACAAAAATTCATCAAGCAGGAGAAAATCTAAATCTAAATTATTTAACAGTTGCGGAATTAAGAACTAAAGCTAAAAGCTTTAACATAACAAATATAAATAATTTAAGGAAAGCAGATGTAATTACAACTATTATTAATGAGCATAAAAAAAGAAATTTTTAAAATTTTCCATTTTCTTATTCAAATATCAATTAATTATATAAGACAGATAAAAAATAAACTGAAAAAAATTCTGTTCTCTAATAATCTATTTGTTAAATAAGAGAAAAAGGAATCAAAAGAAATATTCCCACCTTTTAAGAATCTATTTGTAAAACAAAAGAAAAAGGAATCAAAAGAAATATTCCCATTTTTAAATAATCTATTCGTAAAACATAGAAATAAAAGCCAGCGGGTAAAAGAAGGGATAACAAATAATATTTTTACAAATTTACTTTTGGCTGACATAAATATCAATAAATGATATCCCGAAGATAGAAAGAAATTGGAAGAAATATTTCCATTCTATAATAATTTATTTGATAGCAAAAGAAATAGAAGATGAACTAATAAGAATTATTTAGTTAATAAAGCCTTTAAAAGTAGGATACCAACATATAACATTGAAAATTCTTTTAATTTAGTAGAGTCTAATAAATTTATACATTCTATAAAAACTATAGTTTTTGAGATAATACCCAAGAATCTTAGAACATATAGATGGTTAGAAACCAGTATTAAATTGTATGCCAATTGTTGCAAACAAGAAAATAATCAAGTAGAATTATTCACATTTTAATCACCCAATTATACAACATTGAATGAGGGAGTTATTAATAGAATTTATAAATTCATATACCAGGAATAATTACACTATTATCTGAATTTCAAAGAAGAAGCTTAGGATGGAGTTCAGATAGAATAATTGGAGTACAATTAGCAATAAATAACTATAATCCATTAAATGGGGCAACATATATAGAAATACCAGAATTTATTGATAATAAAAAAGCCTGCATAAATTTAAAGAATAATGATCAAAAATGCTTTCTTTGGGCAATAAAATCAGCATTATTTCCAGCAGAAAAAAATTCAGATAGAGTTTAAATATTTAAATATATGTATTTTTTTACTAATAAAACTGTTAGCAATTTTAATGAATTTACAAAGAAATTGACTACAGTTGGTAAAAATAGCATTTCATTGTTTGGTATAAAGTGTGAATCTTATAACAAAATCATAAATAAAATGAAATATATTGTTAATTACTTATAAAATTGAACTTTTTAGAGCTATATAATTAAATGAATTTGGTCTATATTCTTTAATATTATTTCCTTTAATTATTTCATTTTCTTTATAAAAAAATACTGGTAAAAAGACTTATTACAACTCACCTATTTTACTTCGCATAATTTCGCATGTAAAAATGGAGTAAATTCTAGACATAAATAATAACAAACTTATTTACAAAGGTAAACAAGTTTTTATGATTATTGATTAGGAAAATAATCCATGGTTTAAAACCAAAGATATTGCTGAAATGTTAGAATATAAAGCTGCTAAAGATGCTATCAAAAAACATGTAGGTGTGGAAGATAAAGCTAAATTAGAGGACATTAGTAGGGGAGGAAAACCCCTTCCACTAATCTGTAATGAAAAAAAATACTATTTTTTATAAAAAAAAAAATACGGTCTTTGTGATCTACCTATGCACTCAAAATTACCAATTGCTAAAAAGTTTAAAAAATTGGTTACACACATTGTTATTCCATCAATTAGAAAACATGGTGAATACAAGTATCAAGAAGATGTAATGCATTTATACAAATGCCAAATAAAGTATTTAAAATATATAAATAAAATTAAAGATGATCATAGTGAATATTTAAGAGGGACTGTTGATATGGCTTTCGATGAAATAAATCGCAGAAATGAAGAAATCGGAGAAATGACTCCCCATGTTGTACCACGAAAACCAAATCAAAATTTAAATCCAACTTACATTCTTTTAAAGTTATTTGATAATAATTTTGAAAATGATAATATTGACTATGATGATTAGTATTATGTTAATAGAACTCAAAGAAAGTATGTTCAGAGACAATTGAATAGAATTGAAGATAGGCATTCAAATTGTGAAATATTATTGAGGTTTGAGTATGTTCCAAATTCTATCAACTTATACCAAAGAATGAAGGAAACATTGAATGATCACATTGATTGTTATCGCAACTATTTTAGTATTGTCAGAAACTATACTGAACAACAATTGTCTAATAATATAAATAATATCTATCGTATTGGATAAGAAGCTTATTATTATTTCTAAATATACAAAACCGCTTTTTTATTAATGCAAGAGCTATGGGAACTTTCAAAACTTAACCATTTTACATAAATTTTATTATCTTTAGGTTTTTAAAACTTTTTCAACCAAATATTCATTTGGATAGCCAGTTTTCATAATTTTTATATTCTTAAAAATTACCCATTATTTCTTCTTCTTTAACGTCTTTCAGCTTGTAAGTTGGTATATCATAATTTAACACTTTAACGATAGTATATAATTCTGTTGACTAGTTAGCAGTATATCCTTTTTCAAACAATAGTTTCAGTTTGCTGACATGGACAACATAAATAGCCAATTTTGTATTTTGGTTTAGTAATCATGTCTACAAAATTTGTTTGCATTAAATTTTTTTCATTGGTCTTATTAACTTCAATTGGTTTCATGCCAATAGTTCTCTGTTTTGTGTTGTATTCTTTCACAAAATCGTGTAATATATATATCCATTTATAGTTGCCATTTAGTCTAAAGCAAATTTCTTCCACATTATATTCTTCATTATTCGATTAAATCTTTCAACAACACTGGCTTTTAGTCCACTGAATGTGTAGAATAATGATTGATGTTATATTTTTGCATAAACAATTAAAATGTATTAGGATAAACTTAGCAGTACAGTCTGTACTGGAGCCGGCGATGTTTCTCTATTGCCTTCTTCATAGGTATGAAACCACGCCCTTTCTGACTGAATTGCATGAGATTGGGGCACACAGCTGTGAAGTGTTCGTTTATTGGCGCAGAGTTACCCAGGGTGTGTCAGATACATTATTCTCCAATGACAAACATATTGCAAAGGTAGACGTGTTTTAAAGTTTAACATGTCCTCACATAATAATGCGAATTTTGCATGTCTCTACCTATTAGTTTTGATTATTGGCATTTTATTAAAAAAAGCACCTAAAGGAACAATTGTTTTTAGCTTTGATATAAAAGATCAGTGTAATAATTTACAATTTAACATGCCCGATTTTGTAATTGTGGGTTTTCAATTTAATAGAAAAAATCGTGCTGAACATCATAAACACGTTACTACGTTTGATCATTGTAATGTGAGAAACATTTATACTAAAAACCGTAGAAATAAAATGTTTCCTAAAGAAACCTGGAATCTAGACATTGAAAACAGTGCTTATCTTAAACAATTTCTTGCTTATTATGATTTTAGAAATTCTAAAACCAAACTAGATACCGACTATAGAAATAATGAACTTTATTATAAACCAACTGTAAACTTTGATCGAAGGCCTTTATATGTTATTGATTGTTCATACAGAAAAACAATCATAGTTAAAGAAAAACATACATAAAAATTTGTGTTGGTTTAATAAAGCTCCTGAAGAAGCGTGGACAGTTTTTAATGTTGTTTTAATTAGTAAACAAAATCTTACTTATGATTATTTGAAAGAAAGAGTCATTAGGATTTAAAAATTAAAAATATTATTAAATGGAGGAATCAACTAATTGTTCCGATAGTTTAAAACAATATTTTGAGCTTATAGTTAAGTGGTTACATTTGAAACTTTGACGATTTTTTAATCAAATAAAAGATCATTTTCACAATTCTAAATTAATTTCTTTTCCTTATAAATAAAACTAAAAATGCCTGTGTTACCTTGTAGTTTAATAGTGGGTCAAAATTCCTTCCTATAGATTATATAATGCATCTGAAGATCTTAAAAACATGGTTCGCAAATTTCATTCAAATTTACAAAGCTTACAATTATTAATCTTAGATAACATTGACGATAAATATGAACGTCGAGAAATTGGTGAAAATCCATAGCAAATAGAAGAAGTTAAAAAAAAAAAAAATTGTAGAACTTCGAATATAAAATGTAAAGAATAATAAGATATAATGCCTTTTGATTTTTGCTTAATTTGTTTGATTTAGATTGCTCGCTTGAAAAATTGAAGTTTCTAGAAAATGTGAAAAATTGCTAGAAAGGCAAAAAATTTGCATGTTTTTTGCTTAAATTGTGATGTTTTTCAATTGGCACACATTGACACTGTATATTTTTTTTGTAAAATTGAAAATTAGCTTGATGTTAGCTTGAATTTACATGATTTTCGAGGAAAATTGCTTGTTTTGGAGAGCTCCTGTTAAACAATTTTAAGAGCCTAAATTTAGCCTCAAAAACCTTGATTTTGGAGCAAAAAACCCTCGGAATTTTGATGAAAATAAGGAGTGAGCTAGAAATACCCTTATATATCTACTCTTCTTTAATACTTCTAAGTCCTTTGAAACTCAACAAAAGTTTTTTTTTTTGCAGTCTTTGTATAACAAAAATTTGTAACATTGTAACTATTCTGGGCACTTGACTATACTGAAAACAATGTGTGTGTGTGTATGTGTAGATATATATACACACACATACACACACACATGGTCATAGTCATAGGTTGAAGCACGCAACATGTGACTATTCACTTCTACAACCGTACCCTTTCTGCGAAAAGCAGGGGTATATGTTATCGTTTGCTTTTAATGTTTTTATTATATTTTTATTTAGGCCTATGGCTAGAGCTAGTCATTTTTCCGAATAAATATAAATACACGGTAGACTTTAATACTATAATCACCCAACAGCAGTTTGTCTATTGCCATTGGTTATTGTCTACTTGAGAAGGTATTTTCATATTTGACCGGGCCACGAAAAATTCAGCAGCATCGACACTGCTCCTACATGATTCGTGCGCAGACAGTTAAAATGTGTCAAAAGGTAATTCAGCTAATCAAGATAGGTAAACGACCGTACAGTGTTTTGAAATATAAATTGTCCTGAAATCTTTTCGCGAAATTTCACCACTCGTACAGGGATTCTTTTTGCCAGAGCACAACATTAATTTTACTTTTTTTAAATTTATTACATGAATCCTACCACGTAAGTGGCTGGTCATTTGTATCTATTTTTTACCCTTTAGTGGTTACTGGTGATCCTTGGTGCCTGGAGCATGAAAGTGGCACGGTTAACCTACAATCCACCACTCTTCCCCACACTTCATTGAGATTCTAGTTCTATATCCTATGACTTCTATGGTGTCATATACTACTACTAATATATTTATGCATTACATTACAAATCCTTTCAACAGTCTAGAGGGGGATTTTTGGACATTCGCCATTGCGATGCAGAAGTCTGTCATGGTTAAACAAGAGTGAACACGAAAAAATTCTTAAAAAACACATCACTGTCGATATTTACAATATTAGTTAAACATGAAGTTGATTATTTTCGCAGAACTGCTGCTTATTACCTTGTGTATAAAATTACAAATTCTGTGTTAAGTTAATCTGTCATAGCTTTTCATGCAAATTCTACGTAAGTTATTCTCCGCTAAGAGACTGGAATATCGTGAATCCATTTTAGGACAAGGTATACTTGAAACACATGCACAATTTATGTCATGTTTGCAATTGGATCGCAGTTAATTAGACACGCCCGGGTGAAACTTGCACTAATGAGAGCCTTGCCAGGAAACCAGTTCTGAACGCCGACCCACCTGGTCTGAAGCAAAACTGGTTAAACGTCATACTGAGGCAGCAGTCAATGAACACGAAGCTCACTCTCAGAAATACAAAGCACCGTCAAGTCGTAACTTACAAGTAGTCGAAAACGTGAAATTTTCCTGTCCCTACTAATCATACGAATCGTATAATCCCAACACAATATTTCGAAGTTAGCATGTTCAGGTCTGACATATTTACTATAATTGAAGACAAGTTAGAAGTGAATCACCTGTACACACCACTGCAGTAACGTCTATTCTGTTGGCTTCTGTATTCCCACTTACCACTCTTCTATTGGTCCACACCATACTGGGCGTGCTTACTGTGATCTGTAAAGTTCCTCATTGGCTGGTCATCAGCCACTGGGGTCGCAGAGCTCATTATGCTCAGATCAAATGCCTCTTATTGTGTACAAGGTTTTATAGCCAATCGTTTCCTTTTTATAAAGGTATAACAATAGGTACATTTTTGTAGATAAACTTTAGCTGCAGAGTTATTTTAATATCCTATGAAATACTAGTGGAACAATGACTGCATAGATATGCGAGTTGGATTTTCAAGGGCGAAGAAATGTTTAAACTGGCGTTGCTAGATCTTAGCTCGAGCGTAGTGCAGAATGTGTTAACCCAGTCAGACTCGTGTACACAGTTGTTTGAATAAGGCACAAGAAGTGTACTTTTGGCCGGTAATGTACATTGCGCAGCTCAGCGCCCGCTCCACTTCCCTGCGAGTAACTGATTCGTAAATCGTGCTATAGGCTGTTCGCGGTAAAATGAGCGCTTTTGAAAGCCCGGCTTAACATCTACTTGTACACACATTGTGTATTCTTTCGCTTCATAGAAAATTAATATCGTCGTGTGCTTCATCCCTTCATTTATGCGTTGGTCAAATGAAACTGTGAAATTATTAAGAAAGCAAATACTTTACAAGTCTGCTCATTTTTACACTTCGATGCATTAAAAAAACGGAAAGCGAAAGATATAATTTTAAGTTATCACAAATGGTTACCTAACACTTTGATTTGACGTTAAGATATGAGAACTACTTTCCATCCATCGTTACCAACTTTACTGGGCGAATGTCACTCAGTGCGCCCATTGGAATATATGCATACAGGGGCAGTGATTTTTTTTCTAAGGTTCATTTCTAAAGTGCTAACTTTATCGTGAACTACCTTTATAGGACGTTTATTCACTGTTAACAGAGCACTTTTGAAATAAACCTTTTATAAAGGTCACTGCTCCTGCATGAATATGCTATAATGGACACACTGACATGCGCCAAACGAAGTTGATAATGATGGAGTGAAAGAATTTGCACGCCTTAACGTTGAATTAAAATATTCGGTAAACATTTATGAGTAATGAAGATATTTAATTTGCTTTCTGTTAAATTAGGCTATGACCATCCAAGAATCCACACACTCCACAGTTGAATTTCGCCATAATTCCACACAGCTCCACACACAACTTTATAATGCAACATTGCTAGGGCCACCTGTTTTTCGCGAAAAGATTATAGCGAAGTCTAGAATTCAATATCCTATGCGCACATTTGCAAATCTAATATGATGTCGGTAGCGTATTTTTGTTAGACAACAATTTCTCACCTGGCCGGGCCAATAACAATTAAATTGCTACGCTCCGTGATTCGAAAGGGTAGAGACTGTAGACACGTTGGAATCTAACTCATCCAATCAGAAAAGCGGATCGTAGCTAGAGTGTTTTGGAGTATAACTGGTCGTGAAATCTTTACGCGAGAAACAGGTGCTTCTAAACACTGCACATAACAAAGCAAAAATATACTTTATAAAAGTTTTAATACAGATATCTACAAAAATTTCTGCAGGTGATGCAAAGTTTTTGAAAATCTGGTTTTGCCGTTTTAAGAGCATAGTTTCTTGCCAACGTTTTAAGAATTACAAGAAAAAAAAATTAAAAATTGAAAATTTCCAGGAGTGTGGATAAATTTCGCGAGAAAGTTAGCTTTTTTGTAAAACGCAAGTTGAACGTGGATACTACATACAAACTCCACGATGTCATTCGTTCCATTAAAAAAAAAAAAAAAATCCACACTCCCCAACACAAATGCCACACACTTTGTTGAATTGAACACGATTTGGCAAGGTGGTCGGAGCTAGTTTGCGGTATCAGGACACCGGCAACCTGACGTCACTTGAAATTGCTGATCTGGGAAATCTGTTATTATCGCGCTGCTCCGAGCGGAACACGTAACTTGAGTGCTGGTTGGAAACCTTCACTGTTTGGCATGTGGTCTTTGATTGGCGACAGCTCCCGGCGTGTTTTGTTCATGCCAGTGTTTCAACTTGTAGACGATGTATCAAGTTCTCGAGAAGAAAATAATCAAACTTACCAAACGAAATATCAACTCTGCCCGCATGAGCTTCGATTCCTTACCATGCGTAAGCATGTAAGTTTGTTTGAACGATTTTTTTTTTTTTTTTTTTTTGTAGCCAGCATTCTTCTAGCTTGCTGATTCCTCACTCTTATTTACACTGTAATAAATTATTCGGAAATTTATCATACCAGTGTATACGCTTAGTGAGAAAGCAGGAATAGTAATGTTTTTTTCCGCGATACATTAATTTGCTCAGGAAACAGTCAAATGCATAGGGAAGTTCCCAACTTTGTATATAGTGGCGACGCTAAACATTCCTATATCTGTAGCTTGATGTGTTGTAATATTACCATGCATTGTATAGGTAAAAAACTTCCAATACAGTTTAGGAAGTTTACCAGAATTTTTTTTTACAGTGTAGAAGCGTTACTGTTTGAGTTTCTTTATTAATACATGCCAGTGTTGGCTAGGTACCTAAAGCATTACTAACTGCAAAAAAAAAAATGTATGCCACTTCCAAAAACCTATTATTTTAGATGGATGACACACAAGTGGGATCGGTGGAACAGATAAATGATAATTATCAAAACCAACCGACCTTATAGTTAAAGAGACCATTGCATGGGCGCCGCCTAACGATGCACATTACTTCAGCAAAAAACATTTTACACTCGAATCCTGCTGAATATTTTTTCAGGTATGTCTACTTGCGAATCACAGTGACGAAACTTTACAACGTTGTAGCCATGTAAGTTTTTCAGTTACCTGTACTGCTGAAACGAATTTCGACTTCATTTCACGCCTAATAAATTCGGCACTGAAGTTTTAAAGTAGCATAGCCATGTGCAGTACAGGATTATCTTTATTTAATTACACCATAAAATTACAAGGTCGCCGCTAGAAGTCCCATTGAAGCGTATTGACGATGGAGACAGCACGCCAGTGCAGTGTTTTGCACATGGAGACTATGAGGCATATGATAGACATGCTTGGGTCGCCCTTACGGCTTTTGCAGTTTCTAAGCATAACACAGCGAATATCATCCAGACAGATGACAGCCTTAAAATGTTATTACATTGATTCACGTATTGCTCGGCATATTAACAGTAAAAAAAAAAACTTCCGCACTTAAAGTGAACGTTTTCCGAATAATTGAACCTAGGTTGAGATTCAGAACTTTGAGAAAATTAATTATAGCTGGCCGTCTCTTCATTTAAACTGGACGATAATTCCCGAAGTCTCCGGATGTTTAAGGTGGAAAAGGCTCGTCCATCTCGGATTTGTTATTACAAGTCTTCGTAATTACACTTCAGGACCGCACATTCTAAATAAAAGCTCACCATGGCACGGAGGACTAGTTAACAAACTGATGAGTTTTTTTACGGTATCAGTAATATCAGTATCTTCCCATGTGTGACAAACATGATTAAACAATGAGGTAATCTTTCATCTCAGTTATAGACGTTTAACACATTCTGGACTACGTTCGAGCAACGCCAGTTTTAAAATAGCTTCACTCTTGAAAATAAAACTCGCATGATTATAGAGCCATTGTTCCGCTAGTATTTGATACGATCTTACAAGAACAATACAACCCAGCAGCTGTAGTTTTCCTGCAAGAAATATATTTTTTGCTATCTCTTTATAAAAGGACACGATTGACTGTAAACATTTTACACAGTGAGAGACATTTGATTGGATCATAATTAGCTCGGCGACCCCAGTGGCTGATGACCAGACAATGGAGAACGTTATAGATCACAGTAAGTACGCCCAGTGTGGTGTGGACCAATAGAAGAGTGGTAAGTAGGAATACAGACACCAACAGAATAGACGTTCCTGCAGTGGTGTACATAGGAGATGCACTTCTAACTTGTATTCAATTATAGTAGGTATGTGCAGACCTGAATGTGTTAATGATAATGAGTAACGGGAGGAAAATAGGTTGGATTTCGAAACAACTGTGAAGATTTCCCTGTGCACTGACAAGCTGAGATTTTAAACATTGAATCTAGAAGTTAAGTTACACAGGAATATTTGTAAATTCAAAATGGCTGGGATCTTTCGACAAAACGAATAGCGTACATCGACAATCGTATAAAAATATTTTAATAGACTTAAAAATGTTATCTATAAAAATAACATCATAGTTTCCTTCTTTTTTTTTTTTTTTTTTTTTTTAAACGCCTTCGAGCACACTAGTCCCAACTTGCTGACGGGACATATAAAGATAGCTGTAACAAGAAAGGGCAAGACCAGATGCTATCACCGGCTTGGGACATTAGCCGTTGAACCAAAGAATTCCTTATCTGCGCCGTGGTAAGCTAAGTTATTAAAGAGATTGCCGCGTTATCTGAAGAACTCAAAATGTTTTCAAGACGAAGAGATAAGACGTGAAGCAGTTCCCCCCCCCCCCCGCCCCAAAAAACACACTATGGTTACTACTAGACGTCTAACTATGGCCCCTCCCCTTCCCCACCCCCTTCCAACAAGGTGGGTAATCGAGTAATCGGTTGTTGGGTTTAAATCATACTTCGTCAACGCGTAAATTCTTTACTCGATAAACAGGATTGTAAACTTTGCAACTCCCACAACACGTAGCTCCAGGTTCAATATAAAAAATTAACCAGAGAAATGGTTGTGACTTTGAGCCCAATATGGTTCGCAAGGGTGGTATGTGTCTTGGAAGTTGGAGCAGAATCCAATATAATTAAATTGAGTTCTCCATAATATTACAAGATCGCCATTCCTTGCGGATACTGGAAACGTAGTATTATTTCGTCAGCAGTATTCGCGGAGTTGAATTCGACGACTCGAGAAGAATAAAATGGAAATGACTTGTATAATAAGTTTTTGGCAGAGGCCTGCCAAAATTCGCGTTATTTTATGGCATCAAGCTAAAATCCACAGCACTATATATACTTGAGCCGGCGTCGTTTCTCCTTTGACTACTACCTAGTTGTTAAGTAACTCCATTTCTAAGTGAACTGCACCTGATTGGGGCAAACGATTGTGAAGTGTTCATTTATTGGCGCAGAATTACCCGGAACGTGTTAAATAAAGAACGGTCCAATGACAAACGTATTGCAAAGGAAAAGTGTTTTAAGTTTAACATGTCCTCAAATAATAACGCGAATTTTGCATGCCCTAGTTATAGGCTGTTCAAGATAAAATGAGCACTTTGAAAGGCCTGCTTAAGATCTACTTGTATGCATGTTGTGTATTCCTCCGCCCTATTTAAAATTAACATTGTCATGGGCTTCATAACTTTATTCATGCGTTGGTCAAATGAAACTGTGAAAATATTTAAAAAAGTAAATACTTTACAAATATGCTCATTTTTACACTTCGATGCATTAAAAAAAAGAAAGCGAAAGAAATAATTTTAAGTTATCACAAATGGTACAACTAACACTTTTTATTCGACGTTAAGATATGAAACTACTTTCCATCCATCGTTACCAACTTTACTGGGCGAACGACACTTAACGCGTCCATTAAAATATATGAATGCAGGGGCAGTGACGTTTTTCTAAGGATCATTTCTAAAGTGCTCACTTTATCGTGAACAGCCTTTACCACAGAGGGCGTGAAGGTTACTATGGTGTGGGCATACGTACCTTTCTCTGATTGGCTGGGCGAGGTTCTGGGAACGGGTATTTTGTCTGGTTGGCTACTGCATCCTCTGCGATGGCTTCCCTATTGGTCGGGCCGCCAGCTGGCGAGTAGGTAACCCGGCACTCATTGGCGAACGGAGTTCCAACAAGTTCCTGACCAGTGCAGCCATTTTGCTGGCGTGTGTGAGCTTAGAGTTCGCGGAATAAGCTGCCATGTCATCTCCTAATGTGTGTTAACTACTCTGTGATAGCACGTGGGAAAGAACGTTCATTTGGTGCAAAGTCGACTAGGCATTATATTGCCGGACGCCCAGCCGTTAACCCTTTGAGGAGTATGCACGTATATACTCGGGGCTGCATTTGTATGGCAGTTTCTTTGCTCTTGAAGACAAATCTAACACTTGTATGGCTTTAGTGTTTTTCTGGGCTCTATCGGAACCTAAGTAAAAAAATTACAACTAGCCAACATTTCAGTTCGTCACAATAAAACTGTTCTTATTAATGGTTTCTCGAAGAACAAGATGGATTGTAAAACCTGCCACGTCCGTTGCGACACATTAACACATTGAGGTCTGAACATATTTACTGCCACTTGAGACACATTAGAAGTGTGTCACCTATACCCACTACTGCAAGAACACCGGTTCTGTTGGTGTCTGTGTTAGAACTCACCATCGTCCTATTGGTCCATGCCGCACTGGACACTACCCTGTACTTTACAGCATTCATTATTGGCCGGTCATCAACCAATGGAGAGCCGAGCTGATATTGACCCAATAAAAGGTCCTTTATCGTATGAAACGATTTACACTCAATAATGTACCTTTGAGTGGATATAAAAAATTAATTCTATCGTTGGCAATATCATTGTTACTGCACTGTCGTGTTGTTGTGAGGTTGTGTTAAACACTAGCCGAACAAAGACTGCACATCCATGCGAGTGTTGTTCTGAACAACAAAGACATTTTCAAATTAACTTTGCTAGGGCTACACGCGAGCGTAGTTTACAAAGTGTTAATCGGCGTACAGTCAACGCATGCCTTAATTGGCTGACGGCCAGCCAATAATGAACGTTGCAGAGTGCAGTAAGCATTTCCGGCCTAGCTGGGACTAATACAAAGACCAAACACAAGCGATATTACTGTAGTGGAGAACACGACCGTAGAAGATAGGTCTGGAAATCGCCTATTTAACAGTGTTAACGAGTGGACGCCCTTAGTGAACCATTTCGTTCATGAAGTGGCCTCAGAAGCGCTGTACCAAACTTGTGCCGTTAGCATTGCTGGTATAAATGTAACACCATAAAGGCATGAAAGTCATTTTCCCATTTTAAGAAAGAATTTTAATTCCCTTCCCTATGCTTGCCATGTCAAACAGTGCTACTTTGGTAGCAGCGCTCTGCGGTTGGGTTCATGATCTAAGCATGCCAACGAGACCGTCAACTTTTCAAACTAGTGTCCAGGCCTGTCTTCTAAGCCCGTGGTGGAGAATATAGGCATCTCATCTCAATTCAAACTTGACCTGAGTGCCAGGAAATTTGAGCCGGCCTCGAAGGGTTAATGAACGATGTACGGTTTGCCGCGGGTGGGCCAGTAGGACCGCGGAAAGTGGGAATGCAGATACTAGCAGAAGTAGGCAGCGTTCAAGCAATGGTGGATGCAGGTGACTCAATTCTAGGTTGTCCTGAACGACTGTGAATCTGTACAGTCATAGTGTTGGAGTGTTCTGTGACGGCGTCTCGGCAAGTGACGGCACTTTTGTCCCTATCGTGTTGAAGGTGATCGGTAAATTGTTTCTTCTAATAGTGCTGCAAAACTGTCGTCCGACAATTAGGTTCGTGAAAACAAACAGATAACGCATCATAATATTGCGTGCGTCTGCCTTGGTATAGACGCAATCATGACAGAAAATTTTATGTTCTTTAGATTGCACGATTTCCAAAAAACACTTTACAAAGTTGTTATAATAATTAGGGCAAGGACCGACGTCATTAGGCCATACCAAGCCAGAATCTTACGCTACGCCTCTGGCGTTTAAGTGCCGTATTTTTATACGGAATTAAAGACGTGGTAATTTCGCGGGAACAAAGTCATCACATGCTGTTTCTCAGTGGCCGAAAAAAAAAAAAACACTACACTTGTCAGCGTTGATGTGTTTATTTAAGTTATCAACTTCGAGTGAATTACATGGAACATTTATAGTAGCTAAGAAAAGAATAAGATGGTTTCTTCAAACAGTCACGCTTCTCATGTCGCCGCGCATTACAATTTTCACTGAAGGACTTGGTACAGTAGCAGCATTGTTTTCTATGTAATTTTCGGGCAGTGTTTAACATACACATGTAGTCGTACAGAACACACTCGATTCCACATCGTCAGTGGCTTGCATCACCTTCAAGTATACATGCATTCATACACTTTACTCCTGCTGACTGACTCTTGCAGACTGAGTCTTGCCGACTGACTCCTGCCGACTGACTCCTACAAATTGACTCCTGCCGTCTGACTCCTGCCAACTGACTCCTGTAGACTGACTTTAGCCGTCTGACTCTTGCAGACTGAGTATCGCCGACTGACTCTTGCCGACTGACTCCTGCCGGCCGACTCCTGCCGTCTGACTCCTGCAGACTGACTCCTGCCAACTCCCAGAAAGCCTTCTGCCACACATTTTAAATTTAAAAGAATTCGTTATCACTAGAGGCAGTGGAATTTCGCGACAAGATTTCAAGACAAGTTATATTTCAAAACACTGTAGGGTCGTTTACCTGTCTTGATTGGCTGAATTACATCTTGACACGTGTTAACTGTCTGCAGACGAATCACGTAAGAGCCGTGCCGATGTTGCCTAATTCTGAGTGGCCCGGTCAAACATAAAAACGCCTTCTCAAGCAGACAACAACCAATGGCAATAAACAAACCGCTGTCGGGTGCTTGTAGTTTTGAAGTCTACCGTGTACTCTTTTTTTCTCTCGAAAAGTCACTAGCTCTAATGATCACACTGAGAAAACCCACATACTCGTTTTCTCTAGAAGAAAACACGCAGATAATATCGTATGTATAAATATCAGATGGGGGTATACATAATTGTGTATAGAATAAATATAAATATTTTATGTCTCTATACATTTCTATATAAATACATATACGCCTACAGGCATATTAAAATAATAATGTTTTATGTAAGATGCTGCTACCAGGAAAACTGATTACACGACAGATTTGCTTCCCCCCCCCCCCCTCCTTAAATTCTTGGGAAATCAAACGAGCTACTTGGATCATAAAACTTCTAAAATAAGTTCCATTGTTCTGAGAGTGTCCTTCATTTTATCGCCGTTCGTCCGTCATGTCCATCATTTTTTTTACGTCTCTTCGGTTGACTGAGCAGTAATTGGGCGGCAAGTTGACGAGAGGTATTTTTAGCGTCGGTAATTGCCACTGCAGTGCATCACCCGGGTTTAAGAACGCTCTTAAACGCATTAAGATGTTCCCGGAAACGTTTAGCATCGTTCTTTTTTTCCTTCTTCTTATACAGCAAGTTGTTTACACTATCTAGCTGCAGCCATTAAGCATTACTCGCTGTGAAACAGAAACAATTAATTACCGAGAAGTCTGTGTCTCGATTTGGAACTGGGGTCGTGCGAATATCCAGCATACCGAAACTAAAACGAAAAAATGCCAATCTTTCATTTTCGTTTCGATGAGAAATTTGCTCGCTGAAAGTTGTAACGAAATGAAAATCCTCCATTTCGATGAATATTCGGGCGTTTGATCAATGTTCGTTTAGTGCAACAGCAAAAACAATTTTCGTCTGGAAATGATGTTTGTTTTGGTTATTTTATAACTAAATAAACTACGGAAAATGGAAATTTAAATGTAGGTAAGGACGTTTTAGCAAAAACTCGATATCCTTAGTTTTCTTGTTCTGTTTTGCAATGAATTTGTTATAAATAGAACACCGAGTATTTTGTCGATTAAGTTGGCAGCAAGCTAGGTTGGACAGCCTTCTATACACTCGAGGCATTATCGTTAGCTTATTGGTGGCTGTGATCAAGTGAGGGCTCTGTACAGGGCTGTTAAACACTTCACTCACACTACTGCTTCTTGCTTATTACTGGTACACAGTTAAACGGGGCGTGTCTAAAGAAGTGTCGCCCAATCATAACAGTAGGGTAAATGAACAAGTGTTTGTATTCTACCTCACCTCCGAAATAATTAGCGAAATACTTGCGTCTCTAGTTATAAGGAATGACTTGCTAAAATGTCACGAAAGTCGTTAAATTTTCGTTAATATTAAGCTGTTATGAAATTGTTTCTCATTTTTAGTTTCAATTTCACGAATGTTCTTGACACATTTTTCGTTTTAGACTGTCGAGGAAAATGTTACAATCCCACAACCCTATTTGGAACACTAGAGGGTTAGCTTCTCACACTGCAATTTTATTACACTTAGAGGTCTGTACAAATTTGCTGGCATTGAAGTTGAGTTAGAAGTTAGTCTTTTATAATCACCACTGCAGTGCAAGTTCTGTTAGTCCCCGTTTTTCAACTCACTACCGTCCTGGGGCCACGGTGGCTCAGCGGTTAGTCTGCTCGCCTCCCACCTAGGCGATCCGGGCTCAATACCCGGCCGGCTCACTCCGGATTTTCTCATGTGGGAATCGTGGAGGACGATGCCGTTGGTCGCGGGTTTTCTCGGGGATCTCCGGTTTCCCCCGCCCTCTCATTCAGGCTCTGCTCCATCCTCACCTCAGTCACCCTCATCGGCCAAGAGCTCGATGTCAAGAGCCTATTGGTGCATACACTGTAAAAACACATTCTAAATATCAACCACTGCAAAGAAAATTTGCCACAAACAGAATTTTTGTCGTTACAATTGTTCATAAAACGTCTTTGTTGTAATTTCGTTTTCACTAAAGAGAAAATTTGTGCTCTGAAAAACAATCGTGATCAGTAAATAAGAGAGAAGTAACAAATCATTCAAAATTATATTCATTAATAAAAGCAAGGAGGATGTCGAACCCGCACCCTTCGTGTTTCTAGCCAGAAATTCCTTCTCCACACGACCCCTTTGTCACCTTTGATACATAGCTTCAATTACAGGCTGTTCACGGTAAAGTGAGCACTTTTGAGATAAACCATTGAAAATGTCTCTACCCCTTCCTGCATACGTTTTGACGAATGCACTGGCTAGCGTGCGCCCAGTTATGTTGGTAACGACGGAGAGAAAGTAATTCCACGTATGAAAGTTCAATTAAAAGTTTTATGTAAACAGTTGTGATTATTAAAAAAAAACTTATTTCGATTTTTGGAAAGTTTTCTTTAATCGCACATAAAATTCAAAATGAGCTAATTGTGAAATAATAATTTCTCAATTTCACTTGACCGATGCACGAATAAAGTGATGAGGCCCTTGGCTACGTTATTTGTACATATGGCGGAAGAATACACAACGTGAATATAAGTAGACACTAAGCAGGGCTTTCCAAAGTGCTCATTTTACCGTGAACTGCCTATAGGTAGTAACATGTGCCAGAACGACATTACACGCCTGCAGGAGGACTATGAATGTTCTCAGTTGCAGTTTCGTAACTTGATTATTGCGTTTGGACAACAGCTACAATTGAAAACTACAATGGGCGACAGAAAAATTTTGTTATATCAAAAACGTTAACTTTGCCTTGAAGTAATCTTTCTTTTCTGATAATAGAATCAGATCAAAGAATGTTTATTTCTTTGCGCTCGAGGAAAGTAATATGGCATTCAAACAAAGACATATAGCCTAAATAAAAATTTATTAAGAGCAAACACACGTTTCTGTAACCTTCACTATAGATTAAAGCAATACTGTTTTACTGTAAACTTACCAGTCTCAATGAAAATTGCGTAAGGAATTTTTTTGAGTGCAAGACGCCTGATTCGCTACGGGTTTGCACAAACCTCATTACTGAATATTTGTCAGCCAATGGGGCAAACGATTAGCGTTCGCTCCAATCAAATATCCTTTATTGCACAATCGATCTCATTTTGTGTTGTTATAACAAAAATATTTTTTTTTTGTAGTCGAGAGAATGATTGTCGCTGGGCTGTAGTGTTTTTGTAAGATGCTGTTAAGGTGCCCGCCTGGTTAGGCCTCCGAACGGCGTGCAGAGCTATAGCAGATTAAGTTTTATTAAAAAATCGTCCAACGTGTCTGAGAGGAGCCTGCTTACGGTATGAACCTTACGGTACAAGACATTAAAAGAGGGAATAGTGAACGTGCATCTATCTTTATTATCACGCCATCAAATGACAGGGTCTCAGGAGAAAGTGTCACAGAGGCGCGTTATCGACGGCAAGACTGCACGCCAGTTCAGTGCTTCGCGCGTAGGGGCGATGGGAGAGTCGATGCCGCATGTCTCGGCCGCCCCTGGCGCTCCCGCGCTTTTAGGCCTCAGAAGTGCAGGATTCCTTCGAACCAGGCGGCCGGCCACCTTAAGCAAAAGCGGAACAGTGAGTCTATATCCGTGCGCGTTTTGTTTTCGAGGACAAAATCACTATCAAATTCAGCGTTGTTCGATATGCACTCAAGCGTAGTTCGCGGTATGTTGATCGCGTTGATTTTCATTGCTGCTACCCAACAAAAAAACCGACATTTGTTGACACCCCCAAGGCAAAATGATTTGATACTATCCCGTGTTTAGGAAAAATGGCTATTAGCCTGAATCACTCGTTCTCTTGTTTATCGATTCTCTCAACTGTTGCAATCAAGTAATATTTTGTGTGTGCGCATTATACCCATGTCGGGCAAGCGTCTTGCAATCAGTGAACTACAATACTGTGCGGTAAATGGTGTAAGTATTAACCATAGACGAACGACACGTCCTCGAAGTACTGTCATTTAAATCGCAGGTAAACTTATGAAGATCAACTTAGCCGTAATAAGCCCTACATCCTCTGATTAGCCGAAAGAGCATTAAGGCATTCGTGCTTTTAAGCACGGATTTTATTAAGATAGTAAGTAGATGCTCAATAACGTGTAGGCTATTTATTGTATCGGGGAACAGATATGCTATAGTCTATTCTCGGTTTCTTCACATTTTTTTTAAAAATCGAACCATTAAAAAATCACCCCAAGTAGTATGACGTGTGAGATAGCTTCTTAAATAGTCCATGTATCACAAGCTTTTAATACTTTTGTTGACATTAAAATACTGTAATTTTTTTGTTAATTAGAACATTTACTTATATTTTATCTGTAATTTATAATATTTTACATAATGTGGGAATTATAAAAACGGAAGGAAAATGACATGTTGGTAACGCCTAGTAAGTAATAGTAGTTATGCGAAATATTATTATGGGCTGTTCACGGTAAAGTGAGCACTTTTTAAGGCCCTCCCACTAATAAATATATCGTATTGGAGCCTGAGGCATTACATTTTGAGGGTGGTGAAATGTATGCACTGTGTTTATTGGTCACATTGTAATGTTTATATTAAAAATCAGCAGGAAGATGGAAACTGGAGGGAAGGAAAAATTTAGAAGGGCCTTAAAAAGTGCTCACTATACCGTCAACAGCTTATACACTGAGTGCGCACGAATGCGCTGCTTTGTCCCTTTTGTGTAATTTTCTAGAAGCGGTAACATTTTTGATTGTATGAGGGCAGCGCTTCAGAACAGTTGGAAGTAACTGTGAACGGACTACATTCAGGATTACTTTACTTTCCACCAGTGATAGAGAGCGAAAAGATCGCGAGTAAATTTTACGACAAGCTAGAGTTAAAACACCCGTCATTTTTGTGCTACGTCCATAGATGTTCTATTGACTGTTCGCCGTGTTGGCAAAACAACCATAGAACAGATGACGTCGTTCTAATTATACGAACAGCTCGGAAGTCTTAGCACACGGGTTACAGAGTTCTCGTGTTTCCTTTGCAGTCTACGCTAGTGCGTACGCTGTTAGTTTGCGTTCTATTTGTACCATGACGATGTACTGTTTTCAGAAACGGTTGTTTTGTCCCTACACTAAAAAAAAAATATTCCTGGTAAACTCCCTAAACTGTAATTGGAGTCTTTAACCTATACAGCGTACGGAAATAGTACTACGCAACAGGCTGAAAATATTGGAATGTTTAGCATCGCTGATGTACAAAGTTGAGAATTTCCCTACTCATTTGGCTCCTTCGTGAGAAATTGCAGGAACGTGGTTATGCATGTATTGGAAAATAATTTTCCATTCGCGCTTTGTGGCTGTAAGTATACGCTGATATTGTGAATTTACGAATAATTTCTAGAGTGCAGCGGATAATTCATTGAACTGACTAATAAATATTTGACTACGTCTACTATCATTATTAGGGCCAGTGATTTCTTCGCGTAAAAATAGGAGCACACACGGTAGACTTCAATAGTATATATATTCACCTCAGCTGTTATCACGCCTCCATTGGATGCTGGTGTCGTTTCCGCATTTGACCGCGCCACTCAGGATTCCATAACTCCGACAATGTACCATTGTGATTCGCGTGCAAACATTTCACATGGACCAGAACACGTTTCAGCCAATCAAAAAAAGCTAGGTGACACTATAGCGCTTTGAACTATATCTTGTCTCGAAGTCTTCGCGAAATATCACTGCCCCATACCATTAGTTCTGTTTCGTATTTAAAAACGTATTTAATTTCGAATTTTAAAGAAAGAACGAGAAGTTCTGAAAAACGGCATTACGCAAAGAAATGTCCACTTGAGACAGTCTTGCTCAATTGAGGTCTGGGCACTTTTTAATCCATGAGTCGCTTGTGGGGCAGAAGGCTACTCGGGATATGACGTCACGTCGTAAGTCGGAATATGTGGTAACCACAACCTACTGAGCTCGCATCCTTTGTTCACAGAACTTACTTGACAAGATAATCCGCACGATTCTAGGAGTCAAGTGGTGAATCTGAAACCAACTTAAAAACACGTCGCGTACCTGTTTCAAATAATTACTAACACTTTGCGCCCTGTAACATTTACTATCATCTAAGAGAAGCAGTGAATGTGTAAAGTATTCCACCATTATACGAACGTCATTTCTGTTCATCTCTGTTTTATCCTTCTTATCGCAGTCCTGATTATTTTCGCCTCATTTGATTCGCTTGTTATAGTGAATAAAGTTTACCGCTGGCTAGCTATCATCTAATGGAGTACCGAGTTAATTATCGTCCAATCAAATATATTTTCATATGTAACAGGTAATGCAATCTATAATCCATTCGCGGTTACTTCACACTTCTCTGAAACCCTGCTAAAGATCTACTTCCAGAATATTCCTCCGCCTCGTGAAAACTTAGCTTAACTAAATCTGGAAAATTACGCCAGAGGACAACGCGCCGGTTTCCTGCGCACTCGTTCGTAATATTATTTTGCACGAGAACTATTCATTACTAGATGCTACCAGCACAAATTTTTCTCACTGTTTTTATTCGTGTTTATTATAAAATAAATTTTATAACGTAAGTAGTAGGGGCGGGGGCGTTCTAACTCAAAGGAGATGCCGCTTTTATTAATCAAATTAACCCATTAATATCAAAAGAGTTGATCATTAATCTGATTTTAACCCGATAAAAATTGTTAATCCGATTTTTTGGATTAATCCTTAATCCGGTAGATTTTTTTTTTAATTTTTGTATTTATATCGGATAAATGGTATGTTGAATTCATTGATTGATCAAATTATTTTAATTGAATTAATCAATAAAAAATAATTGCGTAATAAGTGTATAGTTGTACATTATCACTTTCTTTCTTATTGTGGGTTGGGGAGCAGCTGTTGTACGTCTTCAACCTTGGAGCTCTGGCACTCGGATGAGGTGTGGCGTGTTGGGGACAGGGTATATATGTGGTGAGTTTTGTGCAAGAGCACCATAAGTATTTTTTGGAGCGGATATTGCTCATAAACGGTAGATAGGCGAATTTTGGTTATTAAACACAAATAGGCATATAGTTTACACACTATAGAAATATCGGAGTCTTTAAATTATATATATTTCTAATTATCAATATAAATAACATGAGAGAGATTTTAACAACGTGAATTAAATCCGGGGTCGAAAAGTGCTAAAAAATCACAATTACATGAGTCTCCAGTATAAAACTAATTAATTAACAATATATAACGAATCAAATCTGTCCCTATAAACTGAATGGCAGTCTTCCTAATTACAATAACTAGGGGTTGTGAAAACACATATAAATTACACTCCCTGATGCCTCTCGTACATACCTGACAATATTTTTTAACACGTCCGTCTGCCTGTGAGAGTGGTGAGGAACATTATAAACGGAATCCACACATTAAAAGAAATGATTTGATAACATGTGTAAAAAAGGAAAACTTTTAATAAAGGTCCATTCGCTCAAGAGGTCGCTGCAGCACTGACTTGAATATAGGACTTACGTCAACTTGTAACCTATGTTTAATTATAGACTGAGGTGAAAAACTCGGAAATTTTATTAAAAATATAAAACGAATGCTTCCAAATAAATTAAACAGCTAACAAACACAGGTACATGAAAATGACTAAACATGTAATGAAATCGCACAAGGAGCTCCCCCAAAACACACCTGTCTGCCTCTGAGGCTGGTGAGTGAATAACGTGCGCCAGCTTAAAGTTGTTATATATATACATGGAGAACGTTCGGAGGCTGACAGGCAACTGGGTTGAAATTTATGAGAAAAACTCTGAACACGACTGACTAAACAATTTACACACTACTCATACACATCCTAAATTATATTTAAAAAAAAAAAGGTATTCCTACCAAGCTAGTATTAACAATGTGCAATTTAAGCAGCGAATCACACAGACAATGATTTAGCACTTCCAGTTAACACAGACAAATAAATACTTTCAAACTCACATTTTAAATTATACGATTTAAATTTTAAACAAACACAATAGCGTAGATCTCCCTCTCATTTGTACACGTACCTTAAGTATTTTTAAAATACCTCCCTTTGATGTGGAGGCTGGTGAATGAATGACATGTACCGGCTTATAAGCTTTTATATATATAGGTGGAATGCGGCTGAGTTGAAATTTATGAGAAAAACTATTTATTCGTCCTACAACAGATGACGAGAGAATAATTTTTTAACGAAAGTTTCACTATTGTAAGAATAATTCACTTTCAACACAAATTATTTCCATCGAAGCATAGGGACACTTGGATAACTTTAAGAAGGACTTAATCCCGCAAAGCGTAATTGTGCAACACTTTATAGACATATACTATATATTATTTCAAATAACAGGTGTACCACAAATTTTTCCGTTAAGGTTGTGAAATTTAAGACATGGGTTACCAATACAATAGTTGAAAATCATACTAAGTTTCGTCAACAGACGTCAGAAACGGGGCTTACAAGAAAATTATTTTATTCCCGATATTTTAAACTTTTTAAATATTAAAATGAGAATCGCTCAACAACAATAATGGCTAGCACTCTCCAAAGCCCGCTGGCCGCCGGGTCCGGTGAAGTTCACTGTCGCATAACGAAGCCTGCCGACTGCTGCATCCAGTGAAGTTGAGAGTGCTGATGCCTAGGGTTGCATCTATACAGGGAGATGGTTATCGTGAAACTAATATGGCAGCAGACTGCGAGAACTGTTCACGTCATTCCTCACTGCACTCACTCCCCGCACCCCTTCTCCAGACCGAGTTTTTGGTGATCTGTCCCCCTCCCCTCCAATGCAATGCAGGGTTCATTTTCAGAGAGCTGCTCTGTCCAAGGTCATGCAACAACCCCCCTAAATGCATTTTCGGCGATGTGTCCCCCTCCCCTACACCACTCCAAAGTTCTGGTCCACACACCCTGCCATCCATCCAACACTGCAAAACCTGTTTGGCGGCAATCACCCCCTTCACTGACACCATTCCAGATTTCCTTTCCAGAGTACTGGCCCCTTCCAATGCCGCGCTTTGCAAAACCTGCCCATGGCCCCCTCAAGGTCAGAAAGCATTTTCGAATAACAGGCGTGTACGGAGGGTGCTGCACAGCCCCTCTGCTGTCGATTCAAGACCACATAGTCCCCCATTCCCTTACACCAGCTAAGAATGTGTTTTTCGGATATCTGGAGAACTGCCTGGTCCATGCAGCCCCGGTCTCCCTCCCTTCATCGACCCACCTTAGAGTGCACGTTTTCCGACCCAGAGATGTCTCGGCGAGGAACGAGGTTTGCTTCAAGGCCTACATGAGTATTTTGTGTAAAATGTCGTGAAGGCTCCATCCCTCAGGGCAGCAGTGGATTTTGAGCTGACCTGGGCTAGCTCCCCCTTCGCCCTCTTCCCCTCGAACTGCTATATTTGCTCGAATACTGAAGCTTCCTCCTATTTTTTGAGATGCAAGAGCCTTGTGTATTCGCAGTGAAATAAAAATTTCACAAGTCCTGCCGATGAAACATTATTTTCCTCATCACTAATAAACATGTTCCATCCAAAACACTTTTATTTTAATTCTGTAAACTTTTATTACATTTTCCAGCTAACTTTATACCATTTTCAGCAAAGTTATTTAACTTTAAACTAATCAATGATTGATTTTCATAGCAACACATATAAGACATATTTTTAACTTGCTAAATTTCTTTAAGTAATCAAAACCACGCATCTTTCCACTTACACAAGATAAACTTAGAACACCATTATTAGATTAAAGCAATACTGAAGTCAAACTTTTTTCAACCATTGAAAAATAACTTCAAACAAACTTGTTCGAAAAGTTTTTTTACTTTCAATCTGTTTTTAAACGTTTGTGAGTATTTCATGTGTAGTTTTCCCACTTCTGAATTTCGACTCTACTATCTACCATAAAATGGTTATATATTTACAAATTGTTGTCCCTAGAAAACAAATTTTGTCGTGATATTACTGAAATAACATGTATCCAGCTTGAAATGACTGCTAGCAAAGCTGAAATCTGTTAAATTTCATGATATTTTAACTGACTTTCCTAAAAGGTACAAATTTAATCAAAATTTAAGGGAAATGGCAAGTCATTTTTACATATGTTGGATTTTATTTTTTAAAAAGTCTTCAATTTTGTTTTCTGACTTTGTGTAAAATATGAGTGTGTTTTTACCAGCAAGTCTCTTTGTGTAGAATCTTCAGCTGCAGCAATTGTAACGTGTAGTTATGTGGCAAAATATTTTTATTTCAACATTGGCTGGACTCTCCCATGTGTAGAAACTCAGGGCAGCAGGAAACACTGTGATGTGTTGCTTAGAGGTCTTTCTATCTGCCCCCTGAAAAGGTATTTGTGTCACTTGATGCTCAGTTTCGATAAATTCCCCAAGATTCTTCAAGTTTACCAGCAGGTCAGCAAAGTTTTCTAGAGTTAGATGTCAGTTACCTCTCCTTTCAAATTCATTCGTTCAGATGTGTTCGATTCTCTCCAACTTTTTTGTAATTTCCCCCATCAAAGTATGTTTGTTATATTACTTCTTAATTGAAATATTGTCTTTTCGCTGTCGCCAAATTGGAAGCAAACAACCCATAAATTTTCCTTTGGTGAAAGTGAGCAAACAAATAACCAGGCTTTAAAATCTTTTCAAGTTCCAAACCTCAAAATCTTAACATCACCTAGTCATCTCAAGAATATTTTATTTTAATTTAATATGAAGACATATACAAGTACTTAGTCTTCAGACTCATCCAACCATTCACAAGATATTGTAAATGACATGGGGAAATTTTTCAACTAATAAATAACAAATCACAGTATTCAATTTTAACCTTAGTTACCATTTGTAAAGCAATTTATTTACATATTTACATCAAACATGCTAGTATCATAAAAGTTTAAATATGTTACTATTGAAAACCTAATAAGCTTAAAAAAAATCTATAACTCATGATACATCACAAATATTACAATTAATTACAAATGTTTATCAACATATTTACCATTTATGTTTGTAAGCCATTAAAGCTTTTAAACCTAAAATATCTTAAGTCATAAAACTGCAAAAAATCACAATCCATGTTGCGACTGAAAATCATTAAACATATCTACCATTTATGTGTGTAAGCCATACAAGATGTTTAACCGAAATACCATCTTACATCATAAAATGAAAAAATAATCACATTACCTGTTAGGACTGAAAAACTCTCCGACATTTTATGATTGAAATCATAAAGTTTATTAAAACTCTACAAAATTTCAAATCCGAAATCAAAATCATTAACTTTTTTAGCAAATTGTTCAAATTTTGAATAAAATGAATGAAATTTTAAAAAAATTGTTAAAACTTTTAACAAAGTCTTTATAATTTGAAGGAAATTTGATAAAAATCGTTAAACATCCTTAATGAATCATTTACAACTTTGAACAAAGTGAATGAAATTTTCTTAAAATTGTTAAAACTTTTAACAAAGTCTTTGAATATGAATAAAATTTTAACTAATTGTTTACAACTTTGAACAAAGAGAATGAAAATTTTCTTAAAATCGTTAAAACTTCTTAAGCAACACTTTAGAATGTGATTGAATTTTGTTAAACTTTTAGTAAATTGTTAGACATGTTAATGAATCATTAAAATATTTAACAAAGTGAATGAAATTTACTTAAAATGATTCAACTTTGTTTATAGATCGTCCCAAATTTATACTTTCAAATCATTAAAACTGTAAAAACATCTCAGCCTATTACAAAAGAAATAATTAAATTTATAAACTCTACACATCATATTAAGCCTAAAAATCTTGACACCATATGATATCTGAAGATATTTACAATTGTAAAAACTGAAAAATTATTAAATTTTGTTGAGTCAGAAAGCATCACTTCAAATTATGTGTTAAAATCATTCATCAATGTAGGTTTGAATTTTTTCATTAAAATTTCCATCTAGAGTTAAGAGATAAGCTGAATTTGGGTTTCTTTACAGGAACAACAAGTGGTAGTGGTGCTGATTATGGCGATGTTATAGGAATATAAATAATTTCCTGTGGTGAAGATATGAACAGAGGAGGAGGTGAGGAAATAAATTTACGCTGCTGTGATAATAATTCAGGAGACTGTAAACTTGACTCAGGTGAAAAATTGAACTCTATATACTCTTCTATTTCTTGATATAAATTGTTTTTTGGCATATCTTTCCGCACTTTATTTGAGGATAAATCTAGTGGAGTGCAACATAGACACTTTGCTGGTTTTTGTATACATGCCTCACCTGATTTCATAACTGATGATAAATCTAGAGGTTCCAATCTCGACGTCGAAGGCTTCGATGTCAACATCGAAGGCATCGAGGACGATGTCGAAGGCATCGAGGTCGTCATTGAAGCCATTGCTGTAGACCTTGATGTCGAAGGCATTGCTGTAGATCTCGATGTCGCAGGCATCACAGTACACCTCGATGTCCCAAGCATCACTATAGAGCTCAACATCGCAGGTGTCGCTGTAGACCTCAAGGTCCCATGCATTGCTATAGCCCTCGACATCGTAGGTGTCACTGTAGACCTCGACATCGCAAGCATCGCTATAGCGCTCAACATCGCAGGTGTCGCTGTAGATCTCAAGGTCCCATGCATTGCTATAGCGCTCAATGTCGCAGGTGTCGCTGAAGACCTCAAGGTCCCATGCATTGCTATAGCCCTCGACGTCGTAGGTGTCACTGTAGACCTCAAGGTCCCATGCATTGCTATAGCCCTCAACGTCGCAGGTGTCGCTGTAGACCTCAAGGTCCCATGCATTGCTATAGCCCTCGACGTCGTAGGTGTCACTGTAGACCTCGACATCGCAAGCATCGTTGTAGCCCTCGATGTCGAAGGTGTTACTATTGGTCTCGTTAGTGCAGCTTTCAATATACTTGCTCTCGATGTTGAAGGTGATACCGTAGAATTCGTTAGTATATATGTCACTGCAACTGCTCTTAACGTTGAAGGCGTTGACAAGAGCAACAGCTGTAGAGTTATCCACTTTCTTCGTTGTCATCCAAAAATTCGAATGAATTTTTTGGCAAAGCATCTGGTCCGTTTAATAAATCATTAAAATAATCCCAGTTAAAATCTGTATGGTATTTGTTAAAATCCTGGGTAGATAAGCCATGAAAATATTCTTCATACGAGCACAACATGCTAAAACGGACAAAACAGACAAACAACTGTACACAGTGGAAGGGGGCATAGAGGCTAAAGCCCTATTTACAAAAATTTCGAATTCCCAGGTAAACATCCAAGAAGACTGATTTCTCTCCTCCAACCAGAAGTCAGAAAACCAACCGCAAAGCCCCCTCTTTTCCACACCCCGACTTTCAAATATCTTCAAACCCTCACCCTAAACCTCTGAGACAAACCTCTCTGCTAAGGTTGATCCTCCAAGAAATGAACAACATTTAATTTATCTCTAAAATCACTTCTGCTTCATAACAAATAAATTATGATTAATTAATAATCAATTAAAAGGGTTGGTAATGCATTAGAGATTCATGCAGTCAGTAAAGCAATATATAATTTATAGAAAATAAACAAAGTATAATAATTCATAAAAACCAATCATGCTTGCTATTAACACCATTTCTTGATTCTCTAAGATTACTTTAACCTTTTAATGGAAGTATTATTTACTCTTTTTTTTTAAACTTTAAATGTAATTACTCTTTAATATAATGAACTATTGTGTTTCATAATATTTTATGACATCAGCTAATATTTCTGCAGAACCTAAATTTTCATATAATAATTTTTAATCACAATATTTCTTATCAAAGTCAAGAATCATGTTACACTTTACAATCTAATTTTAGTATATATGTTACTGTTTTCTTAATCTGTATATTGTTAATTCTATTTACGGTATCCATATACGGATATTTTCCACTAATTTGCCCGAACATGTTTTCAATATGGTTAAAATTCTATTTTTTAAGATAGTTTTAAAATTTTTGGTAACGGTTAATGTGTACGGGGAAATAAAATGGTTACATAAATATTTGTTCATTTTAATATATGTCTTGTGTATTTCTTTAAATTTATGTATATTTTCCAGCATTATGGAGCTTGCAAAGTGAATATTAATTTTTATCAAGTAGAAAGCATAATTATTTGCGCAAGAGTTTTCAAACAGCTAGGAAGATGTTTTGTCCTTGGTATCCTTAACGGTTAAAATCGTTGAGCTGAACTGCCCTTCCCACCAGGACAGACCAAGGTCCTTGACAGATTGCTTTGTGAAAAGACACTTTCCCTAGGGTATAATAGAACCGAAATGTGTTCTGCGAGGGTTTGTTGGAGTCAGGTGGGCACCCTTTGAGATCTCTGTTTCTGTAGTTTGTACTATTGGAAAATGTTGAAATTTAAACTTGAAGTTGTATTACTCTGGAGAAGGAGCGGTCACACTACTAAGGTTGTAGACCTCTAAATAAAATGGGTTTTTTCACATCTGGAGATATTGGCAAATGCCATAAGTTTAAGATTTCGAAGTGAGTATAAATTCATTAGCTAATAACGTTTCATTGGAAATTTTCCATGCTATTCATTTAAGTTTAAGCATATATAAAATTGAGCATATCTACCTTTTTCTTTTTCAGGAACAAATTTACATTTCTTTATTTAAGAGTGATACATTCATTATTCCTTTTATGTTTATAAGGTTTCAAACATAGCCAACCCAGCTTGAACTCGAACCTAGCTTATATTAACCATGTCTTACCCGATATGGTATATTATATCACAAGTTATAGAAAAGCGGTTAGCATGCTTACTTCCAGAATTTTTCTATGGGTTTTTCTTTACACCACTCGTAAGTGTTAATGTAACACACTTTTTTCAAAAATTTAAGAATCTCTCTCTCTCTCTCTCTCTCTCTCTCTCTCTCTCTATCTCTCTCTCTCTCTCTCTCTCTCTCTGTTATGATATTTTAATTACTATTCTTTAGAAAACAAATATATTTTTAAAAAGGAATAGGTAAAATTCTTTTCAAACATAAATTTATTGGCTATATATATATATAACTCTCTCTGTTAAAATTACAGTGTTCCAAAACACAGAAGTTAATACAGAGTGTTGCAAAACATACACAATTAACTATAGGATGTTCCAAAATTGTTAAAACTATTTCATTTCAAAACAAAGTCGAAATGGTTTACTCCAGTGTGCTAATAACTTGCTGGTATTCTATTTACACTGCATTTTCTGTGTGCAAGAACAGGTGATTTCATTGTCTTGATCTATCTTTACGAACTAGTGGATTGTATACAACCAAATACATTTTATACTAAATTTCACTCATTAGTTCTCTCATCCCAAATAATGCCATATCACTTGAATAATATCCAGAGGTGATTCGGGAGGATAATCATCATAGTCTGTTTTACCACAGTCAGACATCATTGCACAAGTTAGCACTAATTTTGAATTTTCTTCGGCAGAGAAGAGTGTCGATTTAGATCCATATAATTTACATAATTGTTTGAATGAGGGGAAATTGTATTCTTTTTGAATATCTATTACTTTCCCATTATACCCACTTTCTAAAATGCATTTGTGTTCAACTCTACTTACATATATTTCACAATTATTTAGGTAATGTTTTCAAATATCTTCAATATTCTCATACTCTATACATCCACTCTACCATTTTAAACCAATGGTGATGGCTAGTAACCCATCGATTAGATTCCTTGTATTTAGGAGTTAGATATGTCCAGTCAAGTGGTGCTTTGAATTGAATACAGTTTTATGTCCCGCCATATCAGTAATAGCTAATTCTGTAATGATAAATATTTTTTCTGTACATTGAAATCCTTGCACATTGCAAAACATCTCGTTGTAGCCATGGTTCATCGCCATTTGACTCAATTAATTATTTTAACCAGTTTATTTTTTTCATTGTAATTTGCTAATCTATTGTCAATTATCAGAGTGTAAGCTTGTGTATTTGCCAGAATTGGTGTATTTTCAATAATTCCAATTCATGAATTAATCAAATTATCTGTAATTTTATCGCCTTGTTTGCTTACATCAAACACAAAAAACATTTCTCTACTTTTAAATGTTTTGGGTTCTAGGATTGGTGAACTGGTTTTGTTATAATACATTTCTTGAAACTTTGTAAACATATAATAGGAAATAAGGAATTCCCCATTGCCAAAGTTCATATTTAAATCCATATAAGGGTAAGCTTGACTGTTTCGGTACAGTTTAATATTTTTAATACCACAATTATTTAATTCTGATCTATTAGCTTTTAGATTGTTATGTCTATTTGTTTGAAAACAAATTACAACATATCTTAGTTTTTCTGACAAAAAAACTTGATTTCACACTCCACACCATTTCTTGAGCTAACAGTAGAGTTGGAAAAATCTAATCCACAATCTGAATGCAATGTCTACAGTCTTCCCTTTTTCGATCATTTTAAAAATTTTACATGTTCACAAGTGTTAATTTCTATATGCAGCATCAACCATTCCACACTGCTTAATTCAAATGTAACACCTTCCCCATTATTAGCGGTATCATATATGGCATTCAAATGTGTATTGCTGAATAGAATAACTAATTCTGGTTTAGCATTTAATATGGCATGTTTGTAGTCTTCAGCAAAGCCCAAAATCATACGTAATGGTATAAGAAGTTTGTATTTTCCACCTGGGTTTATTTGTAGTGAGTTATCACTAGCATTGCACCACCCAGCCATAATCCCTGTATAATTATGGTTTACAGTTCCAGAGAGATAGTTCTTTATTGTGAAAGTAATTCCAACATCTCGTGTTTGATCGATTTCCACTCCATTTTGGCAGATACACAACTCTGTCGATTAAATTAAGTATTCCATTTCTTACTATCTCTGTAGTCGTTGGATTACTTGCATCTGCTGTTTTTTTAATTGCTCCTCGAAACCTTAAACTTGATTTCGATGGTAATGTGTTAATATCGTGATTTTGTATTGAAATTACTTATTTCCAAAGGGTATGTATATATGGACCTGCTTGGAATGGTTAATACACATGTATTTCTGTATTGGTGATTGCATTTTCATAACTGATTGATTCTTCAATACTAAGTATGTCTTCCATTTCTATTAACCGTATAGCCTAATTATTTTTAATACATTCTGTTGTCTCGTGTTAACTTTATGGGTAACTTATTTAAAGTGGGCATTTTATGCTTGCATTTACATCTTTTTATACTTCCTTTATTCGAAATATGTTCCTTTGTGAAATAGTTCTTAAATGCACCATCTTCTTTATATCCGAATTTACTATTATACACAATACCCATTATGATTGTAATCCGCAATGCAAATGTTTGTATTGCTTTTTTACATGTAAACTGATGGTAATTTCTTTGTTTCTAAAATTAATAAATTTGCCATCTTGATCGGCTATTATAACAACTGTTTCATCAACACAATTTACTATTACTGGAAGATATATCAAAGTATTTAGTTCTTCAATTATTTGATATCCTGGAGACACAGCACATGTGAATTCATGTATTGTATTTGTCGGTTTTACATTGAAATATGAACCACCTATAATATTAACATTTATACAACATAAATCTACCAATAAGATATTAACCTGTTTTTATGATTCATGCAATTGATTACTTGGATATACTCTCCATTCGTAACCTAACATATTTGCAATTAAATTGTCTTCCAAGAAATCGATATTGATATTACTATACTTTGCACTAGTTAACATATTTGGATTTCCACATATTCAGAAATGTACATCATCAGGTAATGCCTCTTTAATGAATGTTTATAAGTCATCCGATTCATAAGATCCTACCGGTATCACAATCTTGTAGGTTTTTTCACCAGTATTAGTCATAAATGATTGGTTATGCATATCAATGTGTGGTATGGTGTTGTAAGTAATGAATTCGATTAGACTTATTTGTCATGCTCCATCTAACTCCAAAGCTGGGAAATATACCACAAGCAATTGCAACGAATTTCCACTTAATATCAACGTAATTGACATATTACTATTATGTTTTACTATTTTGCTTACTTATATAGCTTATTTATGATCAAAAAATGTAAACATAAATGTCCACAATTGATTGTATTTGGTAATTGTTCTGTTTTGTAATTGTACCTTAATTGAACGGTTTTTTTTTAAATATAATTACGTATTTAAATTGGAGAATGTAAATCCACGAAACTGTCATAATACAATTATTGATTATCATTTTTATTTAATACAAACCAATGCATTCCTTCATGTTATATCAAATCTAATTTAACTATTGTATGTTCATGAAGATTAAGTTTTTTTTTGTTTTATAAATTAAAACATCTCTCTTATGCACACCTTGGAAAAAGGAAATATCCTGTTTCTTTACAAATACATTAATATCTTTGTTTGTAAGTGCACATTTGGAAGACTATTAAGGACTTTGTGCATTTTTTTCCATTTAGAGTTTTTCGTCCTTATCCAACTTTATAAGGTTTCAAATACATTCCTTTACCTTTTGATTTAACTGCTCTACTAATTGCCGAAATCCCTCTGAGGATTTATCCAAGAGCTGTAAATGCTGGAAATAGAAACTGAATGATTCCTCGTTTCTTTGTGTTTCTTTTAGTTTTACATTTTACACTCATGCCTCCCTTTACCTTTGCGGGCATCACTTTTCACCTGTAGATGTAGATGAATTCTTCCTTGTATTTAGGAAGACAGCTGTATAATTTATAGGGACAATTTTTTGCAATGTTAAATAATTCATTCATTTTAAGACACATGGAAAGTCACATAATTATGATAGTTTACCACTTGTCGACACCAGGTTATTCATTTGCAATTCGATGAGTTCTTCGTGTAATTTATTCGTAGGTAGAGCTCATTTAAACACTCTGAAATTATTTTCTCTCTCGTGCAACCCTTTATTCGTTTGGAATAATATTATCTTTCAAAGTCACCTATCTAACAACACCGTTTATGAGTAATATCACTATCAAACAAAACAATTTACACTTAGGCCACTCTTGCACAAAACTCACTATATATACTATGTACCCAATACGCCACACCTCATCCGAGTGCCAGAGCTCAGAGGGCGAGGAGGAACCAGAGCTGCTCCCCTCAAAACGTAAGAAAGAAGATCATTAGTACAATCTTTCACCAAACACAAAAACATTTAAAAAAATTATCCGATTAAAAATTAACCCTTTCAATACATTTAACCATGACAATAAATTTATCCATTTCAATAAATTTTACCCTTTCAATTTAATTGCCCCTTTCAATTTTTGATTAAGCCTTTCAATAAATGTAATCACCCCTTTCAATCAATTTAACCTTTTGATATAAATATAGGTAGTATCTCTTTTGAGTTAGAACGCCCCCGCCCCTACAACTTATGTAAAACTACAATTTAACGAAAAATCAGACACGCCTGTGTTTACAGAGGTATTAAACGCTTGATACGTGGCATATTTACGAAATAACTAAATACTTATAATACATGGGGTGATTTTTCAAAGGTTTGTGTTAAAACGCCCGACGAAACCGTGAATGAACTATAAATCGTTCACTTCAGTTACTAAAAATAATATAATCATCTTCATTCACAATAATTATCGTTGATGTGGTGTGAAGTTCTTTTAAGACCCTGACGTTCATTAACGAAACAACGAAACTATGTCCATGAGAATCATATTTTCAGGGGAAAATAAATTTCCCTTTATAAAGTAATCCAAATTATGTTCGGGCGTAGTGTTCTAAATGTTAAACATTAAAACAAAAAAAAAATGATAACCGTAAATGAAATTAATAAATCACTGAGTCTTGGCACGATCTAACGATTCGCTGTCATATAATATGTTTTTAAAATTGTGTTTTGAAAAGTTAACTTTCACAGGCGCAGTATCCAGTATACGGGTTGTTGCACACGAAACGATTTTGAAGACAGATCTATGCTGCACCCGGAAGATATCAATGTCCAGTGATGGGAATTCCTTCACATATTGAAGACGTCATTCGTTGTTAAGAATATACTTCAGTCCACAAACATCTGCTGTCACTAATACTGAAAGGGGCCGCGGTGGTGTAGTGGTCCGACTACTTGGCTCCCACCAAGGCGAACCGTGTTCGAATCCAGGATTTTTGCATGTAGGGAATCAAACCGGACGACGGGCTCTCTCGGGAGCTCCCGTTCACCCCGCCCTCGCTTTCCGGCGCTGCTCCATACTCACCTCACTTCACCCTCATCGGCTCTCAAGACCTCGATGTTAAGAGCCACCCAAATCTCTCCACTCCAATCTCTTCACTCGGGCAACATGTTCCTCACTGTCTGCAGTACATGCGAGATTGAGTTTCCTTGTTTCTGACTGGCCCAATCACAGGTATGTTGATCTGGCAGTGAACGCACACGATTCGCTTGCGAAAAAAAAAAAAAAAATGCGAATGTGTGACCCTCCGTAAAAGTAGTAGGATACCATAGTGGCTTGGAGACTACTTTCGCACAAATATCTGCGCAAAGAAATTACTATATCTATTTATTGGTCCGGAGATGTGAGAGAGCAATACCTAGGGACAGGTGTATTTCGCGATGTCCATGCTAGACTTCAATATCCTACGTCCACAAACCACAACTTAATGTGATTATTGGCCGCGTGTGTACGTAAGAAGACTTGTTCTTACTTGACTGGGTCAATCGTAATAAAGTATTTCGATTCTGAACGTCCATGATTCGCTTACAGGCACTTGAGGCGAGTGACATTTAAAACCATCCAACCACGAAAGTGCGTGTGAACAAAAATGTTTTGAAGTACAACTGGTCTTGAAAGCATTTCACGAAAAACACCTGTTTCTAGCAATACCACAGAGTATGGGCTATTCACGGTCAAGTGAGTACTTTTAGAAGCCCTCTCATTTGGAATAATATACAATAAATATATTTTATTTCAGCCTTAGACGTTATCTTCCTAATGCTGTGTAATATACACACTTTGTTTATTACATACATGGCAATATTTATTTAAAAAGGTCAATACAGGATTAAAAAATGGCTGAAAGGAAAACGTAACTAGGGCTTCAAAAGTGTTCACGTTACCTTGAACTGCCTATAGGTAAGAGTACGTATGTGATATGACGTGACTGTTCATTTTACATTGGCGTAACCATTCACTGCTTGACTGCGGATGGCTCTGAGGCAGGCATTGCGTTTGATTGGGTAGTGCGTGCTGCGATTGCTTGCCTGTTGGTAGGGACAGGTGCTTTCCGCGAAAATATTTATGGCAGTGCTAGACTCCAACTCATATACTACACATACATCCAGAGAATATCTGACGGTTGTCACTCTCGGACATTCGGGATATCCAAGGACATCCAAGATTAGCAAAGTTACATTCAATAGACTACCAAAAGATATCCAAACGTCCGCCCAATTTCCAAAATATGTTATAGATCTTTTGGGTTTCCTATATACTGCTTTAGATGTCGCCACTTACCTTAAGTAACGGCCATTGGTGGTTTTGTAGTATTCCTTTCAGACCCACTTTAATTTATGGATTCAGGTGTTGCAAACAAAAAAAAACATTGTGGTGCGTACTGTATTTCAGTAGATACAATACTCGTTTCGTTGTCACAGCCAATGAGCTGTAAGCTATATGTTCCGCTACAGTTATATGAACCAGTTATGACCTAGGCCAGTAAGACGGTTTGCGAATCGTTTACACACAGGTGAGATCATTGTTTATTGAGCTTCGCAATGTGCAGTACAGACCAAAAATTACCTACACTTGCGCAATGTATACAATTGTGTACACTGGTTCTGAATGGGATAACCAGAGCCGCGAGTATTTCGCGAGTTGTTATGGCAGCAGGCTAGGCTTTGCAGTCGTCTATACACTCAAGACCCTATCGTCTGCCTATTGGTTACTGCGATCAAGTGGTGCCTTCGAACAGGGCTGCTCAAAGTTCACCCACCTTACTGCTTCCTGCTTATTACTGGCGCACAGTTAAACGGGGCGTGTACAAACAACGACTATCCAATCACAGTGGCAGGAAAAAACAACACGTGTTCGAAGTCTACCTCGCGCCAGAAGGAATTCGCGAAATGCTCGGGGCTCTAGTAATATTTAATGGATAGGGACATGCAAAATTCGCGTTATTTTCTTGCACCATGCTGGATTCCAAGATCTTATACATCCATTTGACTACTCCAATAGGCTGACAATTTGCGTTGTGTGCCCAGACGGGATCTCGAGCCAATAACAAAAGTTCAACCGCAAAGTGACTAATCACCTTATAACAAGTTCACTCAATTAAAGACTACGTTCAGCCAATGAACTCACGGATTATTCTCAAGTAGATATAGGAAAGTGAAGCCTAACCCAGCCCCAAATAATAATGCGAATTTTGCAGTCTATACTAAGGGATATCCGGTACGTGGTAAAACTGGTATCTGCTACTAGATATCCGAAGGATATACATTAGAGCTTCACTGTAGGACTTAGGTGACTTTTATATATTGCGGATATAATTAAGATATCCGGTGGATATCCTGTGATATGTAGAAATATAATACGCCCACAACCACAACATTATTTGGTTATTGGCAGCGATGTCTACGTGAGGGGATATGTTCTTATTTGAATAGCCGATTATAATAAAGTACTACGTTACTGAAAACCTATGATTCGCGGAAACACACTTGAGGCACGTGACATTTAGAGTCATCCAACTACGAAAATGCATACGATCTAAAGTATTTTGGAGTACAACTGGTCTTGAAATCTTTTCGCGAAAAACACACGTCCCTACCTGTTGGCTATGCGTATGGGCACCTGTTTTACGCGAAAAGAATTCAGGACAAGTTGTGATCCAACGCACTTTAGTTCGGAACCACTTTGGTGACTGGGTCATTTGAATTGTTACACATCTTATCTGCCTGCCCGCGAATCACGGACGGTCAGTATCGGAGAAACTTAACTCTGGTTGGCTCACTCATGAAACAGACAGTCTTCACGCGAACGCAAGCGGCCGATAGTTAGAGCGAGTGATTTTTCGCGAAAAATATAAGTACACGGTAGACTCCAATACTGCTAGAGAAGGCGTTTTCATATTTGACCTGGACCAATCAGAATTTGGCAACATCGGCACGGCTCCTACATGATTCGTGTGCAGGCAGTTAACACGTGTCAACAAGTAATTCAGCCAATCAAGATAGGTAAACGACCCCACAGTGTTTTGAAACATAACTTGCCTTGAAATCTTTTCGCGAAATTTCACTACCCCTACTGATAGTCAAAATGAAGATATTGACGTCTAGCCTTCCCGTAAATATTTTCGCGAGAAACAGGTGGCTCTATAGTTATGGGCCATAAATTATAGCAAGTCTGTAAGGATTAACCCATTCAGACACAGTGCACACAATTGTGAACATTACGCACCTGTAGGTAATTTTTTGTCTGTACTGCACACTGCGAAACTCAATGACCAATGATCTTACCTGTGGGTAAATGTTTCGCAAACCATCGTACTAGTCTAGGTCATAATTTGTTCATATAACTGCAGCCGAACAAATAGCCTACAGCTAGGGATAGGAAAAATTCGCGAGTGCAGTGACCCGTAGGCTAGACTCCACAGTCATATGTATACTTGAACCTCAGATGTTTGTTCATTGGCTGCTGCCCCATAGAGTAGCCAGTGTTACTTCACACCTGGCAGTATGGCACTCGCCACTTGTTTCCTTGCAAGTCTGCTATTGGCTCAGAGTCGTCCAGGGCGTGTCTAATAAACTGCGATCCAATTGCAATGTCAACGTCAGTGCACACGTGTTTGACGTCTATCTTGTCCTGAAATGAACTCGCGAAATGTTCCTATCCCTACCTACGGCTCTTTGGCTGTGACAAAGAAACAAGTTTTGTGTTGACTTCGGTACAGCACGCATCAAAACATTTTTTTTTATTTGCAACATCTGAAATTAAAATTAAAGTGGGTCTGTAAGGATTAAAATGTTAATTGTTCACGTAAACTTGAATAAAATAAAGAGGAGTATTGTCGGGCGTGGCCGCTGCGGAATGTACAAGTTGTCGGGACTTTTTCTTTTTTTCCTAAACTACCTTATTCTAAGTGGAGTGTGAAGGTAAGGCCTGAAGGTAGGGCGGGATTTTATTGCGTCTCAGGGCTAACCCCTTACGCCTACAAGGAAGGAAAATCATGCAAGGAGACATGCATCGCGGCAAAGAGGGATTGGGCAGCCATGGCCTGCACTTTGGGGCCATGACTACCTCCCTAAGTGTACTTAGATATAGTCTTAACTATGAAGAGCAAGGGAAAAACCGTCGAGAGAGACGTAAAAACCCTTGCGATAGAGAAGGAAAAATTTCAAAATTATTTCACGCAGTAAATTAAATTAAATAGAATGCTACAGGAGACATTGTGTTTGGGAACATGCTCTTAGTTAATGGAGTTGGAAAGACTAGGGGGGAGGGGGCGGGAGCTTGTTTATTGTTAACTTGATGCCGGCAGTAACAAGAGAGGTGTATGGGCGCCTCTCTGGTGGGAGAAGTGACGCTATTGGGCCTCTTCTCCCCCTCCCGATCTCTTCTATGAACCTGAAAACTAAAGGAGAGAAAGTGAGCTGCCAGTAAGTGTCAGCAGGACTAGCTCTTATTGGTTTTTACTGGGACGTTAAAAGACGGTGAGGACCTGTGGAAGTAAGATCAAATTAATCTAGCCTAATTGAACTAGAATACTATCCTAAATATATCAAATAGTAGCACATGTCCTCGGGGACTTACGTGTCTAAAATAATGCTGTGCTACCTCGCAGCGGCCAGTCTCTGTAGCCATAGGCTGTGACAAAGCATATCTATGGCAATATGCTGTAAGTGCACGGAGTTTCGCTTCTTAAGGTAATTCTGTGCTACCTCGCAGCGAGCATATCTCTGTAGCCGTAGGCTCGAACAGAGCCTATTTGCACTCTAAGTGTTACGAGTGCCCGGAGCTTCATAACCTAAGGGAGGGGGGGGGGGACTGTAGTTGTTGGGAAGTCCAGTGCGTCTGTATCCCTGGGGGACCGCTGCTTGTTCCAGGAACAGCTCGACCGACCCTGGAACACCCCCTCCACCAGACCACAATCTTCACACTTATGTAATGAGGTCAGTCGGTGAGATGCGCTGAATCATGATCGCTGCAGCCGTAAACAACTGTACAACAGTTGGCGCGACACGTCGCTTTCACGCTGCTGCCTTTTCTGAAAATAACACGAGTTGATGGGGGGGGGGGGGGGGGGGGTTTGGGGGGGGGGAAGTTAGCGAGCAAATGATTCGGCACGGAGTAGACGAGTACGGTGACATACAAATGAGAAAATAGTGCTCATAAGTAGGGGACTTGCAAATTTCGCGTTATTTTCTGGCAACATGCTAGCATTCACCGTTCGAGACGGTGCAATAAGTTTATTGGTTTCTACAGCAGTGAAAACACATTTTCCTGTTTGTCTTGATTGGACGTGACTGGGACAGCTTCTCGTTAGTTGTTTGCTATTGGTCCAAAGTCGTTCAGGGCGTCTCCGAACAAACTGTAGTCCAATGAGAAACGCAGTACAGAAGCACAAATGTTTTAAGTCTAGTCTGCGCGAATTTTGCACTCATAAGTACAGATGATGGAAAGTTGCGAAAATTTTTTGAGCCAACATATCTTCTATACCAATCTAACTAGTTTATTATTTCATGATTGGATGAACAAGGTTTTAAGTCGACTAATTTGTTTGCAGACCAATCACGAACATGCTGCCTTATAGTATCAGAATCCTCGATGGGCCAATGGACTGGGGTAGTAATTTCATACATGCATGACAGCCAATAAGTAGGGATAGGAACATTTCGCGAGTTCAATGACCTGTAGGCTAGACTCCACAGTCCTATGTATACTCGAGCTTCAATTGTTTGTTCATTGGCTGCTTCCCCAGCGAGTAGCCAGTGTTACTCCAAACCTGGCAGTATGGGATTCGTAAATTGTTTCCTTTCCAGTCTGATATTGGCTTAGAATCGCTCAGGGTGTGTCTAATAAACTACGATCCAATTGCAAAGGCAACTTCTGTGTATACGTATGTGACGTCTACCTTATCCTGAAATGAACCTGAGAAATGTTCCTATCCCCACCAACAAAGAAGGAAAATTGTCGCACATGTGACAGTACGTTGAATCCTAGCAAACAGCCAACTTTTCCTGCCATATACCATAATTTCTACTGATAAGTCGAAAACACGTCGGGTCGAGTGGGGAGAGTCCATTGTCGCTGCACAAAGGGTCGGGGTTGCTCAGTTCACTAGTGACAGCCGCCGAGAGCGGTTGGGCGAGAGCTGTTCCACATGTGCATATTACATGTAAAAAAAAAAATAACTAGGTCGCGCAGCGCGGTATTTAACTGTGCGGTTGTAGAGAGATGATGTTATCAGTTTGGCGTGTACAGCGCCAGCAGAGTAACGTGGTTTCTCTCCCACGTGGGAATCGTGTCCGACGATGCCGCTGGTCGGCAGGTTTTCTCGGGGATCTTCCCTGCTCCCCCGCCCTTGCATTCCGACGCTGCTCCATACCCACCTCATTTCACCTTCACTCACCAGTTCTAACGACTTCCGCTCATACGACACACCCTGTAGGACTGAGAACCAATAGTAATCACTCAGCACTCTGGTAGCTTCATTCCGTGTGGCCGGGTCAAGCAGGAGAGTGAGTTTTGTCCGTGGCGGTAGCCAATCAACAAGTGACTTCTGCTCGAGAATGTAAACTACTCTGGAGTGCTTAATGAAATTTTTAACGTGAAATGGGAGGGTCACTTCAAATGTTGGGTTGAGTTGAGATATTTGAGCGGCCCTTAACAACAAGGTATTGAGAGCCGATGAGTGTGAAGTGAGGTGAGGATGGATCAGCAACGGAATGAAAGAGTGGGGGTAAACGGGAGACCCCCGAGGAATCCCGCCGACCAGCGGTATCGTCCGGGACGATTCCCACTTGCGAAAAATCCGGAGTGACCCGGCCGGGG
This sequence comes from Dryococelus australis, assembly GCA_029891345.1. NCBI lineage: Eukaryota > Metazoa > Arthropoda > Insecta > Phasmatodea > Phasmatidae > Dryococelus > Dryococelus australis. Next base: position 92,293,403 of record CM057005.1, read on the forward strand.
ATTGAACTCGAGGTTCGCCATGGTGGGAGGCGAGCAGAACCCCGTCTCTATTAATGAGAAATGATTCATACAAATTATTACCGGTTTTTTTTTTAGGTCGGGATGGATGCAAATTCAAGATGTAATGGCGAGCAGGAGGCGACCTTGAGAATGTTTGTGCGATGACGTCATAGGCGCTGGCGTGACACCATGAGCCACGAAGACGCCAGCGGTTCTGGGTAGGTGCGCCACTTCTCGCCGGAGATATCAGAAGCACCGCTGATTCAGCCAAGGTCCCTGTGATTTTCCCTCAGCGGAGATCAATCGAGCAACGCGGCGTGTCCAGCCAACAAGCGTGGCAGAGCTAGGGTCAACTCTCTCATAGCCTCTAAGCGCAGAGCACTGAACTGGCGTGCAGCCTTGCCGTCGATAACGCGCCTCTATGGGAATTTCAGAGGAGACCCTACCATTTTATGACATAATAGTTAGGGATAGGAACATTTCGCGGGTTCATTTCAGGACAAGATAGACGTAAAACACGTATACACAGAAGTTGCCTTTGCAATTGGGTCGCAGTTTATTAGACACGCCCTGGGCGATTCTAAAGCCAATAGCGGACTGGGAAGGAAACAATTCACGAATCCCATACTGTCAGGTGTGGATTAACGTTGGAAACTCTCTGGGGAAGCAGCCAATGAACAAACAACTCAAGCTCGAGTATACACAGGACTGCGGAGTCTAGCCTACAGGTTACTTAACTCGCGAAATGTTCCTATCATTAATAATAATAAAAATAAAGGTTTGATACACGTCTGTGTTCTTTATACTTTAAAATGAGCGTGATAACAACAATTTGAGCAATTTTCATTATCACAGAAACATGCTCAAGAGGGAAATGGGGAAAGTGAAAAACGTACACAGGCCCGTAATGTTTCTTAAATGCTATTCGTAAGCAGCCCTCTCTCAAACACGTTGTACGATTTTTTAATGAAACGTTTTCTGCACACGGTGAGCTGTGCAGAAAAGGCGGCCGCCTTATAAATAGCACGGCGAAAGACGATGCTGGCAAGAAACCGCAGCGATTCGGCTGCAAATTTACGAGGGAATTTGAACTGGTGGAAAGGACTGTGTGTCACTACTAGCCTTTGATAATTCCGACCAGGAAAAGAAAAAAAGAGAGTTTGCTGAGATATTCCGGCAACATGTTCACAAAGCCTGTATAGTCTGTTTAGACTTGCAACATTCTCGTTATCTTTCGGTGGCAGGATAGGCTGCACTGTCTTATAAACAAGCGAGCACAACCTGCGGTTTCATTGGCCGCTGCACTTTAATCATCGTCACGTACCTGCTTCATATCCTTGAAAGAGATCGGCCACTCCATCGCTGGACTAATATTACTGTCTCAGGGAGTTCTCCGAGGCGTGATAGACATATGTCCAGCCAGTGACTGAAGTCTGTCAAACGCACAGTAACTTGCAGTTTTACATGTCTCTACCCAATGATGTGTTTGGTTGTTTCCTAAATATGTTATATTAGGCGTTTTCTACTTCTGTTGACATGAAAGTCTCTTATTTCTGGTTAAAATTAAATTTTAATTACGTTTTTAACTATAAGCACTTCATTTATAATTAATATCAATAAAAACAGCCAAATCATAGTTTTCGGTAACAGCTAATATATAGGGATAGGAAAATTTCGCGAATTCATTTCGTGACAAGATAGACGTCAAACATGTATACAGTGAAGTCACCTTCGCAATTGGATCACAGTTTATTAGACCTGCCCTGTACGCCTCTGAACAAATAGCAGACCTGCAAGGAAACACCTTGCGAATCCCATAACTGCCAAGTGTGAGCCAACAGCCAATGAACACACGGATAAGGCTCCAGTATGGAGAGGACTGAGGAGTCTAGCCTACAGGTCATTGAACTCGCGAGATTTTCCTATCCCTACTAATATGAAATGGTTCCTAAGCAAAATATATTTAAAATGAGCACGCATAAATGCGGCGCGTTGTCCATTTGGTGTAGTTTTCTAGACTCATCTGAGATTTGTTTGCATAAGGCGGAACAATAGCTTGAAAGTAGATTTTTTTAAATAATAAAGTACTTCTATACTGAACGTCCTAGATTCATGGACAGACACTTGAGCACGTGACATTTGAAATAATCCAACCAACCACGAACGTGCATATCAACAGAAGTGTTTTGGAGTAAAACTGTTCTCGAAATATTTTCGCGAAAAGCACCTGTCCCTAGTGATCACGCGCATGGCAAACTATTAATTTTACTAAGTGTAGGAATAATATCCACAAACATTTTCCCAAAACTTTTAATTCGATGTAAAATCATACAAGTATTTTCTCGTCGTCGTTAAAAAACTTTACTGGGTGCATGTGATTCAGTGTGCACATCGTTAACCCCTTCTCATATCACCCCCCGAGTATACTGGTTCACGTCAGACATGTTGCTGGATAGGCGAAGTCATGGTCTGTGCTGTACAATGTCAGAAACTAGCACCAATAGAGATAGCCTTTCCCTGGGCAATGCTATTGGCTTCTACTGACGCGGTAAATATTTTATTTGGTTCCTTCCTGTGCTGTGGATCTATTGAAACCCTTTCCTTATGTTCCTACTATCAGTAGTTATAAGAAATTTGTAAGAACTATTCACGCTATTAATTTCTTCTTTTGCAACTTCTGAAACTACTAAAAATTAAAGTGTACGTCGAGAGGTTAATATCAACTATAGGCTGTTCACGGTAAAATGAGCATTTTTGAAAGGCCTGTTTAAGGTCTACTTGTATGCACGTTGTGTATTATTCCGCCTTATGTAATATTAACATTGCCGTGGCCCTCATCACTTTATTCATGCGTCGGTCAAGTGCAACTGTGAAATTGTTAAAATATTAACACATTCAGGTCTGCATATATTTACTCTAATTGAATACAAGGTAGACCTGCACATCTTTACATATATAATTCTTCTGTGCGTGTGTATGTCACTGAACTCCTCCTAAACGGCTGGACCGATTTTGGTGAAATTTTTTGTGTGTGTTCAAGTGGATTCGAGAATGGTTTAGATTCACAATTCGGTCCACTACAAAATTTTTTTAATAAATTTTTTATTTATAAGTTATTGTTGATCTTGGAATGTTTTACATTGTATCCGGCAGACAGCGCTGCGATCGCGGTGTCGAATATCCAAAAATATTTCATTTTACTTCCAGTTTGTCCCGATAGTGGCGCTGCGATCAGATTCAGGAGAATTTCGTAACTTTGTGTTGTTATTGTGTTAAAATAAATCGCGTGCTAATTGAAATATTACATTCAGATGTAATTAGTGTGTGAAGGGTTTTGAAGCGTAGATAAAAACTATACATTGTGCAAATTCGGTGCGGTATTGAAGTGAGTATTTTACATAAATTCCTATCAAATTTACACGTGCGTTGATTAACAATCATCCTAACCTACAAATTTATTTGTGTAGTTAATTGATTTTATAACAAATTTTTAATATTGTTTTTATTTTAAATTGTTACTTATCGGAAATATTAAACAAATAAAAAAGAAATAAAATTATACATTATTTATCTAAAACAGGACAACGTCTGTCGGGTCCGCTAGTATTTATTATAATTGAAAACAAGTTAGAAGTGAATCACCTGTATACACCACTGCACGAACGGTCTATTCTGTTGGGTTCTGTATTCCCACTTACCACTCTTCTATTGGTCCACACCACACTGGGCGTGCTTACTGTGATATACAACGTTCCTCATTGGCTGGTCATCAGCCAATGGGATAGCAGAACTGATTATGCTCCAATCAAATGCCTCTTACCGTGTTAAAGTTTTACTGTCAATCTTGTTATTTTATAAGGGTATAACAAAAAAAATACTTTTTCTTTGCAGGAAAACTATAGTGGCAGGGCTGTATTATTCTTGTACGATCCTGTTGATACTTAAGAAATAGTCAACATTTCTGTACAGTAAAATATTACGGAATTTGTTACAAACAATTCTTTGGGAACAAGTTGCCAAAAACTTTCTTGTACCTCTACAAATATAATGCTGTAGATTTACATGTCATCATTTTAGAAAACATACGAAACTGTTTATTTAGCTCAATATTGATAGTAAACTTGGAAGTCTACATCGTTTCCTAGTTAGAACTCAATATTAGTTTCTCACATTTCTTCGCGAAAATTCCGAGAAATTTGGTTTATATTATTTGTAGTGTTACAAGAATACTTGAACAGAAATTTGTTACAGGGTGTGTTTTCTGAAACAATGAAAATACGCATAATTTTTTATTTGTCACGCACTCGTCATAAATTGATATTTTTAAATATTCAAATAATTGAATTCTAGTCTAACACATCACAGTGTTACAAAATGTTTGCATTCTTCTTTCGCGTGCAACGTAAAACTTTTTTTTTTTTTTTCTTCCAACTTTTCGCGATGTGGCGCCAATCATAGTTCTTATCGCTCGCGACGAGAACGCTAGCGACAAGGCTGTCTTGCCGCGGAGGCGACATCGCTGATGACGTTGGAGAAAACAGCCAATCAGGATCAAGAGTGTTGAAAAGAAGACATGTAAATATCATCATGTTTCTAAACAAGGGGAAATGAACGAAAAGCCACATAGTAATGTAGGCCTATATGTATTCATACTATAAATGTTTTGTCATCACGTCCTAATGTATGCGTGATATTATATGGAAATTGAAAATAAAATATTCCGAATTGAAATTATACAATAGTATTGCAAATACATTTAAAAAATGGTAACAACGAACAAAGGTTAATGTGGCGAAAAATAACGAAACTGTTTTTCTCGCATAGGAAAATGTTGCGGACCAGTGCAAAATAAGATGGTAAAGAAAATCGTATGACTAATGTAATTTCTGATTTGTTTACACGACCAGGCAATATATTACTCAGCACACTAACGAGAGCATCACTTTTGAACTGGGATGATAAAAGCTTCACATAAGGCCAACACATTTTATATAACCATTTATTTAAAATTTTCCGTGTACAATATAATTATAATTACAAAATGTTTACTTTTATTTTCATTTCAACACACAGTATCATTGAAAATATTTTTTTCTTGTTAAGTTTTTGTACGCTTATTGTAAATTATTTCCACATACAAAAATATACATTTTTGTGTAAATTAGTTGTATTTTGTGGAGCGCTATCTAGCTAGCACTTTGTATTTAGTGGAAATTAAGTTCTACTATGCGATTTACGTAAAAAAAATTTAATGGTATCTGTAGAATTACAGTTCTGTGAAAAGTTTCTCATAGCCGAACAAATTAGATTTTCGACCAAATGCGTAGTTAAATCATTTATTCTCAATATCTTTATATATAACAGTGTTTATTTGTGTGTTGTCAAATATCACTTGGCAGATGGCATGCTACTTCAATTTTTTTTCCTGCCAGCTGTATCGCATCGCGCCGCGTTGCATTATTGTGAAGGGCATTATCGGCGATACTTCGTGTCATTGCTGCCTGTCGCTACATAGCGTCGCCACATCGCGTCGCGTCGCACTATTGTGAAGGGCATTATCGGCGATACTTCGTGTCATTGCTGCCTGTCGCTACATAGCGTCGCCACATCGCGTCGCGTCGCACTATTGTGAAGGGCATTATCGGCGATACTTCGTGTCATTGCTGCCTGTCGCTACATAGCGTCGCCACATCGCGTCGCGTCGCACTATTGTGAAGGGCATTATCGGCGATACTTCGTGTCATTGCTGCCTGTCGCTACATAGCGTCGCCACATCGCGTCGCGTCGCACTATTGTGAAGGGCATTATCGGCGATACTTCGTGTCATTGCTGCCTGTCGCTACATAGCATCGCCACATCGCATCGCGTCGCACTATTGTGAAGGGCACTATCGGCGATACTTCGTTTCATTGCTGCCTGTCGCTACATAGCGTCGCCACATCGCGTCGCGTCGCACTATTGTGAAGGGCATTATCGGCGATACTTCGTGTCATTGCTGCCTGTCGCTACATAGCGTCGCCACATCGCGTCGCGTCAAGCTGGTTCCACAATAGTGCGATGCGTCGCGATGAGCGGTAGCCAATCAGGATGAAGCACATTCCATCGCAGTGCGTCGGCGTCGAGTGCGTTGCGCGAAATTCTCGAGTTTCAATTGTCTGCGTCAGCCTGCGACAGAGAAGAAGAAGTGTTTCGTTACAAGGAGAATAAAAACACTATTCTTTTATTATTAAATAACGACGATTGCGTTTAAGCCGATGTTTTCGTATTCGTATTTTTATTATTGCTGTGTGGATGTGCAAAATAGAAGACAAGGCTTCTTATACATATGGACAATGTCATACAATTCGTTAATTAACATCAAAATAATTATCCTTCGTCTATTATGTCTCGTTCCCGCTAGTTTTCGTCATACACTGCATTCATACTATCACGTGTTTACCTTCCACCACTTAAAACACACAGTTTCAACTTTTTAGGAGTCTTTTATTACATTCGTGAGGCATGCAAATGTAATTTCCACCCGTAAACTAGATAGCAGCACCATCTCAGAAGGCGTTCGTCGCCTTGTTGTGAAACAGCAAGTATAGCTCGTCGCACTATTGTGGAGCCAGCTTTATTTTGAAGAGGGCTTGGGTGTACGGTGGACGGTGGCACGGCTGGCTGCAGGCTCTCGGCATGGCTGTGGTGGTAGTGGTGGTGGTGGTGGTGTGGTTGACACTGGCCCATTTAGGTCCGGTCCGGCGGCTCACGAAGTGGCTGGACCAGTCAGTGGCCGGCAACAACGCTGCTCCTCCGCCAACCAAACCACGTGCGCGGCTCGCCTCTGAAAGGGCAGCTGAGAGGCTGCTTCGTGCTGCACGGCTAACTTCTCCGGCACATACACCCCCCCCCCCCCCCCCCCCCCGGGTAGAGACATTATACATCACCACTCGCTAAAAGCACAAATAGTAACACGTAAATGAAGCGAGTAGAAGTGAGGATATTCGGGCGGCTCTTAACGTCGAGGTCTTGAGAGCCGACGGGGGTTGTTGAGGTGAGCATGGAACAGCACAGAAATGAAAGGGTGGAGGGACGGGAGAACCCCGAGAAAACCCGACAGACCTGCGGCCTCGTCAGGCACGGTTCCCACATGCGAAAATACTGGTTACAGTGGCGAACAAAGAGAGATTTTCCGTATTTCGTATTTAGGATTGCATTTCCGTATATTTACTGTGCATTTTCGTAAAAATTTCCGTAAATATACAGAAAATTTTAACAGTGTACCTTAATTGGTCAGTCAGAATTAGATAACTCCGACAGTGAGTGTCCGTGAATCGCGGGCAGACACCTGCAAAGAGTGACTTTTAAACCACGCAATCACAAGCAGCTAAATGTTCTGTAATACTTTACAACCTGAATTGTTAGCAGAACAATCTAAATACTGTTAAAAGTTATTCTGTTGTGGGGACCATCTTTTCTGTAGCAGGGAGAGTGTTTTCTGTAATAGGATCTGTATAAATAGCTGTGAACACAATCTTACAGTAGTGTTGCCAAAACAGAACAAGATATTGTAAACTCAACGATGCTGTTTGGTAACTGCAACAGAATGTTCTGTAGAAATCACCACTTTTTTTTCGAAACTTTACAGAAAAAGTGTAGTAGCTACAACAGTATTGTGTATAATTATTCCAAAGATCATAGAACTAGTAGAGTTGACAATACAGAAGTTAAATAGAAAAACTTTCCTATTGTTAAGTAATATTTATTTCGTGGAGGTTGGTGACAATCTGTGAGGGTAATTTGCACCCTTTAAAGTGTTGATAGACTCCGCCTTAAGTGTAATAATAGCAACAAAGGTGCTGGAAGTTTCTTATTTGATTTTTAAAGACGTATATCACTCACACAAGCAGGACATAAAAATGAAATAACTACCGCCATATTTTTATTGGTACTACAAATTATCTGACGTGAAAGAAAAACCTGTCTACAAAAACGTTACACGTAAAAACATCTTTATGTCAGATGACACCTAATGTTGTATAATATAAACTTATATATAACATAAAGGAAATATTATTTTATTAAATAAATAAGCTAACTCATGCATGAATTCCAGTCGCGTCGCGATTCGTCTCCAAACAACTAAGTACACGATATTTTTTTAAAAAATTAAACAGTTTAAAACAAATACATTAAAAAGCCTGAATCTAATCTATATAATAGCCGAGCGATCTAAGGCGTCCGTCTATAAATACAAGGTCCGGCAGTTCGAGACTGCCTGCGCTTCCACAAGGAATTTTTCAAGTTCTGAAAAATAAGTTCAGATAGCAGCGCATCCTATGAGCCGACGAGAGAATTACAATAGACGACACAAGTTGGTTAGGGCTACCATGCCGCTCAGGAAAGGCAACAGAGCAAATAGTTGGTATCACTACACACTTTCGCTGGGGCCACCATACTTCTCAGTAAAGACAACAGAACATATTGTTAGCACTACCATATGTTACTGCTGGGTGGACAATCAGCTCTGTAGCCGCGTCAGAGCAGTATTGTAGGGAACACCATACTTCTCAGTAAAGACAACAGAACATATTATTAGCACTACCATATGTTACTGCTGGGTGGACAATCAGCTCTGTAGCGGCGTCAGATCAGTATTGTAGGGATTACCATACTGAACTGTAGTAAGAACCCTACTCGTTTGTAATCGCAACATTTTGATCTGTAGAAAGTAATGATTTCACTGATTCACAACGCACTGACTTTCTTCAATATGTTCTGTTGGCGTTTTCAATTACCCTTTAACAATATTCGTAGGGTAGCAACGACCAAACAGACCGTTGTCCCTATTTTAACAGTCTTGGAGTGTACCGGCTACAGAATTTTGGTTCTTACAACAATATTTTTCTTTCAGTGTGGTGGACGCCATCTCGGCACCACTCCCCAATCCCCTTGTCGCCGGAGACCCATTGGAAGAATATACACTATCTACCAAAAAGTAATTGGGCACACGTGAATGTAGGTATTTCAGTAGGTCAGTTGTGTGTTTCACGGCCTTCGGCGTAGGACCGCTGGTGTTTGTCCGTGATAGCATGAACACAGAGGCCTATTGTAACATTCTGGATGATGAAATGCTCCCAACAGTGTGGGGTTTTTACGGAATGGACCCATGTTACTTCCAGGATGACAATGCCAGGTGCCATGTTTCAAGGGCTACTGTGCAGTGGTAGGCCGACAACAATGTTCGCCGATTGGACTGGCCCGCCCAGAGCCCCGACCTCAACCCTATAGAACATCTTTGGGACGAATTGGATAGCCGGGCGAGGGCTCGTCAGGCGTGGCCAAAATCCATTGCTCGACTCATGGAATGTATGCAAGAGGAATGGCGACGAATTCCCATGGATGCCCTGCAAACACTCGTAGAGAGCATGCCAGACAGGATGGCTGCTGTTATAGCCGCAAGAGGTGGCCCTACGAGATTCTAACGGGGTGACAACCACCGAGCAAACATTGTGGACAGGTGCCCAATTACTTTTTGGTAGATAGTGTATAGTGAGGGCGAATTGAGAGTTTTAGTATATAGTCCTTCCATGACTTGATAACAAGAGATTTTTTTGTAAGTCCGATAGAAAATTAAGATTCTTATGGTTTCGGGTTTCGAACTGAGGGCTCCACGCCATGCCTAACCGATGGATAAGGCCTAAATGTGTACAGTATATTACGTGCGTATAAGCGCGTGAACTGACAAAAATCACGTAGAAAGTTCGTTAAAAAATGATTCGTAACTCGTGTCATTAGTAAAATTATTTACCGCTTATTTCGTTTTAACCCCCTGAATTATTCCCCTAAAACTCTCATTTCGCCCTCATTATAAAGCAGTCGACAGCGTCCTCCCAGATGTAAACCTAGTTTCCGCCCTGCGCGATCTCGCTAGATATATATCGCCTGTTGGAATACGTCTCACTTACACGGAGAGGTCAATGGGGAAGTAGAGAACTGGGACTTGTGAAGAGAAGAGGGGTAAGTTACCAATATATATAGGCTGTTCACGGTCAAATAAGCACTTTTCAAAGCCCTGCTTAAGTTCTACTTGTATACACGTTGTTTATTCTTTCGACTTATGTCAAATTAACATTGCTAGGGACCTCATCACTTTATTCAAGCGTTGGTCAAGTCAAACTGTGTGATTATTAGAAAAGTAAATATTTTACAAATCTGCTAATTTTTACACTCTGTTACATAAAAAAAAAAAAAAAAACAGAAAAGCCAAAGAAATAATATTAAGCTATCACAATAGTCACCTAACACTTTTTATTCGACGTTAAGATATGGAACTACTTTCCATCCATCGTTACCAACTTTACTGAGTGAATGTCACTCAGTGCTTCCATTTAAATATATGCATGCAGGAGCAGTGACTTTTTTCTAAGGTTAATTTCTAAAGTGTTCACTTTATCGTGAACAGCCTATATGCGACGGCTGACAACTGAACTGCTCAGGTCATTCGCTTCCCAACTCGGCGAGTCTGGTTTAATTCCCGGTTGGGGTCAAACCAGGATTTCCGCATGTGGGAAATGTTATAGGCGTTGATGTTGGCCACTGAGTATTCTTGCTTGCAAATTCCTTTGAATTTGCCTTTTGTCAAACCAAGAGTTACTCCAGCTTGATTCAAGTCAAGTTTCAAATGATTGGTACCTGTACATACTTACTAACGGAAACCTTGCAGATGGCAGGAATTATACGTCTTACTGTTTGTCAAGGCAAATTTGCAGCAAGCTATACGCATTCATACAAGCTCGACACGGGGAGACTTGTTAGCTTGTTTCAAACTTCTGGGCTTCCTCAGCAAGATTATAGCCCTATAATGACCAAAACTTTTCAACCTTGGAGCCGCGGTGGCTAAGCAGTTAGATTTTTTTTTTAAATTTATTTCATTAACCCTACTTAGCAGTACAGCCATCCAGGGTGTTCAATTCTATCATGACTGCTACAATTTAATAAACAGTATTGTTACAATTTATCTCTCCAGAAATAAAGTGGGCTTTACCAAGGTCGTTAAGGTATGGAGGTCTTAATCAAATAAAATAATTTATTATAATTTCCTTATTTTATTTACAATAACGACAACAAAATTCTCTGAACTCAAAATCTCACAATAAAATTATATTACTCACTGTTCACGATTAATTACTCCTATTTAATACAATTTATAATTAAAACAAAGAAATCAATTAAATTAAATAATTAAATATTAGCCCCAATAGACAGTGTATCAACATATTTAAATATTATATAAAATATGTGTCCAAACTGACAGCTCGAATATTTATATTAAAATCCGTATTAAACTTCCATGCAGTTCCACCTCAGTTCAGTCCATGTTCCGCCAGTCGCAGTGTACAAGAGTCCTCCAAGCGCCCTCACGCACAGTAGGCTTCACTCGTCGGTTTCACACCCTCTCGTCCATTCACGCCACGAACACTTCGCCCATCGTCGTCCCGCAATCTCCTGTCGTCATCCAATTTCACTTCGCTCGCGCACACTCGCCAGACGGCTTCCGTCAAAGACTGCCGGCCGCTGGGTTGCGGCAGTATATAAAGTGTCTTAGGCCGCCACCTAGAATCTTCCCCAATACCCGTGATGCGTCACGGAGGGCCGAGGCTCCAGCCAGTCTCACCAGAACATTCTTGCGTCATCGCCAGACCCGTCGAAACCTCCAGCAGGGGAGAGGAGCCGTGACGCATGCACGGTGCCGAGCAGGGCGACAGCCCGACGGCCGCTGTCCATTATTCACGGGTTTCCCAGAAAGGGGGGTTAGGAGGCCCGAATGCATCGTTCCAGGAAGAGGGGAGGGCGAGGTGGGTCTCCTACCACAGCGCGGGGCAGCTGAATTGGCGCCAGCTGCAGCACGTAACAGTATATAAGTTATATAGATTAACACTTTTTTTTTTGTGGGAGGCCGACTGTTTGTCTGGGCGTCCATAATTTAATCTACAAATCCTATTTCTATTCAAAAGCATCCTTCACACTTCCTAGGAAGGTGGTAGGCTATTCTGCCCCGGCCGAGACAGCTCCCCGACCGGTAACCTTTCGGCCAACCCCCCTCCCCCCTCCAGGAACAGGCCAGAGACCGGGATTCCCACGAATCCGCCCGTGCGACCAGACGCCGTCGGGCCCGCACACAGCTAACTAGCCTTTCAGCCGGTCTGTCATGGCACCGAACGGTCGAATGGCCCAGCCCACGAACCCGAAGGCCCCCAGGCCCCTCCCTATCAGTACTATTCTATTTTGTTCTTTTTATTTTTTCCCCTCACCCACCGTTCTGCTCCAACCTAAGCATCGTCCAGGACATCTAAGTATCCCCTCTGGACACCCAGGCCTTCGTTTTCAGGCGGACGAGGGAATGGAGCTCCGCTACTACGGCCACACCCACACCCCCTCCCCACTTTTTACACATACACATACACAGATAATATCAACCAACATATTATCACAAATCACATCTTTCCCTCATTTAGATTTTCTTCTCCACAGTTCCTTCCGTTCTTCTTTCATCCGTTTCAGATCTTGTCTTTCTTCTTCTCTTTCTTTCTGCTTCTCATCCTCTTTTTCTCTCTTCTTTTGTTCTTCTACTTTCTTACTCTGTTCTCCTCCCATTTTCTTTCCTCTTCTTCTTTCTCTTCTTTTTTTCTCTTCCTCCTTCTCGTTCTTCTATTTTTCTCCATATTTTCTTCAATTCTTCTTGCTTTCATTTCATATCTTATATTCTTCTTTATAGCATTTTCGTGTTTAGAGCTTTTCAATTTTTCTTCCCCACTGTTACTGTGCAAAACTTCAATATTTACTGAAAATTCTGTTTCTTATCTAAAAGAGAGAGTCATTAATAATTTTTATTTAATTTAAACGATAAAACACTAGACAAACACAAACACTCACGCAATAATTCCCTTAGTTCCAGCACACTCTCATCCGCTCGCTAGATTACTCAGATAAATCATCATTCAAAGTTTTTACCAAATCACATATTTTACTAATACTTTAATTTGTTATTTCTACAATTTCCTTGTCATATATATTATGTTTTTGTAATGGCCATTTGCCATTAAAAGGTTTAAATTTCTGTTATAATTCCTTCCTTTCTTCTTTATACATGTCACACAAGTACAGAATATGGTATACCGTCTGAGCTCCCTTTTCACATTGACTACTGTCGTCTTCTACTTGATTAATTTTAGCTATATATTCTTTAATTTGACAGTGTCCCGTTATTACTTTCAACACACTATTATTTATATTGATTTTACTTTGGTACCATTGTTGTATATTTTTAATACAATTTTTAGAATTTAGACCGGTTTCTGATGCATCGTACTCTGTTTGCCAATTTATAACACTTAGTTTATAGATTTCTTTCTTTAAATCTTTTAAACTAATAGGTTTATTCTTTCTATTTTTTTTTTACAATCCAAGTATAATTGTGCTCAACTATCTTATTATATGTATTTCCGTTGTATTCTATTTCGTCTACTTCATTTTTTATGAAGTTAGACTGCTCACCTCCCAGCAACGCGAACCGGGTTCAATCCCAGGTCGGGTCACGCCCGGATTTTCGCAAGTGGATACCCGTGCCGGACGATGCTGTTGGTCGTCGGGTTTTCTCGGGGATCTACCGTTTCCCCCACCCTTACACTCCAATGCTCCTCCCTTCTCGCCTCATTTCACCCTCATCGACTCTCATGACCTCGCTGTTAAGAGCCGCGTAAGTCTCCCAGCTCAACTTGATTCAACTTTGAATCAAGCCGAGCATCCTATCGACTACAAGTCGTCTTTTAATAAAACTTCCTGCGTTTGCGAAGTTACGTCAGGGAAGGGCTGAATTATGTTTCTTACTGTAAAGGTAGGGACGAGGGGTGAAATCAAAGGGAATAAATGCTCAACTGTAACCTCAGAAAAGGAAATGACATCAGTAGCCTTTTAAAAGCTGACCTTTCAGGCGTGATAGAATGCTCTCAGGAAGTGGCGATTGCCAGTTTCCTCGTAAAGTGATAGTATTGTTCAGTTAATCTTGGTCATAAATAAATAGGGACCTGCAAAATTCGCATTATTTTGTGACTGCAGCTTGAACTCCAAGACACTGTGTGCTCGTTTGACTTTTGCCATTGGCCAACAACTTGTGTGGGACGACCCACGCACACTTCCAGCCAATAGTAAATGCTCATTTGTCGAACAACTTTTCTCGAGTGAAGTAATCATACACGAAAATGACACCGCATAGTTACCAGTAGCCAATGACATTAAGAATTGCGCTCAGGTAGACATAGGGATATGAAGCCTAGCTTGTCACCACATAATAATGCGAATTTTGCACGTCTGTACAAATAAAGTCATGTCGAAACAGGATTGGCAAAACCCGCGGTTGTTTAGGGGAGAGAGAAGGAGGCTAACAGACACACAAACTCACAGACACGTTTATACGGATAGGAGGGAAACTTGTTTTCGTTTCTAAGTATACAAAAGAAGGGTTTCTCGACACAGCAGCAGTCATTAGACAAACGGAATTGGCACTGCTACCTCTCGAGTGTACATAAAACTGTAAGGTTTATAAATCAGAGAAAATGTGTTTGTGAGAATACACTCTGCCACATATTTATATCTAGTGAAAATAAAACGATTTGTTAGTGCATACAAAATAAGGACTACGTGATCGACCCTACATTTTCGCGTAATAAGTTATAAGGCTCCACAGTCGATTACATGTTCGAACAATCACTAGTTGCCACCACAGACAGAATTGATTCTCCTATTTGACCCGTAACGAGGCTACCAGAGAGCTGAGTGTTTACTATTGGATCTTGCAGGGCGTGTTGTATGAGCGGACGTCCAATGGCACCAGTGAAACTGATATATACTTGTATACAGTCTACCTTGGTATTGAATATTACGCGGAATATGATGATGTAGTGCTCACAACAAAATACAGGATGTTCCGCGACTCAACGACATACTTTGGCAGCGTGCTATATAGACCATTCATTATTGGCAACATAAAATGCCTTATACACGAGTAGGCAATGCAGTACCATTTCAGAGTTACAGGGACGTAAATAGAGCAAAAACACAAATTGGAATTACTGAAAGTCTTTAATGTAACTGACTACATCCATGTTGAATGTGTCACATAAGAGGTGTTCATAATGTGCACCATATGACCGTAAACAGGCTGCGATACGTTGTAGCCTACCATGGCGTGTTGCCACTGCATGGCTGTAAGTTCAGTTCGGAGTTGATTAGTGGCGTCAGTTATCGCCTGTAGCAACTGGTTTCGTGTGTCTGATAGCCGTCCGCTGTAAACCCTACTCTTCAGGCAGTCCCAGAATAAAAAAAGTCAGACGATGAGAGGTCTGGAGAGAGCGTCGGCCATGGGGCTGGCCCACCTCTTCCAATCCACCTGCGCGGATACTGAACTGCTGTACCACGTCCATTTCCGTCACTGTGTCCGTAAACAAACACCATGTATGCGCACTCTGCACGTGTAAACATTCCTGGCATTGCTGCACAACCACTCACCTCGACACTCTAACAAACACTGGCCACGCCAGCCACACTAAAAGTGTCTGCTTACGGTCAAATTGGGCACTTTTTGAACAGCTTCTGTGGGTCTTACAAAATGAATGTAGTCAATTGTATTAAATATATTCAGTAATTCCATTGTGTGTTTTTGTTACATTTAACTCCCTGTAACCCTGAAAAGGGGCTGCATAACCAACTTGTCTATATTACATTTTTTTATTACCCATGATGTATAACTAGGGATATGAACAATTTGCGGGTTCATTTCAGGACAAGGTAGACGTCAAACACATATACACAGAAGTTGCCTTTGCAATCGGGTCGCATTTTATTAGACACGCCCTCAGCTATTCTTAGCCAATAGCAGACTGGAAAGGAAACAATTCACGAATGCCATACTGCCAGGTGTGGAGTAACGCTGGCTACTCTCTGAGGCGGCAACCAATGAACAAACAACTGAAGCTCGAGTATACACAGGACTGTGGAGTCTAGCCTACATGTCATTGAACTCGCGAAATGTTCCTATCCCTATGTATAGCACGCTGCCGAAGTATGTCGGTTGAGTCGCGGAACATCCTGTATTTTGTTGTGAGCACTACATCATCATATTCCGCGTAATATTCAATACCAAGGTAGACTGTATACAAGTATATATCAGTTTCACTGGTGCCATTGGACGTCCGCTCATACAACACGCCCTGCAAGATCCAATAGTAAACACTCAGCTCTCTGGTAGCCTCGTTACGGTTCAAATAGGAGAATAAATTCTGTCTGTGGTGGCAACCAGTGACTGTTCGAACATGTAATCGACTGTGGAGCCTTATAACTAGGGATAGGATAATTCCGCGAGTTCAATGACCTGCAGGCTAGACTCCTCAGTCCTCTGCATACTGGAGCCTCAGCTGTGTGTTCATTGGCTGTTGCCCCGCACCTGGCAGTTACAGTATTCGCAAAGTGTTTCATTGCAAGTCTTATATTGGCTCAGAGGCGTGGAGGGCGGGTCTAATAAACTGTGAACCAATTGCTAAGGTTATTTCACTATATATGTGTTTGACGTCTGTCTCGTCCCGAAATGAACTCCCTAAAATATCCTATCCCTACTACTCGAAAATGTAGGGTCGACCACGACGTCCTTATTTTGTGCGCAAACATCCACATATTTTATCTGCCCCTCCACAACCAGCAGCCGAGAGACGGGTGTGCGCAGGCACGAGGCGAAGCAAACGCTGTGTCAGTGCACGGGGGTGTTCAGGTCGCAGCCCGCGCGAGCAGGATAGTGCATGGAGGTCTTGCAGACCGCAGAGAGCCCGTCTCAGCTGTGCATAGTGACGGCTCCTTCCCTCGAGCACTTTCTCTTTCTGTTTTGTTACTTCCCTCACCTGACCTCATTCCCTGCACCAGGGTTCCGTGCTGTTCCCCCTCCCTCCCCCCGAACACCGCTCCCTTCCACCTCGACCGACCACGCTTGCCATCCCACACTTCCCTGTGCTGTAGCCTGCCGCACTCGCTGCTCACACACGCCCCGTCGTTTCGTATTGTAACTCAGCACCAAGGTGGGCGGCACACGACCATATGTCAGGCAGGATTTACAACGACCCATCACGTCCTTCCGTGCGTCCTTCAAAACCTTGGCAAGCTTTAACTTTCGACGAACGAACGGATGCAATTACAGCCTTCTGAACTTGCATGTTTTCTCATCCGTTCATCCCTAGTGCTTTACAAGACTGTGTACCGTGTGTTGTGTTTTGTTTTCACATATTTGTTTACGTGACTGTAAATTGAAATTAAGTTAGATTTTTCTGAATATTAATTTATAATCACGTCTGGAAACACGAGCTCCTTTTGTGAAATAGTAAGAAATAAATAAAATTATAATTTACGTGATATTAAAATTTTTTACATCTATTAATTTCCGTTACGCACGTGTATGGTTATTTTTGGTACTTAGAAACACAATACCGCTAAAGACTTTCACTTTTTGTGGAGAATTTTTTCCTATTTGTAAACAGTTTTGTTTTTATTAGTTTGCAACAATGAACCTTCGACGGACGTACAAAGTTTGGTTGTAAATCGCTCGGCTGGGAGACGGACGAACGTATGACGGACGGACGCGACGAAGCTGTTGTAAATCCTGCCTTAGTTTGACATGTGTCACTGATCCTCCATTTACCCGACGCACCCTGCAGGACTCCGAACATAATAATAAACACTCAGCACTCTGGTAGCCTCATGCCGTGTGGCGGGGTCACATACGAGTCGAGAGATCTGGGCGGCTCTTAACAACGAGGTCTTGAGAGCCCGCGAGGGTGAAGTGAGATAAGAATGGAGCAGCGTCGGGATGCAAGGGCGGGGGAAACGGGGGATCCCCGAGCGGCGTCGTCCGTCAGGATTCCCACATGCGAAAATCCGGGAGTGACCCGGCCGGAGATTGAACCCGGTTCGTCTTGGTGGGAGGCGAGCAGTCTAACCGCGGCCCCTGGGTCACACGGGAGAATGAGTTCTGTCTGTACCAGGAGCCTACCTGTCGCTTGAATTATTGCGTTGCAGTGTGTTTCAAATCAGGGTATTTTTTTTATGACACCACTAAACGTGTTCTCATTTACGAGGAGAAAACCATACTTCATACGAAGTACGGATAACACACTAAAAACATCACGCACATAAAAACACTATTCCCGAGCCTTCCGGCATAGCTGAAAACTAATTTCTCAAACTGTGGCCCCTTCGCTCAGGATAAGATTCAAGACGCAGCTCTCCTTAAAATCAATTGCTTAGACTGACTGTGTTAGGAACTTGGGTAGCTGTGGTTCATTGTACACTCTAAGAAATTATTCGCATATTTACCGCAGCAATGTATACCTAGGCCTATAGTAAGAAACGGCGAATTGTAAATCATTTTCCCGTATAAATCCATTGCGGTGTTTATATACATTTGCTCAGGAATGTGTCAAATGCTTTGAAAATCACCGAACTTTAGTAGCGACGCTAAAAAAATAATTGCATTTGCAGTTTATATGTGGTATTATTTCCGTACACAGCATAGGTTATAAACTTCCATTTCGATCTAAGAAGTTTAACAGAAATTATTTCGTTCGTATGCCACCCCCTCCCCTCTTCTAGAACAACCCCATTCACTTCCTTCCACTTGTGGCTAGCATTAAGCCATAAATGTAGCGGGGACAAAAAGGTTAAA
This sequence comes from Dryococelus australis, assembly GCA_029891345.1. NCBI lineage: Eukaryota > Metazoa > Arthropoda > Insecta > Phasmatodea > Phasmatidae > Dryococelus > Dryococelus australis. The sequence continues at coordinate 92,312,145 of CM057005.1, forward strand.
CTTTTTTAACAGCAGTAAATTTAATAATAGTTCATTAAAATTCATGTGCACGCCTTACTTTGTTTCTAAAAAAGTACATTTTTAAGTTAACTGTGCCACATAATAAGAATAAAATAAGTAGGAATGCGATGTGTACTCTTATTTCCGGACCGCTATTTTGAAAGTACCGTCGACAAGAAGACACAACCAAAAAAAAATTTTTAAAAATTAATGTTGACAAGATAATAATTGACAAGATCTGGTCAAGTGACGTTTCAGCAAATTATTTTTAAAAAAACTTTTCAATTTTTGTGGCAGGTCTCCACGCACTTGCGCGGTTGTTCCGCGGAATTTCGACGACGTCATACTGTGTACCCAGTTACCACGCTGTCTCCGGAGTCGTGGAGACTCCAACGGCCGCAAGAGCGACGAACCTCGGCAAGATTATGGCTTCAGTCTTAAGTGCGTGGGAGACATTGATTAGGTCTATTTTGTTTTTTTTTATGCGAAGGAAGATGACTTACAAGTAGTGTCTACAGGTTGCTCGGGGTTTAAGTATTCTACCGGACTGGTGCTTGAACTGCGGTGCAGTGTGTTTGAAATCCTGGTATTTTCTAAGAAACTACTGACCGTGCTCCAAGTATGTTTACCTACGAAAAGACACCATACCCCAGACGAGGGCGGGATGGTAGGTACTTTAAAGGTTCCAGGCATACGGTAAATATTATATATAAGTACATGTATATAATTTATATAATATATACTGCATAACTATATAATCAATATAAAAACTATATATAATAATTAGAGATAATGGTTTATCTTGAGAAAAGTTGACTGTTTGCTAGGATTCAACACACTGTACACATGTCCGACAGTTTTCCCTCCCTTATTGGCTGTCATACATGTATGAAGCTACTACCCCAGTTCACTTGGCCAATGAGAATTCAGATACTGTAAGGCAGAACGTTCGTGATTGGTCTGCAAACAACTAGTCGAGTCGAAACCTTGTTCATCCAATCATGAAAGAATAAACTAGTTAGAGTGTTATAGAACATATGTTGGCTCCAAAAATTTTCGCAATTTTCCATCATCTCTAATAATAATATATAAAATATAACATATAATAATCTATAAATATAATAAATATAAATATATGATAAATTACAGAACTGTATACTATATTACTACCAATATTATATAATAAATATTATTATAAAAAATATTATTCTGTAAATATTATTATGGAGCCCTCGAATAGTTAACACTTCGTAGACTATGCTCGAGTGTAGCTCCAGCAAAGTTGATTTGAAAATTTATTTTCTACTCAGAACAAAACTCGCATGGATGTGTTTAACATAGTGTTTAACATAACCTCACAAGAACACCACAGGGCAGTAAAATGATATTGCTAACAATAGAATTTCTTTTTTTATAGACACTCAAAGGGGCATAATTGATTTCAAATACTTTAATACGATAAAGAACCTTTTATTGGGTCAATATCAGCTCGGCTCTCCATTGGTTGATGACCGGCCAACAATGAACGCTGTAAAGTACAGGGTAGTGTCCAGTGTGGTATGGACCAATAGGAGATGGTGAGTTCTAACACAGACACCAACAGAACCGGTGTTCTTGCAGTAGTGAGTATAGGTGACTCAATTCTAATTTGTCTTAAGTGCCAGTAAATGTGTGCAGACCCCAATGGGTTGGAAAAAAAAAACATATTTTTCAGATCTTAAAGCATACTGGCCGGACACGTGTCAAACTACGACATGAGACTGTATAGAACTTTGCTACAGACTTTTCACCAATAAAATGATAGAGTGGCGGATAGATCCCCGCAGCACTATGAGAGTACTGAACGCCAATGCACAGCTGCAATGGCGGGTAGGCCGGAGCCTTAAGTTTCTGTCGCAGGGAGACGGAGGATCCGTCACGTCGCAGGCAGGCAGGCAGGCAGCATGACCCGCACCGCGCCAGGGTCAGAGGTCACGCGGAATGTCACACGGCTCTAGGGGGCGCGGCCAGCGCTTTCTCCGCCGAAATGCCAGGTGGTCAGGAGACCCCGTGACATCCCCCCCCTTCCCCATCCTCCCTCCCTAACATAGAGCCATGCTCGTGTGTGTGTCCTGCCGTCGCCGAGCCTTGCTGGGAAAAATACGCGCTTGCTTCACGACTTCTTCGCTCGTGTGCTGTCAACGATCCTCGCTTCAAGGCGGCGCGGCGTTCCGAAACGTTATTCCGAGTGGACGGATCGAGGTCTTGAGAACCGATGATGGTGAAGCGAGGTGAGTATGGAGCAACCCCGGAATACAAGGGCGGCGGAAACGGGAGATCCCCGAGAAAACCCGCAGACCAGTGGCATCGTTCGGCACGATTACCACGTGCGAAAATATTATAGTGTGACCTCGCTGGGAATCGAACCTAGTTAGCCTTGGTGGAAGGCGAGTTGTCTAACCACTATACCACCGCGGCCCCTCGTTTCTCCGAGATTAAATTCACAGAGAGTAACAGCTAACGAAAGCATGAGTAAATATGGTTTTCGAACGAGCATACGGTAAATAGCATGCTGTGTATACAAACGTGTACTGATTAAGCAACCAATGTAAATTCCAAACGATATTTATCACTTTCTCCAAACTCTTTCAAGGATAGTCATTATATTTCAACGATATTTGGTCGAAATCAGTTTCTTTCTCCACGTATCGGAAATAAATATTTTTAAAATGCTCTTTTATTAAGCTCTGTTTTGAATACAAAATTTGAGTTAAAAAATTAATATTTTTACTTTGGCAATATGCACCGAAAACAGGCGCCACCTTTCTCTGCAATGTCCTGTGTCCTCAAAATGTAATACTCCAAGCAACTTTACATTTGTGAAGTCCTTTGATACATAAATGATCGAATTTCGATAAACCGAAAAAAAAAACTATATTTATTTCGATATATCGTTTCCTAAAACAATATTTTTATAAAAATCCAATATAAATAATATCGATATTTATTTCCCGATAACACCATCCCTATTTCAACGACCGTCACTTTGAACAAGTGTTGTAATACCGTACTTGCTGTATCGATGTCAACTCGCTTTGAGTGATTGTGCTGCATGTTCTTTGCCTGCAGCACATCCGTCTTGCGTATTATTTCATCTGTATCATACGGATGAATCTCCGACGTTAGGTTCATTACATCGAAACACACGTCTTGACACCCCCTTACACCCCCCCCCCCCCCCCAATATATCTGCACGCATTTCAAAAACGTACCGTGTACAATTTCCACGCGACCGACAGTTTGCAGGGCTACTGTGGCGTCCTGGTCAAACTACTCGCCTCCGAACCTAGGCGAGCCGGGTTTGCTTCCCGGAGTGAGTCGTTCCCGGATATCCGCGCGTGGTAACCGTGCCACTGGTCGGCGGGTTTTCTCAGGGATCTCCCTTTCCCCTTTTCTCTTCGCTTGTCAGCTCCCAAGACCTCGATGTTACGAGAATCCCAGATCTCTCCGCTTCACTCCGACAGTTTGAGAGCCTTGTGTAACTTGTGCGCAGACGACGAAAGTGTCTTCTTTGCGCTGTCAAAAAAAAAATTGAGGTAAAATTACCTTACATGTAATGGAAGCTAATTACATCTACATGTGAGGTAAATTTTTCTCTTAAACATAGGGTAAATTTACATAACAACCAAAGTACTATTCTCTAATTGTACGGGAAAAGTACCTGACAATAGTGGAAAAAAAAGGGGGGGGGGGGAATTCCATTCAAGTAAGGGAAATTCAACTATAATGTATAATAAAATTGTATTTAAAATTACCGTGGAGTATTAGTACTGTTAATTATTTTGTTATCTCTATACTCTGACGAATAGTAACCGAAACCTCATCACTAAATATCCTCGACACTTGCTGGTGGATGGGCGCGAACTATGGTCTTCTGTAACGATAGGCCGATGTACTATCCATTAAACCACGACGACAGCAGGACAGCGTCAGTGAATATTAGCGTGTAAATGAAGGTTTCTTCCGCCCGTCCTCCCACTTAGCTGCTGAGACAATGATGAAGAGATGCACGCGTCGTAAGGTAGCTATCCCATCCATTTATGGCATTTTCCACTACCATGCACGTGAATTTCACTCCAGAGTGCGGTAATTTTACCTTACTCGTAAGGGAAACTATGTTCCCCCACACAAGTTTGCGAATATTACCTTACACTCGTCAGGTAATTTTTCCTATAATTTTTGACAGTGTGTGTATTTATTTATTATTTTTTCCCCTCGGAGCGCCCGTTGGATGCAGCAGCGCTGTAAGCGCTCGCTGTGGCCGGGCGGGAGGTTGTTAGATAACGTCAGCCACGCCGCGTCGCCACGTAAGTGGGCCAGTGTTATTACCTCTCAAGCGCGCTGATCAGCTGTCCGTGACGTCAGCAGTCACGCCTTGCACGACCGAAACCCGCGCCAAAACCACGCCTTCGCCACGCTGTAAACATTCCTTACACACTCCGCGCAAACCGTAGTGCGGCGCTGTGCATGCGCTGTGTTACTTGCTGGAGCCCTGCTTCAGTTCTAATTCCAGGATGTTCCGCGTGCAAACAAAGACTAATCGAGTCTTGAAAATTACACCAAAGGGACAGCGCACCGCGTTCGTGCGCACTGATTGTAAAAATTTCTCGCATAAGAACTATTTATTACTAGGCATTAACAACACTTCTTTTTCCTACATTTTTATATATTTTAATTACAATTAAAATATTATAATTTATAGATAAAATATAAGCAATGGGTCACTTTAACTAAAAATAAGTTACTTTTATGTTAACACAAGTATAAATGAGCTTTTTCACTAAGCTATTCACGGTAAAGTGAGCACTTTTGAAAGCCCTTTCGTTCTGAACAATAGTCTATAAATATATTTTATTTTAGCCGTAGACATTAATTGTATAGTACGGTGGAATCTACACACTGTGTTTATTACTTACGTGGCATATTTATTTCAAAAGGTGGTTGCAGGGTAAAAAAAAAATTCTGAAAAAAAAAAGTCGCTAGGGCCTCAAAAATGCTCACTTTAACGTGAACAATCTATATATATATATGTATATATATATATATATACACACACACACATATAACAAACAACTAAGCACACCATACATGGGGTGATTTTCTTAAGGCTATCTGGTTACTGTATCGCTACCCTAGGTTAAGAACACTCTGTACTAAAATATTTCCTACGAAGTCGTTGTTTGCGCGTATACACGTCTCTCAGTAAATATATCTTCTGGGAAAACGAATTTTTTGCAGAAAAGTTAAAAACCAATAGCCTGATGCCTTATGGCTGTGCTCTTTGTCAATACGTGTCAATCCCTTCTGTCCACCTGCTTCGCAACTTAATTTAATCTATAAGCGTTTCGTAGACGGTGTGGAAGAATGCTGACCTTCTTGTCAACAGCCGTGCTGTAAATTCAAACAGTCCGTCGGAAATGTTTTTTTGTCGTGTCTTTGCTGTCGTTTTAGTCATGTCGTGCCGTGCCGCGCTTCCAGCATTACGCTGACTGATAAAGTAAACATAATGAGACACAACCTTAAGTGGTTGTGAACTGCTGCACACCTCCTTAAAGCAAGAATTCCAAATGATTTGATAAAAATTTTTCAGAAAATTAATGCGTTTGAAAAGGACATTCTTGTACAGAGTGTAGTGTCAAACGAAGGTGGCAAATGTGTAAATATTTGTTTGGTATTATTCCTCTTCTTTAGTAAAAGAAGGAGTTACATCCTGCTACCGCGCATGCGCAACAGTATATAGACTACATGCCGCCCCCCCTTAAACCTTACCTGTTGTTCCAGAGAGAACTGTCAGTTGGCCTGAGAGTGTTATGCCGAGACAATATTTCTTGTGAACAATTATTTCGTTTATCCGAGTTCCTCTATAAACCCTTCTCGTCGGACATAGTGGCTGGATTTTTTTTATACGTTCACTACTGGACCACCAGCTCACAGCTCTAAAAGACGGACTAAACTGGTTTCGGCATGTTAACAACTCGTACAACAATGCTCCCAATTCGTGAGCCCAATCCAATCTATTTTTAACCGTGATGGAGGAATAGCAAGCATCTCGTGTAACTATATTCACACAGTGAGCACCACAATGAACAAAAAGTGATAATGGCTGCTGGTTTGACAACATTACTTGAACTCCGGTAGTTTTTCCTCTCATGTTTGGGGCCCCATCATATGCCTGACCTCGTAAATTTTAAATTGGCAACTGAAGCTTTATCGTGACATCTGAAAGAACACAGGCTATACACTCTAAGAAATTATTCGTAAATTTACCATACCAGTGTATATGTACAGTGACAAAGCGCGAATATTATATTATTTTCCCATACATGCATGGTAACATTCCTACAGTTGCCCGGGAAACAGTCAAATGCGTAGGAAATTTCCCAACTTTGTAAATTAGCAATACTAAAGAGTCCCATATTTTCAGCATGATATAGGCTGTTCACGGTAAAGTGAGCGCATTTTAAGGCCGTCCTAACAGATGTTAACCACTAATAAATATATATTTTTGCAGCCTCAGGCATTAAATTTTGAGGGTGGTGAAATATATACACTGTGTTCATTGGTCATACTGCAATGTTTATATTAAAAAAGCAGCAGGAAGTTGGAAATTTGATAAAAGGAAAAATTTAGAAGGGCCTTAACAAGTGCTCACTTTATCGTCAACAGGCTATACGTGGTACTATTACCATACACTGTATATGTTAAAAAACTTCCATTGCAGTTTGGGAAGTTTGCCGGAAAAGTTTTTACAGTGTCTGTACGCCTGTTGTTTGCCCAATACTGAAGACACCAACGAAGCTTCCATGCGGACACAAATCTTTGTCGACCTAACTGAAACACACATTCCGCTGTTCTCCATAGATGTCTCTATCTACTACCATCGCGAATAACGAAAATATAGGTGGGTTCTGCGAGCATATCCCGGTGCATTTTTCACAAACCAAGAATTTCGTTTTGAATCTTGCCATCCAAAAAAGTTTCTTCGTTTCTAGCCATCCACTGCATTAGTTCAAGTCTGTCTTCGCAACAGAACCAATACTGGTAACTATTTCCTCTAGACAAATCCTTACTTTCATTTGTTCTGTGGATGTTTGAGAAAGCACCTGTTTCTCAGTAGGTTTGTCCTTCCACTTGTAGCTCTATACAGCTCATTTATACCTTTAAGAGTTTTCATGTTACGTTTGATAATTTTATGCGTTCTACTTTATAGGCGATAATGTTTATATTAACGTACAAGTTGTGTTAAGCATAGCTCAGATGATAGTATCTATATTAAATTAATATAAATTAAATCCAGTTTACAGAGTCTTTTAGTTACTCTTTAACTCGGAGCAGCTGTAAATATATTGACTGGTTACATTGTGTCGATTATTACCATAATTATTTAGTTACTTATTTAATTAAAGCCACGCCAATTTAGATAGTCCGTAAGGAACGTCGTCGCCTTAAACATAGTGCCGAGGGCTGAAGACTAGACGCATGTCGGCGGACAGCACGCCCCCATCTCTGGACGTCTTGCTGGTGCAGTGTCTCAACGACAAAGACCTCGTTCGCCGTGTTTCCAGCCTTAATATTCGCCCGTGCTGGATAACAACCGGCCCTGCCTTCTACTCTTCGGAGGGGATTATTTTTTTTTTTTAATCCCTCAAGGCTTCGTCCCAATTCCTCGTGCCACGTTTGTGTTCGCACGAGCCTGTGTTGCTGCACATAACATTGTGAACGAAATTTCTCCTCTGCTTTCGCCCAGTTACTGAAGCCAGTAACACAAAAGGCATCTTCCATTAATTTTGCGAGAAGGTACTTGTGGATTCGACTTTGGAAAATGTGCACAGCGAAAGCATCAAGGGCCTGGCTTACCTGGTTCAACTTTCCGCCGGTTGAACGACTTATACCAAGCAGGAAGAACTTTCAAAGTCCTCCCTTTCAAAACCTGCTCATGAAAACTGCCTAGAAGTATAGCAGGCTGGTTGGGTGACAAGGTGCGATGCTCGTCTAAAACGCTATCACGCGGGAACGTGGACTCATTGCACCCCTCTCCTTCTTTGGTACCTGGCTCGTTATTGTTCTCAGCATTGCGATCAGGACCCGATTCTTCCGCTTTGCGTTATCTTGTCACAAACTTGTCCGTTGAGACCAATAAATGCGCAGATGTAATTTGACAATTTACTCTAAACAAATACTACAGGCGCAGCGTTGGCGTTCATCACTGCAACCGAAACACGGAAACCAGCAGGAGTGGCTCTAGCCCGAGCATCCGCTGTTCTGCACCCTCCCTCTTCGTCGTGTTGTTGGAGAGGAGGTGGAATGGTCAAGGTCGGAAATAGTGCGTTGTTGCTTGGCCGCGTGCCGCAAGGTACAGACAGTGTGAGTTGTAACTGGCTATCGGCTGGACTGTTTCGTTAAGGGGGTTGATGTACTGCAAATTTTCTGTGAAATAATTGAATACCTAGGCAAATAAATGTCCTTTAAATTTTTTTTTGTCAGAAATGACAAAAAACAAATGTCTGTGCCCCTATTTTTTTTTTTTTTTTTACTTTAAAGTGTATTCTTGGAGAAAAAAATTCTTTAAAATGGCCAAAAATCGCAATTTTTAAAGCTCGCCTATGCAGTTTTCCTAAGCGGCAAGAGAAAAATACAAACATACGTGGGTAGATTAATCTGTGGGCTTTCATCGCGCGTAATGTCCCACTGTTTGCATATCTCATTTTCACAGCACAGCGTCACGACGGAAACGCTGCACGCCCTGCGCGTAGGAGCGTCGAGGCACCAGTCGTGCGTGTTAGTGTCGCCCGTATCGCTCCCTCGCTTCTTGACCTTCGGACGCTTACGCGAGAGAAAACCGCACTGCAGCGCGCTCGGAATCCGCTAGGTTGTCAGGAATGGTTTACTATGGGGAAAGAGACTGCATGCAGATATTGCGAGCGCCTGTAGGCGCTTCTTGTATCGAACGCCATAGGACGATGTGTAACACATTACCTCACGTATAGAAACGAGGCATGTGATGTGCGTGCCAGGGTAGCCCTCAGCGCTGCCGCGTTCCTGGGCATCCGACGAACAAAATGGCTATAGGCACGCTACGCTACGCAACTGCCTTTCCAGTTCAGTGGACGTTTTTGTATAATCATTTTTTAACTGAAATTATTTCCGAAAGATGTTTTATTGTTTTACTATCATCTTTATAGTAAAATCGATTCTACAGTAATATCTAGAAGTGTATTTTCTTTGGAGGGGACAATTCTCCATAAATAATTTTTTTCTTTGGAGGGGGGGGAGGGAACACGTCCCCCTATCCTCCCCCCCTACGTCAGACACACCCATGCTCACGACGATAACACACACTCTGCGGAGAGAATTGCAGAATTGCAACTTTCTTGCCAGACACGTGTCAACACGTGGTTCAACCACTGCCAATTAATGAAACGAAATCTGCAGGACTGCTGATGTGTCACGAAGCTGTGGTTAGAAAGCGATTCTTGCTCGGCGAACGAAAGCCTGTGACGGCGATGTGTTCAAGGACGTCTGAGATCTTGTTCGCTTTCGCTGACAGTCATGTAGGTGTGAAAAAAATTTTAAGCACTTGCCAGAATACCACACAAGGGAAAAAATAACGCCAGAGTAAAGGCCCGTACACTATTGAAAACTTTAACATTTGACTTTACGTTTGCTCTCCGACATGTTGTTTCTTATGGAGCTTGACACAATGGAACTGTCAAAGGTAAAGTCAAGCACTCTTGACTTTACGATTTCGAAAAGTTGAAATTTAAAGTCTAAGTCAAGCAGCCATTTTGCCGAGAATCCAACAGAGGTTATGTGGGAATCGCGTTATTTTATTGTAGTGCGATTTTAATCTCGGTATATTAAACAAAGCTCGTCTTAAATTAAATAAATGGCAAACAAATATCATGTTTAGAGGAATTAAATGAATTGACATATTTTAATTAAGTAAACAAATGAGTTTTTTGTTTTGAAATAAACTTTTAATATAAATTTTAAGCCTATTTTTAAAAAGGCACGTAAAATGTACTAATGGATAATATCAAAATTATTTACATGACAAGATACACATTTCTACGAAGCTCGCAGAACCGATGTTCAATTGTGTGAACTCTGTATTGTGTATTGGTGGTTTCGTCAGAGGAAAGGAAATGTAAAGTCGGATGCTAAAGTTTTCTATCGTGTAAGAAACTTAACGTCGCAGAACTTTTTTTTTTTCAGCCGACGCCAATACAAAGTTATATTTGATTGAATCGTGCCTTAAAACGATAACTACAAACAAAGATGTTCTCAACAGAAAGGTTACATTCTCGAGAGCTGCTGGGAATCGAACATTGCATGCTTCTTTACACGCACGGAAATAATCTTGCTCGGTAGTCTGTGGAAAGATGGAAATATTTGTGCATTATGTGTACCTGTAAACATCACTTAACCTACGCTGAATCGTGAGTAGTAACTTAGTAACTTAGTATCTTAGAAACTATTTAGTATACAAATTATTTTTTTTTTTGTGATTGTTGGCGATGAAAAATAAGTTTTCGCTCCGTGGTTATTAACAGTCACTACAAAATATTTTGTTTTCTCTGCAAAAAAAAAATTGGTGGGTTGAATTTACCACAGTAAATATTGCAGCTGGGAGCAGTAATTTTAAATTTAGCATAACTATGCGAAATTACAGTTTTGAAGCCTCATAAAGTGAGATAGAGGTCCCCCCCCCCTCCGTCCCCATCCTCATTCATCACTAAGAAAAAACCGACCAATAAAATATGAATTACTTGTAGCTCCTAATAGATCTGCACGGTTTCTGTGCCTACGACTGCAAACGACCACATGTGCTTAGAGAAACCCAACTGGGTTGCAAACCTTGGCGAAATATTGCACTGGGTATACAACTGAAAACTTATGAATTAAGAATTATGTAGCAATCGCTGATCGCGCCAACTGAACAAAATATTTTGCATTTACGAATTACGATTATCGATTCAGGTGATTATTCTTAATTCCGCTCAATATCTGACATGTTTTGAAGGAGAGTTTTGCTATCACGAATTAAATTCGCAAAAAAAAAAAAACTACTATAATCCTGCTCATATGTACACGCTTTTAATATTTCTAACTTCCATTTTACTATTAGTGTCCATTCGCCGCGACAAAAACAGTTACTGGAACACACTTATTAATCATTTCATTGGTATTTTAATTTAATATATTAATAATGGCTTTCTTGAGTTACAGATATTATTGTGAAATGCAGGGATAACAAAACACCGATTCGTTTGGTATGTATGCGTCAAACTGATCATGTTGGCACATAAGTTCTCAATTGTGAACTCAGCTTTAGTTGATATGAATGTTTGAGCCCAACGTGCTGCTGCAAGCGATCATGTCACAAGTAAATCAGTAGGAAATGTGCCAGCTCGGCATCTAGTAAGCTGATCGAACGACAGGGATGCTGGAGTTATAACCACAAGTAAATCAGTAGTAAATGTGCCAGCTCGGCATCTAGGAAGCTGATTGAACGACAGGGATGCTGGAGTTATAACCACAAGTAAATCAGTAGTAAATGTGCCAGCTCGGCATCTAGGAAGCTGATTGAACGACAGGGATGCTGGAGTTATAACCACAAGTAAATCAGTAGTAAATGTGCCAGCTCGGCATCTAGGAAGCTGATTGAACGACAGGGATGCTGGAGTTATAACCACAAGTAAATCAGTAGGAAATGTGCCAGCTCGGCATCTAGTAAGCTGATCGAACGATAGGGATGCTGGAGTTATAACCACAAGTAAATCAGTAGTAAATGTGCCAGCTCGGCATCTAGGAAGCTGATTGAACGACAGGGATGCTGGAGTTATAACCACAAGTAAATCAGTAGTAAATGTGCCAGCTCGGCATCTAGGAAGCTGATTGAACGACAGGGATGCTGGAGTTATAACCACAAGTAAATCAGTAGGAAATGTGCCAGCTCGGCATCTAGTAAGCTGATCGAACGACAGGGATGCTGGAGTTATAACCACAAGTAGTGTCAGGAACTGAATGTAGGTAGAGGGAAAGTAAATCTTCCCGGGAATAAGATGAACGTTCCATTTTCATTCTAACCGTGGCTGATTTCACATGACATTGCAAGTTTTCTAATAATTAAAAGTCTATTTTGCCTCAATTGATTTATTTAGAGCCTTTATTATTATTTTTTTTAATAAAAAAAAAGGATAGTGTGCTATTTTGTAAGATCATAAGAACAGTAGTTTCTTGAAAATACCAACCCAATGGAAAAATAACTTCCAAGTTTTTTTGACGTAATTTTGAGAGATTTGACTACAAATTTCGTGCCAAAGTTAATTCGCAGTCATTTTAATTACAAAGATTGATTTTAGGTAACCTTTTCTTTGAAATCGTTTAGATGTCGTTACGCAATTATTTATTTTATAGCTGGTTAGCCTGCATAACTCTAAACTTTGGAATTTTTCGTAAAACATAAAATGAAACAAGGTGTAAAATCAATAATTCTTTCATTAAGTTTATTTGTGTCGGTTTTACGATATTAAATATTATTTATTCACAACATACGTTTGAAATTTTCACAATTAAATTAATCAATCTACGTAAAAATGTGTATTTATGAGTTTCACAAAAACAATCAAAAGCGTTGGGCCAATTTGGTTCATTCCACTTGAAACCTAAATGACATAAAGGAAAATAATTAGGAAATATTCATTAGATCAAAAATTTAACATGCACAAAATTTCCCTATTTTTCTCTCCACACGACTCACTTAAATTATTTTTTAATGATTTTCACCAGTTGCCGAATTTTGACGAAATTCCCTTCTATTTAATGAATTTGTGTAAATTTTTTTACTAACCGTTATATTTCACGTAAGCAATTTACTTTGGTTCTAATTGTCACAGACCGCATTAACCTTGAGATTATTTATCTAATAAAAATTACACTTCAAGAATTTAAAGTGTTTGAACATCCACTACTTTTCGTGGTCCATTAGAAAGGCATCGACTATTCCAGTAGACAAATTGTTGTGGTTCTAAATAGTTAATGGAAATACTGCTAGCCAAAAACAGAAATTTAGTTTAAAAAAAACTTTTTTATAATTAGAAATAAAATGAATTCTGATTTTTAAGAGTGTGCTTATTTTGTAATTACTACTGAACAGTTCAGTGGTCACTAAAAATAATTTATGTTTTCATAGCCAAAATTCGCTAGAGTGAATTTTTACGAGAAAAAAGTTCTTGTACGTAATTTGTGAAATATTATTTAAACTATTTAATTTGTATGGAATTCTTTATTCAAGATTTGTATTACGCATATAATGAGTTTCAAATACAATTATGTTATAAAAACAATGGCGTTTTACTTATCACCGAAATTATGATAGTATCTCATATAAAAAATCGACTTAGGAGAAATGTTCAGATATAAACAAAATTCACCTATTGATTTTCCGCACAACCTCACGCAAACGCTTATCAAACGTGCGAACTGTTTATAAGTACTGTTTGACGAACGTAAACATCAAAATCATTTAACTGAATTGATTGATGCGATATTTCATCTTTTCTGTTATTTTATAGGAGTGGAGTGTTTCGATGACTAACCTCAACATAGTCGTAAAAGTTCATCTTCATCACTGAAGAGAATGGTTCTCGAAAAGTCTGGCACCTTGCCACATTTTCGTTGGGCCCATTAAAATAACTCCATTCGTCAATATGGGTCATCCTCGCCCAAATATTGCAGAATGCTGCTTTTGGGCACACCTGTTTCAACGGCCGTTCGTCGCAGGAACCTTTTTGGGACTTTGCGCAAACCGACCGAAAATGGCGACTGATGTTTTGTCGGTAAAATGGCGCGGGGTACCACTACGCTGTTTATCTTCGATGGATGCCTGTTCCTTTAAATTTTACGATCAACTTGGAAACGCGAAAATGATGTTATGGGCACACGTTCAGGATGCAGTCTTTTGAATTCAGCTGCTTCGTCTCTTTGACTTCTACCGCCAGACATCAAAATTATCTGTATACGCTCCTATAGGTTGTTCGCGGTAAAATGAGCACTTTTGAAAAGCCCTGCTTAAAATCTACTTGCGTACATGTTGTGTATTCCCCCGCCTTATGTAAAATTAACATTGCCACGGGCCTCGTTGCCATATTCATTAGTCGGCCAAATGAAACTCTGAAATTACTAAGAAAGTAAATACTTAACAAATATGCTAATTTTTACACTTATGTGCATTAAAAAAAACATAAGGCGAAAGAAATAATTCTAAGTTATTCCTAATAGTTACCTAACACTTTTTATTCGACCTTAGTATATGGGACTATTTTCCATCCATCGTTACCAACTTTACTGGAAGGATGTCACTCAGTGCATTCATTAAAATATATTCATACAGGGGCAGTGACTTTTTTCTAAGGTTCGTTTTTAAAGTGAGCACTTTTGAGGCCATTTTTTAACCTTTTAACCAACTATTTAAATTAAATATTGCCACGTAAGTAATAAACCGTACTCGGAAGTTAACGTCTAAGGATAAAATAAAATATATTTATTGACTATCGTTCCAAATGAGGGGCCTGTCAAACGAGCTCACTTTGCCGTGAATAGCCTGTACCTACGAATATCTACATTCTGAAGCAGGAGATGGCTGCTGAACCAAGCAAGACACAGTGGTTAGGAAACTATGGGGCTACTGGCCGTTACGACTCGTCCTCCTGACAAACTAACTGAACTGTTGTTCGGGACACCATAAAATTTCGATTCGATTCCCATTTAGAATGCGGTCAGTATCTGAAGGCAAGTCCAAGGAGTGATCGACAAGATAAACAAAAGTTCATACATATGTAAATGTATAAGTGCTCAGTTACAACTTTGATTGAAATTTTAGATTTTCAAGTTTAAGCCATCAGCGTGATGAATTCAGACAGCAGTAGTTAGAAATTATCACTCTACACGGAACAGTGAAGTGAAAAATTACGTTAGCGAAATTTCCTTTACCTCTGTGTCAACGCCATTCTGGTGTAAAGCAAACCAACTGTCACTTAGTTTTTTTTTTTTTTTTTTTTTTTACTGTGTGATTTCCTTCAAATGGACACACAATTCGATACTTAGGCCCCTCGTTGAAATTGGCAGTTTTTTTTTTGTAGTTTCCATCAGTGATGCGTGTGACCTGGATAATAATCCACGTTTATACACGCCTGAAAGTTATAACGTAAGAGATATAAATGTGAAATAATATCACGTAACTTAAATATACGGTGAAATAACACAATGGCGTAAGCTGATCGGTATAGTTAGAGTCGTGGAATGGTAATTTTCTTACTCGGGTTCAAGCCTAGCTTATGTACAAAATATATTAGTTTTTTTAATATCATTTTTATACGCCGCAGAACACCCGCATAACGAAAATTAAAGACATTTTCGTTATCTCTTTTTATTTTAAACTGAACGTACGGAAAACTAACTTGGAAATTAACCGAGAGGTTCCGTGAAATTTACGGAAAGTCTGTTTCTGAAAATCAATGTGTCCGTAATTTTACGGAGAGTTTACGGAAAATTCTGGATAAATTTTTTTACCAGCGCTTTTCCGTAAAATGAAGGAATTTTTTTTTTTACAGTGTGGGTATTCCACTCTCTACCGTGTTTTCGTTTCCATTTTATTTAAACAATAAATAAAAGCTTGCAGCCAAAAATAATAATTGTTGTTGTTACAGATCACGGTATAGCAATGTTTTTACGTGCCTTTCAAAAATATTCCGAAATGCATAGTTTTTGCAAGAATAGTTCGTTTGCATAGGGTAGTCAGTGTTGGGTTAGTCGCACACAACTTGTGTTTTTAAATGATTAGTATCAGAAATAACATGATAATTTGTCCGGAAGTGTTCGGAACACGCCAATTTCCAGAATCATTTGGGGCAAACCTAATTTCATTTCAACCAAATCGGATTGCCTCAAATTATCAATTAAAAATTAAACTTCTTCCAAGAATATTTTTTGCGTAATGGTTGGAATTATTAATTTATTATTCCTTCTTGTGAAAATAATGACTATTCACGGTGGTAAGAGAAGGTGCTGTTCTGAGGCCCGTCACACTCTGGAGATGACCAGGACTCGAACCTCGCACACTTCCGTGGTCATCTGCTTCCTCAGGTCCTCTAGACGACAGGAAGACAGGGACACAATCCGATTCCCAACCATCAGATTGCAATGAATTGTTCTAGCTTACAAACCACATTATGCTCGCGGGGCCGCGGTTGCTGAGCGGTTAGCCTGCTCGCCTCTCATCGAGGCTAACCGGGTTCAATCCCCGGACCCGGGTCACTCCCGGATTGTCACGTGTGGGGATCGTGCTGGACGATGCCGCTAATCAAAGGGTTTTCTCGGGGATCTCCCCCCCCGGCACTTTTTATTCCGGTGCTGCTCAATACTTACCTCAATCACCCTCATCGGCTCTCAAGACCTAGCTCTTAAGAGCCGTCCAAATCTCTTCACTCACCGCCTGTCAACTGTCAAGCAGATTCAGTCGTTCCGTCCTTGGAAAGGGCCAGAGATCCCTTATATTGGCTATTACTATTATCGACGGAATACAGGATTGTACGGAGGCATAGCCCTCAGCGTGAAACGAACCAAAAACACACCCCACACCGAACTTCATAGGCGCAAGATTTGTTCAAACTCACTGTAAATAAATCACTTCGGCGCTACTATAGAATTAAAATTTACTTTACGTTCACAACCTTATGTAGATAGCTGTTTTAGCAAAACCAAAAGCTAGAATTTCGTACTCGACTTGTTGTGAATTTGTGTATACACTGTTCACCATCAAGTGAGCACTTTTGAGGTCCTAGTTACTTTTCTCTTTCAACCATGTTTTATTATTTAAACACCTTTTTTTAATAAAGATGTAAGTAATGAAGATAGTGTGTATATTCCCCCGCAATCTGTATTTAACCTCCAAGACTACAATAAAATATATTTATTGACTATTATTCCGACCGTGAGGGCTTTCGAAAGTACTCACTTTACCGTGCACGGCCTATAGTCGGATTCACTAGAAGCAATATTCGGCACTCACACAGCTGATGTCAATGTTCTTGACGTTGGCATCTCTCTCCTCTCTACCTCTCTTCCTCTCTTCCGCTCCTGCAGGTCGCACAAACGTCACGAACTGGACTCGACGTGGCTACACGAAACAAGTCGAGCTTGGGACTGCTATAAAACGGAAAATTTTGTATACACACATAAAGTTTTACGAAATGTACAGCTGATGTACTGAAACGCGGTCCATGATAACAAAAATGGAAAGCACCTCCGTACATATAAAAAAAAAAAACCCCTGAATCTGTTCTCTCTTTCAGGCCGTGTTCGAATTGGCAGATTTTGTTTACGAAATGGTTACATGACCCGACTTTGTATACAAAATGGTGACTTTTTATTACAATTTCGTACATCATTTTTGTATGTAGTGAACCTTGATAAAAATACCAAATCGCCACCATATTAGTTTAACATATAAAATATACATAGGAATACATAATCAGTTTTATTTGGAATACATAGTGGTTCATCATAACTACTGATTCAGAAATTTAGGGCAATTTTAAATTAGTCTTTAATAGGGCAGTAATATATCTTTAAATGTTATTGCCACACTTATAACTTAAAATCAAATAACATCTTGGGCATTGTAGAATTATATAAAACAAACATTTTTATTATTTACATTTCCTTAAAATATATATTTCCGGCCAAAATTTTGGCGTGTTTTATACTGTTACTAGACAAGCGAAATCGACAGCGTCAGAATCGAAACCTACCAAATCGCGAACTATGGGCCATTCACTAATACTTCACACTTTTCTGAAGCAGTGCCAAAGTTCTACTTCCAGGATATTCCTCCGCCATATGCAAACTAAGCTTAATCGAATCTACAAAACTACACACCAAAGGAACAGCGTCTTGCATTCGTGTGCACTCAGCTTAATGAAACTTTGCACAAGAACTATTTTTTACTATATGTTACCGACACACCCATTTTCTCCCTGTTTTTATTTATATTAAATATAAATGAAATATTGTAATTTATAATTACGATATAAGTAAAAGTTCAGTTTACCAGAAATAAGGTATTTTTATGTTAAGGTAAGTATAAAACGCTTGTGATACACGACGTATATAGGAAACAACCAAACACATAATTCATGGGGAGATTTTTCAAATGTTCGATTCAGAAAGCGTGAGGAAACCGCAAATAGACTATACCAATAACGAAATATTTAGTTCGAGCACGGCCTCAGTAGCTTCGAGTTTCGGAGACGATCATCACCGAGGTTATACGAAGAAGCTTTCTTCACCGCAGTAAACAGAAAGTTATTCTCTTCTGTGGCGGTTGGGAAATTCCCACCACTCATACTTTGTATGGCCGAACATCGCAAAGTGGCACAAGCCACCTTTTAACAGACGGCAGCGCTTCAAACACAGTAATGCTGGATTTACAATAGCCCGACAGTCCGACGAAAACAGCCCCGACACCGACAAGCATTTCGTACAAGACGATCAGGAGCACGGTCACCCCGACAAAATCACTGCCGTGACAGCCCGCCTAAAGCGGTCTTCACAATAGAGCGATGTGATGCGATGCGTCGCGTCGCGTCGCGTCGGGCATCAGCCAATCAGCGCCTTGACGCTAGCGTCGAGCGTCAAGAACATTGCACGAACGACGAACATTGGGAATAAGAAGAAAAACATTTCTGTACTTCGTAATAAACTGGCGAGAAACTGAGATAAAGAACTGAGAACGTACATAAACTGTTTGCAGATACACTAACTGGAGTCCAAATTTTAATTAATTTTACCTACCTTTAGTAAAACAAATGCGTGTTTTCCGATGCCTGAAGAGTCGTTCATGTTCTACAAAATTATTTTGAATTTTAATATAATACTTTTATTAAAGAAAAATGTATATCACTTTCAAAAATAACAGTTTTACTAAATAAATGGCAAGAATCTTCACTGCATTTCGTTCGTTGTTAGCATTTCATTGCAAGCTTCCTTGAAGGATACCAGATGGCAGCACGGTCTGTGTTATCGGCGGCCGGCGTCAGAACATAGCTCTATTGTGAAGACTCAGATAACATAAACATAACCTTACAACACCAAATTTTGTGCGGAGTTCACTACTGTGGTAAATTTCACACTAAAAATATTTTATTTATGTGTACGTCCTGGTTATCTTATAACAAAAAGCTGTTAAACTGACGTACGTAAATATTCGCAGACAATAACTTCTCCAAAATCCAAAATTACTTCGTTTACAAATTTTAGCGAAACAAAATAGTGTATACAATGAATTTGTAATTTATTTGCATTCTATGGCACGTTACTGGCCATTCTGGGATTTTCCGAAAGCCACGCAGCATTTGTCGGATGGAAACTGTCGATTTATTGATAAAACACTGCGGAAATGGTCGGAGTGAAAAGTCGTGTCGGCCTGTCGGGTAGAGCCTCATCATGGCATTGTAAACCCAGCGTGGCATTGCGGGGAACTGAAAAGTAAAGTTCGTCGCGAACATAGGCTACGATGTAGGCTGTTCACGGTCAAATGAGCACTTCTGAAAGCGCTGCTTGAGATCTACTTAAATGTACATCGTGTATTCTTCCGTCTTAAATTAACGCTGCCGTGGGCCTCTTCACTTTATTCATGCGTCGGTCAAGTGAAACTGTGAAATTATTAGAAAAGTAAATATTTAAACGAATCTGCTCATTTTTACACTTCGATGAATTAAAAAACAGAAAGCGAAAGAAATAAGTTTAGTTTTCACAAATTGTTCCCCTAATACTTTTTATTCGACGTTAAGTCATGGAACTATTTTCCTTTCGTCGTTACCAACTTTACTGGGCGCATGTCACTCGGTGAGCCCTTGCTGATTCCCGCCTGCCGTCTTGAATTTATGGATTTCTTAAGCCATGCTCCGGAAATACAGTTTTGTATCGTGTTTTTTGAAACGACAAAGCACAGAGCATTGCCTACTGCATTGTCTTAGGTCAGAATTTCTTGAATACTTTTGATACCGCCGCCTTTGTAATCGCTCGCAAAAAATAATCTCGCGTTTCGCCTCGACAGTTACCAGCTAAAAATTAATAAATGTAGCGAAGCTGTGGCAGTTCAATAAAGTTTGGGAATATGTTATTTAGGATATCGCGTGCGGGTAATTTCAATACACCTTCTAAAATTGTAACTTTTACGAAAAATCGATATATCCAAAATGGCGGGTGGGAATCCGCCTTAAGGGACCCGTCTAGAACTTGAAGTGCATGGTGTATTTGAAATCCTGGTTTTTTGACAAAACTATTAAACTGGTCGCCAGTATGTTTACATACGAAAAGATATAATACCTGAAAAGGACGGAATGGTAGATTAAAAATTACCACGCGTGTTGTAAATATTACTGTGGTACCTTCCATTACAGTTAAAAACGCCTTTTTTCAGACCGCCGTATACTGAAATATACTTTCCGGACACGAGTCAAACTACGATAGAAGCCTGTATTGAACTTTGCTAAAGACTTTTCATCAATAAAATTATAGGATGACCGGAGAAAGTGCCATAGGTACACGCAGCACTACGAGAACACTGTACGCCAGTTCAGAGCCCTGCGCGTAGCGGCGATGGCGCTCTTGTAGAGCGTGCCAGTGTGACCCTTATAGCTCCCACGCTCCTCAGCCAAACAAGGAGAAAACCGATGCAGGTAGGCGGGCCCCTTAACCTTTCGAAGATGGCAGAAATTTACAAGCACTGGAGACAAGATTGAAATTAGCTACCAATATTATCCACTGAAGCAATATCTGTTTTTTTTTAGTATCTGTATTTCCATTTACCATCGTCCTATTGATTCTGGCTGCGCCGGACACGAATACTGTACTCTACAACGTTTATCATTGGCTGGCCGTCGGCCAATGGAGTCGCGCGTTGACAGTGTGCCAATTAATGTGTCACAACAGAGGTATAGGCTGTTCACGATAAAGTGAGCACTTTTGAAATCAACCTTAGAAAAAAGTGACTGCTCTCATCTGCATATATTTTAACTGGCGAACTGAGTGACATGCACCCAGTAAGGTTGGTAACGATGGATGGGAAGTAGTTCCGTATCTTAACGTCGAATAAAAGGTGTCGGGTAACCATTTGTGATAACTTAAATTATTTCTTTCACTTTCTGTTTGTTTTAATGCATCGAAGTGTAAAAATGAGCAGATTTGCAAAACATTTTCTTTTGTAATAATTTAACGGTTGCACTTGACCAACGCATGAATAAAGTGACGAGGGTCATGGCAATGTTAATTTTATGTAAGGCGGAAGAATACACAATGTGAATGCAAGTAGATCTTAAGCAGGGCTTTCAAAAGTGCAATTTTACCATGAACAGTCCATAACAAGTTTTACGATCCATTGTTATGCACCCATACACTTGGATAAAAAGTTAAGGCTGGAAAATACATAAAGCCGTTTAGTGTACCCTACAGGTAGTTTAAAAAGTGACATTTTTCTCTTCACACATGTTAATAATTTTTCGTACTAATTGCTGACAACCCTTAGGGGTAGTTTTTGGATTGGGGAGGGTTACAATTCCCAATTACCACACCTCCTACAATTTTTTTTTTTTTCCAAAGTTGCTGATCCTTCATTTCAACAGATCTTGCGAGAATTAATTTTTTGTTCCCAAACGGGAGCCGATATTAAAAAAATCGTCTTACAGTTTAATTACAAATTGTTTTTATTATGTGGTCCAATTTTTCCAACACAAAAAAGTGTATACTTTTATCCAATTAATTAATCAACGAAAATTTTGTTTATTTCATAATTAGTTACAATTATACTTTTTTTTCTGTTGAAAAAATTCGTCTACATAACAAAAACAATTTGTTACAAAATCGTAGGAGGATTTTACAATATCGGCTCCCGTTTGGGAATAAAAAATTAATTCTCGCAAAATCTGTAGTAATTAAGGATCGTGGCCTTAAGTTCACGTAAACGCGCTATCTAAGGAATGCAAAATAGAGTGAACAAACCCAGGGGAGACACTGTGCAAGGTGGCTGACAGACAGCACAGCCGAAAGTGGACGGACGGTAGTTGAAGGGGGACCTCCCCCGCGCGACGTACTGGTGACGTCACGCAGGCAGTAGGAAGGCAGAGCAGGCGGAGGACCCCCAAGGACGCGCGGGATGGTACAGCGGTGACGTCACCAGAAGGAGGCCGGTAACGGATGTCGGTCTTGGGTTACCTTTCACCCCGGGGAGCGAACCTCGCCAAGGACGGACCCCCACCAGGGCAGCGGAGGCCCACTTTCGCTCGCCCGCCCGGCGCGGGTCCTGGACTGGACTGGACTGGTCGTACAGCCTTGCTGTGACGCGGGCCACGTATGCTGCACACTGGGCCAACTGACAACTTCCTGCAGGCAGGGCCACCTGTTTTTCGCAGAGGCTAGACTTTTAATATCACATGTGCACACTTGCAGTCTTCATTTCACTGTTGGCCGCCTGTCTTCGTGTGAAGGCAGTCTGTTAAATGAGCGAGCCAATTAGAATTGAGGTATTTCCGTAACAACTCAAATGATCCAATCACGAACGTGGTTCTGAACTAAAGTGCGTTTGGGACACCACTTGCCCTGAAATCTTTTCGCGAAAAACGGGTGCCCCTGCCTATAGGCTATTCACGGTAGTGTGAGCACTTTTGAAAGCCTTCTCATTTTTAATAATACTCCATCCATTTATATATTTTATTATAGCCTCAGACATTAACTTCTAAGTGCGGTGGGAAATGCACTCTGTTTGTATTGCTTAAGTAGCAATATTTATTTAAAAAGATGGTTAAATAACATAACATTGGGTTTGGCTGTGTTGGGGATATGGCCGTTTGTTTTGCGTGAATACGTCTACGTTGACGCGCTCGGACGCCTTGATGTTTATTTTACGTTCCAGGCACCGCTTCACTCGATCATATGGAGTTTTATGGTTATCATTGGATTTATTTTGAGATGCTCTTTCAAACCGTATACGATTTCTGTATTTCGACTTGGCTTTTTGACGAGTATAGGTCGAAATTGTGTTAAGTTTTCTTAGTTTTTTTAATATTAAAAGCATACAATTTCACCACAACCACACCACACAAATGTTTTTATGCACGCAATCGATTGATCTTGACTAGAGCTGTCCATTGAAACTTAAACGAGCGTCGTAGCTTCTCGTAGTCAAAAGTAATACTACGCGGAAGTTATGAGACGCGGCGAAACAAACTCAAAATTGCGGTGCCCCCCTCCCACCCCGGCCCTTGATACTTCACAGTCCTATTTCAACGTAACATATTCTTTTATCCTTTGGCAATCGAGTGGTGTAATTGAATTTTGAATGTAGACCACAGATTCGGAGCTGCAATGCCAAGCTGCATCCCCCGATTTTGTTATCATCGGATTTTCTGGATTGCTTCTCACTATTGTTTCAAATTTAAAGACGTATTCACGCCAAAATTCGCAGGAAGGAAAAAGTAACTAGGTCCTCAAAAGTGCTCACTTTACAGTGAACAGCCTATACAGCTGCTGCACGGATAAAGCTGGGTTCACAATAGAAAAAATTAAGAGCAAAATTATGCGTTATAACGTTTACAAAACTGAAAAACGCGTTGTCTTATGTATTGGGGCCGCGGTGGTTTCGTGGTCAGACTACTCGCCTCCCACCAAGACGAACAGGAGTTCGATTCCCGGCGGGATCGTTCAAGAATTTTCTCATCTGTGAATCGTGCCGGACAGTGCCGCTCGTCGACGGGTTTTCTCAGGGATCTCCCGTTTTCCCCCGCTGCTCCATACTCACCTCCCGTCACCCTCATCGGCTCCGAAGACCTAAATGTTAAGAGCCGCCCAAATCCCTTCACTCTTCGTCCTCGGTTCACTTATGGTAGGCGTTTTTAGCTTCTAGCTATTTGACTCTAAATTTTATCTCAAGCGTTAGAATTGAAATACATGTGAGCCGCATAACAAATTCCCAAGAAATATTCTTCATATAATCTTTGAATTAATAGTGCAATGGGAGGCGAATGACTGGATGGAGAGTTTTTGGACATTCTCCATTGCGATGCAAATGTATGTCATGGAAAAAAGACTGAACACGTAAGAATTCTTTAAAATGACAAATAACCTTTGTAGGAGAAAATAAATATGTATACAACACTGGAAAATTCCAAGGGGGAATGGAGTAAAAAATCAGGACCGTAACTAGTTACAAAAAAAAATACATATGTATACACGACCAACAGAGAACACATAAAAAACAACACAGGTTGGAAACCTGCCTCCGTGTAAAATGCAAACTAAGGCTACACTGCCAGCAATGCCATGGCCTGATGAGTAGGCCACACATACTGCACCAGGTTTAAACATATGTTGCTGTTATGATGCACGATGTTACACGTCATGCCGGAGGTTGCCGATGGTTGGCCGGTTTTCTCGGGGATTTCCCGTTTCCCCCACATATTTCATACCGGCACTGCTCCATACTCACCTAAATCACCCTCATCGGCTCTCAAGACCTCGCTCGGCGGGGAATCCCCACTGAATTCCTCCGGGCGCAGGAAGGTTTGCCTACTCACTAGGCCATGATATTGCTACCTAACTCTGTACCCTTCGTTTGCGATATAACCTGAAACTGTGGGTCCTAGAGTTGCAACTAGGGAGGCTTAAGTGCTAATTACGACGTCCTGCTTCAACCAATGGTATCCACAATCACTCTAGCCTCACCGTGTAATTGCTGCATGCAATCAAAGGGTGCCAACCCCAATTATTTACATGATCGGGGTGTGTACGACGGACCATACCTTCCTTTTATCCAAGATACTGGTTTAATTAATCCGTATTCCAATTTATGTCCCTCTAACACAAGTATTTTGCTTAATATACCACGTAATATGCTTGTCGCTCTTCTTTAGGGGATTCTACAGCCCAAATTATTTGAGAAGGACCACGGGTGTCTTATATCAATCTTCCTCTTTTCCAGTCAAGAATCACGTGCCCGAGTTCGTACACACGTTTCCTAAACACGCTGTATGTGTACGAAGTTTGGTGAAATTCGGTTGAAGAGTTAAAAAAAAAATTGAAAAGGGGGGACACACGCGCCCAGGCACGCACACAGCAACACACGTAGACACAACAAGGGGAAGTGATCTCTCAGAGGCCTTTCTTTCGGTCGGAAAGTAGACCAAAGAGACATGTAACCTACGGACGAGAAAATACACACACACACACATATATCTGTGTGTGTGTGTGTGTGTGTGTGTGTACACAACACTGGAAAATTGCAAGAGGTCAGTCGTACTCGTGTTCTCGGACTCTGTGTGCCGTTGTCTGAAGACGGGAACACACAGCAATTACTGAAACGTCACGTTCTTTCGTGTCTGGAAAACTACTGTGTTTGTGGGAGTTTCTTCGTTGTCTCTGGTTTGCCAGTGTTGTCTTGGTTTAGTGTAAGCAGATAATTAGCCTGTGTCGTCTTCGATGTGTTGTCTGTTGGTCATGCAGTTTTTCGTGCGCGCGCGCGTGTGTGTGTACACACACACACACACACACACACACACACACACACACACACACATATATATAATATATATATATATATATATATATATATATATATATATATATATATAATGGTATTTCGTTTTCGCATTTAACATCCTGTCCTGTTTTCTTAATCTACTTTCCAAAGGAAAGAAAGGCTTATGATATCATTTTCCTGCCTGTGTGTCTGTGTATGTATGTGTGTGTAGGTGTGTATTTTTGTGTGTGCATCTGAGCATTTGTGTGTCCTCCCCGTTTCAATTTTCTGAACGTTTCAACCGAGTTTCACCAAACTTGGTACACGTATAATACCTAGTGAGGACAAATGACTTATAGTTTTGGACCACTCTGGGCACTTACTTTCAAAATGGCGGCCATTTTAGAATTTGGGGTGATATATCATATCTCGGAAACCATTCGACCGATTTAAACCCAAATTTTGTATGCCGGCAGAGCGTCACGTAAGCATTAAATTTTAAAATGAATGATGTTATTAGTCCACTATTTAAAAAAATAAAATAAAATTTAGAAATAAAGACTTTTCATTATATGTCGAACACTATTAAACCAATTATCGCCCAATTTTCAGGTAAGTAATACTATAATAGGCCAAATGAACGTACGTTATTGAACTTGAGTAGGTATTTATTTTCAAAATGGCGACCATAGACTTTTTTTTTTTTTTTTTTTTTTTTTTTTTTTTTTTTTTTTTTTGGTATATCTACCCTAGCATAAAAAAAATTTCGGCCAAATGTTGTATACTGAAGGTATCTGTTACAAGCAACTATATACCAATACATAACCACTTTTGTAGATCATTTTGAAAGATATCGCCATACGAATATATAAAGGTACTATGACATACATCGGGAAAAAAATTATCCGATTCCTACCAAATTTGGTATACAAGGAGCACTGACGCAGACGATGTTAATTTATGTGTCTAAATCATCTCAGGCACTTATTTTAAAACTGTCGGCCATATAGCCATTTTTAGCTTAGAATGCTATATCGTCGAAACCATGTAATCAATTCCAACTTAACTTTGTATGCTGGCAGTGCCTATTACAACCACCAGATATGTCTATTCAGAACCTCATTTCTCTGTCATTTTGTTTTATAACCTCGCCAATAAATACCAACGTTTTTATCTCATATCTCGGGAAACAATCAACCCACTCTTACAAAAAATGGCGGAGATATTGTACTGGGGTAAGCCATATTAATATATGTATTTTTTAAGTGTGAAACACTTATTCTCAGAATGGCAGCTATAAAATCACTTTAGTTTCGTGTGCTGGCAGTACACAATCATCGGATGAGCTATTACGTTACGTTTCTGTACTTAACTTATGAAGATCGTCATATTCAAACTAAGGGTTTATGCCATATCTCGAGTGTCAATCAACCGATTCCCACCAAACGCTGCAATGGAACGTTTCAACTAATCTGTATCAAATCGTGGGCACCATAAATGCCACAGAAAATCATGTCAACTTTCATGATATAAATGTTAAATTTTAAACCAGTTTCAAAATGGCGTCGTCATAAATAATTTAGGCACGTCTGCCACATATAGGGCCCATGAAACAATATAAATAAGTTCAACCAAAATTTGCATGCAGACGGTATATATTAGAAGCATCGTGAGACCCAACCACCGATGCCCAACAAATTCTTCACACAATTAGCGCTACGGTAGATCACGTAGACTTACATGTTTTAAATGGCTCAATATGATATTTTCAAAATAACGACCCTCTAAATATTTTCTGTTGGTAAACCCTATCGGTCGAAACACTAGACCGATTAAATCCGAAGTTGATCCTCCGAATCCGACCTCCATAATGCAGTGCATGGCACGCTAGGTTATTGTACAAGGTTATCTGTGTTCAAGTCCCGGGTAAGGCACGTGTGTATCGGGACTGTATCACCACTGTTGCATACGTTTCTGGTTTCATTTATAATGTTATTGCTTTCGAAGAGAAGTCAAGTCCTATACAATAAATCAGCTTTTAAGAACTTATTAAAATAATAAATTTCACCCATGTTGAGGAAGGTCGGCTTATT
Source organism: Dryococelus australis (assembly GCA_029891345.1). Lineage (NCBI taxonomy): Eukaryota > Metazoa > Arthropoda > Insecta > Phasmatodea > Phasmatidae > Dryococelus > Dryococelus australis. The sequence continues at coordinate 92,339,850 of CM057005.1, forward strand.
AGTTATAACAGCAACTTCTTGTTTAAGTATTTTTTTTCGTGTTCAGTTTGTTTTTTCCATGACAGATATCTGCATCACGATGGCGATTGTCAAAAATCTCCACCTAGTCATTTTTCTTTGTGGTGTTCTAATAACATGAACAATTATTTTGAGCTGTAGCATAACGTATTAATTTTGTTACATTTTGGGATTTTCCCGAAAAAAAATAATTTTAACGTACTTATAATTATCGTTTCAAACGTAATTTCAGGTTTTTTTCAGGTTATCGTTTCATATCACAGCGAAAAACAACATAATGCGCTGAAAATGCAGATAATAATTTTAACCCCTTGAAAGCACTTAACGAAGGCGAGGCAATTAATAAGCGAACCAATATCACCCTTAAACTCCCCTTGTTCGTGCGCTTCACGGAAGGGACATTAGGTTCAGACAGGCCTCCTCCTCGACTCGCCCAGCTCTTGTAACATAGTATATGGTGAGTAGCGATAAAACCGAAATGACACCGAAATACACGTTAAAACACAGAGCATAACACAGACGTTGGAGTTAGGACATGAAATATAAATGTGTTTTTATAAATTAAATTTCAATTATGTCTTGTAAATTTTTTTCCAAATATTGTTTACGATACTGACTAAATAATATGCACACTGTCTAGAAACTTAAACATTAGTACCAGAAAATACGATTATATGTTTTTGTTATTTTATTTTAAATAAAATGCTTGCTGTTGTATATTTCCTCAAATTCGACCTATTACAAATTGTATGTGAAATATATGTTTAAATACTAATTTTCTTTAATTTAATAGGGCATATACAAGAAGGAGAAAACTAACGTTGAAATATTAAATTTTTAAAATTAAAATGCACTAAAAATAAAAGCATAAAATCTTGTCCCCACTCATAGGGAGGTCCAGCATATTTCTCGTAACAGCCCAACAGTTTGCGAGAATTAGATTTCTCGGTTGCCTGGTTTTCGACCATTTCGGTATGAAACTTGTTCTCAGTTTTTTGTAAAGATGTAATAATTCTTGTTGAAATTGTCACGTAATGTAATTTAGTTGGTCTCATCAAGTTTTACAGTTCTCAGTGTCTCAAACAAGTAAATACGAATTGCTTGATAAGAGCCATACTTCAACAATGTTGCTGGAATAAAGTATTATTTTTTAAACGATCCATTAGGTGAAATAGCATGTTACATACCTCTGAAAATTGAGACTTCCTATTATCTATTAAGCACCTTTCTACATCAGTCGTTTCTAGTCTTTTGGAATCCATGGCTCTTTTTCGTAACACACCTACTAGATATTTGATCAAAAGTAGCATGTTTTGACATATAGATTAACAGTTTTATCAAAACTTGCCAAAAAAAATTTTTTCGATAGTTTATACTTTGTATTAAAATCAAAACACCCTTTATTAAAATACATTTGAAAACATAGGCTTAAATACATTTTATTAATGGCCAAGTGGAAGAATCGTTCAGTTTTGAGGTTTTTTCCCTTTACGTAGGCTGGCCAACATCAAAAGTGAAATTTCTCTGGCATTATGCAAGTTGACCAACACCACAATTTAGAGTGAATACAGCTGTTTCTCTTCACAGCTAAAAACCTTTTAACAATTCGTACCTAAACACACATAGTTTTACATAATCACTACTCTGCAATGCGTCCCTTGCCCTTTAGCAATTGATAGAGAGCTGCAAAATTCGCGTTATTATTTGGAGACACGTTGAACTTTAAACACATGTACCTTTGCAATAGGTTTTTCATTGGACTATACTTTATCTGACACGCCCTGCGTAACTCTGCACCAGTAAATGAACACTTCACAGTTATGTGTCCCAATCACGTGCAGTTCAGTCAGCAAGGGCTTGTCTTCACGTCTATATAGCAGCCAATGGAGAAGTGACGCCGGCTCCGGTATATACACTACAGTACTGTGAAGTTCAGCCTGACGCCAAAAATTAACGTGAATTTGCCATGTCTCTAGCAATTGAGCTAGCAAGTCGGTGTCTCAAGGGCGTGCGGTAACCCGAGAAGTGCGCGGGAATTTACAAAGGCATGTCGCCACCTCAGAGAGATAGGCCTATCGGGACTCGTGAGCACCTGTCCTTCAGCGTATTGCATTTCTGGGATTATCGGTGGAAGGATGTTCTGGTAATTGCCCTTACCTCTCTCAGCGTGACTCGGAGAGGGGGGGGGGGTGGAGATCTTCCATATCGGGCCAGCGAGACTATTTAAGCCGCGACGGGCTTCTGAGCCAACAGTCTAGAGTTTGGAGAATTGTACGACCTTAAGCGACGGTTGAACGAAGGCAGCGAAGTGACGAGCTAGCAGAGTGTCGAGTGGCGCCGAGAGCGACCAGCTGGAGTGAAGTCTGCGGACTGCGAGCATTGGTACGATGAAGTGTGAGACTGATGGGCGGGACAACTGAACTGGATGTGTGAGTGTCAGGACACTTGGGATTACGGAAATAGACAGATTGATTGAGTAATGAGTGTGAATTAAGCAACTGAAACCAATATAGCAACAGTGATAAGGACTTTAATTAAAACTGAGATAGACGTTAAATATTACGCTCACAAGGGTAATAGTGTAGGGTGTTGTAAATAATAACTAGGTGAATATTTAAAAACATTATAAATAAATTTTAAAATTTAAATTCAGTTCTTTAAATTTTATTAAGACTTTCATCCCTCAAAAACTTAGATACGCCCCCTCTGGCGTCTTATAACAATATCTTTTGCCCGAAACGGTGGTTTAAGTCGGCGTAATTTCAGTTATTTTGCAGCTTCTGGTTAACAAATTACAGTAATGGATTATAAAACGTGTGAACTCTGAGATATTTGTGATATCCGTGAGTCGGCGATATCATAATTGCAGGGCTACGTTATCAAATTCACTTTCACGCAGAAATATTTAACAACATTTAATGTTATTGTTAGAGACCCTACAATTTCACTCTACAAGATGGAGCCAGGTTTGATTCCCCAGTATTCCACACACTCGAGCAGAAGTCGCTTGTCCATCGGCTGCTGACACAAACAGAACTCATTCTCCTGTTTGAATTAAGCTACCAAAGTGCAGAGTGTTTACTAAGGGTTGCGAAACTTGGCCACTGACGTTGTAAAATAAGTCTTCAGAGAGATATATTATTCATATATTGGGCTTTGTTTTAACTGATCCGCTTTAATTCTCTCGTATTCAAAAGTTGTGCGTACGATGTGAATCTTACATAGTAATGCAGACGGAGTGTTCACTGAAAGCTAGGAATTATAGAAAAAAAAGTCTTCATATAAGTGAAGGACACAAATGTGCTCCACTGAAAATCTGCTGTGTCTGACTGATTGCTTCAAGGGTTGGTATTCGCTCTGATTTGAGTGTCCGTTTAATTTTAATGACTCACGCATCTCTGATATATTTGTTTCCAATTTTCTACGCCAGCCTTTTGCGACTTGTGATTAGTATTTCACTTCCAGTGATTAGTATTTCATTGACTGTTAACACTGGTTCAGGTTTCGAGTGTAGTATTTAGTTTTCACATAGACTGGGTTTCTGAAATAGAATTATTTGTCGGTGTTTCACCTGAATTTCTCAGCAAATATGACATCAGTTTATCGATAAGTTTTCAACGTATGCCTAGCGTGCATAGCTGAGTAAAACTGAAGTTTGTATCTGCAGTTAACACATACTTATGATTTATGTCTTAAACAGTTCAGTGCCGCTTCGGCCTGCAGTAAGTGGCGCGATTTATATAAATGACAGTTCTCTCAAAAGAGCATTGTTGCTCCTCAGCTTTTGATAAAGAGAAATGATTGCTTTGAGAATTAGGTTTAGCAGACTGTCACATTAGTAAATTTTTGTAGCTGCAACTTAACGCGCTGCAGTCACGATCTACGTAGCTTTCTCGCGAGAAACAATGCACGTTACGAGCTCGACATATCTGCATTTCGCTTTCGAACAATAGGTTCTCCGGACCACAGAAAAAAGAAAATCTTGCCACTTATAAAAACGGATGTGTATGTACATATTTTTTTTCCTCTAAAGAAATGAGATTGCGCGAAGTAGGCCAGAAAAATCAGAGACCGTTTCAGACTACGAACACAGAATATAAGCACCATACCAACCGGAGTTGCACAACGACATAGTGGTAAATGTGTGATTGGTTGGTTGGTGGCCAGTCTAGCTCTTTCCGAAAACTCCGTTTAGGTTCTTCTTTCTGCTCGCTGTGTGTTGGGGTCGTGGTATATATATATATATATATATTTGTGGCTGTCTCGGTTGTTGAAGCAGACCCTGGATGAATTTCTTCTCCGTGGAATGAATCACAGCGTTGAGCTGCTGATTGCTTTGGTGGTACAATGAGTCCTGGGAAGAGAGAGAGAGAGAGGGAGAGAGAGAGGGAGAGAGAGAGAGAGAGAGATAATTTCAATAATTTACGCATAACATTAGTCGATAAATACGACTTTAACTACAGAATGTTTATATTCAAAAGAACTACTTTCAATTACTTCTCCCCTTATATTTAGTTTTCCACGCATTCTCTTTCAATTCTTCGCTCTTTGTACACGATTTCACCCTCTTTCCGCCATTCGCCGGGGAGCCCTTCCTCCAACACCCCCACTAAATAGGGCTATGGTTGAGTATGCACAGTACAGCGGTTGGAAGGTTCATTAGTCCTAAATGAATTGCTATGTTGTCAGTATAGACAATGGATATGCAAGAACGTGGCTTTGGGTGTTCGTGAGTACAAGAGTTTGCTTCAGTACCTTCTTTAAACTTTACAATACACCGTTCACAGAGCTCTTTTCAAGTCAACCTTTGAAAAATGTCACTGCCCTTATACCTGCGTATATTTTAATAGGCACAATATCTGATACACGCCCACTAAAGTTGGCAACAACGCTAACGAAGGGAGGAGAATTGTTCGACGTCTTAACGTTGAATTAAAATAATTATGTAAATAATTGTGAATATTGCAATGATTTCTTTTTTTCTTCTCCTCTCTCTCTCTCTCTCTCTCTCTCTCTCTCTCTCTCTCTCTCTCTCTCCCTCTCTCTCTCTCTCTCTCTCTCTCTCTCTCTCTCCCTCTCTCTCTCTCTCTGTTTCCTTGTAGTTTAATAAATGCCAGAATTAGCAAAATTTTGGAAACATTTACTTTTCAGACCATTTCGCAGTTACATTTCACCGAAGCATGAATCAAGTGAGCACGCTCATGATAATGTGCAGAGGTCTTAATCGTAATTGTGCATTTTATTAATTGGTGTCAATTGTGAGCAGTAAGTGGTTTCAATTAATTGTGAGAATTTGAGTTCAGAGAATTTTGCTGTAGTTATTGTAAATAAAATAAGGAAATGATAATTAATTATTTGATTTGATTAAGACCTCCATCCCTTAACGAACTTGGTATAGCCCACTTAATTTCTAGAGAGAGAAATTGTAACAGTATGCTTGTTTGCCTTGTGTCATTGTTAGAGACCTGAAGAATTCGAAGTTAAATTTTGGGCTGAGGTGGAATTGAAAAACCCTAGCGTTCAGATTACTATTAAAATTTATCCATGTTTTTTTAACAGCTCCTTAAAAACCCTGAACCAATAAGAAACACGCTGCAAAATTCAGGCCCAACCGTCGCCTTGCACTGTGACAGCAAGCAACCAGTGAGGTTTGTTTATCTGCGTGATTGTACGTATGACTGTGTAGGTATTACGTATGACCGTAAACTTGTGCGGGACGCCCCATCGACGATTTCAGCCAGTAAGTTACAGCACAACAGTTGAACAACCATTCTGCAATAGAGAGAACACGCAGGTTAATCACTCCGCATGATTGGCAGCAGCCAATGAAATTACTACGAGTTGTCCTCGTGTAGGAATAGGGCAGCGAAGTCTAGCATGGTGCCAAACAATAACGCGAATTTTTGCACGACTTGACAATTACAGTCGTTGGCCGCATTCCTGCCTTACCCGACCTCACTTCTGGTGTCGTAATCGTAACAATGCTCACCTCACCTCGTGGATGAAGCAGGTGCGGCCTGGCCTGCGGTGACCCGGGACAGCTTCGGCCACCAGGGGGGGCCGCGACCTTGCTGCGCCGAACCCGAGCTCGACCACGACCTGCCTCAACCCAGCTGGACGTTGCGTAGTCACCACTCCTCTTCGTCTGATTTCCGAGCTGGGTGCCGTGGGGCCGGCGCCTTTTGGTCTTCGCACTGTCCTGTTTGCCGCCGCCGAGTTATGTTTACGGATATGTAGAGACTTGAAGAATCCGTGGAGATTCATTTTGAGTCGACCCGTTCAGACCCAGTGTACACATATGTGAACGTTACGTAAGTGTAGTTAAGTTCTTGTTTATGCGCTGCACACTGCGAACCTCAGTGTCCAGCGATCTTACCTGTGCGTTTTACAGGTCTAGGTCACAATTGTTTCACATTGCTGTGGCCGAACATATAGCCTAAAGATCATTGGCTGTGACAACACAAGTGTTGTGTCGACGTAAGTACAACACGAATTATAAAATTTCTTGTTTGCAACGCCTGAAACCGTAATGTAACGTTCAGGTCACTATTGCAGTTAGTCCATGTTACATTCAACAACTCCTAAAGAACCCTGAGCCATAAGAAACATGCGGCAAAATGCCGGCCCAACCATAACTATGTGCTACGACAGCAAGTAACCAATGAAGATTTGTTATCTGCGCCATGGTACACAACACTATGGAGTCTGCCTTATAGGTAGAGACCTCAAAAATTCGCGAATTCAATGACCTGCAGGCTAGACTCTACAGACTTATGTACAAATATGACGATGTCAACTGCACATTGGTTGTCTGCTATCACAGTGGAAGGCGACGATTGGGCCAGCGTTCTGCAGGAGGTGTCAGACACTGTGTGGACCAATAGCCAAAGTTTTATGACCACACGTGTTTTGAATTCTAACTTGCCTTAACATGAATCCAAGAACTCTTCATGTCTCAACTTATAGGTAGAGGTAGTGAAATTTCACGAAAAGATTTCAAATCAAGTTATACTTCAAAACACTGTAGGGCCGATTACCTATCTTAATTGGCTGAATTACTTTTTGACACATGTTAACTGTCTGCAAGCGAATCACGTAAGGAGCATGCCGATGTTGCCAAATTCTGAGTGGTTCGGTCAAATATAAAAACTTCTTCTCAAGCAGACAACAACCAATGGCAATAAACAAACCGCTGTTGGGTGCTTATAGTATTGAAGTCTACCGTGTACTCATATTTTCTCGCGAAAAGTCACTAGCTCTACAGGTCATTAAACTCGCGAATTTTTCCTGTCTTTTGTAATAGGAAAATTTCGTGGGTTCAACAACCCGTAGGCTATACTCCGCTGTCTTATGTAGTTTCAAGCACCAGCTGTTTGTTTATTAGCTGTTGCCCCAGTGAGTTAGCCATTTTTTTACCTCAGAGCAGGTGATACGGGATTCGGTACTTGTTTCCTCACAGTTCGATTTTTGTAGTATTAATTGGCTAAACAGGCTACGTTCCTAAGGCCAGGCGATTACAGTAATTAGAGTCTGCGTCACCTGCCAAGGAACTGTGTGGTGCAGTGCGTCTGGATTCTTCAAATTACACAGACACTGCGGAACGTGTATCATTTCTATTTAAAGGCTGTTCACGATAAAGCGAGTACTTTTGAAATAAACCTTATAAAAAGTCACTTGACCCGCTTGCATGTATTTTTTCGGGCGCACCAAGAGACGTCCGTCCAGCAAAGTAGCTAACAATGGTTGGAAACTACTTCCGTATCTTAACGTCGAATAAAAAGTGTTAGGTAACCATGTGTGAAAACTTGAATTATTTTTTTCGCTTTCTGATTGTTAATACATCGAAATGTAAAAATTAGCAGATTTTTAAATTTTACTTTCCTAGTAATTTCACATTTTCAATTGACCAATGGATGAATTTTACGTATGGCGGAAGAATACACAAAGTGCATACAAGTAGATCTTTATCAGGGCTTCCAAAAGTGCTGTCATGTGTTAAATAGACACAACTTGTAGGAATTTTATAGCCACACGTTTGGGCGTACAAATTATTACTGTAACACCTCTGATATGTGTCACAATATTGCAACGATAAAATAGTACTTCTGTGATACATAATATAAGAAATTAATGTGTAATGCAATGATAAATTATTGATTTATATGTGAGTGATTCTGATAGGTTATACTAATGACATGCCTCGGCTTAAATATATGGTGCTGCTCAAAAATCAGTATGTCCATCCAGATTTGAATTATCTGTGCATGATAAATTATTGATTTATATGTGAGTGATTCTGATAGGTTATACTAATGACATGCCTCGGCTTAAATATATGGTGCTGCTCAAAAATCAGTATGTCCATCCAGATTTGAATTATCTGTGCATGTTAAACAATTAGACATTAATTCTAGTAAGCAACTAGAGAAGTCTTAATTAGAGTAAATCAGTAGAAGAATAAAAAGAAATTTACATTAATTTAAATTAATTTTATATATTACTTTAGCATAACTTTAGTTAAAATTATTATGCTATCCTAATTTTTCAAAATTTTACTACAGACAACACCAGCCTGCGCATTGCACATCAAGACATCTATTAATATTAAAATTTACTGGTTCTGGTGTCATAAATAGGTTTACTTTTGCCTGGGGAAAATACGACTTAGCTGTGTCGATAGTGGAGTCATCCTTCACTGGTGTAGAACCCAGGAACATTTCTCCCGCTCACCAAGGACAGCACATCTCCGGGTGATGCTCAGCGAACTCGTCATCTGCGGGCCGGAACAGCGGAGGTGGTTGCAGACTAGGAACCTCGCTAGAATCCGCAGCCAGTAGCACTCCTCTCGCAGAACTGTCTCTCCGAACACCAGACACCGCGTCGTCCTTGGTGCGGAGTCGAAAACCCAGAAGTCCTCCTTCACTGGGCCGTCCTTTCTTCCGGGCTCATCGTAAAGCTTATGTCGAATTACTTCTTCTTTTAAACATATATACGCTCAGCATTTCAATAGTGCTTGAATAATTACGTATCTCCGTCGTAAATATCAAATTTTCCCAATCAAATATTATAGATTATCTTTCATACTCAGGACTGACTTCTTTTCTGAGCTGGCCTCTCACTGATTCCAAATTATAATTAATAATTTTTTTGTTCTACTATGCTATTGTTAGAAAAATCAATAAAATATGATAGGCCAGCTGAGGTGTGGCCTGATTCTTTTGAGAAAACAAAAGGTAGTACTCGATACAAAGACAAATACTCATGCAAAGGAACCATAGATAATCATTAGACTTACATAGCTTACACAACACAACTGTAAAAATTAATAAGTTTACACGTATCACATCGAACATACTTTAAACATCTTGTACATTGCATTAAACATTGGCATTTAAATCAAATTTAAAGACAGAATAATCATAATAAAGTCATAGATATTGAAGTGTTACAGTGCTCATTTTAGCGTGAACAGCCTATAAGCAAGACAGGAGATACGGTTTTAAAGAATGCTGCTAATATTTAATTTTGTTGCACGGTTGATGGATAATTATATACAACCCGCTTTAAGAAGGCAGTTTTCGACCATTTTAGAGTGTCTTTTCTGACAAACACAGTGACACATTTTTTTTAAGTGTCTTAATAGAGTAGTAGAATGGTCATTAGCAAGGAACTTCGTCTCTTTGTCCCCCATCGACACCGCGGGAAATTCCGAGTTGTTTTGAGAATACGAAGACACTGCAGACGTTTCTCGGGTGTCGTCGACGCCGAAGAAGAAGAAGAGGAGGCGAGGAGATAACGAATAGGCTACGCTATCTCTGCCGTGGCCTTGGCTGGCTGGGAAAACAGGGATCAAAGACGTTGTAAAGCCTAGTGCAGGTAGATATTGAATATCCTTCCCTTCACACCGAGCTGTACACATTCTGTCTGCAATCGCTATGTCGCGCGACCGCCGAAAGTCAAGCAAAACGATATTGTTTTTGTCTGTGCCCAGAATGAACGACAGGCACCAATACGGTTTAATAAGAGAAGTAAAATGTAAGTAATATGAAAATGCTTCAACGACAACAATTACTAGTTTCATAGTTAAAACAGCCAACCTTATACATGTAATAAGAATAAGTATTACTTGTTCGATTCTCGAAATTATTATTTTTCAGACGGGCAAAGCCTGCTATATCTCCTGCCGATCCGGGATTTCCTTAAATATGATACATTTTGTATTATTTGCAGAAAAAAAAAACATAAACTGTCATGTCTACACCTAACGACTGCAGCAGTATGGACATGATCGAAATTCTCTACGTTTCTGGCGAAACAACAGATGATCAGTAACTACCATCTGTTATTTGTAAAACAAATTTATAGAATACGTGCGTGTGTCGGCAATGGTGTGGCAAATGTATGGTACAGTTCATGTTCCATAACTAGTTATTACTGTGTTTGTGTATTCCACTAGTAGTAAAATAGATATAATAAAATCAAATCAGGTGATTTCTTTAACAAAAAAAAGCAGTACCAAATTAAAATAGCATTGAATATCAAAATTAAAGATAAAATTCAACTATACAAATAGTACGTAATAAGATACGTTAAACAATTTCAACATGTAATATTTATGCTTTTTAGTAAAATGGGTACAACGTACAATAGTTTCCGGACAAACGATGAGAATAATTATGGTTCTAATTACTCTGTTGCTAAATTTTAAAAAAAATTTTGTAGTCTAGGTATACTGAGAAAATTTAGCTGCGTGTTATAAACATTAATATTCATACCTTGCATACACTAGCCGATTAAAGCTGGCAAAAGTACCTACATCTTTGGAACTAGTGCGGACTATGGACTATGGAAAGTTGCCAGGATAGCAATGTAGTTTGAACAAAATGAGTTAATTTGAACAAGGTGATGATATAATCAGAAAAAAATGTATCACTCTTCGCCAACGTTCATACACTGCAGGTTCGTTCGATAATCTTGTGTCCGCCAAGTTGGCAGCTTTGGTGTTAACTATGTTGTCAATTTTCGGAATTAAAAAAAATCCTAAACTTACACATGTTAAGTTAATACATAAATTTATTTGTTTAACGTATATAAGATTTTTTACATAAAAAAATGTTATCTAAATAATGTAAAAAGTAGCATTTTATTTAATATCCCTTATTAAAAACTAGTAAGACATTAAATTTTGTCAAATATTAGTTTTTTGGAAATTAAATAATCAATCAATAATTACTGATAGTTTTTTTAAATTTTAGAACGTATCATACACTCCTAAAGAAACATTATTCATGATGCCACATGCTGACTGTTCTACACATCTACCAGGAAAACTATCTTACCATTTTAGTTTGTTTTGGAAGTTTCAATTCACAAGCTGCTTCGTGCTTATTGTTTGATTCAATTTATGTATCGTTACAATTTCTCAAAGTCAGTGGGCTTAGGCAGGTTCTTGAAGGAACAGTAAATGTCTTAGTTAAATAAAATAGTTAATAATAATTTCCTGATTTATTATAATACGGCAAAGAAAATACTCTCTACTTAATATCTCACAATAAATTGCTGCAATTTGCTATTTACAACTAACATTTACTTAGTCGTCCATCACATTACAGAAATTGATGTAGTCAAATAACTAATATTAGTCCCAATAAACAGTGTATAAACACTTTATATATATATATATATATATATATATATATATATATATATATATATATATATATATATATATATGACTGTTCCAACATTTACAGTAAAGTCCATATCACCCATTCATACAGCCCCACCTTACACCTTAATTCAGTCCATATTCCACGAGTCCAGAATGTTCTATAGAGCTCCGAGCTCCTTATGGTCAGTAGCATTCTACTCGTCGGGTACCACGCCCTCTCGTCCGTCCACACTGCCCTCATCTCGCACCCTCCTCTGTCGTCCGTCCTCTCAGCTGATGTTCCGCACTGCACCATACTTCGGCGGATTACCACACTCAGCCAGCCAGATGGCTACCACAAAGACTGCCTGCTCTCCGGCTGCTGTGGTTATTTATAGTGTCGTCTCTGGTCCAGAATATCTTCTACATGTTTGGTTGCGCCGAGGATGGAGAGTGCTAGAATGTTCCTGCTCGTTCTCTCAAATAGTCGACTCCTCCAGCCGGGGGAGGATGGGCTGTGACGCCAGCCAGGTAGGTTGTCAATCATTTCCCTGGCTACCGGGCAGCGGTGGACCTGATTACCTGCGGGGGGGGGGGGGGGGTGAGGATCGAGGCTGGTCCCCCACCCCCAGCTTTGGCAGCGCACATAGCCAGGAGAAAACTTAATTTCTAAGAATAAAAATTACGCCTAAGTACTTGTTTTATTAATCGGCTAGAGTATAACATAGCTTGATTTTTTTTTTTAATTCTTGCAGTTCCCCCCCCCCCCCCCCGCGTTGAAGTGCAACAAGTTTCCACACTTCCGCCCGCACCCACCCTTTTTGGTTTTACCACGGCTGAAACTCATGCTCACCCTCCTCTGTACAGGAGGACTTTATTTCAATTGTTTTATGCTGGTTTTAATTGTTTATTTTAACCATACTACCACATCTCCGATGGAGGCTAGGGCTGTGCGATATCCGCTTTTCAATACCGTTTCGAAGAATGTTGATATGTCGATAGTTATCGGCGCGATATACCGCTTCTAGAGAGTATTGAAAATTGTTGGCGATATATCGCAAATATCGCTTATATTGATATCGCAAATATAGGCATCAGAAAAATTGGTGTCTTATTGATATCACAAATACCGCATATCGCCAACAGACTGTACTGCTAAGATCGCACATCGGTAATGTAAATTATCTTTAATACCGCGATATGCTATATATTGCTCTACACTATTGGGCCATATAGCATTTGCGATGTTTCAGAAATATTTCTTCGCTATCGATATATCGCCATATCGTAGGCCTACAGTCCTAGTGGAGGGGCGAGTGCTAGAAGTGGGTCACGGAGTATCAACCTGTTACTTTGTATCTGATACACACTTGTATCAAGTACTGTAAACGAGTACGCTGCCGAAGTATCAGGTACATTTAGTATCATTTTAACATTCGCCGCCAGCATGCGCCTGCTGTTCCATGTAATTCTGTTACAGTAAAATTTTTATTGTTTTTAAAATGTGCGGTTATGATGAAACCCAATTTCTTGGTTTAGATTTGGAGACTTCACAGTTAAGTAATTTAGTTTTAATTAAAAGGAAAAATGTATAACTAGAGACGTGAAAAATTCGCGAGTTCAACGACCTCCAGGCCAGACTCTACAGTCTTGTGTACAAATATGCTGACAGTTGCACATTGGTTGTTTGCTGTCACAGTGGAAGGCGACAATTCGACACCGTTCTCCAGGAAGTGTCAAACGGCTAAAGTTATACAAACGCACCTATTTTGAATTCTCGCTCGTCCGAAAATGAATCCGCGAACTATTCAGGTCTCTATTTATAACTAAGTTTTCATTTACACGATTTACATGTAGCAAGTTAGACATTCCTCTCTGAAAAAATTTTCGCGCAAAGGAAGTGTTTTATTATAATCTTATTCTTATAAATATTTTATTTCACTGTAAAATGTAACAGACAGTACGTCAACTCCAAACACGTACTTGACAATGTGCGTACACATGTGTCAGTGAACAGAGATAATACAAAATTAACAGTACCAACACCAAGGGACATTTTTAAATATAATTGTATTATCATTCCCTTACATGTATGAGACTTTCCCTTACTTGTATAAGATTCCCTCCCCCCCTTTTTTTTATGTACTTTTTCCGTACTGTTAGGGAATAGTATTTACTTGTTATGTAAATTTACTCTACACTTAAAAGGTAAATTTACCTTACATGTCGAGGTAATTAGCTTCTATTACATGTGTAAGGGAATTTTACCTCAAATATTTTTTTACGGTGCACTAGACACCTGGAACAGTTTCGTACAGTAGCAGCTAAGAGCTCTAACGCCCGGAGAGAAAAAAAAGCGCAGTGGACGAGGCGCTCATAAATAACGCAGAAGGCGCGAAGTTCATTTAGATGGCGGACGGCCAGCCCCCCCCCCCCCTACACAAGACCACGTGTCTTGTTTCGCCAACCGGGGAGGCACGCCCCAGCCACGGGGGACACCTCCACGCGACGTCTCTCATTGCCGCTACAGGAGGCCCCGGGACGGTGCAGTAGTTATACTACCCGCATCCCTTCCAGGCGGACCGGGTTCATCCCCGGCACAAGACCACGTGTCTTGTTTCGCCAACCGGGGAGGCACGCCCCAGCCACGGGGGACACCTCCACGCGACGTCTCTCATTGCCGCTACAGGAGGCCCCGGGACGGTGCAGTAGTTATACTACCCGCATCCCTTCCAGGCGGACCGGGTTCATCCCTGGCGGCGTCGCTCCCGGACCTTCGCGTGTGAGAATCCGACGCTGCTCCATACTCACCTCGCTTCACCCTCATCGGCTCTCGAGACTTCCGTGTTAATACCGCCCAAACATCTTCACTGATTAACTCTCCTTGACTACAGCATGAAATAACGCGAAATTAGCATAAATGTCACCGTAGTCAGACAGCGGTTAACCTTTCGGGGACGAAACAAATTAACTGCCAGCGAAGACAAGGTTGAAGTGAGCTGCCTATGTTAAACGCTTCACCATTAAAGTTGTGCTCGTTTCTGTATTTTACACGTGCCGTCGTCCTATTGGCTCTGGCTTCAACGGAAACGCTTAATGTATTCTGTAGCCTTTATTATTGTCTACTTATAGTTAGATGCCTGAAAAATTCTCAAGATCAATGACCTGTAGGGTAGACTCCACAGTCTTACGTACAATCACCCAGATAAAAAAACCTCATTGGTTGCTTGCTGCCACGACACAAGGCGATATTTATCCAGTATTTTGCCGCTTGTTTCTTATTGGTTCAGGGCTCTTAAGGCTCTGTTAAATAAAACATGGACCAATTACAATAACAATCTGAACGTAAGGGTTTTTAAATTCCAGCTTGACCCAAAATGAATCAGCGAATTCTTCAGGTCTCTACTTACGGTACTTGTGAATTTATTGTAACAACTGATAGTTTGGAACGCGTGTAAAAGGTTTCTGTAGATCCATGGCACAAGAGCAACTAGTTTTAATGTAATTGGTGTGACAGCGGCAACCAATACATTACCTAGGGAAAGATGATGTATGAGTTGGTGCTACCTTCTCCAGTTACAGTCACCGGCCACTGTTTCGCCTCTTCAACAACATGCCAGGTTTGGATGAGTATACTCTGGAGAATATGTTGACGCAGGGCTGCCACCAGCCCTGAAGCTTAAATCCTGGAATCATTGGGTCAAATCCTCGGAATAAAAAATATCAAATTACAAGAAAAAAATGGATATGAAGGACGTTTACATATTTAATGTAGTTGCTTTTGTTTGGGATGTACGAACCACGCCAATTCGTTTGTCCACTCACATTCATTCTTTTGTTCATACTACTCGATTGGCGATAATTTTCGTTTCTTCGCCATTGTGATATCAATTCTAAAAGGAAAACAGTCGCCAAATTCGGGTTGCGTGCCTAAAAACGGCAACTCGCGCAATGGCCTTTGCATGTGATCGTACAGCCAGAAACAGAAATATGTAGCCAGCGAATAATCAAGCGAAATATTTTGGACGTACAACATTGAAGCAATGGCGTACGTAGGGTCAAAATATTTCGCTTAATTATTCACCTCCGTTTCTAAGAATCTTTCAAACAAATGCATCAGTGAGATTGACACACTTCACTGCGGGCGCTAGTGCCGCATGTTCGCAGCAACCACTTCCAGAATATATATATATATATATATATATATATATATATATATATATATATATATATATATATATATATATAGGAGCATTTTTCTAGACTAAAAAATCCATATAAATGGATGAAAAAGCAGGCCTGTGTTAACGCAACATAAATCCTTTTTACTAGCGATTTTGGTAGTGGATGTATAAGCTGTTCTCGGTAAAGTGAGCAGCGGATGTATAAGCTGTTCACGGTAAAGTGAGCAGTTTTGAGGCCCTAGCTACTTTTACTTTTCGCCATTTTTTTATTCTTTAACTACCTTCTTAAAACAATATTGCTATGTAAGTAATAAACACAGTGGGTATATTCAACCGCACTCGAAAGTTAAGTCCAAGGTTACAATAAAATATATTTATTAACTATTATTCAAATTGAGAGGGCTTTCGAAAGGGCCCACTTTACCATGAATAGCCTATAGTACTTTTGAAATGTGTGTTGTGCAGTCCGGTGCCCGGCTACATTGAAGACACTCTACTGTTACCTCAAGTATGGTCTGTTCCACATAACGACTGCACTTTCTTTTTTTACAGTTCCGAAGGTAGTCCTTCATACAGCTGTTTCCATGAGAATAGCAGTGTCGCCTTGTACCGTAGATGGTGTTTACAAAAAAACATTTCAGATTGAAGCCTGCTCACGATCAAGTGAGCACTTTATAAATGAACCTTAGAAAAAAGTCACTGCCCATGCAATCATATGTTTGAATGGGCGCACTGAGTTACATTCGCCGAGTAAAGTAGGTATGGATGGATAGAAAGTAGTTCTCATATCTTAACGCTGAATAAGAAGTGTTAGATAACCATTTGTAATAACTTAAAAATATGTCTTTCGCTTTCTGTTTTTAGGCAGATTTGTAAAGCATGTATTTGCTTCCTTAATAATTTCACAGTTTCATTTGACCGACGTATGAATGATGTATGAAGTCCATGGCAATGTTAATTTCACATTAGGCGGAAGAATACAACAACGTGCATAGAAGTAGATACTAAGCAGGGCTTTCAAAAGTGCTCATTTTACCGTGAACAGCCTTTACTCTCATCCTGCCCAGAAAGTCAATAAACAAGAAATTTTGCCTTGGAAACAATTGTACAGTGCGTGACAAACGAGTGGTCCTGGAAGGTATGTGGTCGAGCCGAGCTGACGAGACTGCATTGCGTCTGGGCCGGCGATCGTGGGCTCGCTATCGTGCAAATAAAAAACATTTACTCATATTTCTACACAATCACTAAAAAATATGTCGTAAGTAAAAATGATTTTTTTTTTTAAATAATGATTACAAAAATACGCCCCTTGGGAATAGACTTAGTAATTTCTTGAGCTCAATAAAAATATTTTCCAGTTAAAGTAATTTGCAGTTTCAAACGTGCAAGTAAAATTTAATTTCTTCCCTGAAAATCAGCTAAATTTATCGAATCGGCACGGACACACAAACAGATAATCATGCATATTAAATATATATTGAGTATCTACTCACTAAATCCTTTAAGACTGCCGGCCTGTAAACAGGAACATGAAATGGCGTCAAAGGCCTATAGTTTTATCTTCAGGCAATCAATTTAATCCAAAAATTAATAATAAGTACCATACTAAACATTCACTCCCTATAGAAAATCTATCTCGTTTATGATTATTGGCAACAGTTTTGGAGTAGTTGGAATATTCTTCTCGCGCGCGTAGAAGTCGTGGATAGTGTTTCTAATAACACAGTTATGGAAATCATCCACTTAGAAATGTGTCTTTTTACAGTGGAGAAAAATTTTTCCAGGCGTTGATAAAAATCTGTTGGACAGTTTCGATTGTAATTTTATTTCATTTGCTGATCTGTTTTATGGCGGCAATCCCAACACCCGGGTAAAAAGCTGCGTGATGATAAGTTGCTTGATTTGCCAGTAACGATAGAACTAGTTGGTTTGCTTCGTTATCGTAATTCTCTCTATTGCAGTACTATAATTTCGCGTTCCTCACTGTAAATTACTTTCCTTTTTTTGCTTGAAGCCGTGGTTGGAATAATAAATTAACCCAATAAATTCATTTAATTTTCCAAAGAAAGAAATACGTACAATTATGCCAACACGATTTGCTAATGTTCTGATGGGTCACTGACAGATCGCACGATTCAACAAAACGTCGGAAACGCTAGAACACGGGACCGATGTATGCCCGCACGACTCGACTACCGCCTGGCGGCAGGTTAAACGACTGATACTTAGACCGGGTTTCCCTGGAATTCTCCAGCTCCACCCCAGCCTCACCAGGAATTCTCCAGCTCCACCCCAGCCTCACCAGAAATCCTCCAGTTCCACCCCAGCCTCACCAGGAATTATCCAGCTCCACCCCAGCCTCACCAGAAATCCTCCAGCTCCACCCCAGCCTCACCAGAAATCCTCCAGCTCCACCCCAGCCTCACCAGGAATTCTCCAGCTCCATCCCAGCCTCACCAGAAATCCTCCAGCTCCACCCCAGCCTCACCAGGAATTCTCCAGCTCCACCCCAGCCTCACCAGAAATCCTCCAGCTCCACCCCAGCCTCACCAGAAATCCTCCAGCTCCACCCCAGCCTCACCAGGAATTCTCCAGCTCCACCCCAGCCTCACCAGAAATCCTCCAGTTCCACCCCAGCCTCACCAGGAATTATCCAGCTCCACCCCAGCCTCACCAGAAATCCTCCAGCTCCACCCCAGCCTCACCAGAAATCCTCCAGCTCCACCCCAGCCTCACCAGGAATTCTCCAGCTCCACCCCAGCCTCACCAGAAATCCTCCAGTTCCACCCCAGCCTCACCAGGAATTATCCAGCTCCACCCCAGCCTCACCAGAAATCCTCCAGCTCCACCCCAGCCTCACCAGAAATCCTCCAGCTCCACCCCAGCCTCACCAGGAATTCTCCAGCTCCACCCCAGCCTCACCAGAAATCCTCCAGCTCCACCCCAGCCTCACCAGGAATTATCCAGCTCCACCCCAGCCTCACCAGAAATCCTCCAGTTCCACCCCAGCCTCACCAGGAATTATCCAGCTCCACCCCAGCCTCACCAGGAATTCTCCAGCTCCACCCCAGCCTCACCAGAAATCCTCCAGCTCCACCCCAGCCTCACCAGGAATTCTCCAGCTCCACCCCAGCCTCGCCAGAAATCCTCCAGCTCCACCCCAGCCTCACCAGGAATTCTCCAGCTCCATCCCAGCCTCACCTCTCCCGCCGCCAGGGCCGCTCGTTTCTGTCACGCACAGTACACATGACTACATTTATACCTGTCAATAAAGCAGTGGCGTACTAAGGAGGAGGGACATTCTTGGCATGTGCCCCCCCCCCCAACCCTCACCAAGAAAAATCCCTGTAAACGTCATCATAAATGATATTAAGTAAAATGCGGTAAATTCTGTCTTCTTTCACGGGATTTTTTTTTAGTTTACTTGGAAATGCGAAGATAGTTGAAATGACATTGCCTCACTATAGCAAGCATTGTATAACTTAAGAGTTACCTATAAAACTCAATTTAATTGTTTTAGGACGACTTATGCATAGCTTATCGTATACCAACAAAGTTAACCACTTAACTGACTGTAAAGTTATTGAAAGTAAATATTTACAAAACGTTATATAAGATACAGTTTGTTTAATCCAACTATGTAAACTTACATATTTATAGCGTTAGATGATTTGATTTACTGGTAAAAAAAAGCGCTAAAAGTCTTAATAGTGCATTTACGTTTATGTTACGATTTAAAAAGATTTAGTGAATTGCAGCAAATTAAATGCATTGTTTGAAATTAATTACCAGTTTTCAATATACAGTCTATTATAGTTCTTATGTATCTTTGAAATAAACTATTGGGTAAAATGTTGCATATTATGTACCATATAGCTTTATTTAAAAACTCCCATACTCAATAGTTATAAAATCTTGAACAGTGCGTGTATCTGATTGTGATAGGCGTGAAACTATATATTTACGAAGTGTTGTTCAACTGAATGCTGTGTATTAACACAGTTATATAGCCTGGTAGAATTTTAAGTACACTAGTAGGAAACTTTTTCATTTTTTTTACGTCGTACAATAATTTTCTTGTCTGCTTGTAATACATTTTAAAATAAAGGTTACTGAAATTACAAGACTTTTATCGTGTACAGAGATTACCGTTCGCAAACTATATTCACACGTTACTCAATATAACTGATGTAAATAGTTAGCAGCTTTGACAATTATTCTTTTTTTTTTATAGAGGGACATTGGTTTGCAGTGATATTTCCAAGGCCTCGTGCCTGCCCTACCCGTCAGGCACAAATCCTGGGCGCGTCCTTGCAAAAAGTGTACTCGTTCGCGGAACAGGCTGTAGCGTGTGCGTGGAGGGGTCGTCGATCTGCGGGAGCAGAGCTACTCCGTTGTTTACAAACAACGAAGGTTGCCAGCGTGCTAGGTGTGGGGGGGGGGGGGAATGCTCCGCCCACGGGATATGTATGGGCGGTTGGTAATGGTCGCTTCGTGTTCTATCTCGTCTTGAACGGTATCTGCACCCCCTGGTCGGGGTAACTGCCCCCCTCCCCCTCCCCCCGCAGTGTAGCACTCACCGACGCTCAACTATGCTAAGATCGCTTCTACTACAGGTTAGGAAGATCAGTGTTACAAGTTTGCCAACCAAAAATTTTCGCACACTAGATAAGCTGTTCGGTATCTGTATATAGTTTATATTGTGTATTAAAAGACTTTGTTGATGTGTGCATGTGTGCAGTGGAAACACTAGACTATGTGTCTTAGCTTTAATTGCCTGCGCATGCGGCAATCATCGATACAGTGGCGCCTCCAAGTGGAAGAAAAGAGCAGTCGTTAACAAGATGTGCGGGCCGGTAAGTTGTGCTATGGGTGCACTGGTTCGTTTTTAAGTTCTTTTTGTTTGAAGTATTCAGTCAACGAGCTTATCGGCGCTTACATAAGCGCTAGTGTCCGTTATCTACCAGATTTTCTCAATTTTCTGCTTTTGAAAACAGCATAATTGTAAAAAAATATAAATAAAATATAAAGTGTTCACGTTAAAGTGAGCACTTTTGAAATCAACCTTAGAAAAAAGTCGCTACCCCTGCCTGCATACATTTTAAAGGGCGCATTGTGTGGCATGCGCCCAATAAAGTTGGTAATGATGGATGGAAAGTAGTTCCATATCTTAACGTCGAATATTAAGTGTTATAGAATGTTCACG
The DNA here is from genome assembly GCA_029891345.1 of Dryococelus australis. NCBI lineage: Eukaryota > Metazoa > Arthropoda > Insecta > Phasmatodea > Phasmatidae > Dryococelus > Dryococelus australis. The sequence goes on from CM057005.1 coordinate 92,360,908, forward strand.
GTAAAGTGAGCACTCTTTAAGGCCCTCCCAACAGGCATTAGAAATTAATAAATATATCTTATTGCAGCCTTAGGTGTTACATTTTGAGAGTGGGGAAATGTATACGCTGTGTTTATTTGTCACATTGCAAGATTTATATTAAAAAGCAGCAAAAAAGAAGAAATCGGGTGAAAAGAAAAATTTTGAAGGGCCTTAAAAAGTGTTCTCTTTACCGTGAACAGCCTATAGGTAGCTTATCTGCAAATATTGTAATTATTCCTTTTGCTTTTTTTTTTTTTTTTATAAAAGAACCTAGGTGTACAAATTAACCACATTTGTAACATACTTAATTTTCTAATCATCCACAGTTTCATCTTACCGACACATGAATAATGTGATACGGTCCATGGCAATGTTAATTTTACATAATGCGGAAGAATATCCTACATTGTGCATACAAGTAGATCTTAAGCAGGGCTTTCAAAAGCGCTCATTTTACCGTGCATAAACAAATATAATTTGGAACAAAGTAAAGTGTTGGGGCAGCGGTGGTGTGGTGGTTAGATTACCCGCACCCCACCAAGGCGAACCGGATTCGATTCTCAGCGGGGTCACCCCCCTCTCCCCCCCCACCATTTTCGCATGTGGGAATCACGGCGGACGATGCCCCCGGTCAGCGGGTTTCCTCGGGCATCTCCCGTTTCCCTTCGCCCTTGCTTTCTGGCTCTGCTGCATGCTCGCCTCATTTCACCCTCATCGGTTCTCAAGCCCCCTGAACCTCTCAACTCAACCCAAGGAAAACGCACTAGAGATCGGCACTGTCCGCCACGTTTCTTCTCGGACTTGGATTCGACGTGGGAGGAAGGGGCGTGTCTATACCACGTGTCACTCGCTCTCCGAGTCATTAAGGCAGATTCCCACCTGCCATCTTGGATTTATGGAATTTTTTTTACCATACTCTGGAAATAATGATGTGTATGATATTTTATGAAACGACAGAGCACAGAGCATTGTCTGACATCAGCATTTCTTGATTCTTGTTGATACCGTTACCTTTGTAGCCTTTCACAAGAAATAATCTCGCGTTTCGCTTCGACAGTTACTAGCTAAAAATTAATCAATGTAGCGAAGCTGTAGCGGTTCAATAATGTTAGGGAAGCTCTAATTTAAGATATGTCATGCGGGAAATTTCAATACACCTTACGAAATAGAAACTTTGGCGAAAAATCGATCAATCCAACATGGCGGGTGGGACTCTGCCCTAAGAGGGCACGGGACGTAAATTAATGTCATTGTGGTTTATTGTATTTTGCCAATTTTATGGAAGTCGATAGATAAAACAAGGAAAGGGCAACCATACAGAATAGTTTTTACTAACTACGAGAGCAAATATTTCACCTGAGTGACGTTATTCTGCCGAGATATTTCTGACGCCGTCAATTATTGTGTGTTTTCGTGGCGCAAGACATTGTGCTAAATTGATACAGTAATACTGCAAAATACTTGGTCGTTAAGTTGGCAAAACATATTATCTGGGATTGCCATTTTTACTTTTTTCTATGTTGGCTTTCAACAACCAGTGAACATCAATTTACGTATTTGGTGTTAACTTCTGTCCCACGCCGCCTTAACCCGGAGAGCTTGTATCTGGATGTGCAGTGGGTGTGTTATCACCTCGCAGTCTACTATCAGCAAACACCTACGTCCTTCATCCTTCGCTCTCTTCGACTGTTATCGCGTGATACGGCTGCGAATCTCACGTCGCGTCACCCTGTTCCGGAAGTGGAGTATTCACTTAGAACGAGCGAGATAAGATAACTGCAACACGTGACTGACCTGGATCTGCGAGTGGGCCCGCACAAGTTTTTTACTCGCCCGTTCAAACACTGTGCTGAGTTTGTACCGCTCGGCGAACTCATGCGAAACCCCGGGAAACACAGAAACACAGTCCTTTCCCACTCACCCGTCGATCGTCACTCCTTACCGACGTATCAGCTTCGAGGTCGTGCTGGAAATTAGGACGAATTATGTTACAAACCAGTCGCATCCAAACTGAAGAATTTTCTAACTACCTGTTGTCAGTGGAAGTAGTTAACACGAACAGCGATACCACACGTGACAATAGACACCGACTGAACTGAGTGATTGGTGTTCAGTGAGAGAAAATATTTTTACAAGAAGGCAGAGCGGCGTATTTGAGTTCGTAGAGGGTAGAGGTATTAATAAAAACAAAAGATTCACATTTTATATTTAATTTATTGTATTGTACTGTAAAGGGCTTTTTAACGCCCCTTAGTTTTATGCTGGGAAGCTTAGCAGGGGACGGCCTACAGACTAACTTAAATTAACAGCCATGCCATACCCGGGATTCGAATCCAGAGCCATCCGCACCCCAGATCGGTGGCACCACGGGAGGTCGGCCATTCTATTTATTCACATTGCTATTATTTATAGCATTAAACCATCTATTTACACTGTTGCTCTTGTTATTCTCAGTGGCCGCTCTATTTAACGTCCGTCTCAATTCTAATTAAAGTCCTTCTCGATGACTTTATATTGGTTATAGTCACTTAATTCGCACACATAATTTACACGTGTCCAGTCTGTCTGTTCTCATCTTCTGAAATCTATTTCACACTCATGCATCCAGTTCAGTTGTCCCGTCCGCCTGTCGCACCCTTCGCTGTAGCGATGCTCGCAGTCGCAGACTTCGTTCCCGCTGCTCGTGCTTGCCGAAGCTCGACGACCTACTGTATCTCTGTCTCCGCACACTTGACGTTCTGGATTTACAATAACCTGACATCACAACAAACCAGCAACGACACCCACGACAAAATCGCAGCCCCGACAGTCCAGCAAAAGTAGATTATCTTTCTACTTTCGTCGTGCGTCGGACCGGTCGGATTCGCTTGGCAGCATAAAAAAAAAAAACACAAACTTACAAAACAAGATTTCGTGCGGATTTCACTACTGCGGTAAATTTCGCAATAAAATTATTTTATTTATGTGTACATCCTAGTTATCTTGTAACAGAAAGCTGTTGAATTGACGAAAACAAATATTCGTGAAAATTAACTGTTAAAAAAAAAACTTGGTTTACGAAGCCGATCTCCCGTGACGCAGTCGGTTGGTGCGCCACCGATCTGGGGTGCGGGAGGCTCTGGGTTCGAATCCCGGGTAAGGCATAGGTGTTAATTTAAGTTAGGTTATAAGTTAGCCTGTTAACCGTCCCCTGCTAAGCTTTCAAGCATAAAACCGGGGGACGTTAAAAAGCCCTTTACAATTACAATTCGTTTACGAAGTTGTCAAAACAAAACAGTGTACGTGCAATACTTTGCGATTTCTTTGCATTCACTAGCAAGTTACTGAATTTTCCGAAAGCCACGTAACACTTGCCGGATGAAAACTACCGGAGTATTATAAACACTGAACTAATTTTGGTGGTGGAAGTGGTTCGGACTGAAAAGTCGTGTCGGACTGTGGTGACGAGCTTGTTGTGGCATTGTAAATCCAGCATAAGGTCGCACAATCCTCCAAACACTCGACTCTCAACTGTCGGCTCGGAGGTCTGTCGCAGCTCAAATAGTCTCGGTGTCCCGATCTGGAATGTTCACCGCACTCCGAGTCTCGCAGAGAGATGCAAGGGCAATGGACCAGAACATTCTTTCAGATAAGCGCAGGAATGCAATCGTGGCGGGATGCAGTGGCGGCATCCCTTTGTAAATCACCGCCCGCTTCTCGGATAATGCATCTCTTACAATTTCTTCGCTCCCGAGAGCAGGACGGGGCCAAGGGAAGCGATGCAAAGCAGGAGTGCGTAAGTGTATGTTACAATCGTAGCAGTGGGAAATGTCGGTTGAGAGTCAAGGGCGTGGGGATTTCGGAGTACCTCCTGTTCTGTCATTATAATAGGCCACCGCCATCTTGAATTTTCCTTTTTCCTCCCCAATTTTGTTTTCTCCCTCAAAATTTTCCTTTTTCACATTAAAAAAATTTCTGTATTTCCCGGAGCAGATGACAAGGATTTGTGACCCTGGGCGAGGATAGCAGGACTCAGGACCTAAAAATCCCCAAAAAATAAAAAATAAATAAAATTTAATTTATAAATAAATATTTTAAAAATATTTACAAATTCCGGTCCCCCGGCAGCCATTTTTCCTAGTCCTTACCCAGGGTCACTAATCCTGGCCATCTGGGTAACAAATTCTGTTCACCTGCTCTGGGAAAAACGGAATTTTTTTTATCGGGGAAATTTTTACGGAGAAAGGGAAATTTTTAAGAAAAAGGGGAAATTTACGATGGTGGTGGCTGATCGGAATGACAGAGCATGCGGTGCTCCGAGCTCCGACGCTCCACGAACTTGGGTCTCAACCGAGATTTCCCTATCTAACCGTTCATGGTTTGTTGGTGATCGGGAAACGTGTATGCTGTGACGCAGACTACCCTGTTTAACTCTCCGACCCACCCACCACGCGCTCGGCCTGGCAACTCCTCTACACGTGTCACACTGAAGTCAAGGTCTTCACTTAAGTTTGTGCAGCAGTACGCATGACCTCGGCGACTTGCAGAGCTTAGGTAGGCCTACGCAATTGTGTCATTCTCGAGACCTAAGGAGAAACGGAAACCGTTATGGAACTTGTGTTTCCGTTATGCACCTATTCCCACAAAGAACTCGGAGCGATATCATAATGGAGCTTGCCCTCGGAAATTGTTTAGTAATGTCGGATTAGGACAGGAACCGCCATTATTCCTGCTTCCTCGCAGAATGATCATGACACCTTGGCGTTCACAGACGTCGACGAACTTCTCCAGGTGTAAACGGATGTGAGGCAAGTAGTTTAAGCGGAATTCCAAGTTGACTCTTACAAAAAAAAAGCAATGTGCGTGAACAAAACTAGGAGATTTCTTAAAATCATTCTTAGTTTGCTTTATTCCACTTTTTATCTAACTAGCTTTGTAACGTAAGTCATGCTCGCGTAATCTGCGATGAGATAACTAGTCAAAGTCAAGCAGGAAACATTACGTGAATTAAATTAACTGCAACTCATCAATGTTTGCAATAACGTGACTCTTCAAATGGGAGGCATTTTGGATTGGCTAGTACGGCAAAGTAACCTGTATTGGCAACGGAAGTTTTTTTAGCCACCTCGCGGAAAAGTTTCACTTTTTTTACTCCGCATGCCTGCTGCGCCGTGCAGCCACAGTGTGTGGCGCGGACATCAGCCAGCAATATAGAGGCGGTCCCTCAGCACGAAAGCACAGAGCAGGTAAAGAAATAGAAGGAAGTTTGTTTGTCGGTTCCTTTCACGTAATCGTATTCATTCCTTTATTGGCTTTGTGAGGCTCTATGAGAGGACCTTGGATCTTATTGCCTAATTCATGCTGCGTAAACATAAACCGTGCAATTTCGCATAATGGGGGCTGTGGTGGCTGAGCGGTTAGACTGCTTGCCTCCAACCCTTGGCGAAACGGGTTCAATCACCGACCGGTTCACTCCGGATTTTCGCAAGTAGAAATCGTGCCGAACGATGCCGCTGGTTGGCGGGTTTTCTCGGGGATGTCCCGTCTCCCCTTGCCCTTGCATTCCGGCGCTGCTCAATACTCACCTTATTTCACGTTCACCTGCTCTCAACACCTCGACGTTAAGAGCCGCCCCAATATCAATTCATTTCGCGTCACGACACCATGGCAGACTCCACAGTTCTACACATACTCGAACAAAGACACTTGTCCGGCTGTCGTCACAGACAGAACTCATTCTCCTGTTTGACCCGGCTACAAATAATTAAGCTACCTGAGTGCTGAGTGATTACTAATGGTTCAGAGACCTGTGAGGCGTCTCGTATAATCGGGGAGGTCCAATTACACACGTAAAATTGACGTATAAAGGCTGTTCACGATAAAGTGAGCACTTTTGAAATCAATCTTAGAAAAAAGTCACTGTCCCTACCTTGCATATATTTTAACAGGCGCAATGAGTGACATTCGCCCAGAAAAGTTGGTAACAATCGAGGGAAAAGTAGTTCCACATATTAACGTCGAACAAAATGTGTTAGGTAACCATTTGTGATAACTTAAATCAGTTCTCTCGCTTTCTGTATTTTTTAATGCACCGAATTGTAAAAAATGAGCAAATTCGTAAAATATTTACTATTCTAATAATTCACAGTTTTACTTGACCGACGCATGAATAAAGTGGTAAGGCCCATGGCAATGCTAATTTTATATAAAGAGAAATAACACAACCTATATACAAGTATATCTTAAACAGGGTTTTCAAAAGTGCTTATTTCATCGTGAGCAGGGTATACCTATATGCTTCCCCCCCCCCTCTTTCCCGCTGGTACTGAATTATAACTAGGGTTCACCTGTTATTCGCGAAAAGATCCCTCGGCTAGTTGTACTGGAAAATACGTTAGTTCAGAAACTACTTTGGTTGGATGATTTGAACTTTCACGCGTCTGAGGGGTCCGCCAGCCAATCACGGAAGTTCAGAGCCGGAGTAACTAAATTCTGATACGCCCAGTCAAATAGAGACCGTATCCTCATACAGATACCCGGCCGATAGCCAAAGGATAGCTGCTTGTGTACACGTAGAATGTCGTGTCCATTCGGCGTACAAATCTTTTAGCGAAAGAACAGGTGGCCCTAGTTATAACGCGAAAGGACGATAGGGTCTATATTCGTAAGTTGCAGTAATATTTCCCTATTGTAGAGACCCCGAGAAATTCGCGATTGCAATGACTTGTAGGCTAGACTTCACAGTCTTATACACGCTCATACAGATATCAACTGTTTATTGGTTGATTGTCGTGGTAGTAAACGGCGGTGGTTGGGCGCACAATTTATTGTATGTTTTATTGGCTCATTTATCTCCAGGAGGTGTCAACCAACACGTCGACCAATTACAAACCTAACACGACAGTACAAGTGTGTGAATTCCAACTTGTCTAGAAATGAACCCGCGAAATTCTCGGGTTTCTACCTATTGGTTAGGCACCACTTGGAAAGACATTCTGTAAGTACTGATTGTCGAACCATGTTCCGCCATATCTATGGCAAGTGAGGCTATTGGTTAGGCACCACTTGGAAAGACATTCTGTAAGTACTGATTGTCGAACCATGTTCCGCCATATCTATGGCAAGTGAGGCTATTGGTTAGGCACCACTTGGAAAGACATTCTGTAAGTACTGATTGTCGAACCATGTTCCGCCATATCTATGGCAAGTGAGGCTATTGGTTAGGCACCACTTGGAAAGACATTCTGTAAGTACTGATTGTCGAACCATGTTCCGCCATATCTATGGCAAGTGAGGCTATTGGTTAGGCACCACTTGGAAAGACATTCTGTAAGTACTGATTGTCGAACCATGTTCCGCCATATCTATGGCAAGTGAGGCTATTGGTTAGGCACCACTTGGAAAGACATTCTGTAAGTACTGATTGTCGAACCATGTTCCGCCATATCTATGGCAAGTGAGGCTATTGGTTAGGCACCACTTGGAAAGACATTCTGTAAGTACTGATTGTCTCGAACCATGTTCCGCCATATCTATGGCAAGTGAGGCTATTGGTTAGGCACCACTTGGAAAGACATTCTGTAAGTACTGATTGTCTCAAACCATGTTCCGCCATATCTATGGCAAGTGAGGCTATTGGTTAGGCACCACTTGGAAAGACATTCTGTAAGTACTGATTGTCGAACCATGTTCCGCCATATCTATGGCAAGTGAGGCTATTTTAGAGTGCACGTGCGGCTGCAATCTGGGATAGCTACACGTTTTTTTTTTTTTTTTCTTCTGTTCGGCGTTCTAAAATATTCCGTGACGAAATAATGGCGAGCTCACACTTTTCAGGCGTGATATTCACGAGTGTTGGAGCGCGAACATCTCACGTAAACTATCCGGAGTTTCTGCAACACGTCTCTGGTAAGTTGAGCGTTCCTTCCCCCCCCCCCCCCCCCCTTGCGTTATTTGTTACGTTGCGAAACGAGAGTGCAATAAAATTCGGTAAACATCTTCATTTGGGATCGGCGAGCTATTGCTTCGCTTTCATGCGCGCTCGGATGAAGGCTTTGTTGCGGCACAGCCCGCGATTTTTCAAAAGTAAAAAAGTATATCCATTCCGCGGGCGAGAAAAAAAAAAAACGTGATAGGCCGAAACGCCTCTCTCGTTCTCAAAGATCGTGACTATTCCGCGTTATGTTAGCCATCCACGATTACTTCACACTTTTTCTGAAGCCCTGCTTAAGTTAACTAACTTAAAAGAATTCTAGAAAATTACACCACCAAAGGACGACGCGCCGGATTCGTGCGCGCTTAGTTGTGATTATATTTTGCATGATAACTGTTCCGCACTCGGCGCTATCAACACGCATGTTCTCTCACAGTTTTTTTTTTGTTCATATTTATTTTTAATGAATTATTACAATTTATAGATCAAATACCCTCAGAACTTCAATTTAACTAAAAATACGATACTTTTATGTTGGCGGAGGTAGGCCCTGTAAAACGCTTGCGATAAATGGCATATTAAAAAAAAATAACTAAAACGTCGTACATGTGGGGTGATTTTTCAAAGGTTTGATTATAAAAAAGTGTGACGACACCGCGAATAGAATATACGTCACTGGCGAAGCGCTAGTGTAGCAAGCTGTCTCTATTCTTGGATTCTCCGACGTGACGGGATGTGTAGTGAGTGATACTGAAGAACGTCATCTTGAGAAAGAAGCAAACTAGTCGACGCTACCTTACCGGCTATTTAGACCGCGAAAAACGTGCAGAAATCATGGAAAAATTGCAAAAAAATGTTGCTTTACAGCAAAATTCACAAAAAAAAAAAAAAATCCGCAGACCAGCATATCCAAAACCCTTTCAAATGCACCTAAAATATTTTGACGTTTCTCCGGGAATTCTCTCTGCATTTACTAACAAACGTGGGAGAAATAAATAGAATATATTGGTTGTATTTTGGTGAGTGGAAATATTTGGTCGTGAGAGCCGATGAGGGCGATTGGAGTAGAGTGGGGAGCGGCGCCGGAATGGGGGGGGGGGGGAAGCGAGAGGATTCGCCGACCAACGGCATCGTCCGGCACGATTCCCACTTGCGCAAGTCCGGTGACCCGGCCGGGGATCGGGCCCGGTTCGCCTTGGTGGGGAGGCGAGCGTGCTAACCGCTCAGCCCCCGCGGCCCCCCAAGGTGTATTTTGGTCGATTGTGGCTACATAGAAGGAAATTTAGCGTTCTTCAATTTTTGTCTTTACATTTTTGGTCGTAAGACACACCGTTTCCAGTTTATTAAATTTTCTAATGTTTCTCTGGGAGAAATCACGGGGGGAAAAACAAGACATTTTAGAAGAATCTTGGGGTATTTTAAACGACAATCTACATTTTCTTTACTGGTATATTTTGATGAGAAAAAAAGAAGAAGCAATTTGTCCATAAATAGAGATAGCGCTATTTCGCGAAAATATATGAGTACATGTAGACTTCAATAGACTACTATAAGTATCTAACAGCAGTTTGTCTATTGCCATTGGTTGCTGTCTGCTTGAGAATTCGGCATCATTGACGTGGCTCCTACGTAATTCGTGTGCAGACAGTTAACACGCGCCAAAAAGTAATTCAGCCAATTAGGATATGCAAACACAGCATTTTGAAATAAAACTGGTCTTGAAATATTTTCGTGAAATTTCACTACCCCTTTCCATAAACCGACATTTCCTAATAAAATGATTGGACTATTTAGACGACGTATACAGTCAATTTATCTTATGCGTCACAATAGTACGGGACTTGGTTGGGTTTAGAGTTGAAAATGTATAACTTAATAATTATGCTGTTGATCGCTCCCGTGGAACCACGTTCTCTATATTTGCAATCCACTACTGCCACGATATTTTTTTTTTTTTTTTAATTCCAGCCATGAGGCCTCGCGACAAACATCCTATCTTCGTATTTTGTTGATAACTAACAATATATAGTTGCATTATTCTTCAAGGCTCGTATTTCCTTGCAGAGAATTGTAAATTAATCTCACGTATTTAACTATAAACATGCTAAAACATTGTCTTTTTTTAACATATTTAATGCTTGCTTATGACTGTAAATACGAGATTCTCGACGAAAACACCTGTTAAGTTCCATTGTGAACCAGCACATTGATCTACACAGTTTTGGTTCTTCTGTACATGACAAACCCTATCATTTCACTTTACAATATATTATAGGCAGTTCACAGTAAACTGAACACTTATGGAAGACCTACGTAAGATCTACTTGTATGCACGTTGTGCATTCTTCCGCCTTATGTAAAATTAACATTGCCATGGGCCTCAGCACTTTATTCACACGTCGGTCAAGTGAAACCGTACAAGCATTAGGGAATTAAATATTTTGAAAAGCTTCTCAGTTTTACACTTCTATGCATTAAAAAGCAGAAAGGTACAGAAATAATTTAACTTATCACACATGCTTACCTAACACTTTTTATTAGACGTTAAGATATGGAACTACTTTCCATCCATCGTTACCAACTTTACTGGGCGCGTGTCACTCAGTGCGCACGTTAAAATATATGCAGGCAGGAGCAGTGACTTTATCTGAGCTTAAGTTTAAAAGTGCTCACTTTAACGTGAGCAGACTTTACTCTGCAATACGACGATAAAGTGGAGTGGAACTATTTGGCGGCTCCTAACATCGAGGTCTTGAGAGCCGATGTTGGTGATTGAGGTGAGCATGGAACAATGCCGGAGTGAAGGAGCGGGGGGAAACGGGAGATCCCCGAGAAAACCCACCGACCAGCGGCATCGTCCGGCACGACTCCCACATGCAGAAATCCGGGGGGCGACTCAGCCGGGACTCGAACCCGGTTCGCCTAGGCGGGAGGCGAATGGTCTAACCACCACACGAAAAAGTGAAGAGGGAAGAGAATTGGCGGGGATTTTCACAGCGAGGTCTTGAGAGCCGACGTTGGTGATTGAGGTGAGCATGGAACAATGCCGTGGTGAAGGGGCGGGGAAACGGGAGATCCCCGAGAATACCCGCCGACCAACGGCATCGTCCGGCACGATTCCCACTTGCGAACATCCGAAGTGAACCGGTCGGGTTCCCGGATCGCCTTGGTGGGAGGCGAACAGGCTAACCGCTCAGCCACCGCGGCACGATAAAAACAGGATCTTATCACCCTGATGAAGACTGCGATTTACCCTATTCATTATTCTTTTTTCTTTTTTTTTTACCTCCCCACTGGAAGCAGCCATTACGTGCAGTGGTAAAATTTGGGGGGGGGGGAGGGGGAGGGGTGCGCATGAATGTTTAAACAATGTACATCTTGTTCGGCCCGGGGGACAACCAGCCTAACAGTAGCGGAAGAATCGACCGTCCCCACTGCCAGGGCCGGGTTTTTAATACCTGCAACTCACGCACGCACAGTAGTAGTAGGCTCTGCGTGCGGTCGGCATTCCGTGAGAGTTGTGGGGCCGACCCACTGGCGACACACTCTCCCCCGTGGCTCCTTCCGGGCCCCGTCGAATCTGCCCCGCGACGTACAATATATAGGCCATTCACGGTAAAGCGAGCACTTTTTTAAGGCCCTTTCAGAACACTTTAACCACTAATGAATGTAATTTACTGCAGCCTCGGACAACTTTTCAGAGTAGTAACATGTATATACTGTGTTTATTAGTCACGTTGCAATGTTTATATTAAAAAGTGGCAGAAAGTTACAAATCAATTGAAAGGAAAATTTTAGCAGGGCCTTAAAAAGTGCTCACTTTACAGTGAATAGCCTATAGGAATAATTGACAGCGTCGAACACGACAAAATATTTATTTTATTACCGTCCAACTTTTAGACGTCACATAAGTAGGGACATGAAAAATTCACTTTATATTTTCGCTGCAGGCTGAACTCAAACATATTGTACGCTAGTTCAACTTCTGTCATTGGTCGACAACTCGTATAGCAAGTTTCAAGGTCGCGCTTAGCCAGTAGTAAAGTCTCGTCTGTAGGGCAACACATCTGTAGGGATAGGAAAATTTCGCGAGTTCAATTGCCTGTATGCTAAACTCACAATCCTTTGTATTGTCGAACCTCAGAGTTTTGTTCATTGGCGGATGCCCCAGTGTTACCCCACTTTGACATGACGGGATTCGCTTCTTGTTCCCTTGCTTGTCTTGCTTGTCGGCCATTGGCGCTGAGTCGTCCACGGTGTGCCTTATAAACTCTCATCCATTCGCAAAGGTGACTTCTGTGTACACAAGCGTTGGAAATCTATTTTGTCCTGAAATGAATTCGCGAATTTCTCCTATCTCTACACATCTGCAATGAAGCAATCACAGAGGTAAATGACGCTGTATAGTTGCCAGTAACCAATGAAATCGCGAGTAGCACTCAAGTAAGTATAGTGCAGTGAATCGTAGGGTGTTACTAAATAATAACGCGAATTTTGCTTGTCCCTATAAATAAGTAATATAGAGACGTGCAAAATTCGTGTTATAATTCAGTGGCAGGATAGACTGCACTGTCTTATAAACAAGTGAGCACAGTCCGTGGTTTCATTGGCCGTTGCACTTTAATCAACGTCACGTAACTGCTTCATATCCTTCAAAGAGATTGGTCACTCCATCGCTGAACTAATATTACTGGCTGCTCAAGAGTTCTCCGAGGCGTCGCAGACATATTTTCAGCCAGTGAATGTAGCCAGTCAAACGCGCGGTTACTTTCAGTTCAGCCTGTCCTTAAATAACAACTACGATTTCGCACGTCTTTAATAATTACTCTTTCGTGGCAACAAATAAAATTGAGTATACATTTTTGCATAAATACATAGCAAAATCACAGTTTTACTATTTTAGATCTGCACAAACAATGGAAACCAACATACGTACAGAAATAAGATAATTCCCAACGAAAGAATAATCCTGGAGCTACTTCAAGACGTCCATGAAATCGTACGAGGAAATGTTTTTTGTGTCTTCTCCAAAAAAAATTCTGAAAATAAGGAATTTAATTTGTCGATGCCACTGAATTTTTGTGCAATAAATGTTGTAAAGCTCTCCAAATGAATTAAGACAAGTCCGTTAAGTTTTCCTCATTGAATATTCTGCAAACAGTTGGGTTTCTTTTATTTTTACGTTAAAAACGCTGTACAATTTTTACTTTGACATGTTATTAAAAAAGATCACGATTTCTTTCCCTGAGGAAAAATGGTAACATAAAATACCTATAAGTGCCTACCTGGCGATTGAACTGCGAAGTAGTGTGTTGTAAATACAGCATAAGTATTTTCACGATACTACTAACACTTTATAGACTATGCTCGAGTGTAGCTCGAGCAAAACTAATTTGAAAATTTCTTTGTTGTCCAGAACCAAACTCGCATGGATGTGTAGTCTTTATTCGGCCAGAGTTTAACACGACCTCACAAGAACACCACAGCGCAGTAACAATGATATTGCTAATGGCAGAATTTCTTTCTTTACAGCCACTCAAAAGCACATGATTGATTGTAAATCCGTTTATATGATAAAGGACATTTGATTGGGTCAGTATCAGCTCGGCTCCCTATTGGTTGACGACCGGCCAATAATGAACGCTGTAAAGTACGGGGTAGTGTCCGGTGTGGTATGGACCAATAGGACGATGGTGAGTTCTAACACAGACACCAACAGAACCGGTGTTTTTGCAGTAATTGATATAGGGGACTCACTTCTAATTTGTCTTAAGTCCCTTTAAATGCGTGCAGACCTCAATGTGTTAAAATGTGTCGAATGTGCTGGTCAACGAGGAAAACACACACTTCGCTGTGCTTCCCAGGCGTTACACACATCAACACTTTCAGTCATATATATATATATATATATATATATATATATATATATATATATATATATATATATATAATTCCAGGCGTCGCAACAAACAAATCTTTTGTTCGGAACTGTACCGACATTCAGCCGACGGGTTGCCTTACATATCGGGACCGATAGAAATCTGTATCCGTGCTTCCTGTTACTGGCAGCAGTGGTTTATGAGGGTGTGACTGATTCGTAAATCGTCATACTGCTCTACGTAAGGACTCGTTCATACCTCCGACCGCTAAACACAGCGTCAGCAGCTCAACGGTAGGTGGCCTGCAAAAATTCCCGTTGTTTTCTGGAAACATGCTAGCATTCATCGTCCTTTACATATTCCAGACTGTGCAATTAGTTTATTGGTTTCTACAGCAGCGAGGACACATTTCCCTGACCGGAACAGCCTATCGCTAGTTGTTTGCTATTGGTTCAAAGTCGTCCAGGGCGTCTCCGAACAAACTGTATCCCAATGAGAAAACGCAGCACAGAAGCACAAATGTTTCAAGTCTAGCCTGTCGTGAAATAATAACGCGAGTTTTGCAGGTCTCTGCTCATTGGTGGAGTTAACGATCCATATTCTTTGCCAAATTAAGTGCAGCATGCATCAAAAAGGGTTGTTTCTTGCAACACAGAAAAAAATCTTAACACAATCTGGACTACGCTCGAGCTACGTTCAAGCAACGCCAGTTTTAAAATTTCTTCATCCTTGGAAACCCAACTCGCATGGTTATAGAGACATTGTGCCTCTAGTATTTCATAGGTTCTTATAAGAACAATAGAACCCAGCAGCTATAGCTTTCCTGCAAAAAATATAATTTTTGTCATACCTACGGACAGGCACATTTCGCGAGTTTAATGACCTGTAGGTAGATTCCACAGTCCTGTGTATACTCGAGCTTCAGTTGTTTGTCAATTAGCTGCTTCCCAGTGAGTAGCCAGCGTTACTCCAAACCTGGCAGTATATCATTCGTGAATTGTTTCCTTTCCAATCCGCTATTGGCCCAGAGCGTGTCTAATAAACTACGACCAAATGGGTTTGACGTCTACCTTGTCCTGAAATGAACCCCTCGAAATGTTCTTATCCCTAGTTATACCCTTATAAAAAGACAGGATTGTCTTTAAACCTTTCACATAGTAAGAGACATTTGATTGGAGCGTAATCAGCTCTGCGACCCCAGTGGCTGATGACCAGCCAATGATGAACGTAGTAGATCACAGTAAGCACGCCCAGTGTGGTGTGGACCAATAGAAGAGTGGTAAGTGGGAATGCTTAAAACAACAGGATAGACGTTCCTGCAGTGGTGTATACAGGTGACTCATTTCTAACTTGTCTTCAATTATAGCAGATATGCGCAGACCTGAATGTGTTAAATTAATGTGGGGATGAAAGGGTTTGACGAAACGCGACGTGGCCGTGCTGGAGTAGAAGTTTCAACGTGGAGTCGCCAGCCGCCCTTCCTGCTGTATTCGAACCTCCCGGATATTCAACACAATAGGTAGGGACAGCCTGCGTGTTTCCGAGTCGACGAGTGCTCCGGTGGAATCACGTGACGTATCGGGTCCTTCCTCCTGTCACTGCCTTTAGTCTCGAGTCCTAGGGGCCGCGGTGGCTGAGCGGTTAGACTGCTCGCCAGTTAAATGCACGCAGGTAGGAGCAACAACAATTTCTCAAAGTTTGATTTCAAAAGTGCTCACTTTACAGCGAACAGCCTTTACAGAAGTGAAACGGTTGGGTGCGCTGCGAACTCTGACCTGCAAAATGGCCTCACTGACTAACAAAATGGCGGAGCGTCGTTCACCAATCAGATCCTGCGTAGATAGCCAATCAGACCCAATGAGCGACCGAGTTCGCTATCTCACAGGAACCGTCATGCCGGCCTTTTCACTTGAGTTTATTCACATATTCTGTGACAACATCAAGTCCTGAAAACATTCCTCACATCCAGTGACGTGTGGTGAACTGTTGCAAGGTCGTCTGGCGTTAGGTGTGTGCTGTACCCTCTTGCTTGCTAGTTTACACTTGAACCACTCGACAACTGACGCCACAAGATGCGCGTAATGGCTAGAGACCTTCAAAATTTGCGTTATTTTTTAACACTTTGTAGACTACGCTCGAGTGTAGCTCGAGCAAAGCTAATTTGAAAATTTCTTTGTTGTTCGGAAAAACACTAGCATGGATGTGCAGTCTATGTTCGGCGAGTGTTTAACACAACCTCACAACAACACGACAGTGCAGTAACAATGATATTGCCAACGATAGAATTAATTTTTTAGCCACTCAAAGTTACATGATTGAGTGTCTATCTTTTTATACGACAAAGGACCTTTTATTGGGTCAATATCAGCTTGGTTGTCCATTGGTTGATGACCGGCCAATAATGAACGCTGTAAAGTACAAGGTAGTGTAAAGTTGTCGTATGGACCAATAGGACGATGGTGAGTTCTAACACAGACACCAACAGAACCGGTGTTCTTGCAGTAGTGGATATAGGTGACTCACTTCTAATTTGTCCCAAGTGCCAGTAAATGTGTGCAGACCTCAATGTGTCAATAATAATCAGCAAATTTTTAAAATATTTTACTCTTGTAATAATTCCAGTTTCCCATTGCCGTCGCACGAATGAAGTGATCAGTCGATGGTAATGCTAATTTCACTTATGGTGGAAGAATACGCAATATGAATACAAGTAGTACCTAAGCAGGGCTTTCAAAAGTAAAGTGCTCTGTATACCGGGAACAACCTATACACAAGTTATTGCTTGCAGCACGTAACTACTTTTTCTCGGTTTATTAAACTGAAAACTACAGAAGATAGATGTGATGGTAACACCTGGAAAGGAATAGTTCTTTTGAGAAATATTATTTAAGCCCCTGTCACAGCTGTCAAATTTTTGCCTTAAATTACATTTGACTAATTGTGAAGACGAAACACACCCATCGAATGTTTCCATTCAACATAGTGAATCAAATAATTAATCTTGAATAAATTTCAAAAATGTTTCACGCTGGCAATTTTTTTTTTTTTTTTTACTATGAGTGGAGACCAGAGACTTTCGCGGGTTCATTTCTAGACAATTTGGAATTCACACACTTGTACGTTCATGTTACTCTTGTAATTGGTCGACGTAATGTTTGACACCTCCTGGAGATAAATTGGCCAGTAACAAACATGCAATAAATTGTGCGCCCAACCACCACCCTTCAGAACCACAACAATCAACCAATAAACAGTTGATATCTGTATGAGAGTATATAAGACTGTGAAATCTAGCCTACAGGTCATTGCACTCGCGAATTTCTGCAGACTATAAGGATCTTGGTTGGCCATCGGCCAGTGGAGTCGCGCTTTGGCTGTGCGCTAGTTAATGTGTCGCTACAGAGTTAGCAAATGCTACAGTCCATCCTGTCCAGTTGATAAATCGATTGCAAATCGAAATGTTGACTAATTGTAATTTTTTTTTTTTAGATTCCGACAAATTGCAATGAAACAATAAAATTATAAAAGTATACTATTTTTTCTTGTTAGCGAAGAGGAATCCATACAAACGTAGCCCTGAGTATATATGTATGTACTCCTCAAAGGGTTAATAAAATATAATAACTAAAGTAATATTGCAGTATCGTTGAAGAGCGTTGACCACGAAAAAAAAAGTATTACTTATATCTCTACCGCACACTGTTCAACTCATTTGTTTTTTAGACCGGTTTGTTTTGTTGTTATATTATTAAATTCAATTATTACTATGGTTATTTATATAATATTTAATTATGTTTTAAACATGGTTTGTATTGGAATATATAATCGCTTTTAGTTAAATATTATCGTTTATGGTAGGTGTAGTTACTCTTGCAGCGCTAATATTATTCAGGCGTTGCGTGTGACGTCGAATGTGTGTGACGCGAGCTATAGGTTGCGCGCAGGTGCATGGCGCGGGCAGTCGTGTCTGAGCTCCCGGAAAGTGTCTCTCTTCAGCCGAGGGTCGAGAGGCTTGCATGGCGTGCTAATTAAGTCGGCGGTCGGGGTGAATATGCGGCTGGCCTGGTGCGCCGGGATGGCGTTGTCTGGTACACGTCAGCTTAATAAGTTGCTTTTTATGGAACTATTCATCAGTACGGCTACTCTATTGTTTTTTTTTTTGCTGCCGTTTCTGTTTGTCAATGCAGACGTTGTTTTCACCCGGGAACTACGCTGGTTTTGAGCTGTGCTGCGAGTAGTTTGATTACGACCGCTGCTAATTGCAACAGTAACTTTCCGCGTGTAGGAATTCCTGAACTAACGTCGCTTAATTCAAAGCGAGGAGACGTGTCCATCTAGCATAGCTGGCTGCGGTGCGCCTAAAGGCCATATCACACGGTACCAGATTTCGTAAAAGCTCGTGCAAGGTCTGCCATATCTGCCGTTATACCGTCCTGTACGGCTCCCGTCATGGCATTCAAGGTAAACTCTGAAAACAAATACCATGTGACTGCCAGTATTTGTAAACAAACAACATATGACTGCCTGTTTTTGTAAACAAACTGCACGTGCCTCCTCCCAAATGACTTTTAGAACCTGTGAAGGGCTGTTCAGACAGTTGCAGGTTGGTAATAATCCCATTTTTTTAGTTTATAAATATTTTATGTAAATGACTAACAGCCCATGTAATAAGTCTATAAATTGATAATTTTTTTACCTCGCAAGAAATTTGTAACCAGGATGCACGAAAATGAAATTTGCGTTTTGACTGTCAAATAAATATGATATTTTACTGGTTTTTAATATACGGTACTCGAAATATATTATTGACAACTAATCTTGTCACACTTACCGGAAGTAAGTTCTTGTAAACATAAAAATTTAGCATTGTTTCCACAAACACCAAATACCAATATCCCTCCCTCCTCAGGAATGTACAAATACTGAATTACCGTCCCCCCTTTACCTTTTTTACAAAGACAGTACACATTCTTACATACAGACTATGCCTACTGTTGCATTAAAAGTACATAATTCAGCTTCGTGGTATGATATGACAACAAACTCTGTACAGCCTGATACTTTTATGGCGGTTATAATTCTCGGGATGTTAAAGTATGTAGGTAGACAAAATAATATTCAAGCAAATGTTACTTAGTTTCAGTAATTTTAATAACTCTCATTTAGTAACTCAAATGTTAAGTATTGCAGGTCTACATACAAAATACTTTAATAACTTTTCTCAAATAGGTAACTACGTGTTCAGATTGTCATGCTTTGAATAAAAACTTATTTCTGACTAACTCAGTGTTGATATTTACACTGAAGTTCAGTCACACAACCTCCCTCCTCAAAATTGTGAATACAGTCCTAGGCTTGTTCTCGAGTACCTAATGAAAAACTGTATTTCAGTTCAGAGATGTCACAAAGTGCTCTAGAGAAGCAGATGTGACCTACATCAACAATATATCAAACGAACATGTTACTTACACACTAAAAAGATGCTCCACCTACCCAAGATTGAAGACAACATTAAGTTAATTTATCTTAGTGATAAATTTTGGAATGTCGCAGTTCCTGCTGATGCATGAGACACTTCTTTGTGATGTTGGAGCACCTTCGTTGGGTGCTTAAATGGACAGAATATTGTTTGATAAGCATGTTGTAATTTACTTGATATAAAAAAGTTGTCTTTCCAATGTAAATACTGTTTATGTAAATTATTCTTCCGTTATTCTTACAATATTCTTAGCAATGTATGTTAAAAATATATGATCACTTTTAATTTGCAAAACAAAAATGCTCAAAACGTTTATGAAAGACTCCAACGTTGAAACCTACCTATGTTACTTTCAAATACAAACTTTAAAAACAGGAAAAACCTTTAAATTTATTTGGTAAAAAGTATCCCTGTGTAACAAGCTTGACAAATTTTATATACGTTCAAAAAAAATTCAATTGATACAACTTACAAGTTTGTATGGCCAGTAAGCTGTACATTTTGAAACCCTCCAGAACCAGAGTGTTAGAGTTTCAATCAATAATAACACAGAGGAATGTTCATAGCAATGAAATGTGGGCTCAGTTAGGGTATCATATTTATTTTATTTTGAGGTAAAAAGAAAAAGGTGAGCAGAGCCCCCCCCCCCCCCCCCCCCCCGGCTCTGCTCATTTTTTCTTTTTCTTTAGTTTATCGTCTTTCATAAGACGGGATTATTTTGATGTTCTTACGATGCCGGAATCACATAACCTCAACGTGCACGACACGACGGCCAACAGCCAGTGAAATACTACATAGATTGTCGTAAGCCCGATCGGTTCTGTCGTCCGACCAGTAATTTTGGTTAGAAATTATATCTATTCTTCGTCGTGTCGTGCGACACGACACAAGAATGTACAATATTGCAAAATGAAATTGTATTGCAAGCTTTCCCTACAATGGTAAATACGCAGCTTATAGGAAAATTAAATTGAAAACTACTATACCTAACTCTTAATAATAATAATTTTACTTTTGTATGCATTCGCGATATCAATTTGTCACCATTATGTATTACAAATTTCCCTCTTGTTCACCGCCTTTGAGACTAACATAGCCTATCAGCGCCTTCTAAATAGTTAGGTTAAATGCCGAGAGCGTGGTGTCGGTCGTGCTGCAAATTCAAGTAGTCACATTGAAATGTGTCGTGGTTGCGTTTTTGATCGTCTCGTGCTGTGTTGGTCCGGGTATGTGATTCCGGCATGAGTGTGTGGCATTTTGAGTTGCATATTGTTTTGATGGAGCAATGAAAAATCTTGCTCGTATGGAAATAACATTTAAATTATTTAACTTAGGAAATTAGAACTTTAGTTAAAATACAAAACGCTATACATACGTCGCTGTTCGTATTCGTACAGATGCAGCGATATATATATATATATATATATATATATATATATATATATATATATATATATATATGCACAAACTTTGACCGAAGGTTAACCTTACACTTGAATTTACGATGTAGACAAACAAATATTGTTCACTCACTACAAAAGTGTGGAAAGTGCGGCATTTTTCAGGCCACGTGCATTTCAATAATTATATTAACAGTTTACAAATACATTTACAAAACAAGCAAACTTACTGTTGTAACCTCTTGAACACGTGTTTTTCTACGGCAATCCTTGCGAGTTTACATCACTAAAATCACGTTTGTTCGTCACTAGCATTAAATAATTTATTTGCAAAATCATTCAGTAAAATCAACACTGTGCACGTTTCCTAATACAAACAAACTTAAACTTACATACGGAAATTATATTTGTGTCACTTTATTGTGGAAGGCGGCAAGGAAAATGGCGGAACGAGCTGTTTTAACGACGTGCCGATTAATATTACATTTCACTCAACAAAACGCACTACAACGGTACCTACAACCAACTATGTTTGGAAAGAGCAAATAAAAAAATAATTAACTACCGATTAAATATTCCGGCAACACCAATAAGATATTAGTATAATAAACACGATGAGAAAAAACGTGCTCGCACAACTTCCTTCACCGGGCTCGGGCTAGAAACATAAACATGGCTAGCCATTGGCTGGAAACGTTTACTGTTCGTATGTGTCGACATAATCTGTCATAAATGCTGAACATGTTTTTAAAGTCCCTTTACTGATAGCCAAGGAAATTTAATATTGCTTTAGAAACATAATTTAAATCAAAAAAGTTGTAAGTACAATTAAAATTTTAAATTACAACTTTTAGTTCCGAGTACTATTTTCTTCCAAAGACATCGTCAAAATAGCCAACCTAACAACACGGATCCCGCAGCAGTTCATCAGCTGATACAATACTGTAGGAGCAAGAGCATTTACTGTTTACATAGGGTGTAGGTTGACCACATTGTCTGTCAAATTTGAGACCACTTATATGAAATGGACTACATGAGAGAACCGCATTTGCATGCCCGTTTGGTGTCGGGGCGAAATATTAGGAAATATGACTCTTGCTGCGGTCCTGAAGTATCCTTTTGCGCCACGCGTAACTCCCGGAGTCGGCGAAGTCTTTGGCTGCAGACATTTGGCGCTTGCACCTGTCTAGTGTTGTCGGTGTCCTGTAAAATTACTTTAATGCTAGCATTTTTAATGTGCGAGCACCGTGTGAATTACTAAAGATGGAAAGTAACTTTGGCGAGATGCTGTACGGAGTGATTCCGATTGTGTTGATTCTCTGATTTCGCGCGAAAACCGCGAATAAATGAACGTTTTTTTTGCAACAAGGAATTCGACGTCGCGTTGTTTGATCATGAACGTAGTCTCCCTGTTAAATTCTTTAAATAACTTTTTGCTCTGCTGTAAGATTGGATGTTTTCAAGTTAAAGGTATTATTGCGCAAGTTAAAAGTACCCTGCTTCGCTATACTCTTCTACCACTAGTTTGCTTTCTACTCCAGTTCGTAATGGATGGATGTCGGGGTTGTTTGGAAATACTAAGCTGAGTGAGGTACTTTTAAGAACCCCGACGCCCTTAGGGGTAGACGGCGACTCACGGTACAGTCCCTCATTTCTCTACTGGACCGCACGCGATTGGACTACACAATTGTGAAGTGTCCGTTTACCGGCGCAAAGTTACCCGGGGCGTGTCAATTAAATTATGGTCCAATGACAAACGTATTGCAAAGGTACAGGGGCTTGAAGTTTATCGCTTCCCCGAATTAAGAGTGTCTCTAATTATCAGTAGCTAGGCCTGCTGTTGCCATCCAAGAAACAAATTTTCGAGTGCGTATTTTTTGCATACATACGTATGATACGTATTTTAATGTTTTAGAAGTTTAGGAATAGTGAAAATAATCTTCCGTACAAAATTGACATATTTCGCACTGAAAGAAGACGTCTGCAAGACGACTATAAAATTCTAAAAGGAAAGAGTACATAGTTTTAAAAAAAATTGCTGAGAATGAGGAAATTATAGTGTATTGTTGATTTGTGGCTGCCCATAGATTTATTGTAATATAACTTTGGCTAAACTTACCTTAAAATTAACTAAGACAATGCCTTTGTTGTGTCCTTGCTAAATTTTTCTGCATATTGTTTGGTTTCATTTATTTGTATATTATGAAAACAGTAAAGTTTTTAGTTTTGACATTTTGAAAAACCATGCGATCAAAAAACTCTTACCCAAGGAAAAATAAGTCATAGATAGAGACCTACAAGATTCGCGTTATTATTTGGGGACATGTTGAATTTGAAACACATGTACCTTTGCAATACGTTTGTCATCGGACCATACTATATGTAACACACCCTGGGCAACTGCACCAATAAAGGAACACTTCACTATTGTGTGCCCCAATCACGTGTGGTTCAGTCAGAGAGGGAGTGTCTTCACGTCTACGCAGCAGCCAATGGAGAAACGACGCTGGCTCTGGTGCATACAGTTATGCGAGGTTCAGTCTGATGCCAAATAATAACCCGAAGTTTGCATGTCCCCAGCCATAGATTGAGATAGGAAAATTTCGCGAGTTCAATGACCGGTATGCTAGAATACACAACCCTTTGTATAGCCGAACCTCAGATTTCTGTTCATTGGCTGTTGCCCCGGTGTTACCCCACATTCGACAGTACGGGATTCGCTTCTTGTTCCCATGCAAGTCGGCTATTGGCGCGGAGTCGTCCAGAGTGTCTCTTATAAACTCTGATCCAATTGCAAAGGTGAGTTCAGTGTACACGCGTTTGAAATCTATCTTGGTCCTGAAATGAATCCGCTAAATTTTCCTGTCCCTAGTCATAGACAATGCCAACAAGTATGTGGTAGGCTACAAATATAAAATAATTATTTTTCAGTTGGCAACTATGCCTTAGATGTGGTTTTCCGCAGACTGTTTAATGAGGTTTGTTCGAGGCTGCAGACAAGCCAGCAGCCGACCTAATTTCGTGACTGGTTTATGATGAGACGCAGGGAGTAATCATCGGGCCAGAACTGGTGGGCGGGCGTCTCCGTGACTTCGATGGAGCGTGCCCAGTAGCAGATTGGATGCGTCATCTCGCCGCGAGAGATTTTTTTTTTTTATTTCGCCAAAAAGCCCGCCGGATCCGACCCGGACCACGCTTTCAACCGGCTCGCCGGATCCTTTCCATTCGTTCGCGCCGCAGAATCAGCCTACCTTCGGTTTTTTTTCCCGCGTTCGAGGCCGAGAAGCGCGGAAGCCATAAGGACGACACTGCCACGCTCATCAAGTGCGCCATCGCCGCTAAGCGCAAGGCTCTGAATTGGCGTGCAGTGTTCTCGTCGCTCCATCTCTAATGACCTCACTGTCGACGAGACGTTAAGACCAACTATAGGCTGTCCACAGTAAAGTGAGCACTTTTTAAGGCCCTCCCAACAGTCATTAATCACTAATAAATATATCTTATTGCAGCCTCAGGCATTAAATGTTGAGGGTGGTGAAATGTATACACTGTGTTTATTGGTTACATTGCAATGTTTGTATTAAAAAGCAGCAGGAAGATGGAAATATGATTAAAGGAAAAATTTAGAAGGGCCTTAAAAAGTGCTCACTTTACCGGGAAAAGCCTATTCCTATAATAAGCTATGCACGGTCAAATGAGCACTTTTTAAGGCCCTGCTTAACTCTTTGAGGAGTACCCACGTATATATTCGGGGCTACGTTTACATTGAATCCTTTTTGCTATTGAGAAAAAAAAAACGCATAGTTTTATAGATTCACTTCACTTTATCGAAAACTAAGTAAAAAAATTACAATTAGTCAACATTTCAATTATTATGAAGAAAACTGCCATTTTCAACTGGACACGATGGATTGTAATATTTGTTACCTCTGTTACGACACATTAATTGGTGCACAGTCAAAGCGCGACTCCATTGGCCGACGGCCAGCCAATAATAAACGACGCAGAGTACAGTAAGTGTGTCCCGTGTAGCCAGGACCAATAGGACGATGTTTAGTGGATATACAGAGACCAACACAACTGATACTGCAGTATTGAAGAATATAGGCAGCTCAGGTCAACCTTGTCCTCTGTGCCGGTAAATGTGTGCCGTCCACAAAGGGTTAAGATCTACTTGTATGCGCGTTGTGTATTCTTTCGCCATATCTAAAATTCTGATTGCCACGGGTCTCACCACTTTGTTCATGCGTCGGTCAAGTGAAACTGTGGAACTATTACAAAAGTAAATATTTAACAAATATGCTGACTTTTACACCTAGATGCATTAAAAAACACAGAAAGTGAAAGAAATTATTTCAGTTATCAGAAATGGTTACCTTACACTTTCTTACTCGCCGTTGAGATACGGAACTACTTCCCATCCACCGTTACCAACTTTACTGTGCGCACGTCACTCAGGGCGTACGTTAAAATATATGCAGGTAGGGGCAGTGACTTTTTCCTAAGGTTGATCTCCAAAGCGCTCACTTTATTATCGTGAACAGCCTTTAACTATCTGTTCTCGTCGCATTGCATGTAACTAAGGCACTTTCAGCGGTGACACTATTATTTTGTTGGTGAATGGGAGGTCCGTACTAAGGTCCCGTATGTTTTGTATGCACCTGACGCATATAATTCGAGATATTGCGCGTTTTTAAAAAAACTGTATTGAACCGTTCCTCTGACATTGTGTTTCTAATTTGCGTGATGTCTTGAAGGAACTCACCACCCAAGTTCTCGGCTAAAATATGTGTTATTTACGTAGAATATCACATTGAAAACACGTTTAATAGTGTCGGGGGAAAATGAATATATATATATATATATATATATAATACAATTATTTTTTCCTTTGCTACTGTCGCACATATTATCCCAGCGCCCTACCCGCTTTGCGTTGATTTCATGTGCCCGTCCATCTACACCCTTTCTTTTCCGGCGCGCGACTTAGGCCACAATCGCGGCCATGGCGTCAGACAACCTCGCTCAAGCCGCAATGCATCCGTCCTGTTTAACACAATACCTGGGGGACAGGGGGTTTTCTGCGAAAATACCTACGGCCATGCTGGACTTCAGTATCCTATGTCCACGAACACAACTTCCCGTGGTTACCTGGCCGCGCGTCTACGCGAGGAGACACTTTTGCATTCCACTCGGCCAATCGTGATATAAAGCGCTCCAGTAATGAACGTCCATGATTCGCGGACGGACTCTTGAGGTGCGTGGCGTTTAAAAACCATCCAACCACGAAAGTTCGTGGCTTTGCCCTAAGACGAATCCATGCTCACGCCGGCTTAAATACCAACGCGTATACCAGAGGACCCACGCGACTCTGAAGGGGCTCACGCGGGCGTGATGGAATGCTACAGAATAAAAATAATCTTCTGTATTAAGTAGGACGCCTGTCTTATGCAGAAAAAAAAAAAGAGTCCCGCACTGGCTGCAGATTTCAGTACTCGACCGGTATCCCAGCAGTTTACCTTATTTTGTTGGCCATGTGCACAGCCGACATATATATATAGACACACACATCGTGTGTTTTAGTAACAATGCACGTTTTATAGGCTACACGCGGCAAAGTGAGCACTTTTGAAAACAATCTCATTTGAAATAATAGTTAGGGACAGGTATTTTTCGCGAAAAGATTTCAAGACCAGTTCTGCCCCGAAACACTTCTGTTCGTATGCACTTTCCTGGTTGGATGGTTTTAAATGTCACGCACCTCAAGTGTCTGTCCGCGAATCATGGACGTTCAGTATTGGAGTACGTTATTACGATTGGCCCATTCAAATAGGAACATGTCTTCTAACACAGACGCGTGGCCAATAAGCAAAGAAAGTTATGGTTGTGGACGTAGGATATTGAAGTTTAGTCTGTCCATAAATATTTTCGCGAAAAACACCTGTCCCTATTAATAATCAATAAATATATGTTTTTTTTTTTTTTTAAACCCTTTTAAGGCGGCACAAATTTACTGGCACTGAAGACAAGTTTTGCGTGAACTGCCTATATTCACCACTACAACAATGCCAATTGTGTTGGTCTCTATATTTCCACATACCATCTTCCTATTGGTCCTGGCTACACAGGACACGCTCACTGCACTCTGCAACGTTTATTATTGGCTGGTCGTCGGCCAATGAAGTCGCGGCATGTCTGCGTACCAATCAAAGTGTCGCGACAGATGCAGCACGTTTAACAATTCAGCGTGTTCATTGGAGAAATTATAAAAAAAAAATATATTTTATTACAAACTAAAAATTTCTTTAACAAATTGTAATTTATTACTTATATTCCGATTAAGTCCTGCGAAGCAGTAAACATATAAAAGATTGGTTTCTTCTTCAAGGGCAAACACATTTCCATGTAAACATAGCCCTGTGTATATACGTGCGTACTCCTCAAAGTGTTAACTTCTGACGGCGGCGTGACATACACACTATGTTTATTACTTACATGGCAATATTTATTTAAAAAGGTAGTTAAAGAAAATATAACTAGGGCCTCAAAAGTGCTCACTTTACCATGAACAGCCTATACTCGACTGGTCAATCAGAATTAAGTTACTCCGGTAAAGAACGTCTGCGATTCGCGGGCAGACACCAAATGCGAGTGCCAATCAAATCGCTCAATCACAAGAGTGGACCAGAGAGAAAGTTGTTCCGAAATTTGAACTAGGCGAGATCTATTTTCACGAAAACCGGCCCCCCCTACTCATACTTAAAATGTAGCCAACTGAAGCTCGAGTATTCACAGGACTGCGGAGTCTAGCTTACAGGTAATTGAACTCGCGAAATGTTCCTATCCCTAGTCATAAGCTTGCGCTGTACCGACTCTCGTGGTTGGAAACGTTGTCTCGCCATTGGCCGGAGTAGAACTCGACGTACGAGAATTGGAAATATTCGATCCTCTTAACGCCGCTACCGCGAGCGGATCGCCATCTTACGCCGTTATGTCGTGTTGTAGCTGGTCCCATGTACAAGAGTGGATTCAATTTTTTTTGTTATTTCACGCGGTGATTGTAGCCGGACCTTTTACGTGGAGCGCGTGACAGAGATAGGTGGACAGTCGCCTGTTAGTAGTGCTTGCACGCGACTGGGCGTACAATGAGGGGGCAGGTCACCCTCCACTCCCCACCCCCCCCCCCCTCCGGAGGCCAGTCGATACCAGGGTGGGTTACAGAAGGCGTGACTCGTAACCTAGGGCGCCCCACTACCGCATGTGGTAGGAGCAGCGTAGCCCCGGGGACACACACAGCCGACCCACATCAAATATTCATTTTTTAGGGTTAAAGGAATTTCAAATTGTCGCTTTTTTTCGTGTCAGCCATTTCTTTATTTTTTCACCGCTTTTTAACACATTCTGGACTACGCTCGAGCTAAGGTCGAACAACGCCAGTTTAAAAATGTTCTGCTAGTATTTAACAGGATCGTACAATAACAATACAACCCAATAGCTATAGTTTTCGTGGAAAAAAATGTAGTTTTTACTATACCCTTTTAAATGAACATTATTAACTGTAAAACTTCACACGGTGAGAGACATTTGATTGGAACATAATCAGCTCTGCAACCCCATTGGCTGATGACCAGCCAATGAAGAACGTAGTAGATCACAGTAAGCACGCCCAGTGTGGTGTGGACCAATAGAAGAGTGGTAAGTGGGAATACAGAACCCAACAGAATAGACGTTCCTGCAGTGGTGTATATAGGAGATTCACTTCTAACTTGTCTTCAATTATAGTAAATATGTGCAGACCTGAATGAGTTAAAATGAATTTTTCCACGTAGGTAATAAACACTATCTATATAGGACGTATATAAATTCTACCGACCAACTTTCGCTGCAGGCTATTCACGAAAAAAGAAGTTGGAAACATATACTGTATACGACCTAAGTGAATACCGAGACTGATACACAACTTCCAAGTTGGACCTGAAACACTTCTTTATTGAAAATATTGAAGCTTATATTTAAGACGGAACACCGATTGTCTGGATAATGGTTAACTGAACAAACACCTTTTTAACACCCCAACACTAGTCGCTGCCATCAAATTATTTCCTTTAAATAAGCCCGGTTACTACCCATATTTCCAAATAACATCCTTAATGCGGTAGCATATTTTGGATTTGAAAGATTGATTATTATTCCCCACGTCACAATGAGCAAAAATGTCGCCTTGTGTAAATACCCCAAGCCTCATCGTTTTCGAAAAATCCGTGTTTTTACTTTCAAAATAATATTTACCATTACCTGGCAGGTGAGGCACGCACGATACCTGATAACACGCTGTTACGGTTATTAAACCGAGGGGAAGATTCCAAACAGGTGTACAGAACAGTGGCACTGTAATAAAGTTACTCTTCGGGTAATGCGTACCATCCTCAGAATTCATTTTAGACCATAAATCGTTTGTGTTTCCAATTTGTTTTTTTTTCGTGATTAAAAGATAACGTCTAAGGCTACAATAAAATATGTTTATCGACTAATATTCAAAATGAGACAGTTTCACTTTACCGCGAACAGCCTATAAATCGCAAGCGTTTGATCGTTTCAGAAGCCCGCCTGCCTGGACCTATTTTCCGCTTTTAAGGCCGGGAAGCGCGTGAGCAATACGGTCGACACTAACATGCGCAACAAGAGTACCAGCGCCTCTAAGCGCAATGCTCTGAACTGGCGTGCAGTGCTATCGTCGTGTGGCGTGGCCTTTAAGAATAAAAAATACTGTCACCAGTAATTATTGCCAGTGCATAGAATGTTTGACACCTAAACATCATAAATAAGGACACCCAAATTTCGGAAAAAGTTTTCATGACCAGTTATGTTTTAGAACTAGAGCCGCGAGAACTTCGCGAATTCATTCGGAGGCAAGGTAGACTCCAAACACTTGTTATTTTCGCCTACTGTTGTGATTGGACGACAGTTGTTTAGACACGGCCCTCTTAAATGTGAGCTAGTAATAATCAGGAAGCATGGTGTGAGAGTGAGTCTTTATTAGTACTGTACAGCAGTGTCACTTGATCACAGTGACCAGTAAGAAAAACTATAATGCCTCTAGTGTATAGAGAGCTGTCCAGCGTAGCTTGCTGCCTGTTCAATCCGCGAAATACTCGGGGCTCTATTTATAACACTTAAGCTCAGATCTACTTTCTTGATTGGTTGATTCAGGCGTTGTGTGTCTTATGTGCCTGCCCGCGAATCACAAACATACGGTATATCAGTAAGCTAATTACGATTGGCCAGTCAAGACAGAAGATGTCTTCTAACAGAGACACGCCACCAATAAACAAAAGGGTATCTCAGTAAGCTAATTACGATTGGCCAGTCAAGACAGAAGATGTCTTCTAACAGAGACACGCCACCAATAAACAAAAGGAAACTGCTGGTATGCCCGTAATGGATCGAAATATATCACGCGCAGAAATATTTTTTGCGAAATCCGGGTGTCCCTAATCATAAATAATAAGTAGTGATAGGGCCATTTCGAGAGTTCGTTTCAGGACAAGGTCTACGTGAAACACTTGTACACTGAAGTTTACTTTGCGATTGGATCGCAGTTTGTTAGACGCGCCGTAGACTACTGAGCCAATAGCATACTATAAAGGAAACAAGTAGGGAATCCCATACTGCCTGGTGTGGTGTAACGCCTGCTGCTTACTAGGGAGGCAGCCAATGAACAAACAACTGAAGCTCGAGTATACACAGGACCGTGTAGTCTAGCCTACAGGTCACCGAACTCGCGAAATTTTCCTATCCCTAATAATAAGGCATGGTAATAGCTAGAGCCTTGAGTATTTCGCGGATTGAGCAGGCAGCAAGCTAGGCTGGACAGCCCTCTATACATTCAATGAATTATCATCTGCTTATTGGTTGCTGAGATCAAGTGAGGCCTCTGCACAGGACTGTTAAACATTCGCCTACACTACTGCTCCCTGCTTATTACTGGATCAAGGGTAAACGGGGCGTGTCTAAAGAACTGTCGTCCGATCACAACAGTAGGAGAAAAGAACAAGTGTTTGGAGTCCACCTCGCCTGCGAATGAATTTGCGAAATACTTGTGGCTCTAGTAATGGCTCATGAAAAATTCACCATAAAATCTGTGAGTAGCGAGTGAGTGAAGAAATTTTGGACGGCTCTTAACATCGAGGTCATGAGCGCCGATGAGCTTGATTGAAGCATATGGAACGACGTCGGAATGATGGTGCAGGGAAACGGAAGCAAGAAGTGGCTTCAACGCACTGCAGGAAATCTACCATCCCACTCGCCGTTCCTCCTAGAAGGCGCTCGATCGCCAACATGTTACCGACGGTTGGATATAAAGTGTCTCCATTTACCGGCTGTCCGCTTCCAGCCCATCCTCTACATATTACCTACCCCCCCCCCCCCCCCAAAAAAAAAACTCTTTTCAACACATCACCTGAGCTTTTTACTGCCCTCTTTGCAGGCTACGTGAGCCACGCGATGTAAGTCGTGCGATGGAATACAAAAGTATTTTCAAAGGCTGTTTGGCGAGAATATCTTACTACGTGTATTTCCTACAGAACCTAATATTTTGCGATTTAACCCTTTGAGAATGGCACACATTTACTGGCACAGAGGACAAGGTAGACATGAGCTGCCTATATTCTTCAATACTGCAGTATCAGTAGGGATAGCAAAATTTCGCGAATTCATTTCGGGACAAGATAGACGTCAAAAACATATAAAGTGAAATCACCTTCACAATTGGAACACTTTTTATTAGACCCGCCCTGCACGCCTCTGAGCCAATAGCAGACTTGCAAGGAAACACCTTGCGAATCCCATAACTGCCAGGTGTAGGGTGACAGCCAATGAACACACAGGTGAGGCTCCAGTATGCCGAGGACTGAGGAATATAGCCTACAGGACATCGAACTCACGAAATTTCCCTATCCCTAAGTATCAGTTGTGTTGGTCTCTGTAGGTATATACACTTATCGTCGTCCTATTGGTACTGGCCACACCGGACTCGCCTACTGTACTCTGGGTCGTTTATTATTGGCTGGCCGTCGACCAATAGAGTCGCGCTTTGATAATGCACCACTTGATGTGTCGCTACAGAGGAAACAAATTTTACGATCCATCGTGTCCATTTGATAAATTACTAGGGATAGGAACATTTCGCGCGTTCGTTTCAGGACAATATAGACATCAAACACGTGTACACTGAAGTTGACTTTGCAATTGGATCGCAGTTTATTAGACAAGCTGTGGACGACTCTGAGCCAATAGCAGACTTGCAAGGAAACACGTAGCGAGTGCCATACTGCCAGGTGTGAAGTAACACTGGCTACTCTCTGGGGCAGCAGCCAATGAACAAACATCTGAAGCTCGAGCATACAAGTGACTGTTGTGTCTAGCCTACAGGTCGTTGAACTCGCGAATATTTCCTATCCTTATAAATTACTAACAATAACAGCTTTCTTCTTAAAAAATTGATATGTTATCTATTTGTAATTTTTTATTTTGATTCCGATTAATTGCAGTGATACAATATAACTAATAAAGTATGAGTTTTTTTCGTCAGGAGTAAATTGGTTTTTTATATAAACGTAGCATCGAGTATATACGTGTGTATTCCTCAAATGGTTAATTTCAGGACAGTGTAGACTTCAAAGAGGAATTCATTCAAGAAAGTGACTCAGTTGGATCACGGCTCATAACGCACGCTTTTGACGACTCTGTGCCAATGACAGTCCTGCAATGAACCCAAACAACGAATCCCATACTGCCAGGCGTGGAGTAACGCTGGCTACTCCTTGGAGCAACAGCTAATGAACAAACATCTGAAGCCGGAGTACGAACAGAACTGTGGAGTCTAGCCTGAAGGTAACTTAACTCGCGAAATTTACTGCCACTAGCTCTTTCCGAATCAACTTTTGACACATTCTGGACTACACTCGAGCTAAGGTCAAGCAACGCCAGTTTAAAAATTTCTTCGTCCTACAAAATAAAACTCGCATGGTTATGGATGGTCATTGTTCTGTTAATATTTAGCAGGATCGTACAAGAACACTACAACCCAATATTTATAGTTTTCATGGGGAAAAAAACTGTAGCTTCGGTTATACCCTTATAAATGAACATTATAAACTGTAAAACTTTAACACCGTGAGAGACATTTGATTGGAGAATAATCAGATTTGCGACCACAGTGGTTGATGACCAGCCAATGAAGAACGTTGTAGATCACCGTAAGCACGCCCAGTGTGGTGTGGACCAATAGAAGAGTGGTAAGTGGGAATACAGAAACCAACAGAATAGACGTTCCTGCAGTGGTGTATACAGGTGATTCACTTCTAACCTGTCCTCAATTGTAAAGGCTGTTCGCGATAAAGTGAAAAATGTCACTGGCAATACCTGCATACGTTTTAACGTGCGCGCTAAATGGCGTGCGCCCGGTAAAGTTTGTAACGACGGAGGGCAAGTAATTCCATGTTTTAAAGTTGAATTTAAAATGTTGGGTGAAACATTCGTGGAAACTGATATTATTTCTCTTCGTTTCTGTTTTTTTTCTCTCTCTTTTTTATGTATCAAATAGTAAGAACTAGCACATATGTAATATATTTACTTTAATTGTAATGCCACAGTTTCACTTGACCGACGCATGAATAAAGTGACCAGGCCCATGATGATGATAATTTTACATATGGCGGAAGAATACACAATGATCATACAAGTAGATCTTGAGCAGGAATTTCAGAAGTGCTCAGTTTACCGTGAACAGCTTATAGTAGATATGTGCAGAGCTGAATGTGTCAAAGCAAACACTTGTTATGTAGTCGATGAGTTGAGTCGAGAAATATCGGCGACTCGTACCATCGAGATCTTGAGAGCTGTTGATGGTGAAGTGAGGCGAGCAGGGAGCAGCGCGCCGAATGCGAGGACGAGGGAAACGGGAGATCCCTTAGGAAATCCGCCGACCACCGGCATCGTCCGGCACGATTCCCACGTGCGCAGATCTTGGAGCTACCCCGCCGGGAATCTAACCCTATTCGCCTTGGCGGGAGCCGAGTAATCTGACCACCACCCCACAGCGGCCCGGCCACGCGGAATGAAGCCAATAAATCGCTGAGAGTTTGCTGTTGGTTCTGAGCCCAGCAGGGCGTGTCGGATGAGCGGAGGTCCAATGGAACACAATTCAGACTAGCGTGTAATAGTACACCGTCTACCTTGGCATGATGGAAAATCGCGAAAATTGTTTGAGCCAACATGATTTCTATAACACCATGACTATTTTATTCTTTCGTGATTGGATGAACAAGGTTTTGACTCGACTAAGTTGTTTGCAGACCAATCAAGAACGTTCTACCTTGTATTATCAACATCCTCATTGGCCCAGTGAAATGGGGCAGTAGCTTCATACATATGTGGCAGCCAGTAAGGACGGAGAACTGTCGGGCACGTGTACGCCACGTTGAATCCTAACAAACAGCCAACTTTTCCCGCGATAAACCGTCATCTATAGTTATTCACGGTAAACTGAGCACTTTTGTAAGCCCTCTCATTTGGAATAATAGTCAGTAAATAATATATTTTATTGTAGTCTTACAAGTTAACTTACGAGTTTGGTGGAATTTACGCCTGTGTTACTTACTTGCATGGAAATATTTATTTTAAAAAGTTGGTTAAAGCATAAAATAAGTGGCTGAAAGGAAAAAGTAACTAGGGCTTCAAAAGTGCTCACTTCACAGTGAACAGCCTATACTGAATTATAACGTGAAATGTTAGGTCTCTTCTGATAAAGGCTCTTCCCGATAAAGTGAGCACTTTTTGGAATCAACCTTAGAAAAGTTCCACTACCCCTGTCTGCGTATATTTTAACGAGCGCACTGAGTGGCATGCGCCCAGTAGATATAGTTGGTAACGATTGAGGGAAAGTAGTTCCATATCTTAAATTCGAATAAAAAGTATTAGGATAACCATTTGTGTAAATTTCAATTATATCTTTAGCTTCCTGTTTTTTTTTTTTTAACGCATTGAAGTGTAAAAATTAACAGAGTTGTAAAACATTTACTTTTCTAATAACACCACAATTTCGCAAAGATCTACGCATTAATAAAGGGATGTGGCCTATGGCAATGTTAATTTTACATATGGTGGATGACTACACAACGTGCGTACAATTAGATCTTACGTAGGGCTTTCAAAAGTGCTCATTTTACCGTGAACAACGTATACTTGTTTACAACGGTCGGACAGTGGACGGACGGCAGACTGCTACAACAGAACTTTCATCTGCATCGTCGTCGTGAAGCGGCTGGCGTCAGGATAAGCCGAGCTTCCTAGTGCGTTAACTGCGCAAATAAACACACGGAGGTCTGCACACATTTACTAGCACTTAAGACAAATTAGGAAGTGAGTCACCTATATCCACTACTGCAAGAACACCTGTTCTGTTGGTGTCTTGTGTTAGAACTCACCATCGTCCTATCGGTCCATACCACACCTGAACAACAAAGAAATTTTCAAATTAGCTTTGCTCGAGCTACACTCGAGCATAGTCTACAAAGTGTTAACGCCTCTAAGAGTTGCACGTAGAGAATTTGTTTTTCCTGCGCCTTGGTGTGGACGCACACGAAGTGTTGTTACATGTTTGCTGCTCTGTGTGGCTCCCCTTTCCCCCGTCCTGCACGAGCGGGCGACCGGGGCAGAGCTGTAATTCTAGGAACGGGTGGAGATCTACAAAGGCATGCCGCCGGTCGTGCCGAACATGGCGATCAGAACTCATGCACTCCCGTCCGTAAGCGGATTGAATTTCTGGTGTTATCGTCGCAAGAATGTTCCGGTAATCGCCCTAGAATCTCTCAACGAGACTCGGGGTGCTGGTAATCTTCTGGATGGTCCTGGTTTGTCTACTAAAGCCGCAACGGATCTTTGTGTCGATAGTCTAGAGTATGGAGCATTGTACGGCCTTAAGAGCCAAGTTTGCGAAGATAGCGAAGCGACGAGTGGCGACGAAAGTGACCAGTAATGGCTAAGCACCGGAGACTGGGTCAATAAACATCTTATGTTATGTTATGGGTGCGTGAGTGACAGATATTTGGAATTATGATACACAGATTGAGTATGTGTAAAAAGTGTTAAACCTCCGCGCAGTACGCACGTATATACTCGGGATTACGTTTATATGGAAACCTCTTTACTCTTGAGAAAAAAACGCATGCTTTAATAATTTCATTGTTTCACTGCAATTTATCGGAATGTAGATAAAAAATTACAATTAGTCGTCATTTCAATGTGTAGGAGGAAAACCGTTATTATTAATAATTTATCAACTGGGCACAATGGATTGTACCATTTGTTACCTCTTTAGCGACAAATTAATTGGTGCAGAGTCAAAGAGCCACTCCATTAATCGACGGCCAGCCAATAATAAACGACACAGAGTACAGTAGGTGTGTCTGGTGTTGCATGACCAATAGGAGGTTGATAAGTGGATATACAGAGACCAACACAACTGATACTGCAGTATTGAAGAATATAGGCAGCTCAGGTCAACCTTGTCCTCTGTGCCAGTAAATTTGTGCCATCCTCAAGGGGTTAATTAAGTGACTGTAACCAATATAGGACTTTAATTAGAATATCATTCTCCATTAGATACTGCGATCATTAAGCATAACAAGAGTAATAGTGAAGGTGGGTAGTTTAATGTTGAATATAATAGGTGTGTGAACATTTATAGCTAGGGACAGGTTTATTACGCGAAAATATTTATGGACGTGCTAGACTTCGATATCCTATGTCTACAATCCCAACTTCCTTTGGTTATTCGCCGCGTGTCTACGTGAGAAGACATGTTCTTATTTGACTGGACCAATCGTAATAACGTACTCCGATACTGAACGTCCATGATTCGTGGGCAGACACTTGAGGCACGTGACATTTAAAATCATCCAACAGCCGAAGCGTTTTGGGGTGTAATTGGTCGTGAAATATTTTCGCGAAATACACCTGTCTCTATAGCATAAATGATCATTGAAATAACAAGTTAAGTTATTTTATTTTATTTAGGCTTCCATCCCTCACTAATCCAGACATGCTTCTGGCGTCTTGTGAAAGTATCATACCACCACAGAATGTTGGGCGGAGGGGGGGGGGTTGTTTGCTGTGCGGCTAGCACGCTCGCCTCCCACCAAGGCAAACCGTTCGGGTTCAATCCCCGGCCTGATCACCGGGTTTTCGCAAGTGGGAATTGTTCCGGATGATGCCACTGGTTGGCGGGTTTTCTCGGGTATCTCCCGTTTCCCCCGCCCGCCCCTTCACTCCGGCGCCGCTCTATATTCACTTCAGTCACCCTCATCGGCTCTCAAGACCTCGCTGTTAAGAGCCGCCCAAATCTCTTCACTCACTCACCACGGAATGTTTAAGAACATGGAAGCGAACACTTGTCGTGCTTAGCGAAATCCAATCACACACGATAGCGAAATTTGACGCACTGGCCAGCAACATGGGCGGAGTGGCTCCGACCTTCGTGGAGTAGTCGGTTGTGTGCCGACTTACAGCCTGAGGGGTTCCGAAGTCGAGTTCCGGGTAGAACATGTGTCGTGTGTGTGAAACTCTGTGCGTTGGCAAAGGTAACGTAACGAGGCCCATGTTAATTTCAATGGGAATCGACCCTAAGACGCTGTAATGGTGCTGGAGGATATCACCGTTCCGAGCTCAGTATTTTATTCCACCTAACCAGCTATCCGTCACCTGAGAATGCTCAGCTACCAGGGTTATGAAGACTTGCCAGTATGCTGCCCCCTGAGGAGCTGACGGGCAGTGTGACTGCTCTGCTCGACTTTGGTTCCAGCACTGCGAGGAGCAACCAGCTGACGTCCCCCCTCCCCGCACCCCCTCGCTGGCTCCAATCCTTCATCGCAGTTGGCCGTCGCTAGGCAACTCTACGGCACTAAGTTTGGACTATATATATATGATGGGTGTTGATACCCAGACAAGACACACGGTACCGGACAAGCGACATGAGGAAACACACACCACATTCACATTTAAATGTGGAAGGGGAAAAACAAGGCAGAAGGCGTTTTCCTGCCATGTTTTAATATATATTTTTAATGGACATATTTTAAATTTTAAATGCAGGGTAAAACACTTGTTTGGGCATTTATATGAAAGTTAAGTAATATTGAAATTTTTGGTAATGATTTTGTATTCAATTTGATCAATTTTTATATGTAGTCCTTTTTGGGGAAAGTGGTCAATTGTAACGCATTTATACTCACGTGTCACTATTGGCATCCTTTGTATTCTTGAAGCCTGTTTTCAGGCATAATTGTATTTAACCAATCTTTGTAAATATTTGCATTCAATATTTTTGGTGCATTATACGAGAAGATAACAAATATTTAAGCCCATACAAATAAAATAATAACATAATTGTGGTTTGTTCATTTCTCACAATTTTGGGGGTAAAAATTCTACAGTATCAATGGGATTAGAAAAACCTTTATTTTTTTTAAAACTCTGCTGAATATCTAGAGCTTGGTGAGAGCTGTGGTCACTGCCACGGAGTTTGAGTTTCCTCCGGGTGCTCCTACTTCCGTGACAACGTTCAATGCGGTACTAGAATGCTATACAAGTAGAGGCACCTGTTTTTTTTGCAAAAATGTTTAAATGCAGGCAGGGCTTCAATATCCAATGTGAGCAATTGCAAATTTAGTGTTGTTATCGCCTGCGCATTTCCGTTAGACGACAGTTTCATACCTGGGCTGGCCGATCATAATTACGACTCCGACCCTCCGTGATTCGCTGACAGACACGTAAGGTGCGTGGCAGTCAAAATCATCCAATCACAAAAGCGGATCGTAGATAGAGTGTTTTTGAGTACAACTGGTAGTGGAATCTTTTTGCGAAAGAAAGGTGTCCCTATATTCAAGCAATAATTTATTTATATTTCCCCGCTTTTAACATCTCGTACTTTCGTTATTATTAATTTATTTCTGAAGTCTGCTGAGCAAGGATCATAAACTGAAAAATCGGTCCCTCAAAAATTGTGACATAAATGCAAAACACCTCTCGACCAAAAAATACGTGAATGACTTTGATCAACTGTTAAAGGCTATTAATTCTCTTCGATGTTGTTATAGGCACAGCCTTGTACCGGGCCAAAACTACCATTCATCGACACACCTCGTGAGTAGGGGCCTGCAAAATTCGCGTTATTTTGTGAGCTGCAGACTGAACTCCAAGACGTTGTATGCTTGCTTGTATTCTGCCTTTGGCTTAAAACTTGTGTGAGACGCCTCATCGACGCTTACAGCCAATAGTTGCAGCGCAGCGGTTGAACAACCAATCTACAGTGGAGAGAACACGCAGGTTAATGACCCCATACAGTTGGCAGTAACCAATGAGAATACGAATTGCTATCATGCAGGAGTAGGACCGTGGAGTCTAGCTTGGTATCAAATAATAACGCGAATGTTGCATATCTCTACTCATAAGCTCTCTTTGGACAAGTAAACAATAGGCATGGCGGAAGAAATAAGAAACAGCTAATCAGAAGTCCAGCTCTCTACAGATGCATATAATTATTTTGCATCTGGCAAGCGATAATTTCGATATCTAATTTCGCCGAGTAATGAAAGTGTTAGGAGATACGGGAAGAAGAAATGCCCCAGGATTGTCTTCACAAAACAATGATCCGTATATTGATGCCACGAGAATGTTGCCTTAAGTCTGTAGCAAATATCCACGTAACATTTTGTACACGTGATTTTTTTTTTTTACTGTTCTGCTAGAAATCTGTGGCTCATTGCTGGTAACATACACGGAATATGAACATTAATACACACTATCTTCAGTCTGAGGCTACGTCAAATTCGTATTGCGCGGGCCGTATGTGGCCCCTGGCTTATATCTCTTAACCCATTCAGACCTAGTGTACACATCATCTGTGTACATTACGTACGCGCAGGTAATTTGTGGCCTGTACGGCACACTGCGAAGCTCAATGACCAATGATTTTAACTGTGGGTGAATGATTACTGGTCTAGGTTATCAGTGGTTCATTTAACTGTAGCTGAACATATAAAATACAGCTCGCCGGCTTTGACAACGGTACAAGTGAACTTAGTACAACACGCATCAAAACATTTTTTGTTTGCAACACGCGAAATAGTAAATCAAATTAGGTCTGAAAGGCTTAACATCGAGGTCTTGAGAGCCGTTGAGGGGGAAGCGAGGTGGGTATGGAGCAGAGCCGGAATGTGAGGGCGGTGGGAAGCGGGATATCCCCGAGAGGACCCGCCGATCATCGGCATCGTCTGGCACGATTCTCACATGCCAGAATCCAGGAGCGACTCCGCCGGGAATCGAACCCGTTTCTCCTCTGTGGGAGGCGAGTAGTCTAACCACTACACCACCGCGGCCCCGCTTATAACAGTGCGGCCCACATCTTATGGTCCATTCACAGTTTCTTAGGGCCTTTCTAAATTAAATATTTGAAAAATCTCCCCATGCATGACGTGTTTATTTATTTCCTAAATACACCCTGAATTACAAGAGTTTTATACTTGTGTTCATAAAAGTTTCTTTATATCCTGTTAAATTGAAATGTTATTAATATCTTATCTATAAATTATAATGCTTCATTGATAAATAATTGGAATAAAAACAGGGAGAAAATAGGTATGTTGGTAACGCCTAGTGAGAAACAGTTCTTATACAAAATATCATTACAACTGAGTGTGCACGAATGTGGTGCATTGTCCCTCTGGTGTAATTATCCAGACTTGTTAAGCTTAGTTCGCACGAGGCGGAGGAATATCCTGGAAGTAGAACATTAGCAGGGCTTCATAAACGGCTGAAGTAATCGTGGAGGGACTGCGTTTAGTGTGCTCGTAAGTTAAACATCAAATTGTCTGGCGACGTAGTTATATTTTTTTTTAGCTACGCGTGCACAACAGGGAATGGAACATATTCAGTTGACGAGTTTTTAAGATTATATTTTTGAATGTTTTCTCTCCTTTCTAATATCGAACGTGTCCAAACAAAGAAGACATGTCAGAGACGAACATTTAATAAGCGCACTCTAAAAAAAATCCTTTACGACAAAGAAGACCGTTTATTTGAGTCTGTTTCATTTACAGCAACACTATTTAGCGTTAGTTCAAAGACAAAGTCACAGAAACATAGTTTTGCTGTTTATAAAGCTTTTCTTTATACGTTTTTGTTTTATGGTAATATTAGCTTCCTTTACAGCAAAGAAATAAACATTCTTTGAACTGTGTTTGTTTACCGCGAAGAAATATTACTTCGTACTAACGGCAAGGGTTTAAATATTTCCTGCTGCATGTTGCAGTTTTCCGTACGGAACCGTTGTCCCGACGTAAACATTCGTAAACCAATATATTCTGCAGTTACGGAACTGCAGCAGAGCAAATGCATAAGTCCTCCCGCAGACGTTTAGTGCCATCTTGAAGTGCAGCGCAGTTATTCACGAGAGGTGGCGCTGTATTCCGGCCCATGTTAGAACTTGACAAAACCCGCGTATCAGAAGTAATCTAAGTCTAGCCAGACGAAGTGGTCATGTGGTGCAGGGTGTTAGGTTTGGTGAGACAGGGCTTGCGGGTTCGAGATCTGGAGCCACCCTAGTTGTTTAATTTGGCAAATTTAATTATGAAAGATTTGTCACTTCTTTCTTATGTACACTGTTAAAAAAAAATTCCGTATATTTACGGAAATTTTTACGGAAATGCAGAGTAAATATACGGAATCGCAATCCGTAATGGCGAAAAAACGGAGTTAAGTGCGTAAATACCAAATACGGAAAATCTCCATATTTTCTATAACTTCTGGTTTCGGGCACGAACAATGGCGAGTCTACACGAAGCTTTCTTCGCCACTGTAACCAGAAAATTATCATTTCTGCGGCGATTAAGGTTATCCATGTCACTAAGACCTGTTCTTTCTATCATTGAAAAGTAGCAATAGGCGTCTGTAACCCTTAGCAACATTTAAAATACACTAGCTTAAAAAGAAACTAAAAACAGTGGCTTATGTGACTAACACAGAAATTTAAAAATTATACCAGTTTCACGATGTGAGAGTTGTAGGTAAGTGGTTAGTGTCGTGAGCTTGTAAGTTTTTGACTCTGGTTAAAAATCTTGCTTAAGTATAAAATATTTTAACTTTTTTAAATATCTCTTTTATACACAGTAGAATGAAAATTAAAATAAAATAGATATTAAAAGTGATTCAAACTATAAGTACAGAAAATTAACTAGGGAATTAACGCAGAGGTTCCGTAAATTTTACGGAAAGTCCGTTTTTGAAAATCAATGTGTCCTTAATTCTACGGAGAGTTTACGGACACCTCTGGATAAATATTTACCAGCACTTTTCCGTAAATTGAAGGAAATTTTTTTTTAACAGTGTACAAATTGGGGTTGATTTACAGAGCACAATTATTTTTTACAGTACGACTGACATTACCACAGAAACATTATCTGAACTACTGTAACGACAATACGGGGTAAACGTAGTCATTACTGTGCAAATCAAACAAAATTATGTTTCTGGCTGACTACTTTGCAGTGGTCCATGTTTATACAAATTTTTCTTTGCGGTAACAAATCATGTGTTGCAGAAAAAAAAAAAAAGCGTTTTTACGGTGTGCACGGGAAAATGTTTCAAGACAGTATATTATGCCAGATTTTGAACATTTGGTAGACAAGAAGGAATGCTAAACTTCTATTATAGGCTGGTCACGGTAAAGCAGGCACTTTGAGACCCAGGTTACTTTTTTACTATCAGCCATTTTTTATCCTTCCTTCGCTTTCTAAATAATTATTCCCCTTTAAGTATTAAACGCAGTGTGTATATATATATTTTTTTTTCGCCGGACTCGAAAGTTAACATTTGAAGTTACAATAAAATATATTTATTGACAATTATACCAAATCAGAGGGTTTAAAAAAGTGCTCACTTCATCGCGAATAGCATATGTATAGTACTTCATATACCTGTGTATGCTTTCCTAATTCCAGCTTTTGTATTTGTTTTCATAGACGTGTTATTTTTGTACCGCATTCAGTTGTGGAAGTTAAAAATATAATAATAATTATATATATGTAGATACATATGTTTTTATCGTTATGCAGCCCTTCATGTTCTCTTGATTACTTTTGATGGCCTGCACGTCAGTTGAAGTAAGACTACCCTTATCTATGGGGTTCAACCGCCGATGTAGGAAGGGAGGTCAACCTAGCTGCTTCCTTATCCTGCAAAGCAGCCGTCAAATGGTCACCATTGTGCATGACCTTCGCGGTTCTGTGGAAACCGCAGACCGAGCGTTGTTTTTGTCGTGCGGTTAGAGAGCCTGACTCGCGTTCCGCAGACGAGCGCTGGCGCATTCATCCTCCCCGTGTCTTGTGTAAGGCCGAGGGACCACGGTGGTTTAGCGGTTAGGATGCCAGCCTCCCACCTAGGCGACCCGGGGCTCGTTACCCTGCGTGGCCACTCCCGGATGTTCGCACATCGAGAAAAACCGTTTCGCTGAATAAAATAATATTTGTTTGGCGCGACCAGACTATTTGTTTGTATAGGGGAAATTAAATATCTTGTTGCTGAATCCAAGCTATTTTGTTTTTCTCATTT
The DNA here is from genome assembly GCA_029891345.1 of Dryococelus australis. Lineage (NCBI taxonomy): Eukaryota > Metazoa > Arthropoda > Insecta > Phasmatodea > Phasmatidae > Dryococelus > Dryococelus australis. The sequence continues at coordinate 92,404,261 of CM057005.1, forward strand.
GGTTGCCCCAAAATGTAAGATTTGGTTGGTGCAACTAGAGATTTGCTTGGCTATGCGTACATTAAACAGTTAGTGCCGATATTTAAAAAAAATGTGACAAGTTCGACCGAGATTCGAACCTAGACCAGCTGCGACCGAGCGCTACGCCTTAGTAATCTCAGATAACGTGTCAACTGACGACGATGGAAAACTTTATATATATATATATACACACACACATACATACATACACACACACTCCAAACATTGGGCAACGTGTGCAAACAAATATTTCAAGTTTTACAGCTTTACTAGCCAGTTTCTTGTTGCATTGTTTCATTAATGTGTTATTTTGTTAGTATCAATATATGCACTAACAAATGTGGTTACTATCCTAATACTCACAAAAAATATAAACAAACTCTTGAACTGTATTTTCGAGCGAAGGCAGTCAAATGAGTGGCCAAACAAATATATACAGTTGATTCAACAAAATATTTAGTTGACAGTCTAATTTTTTTTTTTGGCCCAACACAGGGATTTTGTTTATTCAAACATATGTTTTGTTAGACAGACAAAAGTAATTTTGTTGCTTTCAAAATTTTGTTTGCTCAATAATATAATTTTTTTAAGGCAACAAAATATATATTTGGCCCTATAAAAACAAATATTTTGTTCTAATTTCTCTCAGTGCAAGTGGGAATCGTGCCGGACCATGCCGCTGATCGGTGGGTTTTCTCGGGTATATCCCGCTTCACTGCTCCATACTCACCTCGCTTCACCCTCATCGGCTCTTTAGACCTCGACTTTCACTCACTCTAAAGGCCGATTCACAAGGAAATTAACAAGGGCCTCGTGCGTTACCTTTGCATTAACTATGCGTCAAAATATTTATAAAATCGTGCCCACGCTGAGAAGAAGGTTTTGTTGAGTAAAACAAAGTTTGTTTGGAACAACCACATTGTTTGTATAGGGGCAATTACATATTGTGTGCTGAGACAATTGGTGTTTCTATTTGGTTGCACAAACTTGCAACAAGAGGTTTGGTTGGTGCAAATGGAGATCTATATGGCTGTAAGTACAATGGATAATTTCGGTTAGCAAAAAGAGTAGCGATGGCACGATCGGGTTTCGAACCCAGAACCCGCACCTTCAACCTCAGCTTACATGACTGCTAACAGAAAATGAGTGTTCTCAAACATGCTTATGTAACGTAGAACATGTAAGTATATGAATGTTTTAACGTTTTACGGCTTCATTTTTTTGTTCATATTTTGAACTTGTTTCATAGGGAATGTTTATACCAGTATTAAGCCTCAATAACTGCACTGACAAACACTGTTATAGGCTGTTCACGGTAAAGTGAGCACTTTTTAAGGCCCTCCCAAAAGGCATTAGCCCCTATTAAATATATTGTATTGCGGTTTCAGACGTTAACTTTTCAGAGTGAGGAAATGTATACACTGTGTTTATTAGTCATATTGCAATGTTTACATTAAAAAGTGGCGAAAAGATAGAAATTAACTAAAAGGAAAAATTTAGCAGAGCCTTAAAAAGTGCTCACTTTACCGTGGATAGCCTATACCATCCAAATTTTTCCGAATATTACAAACTAACTCTCGAGCTTTAGTTATAGTGAACACAATACAATATTCGGCTACCCTACAGTACTATTAATATAAAAAAAATACATTATCGGACCAAGTTGATTTCGTTGCCGCAACAAATTATGTGATAAAAGATATCATATTGTTACATGTGACGACGCCTACGGGGCGTATCTGATTTTTTGAGGGATGGAGGTCCTAATAAAAAAAATAAAAGAAACAAAATTTATTTTCTCCTTTATTCACACAGCTATTATTTGCAGGCAATAAATTATCTGTCTCCACTTTTACTATTTCTATTTAACAGTGAGCGCAATATTTGATGTATATTTAAACTCCAATCAAAGTCCTTAGTCAATTAACCCATAATCATTATCGACACGTGTTCAGCCTATCTGTTGCCATCATTTGTCTTTCACTCACGCATCTAGTCCCATAGCACAGCCTCCCAGCCGCGTCCTTCACTGCTCGATACTCACAGTTGCAGACTTCCCTTCCGCTGCTCACTTCTCTCGCCGCTCGTTCTTCTGTCGCTAGGAACTCAGCCACTCATTCACTCATCAACTCCAATTGTACTCAACTCAACTCGCGGCCCCGGAGACCTCCCGCAATATTTATAACGTTCCCCTGGCCATCTCGAAGATTCAACTCACCCGAGTCCCACTGAGAAAATGGGGTCGGTAATCCAGAGCATTCTTAAGATAAACGCATAAATCAATACTGCCAGGGTAAGCAGAGTGCGTGAAAAAGAGATTAAAGTGTCGGCTCGGTTTCTGTAACTGACACGCAGCTGCGCAATCACACAACAACTCTATCCTTCTCTTCGCTTGCTCATGCCGGGCGGGCCAAGGTCAGCAGCGCAGACCAGCGACACGTAATAACGCTGTTCCAGGTAATCAAATGCTAATTTACTTCAACCAAAATATTTAATTGACTCTACCATGATATATATAATGTTTATGGTAACCAAACCGATTAGTTACGTACATGTAAAATAGTGTTGTGTATTAAATACATATGAGCTAGATAATGTTGGAAAAACAAAAGATTACTCGCCTCAAAACCTTATTTTTAAATAATTTATTCATTTCAAAATATATAATACAGATAAATTGAGTGAACAAAATATTGTTCACTGTAAACAAGTGCTTTTCAAGCAAATTTATTTTCTATCTGAAACTAAAGCTTTCTCTCAGTGTATGTTCACTTTAGAGTTAAGAAAGGATCGTCTTTGATAAGATGTAATCCAGCACTACCAAATATACTATCTCTGGGATCTGAAAAAGGCTGTTGTAGCAGGCGTATATTTGGAAATAAAAGTAAATATGTATAAGCAAACATCTTCCTCTACGTTCCAATAATAACCTCGTCTCATATTAATTGGCTCCAGCTTACGCCAAAATATTTTCTTTAATTCGAGATATTTTCAATTTTATGCCTAACTTATTATTCAAATATACACTGTCAAAAACTTACCTTAACTTCCTAAACTGTAATGTAAGATAAACATTCCCCTATTTTCAGCCCGACATGTAGCATAATGCTACATGTCGGGCTGAAAATAGGGGAATGTTTATCATTGCTAGTATACAAAGTTGAGAACTTCCCTACCCATATGACTCTTTCCTGAGCAACTATAGGAACGTTGCAATGGATGTATGGGGAAAATAATTTACAATTCGTGCTATGTTACTGTACACTGATATAGGAAGTTTAAAAATTATTTATTAGAGTGTACACAAACGAAACTTAACCTACGCGTCTGTTGCAATAGTGACATAACAAACCATTAATAATAAAGTCAGAAGTTGGCAGGAATACGAATGAATTAAGGAAACAAAAGAAGATAATCGCCCCTTGATTCTGACAAGTCAACAATACGCTGTGTGGAAGTCGGGTCAACTTCTCTTGTGGAAATTGTACCTTTACGTCGCTACTAATTCAACGTGAAAACATTGCAGCGCGATTTATACCTGAACGTAGAGCCATCACAGAGTTGACACAACGAGAGATGTGCTAGCTTTGATGTGTCTTAGAACTCGCCGTCTCGGGAGGCCCGCACGCAATTGAAAACTTCAACATTTGACTTTGCGATTCAACTTTGCATTTGCTTGTCGACACGTCATCTCCTATGGAGCCTGACACAGCGGGGATTGTCAAGGATAAAGGCAAGCATTCTTAACTTCACGATTTGGAAAAGTTGAAACACAAAGTAAAAGTCTAGCAGCCATTTTTTTCCGAGAATATTGTAGATGTTATGTGGAATGAATATCTGTTTACCATAACACGATTTTCATCTCGGTATACTGAGCCAAGCTTGTCTGAATTAAGGAAATGGCACACGAACGTTATACGGAGAGAAAAAATATTAATTGATTCTTATGAATAAAGTAAACTAGCCAGTTTTTTTTTGGTTGAAATGAAATTGTAATATAAATACTTAACATTATTTTAAAAAGCCGATAAGTAAAACATATTCCTAAGAGATGTATAAACTATTCACTCAACAAGATTCACATTTTTACGAAGGTTTCCTATTGTCTCAACTTTGACTTTACGATCGTATGGTGTATCTGTAATTTCTTAGAGGAAAGTAAACCTAAAGTCAAACGCTAATGTTTTCTATTGTTTAAGGGCCTTCGACAGCCGAATTTTGGGAAAAGATTCCCGCACGTGCTATACATCTCAATACCCTACGGACGTTTCAGCAGATTTCTTTTCATCGTTGCTGTCTTGTCTTAGTTGGAAAACATGTTTCTACGTGACTGACCGATCAGAATTAGGCAACTTCGATACTGTTCGCCAGTGATTCGCTCGCAGATACCAAAGACGCGTAACACAGAAACCATCCAATCACGAAAGTGGATCTGAGCTGAGCTAAAGTATTACGAAATACAACTGGTCGCGAATTCTTTTCGCGAAAACCGGGTGCCTTTACCTATACGTATATCTTGGCCGTGAAACGCTCGGCTTTTAACGGGAGATGCAAAGTGACGCTAGGAGCAGCACCGTCGCATCTAACAAGTGGCTGGAATAGTGATGAAGATGAATTTACTTAATTGCTCTGTGGCGTTTCCCATATGCTAGGCAGCAGGGAATGCCGGGTAGTGCGTGGCTATAGGCAGGGACCTGCAAAATTCGCGTTATCGTGTAGCTGCAGACTAAACTCCAAGACGTATGCTTGCTCGTATTCGGCAATTGGCCTAAAACTTGTGTGGGGACGCCCCATCGACGTTTACAGCCAGTAGTTACGGCTCAGTGGAGAGAACACGCAGGTTAATGACTCCATACAGTTGGCAGTAGCCAATGAATATACATGTTGTCATCATGCAGGAATAGGACAGTGAAATCTAGCATGGTATCAAATAATAACGCGAATGTTTGCGTGTCTCTAGTTATAGGCTATTCACGGTAAAATGAGTACTTTTGAAAGAACTGCTTAAGATCTACTTGTATGCACGTTGTGTATTCTTCCGCCTTATCTAAGATCAACATTGTCATGGGCCGCATCACTTCATTCATGCGTCGGGCAAGTGAAACTGTCAAATTAATAGAAAAGTAAGTATGTAACAAATCGTCTCATTTTTACACTTCGATGCATTAGAAAAAAAAGGGAGCGAAAGAAATAATTTAAGTTATCACAAATGGTTACCTAATCCTTTTTATTCGACTTAAGATACGGAAATAATTCCCATCCATCGTTACCAACTTTACTGTGCGCATGTCACTTAGGGCGCTAGTTATAATATATGCAGGCAGGATCAGTGACATTTTTTCTACGGTTGAAAAGTGCTCACTTTATAGCGAACAGCCTTTAATACTGTTTTCAATGATTTTATTGGGAAACTGAGCAACGTGTCTTCAGTTTGCTTTTTAGGTAAAAATGCCTGCCGCTGCACACATGGAAGGTAAAGCCGACTGGTTTATCACTACGGATAGGTGTTTTTCGCGAAAATATTTATGGCCATGCTAAGACTTCAATATCCTACGTTCACAACCACACGTTCCTTTGGTTATTGGCCACGTGTCCACGTGAGTTTATATGTTCCTATTTGACTGGACCAATTGTAATAAAGTACCTACTCCGATACCGAACGTCCATGATTCGCGGACAGACAGTTGAGGCACGTGACATTTAAAAACCATCCAATCCTGAAAGCGCATATGAACGAAAGTGTTTTGGAGTGCAACTGGTGTTGAAATCTTTTCGCGAAAAAACACCCGTCCCTATTTATCACCACTGCGCGTTTTCCGAAATCCGCCACGAGATGTCAGCAGCCTCTTTACTTTGCGTCCCCCATAGCCCTGTTTCGGAACGTACTTTTCTGCTTGTATCCTGCCCATCCGCCATACGTAAAATTAACGTTGTCGTGTACTACCTCACTATTCATATGCCGATGAAGTTTTGTGGAAAGTAAATATGTCATATATTTGCAAATTCTTCCCCGATTGTGCATAAAATTAGCATAAATAGAATTAAGTAAATTCACAGTGCATAAAAATTAAACGTAACAATTTTTATTGCTACGGTGTGTTTACGTTAAAAATGTAGTTACGGGCAGGATTATTTTAAAAGGTTGATTTCAGAGGTGTACAGTTAACAGTTAACTAACTATAGAAGAAATTCTCACTTTACACAAAATAGGTATATTAGAAAATTATGAGCACTTTTCAGTTACAAAGCCAAACATACGCAGTATGGGGTGACACACATACGAAGAGAAGATCACTCTACTTGATATTCAGTATTTTTAAATCCTCTGAAACCTATTTTAAAATGGATTGTTTTGAAAATAAATCGCCAGAGATATTTACGATCTTGGTTTTTTTTTTTCTGACCAGACATTTACGATCTTGATCCTTTCTAAATGCGTGCCAAGTGGCTCGCGCTCGATATCTACCATGTGCCTATTTCAGCTAACGAGTTCTACGTCGATTAACATTTAGTTTAAAACCATTTGTGGTCATCACTGTTAACCTTTGTGTGTATAACCATGTGAAGCAAAAATCAAAATTTATGGTCACCGAGTTGATAACCATATGGTTTGAAAACAACCATAGTCATCATTGGTAGCCCTTGGTGCTTAACCGTGCGACATAGAAACCAAAATTTCATATTTACGAGTGGTTTTCTTACGTTGATATATTTAAAACCTCAGAACTCACTGGTATTTCAAAGTCAGGAAATCCTTGTACCATACTTGAAATAAATATGCCTTCTATACGATTTCCTGGAAGCGACTTCTACTTTACATACAAATAAAATTGTTAACTATGTCGATGTATGTAAATTGTTCTTTTATATAGAAAATTGTTGATACAATTTTAACACTAATTCGTCCGTTGCTATACAGCAAATGACTATAACCCGGTACGAAATTTGTATAGGTGACAGTGCTGACTATTCTATTATTAGAAGTTTGTACTTAGAGGTGACTTGAAATTTGATAGCCACGAGATTTTCACCCTCACTGTGAGTTCACCTCTTACACTTAGTAAATAGTTTGCCACCAGTGTTCAAACGCATAGAAAATATAAAAAAAATAGACATCTGTAGCGTTATCTACAAGCATGTTACAATCAGATATTAAGAGTACGGAGTCGCCAGACGTAACATTTCTAGAATCTGTTAAGATTTTGTAGACTATCCTCGAGTGTAGCTCGAGCAAACTTAATTCGAAAGTTTCTTTATTGTTCAGAGCAAAGCTCATCCTTTGTTCGGCTAGTGTTATACACGACCTCACAAGAACACCACAGCGCAGTAACAATGATATTTCTAACGATAGGATTTATTTTTCTTTATAACCACTCAAAGGGACAAGATTAATTGTAAATCCTTTTATACGATAAAGGACATTTGATTGGGTCAATATCAGCTCGGCTCTCCATTGGTTGATGACCAGCCAATAATGAACGCTGTAAAGTACAGGTGTGGTATGGACCATTAGGACGATGGTGAGTTCTAACACAGACACCAACAGAACCGGTGTTCTTGCAGTAGTGTATATAGGTGACTTACTTACAATTTTTCTCAAGCGCCAGTAAATGTGTGCAGACCTCAATGTGTTAACCTTCAGGTAGGGGCGAGTCTATTAAATGTGTAACATACTGAAAATTCAGCAACAACTCAAGCACTACTCTTCTGCCCTTGTAAGATGTAATTCTCCACTCCAAATCAGCTCATTCAGAAGACAACTGCAAACCACACGCAATGGTCGGCTAGCTTGGAGACTTACGTGAGCTAAAATGGCCCCTTATGCTCCGTCAAGCAGGCTGTGTTACGCATTGTGACCCAGCAGTGCTGTGTGCCATATAATTAACTAGAGGGCTCGTCCATTTACCCATTTACATAAGAACTGGTTACGTGTGGCAGTAACAGATAATCATTTCGGGAATTTCTCGGTACTGTGCGTGCATCTTTCATTTATAGTTAAAGGTCTACATATTAATATGTGTGGCTGTTATGTCATCCAATGCAGTAGTTCCTTTTCTAGTTTACTACAGCACAAAATTTTCTCAACTATAATCTGCGTAATTCATGGCAAAATGCATGTTTACTGTACACCTTCATTGGCATAAAAATGTTAGTTATCGTTGTCTTTGTCACGTTTATAAAGTTTATGGCTGTTACAATTCATAATAAACAATACGGTAAAACAAAATTTAATAGGGGTTCAGTAATAGTCAGTTATGGGTTCCCAGCTTTGAAGTGTAGCTGACGGTATTGCCAGCTATATTTCGCTTAAAAAAATAGGATAAGTACACAGAGAACACAAAGACGAAATGGCGTGGCGGTTCATTTAAATATGGCCACGTTTACTCTCTGATTGGCTGCACGAGGCTTTGGAAACAGGCCTTGCGTCTGATTGGCTAATGCGTGTCGTGAGAGGTTCCCTATTGGCTCGGCTGCCGGCTGGTGATTAGGTTACCTTACCCACCAGACGCTGATTGGCGAATGGCGTTCTAACATTATGTCGACCAGTGACGCCATTTTGTTGGAGGTATGCGGTTGGAGATCGTGGAGTAAGGGCATTGTCCATTTCATATAAGTGGTCTCGAATTTGACAGTTCTAGGAAAGTACATCCAATGGCATCTGGGTGGCTATGTATCCTTCCGCCACAGCTGAACTGTCATTCAAGGTAACTCTGAAAACAAACACCATGTGACAACCAGTATTTGTAAACAAACACCATGTGACTGCCTGGTTTTGTAAACAAACTGAACATGCCTCCTCCCAAATGACTTTTAGAGGCTGGGAAGGGCTGTTCAGACAGTTGCAGGTTGGCAATAATCCCATTTTTTTAGTTTATAAATATTTTATGTAAATGACTAACAGCCCATGTCTATAAATTCATAATTTTTTTTTACCTTGCAGGAAATTTATATCTAGGATGCACGAAAATGAAATTGAATTTTGACTGTCAAATTAATAAGCTGTCTTACTGTTTTTTAATATACTCAAAATATATCAATGACAACTAATCTTGTCACACTTACCTAAAGTAAGTTCTTGTACATATAAACATTTAGCATAGTTTCCACAAACACCCACCCCCTCCTCAGGAATGTACAAATACTGAAATACCGTCTCCCATTTACCTTTTTTTCAAAGACAGTACACATTATTACATACAGACTATGCCTACTACTGCATTAAAAGTACATAATTCAGCTTTGTGGTATGATATGACAACAAACTCTGTACAGCCTGATACTTTTATGGCGGTTATAATTCTCGGGATGTTAAAGTATGTAGGTAGTCAAAATAATATTCAAGCAAATGTTACATAATTTCAGTAATTTTAATAATGCTCATTTAGCAACTCAAATGTTAAGTATTGCAGGTCTACATACAAAATACCTAAATAACTTTTCTCAAATAATACCTACGTGTTCAGACTGCCATGCTGCGAGCGAATAAAAACTTATTTCTGACTAACTCAGTGTTGATATTTACACTGAAGTTCAGTCACACAACCTCCCTCCTCAAAATTGTGAATACAGTCCTAGGCTTGTTCTCGGGTGCCTAGTGAAAAACTGTATTTTAGTTCAGAGATTTTACAAAGCGCTCTAGAGAAGCAGATGTGACCTACAGAAATAATACATCAAAGGAAAATGTTACACACTAAAATGATGCTCCACCTACCCCAGATTGAAGACATCATAAAGTACATTTTACTTTGCGATAAATTTTGGAATGTCGCAGTTCCTGTTATTCTATTATCGCAGTTATTCTATTACTCTTACAATATTCTTAACAATGTATGTTAAAAACGTATGAGCGCTTTAATTTGAAAAACAAAAATGCATAAAACGTTTATGATAGACTCCAACGTTGAAACCTACAGGCCATTATGTTACTTTCAAATACAGCATTTAAAAACAGGATAATCCTTTAAATCAATTTGCTAACAAGTATCCCTGCATATCAAGCTTGACAAATTTTATATACGTTCAAAAAAATACAAGTGATACAACTTACAAGTTTGTATGGCCAGTAAGCTTTACATTTTGAAACCCTCCAGAACCAAAGTGTTAGAGTTTCCATCAATAATAACACAGAGAAATGTTCATAGCAATGAAATGTGGGCTCAATTAGGGTATCATCTTAATTTTATTTGGAGGAAAAAAGGAAGAAGTGTGCAGAAGGGGGAGGGAGGGCCTTTAGTTTATCGTCTTTCGTGAGATGGGATTATATTGATGTTCTTAGGTTTGTTCGGGCGACCTGATCTTTCTACGACTTCTGCTCTTTTCTTACTCTTTTTCATTTTGTGCGTTCATTAGAACGGGTTTTTTTTTTTTTTTTTTTTTTTGTTCGGGCGTCAGAAGCACTGCTACTTTTCTCACAAAGAGCATGCTCTTCCTGCTCTTGCTGTCGAGGAAGAGCAGAGGAGCAGTGAGATCGAGAGCAAGGAAAAAAGGTACCAAATTTGTGTATTTATAGTCTGGACTACGAGGTAGTGCTAGTTTTGGTTCAAAATATTTTCTGTCTCGTTTATTTATTTAATAATACGCTTATTCATCCCCTGATAGCTGCTGTAGGTCATGTAAATGTAATTGTAGATAATGATGATAATATTACGTTCATCCTTGAAGGCAAGTGTGAAAATGGCAGTAGCAGTGATTATTAAATACTTGTCATAACCGATCACAGGCCACTTAAATGTGCCAAGCAATAAAACTGACGCTGAATTATTGCCCCTAATGACCCATAACATTGGCAATAACTTAGATTTTGTTTTTTTTTATCAGGCGTCGCGAGGTTACAGTTATGTTGAAATTACGACTGTCATTGCATAGCCCATTTTGCAATATTTGATGCTGGTAGGGTTGCCAGGCATCCTCTTTTAACCGGACATGCCCTTTTTTTGGCACCTCGAAACTGTCCGTCGCCCGACAACGCCATTTTCAATCAAGTTGAAAATTACAGATTGACGATGTTGTGATCAGCTGATTAGTAGTGTACAGTTCCGTGACTTTTGGCGTTCGGTTGGTAGCAGAAACGAGCCATGCGCTTTTTGATCTTTCCTGCTCTCAGAAATTCTCAACTTGCCCTCGCGAGTAGAAAGCTCAGGTCGCCTGAACAAACCTCTTATGAGTGTGTGGCATTTTGAGTTGCATATTGTTTTGATGGATCAGTGGAAAATTTTGCTCGTATGGAAATAACATTAAAATGATTTTAACTTCGAAAATTATAACTTTAGTGAAAATACAAAACGCGACACATACGTCACTGTTCGTATTTGTACAGATGCAGCAATTTACATACTCACGCACACTTTGACCGTAGTTAACCTTACACTTGAATTTACGATGTAGACAAACAAATATTGTTCACTCACTACAAAAGTGTGGAAAGTGCGGCATTTTTCAGGCCACGTGCATTTCAATAATTGTATTAACGGTTTGCAAATACATTTAAAAAACACGCAAACTTACTGTTGTAACCTCTTGCGAGTTTACTTCACCAAAATCATGCTTGTTCGTCACTAGCATTAAATAATTAATTTGCAAAATCATTCAGTAAAATCAACACTGCGCACGTTTCCTGATACAAACAAACTTAAACTTACATACGGAAATTATATTTGTGTCACTTTATTGTGAAAGGCGTTAGGAAAATGGCGGAACGAGCTGTTTTAACGACGTGCCGATTAATATTACATTTCACTCAACAAAACGCACTACAACGGTACCTACAACCAACTGTGTTTGGAAAGAGCAAATAAAAAAATAATTAACTACCGATTAAATATTCCGACAACACCAATAAGATATTAGTATAATAAACACGATGAGAAAAAAAGCACACGCATAACGGGCCGAAAACCGGAAAATAAACATGGCTAGCTATTGGCTGGAAACGTCTACTATTCGTATGTGTTGACATATTCTGTCATAAATGCTGAGCATGTTTTCAAAATCCCATTAATAATAGCCAAGAAAATTTAATATTGCTTTAGAAACATAATTTAAACCATCAATGTTGTAAGTATAATTAAGATTTCAAATTACAACTTTTAGTTCCGAGTACTATTTTCTTCCAAAGACGTCATCAAAATAGCCAACATAACAACACGGATCCCGCAGCAGTTCATCAGCTGATACAATAATGTAGGAGCAAGAGCATTTACTGTTTACGTAATGTGTAGGTTGGTCAGATTGTCTGTCAAATTTGAGACCACTTATATGAAATGGACAATATTATTAATTACTCTGTGGTTCACGTTTGCATTGCATCTGATATCTTTATACATAAAATCATTTGTGCTTGACTAAACCACATCATCACTGGACTAATTAAGACCATATTCACACCATATATTATTGAGGTGGCGAGTAAGTTTTTAGTTGAGTTTCATTCCGATAGGTGGCTCTGGAGTCTAACTTCTATATTTATGGGCCCATTTTGCTCATACTTGCAGGAAATGTGCGTTGATCTAAAAGAGAAAAATGACTGCCAGCGATACCACGGTCAAACATCGGTCGACGTACCAGACGTAACAGAAAGGACGCATTGAGAAGGCAAAATAGAACATGAAAGAGGCGGAACAACGTTCGCCGGAATCTGCTAGTTTATAATAAATTTTTTGTAAAGAAAATTTATAACTGCCTAACAAACATGCGGTACAAAATTTATACATTTACTCTTCCCTCTTTGGCCAAAATCTGTTAAGGTCGTAGGTACTCACATTAATAATATTGATAATAATAGTAGTAATAATAATAATAATAATACTGACATAAGCAAAACTTATTTACAAACGACCCGCTCTCTCTCTCTCTCTCTCTCTCTCTCTCTCTCTCTCTCTCTCTCTCTCTCTCTCTCTCTCTCCTCTCTCTCTCTCTCTCTCTCTCTACGGAAATGTGTGCTCATATGAAATTAGAGGCATAACACTCGTAACTTCCATCTAGACAAAAACATTAACCTCCAAGGCGAAACAGAAAATCAGGCTTATTTCGACCATCACAAAAACCACTAATTCATATTCCTTTGAGATAAATTTGTTGCAAAGGCATTATCGCAATTTCTGATGTTAAACTGACATCTATTCTTCTCGTGTTTACACTCTTTATAGAATTCCATGTTGTTACAATATTTTTTTTTTTTTTTGTAAAATGTTAATACTGTATCATAGAAAGGAATTTATTTGTTTGGAACCAGTATTTTCAAAGCTTTGCCACTGTGGAGGAGCTATCGTATAAAACGATTATCCGAGATGGGGAATACTGTGTTCGATTAATCTCAAACGTACGACCCGAGGTAAATAAGAACTGATGAAATGAAAATAAATAGTTATTGTGTCAAAAATTTTATAAACGAGAAATTTTAACTTTACTTACAAGCATAACCTTGATATAAAAAATATTTGTTCAATGAAACACAAGATTTCGCACGTTCATTGTTTTACGTGGAAACTATACTTTAACTGCATCGCATAAATAAATGTTTGCTATTATAGGCTGTTCACGGTAAAATGTGTACTTTTGAAAGGCCTGCTTAACATCTACTTGTATACACGTCGTGTGTTCTTCCGTCCTATGTAAAATTAGCACTGTCATGGGCCTCATCACTTTATCCATACGTCGGTCAAGTGAAGCAGTGAAATTATTACAAAAGTAAATATTGTATAAATCCGCTCATTTTTACACTTCAATGTATTACAAAATACACAAAGCGAGAGAAGTAATTGAATTTGTCACAAATGGTCACCTAAAACGTTTTTTTCGACAATATGTAGAACTACTTCCCCCTCCATCGTGACCAACTTTACTGGGCCCATGTCACTCAGTGCGCCCGTTAAAACATACGCATGTAGGGCAGTGATTTTTTTCTAAGGTTGTATTTCAAAAGTGCTCACTTTATCACGAAGAGCCTGTATCGTTCAAGTGTGTGCCACGTTAGTTAGCTTACACAAACGCCGACTGTCCTTTCGCTTTCTTCGCTAAGGCAGACTGTTCTAGCCGCTGAACTATGAAGCACCCGCGGGATAGGCCTATATGATACTTCGAGCAAGGTTCGGCGCCGCCAAGCGTGTACCTCTATATTTATACGAGCCTTCCTTCCCAAGGATGTAGAAAATTAGATACTCGTACGCAGTCTTGCATGATATTCTGTCCCTAATCCCAAGCAAAGAGGGGAGAAACGACGTGCCAGTATGAACCAACGGCAGTGTGCAAGCTATCTCTACAGGCTATTCACAATAAAGTGAGCACTTTCTAAGGTCCTTCCAATAGGCATTAACCACTAACAAAAATATTCTATTACAGCTTCAGACGTTAACTATTGGGAGTGGTGGAACGTACACGCTCTGTTTATTGGCCACATGGCAATGTTTGTAATAAAAAGTGTCGGAGAGACAGAAACTAGCTAAAAGGAAAATTTTAGCAGGGCCTTAAAAAGTGCTCACTTTAACGCGAATAGACAATGTCAGGTATCTTCTTAGCACAGACAGTCGTCTATCGGGAAAATATTTTGAGCAAACATTTTTTTCTTCTAAAAAAAAAAATAAAAAAAATAAAAAAAATCTTATAATGATAATGAATCGTCTTATATTTCGTGCAGAGGTTTAGGCTTACAGAGCACTATCATTTCTCACACATAACAACATTACTATGAGTAAAATAGTCGGTTCACAACTGGAACAGACTTGTGAACAACACCTTAGTCGTCAGCTGTATGCATCGTTACTACAAACAGCGACTGGCGCGAGTACAGTTAGTTTGGCAGCACTGAGAGAGAATATAGTTTGAATGCTTTAACGTATTTTTTTTAAATCTATTGCTTAAAAATGGGAGTAGGAAAGATTCCGAGAAAGTCTGTTCCAGTCATGAACGGACTATAGAGATATCCAAGACAAAATTTTAAAGGGAAATATTATATTTGCGCGATTTGTCCCCTACCATGTTGCCGTAGTGCTTTGTTATTATTATGTCACTATAGTCTATTCACAGAGATGATGGTTTATCGCGGGAAAAAGTTGACTGTTCGCTAGGAGATGCAACATACTGTGCACATAAAGGACAGTTTTCTTTCTCGATTGGCTATCATCCATGTGTGAAGCTACTACCTCCAATTCACCGGGCCAATGGGGGATTTCGACACCATAAGGCAGAACGTTCGTGATTGGTCTGCAAACAATTTAGAAGAGTCGAAACCTTTATCATCCAATCACGAAAGAATAAACTATTTGGAGTGTTGTAGAAGATGTGCTGGTTCAAAAACAATTTCGCGATTTTCCATCGCCTCTATCTATTCGCGGTTTCTCCGCATTTTAAAATAAAACCTTCGAAAAATCACCTTATGTACACCGTGCTTGTTTGTTTCGTAAATATGTTGCGTATTAATAGCGTCTTATAAAAAAAACCTTATTTTGGATAAATTGAACTTTTGACTTTTATTTTACTTATAAATTAGAATATTTCATTTACAATTAATATTAGTAGAAAGAGGGAGAGAACACACGCTTTGTTAATGCCTAGTAGACCTGATTAATAGTTCTTATGCAAAACATTGTTAGCACTGAGTGTACGCGAATATAGTGGACTGTCGGTTTGGTGTCATCTTCTATAACTGGTTAAACTTGGTTTGCACGAGGCGGAGGAATAGCCTGGAAGTAGAACTTCACCAAGGCTAGAAAAAAAAAAAAAGTTGAAGGTAACGATGAGATGAATAGGTACGCTATCCTGCGAAACCACTGTGCCGATCGACACGGCCTGAAATATGACAGACTCGTACTGGCAGGTATTTCTCAGGCAGAGAACGCAGAGAAGGACAGACGAATAAGAGAAATACAACGCGAAACCGCGAGAACCAGCGAAGGCCAAGGCTGTGAGCGGTCTAAGGCTATGCTATTTTTATGTTGTAGTAATCTATAGAGAACCTGCCATTTAGCGATATTATATGACGCCATGTTAGACTCCGCAGTCTTCTACACGCCCGAGCTGAAGTCCCATGTTCTTTGGCTAGAGCTGGCGACTTTTCGCGGGGGGGAATGAGTACATGATGGACACCCGAATTTCGTGAAAATATTTCCGTACATGCTGCATTTCACTACCCTACGAGCGGACTAGCAGTTTCCTTTGGATTATTGTGATCGTGTCCTTTGTCAGAAGACATTTTACTTGACTGGCCAATCAGAATAAGGGAACCTCAATACTGCACGTCTCTGATTCGCGCGTAGACACCTAAGACGAGTAACACGAATACCATCCAATCACGACAGTGGATCTGAGATAAAGCGTTGTGAAATAAAAGTGGCCTTGAAATCTTTTCGCGAAATTCGGGTGTCCCTAACTATAAGCACTCAACAACAGTCTGTTTATTGGCGCTGGTTGCTGTCTGCTTGAGAAGGCGTTTTCTTATGTGACCGGGCCACTTAGAATTCGGCAGCATTGGCGCGGCTCCTACACGATTCGTGTGCAGGCAGTTAACACGTGTCAAAAAGTAATTCAGCCAATCAAGATAGGTAAACGAACCTACAGTGTTTTGAAACATAACTTGCCTTGAAATCTTTACGCGAAATTTTACTACGCCTATCTTAGGCCACCGTCACACACAGAATTCTTTCACTTGTTTGACGGGGCCGTGGTGGCTGAGCGGTTAGCCTGCTCGCCTCCCACCACGGCGAACCGGGTTAAATCCCTGGCCGGGCCACTCCCGGATTTCCGCACGCGGGAATCGTGCCGGACGACGCCGCTGGTCGGCGAGTTTTCTCGGCGATCTCCTCGTCTTCCCCCGCCCCTTCATTTCGGTGCTGCTCCATACTCACCTCGCTTCACCTTCATCGGCTCTCAAGACCCCGATGTTGAGCAGCCCAAATCTCGTCACTCACTTGTTTGACCCCGTCGCACTAAATTAAGCTACAAGAGTGCTGAGTGTTTACTATTGGTTCTAATTCTAAGTCCCGCAGGGTGTGTCTGGTGAGGGGAAGTACAGCGGGACACGTGAAATAACACACACTCGTAAGCTGTCTACATTTTGACTGAATTACAACCCAGAACAATAGGATTTCCATAGTCGATTTGAGCTGACATATTTGGGCTGCTCTTAGCAACGAGTCTTGAAAGCTGATGAGGGTGGAATAAGATAAGAATGGAGCAGCGCCGGAATTCAAGGGCGGGGAGAAACGGGATATCCCTGAGAAAACCCGCCGACCAGCGACATCGTCCGGTACGATTTCCACTTGCAAAAATCCTAGAGTGACCCCACCAGGGATTGAATCCGATTTGACGTGGTAAGGGACGAGCAGTCTAACCACTCAGCCACTGCGGCCCCCGTCTTTATAGCCAATAGTGATCTACTACAGTATGTTAACGTTAGCGTATTTTCACCGTGGACGAGTTATAGACAAAAATATTGGAAAATAAATTTATGTCAGTGTCTAATATTGTTTGTGGAGGAGAGAGACGTCCTCCAAGGCCTGCAGACACAGAATTGATGAGAGGAATCTTATTTTGAAGAATTTCTTTCTCAGTGCATCGTTTTCAAAGACAACCATTTCAAACAAACGATATCTAGATAACATTCCTTAAAAAACATAGGCATGTAAAGAAACCTTAACGATTTTTGTGTTAAACATTTCTTTCCTAAAATTTATTATTATTATTACAATTTTCATTTTACGAAAACAATTACGAATGAATACAAACTTGGTACTGCTTCATGGAATGACAGAGCTTGAATGTTAGGACCACTCCACCTCCACACACAAAGTGTCAAACCCACATTGCGAGATCATCGACGGAAATTGACAGGAATGCAAGAGCATGAAGTCTAGAATCCAAGATGGCCGTCTGTAGCAGGAAATTACCAGGTAAAAAAGGCAAATTTTGAGGTAAACGTCTAAAAAATTAGGTAAAGATGGGAAAATCCGAGGGAAAAAAGCGAAAATGGCAGCTGGGGGTGAGGAATGACAGAGCAGGAGGTTGCCGCTGACGTCATTCAAGATGGCGTCGCTAGTCTGCAAGTCCGCAGCCTTGAGCCATGTTCGCTGGATCTCTCATTTCCTAACTACTTTTTTTTTTAATTTTTCAATGTGACAATATTTCCTGTAAAAAAATTGTGTCACACACACACACACACACACACACATATATACACACACATATATATACACACATATATATTCGTTTGAAACAGTTAATTTTGAAATTTATGCATTGACAAGGATTGGACTTCTTTAACATTGATTCCCCATATAAATTCTAGGACCACAGGCTCGATACGATGGACCATTAAGGTTGAAGTAAAGCAACTGCCTATAGAGCACTGCAACTGACTGTACAACGTGAAGAACTCATAAAAAATTAGTACAGACACCATAAGAATTGTCAGAAAATTGTGATGTATGCTGTATATGATAGACGAATTTACATATTTTGCAGCATTGTAAAATATTTTACTAAAACGTCTCATTACACACCTGTCCAACGTGTCTGAGTGAGATTTGCTTACGAATAGCATTTAAGAAACGTCACGCGTCTGTATACGTTTTTCAGTTCCTCCATTTCTCTCTAAAGCATGTTTTTTTTTTTTTTTTTTTTTCGTGACAGTGAAAATTGCTCGAACGGGTGTTTTCACGGTTATTCTTAGGTATAAACATTCCGGTACAAAACATTAATAAAGGAATAGGGAAGTGCATCAAACACTTATTTTTATTATTCCTTCGTAAACTGTTAGGGTCTCCGCTAAAAGTCTCATAGAGGTGCGTTATCGACGGCAAGATTGCACACCAGTTCAGTGCTTTGCGCGTAGAGGCGACGAGAGAGTCGATGCGCATGTCTCGGTCGACCCTAGTGCCCCCACGCTTTCAGGCCTCAGACGTGCAAAACTCCTTCAACCAGGCGGCCACCTTAACGAACCGCACTTGTAGAAAGAGCCGCGCAACAGGGGCTTATGTACGATGTGGATAGTATATAGTTCTTTGCATCGCGCCGAGACTAGACACCGAAATGGGACAGTGAAAATACTCAAGTAGCGAACTGTTCGTAACGGTGGTTTGTCGGCCATCCCACCGCTGCATTCCGGCACTTCGGGGGGGGGGGGGGATGTTTGGCTCGTAAAAATGTATTTTGTGGCCGTTCTCTTTCCCCCTTTTATCTTTCCTTCATCCCACCAAATGGACGTTCAGTTTTTATTTCCTCCCCTTGATCCCACTGTTTTGAGATACGTAGTAACAGTTCACTGAACCGCGTTCGGTACTATGCATCCTGAAAACGTACGCATCGTTTGATTATAATTTCCTTGATCTGTCAATAAATACCACATCAATAGTTAGAGACCTGAAAAATCTGCGTTATCATTTGAAGAAAGATTAAATTTAAAGAACACTCGCGTTTGCATTGCTCTTGTAATTGGACTACAGTAGGTTTGACACGCTGTGGGAGGCGCTGAACCAATAGGAAACAAGCTGCCAGAAGATGAACCAACCACGTCTCACCTAGTAAAATGATACTGTGGCTCCTTGCCTTTGCAGCAACCAATAAACAGATTGCACCGACCCTTATGTATATAAGTAGGTGAAATATAGCGTGCTACCAAAAAATAAAGCGAATTTTTCATGTCTCTATCAATAGTTCATGAGTTAACATGTAATACAAGTGTAACTGGAAAAATTGTGTTACAAAACAGTAGGAAAATAATTTATACCAGCTGACTTGGGGCTAACATAAAACTCCACATGTAGTAGGTAGAGTATATGCTGTTCACGGTAAAGTGAGCTCTTTTGAGGTCCTACTTGCTTTTTTATTTCATCCATTTTTATCCTTTAACTACCTTTTTAAATAAATATTGCCATGCAAGTAATAAACAGTGTGTAGATTACACCACACTTAGAAGTTAACGTCTAAGGCTAAATTAATATATATTTATTGACTACTATTCCAAATGAGAGGGCTTTCAAAAGTGTCCACTTTACCAATGTAAATATTAGGGCTGTATACTTTATTTTGCCACAATAATTTAGCTGTCTATGGTTTCGCTTCGTACTTAAGTTTGGTTATGTAGGTATAATCCTTGTTAAATTCTATTTAGTTTTTATTTTTCTTTCAACAGCGGTGTTCCGCATACACACATGCTGCAAACTGTCGCAGTATAAAATAAATAAAAATTCATGTTCACAACATTTTAGGTGTATTCCTGCTTCGTTTCCCAGACATTTGAATGGAAAAGTCTCCAAGGATAGGACAGCTAAGTGAACATTTGTCCTGATCCTTTAAAATAAAGTTATATTTAATAGCGATCAACTGAGCACTTTTGAAATTGTCCTCCGAAAAATTCTTGCCTGTTATCTCATAAGTTTGCCGGAGTAAAAAATTTAGTCGCCTGTGACTGAAACGTGATTTAATACCTCCGCGAGTTCGAATAAAAAACCGCAGCCTGTTTGGCATGGTATGTAGGCAATAACAATGTTCAGCCACACTTGCATTGAAGAACTGCGAAGCTTGGCCAAATTTCGTGGTTATTTTCCTGCCATCTTACTCTTGCCGGATGTTCCCACAAGTATTCAATAGGGTTTAATTCCAGGATTTTTGCGGGACACGTCATAGGTGTGAATGCTTCTGAATTATTTGCCAAGCCAATCAGACACATTTGCAGCCCCGTGGACACGAAAACTGTGCACCTGGAATGCTGCGATTAGGAATGCTTTAAGTAGAAGGCAAGATATGATTTTACAGCAGCTCGTTGTAGCAAAATATAAAACACTTAAAAATTACTAAAAAAAAACTGAAATGGTTAAGTGTGCCACATTTTTGCAAATAACGTATTTAATACGCGAAGTAACTTACGAGAAGCTGAAGGAGGTGAGTGGTAGAAGTCCTGGACCCAAAAAATTTTTCATTCGTTCAAATATCGCTCCAAAATAATATATATAAACTTTCTTTTTTTAATTATGTTTCTCGTACACAGTAAAAACACCCACACAAGAAATACTTTTTTTTTTCGTTACTCACGCAAACACACACACATACACACACACACACACAGATATATATATATACATATGTAATATTAATTAACTGAATACTCACAGATACGTTGGGTTGCCCCTTTGGTATGATTTTCCATACTTAGTTAAGCTTTGTTCGTATGAGGCGGATGACTATCCTAAAGTAGAACTTTAGCAGAACTACGGAAATGTTTATTATAGGGTTACAATGCAGATACGATGTAATTAGTTTTTGTGTATAAGCGTGGTTTGGTTGTGAAACCAAATGTAAACAAATGGCCCGTCGTTGTTTCAACACGCGACACTGAAGTTTTCCTACGGCATTTCGTGAGCCGACGTCGAGCACATGCGCATAAGACGAAAACACGTTCTACTTAATCTCTATTCGCGGCTGGGCCGATAAAACCTTTCTCTTAGCGGCGATTCCTCTCACCTTTACCTGCGTGAGAGAAAACTGCGGGACCTAGTGGCACAGCTGTAGTTTGTCTACGTTTAACGCAACGCCACTGAAAGCACTACTTAGTTTCTTGTTTCTGTTGTTTACGTATCCTTCCGCCAGGTGGCCTGTGCCGCGCGTCGGATAAGCGACTGTGAAATTGTTAAAGACTGTTCGCGGTAAAGTAACGCCTTATGAAATAAAATTAAAAAATTAAAAAATGGGGTTTGGCTGTGTTGGGGACACGGCCGGTTTCTTTTCTGCGTGAATACGTCTACGTTGACGCGCTCGGACGCCTTGGTGTATATTTTACGTTCCCGGCACCGCTTCACTCGATCATACGGGTTTTTATGGGTATCACTGAATTGCTTTTGAGATGCTCTTTCCAACTGTATACGATTTCTGTATTTCGACTTGGCTTTTTGACGAGCATAGGCAGAAATTGTGTTAAGTTTTCTTAATTTTTTTACATTAAACGGATACAATTTCACCATAACCAGGCCACACAAATGTTTTTGCACACGCAATCTATTGATCTTGACGAGAGCTGTAAAGTGAAACTCAAACGGGCATCGTAGCTTATTCTCGTCGAAAGTTATAGGCTACTATACGGAAGTTATGAGACGCGACGAAACGAACTCCAAAATTGCGTCCTCACTCTTCGCCGTCCTCACTCAACTTAACATATGTTTTGATCCATTGGCAACTGAGTGTTGTAATTCAATCTTGAATGTAGACTATAGATTCGGAGCTGCAATGCCAAACAGTATCCTCCGATTTTGTTATCATCGGATTTTCTGGATTGCCTTCCAATGTGTTTGCAAATTTAAAGACGTATTCACGTCAAAAACACATTTCTCATAACGACATAATACACTCCTGGCCATTATAATTGGAACACCAAGGAGGGTGTGAGCTATCGCAACCATATTTATTGGACCGGGTATCCGCCACTGATTAATCTTGCAGGTCATTGTGACGCACAGAACACGGGGGAATCAGTAGTCCACCCACGGGCGGCAAATAACAGCTGCCACGCGACGAGGCACTGAGAGGAAGAGACTGTGGAGGCATGTCCTGGGGTATCGCCGTCCATGATGCTTAGACGCGTCCTTAGAGTTCATCCGTCGCGAAGCGTCATTTTGGAACACGTCCCGGGTAAAACCCAAACACTGTCAAGAATTTGACTAGAAATGCAAACTTCCAATACGCTCCCAGAGATTTATTTCACCGATTACCTATTTGTGATCAGAAAAATATAGAAGTATACACGCAAAAAATTAAAAATCCCCCCAAAAAAATTGCTAACAATGTCTTCAAGTAGATAAACCAGCAATTAACAAATATACAGAATCAAAGCGAACATATGGCGTACGGAGAGAGCCCTCGATGAAGAACCTGTATGTATCTTGTTACCCGTGAAAGGAGGCATGATACGTGAGCTAAGAACGAAGTGGAGTCGGAATGCGAGGATGGCGGTAAGAGGAGCACCAAGAGAAAACTCAAAACGTCCGTCGCGTTTCCCACATAAAAAAAAATCCGGGAGAGAATCCACGGGCAATTTAACCTAAATGACTGCGGTGGAGAGTAATTTCACACCATAAAATTAATGTTCCAGTTGGATGGAATTAAACTTTAATAAATTCAATTTATTCAGTCATGCACGTTACTCCGACGTAATAGTCGCAGTTATTTTGCTTTTCAAGTTACTGAACATCTCGAATTTTATCAAAGATTTACATTCTCAACGTTATCTATACTTTCTTGATTCCCAGTATTTTAAACACATTAAGTATAACTACGAAAATTGTAGCTTGATAGACTAAAAAAATATAATATGATCATTTAAAGGTTTTGTAGATATTTTGTACAAACTCGCTGCTAGTATTAAGAACAGTATTGGGTTTTAATTAAAAGGTTTTTTTTTTGTGTTTATTGCTTGCTTGTAGTGTTCATAGTTTATTCATTGCATTTATTTTGTGATTTTCTTGGTTGAAACATCGGCTACAAGTCTTTCACGCTGCCATTTCTATGTTTATAAAATACTGCTTATTTCACTAAACTTCGTGTAAAATGATTTCAGTATAACTGAAGTTAAATTCTTGAAGTCAATAAATATTTTTATCTTTTAGCACTGCCTGAAAACGGTTATGTGTACAAAAGTATTTTCTGTATTAATAGCATAACATCTTTGTGATGTGGTATCAAACAAAAGTATAATAAAGGTAAAAAAAAGTAGAAGTTATATTTTAAAAAAAAATTAATAGTAAAAATTAAAAAATTATATATATATATATATATATATATATATATATATATATATATATATATATATATATATATTGTGTCAAAGAAATTAGAATATGGTAACCAGGTAATATATTTGGCAATCAAATCAAATAATTTTTTATGCAACGAGAATATCATTAAAAATTTCTTAGGAATCCTTACTGTGATTTCGTATATAAAGACATTTCAGTTTAATAATAAACTTTAAACATAAAACAAAGTTATATATCAAGGCCTAAGCCTAGGGGATTCAAGTATCGCAGCTTAGAAAAACTGTTTTGTGACATTATTATGACGATGTACACAAATATAGCACATTTACATTTTACGTATTGTTTAAAATATTTGTGAGTAATTTTAATTCTGTGTTATCTGCTTGTTGTAAAATGTCGAGAACATTTTTATACGTTTTTTACTTTTTCCTATAAGCAGATAACACACAATTAAAATTACGCACGAAAATATTAAAACAACTCGCAAAATGAAAATTTTCTACAATCGTACATTGTCGCTAATGACTAAGAATCCGAAATTATCACGCGAAAAAGAATAATTAGTGGAAAGGTGTGAAGCCGAACCTTAATGAGTTAAGATGGTGAGGTCCCAGATGGTGTCCCGGGAACAAAGTATTCCTTCGAGCGAGATACACAGCCGCGAGTCGGCGGTGCCTAGCCGAGATGTTTACAGTCCCTTGATGTCGATTTGCGACACAGTGTTGCAGAAACGTGCCTAGAGCGCTAACTGATCGTGAAAGGCTCCGCCTTGGCTCGCCCAGATGTCTGGCAAAGTTGCCGTTGGCCGCTGGTCGGTAACCGTAATTGACCTAGGACCAAGCCTCTCCCCGAGCGGCCATGTCCGAACCCGTCAGGCCATGAACACGGATTCCTGTGGGCTTCCCTTCACCAGCGTGCAAAACTCAAACCTTCATTATAAAGACCAAATGCTCTATCTAATAGCTGGTGGCACATTTCATATATTCCCCAAGGAACTGTTCGTTTTTCCGGGTTGAAAAGTACCCTATGTGCCAATTCAGAATATAATCTACCCCTGTACCAAATTTCATCCAAATCCGTCGAGCTGTTACGACCTGCTTGAGTAACACACAAACATACAGACTTTCGCATTTATAACATTATTAGGATAACAAAATTAAAATGTTAATAACTCATTATTTTTTTAAATTATATGTCTTCTATATGAATGATTTATTATGTCTGAGAAACTACAATCTACTATTTGTATACGATGCCTCAAAACAGTATATGTTAGTGACCGGTAAGGAAATCAATATGCGGATGATACTTTTGAAAGATCCCAGGACTTCTGGGATTTACAAAAGGCAGGCGACAGTATTGAAATATGCAGCGTTTTTAAATAACGTGGAGCATGAGTCCTGAATAAAAAAATCATGAATGTCTTCGCGCCGAACTGTATTTAATTGGGCGATAAAATTACCTGCCCTGACACATTATATATATGTGTGTGTGTGAGTAGTAGGGTTGATGGAGTTTCAGGTCACTTTTATTTAATTGGATTAACCCTTTGATATCAATTCAATCAGGTTAATTCTTAATCCTATCTTAATCTGATCCAAAATTTTAATCGGATTTTAATCCCATGGGATTAATTCTTAATCCAGTCTTAATCCGATAAAATGTTATCAAAGAAATTTTATCAAATTTGTTTGGAAATGTAACGATTTCCCAGTTCTGCCGTGTTATATTGGAGTGAGGGTTGAAAACGCCGAGGATCACAGGCAGCTGGAACGAGTTCTCCTGCCTCCTAGTAGATGTCGCTAATGGCGCGCGGGTATGTGTGTGTGTGTGTGTGTGTGTGTGTGTGAGAGAGAGAGAGAGAGAGAGAGAGAGAGAGAGAGAGAGAGGAAGCAGACAAGCCGATTATCATCTTCCGAAGGTTTGTTCTGCCGAAAGATCTATCTGGCTGCCTCAGAAACTTTTTTTTTGTATTCCAGCCACGCAGAGCTCATGTGTCCACTTGCCCACGTCATACTTCGGAAACAACAGTGATGCGATTTTTATTATTGCTTTATATTCCGATGTGCTGCAATGGGAAGAATAGGAAAAGGGATAATCAGGAAACAGAGGAATCATTTAAGGTTAGTAGTATTTTTTTTCTTTCGAAAAATATATTATTACAAATAATTTTACCCACAGGCAGGGACTGAAATTTTTTTAAAAGGACGATGCTTATCTGGATTAGATAATGGCAAAGTATATACAGTGCAAATATTATATATAGAGGTAATGTATATATTATGTGAGCCATAAATGCTTTTTTTTGGAGGAGGAGGAGGGGAAACAGTCCCTCCCCCTCCCCCCTTATCAAAGAGTCGGCACGTGTGATGTTACTTGATTTTACATCACAATGATGTGCTTGCAAGTGTAAAAACAAACAGGATACTATACATGCCAATAATTTATAACTAGGCACCTGCTAATAATTGGAGTGTATTTACTGTGCGGCATAAACATAAATTACGGAAGGAGTGGAAGAATATTTCAAAGTGTTTCGTGGATAAATACTCGGGCATTTTCGATGACACAAATTCATTATACATACAAATAAAATAATTACTGGTTATTTTACAGTCTTGTCAAATTGCGAAAATAGTTTGAAATGCAGAAAAACTGTTCCTGAAAAACTGAAGAATAATGCAAGTAAGTTAATGAAGTAGTATATATTGTCACTTATAAACCCAGCTTACACATAACATTCGTCAATAATCGAAGAACGCAATTATTGATAATATCAGCGTTTGGATAATAGTAGAATTTCTAGCAGTAGTGTTTTTGTAGTAGCAATACTGTTTTTGTAGTAGCAGTAGTATTTGTAGCAGTAGTGTTTTTGTAGTAGCAGTAGTATTTGTAGCAGTAGTGTTTTTGTAGTAGCAGTAGTATTTGTAGCAGTAGGGGCCCTTGGATGTGCTGTATTAGTAACCGTAGCAGTGATGATCTAAATATTGTTGACGGTTTCGTTTACGTAATTTTTATTGCGGAAACACTGATTTATTTTACTTTGTTTTGTTTTGTTTACTTTGTTTTACTTTGATTTATTTTACCCTGTTATGCTCGCAGTACAATTTTGTATGTAAAATCAATCCCAAATTTCGAATTTTGCTTTCGTTATTCATGACAATAGAAACATGTGTAATAGTGAACATTGTAAGGGGATAAAAAATTTTTTTATAAAAAATTTCCATCGCAAAAGTTGTCATCAAAACTGCATGCGCCCAAAAAGTCAAGTTGAAGAACCAGTGTTTTGAAATTGAGCGTAAATATTATTTTATTATGTAAAAATATACTTGGTCAAAAACTTGCAGTTTGGCTTATATTTCCAGTAGCCTAAGTTATATGCAACTCAGTCAGTCATTGAAACACTGACTGACTATAAAGAGACACATATGGTATTCATTCATGTGTTACAGCAATGCAGGAGCGTGGACCAAAGCACAGCCATCTGTTCGGATTACAGAGTGAGTATAATTATGCAGTTCGTGTAGAAAAAACTTGACAGAGAAGGAAAATATAGAACGAAATATTTTCCCCTATGCACTAAGACGTGTCTCGCTGCGCTTCGTCCTCGGTGAGAGGGAGATTTGACCCGCATGTAATCTATGACGTCATAAAAGTGTTACGACAGTCGCCTAAATATCACCGAATTCAGTTCTTCCATCACCAACAAAGGAAATTATATTTAAAAATGTTACACCGTAGCTGAAATTATTGTTAGCATGTTGAAACCGAGCGAAGTGGCGCAGTCTCCTCTGGCCTCGCATTCGGGAGGTTCCTTGTTCGATCCCAGGTCTGTCCGTCCTGATTTCGGTTTTCCAGGGTAGGTCACAAGGGAATTAATTTTATTTCCCTTTGGATTTGAAACACCGACTAATGAAATAGGCTACATACTAAACATCTTCTTCAGTTTATAACTTCAACAACACCAGTCCTTGTAATTATTTATGGTGGCCAATCTTCTGGAAGACCTGGGCATTTTCAGGGAATTCTATAGGTTTGGGAAAAAATCATGGGCAAGTCATGAAATGTTAAAAACTTTTTATAATTCTGGGAAAATGTTTCAAATGATGCATGATGTATGAAGTTTTTATATTGAATTACGAAAATAATTTTAAGTTATTCCCTGCTATTGATTGTATTTATTATTAGCCTAACCATCGCAAACAAAAGTGATATTTATGTTTAATTATATGCAAACAGAGACAGTACTGAAATTATGAGTCAGACAAAAATGCAAATTATGTCTGGAAAACCTTTTCATTTCCAGAAATGTTGTAGAAAGAAATGAAAGGCAACGCTGAAAATAACTTAATTTGCAATACTGACCACTTCTTATAATTCTGATAACTTTTTTACAAATATATTGCACACCGAAATGTGTGTATTTGTTCTTCAGGCTGTCACTGCTATGGAAACGTTTTATTTACTTTCAGTACTGTAAATACTGAAATATTTGTAAGTATATTTCCACACATATTGTTTCAACAATTCATCAAATGAATTGATTGTAAGAAACACACGTGTCTACACTGCTATGTATTCTCATTCCTAGTATTCATTATAATGCAATATCTCGCTGCATTGTACGCATCAGCATAAGGATTGCCGCATAAAAGTTACAATATAATATGTTTATATTTTTCGAACCGCCAAGGTTGCTCATTATTCGACTTTGAGCAACAAACGCACTCGATTTCATTTGTCTTTGCGATGTAGCCAGCACAGTTGTACTTTGCCACAACACTGCTTCCATATCGTCGGTCTCTTGTCTGTTCACCATTATACGAATCGTTATCATTAGCAACTTTGACCTCATCATGTCTAGTTTCATAATTTTTTCTATTTTCTGGCTGGTTGGCTAGACCTGCAATACTTGTTATGACGCCACCTAAAGTTTACCAAACTTTGCCTAACCTGCGCAACCATTCCGTCACACGGTGTTCGTACAGAATCAAATAGAATTATTTATTTCATTAATTTATCATTCCAGAACTGCTCCTTTTAAATAAATAAAATAATAAATCATCTTGACAAAACTGCGACTGTTTTTTTTTTTTTTTACTTTTTTGATAGGAATAACGAAAACACGATCGCTACGCAAAATGGAGTGTTGTCAAACAGAAAACCAACAAGAGAATGTCAAGATATGGAGAACACATGGGGATGTGTTTATACACATACATAGGGTGTACATTGTTGTTGATTATACTTGTGATTTTATTTCAATTTACACATTTTTGCGGATTCAGCGAAAATCTGCCACCTCTGGTTGTAGAATTATACCCACCTTTTACCAGAAGAAGACCCTGGGTTATATTTGCTACATGGGAAGATGATAGTAGACATCAAACATATTATGATTGACTTGCGGCTTCTGGAACGTCACATGTAATTGTACTGTGCATCATCATCATATCATTATCATCATCATAATCGTCAATCTTAGCTGTCTCAGATGCTACAATGCATGCAGCTTTCCTTGATTCATTTAGTTCTGTAGAGCGTAGAGCATTTTTGTATGTTAACATATTTAAGAAATAAAAAAAAAATAATTATAAGAATTGTAATATTAAAATGGAGCAGTTGTGCGAAAATTGATGTATTATACACCCTAACGTTTACTTTTGTATAGTTTTCTAAAAGTTAGAGCCAAAATATTGGTGCGAGTATTAGCAACATTGTGTGGACCATACAAAACTGTCATCACTCCATGTAACAATGTAGATAGTAATGACATGCACAAGAAATTCGCTGTAATACACGCCAGTTGTTGCCATTACTGACTTCTTTCACTAGTCACTCGACTGGTGGGCCTTCAGTAGTCGGTAGTCAGCCCTGAAACCTATTTCATACATTGCTAATGAAAATTAATGTATGTGTGTATTCTGGATATTTTAATACGAGAGCTAAATACATTAGTACTCGTGATAATGTATTAATATTTCTTTTAATTAGTTTGGCTGACATTAGAAACAGTTCCGATACCACCAAAATATGAGGTGCCCATATTTGAACCATTAGATTATCACCAAATCATTCAAAATTTGAGCAAAAAAAATTGCAAATAAAAGCTCCAGAAAAAAATGCTCTCCATACTACACGCAGTATAACAGATGTATAAGCTGGAATGTTTTCATATAGTGAATGACACCTTACTATATGAGTAGGGGTACCACATAACAAATAAATAATGTAAAACCCCTCACTTCTCTGGTGGTGAAGTGAGGGTTTTCTCCAAATGGAGTTTTGATGGTGCCAGTTAAAGCCAGAAAAATTAGGTCGCCCATTAACTTACCCATAAACTTATCCATAAACCTAAAACATAAGGCCTCTAGCACAGCATTAACTTACTCATAAACCTTTGGAAATTTTTAAAAATAATATGCCCACCATAGGTGAAATGTGTGTTGAACGCATTATGAACGAATGATGAATGAACGATGAATGAATGATTAATGAACAAATAACAAATGATGAATGAACTATGAACGAACAATAAATGAATGATGAACGAAAATTCAACACATTTTATGTATGTTAAACAAGCATTAAAAACATGTTTTTACATTGTCTTTGAAATTATTAGTCATCATGATCACGATCCTGCATGACTGTGATTATTAAAGAAATATATTTAAATTCACAAAACATCTGTTTTATTAATCCAACAGTTATGCCAGTTGTCAAAACATAACCATTTATCATAAATTTTATTACCTTTAGTTTTTAAAACTTTTTCAACCAAATATTAATACGGATAGTCTGTTTTCATAATTTCGTATACATAAAAACTACCCTTTATTTATTCTCCTTTGTCATTTTTCAGTTTGTAAGATAGCACATCGTTATTTAAAACCTCAAAAATTGTAATTAGTTCTGTTCTCCAATTAGCTGTATAACTCTTTTCAAATATTTTTTCACTCTTGCTTATGTGGACAATATCCCCAACTTTGTATTTTGGTTTAGTTGTCATGTCTACAAAATCTGTTTGCACTAGAATTTTTTATTGACCTTATTAACTTCATTTGGTTTCATACCAATAGTACTGTGTTTTGAATTATTGTATTCTTTCACTAAATCATCTAATGTATTTATCCATTTGTAATTGCCATTTAAAGCATATTTCCTTCACATTTTGTTCTTCATTGTATGATTATATCTTTCTACACAACTGGCTTTAAGTTCACTGGATGTAGAATAATGATTGATGTTATATTTTTGCATAGGTTCTTTAAATATTTTACTATAAAATTCTAAGCCATTGTCTCTTTGAATATTATGTGGTTTTCTTTTAACTAGTATAGATTCTAAAGCTGTTGCTACATTCTTGGCGGTTTTATCTTTAATTGGTATAGCAAATGCATATTTTGAGAAAACATCAATAATTGTAATAATATACTTGTATTCATTGTTTGTATGTGATATATGCAACTTGAAAATGAGAAATTTGCTTCATTTTAGTTTAAATTTGCTTGATTTGGATTGTTTTTTGATCGAATTTCAGATTTCAGGTTTTTAATTATTTCTTGTAGGTACTTTCGTTCAAAATAATAGGAAATAGTTAATGTTACTTTTTTCATGTACTTTTGGTGGAAATTGCCGGAGAAAGTGGGGTGTACCAGGTCCTGCATTTACTCCTTACTTTCATGACTCCATTTTTTATTGCAAATATCGTAAAGGTAAGATTAAATGCTTTCATCTTCGGATGTGCAGTCTAACTGAGCCCACTGACTGCACAAAATGCACTGAACCCATATTTACCCTCTTGTATCCTTAGAACAGTGTTTATAACAAAACATGCATTGCACATTGCCTTCTTCTTGATTATTATCGGGGTTGTCACAATCAGAAACTGATTAGGCATTGGATTGAAAGGAATTGGACATATGTATGTATATATATATGATTATATATATGCATGATTATATATGATATATAATTTATATATAATTTAGATAAATCGTATATATGATATATAATTTATATATAATTTAGATACATCATATATATGATATATAATTTATATATATAATTTAGATACATCATATATAATTTAAATACATCATATATAATTTAGATACATCATATATGATATATATGATGTATCTAAATTTGGCCATCAATGTTTGACTTCAAGATAATCACGAAAAAAGGAATTGAAAACACTTATGGTCCAAAGTGAATTTTAAGGTGGGTACACATTTCTGAATTTTGAAATGAAGCACCAGTTTATTAAATTGCCACTGTTATATACCTCTCTCTGGAATCCCTCCCCTCCGCAAATCGTAACCCTTTTTATACTCGCAACAGTGGGTTAATGGGTGTAACCAACTGCGATCTCATTTCATTTCACCCCGCATCAAACCAACAGAAGTCTTTCTACCCGAACTAACAAATGTCATATTTTATCCAGCCCTAATCCAGTTAAAAGGAATTATTTTTATCCTCCGCGACTGTCGCATAGATTTTCCACGGCCCTCTCCGTTTTGCCTGGTTTGTTATGCTCTTCCATCTAGACCCTTCTTCTTTCGGGATGTGCACATGGCTACAATTGCGGTCAAGGCACTATAACCCTGCTTAGCCGCGATGTACGTGACCATTATAATAATTGAACCCGACCTAAGGCGTAAAGGGCTTGCCCTGAGACGCATTCCATTCTCCAACCGACTTAGCTACTAACATACATGCCGGAGGGAACACAGAACTATGAAGGTGTTCACGCTGGTGTAGCGGGATCTGGAGGCTTGCGAGAACTCTATATATATATATATATATATATATATATATATATATATATATATATATATATATATATATATATATATATTGTTTGTCGTGCGTGTTGATGTTGTCTACCTACCAGGTATTTATAGGTATTATTTCGAAACTGAAACACGGATTACTAGAAAACGGCATTTAAAATTAATAGTGACGTGCGAACTAATAATCCATCGTTTAAATCGAAAATACGCTACCGCGCCATGGAGCCTAGTTCGAAATAAGGGCAGTAACGGTGATTATTAACATTAAATGATTTGACTTCAGTACCACGTGTTGCGGTGTTATCAGATGTTTGTCCAGTGACACACATTATCCAGACATTCAGTGGTCCATTTTAAGTATTATCTCCAGTAGACCCAATTGTAATAAACTATTGTTTCTTCAGGTCCAACTTCATATATGAGTACTGTCTTTAGAATTCAGACGCATTCGAAGTTTCTCAGTCGAATTTGTATACACTCTGTGTGTATGTGTGTGTATGTATATATATGTGTGTATATGTATATGTGTATATATATATACACACACGTGCAAATGGTTTGTATATAACACGAAGTTTCAGCTGAAGCGTTAAAAAAAAATTTGCAATATGGTCATGGACCAATTTATTTGACATCCGACTTTTTTTTTCGTCTGCGGTAAGTGTTTAACTTCTGATTATATTAATTTAAAATTTTATCTCAAAAATTAAAATTGAATTACTGGCGAACCGCATAACAAATGTACAAATATTCTTCATGCCACCGAATTACTTTCGTTCAATTCTGACATCTAAACTAAAAATAAAATTAATTTAAAATCACAAATGCTCTTAATTTTTCAGAATTCACTTTCCTTCATTGCCGTTTCTTTTTCCAGAATTTTATTTTATACTGGCTGATCCCGGCGAACGTTGTTCCGCTTCTTTCATGTTCTATTTTGCCTTCTCAGTGCGTCCTTTCTGTTTCGTCTGGTACGTCGACCTATGTTTGACCCTGGTATCATTGGCATTTTTCTCTTTTACATCAGCACACATTTCCTGCAAGTATGAGCAAAATCGGCCCATAAATATAGAAGCTAGACTCCAGCGCCACCTATCGGAATGAAACACAACTAAAAACCTTACTCGCCACCTCAATAATATATGGTGTGAATATGGTCTCAATTGGTCCAGTGGTTTGTCAGTGATGATGCGGTCAGTGATGATGCGGTTTTACATATAAAGATAAAGAAAACATACTAACGAAACAGGATGTGAAGGAAAAAAAATGCAAATATATGCAGTTCACGGTAAAATGAGCACTTTTGAAAGCCCTGCTTAAGATCTACTTGTATACGCGTCGTGTGTTCTTCCGCCTTGTGTAAAATTATAATTGCCATAGGCCTCGTCACTTTATTCATGCGTCGGTCAAGTGAAACTGTGAAATAATTATGATTAAAGAAAATATTGTACAAATCTGCTCATTTTTACACCTTCGATGCATTAAAATATACAGAAAGCGAGAGAAATAATTTAAGTTATCACAAATGGTTACCTAACACTTTCTGTTCGACGTTAATATATGGAACTACTTTCTCCTCCGTCGTTACCAACT
Organism: Dryococelus australis; assembly: GCA_029891345.1. Classification (NCBI taxonomy): domain Eukaryota; kingdom Metazoa; phylum Arthropoda; class Insecta; order Phasmatodea; family Phasmatidae; genus Dryococelus; species Dryococelus australis. The sequence continues at coordinate 92,438,411 of CM057005.1, forward strand.
TTACTGGGCGAATGTCGCTCATTGCGCCCGTTAAAATGTATGCAGGTAGGAGGCGTGACATATTCCTATGGTTGCTTTCAAAAGTGCTCACTTTTATCGTGAACAGCCTTCAATAACATTACAGACAGTGCATCTACGACGTTCTTGGGAGCAGGGAAACGTTTTTTTTTTTTTTTTTTTTTTTGCGAGGGCTGTAGAAAGGCGAGAAGGTCCAGATTGTAAACACGCTGAATCGCTCTCGAGGCTGAATTACTGAGGGGCCCGCGCCCGCGAGGTGATCAACTTTTCACTGTCTCGAAAACACTTCTCCCTCCTCCCAGCCCTGACAACGTTGACAGCAGTAGTCTTGGCGTACAAGACGCCGAGTGGAGGGGGCAGGTCGTCGCCCTCCACGCGTAAACAAAAAATAAATAAACGTGGAAACATTTTCGGACACGATATCCATCTTTCGACAGTATCGATACAATCCGGAGTGAATTCCGAGCCTGAGAAAAATATGCCGTTTGGTTTACCGCATATCCTGTACCACTTGGAAAAAAAAAAAAATTTGTTTCCAGCTCTTGAGAATTTCACTGGCATATCGTGGGTGCTAATAACGTAATGCTAGGAACATTTCGCGGATTCACTTCAGGACAAGGCAGACGTCAAACTCGTGTGCACAGAAGTTGCCTTTGCAGTTGGATCGCAGTTTATTATACACGCCCTGGGCGATTCACTGCTAATAGCAGACAGGAAAGTAAACAATCCACGAATCCGGTACTGTCAGGTATGGATTAATGCTGGTTACTTACCGGGGCAGCAGCCAATGAACAAACAACTGAAGCTCGAGTATACAAAGGACTGTGGTGTCTATCCTGCAGGTCACTGAACTGGCGAAATTTTCCTTTCCCTACTAATAAGGAAGGCTGAGTTAGGCCTGCTATGATGTACGCCTTTGAGGGGCCTCCTAGATAAAACACGTTTAACTCCGCAAGGTTACATCTGGCCGTAAGGCTGTTCACGCTAAACTGAGCAGTTTTGAAAACCCTGCTTAAGATCTACTTGGACGCGCGTGGTGTATTCTTTCGCCTTATGTAAAATTAACATTGCCATGTGCTCCATCGCTTTATTCATGCGTCGGTGAAGTGAAATTGTGAAGTTATTAGAGAAGTAAATAATTTTCAAATCTGCTCATTTTTAAACCTCATTACATAAAAAAAAAAAAAAAAACAGGATGTGAAAGGAATAATTTAACTCACCACAAATGGTTACCTAACAATTTTATTCGACTTTAAGATACGGAATTACTTCCCTTCCATTGGTACCGACTTTCCTGGCCGCATGTCACTCAGTACACCCGCTAAAATATATGCAGGTAGTGCAGGTAGTGTAGTCAAAAGTGCTCACTTTATCGTGAACAGCTTTCATAAACGATCTTCGAGGGTGTTCTTTCTCCTCAGAACTATAAGCGGTGGCCATAGTCCATTCACGGTTTCTCCAGACGTTTGAACACAAACCTTTGAAAAATCACCCCATGTATTACGTATTTAGTTATTTCCAACATATGCCATGTATCAAGCGTGTTATACCTCTGTAAACAGAGAGGTATCTTATTATTCGTTAAACTGAAGTTTTACCCTATATCTTTTTTATACATTATAATATTTCTTTTATAATAAACACGAATAAAACCAGCGAGAAAAAAAATCTGTGTTGGTAGCACCTAGTAATAAATAGTTCTCATTCAAAATAATATTACAAATGAGTGCGCAGGAAAGCGGCTCGTTGTCCCTCTGGTGTAATTTTCCAGACCTACATAAGCTTAGCTTGCACGAGGCGGAGGAATATCTTGGAAGAAGAACTTAAACAGGGCTTCAGAAAAGTGTTAAGTAACCTTGAATGGATTATATAAGTTTTTAAATACAGAAAAGGCACAGCATTGTAGCTGTAGTTTGAAACGCTGCTTTACAGATAACTAACTACCTTAAACAAAAGTCTCCTTTCTTGACTTTGACACTGTTCCACTGCCACATTCATGTTACAATCACCAAATTTATAAACTGGCAAAAACATATCGACTTTCATTGCTGTTCTGAATAAAGATCTACACTGAAATGTTGTGTAGTTTTTTAATTTTCAATTTTATTTATATTTATTTCTACCCTTTCGTTCACATTGCAGACAATTGCCAACATGTTTCTGAGGAAGATTATAGACTAGTACTGTACTCTGCGGGTTTTGGCGCCCAGTGATCTTGCCTGTGGGTAGCTGATTCCTAAACCATGATACTGCACTACGTTATGGCTGGCTCATATCACTAATCACCGAACATAAAGACTACAGCTTACTGCTTGTGATAACGAAACAAGTTATTTGCCAGAGTAGGATGGAATAGTTGTTTGCGCGAATACTCTTATCTCGGTAAATAAATGTTCTGCAAATACGACCTTTTGTCAAAAAAGATTAAGATAAAAAAAAAAAAAAATTATCTATGGACCTATTTCTTTACTTTTGTAATATTAAGTGTACTATTGGAGAAAAAACTTCATGGGAATGGTCAAATATCGCATTTTTAAAGCTCGTGCATGCATTTCCCTTGCGCGTAGGAGCGATGAGGCGCTAGGCGTGCAGTGTTAGTGTCGCCCGTATCGCGCCCTCGCTTCTTGACCTTGGACGACACCTAGAACCATGAACTTACCAGTTGTACACGTTTAGGCCGTGGAGCGCGGCAGCGATAAAGGCGACACTGTCACGTGCTACAAGCGCGCCATCACCTCTACGCGGAGGTGAACTGGATCGCAGTGCTATCGTGCTACGTGTATATACGGGACTTGAAGCGACGATGCTATGTTTCTATTGGTGGGAAGTTTGTATCAAGATTTAGTGAAGGGTCCCACACACTAGTTTAGCAGGAATTCGCCCAGAATATTTTAAGCTACGACAGTCTGAAAACGTGTTTTTTATTTTTATTTTGGCAATGATATTCAAAATAGTGTTTCTGATAAGTGTGATCTATTTGAAGTCGTACTTCCACCTAATACGAAGTGGTACTTCTTTTGATGTGCATATTGTGCTCACGTGAAATAGTTTGTTTTAAAAACGTGTATTACATTCCAACGCAGTTTGCGGACCTTGCAATTTTATTTTAAATCTGTTATATATTTATTATTATTATTATTATCTGCTTACAAGTGGCACTGAATCAGTGTTCGTCATCCATATACGTACTCGTTTGTTTCTTTACTGCGCTCTAATATGCATTAAATTGATGCTTTCTCAGTCGCTTTTAGATACGAAAACCATTCTGAAAAATGAACGAGCGAGTGAAGAGATTTTTACGACTCTTAACAGCGAGGTCCTGGGAGCCGACGAGGGATATGAAGGTGACCATGGAGCAGCGCCGGAGTGAAATGGCCCGGCGGAACGGGAGATCCCCGAGAAAACCCGCCGATCAGCTGCATCGTCCGGCACACTTCCCGCGTGCGAAAATCCGGGAGCGACACGGCCGGGGATCGAACCCGGTTCGTCTTCGTGGGAGGCGAGCGGGCTAACCGCTTTTTTTTTTTTTTCGTTGACTTTATTGACTTCATCGACCGATACATTCGCCGTTGGACGGACACAGCGTGCGTGACTTTTGACAGCGCTAGCGTGCGTTGCCGTGTTACAAGTAGTAGACCGAGCTGATGACAAATTCACGGTACACACGTGCGCGACATGTGAACTGAAAACCTGCCGCGGAGGAAGCAGGTCTTCAACTACCTACCTTCCGACTATAGGCCATTCACGGTAAAGTGGGCACTTTTGAAAGCCCTCTTATTTTGAACAATATTCACTAAATACATTCTATTTTAGCCTTAGACGATAACTTCCAAGTGTGGTGGCATATACACACTGTGTTTATTACTCACATGGCAAAATTCACTTAAAAAAAAAAAGTTGGTCAAAGGTTAAAAAAATGACTGAAAGGAAAAAGTAACTAAGGCCTCGAAAGTGCTCACTTTACCGTGAACAGACTATACAAGTCGGCCACCCTGCCCTTGAGCTAAGGCTATGGGGGTAGGGCTCCCCTCAGCCACCGCCACCCCACTTTACCGTGAACAGACTATACAAGTCGGCCACCCTGCCCTTGAGCTAAGGCTATGGGGGTAGGGCTCCCCTCAGCCACCGCCACCCCACTTTACCGTGAACAGACTATACAAGTCGGCCACCCTGCCCTTGAGCTAAGGCTATGGGGGTAGGGCTCCCCTCATCCACCGCCACCCCACTTTACCGTGAACAGACTATACAAGTCGGCCACCCTGCCCTTGAGCTAAGGCTATGGGGGTAGGGCTCCCCTCAGCCACCGCCACCCCAGTTTGAAAAGAGATATTTTTTAAAGTAGCTCACGGGCGTGTTGCGAGCCTTTGCCTTTGTTTTAACTGCATAAAGTAACTGGAAAACTGTTGCCATTGGAAATACTACAGTCAATTACAAGACGAAGTTATCGTACCGATTACAAGAATAAGTCTCTTTGGAAAAAAAAATATCTGATACGAAGTGAGTAGTCGCATCTGCAAAGAGTTTAAGATATTGGTTCAGATAGCATTATTACTTTGTTTTAAAGTTGTTCAAGAGCGATTTGTTCTTAAAGGTTATGAATTTTCGCGATATGTTATTGATGATAACTTGAAATATAACATTTATCATATTTATTAAAGCGCAAAAACTTAAAATGTTAATCCTAAATATGTATATATAATTATTCCTATATTTACACGATGTTTGCTTTTAGCTATTGAAGTCACAGAACTAAAATTAAATTTATTTGATATCCAATACTTGGTTCGTAAGGGTCTAACTTCGGACCATCGTATCCTTAAATTTGTCTTAGAAATTAAAATTGAAATACGAGCTAGTCGCATACCAAATTTCCAAGGAATATTATTGATTCACATTTCATTAACGTGAGCAATTATTTTGAGCTATATCACATTAATTATGGTACGTCTTGAGAGTTGTACGAAAAGTATATATATATATATATATATATATATATATATATATATATATATATATATATATAGAGAGAGAGAGAGAGAGAGAGAGAGAGAGAGAGAGAGAGAGAGAGAGATTCATAAACTTTTGAACAGTCGTTTTTATTCATAGTGATAATTTTTTTCAGGCTATAATTATGTAGGCTAATATGTTTGAAGTGTAGAGCATAATTCTAGTGCCTATCTCGATTGCCTTATAATTCCAAATATTCCGCTCTTGCTCCAGTTTATCCGCATTTCACGCCATCAATGTTTCTTTGAGACCTTGTACTGTCGATTCAGCATTCCTTCGCGTGAGTCTTCTTTGGTCCATTGGGACTCGCCCATTCATCGTTTTCATCTATCTATCATCTTCCTCCGTGGCATGCGCCCAGCCCATGGCCTTTCCCGATGTTTCCTCCCTGTTTTAGTTTTCTTTTTCTGCCTTCCACCTTCCTTATCGATGTTATGTAACCTACTTAATCTGTTCACTTTCCCTCCCCATTCCGCAGAGGCCGCGGTGGTCTAGTGGTCAGACTACCCGCCCCGCACCTAGGCGAACCAGACAAGATTCCCTTCGGGGCAGCTCCGGATTTTCTCATGTGGGAATCACGTGCCGGACGATGCCGCTTGTCGGCGGGTTTTCTCGGGGATCTCCCGTTTCCCCCGCCGTTGCATTCCGACGCTGCTCCAAACTCACCCGCATCGGCTCTCAAGACTCAGATTTCCTCCACTCCATCCTCACCCCTTCCACCACAACTCATGCTGGTCACCAAAAATTAATTATTTTCTATTTGTACAATATGCCGTTCAACCTGTAGATATTAGGCCTACTTACCAGTACTTTTTTTCCTTCACAAAATGGCCTGGCAATAGTGCTTTTGAGACTTAAATAAAACGTAATTCACTTTCCGCCAACCGGAGTGGATTTGTCCACCACTTGAAAAAACATTCAAGTGATTCTTTCGTTTGGTATAAAGAAACAAGATTGCGACTGTGGATTCTACTAGATAGATTTTCTAGCTTGAAGAAAAAATAATGGGCTTCAAAGCCATATTTTTTATCTAACAGATTGATTTTTGCAAAGTAACAAAGATGTTACATTGTCTCACTGCTCTTTCTAAACGATTATCCCAACTCGAGACTAAATCACCCCATGTCGACGTGAGATTGTCCCACTTATTTTGGAAATAAGTTTTGAAGGTTAGGAAATGTTTATAATTTTGAAATGGGACGTTAAATTTTTTTATTGGAATCTCTTCTATTCAATAAAATAGTGGAAAAATAATAGCGTTTAGCTGTTGGTGTGTTTACGCAGTTTTTTTTTTTTTTTTAAAGATAAAACGAGCGAAAAAATTAGCCAGTCACCCAAATTGACGGTACCGGAATGAGATAATTCACATTGAAATGATATATACGCTGCTCACGGTAAAATGAGCACTTTTGAAAACCCTGCATAAGATCTACTTGTATGCAAGTTGTGTATTCTTACGCCCTATGTAAAATTAACATTATCATGATGGGCTTCATCACTTTACTCATGCGTCGGTCAAGTGAAATTGTGAAATGATCAGGAAAGTAAGTACTTACAATCTGTTCATTTTTACACTTTTAACTTATCGCTTTTCATTCGATGTTATATGGAACTACTTTCCATCCATCGTTACCAACTTTACTAAGCGCATGTCTCTCAGTGCGGCCATTAAAATATATGCAGGTAGGAGTAGCGACTTTTTTTCTAACGCTGATTTCAAAAGTGGGCAGTTTATCTTTTGAAAACACCGATACGCGGCGCTGGGGGAAATACGTGGACGTGCCGTAAACTGTATTCTCTGCGCTCATGTCCGTTTCTCATCAGGGATAGCATTTCCATATACTAACTGTACAGAATTGTTTCCTGAATATCGTGACCCGCCGCTGTGTCATACGGGTTTTTGCCTGAATCGCCTCAGTCTAATGTGCTTATTTCCATGCGATATTTGACACACATTGACTGCCTACTAATAATTGTGCCATAGTTAATAAATGTTCTGCGTGATAAAATATACAGTATAGTAACATGTGGTTAGGGATAGGAACATTTCGCGAGTTCGCTTCAGGACAAGATAGAAATCAAACACGTGTACACTGAAGTTGACTTTGCAATTGGATCGCCGTTTATTAGACACGCCCTGGACGACTCTGAGCCAATAGCAGACTTCCAAGGAAACAAGTAGCGAGTGCCATACTGCCAGGTATGGAGTAGCACTGGCCACTCTCTGAGGCGGCAGCCAATGAACAAACGTTTGAAGCTCGAGTATACACAGGACTCTGGCTGGAGTCTAGTCTACATGTCATTGAACTCGCGAATTTTTTCCTATCACTAAATATGGTGGACTGATATGAACTTGTCTTTTGACTATTATTTTTATAATTGAACTAGCTCTTCAAAAGAATAATGTATTGATGACTCGCCTGTTATTTGATTTTCGTGACTGATGCTGTTATTTATGTTTAGAGACCTGCAAAATTCGCGTTATTATTTGGGGCTGGGTTAGGCTTCACTTTCCTATATCTACTTGAGAACAGTCCGTGAGCTCATTGTCATAACATAGTCATTTATCTGAGTGAATTTGTTATAGGTGATTGGTCACTTTGCGGTCGAACTTTTATTACTGGCTCGAGATCCCGTCTGGGCACACAACGCAAATTGTCAGCCTATTGAAGTAGTGAAATGGGCCTATAAAATCTTGGAGTCTAGCATGGTGCGAGAAAATATCGCGAATTTTGCATGTCCCTATACATGTTGATTACAAGACGTGCACTACGGGATCCGGTAAGTTATTCAATATTTAATTTTGTGACTGGTTTCTCCAGAAGCAGGTTTCTCAAACGAACTGAATCTCAACAAAATATTTTTTTTTTTTTGTATTTACTAACTTCTAGTATTGGTTCAAGCTTTGGTATTCCTCCTAGTGCATTGTTCTCAACCAACGTCAAGTAAGTCGTCCATTTTAAAAGCTTTCATAACAAAGTTCATTCATCAAGTACTGTAATAATCTAATACTCGAAATATTTACGGGAGCTTCGTGAGGCCGAGCAGTATTGTACCGTCGCGATATACTGAAATGTTTAACAGCGTGGGGGTGTATTTTCGTACGGAAGGAACCGATGCCCAACTCCATTATTGTGCGAGGGTTTTCTCGGAGTGCTCTACGCACTGAAGTTGTCGCCAGTTTCCCCACCTATAAAATTATAGGTCCTCCGGCTTGAAAGCCAATACGTACAGCATGACGAGAAGACTTCATGAACAGCTTCAGAGCCTGGCGCTTAGAGGCGACAGCGCACCTTGCAGCTCGTGGCATTGTCGCCCTTATGGCTCCACCGCTTCTGCATTTATCTCCGCCCTTATGGCTCCACCGCTTCTGCATTTATCTCCTCTCGGTAAATCGGGCCCTACTCCATTGCCCGTGCGGGACAAAGCATCACGTTCGGATCGTGTCGGATCGATGATGGTTCGACTGCAGGCTTCCGGTATGACCTAGTTTATATTGACCTACCCGGGCGTGACGTGGTTTCAACTTAGTCTGCCATGACCTTAGAGGCCCTGCCAAATTCAGCTTTAAGTATTTATTTAATAATAGGACAATGTAGGCCATCTCTCACATCTAACGAACTGAATAAGTTCAGTTACACATAACACAGGGCTTCATGTGATAAGGGACTGGGGAATTCCCCGAATTAATTTCAAGGTAAACTAGACAGCAAAAAATGTACATCTACATCATATCTACAATTGGACCTCCGTTTATTAGACATGGCCATGTGAACTCTGAGCCACTTGCAGACGTGGAAGGAAACAAGTGCGTTAATATCGAGCCACCTTGTTTCAGGAGGTCCAGTCCTCCCCGATAAAGACTGTTCACGATAAAGTGAGCACTTTTCAAATCAACCTTAGAAAAAAAAAATCACTGCTCCTACCTGCATATATTTTAACTGGCGCACTGAGAGACATGTCCTCAGTAAAATTGGTAAAGATGGATAGAAAGTAGTTACATATCTTAACGTCGAATAAAAAGTGTTATGTAAGCATTTGTGATAGGTACCTGGAATTACTTTATTCGCGTTCCGTTTTTTTTTTTATTCCATCGAAGTGTAAAAATGAGCAGATTTGTTATATATTTACTTTTCTGAAAACTTCACTGTTTTACTTGACTGACGCATGAATAAAGTGACGAGGCCGATGGTAATGTTAATTTTACATACGGCGGAAGAATACACAACATGCATACAAGTAGATCTTAAGCAGGTTTTTCAAAAGTGCTCATTTTAACGCGAACAGTCTATATTTGAACTGTAGTGCTTCTTTCAAGGTAAGCAACAGTAGTCATAAACTTAAACAAATTTCATTTGCTGCAAACAATACTTTATAAAACGCCGTGTATTGTATGCAACTGTTAATTGACTTAATCTTCATATTTGACAACTATAACAGAATTTGTCGTATTAGTTGGTTGGTCTACTTTAATTAGCCAAACCACATGACACAATAGTTGTTATTATAATAACTTTAAACTGTTTAGACTATTCGGCTATAGGCTGTTCACGGTAAAATGAACACTCTTTAAGGCCCTTTCAACAGGCATTAACCACTAATAAATATATCTCATTGCAGCCTCAGGCATTAAATTTTGAGGTTGGTGAAACGTATACGTCGTGTTTTAGTCACATTGCAATATTTATAATAAAAAGCATCAGGAAGATGGAAATTGGTTGAACAGAAAAATTTAGAACGGTCTTAAAAAGTGCTCGCTTTACCGTGAACAGCCTATACCACAGAACGCCGTATAGCCTGCTGTCCATTATGTTTACACTCGCATTCGAACAGCTTATCAAGCAGGCCTGTGTTTTTTTCTTTCGGCCATGACGAGAAATAACCTTAATCTGATACAGAAAGTATCAGATACTTCGTAAAGCCGGATTCACATGTAGGTACGCCGATCACGCCGAACAGACAGACCGGAAGACTATAACAGCCAATCAGAAGCCGTCCTTGGTTTCCGCGCGAGTCGCGCAGGAAAGTTGAACTCACGCCGATATTTTCTGCTCGCGGAAAGAGCAGACTTCGCAGATATTTCCCAGAAGTCAACTGGCTCACATATTTTATACCACTAATGTCTTGTATGGATGTAAATATATAGAATAATTCAATGTACGTATTTATAATGAGATACGTGAATGTATACGTTAATTTTATTCAACATTGTATTAAATAAACGTAGTTTGAAAATGAAACGGTAGGTAGCACTAAAGTGTAAAATATTTTTGGATCAATTACGATCTCTTGAAAATCATTTAGTAGATAAATTGCACTATAATGGAATTAATAAACTAGATTAGAAAGACGACAGCAGCTAGTTCGTAATCTGTATTTTTGTTTTAGAATCTTGGCGTTACAAATCACGAATTGAACAGATGAATGGCTACGTAGAAAATCTGTTTAAATGTGAACAACCACCGGTCCTGCCTGCTCTGCCTGTTTGGCGTGATCGGCGTACATGTGAATCCGGCTTTACAGATACGGGTCTGTATCTGTCATAGACTAAAGATGAGATGGGCCGATCTCGCTGGCTGAGCACAACCAATCTCCGTGTCCCAACACTGAACTGCCTTTCTGCCAATAAGTTTGGCGTGATCGGCGTACATGTGAATCCGGCTTTACAGATACGGGTCTGTATCTGTCATAGACTAAAGATGAGATGGGCCGATCTCGCTGGCTGAGCACAACCAATCTCCGTGTCCCAACACTGAACTGCCTTTCTGCCAATAAGTTTAGCGTGATCGGCGTACATGTGAATCCGGCTTTACAGATACGGGTCTGTATCTGTCATAGACTAAAGATGAGATGGGCCGATCTCGCTGGCTGAGCACAACCAATCTCCGTGTCCCAACACTGAACTGCCTTTCTGCCAATAAGTTTAGCGAGAACGGCGTTGTTTGGATTTTAGGTTAGAAAACTGATTACTAAACAAGAGCTTAGAAATGTTTTTCTTCTTCCTCTAAGCAGTTTGTAATGCTTTTTGAGTAAATTCAAAACGATGAATGTTATTTTATTAATGTGACAATGATGATCGTTTAAAAATTGAGTTATAATCAAACACGTTCGTCACTGTTGACCATGCGACTCTGGCAGTTGTGTTCCTTTGGGGTAGGTCAATGTTGGGTACGCGCGCAGAAGACGAATAAGCGGTTTACCTCATCTTTAGTCTATGGTATCTGTATCTGTTCGGAGCAGGTGCAGAAAACAGCTCTAACAACCAGTCCCTATGCATAACAAATGTCGCGCCGTAATGGCAAGGCGTGTTTACACGTCATGATTACTTGTAGTTCAGGGCCGCGCATCCATCTCGTGTGCTTGCCGAGTGAAGTGGAACGATAACCTTCGCTGTCGTCAGCCGTGTGTTTGCCATTTTATTTACAACGCTCCTGCCGCCTAGAACTGCTTCGGTAGCAGTCCTGCCGGAATATGCTGACTTTGTCTCTTGCCTTACACCGCGCCTCAACCCGGTACCTGCTGAGTCATCCTCTCTCTTCTGGAAAAATAACTGAAAGGTACGAACGTTTAAATGTTTAAATCACACACGTTAAGCGAGATTATTTCTACAATCACTGTAGTTTTAATGCCGTCCTCTGTTGTAATCGGTTTCGACGTTGACGGATGGTGCGAAGCGTCGTAAACAATGCGGGACATTATAATCGTTGCCAAACGAGAAATTGATGGTCGTAAGAAAATTTTACGAAGCTAATAAAGCGGGTCGTAAATGCCTTCAAGCGAAAGCCAGGGTCAGATTTGACATCCCTCCCCCTGCCGCCATGATCAATAAGGGAAAAAGGATGGTTACGGAGTATTGCGTAATAGCACGGCGACGTCATGGGCTCATTCATAAACCTGGAGCGTGGAAGAAGAGCATGATGCTGCTACCTAGCGGTTATAAACAAAACTACTTGGAGCTTGTGTGTACATACCGGTGTTTCGTCAAGTAAGAAAATATTTTTAAAAGTGACTAAAATTTCTTAACACAAGACCGGAATTCCAGGATTTTGAACAATTTTTTCATAATACTCATGCAGTTTAAGTAGATATATGTTCATAGATTTATTTAAAATCGATCTTCGTACAACCATGATCGTATGAGTAATCAAGTTTTCATAATTTATTTTCGCGTACTACCCACATTTGTTGTTTAGTCGTGCAGTATTTCTAGTTAATAATTATTATGACAATATTCCGATAGTGAGGGTAACGTATCATAGAATGTAAACACCTGCCACTGAAATGTACCAACGTACTTTCGTCAAGCATACACGCTGTTGTAAAAAGTTATTATAGCTATGCAAATTTTGGCAAAGTACTTTGCTTTATTTACAAAATTAATAGCCGGCAAAACATTAAATGTTTCCATGTTTTTTTTTGGTGAATACATTTATAATCTATAAAAAAACTTATGTAGAATTTAACAATGTACCTAAAAACACTCAAAAAGTGCTTAAGAAATTACCTTCCAGGCTACGGAAAACATTAGCATTTAATGCACAGAGAAATTAATATTGCGTCGAATTATTCAGTGTAGCTGAATTTCACAACAGTGCTTCCCCAAATGCAGTAGAATATTTGCCTTCCCTCTTTTCGCACGATAGTGTAAACAAATGAACACGAAAAGGAAACAACAGGAGTCAAATGTACTGCTATTTTCAGGACCGGATATTGATAGTTTTGAAAGACAAACTGACATGTGTGGTTAGTAATACAAGTGGTTTCAGATTGGCCACGCATAGTTTCTTGCACAAGAAAGTTGGAATTTCGCAAACATGCTATGCGGTGACAACGATCATTGGTGTTGTAATGCGTGGTTGTAGCAAACGCCATTAAATTTAAGGTATTCAAAAATGACTGTTATTGGTATGGTTATGGTTATGTAGATTGTAGCACGGCTTTTAAAATGACAAGCATCGTTCTTATTCTTTGTCTAACTTCTGAGCATACAGCCATTACTGTGATGTTATAAAATATGCATAACTGTGACAAAAACTTATAGACTGTGTATTCACGGCGTCTTTACACTTTTTGAATCAAACCTTTGAAAAATCGACCCATGTAGGCTTATAACGTGTTTCGTGTTCTCCTAAATATATCGAATATCACATGCGTCATATACTTCTGTAAACACAAAATAATCTTATTTTTAATTAAATTAAATTTTTGCTTATGTTTTATCCAGGAACTATAATACTTCATTCATTATTAATATGAATAATAACAGAGATAATTTAAGTGTATTGGTAATGTCTAGTAAGAAATAGCTCTCATCCAAAATAACATTAAACTGATTACGCACAAATGCGGTGCGTTATCCATTTGGTGTATGTAACTCTTCTATAGGCTGTCCACGATAAAATGAGCACTTTTGAAATCAACCTTAGAAAAAAGTCATCGCTCTTATCTGCATATATTTTGACGGGCGCACTGAGTGACATGTACGCACTAAAGTTGGTTACAATGGATGGTAAGAACCTAGTCCCATAGTTTAACGTCGAATAGGAAATGTTAGGAAACCATTTGTGGTAACATTGACTATTTCTGTGGCTTTCGGGTTTTTTATTAATGCATCGAAGTGTCAAAATGAGCTGATTTGTAAAAATATTTACTTTCCTGATAATTTCACAGTTTCACTCAACCGACGCAAGGATAAAGTGATGAATCCCATGGTAATGTTAATTCTACATAAGGCGGAATAGTACACAACATGCATACAAGTAGATCTTGAGCAGGGCTTTCAAAAGACGACTTCATGCAATCTTACATGGCCGCTTGTATGGGTGGTTCTATGGAATATTTGGCCGACTGCTGGCCGTTTTCATTGAAGTTATTGATCGTGTGCGATGTTCGATGGAAGGTTTCCTACAAGGTTGAAATTTGAGAGAAATATCGTAAAACTACTAAACACGAATAAATAGTAAATAGAAACACGAAAAGATATACTGATTCTATTGCGTGGAAAATTTTAAGGTAAACATTCGTGGTTTTCTAGCATAAAATTACCATTAACAACAACTACGCTCTGTGCATAAGCACGTAATGCTGAAGGAGCGAGTGAAGAAGTGTTCCTGAGCCACAGTTTGCAGAAGTAAAATAATAAAAAAACACCCGCCTTTACTTATGAGCGAGCGAGCTGGCGCAGCGGCAACTCACTGGACTCGCGTTCGGGAGCACCCGGGTTCAATTCCCGGTCCGGCCATCCTGATTCCCGCCTTCCGTGCTTTTCCGAAAATGCTCGAGGCGAATGCTGGGATGGGTCCCAAATCCCTCTTCCCCGTGGAACTATGCAACCGTCTGTAACGACCTGCGCAAATGGCGACACTTTACGTGGTATGTAAGAGGAGATAAGGGAGTCGCCGAGTGGCAGTCAACTACTGCAGCCACGTATGTGCAATATAAGATAAGTAAATCGTTTTTAATTAACTAAATTTGGCATTAAGCTTTCCAAAAACCAACTGTCGCTAGCCCCCTGCCAGGGACTCTGGACAGAACCAAAGAAAAAAAAAACAAACACTGAAATTTCCAAATTCCGCGTTAATTAACATCAACCCCCCCCCCCTTCTCCGTTTCATGGCGGGGGGAAAGGGGAGAACACGACATTGGGTACGGGTTCCAAGCGCCACCCTGGGACAGGTTAGCTGCCCCCAACCTGGACTTTATAATGATAGAGAACTGCGAGGACAAGGGCCTGTACCACCCCAGCGCTGAGGGAGTAGCGTCCCAGTGACGAGCAACTCTCCCATGCATAACTGCTTGTATGCAAGATCGGGCAGTAGTGAGAACTTCCGCCGCAATTTATGAGGAAAACTGTATCGTGGCATACGGCCTTAAGCTTTTTTTTTTTTGAATGAGGTAACGCGATGGCCGGACAGTGGAACTATGCCAGGGATTCAATAACTGCATTAAACTGATTCTTACTAGTCATTACCAACCTTATCCCTGTCTTTGGTTCATTAATTTATAATTAATAAACAAGGAAAAGCGAAACATAACTAAAAATAAAATACGTTTAGTTTGCAGGAGAATAAAAACGCTTGTGATACTTTGACATATTTAGGAAACAACCAAATAGGTCTACGTTATAGTGTGGTATTTCACAGGGTCGATTCAAAAAGTGTAAATTTACTGATACTAATAAGCCTAGCTCGGTACAGTTCCAACACACTGTAAATATAATGATACTAATAAGCTAGCTCGGTACAGTTTCAGGTCACTGTAAATATAGTGATACTAATAAGCCTAGCTCGGTACAGTTTCAGCACACTGTAAATATAATGATACTAATCAGCCTAGCACGGTACAGTTTCAGCACACTGTAAATATAGTGATACTAATAAGCCTAGCTCGGTACAGTTTCAGCACACTGTAAATATAGTGATACTAATAAGCCTAGCTCGGTACAGTTTCAGGTCACTGTAAATATAGTGATACTAATAAGCCTAGCTCGGTACAGTTTCAGGTCACTGTAAATATAGTGATACTAATAAGCCTAGCTCGGTACAGTTTCAGCACACTGTAAATATAGTGATACTAATAAGCTAGCTCAGTACAGTTTCAGGTCACTGTAAATATAGTGATACTAATAAGCCTAGCTCGGTACAGTTTCAGCACACTGTAAATATAATGATACTAATAAGCCTAGCTCGGTACAGTTTCAGAACACTGTAAATATAGTGATACTAATAAGCCTAGCTCGGTACAGTTTCAGCACACTGTAAATATAGTGATACTAATAAGCCTAGCTCGGTACAGTTTCAGGTCACTGTAAATATAGTGATACTAATAAGCCTAGCTCGGTACAGTTTCAACACACTGTAAATATAATGATACTAATAAGCTAGCTCAGTACAGTTTCAGGTCACTGTAAATATAGTGATACTAATCAGCCTAGCTCGGTACAGTTTCAGGTCACTGTAAATATAGTGATACTAATAAGCCTAGCTCGGTACAGTTTCAGGTCACTGTAAATATAATGATACTAATCAGCCTAGCTCGGTACAGTTTCAGCACACTGTAAATATAGTGATACTAATAAGCCTAGCTCGGTACAGTTTCAGCACACTGTAAATATAATGATACTAATTAGCTAGCTCGGTACAGTTTCAGAACACTGTAAATATAGTGATACTAATAAGCCTAGCTCGGTACAGTTTCAGCACACTGTAAATATAGTGATACTAATAAGCTAGCTCGGTACAGTTTCAACACACTGTAAATATAATGATACTAATAAGCTAGCTCGGTACAGTTTCAGCACACTGTAAATATAGTGATACTAATATTCCTATCTCGGTACAGTTTCAGCACACTGTATATATAGTGATACTAATAAGCCTAGCTCGGTACAGTTTCAGAACACTGTAAATATAGTGATTCGAATAAGCCTAGCTAGGTACAGTTTCAGCACACTGTAAAATAGACTGCCGCGCAGGAAATATAAGTTAATTTTTGAGTATGCAAATTTACGTTTTGGAAACATGCATTCATAAGCGTGGAAATCTTAATTTTTGTGGTCGAGAATGTACACAAGAATGCAGAAGTTGGGAAAATAAATCCAGGTGGGGAAAGGGGGGGGGGGAGATTCACACTACACATACCTAACTACTATTCAATTCGAAGACTGGTTGCAGAAATTTCGTCTTGAGTCGTGGGAGGTATAGAATGTTTCGAACTCACGTGAACTGACACAACAGAATCGAAATCGACTGAAGAAAGTACTCCGTTCGGTAGGTATAAGCGAGACATCTCATGATGAAAACAAACTTGCGACTACGGCAATCTCAGTTTGTATAATTAAGCAGATGAAATGCCAGGCACTAAACATAGCCGAGCAAACATACGAACGTTACAATGATGAAAATACTGCAACAAGGCCACAGTCCCAGACGACAGTGCTTAGCGAAGGTGATTATAGGCTGTTCACGTTAAAATGAGCACTTTTGAAAACCTTGCTTAAGATCTTCTTTTATGCACGTCGTGTATTACTCCGCCTTATGAAAATTAACTTTGCCGTGGGTCTCATCACTTCGTTAATTCGTCTATCAAGTGAAACTGCGAAATTATTAGAACAGTAAACATTTAAAAACCTGCTAATTTTTACACACTGATGCATTAAAAAAACCGGAAAGCGAAATAAATCATTAAAATGATCACTAATGATTACCTAACAGTTTTTATTTGACGTTAAGATATGGAACTACTTTCCATCTATCGTTACCAACTTTACCGAGCGCATGTCACTCTGTGCGCCCGTTGAAGTATATGCAGGCATGGGCAGTGACTTCTAAGGTTGATTTCAAAAGTGCTCACTTTATCGTGAACAGCCTTTAATATTATAACAACGGTCGGGCGTTACACAAATTCTGCGTTCCTCTGTGCACTCCCAACCAGCGAGAGAAAATTTTTGTATCCATAATGCGATTTTGTGAATTATTTATGAGATTTATATTGTTTCCATAAATGTTGTTCTTATTAATAATACGATTCGTGAAACACCTGTTATCTTCTAAGTCGTATGGTAGGATATAAATAGTTATCACTGAACCACGAAACTTTAAGTACGATGTCAGTTACCAAAATAACTAAAATTGATGTTAAAAGCAATACGAACGATACATAATGTTATAGGCTGTTCACTGTGAACTGAGCGGTTTTGAAAAACCCTGCTTAAGATCTTGTTTAATGCACATTGTGTATTCTTACACCACATGTACCATTAACATTGGATGGGCCTGATCACTTTACTCATGCGCGGTCAAATGCAACTGTGGAATTAAGAGCAAAGTAAATATTTTACAAATTTACTGAATCTGATATACATTAAAACACAGGGGAAAAAAAATCATTTCAACGAACATAAATATTTTACCTCGATTTAAAAAAATTCAACATGAGACAGGGGACTACTTCCCCTCTGTCGTTACCAACTTTACCAAGCGTATTCCAGTCAGTGTGCCTTTTACAATATATGTAGGTAGGAACAGTGACATTTCTCAAAGGTTAATTTTAAAAGTGCTCATTTAATCGTGAACAGCTTATAGATCCTTCTGTCATGGTTATGATAAGCAAGTCTGAAATAAAGTATGATGATGCAGCAGAGTGGAAGTTTCTTGAGAGCGGCTGGGTAGGGACCTGCAAAATTCGCGCTGTAATTTGGCGGCAGACTGGACTCCAAGTTACTGTGCGTTTGACCGACTTCTGCTATAGGCCGGCGGCATACCTGGCACGCCTCGCGGGAATCTTGAGCCAATAACGTGACTTCAGCGGTGGAGTGACCTGTATTCTTTAACGAAGTCGAAAAGGTAGGTGGCTCCACGTGAAGTTTAGCGACCAATAGAATCCACTGATTGTGCTCACTTATATAAGGTAGTGGAGTTTATCTTGTCACCGAGAGAAAACGCGAATCTTGCAGGTCTCTACTGACGAGGGAAAACCTTGTCGGGAAGCGAGCTCGCGGCCTCGTATAACGACTGAGGGAAGGTGAATGTTCAAAAACGAATAAAACTAAATATATATACATTTTAAGTTTAGATAGTTTTTCAAACAATTCTCAAAATTGGGCAAAGTTAATACGTTAGGTTGAAGCTCAAAATTATTTTTTACTTGCTTGCTGCTATGCATCGTTTCTCCTGCCTCGAAGTCTGAGGAGCGCGCGGATATTTACAAAAGCCTACCGGAACTCAGGCGCTCCTGACCTTGGGCGGATTTGATTTCTGGAGTTATCGTTATAATAATGTTCTCTTCGTCGTCCTTAACTCCCTCGGCGAGACTCAGGCTGCGGGAAACCACCTATATGGGGCCAGGGAGACTACTCAAGCCACGACGGGCCTCCGGGCCGACAGGTTAGCGTTTGGAGCGATGTGCGACCTTGAGCCGGCAGGTGTACGAATACAGCGAGGAGGCGACGAGCCAGCAGAGCGACGATTGGCGGCAACAGCGGGAGTGAAGTCTGCGACTGCGAACATCGGCGAAGTGAAGGGTGCGACTGATGGGCAGGACTACTGAACAGGATGCGCGAGTGTAAAACATATGGAATGATGGCAACAGACAGACTGAATTTATGTATATAATGAGTGCGAATTAAATGACTAAATCAATATATATATAGAGAGAGAGTGATAAGTACGTTAATTAAAATCGAAATAGACAAGAGTAATAGTGAAGATAATGTAGTTTAATGTTTTAAATAAAAGTCGTGTGAAGAAATCTTATTAAAAATCAAATTTAATCCTTTTATTTTTTATATACCTCCGTCCTTCACGAACTCAGATATGCCCCTGACGTCTAGTAATGTATTACAAGTAATACATATCAGAAGAAAATGTTAGCCACAACACTAGCGAAATCTGTCTTTCTTTACAGATAATTTCTATAGTGTCCTTATATTTTACCTAACACCTGATGCTCTCTAACATAAGTTAGAACAATAACAGTGAATGGTATATATATATATATACTATAAATAACAACAACAATCGTCATTTACAATTACGTAATTGATCATTTCTGAGCTTCATTGCATAGAGTTTGTGACTGTTACTGTATATTTTACTGTGCGTTTTATTGTCAATACTACTAACACTATTTACCGATGTAAATGCTGGTAGCTGTAGAATACATGCATCTTTAATTCCAATTTCCTAAAGAATTCTGAAACAAATACAGTTTCAAAAGTAATCGAAAAGTAGCTCCAAATGATTCACTTTTTGGAACTGTAAATAGAATTATAGACACTAAAAAAATAATTCCGTAAAAAATTTGTACCACATTGAAATTACCGAATTTATTAGAGAAAAAGATTTGCGGTGTCTAGTTTGTTGTTCATGGCTTCCTTCAAAAAGTTGGTATCGAAAAATAATGGACGCCTCTGCTCCGTGTTTTTATTAATTTATATGTTTATTGAACTACAGCACTACGAAAACCACGCTGCGGTAAAATATTGCTTATGTAAATAGACCTACGGGCTTGTTACATATCCTCTAAATTAGCCGACTCCATCGTCTTAGAGAACAGTTCGAGGACAGAAAGTAAAAGTTTGTAACTGTTTGTCTCTCATAGACTAAATATGAGGTAGACGACCGATCTCGCTGGCTGCGCGCAACAAATCTCCGTTGCCCAACATTGAACTGCTTTCCTGAAATTATGGCTAGCAAAAAATGGCGTGCATTGGGTTTGAGGTTAGAATACTGTTTAGTAAGCATGGGTTTTGAGATGTATTTATACTTCAGCTAACCAATTTGTTAAGCAGTTTGATTGAAACGAAAGAAATAATTTACATTATCACAGATGGTTACCTAACACATTTTATTCGTCGTTAAGATATGTAACTATTTTCTACACATCGTTACCAACTTAACTGGGCGTATGTCACTCAGTGTGCCCGTTTAAATATATGCAGGCACGAGGCAGTGACTTTTTGCTAAGGTTTATTTCAAAAGTGCTCCCTTGATAATAAATAGACTTTAATGGCACTTGTAATTTAAAAATTAAGATAAACAAACACGTTCATCACGGTTGACCATGTGACTTGGACAGTCGTGTTCCTTTGGGGTAGGTCAGTGTCGGGTAAATGAGCAGGAGACGAATAAGCGGACTGCCTCATCTCTGTTCTATGGTTTGTCTAGAAGTGTCGGACAGCGCCGTGACATCAGCGTGTCACGTGTTCCAATCAGCTGATCCTTGTCCTATAACACAGTTTGGGAGTAGCACGATCGTACACAGGCCCTACAGTATGTGACTTACGAATACGTATTCAAAAGTTACGCCAAAATAATAGGGCGCATCACACGTAGGCCCACACCCGCAACACGGTTAAACAAAAACAAACTTCGCCCCTGCGTACACTTTACTCATCGGCGTAAGAATTATTGGAGAGGGGGGGGGGGGTACAGTGGTACAATCCGCACTACTTTTGGACCTGGATTCCAGGAACTCTAGCAGACATAGGGATCGTAAATAGTTTCAGGGAAAGATAGCGAGGCGCCTGAAAGGAACGACATGCACATATTGACAAGAGAGGTAAGATAGAAGCAATATTGTTAACCAACGAGGGCATCACAGTCTGAATACAACAAAACTAAACTTTCAGAAAACCGTCCACCTGGTCTTGCGAGATAAACAAGCGAAAGAGCTAAATGAATTAACTACTCGATCTGGTAGGCAAGTAAAACTTCGGAAGTTTTTTAAAATTTATTTTGAGAATGTTGTAAATGGCGAAATTGGTTTTTACTGGAATTCTGTATTTGTACCTTGTAGCAATTCTCTAAGTTAATCAAACTTATTGTGTTACACTGGTTAATTCTATTCTGTATGAAAGATATTTGCTTATTTGTTGTTATTACTATCACAATGAATGATGCATGTTAAAATTCGCTTGATGGGGAAGGTGCTGTAGATGCAACCTATTGGGATAGGAACGTTTCGCGAGTTCATTTCAGGACAAGATAGACGTCAAACACGCGTACACTGAAGTTGACTTTGCATTTGGATCGCAGTTTATTATAGACACGCCCTGGACGACACTTGCAAGGAAACAAGTAGCGAGCGCCATACTGTCAGATGTGGAGTAACATTGGAATGAACCTGTTTGTGTACTTTGTCTATAAAATTAAGCTGGACTCAACCATCCGTCGCACCTGTCAGTCAGTCATCCGTCTGTTTTTTCGTCTGTCAGTTGAAAGCGACTCACAACAACCCGTCGTCCTTCAATCATCCTGTAATACGGCAAAATTCCAGTGTGACAACTTAACGTCGGGATCTTTCTTTAGTCGCAGGTATATTTTTTTTGGAAATACTTTTTGAAGAGAAAAATATTTTAAGGAGAAATTTTTTTTTACCTTATAAGAATTTATTCTGAATTATAGTTTACAATTTAAATTACTTAATTCACTGCCAAAGATAATATACACAGATCCACGGCCTTGCATTTTATTTCAAAGTGTTTATTCGCGTCTACGGAATGTCGTCAGAAGGCGGTGACCCGTCCGTCAGTCGAAAGTTAAAGTTTAAGTAATACTTGACGAACTGACGGATAGATAGAAGGAAAAATTTGCCCTGCGGTTGGTTGAAGATCACGTGACCGCCGGACAGACGGGCGACTGACAGTGGATGCGACCGATGGTCGTGAGTCCAGCTCTATCTGGAATTACTAATGAAAGAGCAAGCTATTTTCTGTTGTGTAATAATTATCCCTATTCGAGTTTTTTTTGGGGGGGGGGGGGGAGGGGGATCGCACATAGCACCGCAAAGCATCAGCAGAATACAGACCCTCGTAACACGGAAGGGGAAAACGAAGCCTCGCCGAAGATTCCCGAAGTCTGTTCGAAGCTGAGGTTCCACGGTCTTACAACTTCGGCATTAAAAAAAAAATTACTACATATTTAAACAAAGTGTATACTATATACACATAGCATAAATATACTATTAACAATAATGTAGTTTATCTGTTTACAAATTCATGATTGATTTGCATATTTTAATTTTGATGATGGTAGCACAGATTGCTTTGTGTATAGGCTATTCGCGGTAAAGTGAGCACTTTTCGAAGCCCTGCTTGAGATCTACTTGTATGCACGTTGTGTATTCTTCCGCCATATGCAAAATTAACATTGTCATGGGCGTCATCACTTTATTCATACGTCGGTCAAGTGAAATTGTGCAATTATTAGAACAGTAAATATTGTACAAATCTGCTTATTTTTACACTTCGAAAAAAAAAAATAGCGAAAGAAATAATTTAAGTTAGCAGAATTGGTTACCTAACACTTTTTATTCGGCGTTAACATACGGAATTACTTTCCCATCCATCGTTACCAACTTTACTGGGCTCATGTCACTCAGGGCGATCGTTAAAATATATACAGGCAGGGGCAGAAACTTTTTTCTAAGGTTCATTTTAAAAGTGCTCACTTTATCATGAACAGCCTTTAAGCGCCTTTAACGTCTGTTTATTCGTGCCACGTATAAAACTATTTGTAAAGTAGTGTTTCACCTTCACGGGTACAGCTTATATTCGTTTAAATGTATGCGTGATATGTAATAACTGTGGATATAAGGGACGCACCAGCAATATTGGCCAGAAAACATCGGCCAATTACAATATAAAAAAGTCACATCTTGCGAGGTCTCTACTATAATATCAACATAAAGTGAGAACGTATATTTTACTCTGTGTTCTGAAATTGGCAGTACCGCAGAACCTACTTCGGATTGCTATGGGGAAAAAAATAATAATATAAGGATCTCTTGTTATACCTTGTATGCTCCCCTTCTATCATGTATTCTTCGATGGCCGATACTGTCACTTGTAGTGAAGCTCGCATCAGAAACAGCTGACGATGGGCATTGTAAGGTTGGGCGATGCTAGTTGTTACGCGTGAAAGTGGTTTTCCACAGTGAATAGGCAACGGTCTAAATTCATGCGTTACATACGGACGTACGCAAAGACTTGAAAAAGTTTAACCCATTGAGGTCTGCACACATTTACCGGCACTTAAGACAGATTAGAAGTGAGTCACCTATATCCACTACTGCATAAACACCTATTCTGTTGGTGTCTGTGTTAGAACTCACCATCGTCCTATTTGTCCATACCACACCGGACACTACCATGTACTTTACAGCGTTCATTATTGGCCGGTCATCAACCAATAGGGAGCCGAGCTGATACTGACCCAATCAAATGTCCTTCATCGTATAAAAGGATTTGCAATCAATCATGTCCCTTTGAGTGGCTGTAAAAAAAATTCTATCGTCAGCAATATCATTGTTACTGCGCTGTAGTGTTCTTGTGATGTCGTGTTAAACACTAGCCGAACAAAGAATGCACATTCATGCGAGAGTTTTGTTCTGAAAAATAAAGGAATGTTCAAATTAGCTTCGCTCGAGTGACACTCGAGCATAGTCTACAAAGTGTTGTCATTTTTTTTTACGAGTGGCGGTGTCAACGTGTAGAAAATGGCGTTATTTTGTGCTGTAACACGATTATAGTGGTTTAAGTTCACCTAAATCGAAGTTTATTAAAAACAGCCCCTTTATTGAATTATGTGCTACTAAAATGGCTATTCGTATTAGCTTTGACGAAAAAACAACAAACCAAAATGTGAACGAGAGATTAACACGAATACTTTTAATTCAGAAACTGACAGCTGATGGCCTATATCAATTAATTTAACAGAGTTCCCGGTGGAACCAGCGCTGGCCTCACCAAACCTCCCCTCCAGGTGGCCGATACCTATTAAAAGGTCATACCTGGAACACTTCTTTCTAACTGTACGTTAACTCCCTCAAGTAAAAATTAAATCGGCTCTTGTGCCACCGGGAACTTTGCAATTTCAAAACCGCCATGCTGGTCTGAAAATATAAAACGAAAAACTACACTAAACTACACAAACATACAATAACTGACGCGTCTGCGCAATTCATTCTTTCGCGTTCAATTTAAGCATTAAGCATTTTAGCAACTTTCTCGGCCCAGTGCGTTCGGGTGTGAACGGACTTAGTTCTGGGGAATGCCCGGCAACCAGAAACATTCCCCGCCACCTCGCCACCAAGCGTAAAGGGGTGTTGTCGAATCCACACTGCAAACTATTGGAACTGTCTCATTTACTCTCACACATATACAGTTCACATCTCACTCTTCCTTGACCTCAAGAGTTCCTTCCGTTAGTTCCCATCTCTCATTCCGGTGCCATCTGCCTTGGTCGTCATCGGTTGCTGGGCAGGTTTCCCCGTCCAGCGGTTGTCTTGTTCGGGTATAACATGAGCAACGGGTGGTTGAGGGAATGCGGGGGGGGGGGGATGATTTCCGTTTTTCTTTCCCATTCTAGTTCCTCCATCCTGAGATCGGCACAGCCGAAAGGGGGGCCTGTAGACTGACTCCTTCTGCACCCCCCCCCCCTGCGTTTATCCTCCCACAATAAGGAATCCTTCGAGGAGAAATCCAGCTCTTGTACCTATAAACAGAGCCATGTAGTCAACAGTCATATCCAGGTGTTTGTAAAATCTGGTGTTATCCATCTCGGGATTTTCCATCTACTGTTATTGGCGTATCCCTGATATTATTGTAGGATGCTGTCCAAACGAAGGACTAATACCTGACCACAGTATAGCCCGAGAAGGGCTTAGTACAGTCTAAGGTACGCCTCCTGTATGTACGGATAACATCCGTAAAGATGTCGGATTCATCAAACCGCTCACCTCAATACTAATAACGTTCCTTAAGCAGACTTACTAAAGCCTGCTGCTCCGTTGGCAGGCCTGCCTGGGCGACGACAAGCCTGTCCACAGCCTCCATCCTAGGGAAGAGGATTCTGCTCCCCCCCCCCCTTCATCCACCTGACAACAAGAGCCAGAGCAGTGTGTTTGTATCCTCTAGTCTGGTAAGTATGGCTCCCCGTATCATCTCATCGTATAACCATTGTGGGTAGTCCGGGTTTCCTTGAATAGGCTAAACCTACACTGAGGCATTGACCATATTCTTCTCGTCTGGCCAGTCTATTGTTACAGTTCTTTGTGTGACCGGGGTTGCCATTTTCCTCCTTAACAACTCCTTATGGAGGAAGATCTTCCTATAGGCCTCGGTTTCCCTTGGCTGTCTGGCTTGAACTTCCTCCATTGGCACTCCCGTTTTCCATACCTGACTGGCACGGTTCCTTTCACAGACAGTTCTTCTTCTGTTGTCTCTTCGGAGCCTGCTCATGCTGCAATCAGCACGGGCAAAGCCCTCCCGCACGAACACCACAGGGCTCCAACTACAGAGCCAGCTGTCTCCATTGCCCTGGCTTCCTTCGCTCTGCTCTAGAGGTTCCTGCAGACCCAGCTCCATTACCTTCGCCACAAAGCTGGGCTCAGGTAACTCCTCCCCTACCTTTGAGTTCCCATTTCCTGTGTCAGACTTCATGGAGGTGGGCTCCAGCTCTTATCCATGTATCCCCTTGCTGTTGTTGAGTCCATGAACAGGAACCAGCTGTTGCCGTCTTCCTGCTGCTTGTAAGGCGAGAGGGCCCTCCTCACACTCATCCAATAACACCACTCTCGAAAAGATGTGTTCACCCATTCCGAGAGTCAGTGTCATCCTCACTCTCCGGACTGTCCCCGAACTCGTCGCTCAGCCGGCGACTCATCCACCAGACGTCGAATTCCTCTCTTCTCTTGCCAATCCTAGCAAGGTACCCCATAACCTCCTTGGTCATGCCCCTGTCCCTGGGCATGTCCCCGAGGCGAAGAGGTCCATGTTTCCCCTCAAATTCCAAGCTAAGATCTTCCGTCTTAGGGCATTCCACTGCGTGAGTCGGGGTGTCTGGCACTCCGCATACACACAGTTGGGGTCGTCAACCAGGCTCATAGAGAAGAGTTTCTCTCCGAAATTCCCGTGCCCGGTCAAGAACTGGGCCGGATAATGGCTCACATCAAGTCACTTCTCCAGCCTCAGCCTCTCCCGGATACTCGGGAAAATTCCGTAGGTGGTCCTTTCTTTTTCGGAATTCTCCCATCTTGTCTGCCAGTTTGTCAGTGTGGTTTCCCTCAAGGTCCGGATCTCCTCCGAGGTAATACCTCGTCGTTTCTTTCTGGCAATTTCTCCTTTATCCTTCACTAGAAGATCAAGTGGTATTTCCGCTGCGACCACTTGTAAGGCCTCATTCGAGGCTGTTTTATAAGCCTTTATGACCCCCAACAGTGTTGATCTATGTGCACTTATTATCCTCCTTTTTCCATGGACTCTATCCGCCTCAGGGAACCACGCCCCACACGCGTACGTGAGGATGGGCAGGAATACCGACTTGTACATCAACTTCAACGTCCAGTATCCGAGTCCCCAGTTAGCAGGAGCCACTGCTATCAGCTTCTGGAACACCACCACAGCCTTAATCACCACATAGCCAACTTGAGCATGGAATGCCAGACGACTTTCTAGGATGACTCCCAAATACTTAAGTTCATTGACCATCTTAAGCACTCTGCCTCAGAACCTGATCAACGGAGTTCGCTTCAGTTTTACATTTAAGAGTATTCCATTAATCCTTTCTACTGAGAAGTCCAATTTAGACTTCTCAGCCCAACCCTGAATACTCCCCAGGGCACTATTGGCGTTCTGTTCCAATTCCCTCCGTAACCAGGTCGGGATCAGCAACAGTCCATCGTCCGCATAATCATAAATGAAAATTAATTGAACAGAAAAATTGACAACTGAGACTGAACCAGCACCGAACAGACATGAGAATTAAAGCTCTTGATTTCGTCTTTAAAAATAATAACATCCGCCACTATCTGGTTTACACAGACGCGACTTATAAGTACTTAATGTAAAAGAAACGATAGAAACGTATTTCACAAACAATTCATTAGTTAATACTACGTTTTGTGTAATTGAGACGTATATTGAGAGCCACCTCCTTTTCCGTGAATAAATTCACGCGGAGGCTAGACTTCAATAACATATGTGCGCACTTTCAGCCTTCCTTTGGCTAATGGCCGCTTGTCTTCGTGTGAAGAGAGTCTGTTACATGAGTGAACCAATCGGAATTAGGTTTCTCCAATTCTGATCTTCCGTGTTTTGCGGGTCGACAGGTAAGACGCGTAGCAATGCAGATTATCCTATCGCGAAAGCGATTCTGGGAATGTTTTGCGACACTACTTATCCTGAAATATTTTCGCGAAAAACGTAGGTGCCCCTACGTATATTGTTTAAAATCCACGGCAAACTGAAAACATTGCATCAAATGGCTTGACTGCGTCATGATGCCTCTAGTCAGCTGTTTGAGATGTCGGCCTTAAAAGAAAAACACAGCAGCAATAGCCAATGAGAACTCATAAGTGTGTGTATATATAAATGATCGAAGATGCTCCCTGGTAGGAGCTGAAGCAGCGGCAGGCAGGCCCGTCACAGGCGCTAGTTACACCTCTGCTTGGCAGATGAGGAACATTTAGTTCCTCGCCCTTGAATACCGCACGTGGTGCCACATCCTCGTATACTAACCGTCCCGAGAACATCGCCTTGCCCCGGATACGCTTTCTTAAGAGGGGGTACGTCACTGCCATATTGGATTTTTAGAATTTTCGCAAGAACCTGCATTATATACTTTGTAACTGAATATTACTGAACGACAGGACGCAGAACAATCCTTTTGTAGATTTTATGAAGTTGGTATTACTTGACTACAATGGCTAGTTTCATTGATGTAGTCTCCCGCAAGGAGAAATAATTCGCTTCTTCCCAGCTGTTATTAGTTAAAAATGAATAGAGACAGCGAAAAAATAACAACTTGATAAAACGTGTGCTGTGTTGCACGAAATTTTTTTTTACATAACCTAAATGTAAGTTATGATGAAAAGCTGATTACCGAGATTGTACTCGTTCACGCCTGACCTGTTGCCGAATGGGTAAAATCATGGTCAGTGTTGTGTACATCCAGAAGCTGGCGACAATACATACGGTGCATGTTCCTTGGCGACGCTATTTCCTGTTGTTGCCACACAATCTATTTTATAATGGGTTGCTTCTTGCGCCTTGCATTTACTGAAACCCTTTTTGTAAGTTCCATAGTTTTAGTTACTATAGAATATTCGTTAGTACCTTTCACACCATAGATTTACTCTTTTGCACCACTTGAAATGGTATATGCGTTATGGGGTTAAAACCCTTTTACATGATCAAATTTTTTTAATAACAAATTACTTCAAATTTTTATTGAATTCAACTAATTGAATGCTACATGACGTCATACGAACGTTATAATCGCGGTCATTTCTATTTAAACTTCTTTGAAAATGTTATTTTTGTTTAGAACATGGTCGATGTTTTCCTGAATCCAAAATTTCATTCGTTAATCACAGCTTTTCTGGCAAAATTAATGCAATTATTCTCATAATAATAGAGTTGTGCGCATATATTTGAAGTTGTTACAAAATAAGGACGCATATTTAAAAAAAAAAAGCGTACGAGTAGCAGATAGTTCTAAAAATTTATTTTTTGGGCATTATTTAAACTGGTTTCGTTAGCAAGTTTGTGATAAATTTTCACGTAGGGACTTGGAAGAGTATTGAATGCGCTTCGTTGAAAGTGGAATTCTAGTTTAATAACAATAAATTTAGTTCAAGTAATTGAATTCAATAAATATTTGATAGCGTGAAATGGCCTTTACACTTGATTTGGGAAGTTCAGTGCTAATATACAGCTGGAAAAGAAATGTTCCGCGCCACCTATAATTGATTGCTAGAGACGTGCAAGATTCGCGTTATTATTTGGCGGCATGCTAGACTTCTCTGCCCTATCCCTACATGAGGACAATTCGTATTTACATTGGCTACTGCCAACTTTACGGCATCATTAACACATTCAAGTCTGCACATATTTACTATAATTGAAGACAAGTTAGAAGTGGATAACCTGTATACACCACTATAGGAACGTATATTATGTTGGGTTCTGTATTTCCACTTACCACTCTTCTATTGGCCCACGCCACACTGGGCGTGCGTACTGTGATCTATAACGTTCTGCATTGGTTGGTCATCAGCCACTGGGGTCGCAGAGCTGATTATGCTCCAATCAAATGTCTCTTACTGTGTAAAAGTTTTACAGCCAATCTTGTCCTTTTATAAGGGTATAACAAAAAGTACGTATTTTTGCAGGAAAACTATAACTACTGAGTTGTATTGTTAGCGTATTTCCGCTCATGCTAAATTTCAATACCCTACGAGCGTTCCAGCAAGGTTTCCTTTTGATTATTGGCGGCGTGTGTCTGTGAGAAACATTTTCTTAGTTGACTGGCCAATAAGAATTAAGTTACTCCGATACTGTACGTCTCTGATTCTGGGACAGACATTTAACACGAGTAACAACTAGATCACCCAATCACAAAAGTGGATCTGAGCTAAAGTGTTTTGAAATACAACAGGTCGTGAAATCTTTTCGCGAAATTCGTGTGCCGCTAGGAATTGTTCTCGTAAGATTCTATGAAATACTAGCGGAACAATGGTTGTGTAGCCACGCGAGTCTCATTTTCAAGGACGAAGACATTTTTACACTGGCGTTGCTCGAGCTACACTTGAGCATAGTCCAAAATGTGTTAACCTGCTTGTTATCTCGGCTGTAGATTGGCTGTTCAACTATTGAGCCGTAACTACTGGCTGAAAGCGTGTATGGGGCGTCCCACACAAGTTTTCGGCCAATGACAGAAGACAAGCAGGCGTACAACGTCTTGGAGTTTAGTCTGCAGCTACAAAACAACGCGAATTTTGCACGTCCCTATTGATTGCACATGAAGTGTGTTCACAAGGACAGTCGGCGCATAACAAGAATACACTCCTCAAGAATGGCGCTGTATTCTGTACAGACAGCGTGTATTTTCATCCCATACGTTCTCTTAGCCGGGAGCCACCTTGTAACATTGCAGATTTGCGGGGCTATGTTTACCGTTGATCATAGATATTTTCATTCTAGGGATAGGAAAATTTCGCGTGTTCAATGACCTGTAGGCTACACTCCTTAATCCTTTGTACAGTCGAGCCTCAGATGTCTGTTCATTGGCTGCTGTCACAGTGTTACCACACACCTGGCAGCATGGGATTCGCTTCTTACTCCCTTGCGAGTCTGCTATTGACTCTGAGTCGTCTAGGGCGTGCATAATAAACTCTGATCCAATAGCAAAGGTGACTTCAAAAATACATTAACACTGAATACGGTCTAGAAACAAACTAAAATTACTCACACATGATCTCTATATCAATGAACTTTTAAACTAACCAAAGGTTATACTGTCTATTCGGTTGGTTTCTGTATTCCCATTTACCACTCTTCTATTGGCCTACGCCACACTGGGTGTGTTCACTGTGTCTCGCTTCTAAGAAACACATACCAGTCCGTTGAATTAGATGCCAGTAGGTAGTTTGTAGAGTAAAGTATGTTGTGGAGGGGGGAGTGGAGGTAAGTACTTACGCTCTTGCAGTGACGCACAACACGATGGTTCATAGGAAATGCTTGTTGACGATGACTCTCACATTTCTTCCTACTCTCTCCCTACCACTTATCAGAAACTGTAACTACAAGAAACAACGGGTACTGCCCATGAATTCTCTAGGCATGTATTTGCTTCCTTCCTGAACTGTGTCATAAGAAATCATTTTAAATAAGAATGACTAAAGAAAATACGGTAACCTCACAAACGTAATATTCATTTGTGGTACACTTAAAACATTGAAGTAGGACTAAATGTTATATTCAATCTGAGTCTACGTTATTTTATGGCAGGTAGTAGGCCTACAAATTGAAAACGAAAAATGATGTCTGACATTGATATTTACGTTTGATCATTATTCAGCATAAACGTTTGCTCCATGGATCTCTCGCATTAAAATAATTATGCTATAGAAAATCAGCTAGTTTTTAATTTTTTTTTCACATACTCCACACTGGCTAAAATGTGTAATATTTCGGTTGTTTGATCAGAATGGTGAATTGATTATGATCAACATACCATTATGCATATACTGCAAATGTATTAGAGACTGTAATTCAAATTGAACTATTGGTCGGTCTGGATTGTTTGTGTTTCATAACGTTAAATTATGTCTGATTACTATCTAATATTACACACAAAAATATTAAATTATGAATATGTACCGTTTACCACTTTTAAATAACTTAATATAGATTGTAATACGTATTCGGGTAATAAGTAATTTTATTTTACAACAGTTTGATAACTCGTTAATCAACTCGTTAACTTCGTTTGTAGGGACACATAATGTAGTAGTCAGATCGCTTGCCTTTCACCAGGGCGATCCAAGTGCATGCCGGATTTCCGCATGTGGAACACCTGGCGGAATTTACCTGTTTTTGGTGCGTTCTCTCACGGTAATCCCATTTCCTCCAGCGAAGTATTATCTATATAATATGTTGTAAGATTACGGTCAGAAGTAACTCGTGCAATAGTATTGTAACCTAAGATACGCGACTGTTAAATAAATTTGGGAAGTGCTAACCAAATTTAAAACCGAAATTTGTTACATTGCTACACGTATTAGTGAGTGAGGCCATGTTCCAATGGAATTGGAAGTATTTCGCGTTTAGTATTTTGTAAAGTTTTAATTGGAATACATCGGCATTCATCTGTTAGGAATGCAATACTGCTATTTTCAATTTCTTAACATCTATATTAATATTATAAAGAGGTAATGTGAGTTTGTTTATTTGTTTATGTCTCAGATAATCTCGGAAACTATATGGCCGATTCTTATAATTCTTTCACTGTTAGAAAGCTACATTCTTCCAAATGGACATAGGCATATATCAAGTGTGGCCAATGGGGCCCAGTGGGTAGAGAAATCCCAAGTGGGGCCGCAGTGGCCCAGTGGCTAGAGCGATCCCAAGTGGGACCGCAGTGGCTCAGTGGATAGAGATATCTTAAGAGGGGCCGCAGTGGCTTAATGGCTAGAGCAATCCTAAGTGGGGCAACAGTGACCCAGTGGTTAGAGCGATCCCAAGTGGGGCCGCAATGGCTCAGTGGATATAAATTATATCAAGTGGGGCCGCAGTGGCTCAGTGGATAGAATTATATCAT
The DNA here is from genome assembly GCA_029891345.1 of Dryococelus australis. Taxonomy (NCBI): domain Eukaryota; kingdom Metazoa; phylum Arthropoda; class Insecta; order Phasmatodea; family Phasmatidae; genus Dryococelus; species Dryococelus australis. The sequence continues at coordinate 92,471,038 of CM057005.1, forward strand.
GTGGGGCCACAGTGGCTCAGTGGATGATAATATTATCTAAATATTACAAATTCGCAAGTAGTCGCAAGTTGTTGCAAGTAGTCGCAAGCAGTCGCAGGTAGTCACGGGTAGTCGCAGGTTGTCGCAGGTAGTAACGGTTAGTCGCATGTAGTCACGGTTAGTCGCAAGTAGTCACGGGTAGTCACGAGTAATCGTAAGTAATCATGGGTAGTCCCAAGTAGTCACGGGTAGTCACAGGTAGTCGTAAGTAGTCGCAGGTAGTCACGGGTAGTCCCAAGTAGTCGCAGGTAGTCGCGGGTATAGGCTGTTCACGGTAAAGTGAGCACTTTTAAAAGCCCTCTCATTTGGAATAATAGTCAATAAGTATGTTTTATTACAACCTTAGACGTTATCTTGCGAGTACAATGGAATATACGCACTGTGTTTATTACTTACATGACAATATTTATTTAAAAAGGTGATCAAAGGATAAAATATGGCTGAATTAAAAAAAGTAACTAGGGCCTCAAAAGTGCTCACTTTATCGTGAACAGCCTATAGTCGCAAAGATATAGGTATGTATTTTAATAACTCCATAAAATCTGAGCGAAGCTATGCAGGGCTGTTAGTTTCCCATATAATGGCAACATATGAAGTATTAAATTAAAAATCCAAGAAATCCAGAAAATATTTTACGTTTCGGTACAAAACTTTTTATGATACTATTTTTCTTGGAATTAGCACATAAAAATAAGCACGACCTTTGATATACAACGTGTTTCCGAACAACACCGACGAACTTCGGAAGGTTATTCTTGATTAAAAAATAAGACGAAAATGTCTGTACCATTTATTCCCTAATGTGATTATTCCAGTCATTCAAGGCGCGCCGGCAAATTTTTTTAGGTGGTGACGCGAAGCGTCACGCATCAGCGAAGCTGGGAGTTTCCCCATAAATGATTGTCATGTGTAGTCTATTTGCATTGAGAATTAATGTGTGTGTGTGTTTTACAATTTATCATATTTTTGTACTGATTGTACTATTATTGTAGTATTGTCAACATATTTTCGCACTTGAGTCCTGGATGGTTATCATTCAGGCTGTGGAGAGTTTTCAGGCTTTTGTGGATGATAACTAAAAAACACACATACCGTAATTGTAAACATCCCGACTGTGGGCACTTTTCAGGATATTTGGGATGTGAATGTTGGTACAAAAATCCGTAATAGTAACCACTCCTACAATATATACTTTTCAGGATTTAGTGACGCAGTGCTTTGCTAATAAAACCGGAACGGTTACCATTCCGGATCTTTCTGCGCAAGTATGGATGCAAAATTTCCGGAATGGTAACCATTCTGTATGGATACTTCTCAGTCACCACTCTGTATGCATATAACAGAATAGAAGAAAGAATTCGCATACCAGAAACATATTTATGTTTCTAAAAATGTTTTCGTGCCTCTTTCATTTATGGTTGTTTATGCCTTCTAAGTAGGCCTATTAGGTACATGGCAACGTTAATTGTTACCTTTGGTTTGGAAGGCTGCACAGTGAGGCTTGAAATTAAATAGAGCAGAGCTACCCAAATCGTTTAGCCAATTGTGTGACATTTGTAAAATGTTGTGAACAAAGTACATTTCTCTTTCTCTTTCCGGTCACACACACCACGTCTCATCACTACTGCAATGAAATATTTTCTTCCCACTTTGTTGTTGATGTAAGAAATAAACTTGCTTGTTATTTGTATCGCCATAATATATAAGAAGCTTCATTTTAATAACATCCAAAGCCATAGTTTATTGCTTCATAAGAAATACAGTTAAATGCCTTATATCAGGTACCACAATTAAAAAAAAAACATACATATCAAACACTGTAGTTATATCGTTCCTTGACTAATTTTAATGCAAAATATATATTTATATATTTGACTACAAAAACACTAATTATGGAGAATATAATTTTAACGAATGACTAAAACGATTTTTATTTACAGAAATACCAATTTTTTTTCAAGGTATGGTATTAATTACATTTCTAAGCTAGGCGAACTGTAACATTTTAATTTCTTACTTATTTATTTTCTTTGGCTCTTTCTTGTGCCTCCAGTATGTACGGTGACTCCCGTACACGCATTCCTCTGCTTATACGACTGCCTGCCAATTCCGGTAACAAGCATTCTGTATAAAATTAACGCAGCTTGGGGAACATATTGTCTCTCCAGAATTCGTCGTCTCTTAGTTCTCTGATTATTTGGATCCCCCTATCGCAACATATCACACAAGTTCCTGTCTGCTATGTGAAGCTGCCCCTGTATTTGGTATCAACACTTGTGCGATTTCTTAAATTGCAGTTTCCCATTTCTTGCTTCAATAACGAGTTTCTTAGACTTTGCTGCTTCTCGAATACGCATACAGCCAATAGGCAAAATATGCATTAGTAGTGGGACAGACCATGTCACATGAACCACGTCCGCCTTTACAAGAGAAAGGTTAATTTACGCGATAGGCAAATCGTACAGGCACTCGACTTTCCTGACGTCTTTATAATTGAATGAACGTGTATATAGAGACAAATTCGGTACACTGTTTTTTCTCCCTTGTGGTCGAAATGGCCGTATTCGTTGTATTTTGCTATGCTAATATTGTAAGAATGTTAGTAAATTAAGGCATTATTATATACCACATTTCACAAAACGTGCTTTGATTTGAAAACAAAAGAAAATGTCTGCTGAAATGTGTGCAAACTATTAATTCTCATTAACGAATTATTTTCTTTACATAGGCTACTTTCACATATTTTCTGATTTGAAAAAAAATTTAGGCCTAAGTTTATTTTTTTAATTTTTTTCGTTTTGTATACTGAATACGCAAACAAAATAAAAAAGATCAGTTACTCTAGACGACTTATAAATCTTGCTTTTGTCTGTTATTTGAGATTTATCACAGTAATAAAAACGTTTCATTAATTTTATAACATGTATTTAGATGTCTGTGTCAACAGTTTTGTTTGACATGATAGCTAAACAGCACATCGCTTTACAATATTTTTTCTTTACACACTGAACACTCATCTTACAGTTATTCGAATTATCTTGGGAAAGAAAACACAAGATTACAGGATGTACTACAAATAAAAACACTACTCTAAATGCCATCATTCGTTTAGCCTGTCTTAAGGTATAGTTCAATTCATTTGGAAATTTGAAAAGATTGTTTAGTTATTTCAAGGTACCATGGCTTTTGAAAAATTTGAAGTGTGGAGACAACGTTTACCAAATGCTCAAAACACAGCGAATATTTGCATCATTGGCCGGTCCCGAGAACTGTCTGGAAGGAAGGTGGCAGTTTCCCCATCACTTCACGTACAAGCAAGTTACCTGGCTCTGAGACCTCAGGTGGCCTATCGTTAGGCAGTTTGGTCTCTACCCACCACACACCTCTCAACACCATGTCTTCCTCTGCGAGCCCACCACACACCTCTCAACACCCTGTCTTCCTCTGCGAGCCCACCACACACCTCTCAACACCCTGTCTTCCTCTGCGAGCCCACCACACACCTCTCAACACCCTGTCTTCCTTGCGAGCCCACCACACACCTCTCAACACCCTGTCTTCCTTGCGAGCCCACCACACACCTCTCGACACCCTGTCTTCCTCTGCGAGCCCACCACACACCTCTCAACACCCTGTCTTCCTCTGCGAGCCCACCACACACCTCTCAACACCCTGTCTTGCTCTGCGAGCCCACCACACACCTCTCAACACCCTGTCTTCCTCTGCGAGCCCACCACACACACCTCAACACCCTGTCTTCCTCTGCGAGCCCACCACACACCTCTCAACACCCTGTCTTCCTCTGCGAGCCCACCACACACCTCTCAACACCCTGTCTTCCTCTGCGAGCCCACCACACACACCTCAACACCCTGTCTTCCTCTGCGAGCCCACCACACACCTCTCAACACCCTGTCTTCCTCTGCGAGCCCACGTAGTTCCACGACGAGCCACACTGGCGAGGAGTGCGCCACTTCTCAGGAACTATCTGCCAATTAATAGTTTCTCAGTCGTATTCCCATTATATGTTATTTGAGCTCGATGATCAAATGTGTTATGAAATGCGCAATGTTTCTCCCATGTTGCTGTAGCTTTGTTTCTTTGTAATCTTTTCCCATTACTTTGCAGCTGCTACTCTTACAAAAGCGAAAAATTCAAAGATTCAAGGGTTATGGAAGTGTCGAATTTTTTAAGTATTCTGGACGGAAATTAAAAAAATACCTGAAGTACGGCAAATAACATAGTTTAACAGCTTACAGAAAACTAAAATTCATGAGAAAACTTGTACTCAGTTCATGTTTAAGTTGAAAAAAATTGATATAATTTTTTCTAAACCATAAAAAAATTAGTTTAAGAGCTGATAAATACTATTTTTAACCTCCAACTATCAAATTATTGTAAATTTAATCAAGTTAATAAGCAGAAACCTTCAATCATGAGAAAAATAATTAAGGAAACTACCCCCTTAAGAAATATCTTTAGTCTGTGTTTCCAGCCTGAGGGGAATTAACTTTAACACTTTGAGTGCGGTGCAGGTTTAATGGCAATCCAGACAAGCTGGAAGAGAGTCTCCTATATTCATGACTGTTTCACAATCAGTTCTGCTGTTCTCTATGTTCCCACTCACAGCCATCCTATTGGTCCATACAATAAACAACTTTCATTACTGGCTGGTTCTTTGCCAATATAATGCCAAGTTGAAAGTGTTAAAATCAATTCTTCTTTCCTATGTAAAATAATGTACAATCCATCCTGTTTATTTCAGACCCGATGAGGGTGATTGAGGTGAATATGGGGTAGGACGGGGGAAACGGAAGATCCTCGAGAAGACCCGCCGACCAACGGCATCGTCCAACACGATTCCCGCATGCGAAAATCCGGAGTGACCCAGCTGGGGATTGAACCCAGATCGCCTTGGTGGGAGGCGAGCGTACTAACCGCTCAGCCACCGTGGGCACCCTCGATGTTAAGAGCCGCCCAAATCTGTTCACGCGCTTATTTTCCCATGGGTCGTGTGGCGCTGGTTTAACCAGAGGGGTTGGACAGTACACCTCTCCGCGGGTGGAGGGGGAGGGAGGGAGTGCAATTAGGCCTGTCCACCCCCCCCCCCCAACCATTTAGTTAGTGCAACTAAATATATAGGTTTGGCTACACGTACATTAAACAGTTTGGACTGACATAAAAGAATTTACAAGTCCGACCTAGTTTCGTACCTAGATCACCTGCGTCCGAGCAGTACACCTTAGTATTTTTTTCTTTTCTTAATTTTAATTCAACCAAATTTCGAACCTAGGTAACCTGCGTCCGAGCGCTAAGTCTCAGATTTTTTTTAAAACCTTCATTTGACGTTGTTGTGATATTTTTGACGTTGACGAAGCTCTAGTGAGACCGACTTGTTGAGTAATTCCCAGTGCTACAATCGAACTGAGCATCCGCCACGTCGGAGGCACCGGGGCGCGAACCCGCGACCCTCCGACTACAAGTCAGCCCCCCTACCCCTGAGCTATGAGGGCAACTAATGTAACAAGTGATTACACCGAAAGGCTTTTAAATAGATTTTCTGCAACTATTGGGCAACGTGTGCAAACCAATATTTCAGGTTTTGCAGTTTTACTTATCAGTTTCTTGTTGCATTGTTTTATTAATGTGTTTATAGGATTGTTAAGCATCTATAGATGAACTAATAAACACGGTTACTTTCCTAATTGTCACAAAAAAATAGAAGAAAAAAAACTCTCGAGCTGTGCAGTCAAACGAGTGGCCAAATAAATATATTCAGCTGATTCAACGTATTATTAAGTTGACAGTCAAATTTCTTTGGCCCAACACAGAGATTTTGTTTATTCAAACATATATTTTGTTTTTGTTAGGCTAACAAAAGTAATTTTGTTGCTTTTCAAATTTTGTTTGCGCAACGATATATTTTGCCAGGCAACTTGGTTTTATACAAACAAATATTTTGTTCGATTTTCTCTCAGTGTACTTACTATAACGTTAAAAACTAAAAGAACTCAACAATAACACTAGCTTTCCACTCCCCTTACTTACTTTGATTTGCTATTTATAGAGACTTGCATAATTCGCGTTGTTATTTGAGGACACGTTAAACTTCAAACACATGTACCTTTGCAGTAAGTTTGTCATTGGACAATACTTTATATGACACGTCCTATGTAACTTTCCCGCCAGTAAATGAACACTTCATAATTGTGTAGTCCAATCACGCGCAGTTCAGTCGGAAAGGTTGTGGCTTCGCATCCATGCAGCAGCCGATCGAGAAACTATGTCGGCTTGAATATGTACAGCATTGTGGAGTTTAGCCTGACCCCAAATAATATCGCGAATTTCGCAGGTCTCTAAGTGATTAATATTCTGTCCCTAGGACCCGTCGTCAAGGTTATAGAGGGGCGACCACAAGTCATTTGTTTTTCAGTGGAACGAGAACTATGGACAAAGCTGTTCAGGCCGCTCATTTTTTATACTGAGTTATTTCGTAACACTTTTTTAAAACCATATTTCGCCGGTGAAGAATTTGGTTTTCACTGTCGATAAAACAGAGTAATTTAAAACATTGGTGACCACAAGGGGGAGGGGGGAAGGGAAATTTGAAAGTTTCGCAAATTCATTCGAAGCTTCATAACTACCGGTTTACTTCCACCCGCCTTTTGAAATTGAATCGCAATGTATGTGACACGCCTTGGATCACTCCGTGACATAGGAAACCTGCAAGACAGTAAGGACGATTACCGAGCTACTTTGGCCTGGGGCGCACCTAGGTTCTATAAGGCGGCAGAAAATACTAATTAACTGAGGCGCTAGTATACTGACAAGTATTTGTATGCCGTCTATCTTGACACTGAACCATAACGGGGCAGGGACACCTGAATTTTGTGAAGAATTCCGTTCCCGCTGTATTTCAAACACTTCATTTCAGATCCACGTTCGCTATTGTGTGGTTTTATTTACCACACTCCTTAGAAGTGGATTGAAGCGATTTGGGAGGCCCTTAACGTCGAGGTCTTGAGAGCCGATTAGGGTGAAGTAAGGTGAGTATGGAGCAACGCTGGAACGCATTAACCGGGGGGGGGGGGAACCCGCCGACCAGCGGCATTGTCCGACACGATTCCCACATGCGAAATACGCTCCATAGGTGCATGCCCACTAGACGCATACCTTCAGTGCCAGAGTACCTGATTGGTACAGTCAGGCAACAAAATGTATTCCCTATAAAGTGACACCCATAGTGAATTACCAAAGGAAAACGGCAGGTGTCAACCCATAGGTAGAGACCTGCAAAATTCGCGTTATTATTTGGAGACACAAACTTTAAACACGTGCGCCTTTGCAATACGTTTGTCATTGGACCACAATTTATCTGTCACGCCCTGGGTAACTCTGAACCAATAAATGAACGCTTCACAGTTGTGTGCCCCAATCACGTGCACTTCAGTTAGAAAGGGCGTGGCTTCACATATATGCAGCAGCCAATAGAAAAACGACGCAGGCTTCGGTCTATACAGTGCTGTGAGATTCACCCTGATTGCATATAATAACGCGAATTTTGCAGGTCTCTAACTATAGGATATTTAAGTCTTGCCTTTGTGGAAGTCTTTATACGAAAATATGTATCCATAATAATTAGAGATGATGGATTATCGCGGGAAAAGTTGACTGTTCACCAGGATTCGACGTACTGTACACACGTACGACTGTTGTCTTTCCTTATTGGCTGTTATTCATGTATGATGCTACTACCCCATTTCACCGGGCCAATGAGGATTCTGATACTATGAGGCAGAACGTTCGTGATTGGCCTGCAAACAACCTAGCCGAGTCAAAACCTTGTTCATCCAATTATGAAATGATAAACTTCTTATTAGAGTGTTATAGAAAGTATGTTGGCTCGCGATTTTCCATCATCTGTAATAATAATATAAAATGATAGTGAAAAGAAACTTTCAGGCCGTGTTACAACTAATTTTGTTCTGGTTTATTTTTGAGGTTTGCGTTTTGGATTTTGTAATGTTTTGATTGGAACACGGTTTACCATGCATTTTGCCAAACGTTTGGAAAATCAGCCAATGTATGACGTGTTTGGTTGTTTCCTACACATGCCATTTACCACAATCGTTTTATACTTCTGTTAAAATAACTCAACCTTATCATTGGTTAAATCGAACTAATATTTAATTTATAATTAATATGAATAAAAATAGAGAGAAATCAGGTATGTTAATACGCAGAGAGCGCACGAGAGTTGTCCGTTTGGTGTAAGTTTCTAGACTTGGTTAAGCTTTGTTTGTTGAGGCGGAGGAATACACTGGAAGTAGAACTTACAGCAGGGCTTCAGAAAAGTTGGAAGCAACTGCGTGAATGTACTATACGACGCGAAAAACAATAGTGTCTCTACAAATGGCACATTATTCCCCGATACGAATGCTCGACTTACAGACGTAGATTTACTGCGCATATTCGTGCCCATTCGCGACCAGCTTCGCGTGTACAGTGTATCCACGGTTACTTTCAACTTTTCTGAAGCCCTGCACAAGTTCAACCTCCAGGATGTTACTCCGGCTCGTGCAAACAAAGCTTAACCGAGTCTAGAAAATGAGTCCATTGTGTGTGAGCGGTTAGCCCGCTCGCCATCCACCAAGGTGATCCGGGTCCAATTCCCTCCCGGGTCACTCCGGATTTTCGCATGTGGGAATCGTGCCGGATGATGCCGTTGGTCGGCGGGTTTTCTCGGGGATCTCCCGTTTCGCCCGCCCTTTCATTCCGGTGCTGCTCCATACCCACTTCGGTAGAGACTCGGAAATTTTGCGGATTCATTTGAGGGCAAGTTTAACTTCAACCACATATACATGGAAGTATCTGCTTCTATTGGACCACAGTTTGTTAGACACACTTCGGACCACGTTCAACCAATAACGAACCTGCTAATAAAACAAGGACTGAATCACGTGCTACCTGATCTAGAGTTAAAGTGGAGCAACATCCAACGAACAACTTAAATAAGCTCGAATACACGAGGGATTGTGGAGTCTAGCTTGTTGCGGAATGAATCCGCGAGATTTCTGGGTCTCTACTCATCGGATCTCAAGACCTCGCTGTTAAGAGCCGTCAAATTTCTTCACAGGAGTCTACAAAATTACACCAAAGGGACAGCGCACCGCACTCGAACGCTATCAGTTTAATCATATTTTGTATAAGAACTCTTTCTTACTAGGCATTGCTAGAGACCTGAGAAATTCGCGGATTCGATTTGAGACAGAATAGAATTCAAAACACGTGTGTTTATATAACTTCCGCCATTGGTACACACGGTGTTTGACACCGCCTGGAGAACGCTGGCACAATAGTCGCCTTCCACCGTGACAGCAGATAACTAAATGTGCAGTTAATATCGGCATATTTGTACACAAGACTGTAGAGTATCTTGCGCGTCACTGAACGCGAATTTTTCAGGTCCCTAGATATTACCAATACACATATTTTATTTCAATTTTTGTTCACGTTAATTATTAATGATCTATTATAACTAGGGACCTGCAAAATTCGCGTTATTATTTGAGGACATGTTAAACAAAACACTTTTCCTTTGCAATACGCGCGTCATTGGAACATTCTTTATTTGACACGCCCCCGGGTCCCTCTGCGCCAATAAATGTACTTCATAACTGTGTGCCCCAATCACGCGCAGTCCGCTCCGAAAGGGCGTGACAACATTTATGCAGCAACCAATGGAGAAACGACACCGGGTCAAGTATATTTTAGCTTGATGTAGAAAATAACGCGAGTTTTGCAGGTCCCTAATTATAACTTATACATAGAATAAAGGTAAAAGCTCTTTATAACTAAAAATAATATGGTTTTAGATGACATATTTATGTAAAAATCAATAACTTCTCACATAGGGTGATTTTCCAAAGGTTTGTTTCGGAAAGAATGAAGAAACTGCGTATAGGCTACAACGGTGGATCGAAGCTGCCGACGAGGCCATGGAAATTTTCCGCGCTGACAAAAACAGCCGACCATCGCCAACGGGAAAAACAAATAAGTCGGCGGGGGAGAAAAAAAAATCACAAAAGGCGAGTGATAAAAGGAAAAAGGGAGCTGACAATTGCTGATCTCCTCACACAGAGTCAAGGACAACCTCCAGCTAGTCATTGCGGTTTTTTCACACTCCCCCCGTAGGTGAAGGGGGGCAGTGGGGGTGATGGAGGGATGCTAAATTATTCCTCGGCGATAGATCATGGCAGGCGGCGAAGTGAGGTCGGAACGACAGCTAGCTGTTTACGACCTGAATAATTGATGCGTGCAACGTTGCTAGCTGGCTCGTGCCGTCCTGTCGGGCTGAGACGTTTCCGCAGCTCCTTGGCTGCCCTGTAGGCAGGATAGGAACATTTCGCGAGTTCAATTACGTGTAGGCTAGACTCCACAGTCCTGTGTACACTCGAGCCTCAGATGTTTGTTCATTGGCTGCTGCCCCAAACAGTAACCAGCGTTACTACACACCTGGCAGTGTGACACTCGCTACTTGTTTCCTTGTAAGTGTGCTATTGATCAAGAGTCATCCAGGGCGTGTCCAGTGAACTGTGATCCAATTACAAAGGTTACTTCAGTGTATATGTGTTGGACTTCTATCTTGTGCTGAAATTAATTCGCGAAATTCTCCTATCCCTACCTGTAGGCTGTTCACGATAAACTGCCCCCTTTTGAAAGTCCTGCTCAAGTGAGTGGAGATATTTGGGCGGCTCTTAACAGCGAGGTCTTGAAGATCTTGAGAGCCAATGAGGGTTATTGAATTGATTATGGAGCGGCACCGAAATGAGGGGGCGGGAGGAAACTGGACATCCCCGAGAAAACCCGCCGAACCAACGGCATCGTCCGGCACGATTCCCCACACGCGAAAATCCGGTGACCAGGGCCGGGTAATGAACTCGGTAAAGCGTTACTGTACTCGCGTAAAAAGATGACGTTTGAGATTGGCGATCAGATTCGGTTTTATCGGAAGTCGGTTGGCACGACTGGAAACATGCATATTCATGGACATCTCGAGCTATTTTACAATCCTCAATGAAGAGGGAATTTTATTTTGTTTTATATGTTGCGTTTTATGCATTCCTATTGCGCGTGCGAAGTAAATGAAAAAGTACGAATGAAGTGCATTGTTAATCGCTCAGCCACCGCGGCCTCTAAAGCCCTGCTCAAGATCTACTTGTTTTCACTTCGTGTATTACTCCACTACATGTAGCTTTAACATTACCGTGGACCTGATTTCTTTATTCGTGCGTCGGCCAAGTGAAACTTCCAAATTATCAGAAAATGGAATATTTGACAATTTTGTTTTATTATAAGCTTTAAAAAAAAAAAAAAAAAAAAAAAAAAAGAGAAATAATTTCAATATTCACACATGTTAACGTAACATATTCAAATCAACGTTTGGACATGGAACTAGTATACTTCACTTGTGTCGTTACCAACTTTACTGGGTGCACACTGCAGACCAGTCTGTGTGCCTCTGTAAATAATGCGCAGTTACGGGCAGTAACATTTTTCAAATGCTGATTCCAGAAGTGCTCACTTTACCTTGAACGGCCTATTTAGACTTTTCACGGTAAAGTGAGCACTCTTGAAAGCCCTGCTTAAGGTCCACTTGTATGCATGTCATGCATTCTTCCGCCTTATGTAAAATTAACATTTCCATGGGCGTCATCACTTTATTCATGCGTCGGTCAAGTGAAACTGTGGAATTTTTAGAAAAGTAAATATTTTATAACTCTGCTCATTTTTACACATAGATGCATTAAAAAAAAATAAAGCGAAATTAATCATTTAAGTCATCGAAAATGGTTACCTAACACTTTTTATTCGATGTTAAGATGTTGAACTACTTCCAATCCATCGTTACCAACTTTACTGGGTGCATGTTTTTCAGTGCGCCCGTTAAAATATATGCAGGTAGGAGCAGTGACTTTTTTCTAAGGTGGACTTCGGAAGAGCTCACTTTATCGTGATAAGCCTTTACCAGGACGTATTCTGCGAGCACGACGCTTAAGCCGATTTCTTATGGAAGAGTTTGGCTTAGGGAATTTCTACCGCCAAGTGCGCAATGTTCCGAACGGTAAGATTGAATTAGCATTTAAAGTTACATGAATAATAAAAGAAAAAGATTCTACTTAGCACTGGAGTTTTTTATATTTGATTTATGATCATTGCAATTATGTTTTTTTTTTAAGTAGAAAATAGAGAAAATCTCGTACACATGCGACTCTAACGCTTACCTAGAGGCGAAAAATTTTGGCTGCCAAATTTTATCACTGATCTTTCCAACCTGCATTAGAAGCAACCTTAAGCCCTTGCCACAATGCCAAATTTTCACCTTCAACTATATTTTACGGTAAAATTTCGAAGACAAAATACGGCCAACGTATTTTTACTTCCAACAAATTTTGTCAAATAATTTTGAATGTGTTGGAAAATGTGTCACACTGTCAAATATTTTCACTGGAAGAATCCAATTTGAATTGTTATTCAAAAACTATTTTCACAGTGGGATATTGCTTTTATTTTTCCATGCACTCAATTACGGGAAAAAATTTAAGAAATGTTGTAATTAATTTTTCTCTTCTTTACTAAAATCAAATGTTATTTATCAGATATGTTTCCAGCACAATGAAATTTAACGCGTCTGAGTTTGTAATATTATGTGCAATATACACTTAAAATAGCATTCAATCCCAAACAGCTTCTACATAAATTAATTATTTTCGTAACTTGCTTCGTTTCCAGTAATTGTTCCTTATTTTCAACTACATAGGTCGTTGATTAACAGTTTCTTGACTTCCATTTTGTCGTGCACGATTCTGTTTGGCTGAGACCGTCACACATCAATGCAATTTCAGAACCGGTCCAATCTGCAAAAGTTTGATGGAAACTGAAGCCATCCAACTTTCTCAGACAGATCTAGCGGCGTTTATGATGTTTCGATGACGTCATAACTGACCAACTTTATTTGAACAAACTTATAGGAACCAGTTACACGGAAAAATTTGACAGTGTGAGTAGAATTATTATGTCGGTTCTGGTGCATCTGCGTCATGGCGCGGAGCACCGGAGCCGATCGTCGCCGTTTTGGAATTTCCCTTTTCTCCCTTTCTCCTTAATAATTCCCCTATTGCCCCACAAAATCAACTAAATTTCCCTAAAAATTTCCCTTTTTCTCTGAACATTTCCATTTTCCTTTAAAAAGTTCCATTTTTCCCAAAGCAAGAAAGGCGGACTCATGTCTCTGGAGAGGTAGACTCGGGACTCCAAGCCAGGAGCGCAGGACACAGGACTCAGGCCTCAGACCCTATAACTTTGATCTTGAAAACAAAATATCCCAAAAATTTATAAAAGTCAGCAAGCATATTATGTTACTGACTAATAGCATCATATTGGATGCATATGACCTTGACGACATAACCTTGAATAACCTTGAAAACAAAACCTTAAAAACTGCATAAAAGTCAGCAAGCATATTTTGTTACTAACTACCACCACCATATTGTATGCAGGTGACCTTAACTTTGATCCAGTGTCCTTGAATGTCCTTGAAAACCAAAGCCCGAGTAAAAATGCATAAAAGTCAGCAAGTATATTTTGTTACTGACTACTACCACCATATTGGATGAAGGTGACCTTGACTTTGACCCAGTGTCCTTGAATTACCTTGAAAACAAAAACCCGAGTAAAATAACACAAAAATCAGCAAGCATATTATGTTACTGACTACTACCGCCATATTGGATGCAGGTGAACTTGACCCCATGACATTGAATACAAAAATCGAGGAAAAATTCATAGAAGTCTGCAAGCATATTACAACACTGACTACTACCACCATATTGGACGGAGGTGACCTTAAATTTGACCCTATGAACTTAAATAATCCTAAAAACGAAAACGTCATAAAAATCCATTAACGTCAGCAAGCATATTACATTACTGACTACTACCACCATATTGGGTGAAGGTGACCTTGACCCTGTAATCTTAGATGACCTTGAAAATAAAAATGCGAGAGAATTTCATTTATAGTCAACGAGCATATTAAATTACTGACTAATACCAATCAATAGTTCCATCAATCAGTACCGCAATCACCACCGAAATCGCAATCAGCACCACAATCTTTAATTAATATTTTGTATGCAGTCAAATACCCATGCCGTTTTAAATACTTAAGTCTTTATTGTCATTCTAAATTCTGATGTTTATGTTAATAGGCAAGTGCTCACAGCAGCGCTTTAAAGTTGTGAGCGATACGACACACAAAATTAAAGAAAAAAGCAATTATTGTATAATAATGTATTATTATTGTGTAGTTACAGTTTCAGAAGAAACCAGTTCATCACATCATGCGTATCTCCCCAGTTCCTTCAGGTGCATAACTATTGAATATACTCAACAATGCGCATGTCATACCCGCGTTTGTGAAGGTCGAACAAGTGTGAGTCTATCAACAAGTTAATTCGGGTCTTCGGTAAACATGTAGTCAGTATTATCAGAGTCTTCTGCCTTCTCAATTTCACTCGTTGCAGCAAATGTGTTGGAAAGCGCGTGTCAGGACATCGAGAAAATCGCCATCATCGTCTTCATCATCACTGTCTTCATGTTCATTTTCATCTATTCTGTCTTCATGACCGCCTTCACTTCCTGTTTCATCCTCATTATTATATTCACTTTTCTTTGCAGCAGGAGTTGTATGCTCATCAGTATTTACGGCCGACGACCGTTTATTTTGAAGTTCGTTGACTTCACGCGAACATCTTGCAAGTGTACATTCTGTGCGAACCGACTGTACGGCACTCATTCCGTCTCCAGCGTTAACTGTCTCATCATAATCACCTATCGAATCGGTACCCATCGTTAAAGCAAGAGGTATTGCAGGCATCACTTGCTGACTCCCAGTAGACGGATCCTTGCAGATCTCGGTATGATCTTTCAATGTATCGCCTTGCACAGACTGCATGTGACCAACGTCGTGTTGCTTCATCGTGCGAAAATGACTCGTACAGACCGTTCTCTCATGCCGACGAGCATTTTGACCAGAGGTGAAAACTCGATCGCAGAATCGACAATGTAGACAGCCAAGTAGCGATGATGTAGGTCGCAGATCCATGTTAGTTAATGTCAAATGCAGACCTTCATTTTCGCAATTCATCTTCGTCGTATGACGACAGAGTACTTCCAAATCTATGTTCACTTTGTGGTGTCAGAATGTCAACTATCATTTTTCTATATAAATGCGGTTCTTTTAGCAGTAAAGAGTATAGCTCGTGCCCATAAAAGGCTTTCCACTATAATATTTATATCTAAAAATGTGGGAGCACTCTGATGAAACCCGTATACTCGTTCGCCGTAGAAGAAACACACGTAGATAATTATAGATGCACACATATAAAAATATACAATAATTTTAATTTTATTTTATAAGTGATTATGTATAGGTATATAAATATGTAAATACTAAATTATTTTTAATAATTCAATTCATAATTTGTTTAAATTAATTCTGTACGTTATTATGCATAGGTATATAAATATGTAGATATAAATTTGTTTATAATTAAATCTATACATAATTTTATATATATATATATGTAAATATGGGGGTATAAAATCATCTGAACTTAATTTTATACATAAATATACATATGTATAAATATGTAAATATTATTTTTTAAATTTTATTCTATTCATATTTATGAATATATAAATATGGGAATATAATAAGGTTTAAATTAATTTTATACCTAATTGTGTTTATATAAAAATGAGAAAATAAAATTAATTTTAATTTATTTAAAAACAAGTATATTTATTATATGGGAATATAAAATTGTTTTAAATTAATTTTATACGTAATTGTGCATATATATGGTAATACAAAATTATTTTTAATGAATTTTTACATAATTATGTAGAAATAAATACGAGAAAATAAAACTATTTATAACTGATTAATTACGTACTTATGTAGAGGTATATAAATGAGAATTGCGCCACGCTATGTGTTTGTAAGTGGTGGTTAATTCGAGGGAGGATAAGTGTGGATAATAAGAGATGATACGCGCGTACCTAGTGTGTAATATGGCGAAGTATGTCCTCGTCAAATACCGCCGGCCGTAGTGCTGCTCATCAATATTGTCGAGCCTTCACTCCGCAATCTCTGGTGGAGCCGAGCAAATGTCGCACAGTAGTGTTGACGACTCGCTGTATAGTGCAGCTAGACACGAGGTGCATATTGGCTATAGTCTATTCGCGGTTTCTTCTCACTTTTCCAATCAAACCAATGCATGACTTTCGTTAAAATGAAGTTTTACCAACATTTTATTTATAGATTATATTATTTCATTCATAATAAGTATGAATGAAAGTCGTGATAAAACGTGTGTGTTGGCAGCGCTTAGTAAGAAATAGTTCTCAAGCGAAATAGTCTCACAATTGAGTGTGCACGAATTTGGTGCGTTGACCTTTGATGTTAATTTCGAGACGTGGTAAAGCTTGGTTTGTATGAGCCGAAGGAATATCGTGGAAGTAGAACTTGAACAGGGCTTCAGGAAAAGGCGAAGTAACCGTGGATGGATTGTATATCCGCTCGTGTAAAACGTTCCGTGCTTCCACAAGCGGCTGCAGTCGAATACTGACTTCCCAGCAGACAAGCTCACCTCCACGCGAGCACCGTTTACATTCTCACCTGTGTCCTCTGACACCTTCGTGGCGCACGTGTCCGGAGTGTTGCCTAAGCCAGCAGGGGTACACCGCACCTCAGAAATTTCGAGCGGCGTTTTCTCAGAAGAGCGGTTTATCCAAACGAGTTCAGATTATCTGACCTTTTGACGTGAATACGTCATTAAATTTGCAACCATAGTGGGAGGAAATCCAGAGAATCCGATGGTAACCAAACCGGAGGATACAGTTTGGCATTGCAGCTCCGAATCTATAGTCTACATTCAAAATTAAATTACGTCCAACACTCGATTGCCAAAGGATAAAAGAATATGTTACTTTGAGTGAGGACTGCGAAGCATCGCGCGCGTTGGGCCAGGGAGGGGATGGGGGGTGGGGGGTGGGGGGCAATTTTGAGTTCTTTTCGCCGCGTCTCATAACTTCCGCGTAGTATAACTTTTGACTAGGAGAAGCTAGGACGCTCGTTTGGATTCCAATCGATAGATCTCGTCAAGATAAATCGATTGCGCGTATAAAAAAAATTGTGTGGCGTGGTTATGGTGAAATTAATTGTTCGAGTTTAATGCAAGGAATTAAGAAAACTTAACAGAATGTCGGCCAGGTCGAAATACAGAAATCGTGCACGGTTCGAAAGAGCATCTCAAAATAAATCCAGTGATCCCCATAAAACCCCATATGATCGAGTGAAGCGGTGCCAGGAACGTAAAATAAACATCAAGGCGTCCGAGTGCGTCAACGTAGACGTATTCACGCAAAACAAACGGTCGTGTCCACAAAGCAGCCATACCCTATCTCTCCTGCAGTTTTGCCACGATGAGTAATGAGTTGCCTCGGATTTTTCATTGCCACCTATATTTCCAGGGATACTTGTGCATATCGGGTGGCTCGGCTACCCCTACTTAGGCAATGGAGGGCGACTATTTGACGAACCGCTTATCAACAGATTTACAATCCTAGTTTTATGGAACACGATTGCGATTTTTTTTGTCGCTGCACCTCAAGTACTTCCAGATATCTGCACGTTCATGCATTTCAAACTTTTGTTTCCAAGGCCACAAACCTCCCTTAATATTCGCCACGCGATAGTGCCTGTCAATGCACACCCCACCTTATTTTTGTAAGGTATCGCCTCCAGGAGTTTATCACATGAATCCTGGTTAACGTCGTGTAGTTATGTGCTACGCTTGTGAAATGCCTATGTTAACTGTACCGAGATATTAAGGAATTAATTCGTATATAGGCTATTCACGGTAAAGTGAGCACATTTGAAAGGCCTCTCATTTGAAATAATAGTCAATAAATATATTTTATTTTTGCCTTAGACCAAAATTCGGAGTGCGGTGGGATGTATACACGGTGTTTATTATTCACATTACAATATTTATTTTAAAAGGTGGTTAAATGATAAGAAACGGCTGAAAGTAGAAAGTAACTAGGGCGTTAAAAGTGCTCACTTTACCGTGAACAGTCTAGAGTTACTGTTCCTTATGAGCTGCTGACATAAATTTATTTTGTTAACGAATTTGCATTTACAGGTAGAGCATTTTTTTTTCTTTCGGTGGCTAGTTTCAAAACTGTTCAATTGACGTGGATTGACTGTATTTTCAAAAAACTTTACTTTTTTACTTATTTTTTCAGTCATAAGTTCTTAACAATTTAATAGTCTATATACATAGTGGTATAGGCTGTTCACGGTAAAATGAGCCCTTTTGAAAGACCTGCTTAAGATATACTTATATGCACGTTGTGTAGGCTGTCATCTTATGTTATATTAACATTGCCATGACACCCATCACTTCATTTATGCGTCGGTCGAGTGAAAATGTAAAATTATTAGAAAAGTAAAAATTTAAAAAATCTGGTAATTTCTACACTTTGACGCATAAAAAAAAAATAGAAAGCTGTATAAATGATATAAGTTATCACAGTTGGTTACCTAATACTTTATATTCAACGTTAAGATATGGAACTACTTTTCCTGCCATTGTTGCCAACTTTACTAGGCGCATGCCACTCAGTGCGCCCGTTAAAATGTATGCAGGTAAGAGCAGTGACTTTTTTCTAAGGTTGATTTCTAAATTGCTCACTTTATCGTGAGCTGCCTTTAACCATATAACACGCAGTCAATAAAAGTAATAGACGTTAGAATCAAACACATTTCATTGTAACTTTCTCATTACTTTGTTTTAAACACTAACCTAATAAGCCACCTCAATTGTCGCACTACTGTTCAGCTTTTCGTGCGGCTATTAAACCCATAGGCTAAAAATGAGGTAGAGTGACCTCGCTGGCTGCGCACAACCAATCTCCGTGTCCCAACATTGAACTGCTTTTCTGTCAACACATCTAGCGATATTGGCATAGTTTACATTTTAGGTTAGAAAACTGATTTGTAAACAAAGGGTTTGAGATGTTTTCAAACATTTTCTAACCAATTGGCAATGCAGTACGATTCAAGTCAAATTGTAAAAAGTATTTTATTCATATAATAGAGCTTGTCATTTCAAAAGTAAGGTATAAAACAAACACGTTCATCGCTGTTGACCACGTGAATTTGGCAGTTGTGTTCCTTTGGGGTAGGCCAGTGTTCGAGTACATGCGCAGAAGACGAACAAGCGGTCTACCTCATCTTTGGTCTATTATTAAAACCAGATAACACGTCCAATGGCCAACCTCGGAAATCAGAATCACTATCGATATCGAGGGCCCATTTCGGACACTGGATCATCAGGCTTTGACTTCTGTATGACGTACAGCGTAGCAGCTTCCAGACTGTGACGTCGTGCTAGGCCCATGGATCAATAACAGCACGATGTGGGCGCTACCAAAGTGTATAAAAGCAACCTGACATTTACCAGCATTGTGCGACTTAAGAGTATGAAAAATATACATGTAATACCCAATAAAAGGCTCAAGATTTTGTACAGCAGAGTGGCGCAGTGGAAGCGTGCTGGGCCCATAACCCAGAGGTCCGTGGATCGAAACCACGCTCTGCTAAATATTTTTTATTTTTAAATCGCATTTTCAACACTGAAGAACTGGATGCAACCATGCAAATTAAGACTTATCGTTCCCTGTGTTATAGAGACTACTGTGATAAAAGCTGTTCACGATAAAGATAGCACTTTTGATATCAACCTTAGAATAAAAACTCACTGCCACTATCTGCATATATTTTAACGGGCGCACTGAGTGACATGCGCCCAGTAAAATTGGCAGCGGTTGATGGGAAGTAGTTCCATATCTTAACGTCGAATAAAAAGTGTTACGTATTCTTTTCCGATAACTTAAATTATTTCTTTCGCTTTCTGGATTTTTTAAATGCATCTAGGAGTAAAAATGATCAGATTTGTAAAATATTTACTTTTCTAATAATTTCACAGGTCAACTTGACCGACGCACGAATAAAGTGATGAGGCCCATGACAATGATAAACTTACACAAGGCGGAAGAATACGCAACGTGTATGCAAGTAGATCTTTAGCAGGGTTTTCAAAAGTGGTCATTTTACCGTGAATAGACTATATTTATTATTTTGTTCTTCAAAAACTTAAAAAAAAAAAAAATTAATCTTAGCCCAACAGTATAATAAGTTTATATGTAAATATTTTGAAAATAATTGGCGATGAAGAATTGCATCGGAATAATCGAGAAAACTGTATAAAGTAGAGTGTTTACTCCCTGTAAAATTAGTGTTTTCAAAACTACACTAAGACATTTACTAAAAAACTGAAATGAAACTCTCATAGTTAACTGCCCGCCAGTGATATTTGATGTCCATAATGGCATGTTCTACACCTGAGCTTGTCACCTAATTCTTTTTAATCTAAACAATTTTTGCGTTCTAATACATTTGGCGTTGAAGTACAGTATGCAGGGATTTCCATCATACTCAAAGGTTTCAGTTGGCGACCCAAGTATTTACTGAATTAATTGGAACACCAAGGAGTTTCTAAAGCTAATATTTTGTTATATTGTCGTGTATTTACAATAACTAAGTATGTACAACACGAAGGAACAAGTTTATTTTTACTGCCCAAAATTATTATTCCTGAAAGATGTATGGTATGTTGTTCTGAAACCATTATAACATATAATATATATTATTATACTTTATAATATGAAAAACATACGTAATTTTAGTCACGTGTGTTGTTCTGACATTTTGAAATAATCATACTAATACTTTATACCCTTATATCAGTGAGTTTAATAGAAATACGACAGTCCTTTTATTTTGAGGCGCGCCTTCTTTTTTCCTGCTGAGATTCATACCAGTTATTATTAGTTACTTACCTCTTTAAAGACTCCTGTAGCACTGAAGTAAACACGCCTATAAAAGTAATAACCATTGGTTTATTACTTTATTAATATATGGCGAGATATCATGTAATGAGATTACGCCAGATGGGCTTTTAACGCAACGAACTGTGCTGCACCTTTCTTCTTAACATTCGGTAAAAAAAAAAAAAAAAACTTTGAAAAATTTATTTGAACGAATCTCTTCCCACTTTTGCGGAAAAAATAAACTTAAGTATTAGTAGCCTGCACATAATAGTTGATCACACGTTTACAAATATCTCAGTAAATAAATATTTTGGGAATACAACTTTTTCCAAGAAAATATTAAAACACTAATTGTATAAGCCTGTACGGTTTTGTTTTTGTCATATTAAGGGTTAAAAAAAAAACCATGAAAATTGTAAACAAAATAGAATTTTTAGGACTTAGCCTACTCCTGCAGTTTTTTTTAAAGAGGTTGGAGAAAAGTAAAATAGTACAATCGTAGTTACATGCATGTACCTTCATAGCTTGTAATGAAAGTCCATATTTTGGAGATATGATTTACACAGGGAAACACTGCACGCCGGTTCAGCGCCTTGCACGTATGGGCGACAGGGCACCGAGCGCGCGTGTTATTGTCGCCCGTATCGCTGTGCCTCGAAAAACCATCTCCAGTCCATGTACTCTTTAACTTTCAGGTAAGTCGAGTTATGGGGAGATTATTTACATCTGGTTGTTCAAAATATGTATCCCCTCCGTTGTCCCACTGAGATTTGAACTCGGATCACCGGATTCAGAGTCCAGAGTGCTAACCATGACACCATTTTTCTAATTATAAAAATAGGTTTATTATCACACACGATATATAGAGGCGTTTACCCTTAACCTATTATATACAGTACACATTCAACCCACAATATAAACAATAACAAAATACTCAATTTTATATATATATATATATATATATATATATATATATATATATATATACAATTCTTACGTAGCCGCACAAAACGATATGAATATTCGGTGAACTGGTTTTACTGACAAAATCGATGAACACACAAAAAAATTATTTAACGTGAGGGACAGCACACGGCGTACACCCCGACACGTGACACTGACTTATATCACTACCACCTATCGACGATTACTACTGGAACATTAAGGTGTACACTTGTAACGACCGAGGGGTGGGCAGCGCACGGCATACACCCCGATATGGGACACTCACCTACTACACTACCACTTATCGACGATTACTACTGGAACATTAAGTGTACACTTGTAAGGCCGAGGGGTGGGCAGCGCACGACGTACACCCCGACACGTGACACTGACTTATATCACTACAACCCAAAGACGATTAATACTTGAACATTAAGGTGTACACTTGTAAGGACCGAGGGGTGGGCAGCGCACGGCGTACACCCGACACGTGACACTGACTTATAACACTACCACCTATCGACGATTACTACTGGAACATTAAGGTGTACACTTGTAAGGCCGAGGGGTGGGCAGCGCACGACGTACACCACGACACGTGACACTGACTTATATCACTACCACCTATCGACTATTACTACTGGAACATTAAGGTGTACACTTGTAAGGACCGAGGGGTGGGCAGCGCACGGCGTACACCCCGACACGTGACACTGACTTATAACACTAACACATATCGACGATTACTACTGGAACATTAAGTTGTACACTTGTAAGGACCGAGGGGTGGCCAGCGCACGGCGTACACCCCGACACGTGACACTGACTTATGTCACTACCACCTATCGACGATTACTACTGGAACATTAAGGTGTACACTTGTAAGGACCGAGGGGTGGGCAGCGCACGGCGTAACACCCGACACGTGACACTGACTTATAACACTACCACCTATCGACGATTACTACTGGAACATTAAGTTGTACACTTGTAAGGACCGAGGGGTGGGCAGCGCACGGCGTACACCCCGATATGGGACACTGACCTACGACACTACAACCTACCGACGATTACTACTGGAACATTAAGGTGTACACATGTAAGGACCGAGGGGTGGGCAGCGCACGGCGTACACCCCGACACGTGACACTGACTTATATCACTACCACCTATCGACGATTACTACTGGAACATTAAGTTGTACACTTGTAAGGACCGAGGGGTGGGCAGCGCACGGCGTACACCCCGATATGGGACACTGACCTACGACACTACCACCTATCGACGATTACTATTGGAACATTAAGGTGTACACTTGTAAGGACCGAGGGGTGGGCAGCGCACGGCGTACACCCTGACACGTGACACTGACTTATAACACTACCACCTATCGACGATTACTACTGGAACATTAAGGTGTACACTTGTAAGGACTGAGGGGTGGGCAGCGCACGACGTACACCCCGATATGGGACACTGACCTACGACACTACCACCTATCGACGATTACTATTGGAACATTAAGGTGTACACTTGTAAGGACCGAGGGGTGGGGCAGCGCACGGCGTACACCCTGACACGTGACACTGACTTATAACACTACCACCTATCGACGATTACTACTGGAACATTAAGGTGTACACTTGTAAGGACTGAGGGGTGGGCAGCGCACGACGTACACCCCGACACGTGACACTGACTTATAACACTACCACCTATCGACGATTACTACTGGAACATTAAGGTGTACACTTGTAAGAACCGAGGAGTGGGCAGCGCACGGCGTACACCCCGATATGGGACACTGACCTACGACACTACCACCTATCGACGATTACTACTGGAACATTAAGGTGTACACTTGTAAGGACCGAGGGTGGGCAGCGCACGGCGTACACCCCGACACGTGACACTGACTTATATCACTACCACCTATCGACGATTACTACTGGAACATTAAGTTGTACACTTGTAAGAACCGAGGAGTGGGCAGCGCACGGCGTACCTCCCGACACGTGACACTGACTTATAACACTACCACCTATCGACGATTACTACTGGAACATTAAGCTGTACACTTGTAAGGACCGAGGGGTGGGCAGCGCACGGCGTACACCCGATATGGGACACTGACCTACGACACTACCACCTATCGACGATTACTACTGGAACATTAAGTTGTATACTTGTAAGGACCGAGGGGTGGGCAGCGCTCGGCGTACACCCCGACACGTGACACTGACTTATAACACTACCACCTATCGACGATTACTCCTGGAACATTAAGTTGTACACTTGTAAGAACCGAGGGGTGGGCAGCGCTTGGCGTACACCCCGACACGTGACACTGACTTATAACACTACCACCTATCGACGATTACTACTGGAACATTAAGTTGTACACTTGTAAGGACCGAGGGGTGGGCAGCGCACGGCGTACACCCCGATATGGGACACTGACCTACGACACTACCACCTATCGACGATTACTACTGGAACATTAAGGTGTACACTTGTAAGGACTGAGGGGTGGGCAGCGCACGGCGTACACCCCGACACGTGACACTGACTTATAACACTACCACCTATCGACGATTACTACTGGAACATTAAGTTGTTCACTTGTAAGGGCCGAGGGGTGGGCAGCGCACGGCGTACACCCCGATATGGGACACTGACCTACGACACTACCACCTATCGACGATTACTACTGGAACATTAAGGTGTACACTTGTAAGGACCGAGGAGTTTGCAGCGCACGTCGTACACCCCGACACGTGACACTGACTTATAACACTACCACCTATCGACGATTACTACTGGAACATTAAGTTGTACACTTGTAAGAACCGAGGAGTGTTCAGCGCACGGCGTACACCCCGACACGTGACACTGACTTATAACACTACCACCTATCGACGATTACTACTGGAACATTAAGGTGTACACTTGTAAGGACCTAGGGGCGGGCAGCGCACGGCGTACACCCCGACACGTGACACTGACTTATATCACTACCACCTATCGACGATTACTACTGGAACATTAAGGTGTACACTTGTAAGGACCGAGGGGTGGGCAGCGCACGACGTACACCCCGACACGTGACACTGACTTATATCACTACCACCTATCGACGATTACTACTGGAACATTAAGTTGTACACTGGTAAGGACCGAGGAGTTTGCAGCGCACGTCGTACACCCCGACACGTGACACTGACTTATAACACTACCACCTATCGACGATTACTACTGGAACATTAAGTTGTACACTTGTAAGAACCGAGGAGTGTTCAGCGCACGGCGTAGACCCCGACACGTGACACTGACTTATAACACTACCACCTATCGACGATTACTACTGGAACATTAAGGTGTACACTTGTAAGGACCTAGGGGCGGGCAGCGCACGGCGTACACCCCGACACGTGACACTGACTTATATCACTACCACCTATCGACGATTACTACTGGAACATTAAGGTGTACACTTGTAAGGACCGAGGGGTGGGCAGCGCACGACGTACACCCCGACACGTGACACTGACTTATATCACTACCACCTATCGACGATTACTACTGGAACATTAAGTTGTACACTGGTAAGGACCGAGGGGTGGGCAGCGCACGGCGTACACCCAACCTCGGTAATATACACGCACTTCCTGTAGGCGTGAACGTCAGAATGAAAATAAAAAATTGCCGTACCACTGACGCAATGTGCCACGCCGCGCCATGTTCCACTCATCTTGACGAAGAAGCTGGACAAAGTCTTGAACTGTCACCGGTTTCGAATGGTCCACCAAAAAACCGATCTCATGAAGTATATACCAGGCCGTAGCTCTTCGTCGAACTGAGGGGAAGGTGAAGAAATCGCAATGAAGCATGTGCGTGTCGCTGACGTCACCACGTTCATCGCGAATTATTTTTCGTATTCGTACGCGACACCACTGCCATTGCGAGCTGCATAAACACAGGAAATTACCCTATGAAGGACCGTGTCGGTGTTGCCACACAGCGGGCATGTAGGGTCAGCTGTCAGGTGAATGCTGTATTTACGCTGCTGAGTTGCCACGATATTATTGTAGAAGCCGAATGCTGCAGCTCGAAGATCCGAAGAAAGGTTAGGATAGGCAAGTATTTTCCATGGGCGCCTCCGGTGGATGGTTGGGGTGCGATTCACAACAGATGGTATGACAGCCGACGTTTTGGAAGCCCGAATGTACAAATATCTCGCTGATGCGACTGTCCCTTCCGGTAAGTGTTCTACTAGAGTTGCGAGTGCTTCCTTTGCCTGGCGGTATTGAAGTGGCATGCGTCTAACTTCAGACCACATCATTTTCTGTAATGCTGCGTAAATGTCCTCTGGGCGCAAAATTGTTGCAATTGCTGAAGACTGATATAAGGCCTCACACTTCAAAACGTGATTAATTAGACTCAGGCCTCCGTCTTGCAAGGAAAGATAAAGTTGCGGCCTAGATAATTTAAACATATAAGATTTCCACAACATGCGGCCAACAATCTGTAGTATTTGTGCACTTTGTTGACGAGGTAGTGGGAATATATGTGACACATGCCACAGCTTCGCAAGTACCTCTCATGGATTCAATAATTATTTATGGTATTTTCCGTAGTCACGAGATTGGGATTTAGTTCAATATGTAATATGTAACGTACATAATTTGTATTCGGTTCTCACATATACCTTGCAAATTCCTTTGCGAGTGCTTATTTGCCTGTCGGTGTAGGCAACAAGCAAGTAATTTATAAAGAAATTATTTACATGGCACATGTTTGAAATCTCTTACGCGTGTATGTGCGAGTTAGTGGTCTGTTTCCCCACCGTTAGTTCTAGCTTACAGGTCAATGCCACGGGCGGTTGGTACACATGTACCCAATCTTGGAAGGCGTGCGTACAAACTTTCGTAATTATGTTTACTTATTTCGTTTATTATTAGAAAACGTGTTTTTTTTTATCCCCCACGGACCTCTCAATAACATATCAAAACAGGCAAAAAAACTTCCAGAGATAATATTGGTCAGATTACTTCGTATTTCCACATGAGCAGAAAAACGGGGATGTCAAAACTTTAGAGGTCCTCCGTTTCGAACAACTGTTGAAAGTCTATAAAACAAGGGCTGGGTAAATTATGCAGGAACTATAAGCAATCGCGCACTTGTTTTCGCGTGCGTGACGCATTTGTGTGGTACGCCAAAATACGCGTGAAATTTTAGAGGTTATGTTAAAATTTTGCTTAGAGGGTACAATACCATCCGATGAGTTTACAGACGCAAAATGAAAGGCGTTAAGAAAAACTAGAACTCAGAGGACGAAAGCGTGAAGCACCGGCAAGTAGTGGAGTGAGTGAGTAATGCGATTTGGGTGTCTTGTAACAGCCAGGTCCTGAGAGCCGATGAGGGTGAAGCGAGGTGAGTATGGAGCGGCTCCGGAATGAAAGGGCGGGGGAAACAGTAGATCCCTCAGAAAACCCGCATCCCAGCGGCATCGCCCTGCACGATTCCCACGTGCTAGAAAAGGGGGGGGGGGGCTCTAGCCGTTACACCACCGCGGCGCTCCCCAGCACCGGAGAAACATCTAGCATATCGCTCCACAAATAGAATATCTGTTACTTTCACTATTTACTATTAGCCGCATCAGGTACCCAATTTTCACTTTTATCCATTCATATAACCAGCAGTAGTTGTATACACTATTTCTAAAGGCCATTTGGTGAATTGTCTACATTCAAAAATTGGAAACACCTGATTAATTTTTAAAATTATTACCTTGGCCAGCAAGACACAACTGCTTCCTGGGTGGCCAATTTTCCAAAATAAATTTACGTTGCTATTTTACATAAAATCTTCTCGTTTATTTCGGGGGAGGGAGGGGCGGTGGCTGAGAGGTTAGCCTGCTCGCCTCCAAGCATGGCAAACTAGGCTCAATCGCTGGCCTGCTCGCTCCCGGAATTTGCGCATGTGGGAATCATGACGGAAGATGTCGCTGTTCGGCGAGTTTCCCCAGGCGATTACCCCTCCCCCCTTCCCCCCTCCGCACCCATTTCAATTCGGCGCTGCTCCATTCTCGCGCCATTTCAGCCTCTTCAGCTCTCAAGACCTCGCTGTTAAGGGTGATCCTATGTACTGAAACGTTTTCTGCGATATCGGTGCTTGAACCTAAACGCGTGTCTCGGTAAATAAATGTTCTATAAATACAAAGTTTTGCCAGAAAGGATTAAAAAAAAAAATATATCTTCTATGTCGCCATCTTTTTACTTTTATCATATTAAGTGTATTAATGGAGAAAAAAATATCGTGAAAGTAGTTAAATATCGCATTTTCAAAGCTTACCTACGAAGTTTCTTTAAGCGGCAAGAGAAAAGTACGATTATACGCAGGTAGTTTGATCTGTGCACTTTCATCGAGTGTAATAAAACCCCCACAGTTACAGATCTAGTTGGCACAGTAAAGCACTGCCAACCTTGCGCGTAGGAGCGACGAGGCGCTAAGCGTGCGTGTTAGTGTCGCCCCTATCGCTTCCTCGCTTCTTGACCCAACTCATCCCAAGCAGGGCAGCAGTGCTGGGAACTTCAATATACACATCTTCTGGTTTGTCGAAAACTTGGCAACCCTTGCCTCCTTGGGCGATCTACTAGAGGCAGATGACAAGGCCGTCGAATTCTGGACACCACGAGCAATTTAATTTAAATCATTTATTTAGTAAAGGCTGTTCACGATTAAGTGAGCACTTTTGAAATCAACCTTAGAAAAAAGTCACCATCCCCACCTGCATATATTTTAACGGGCGAAACGAGTGGCATGCGCCCAGTAAAGTTGGCAACGATGAATGGAAAGTAGTTCCATATCTTAACGTCTAATAACAAGCGCTAGGTATCCATTTGTGATAACTTAAATTATTTCTTTCACTTTCTGTTTTTTTTTTTTTAATTCAGCTAAGTGTTAAAATGAGCAGATTTGCAAAACATTTTCACAATTGCAATTGACCGATGCACGAATAAAGTGACGAGGTATACGGCAATGTTTTAATAAGGCTAAAGAATACACAATGTGCGTACAAGTAGATCTTCAGCGGGGCTTTCAAAAGTGCTCATTTTATCGTGTACGGCCTATACATTTTATTGTGTATGCCCTGGACACGTAATAGTAATACTAATAAATGAAAGCAGTTTTTTTTCATTCCTGTAAAGGTTATTTGCGCCAGCGCAAGTTGAACGACGTGACTGAGCCGACAGGAACTTACCGAAGTAACGACCTCTGTCGCCGGGCGATATTAAGACAAACACTCTTGTGTAAGACCCAAGTTAACGAGTGCCACGCCTCGCGCTACGTCTTCTCTCTCCGTCTCTGTCTACCATTGTTTATTTCTGGCAGTGCCAGCCAGAACCTCTCCCCAACCCAAGCAGCAGGGTCTCAGGGTTCACGCGACCTCTTGATGCGGGCAGATAACATCGTTCAATGCCGTCACGAGCGATCGGAGAAGGCGTGTGCAGGCTCCTCGAGCGCTGATTGGCCGGCGCGGGTTCACGCCACTTGTCTTCCCCCCCCCCTCCCCACCTTGGGGAGGGGGGGGGGGAAGGCACGCGACGACGTGTGTTGTTCCCGGTTCTGATCGCATTGGGGGCTCGGCAAGGCTGCCAACCCCTCGCCCCGCTGGAGGTTGCGATTGACGTAGCGCCGCGACTGTTCGGAAGTCGCGCCGAGATCACGACTGTCCCTCAAGCCCCTGTCACAATGTCAAACTGCTTCCATTAGGTTTGCTCGAATAAAATCGGGCAGTTGTGACGTCATCGAAACGTCTTAAACACCGCCCTATTTGTCCGAGAAAATTGGGTGGCTTCAGTTTCCATCAAGCTTTTGAAGGCTGAACCGGTTCTAAATTTTATTGGATGTTTGACGGTCTCAGGCAATCAGAGTCGTGCATGACAAAAAATGACGTCTAGAAACTTAAAAAATTACCGAACAATTGCTGGATACGAGGTAGATTATGAAGATAATTTATGCAGAAGCTGTCTGGGCATGAATGCTATTTTAATTTAATATTGTACGTAATATTACGAGCACAGAGGCATTAAATTTCTTTTGTGCAGGAAACATCTCTAATAAATAAAATTCAAATTTACTAAAGTAGCGAAAATAAATTACAACATTTCTTCTTACATTTCTTCTTGTAATGGTCTACATCGGAAGAGAAACACGGTATCTCACTATCAAAATAACTTTAAAAATAATAATTGAAATTAGATTATCCAAATAAAACATTTGACAGTGTGACACATTTTCAAACACGTTGAAGATTATTTGATAAAATTTGTTTGAAGGAAAAATTGGATGTCCGTATTTTGTACTTCAAATTTTATTGTCAAATATAGTCGGAGGCAAATATTCGATAGTGTGACAGGGGCAGTGTCTCAATTTGAAGAATACTCTCTCTTTCTCTCTCTCTCTAGAGAGAGAGAGAAAGAGAGAGAAAGAGAGAGAGAGAGCACACTTTCGCACAACCTGGCGAGAGTACTGCTTCGCGCTCTCTCGTGCTCTCGCTCTGGTAATTGGAGACAGCCACTCTCTCGTTTCTCTCTGTTAGGCAAACAGCTGATGCAAAAAGGCGGGAAACAATGATAATCTAAAATCGAGGTCATAGCGATTGTAAGTAATTTATGTGTGTTCAAAATAATTCCCCAATAATTATAGTACTACCAGAATAATCATTACCGCTTCAAATACTATTATTTTATAAATACATGTTGTGTATGCCATTTCGCTGTTTAAAGCAGTTCAAATTATTCACTTACAGTTAAAATGCAATGTGGTTTTGATCCAGAAAGCCACTATACGCTTATTCAAACACGGAAATAATGTAAACAAATATGGCGCCTGCGAGAGAGTGCCAGCGAGTATACAACTTCATGCTTTCTCTGTGTTCTCACTCTCTCTGACTAATTGAGACGACCAGAGAGCGTTCTCTCTGACGTCATAATGACGTCTTCGCGAGAGCGAGAGCACGAGAGAGCGCTCTCTGGGCCAATTGAGACACGGCTGTAACTTCCTGCGTCCGGAGTCAGGGCCATGCAACTCGGATAGGGAAACCGAATCCATATGCAATGAGAATGAGTTAGTAAAGAGATTTGGGCGGCTCTTACGCCCGGTTGCATCATCGTGGTTCGAAACTCGATCCGAGATCGGATCTAAGATCGACACAGAAAACTGTTACACAATTCGAGTTCAGAGCTGGACTGGAGATCGAGAAGAAGTTCATTTCGAACCGCCGAAATTGGTGGTTCGAAATCTCGGTCCGAGATCAGCGGCCATCGTCGACAAATTCAGTTTGAAATATACGCCAACAGATAGAACTACGTTCAATTTTTTCCTTGGAAAATTAAAACAACATTATACGTACTTGAATATTATTCAGTAAAATTCGTACAACAATAGTTCATTTAAAACAGATAAAACATCGCACATCTAGTTCTATCTATAGTGAAAAATGTGTCTACTTCCATGACGTCATACATTACGAACCAATAGCAAAATTTGTCTCATACTTAAGCTCGATCTCTCACTTCGGATCCAAGATCGACGAATCGGAGATCCAGAATCATGGAATTTCGTTGGTGCAACACTTTTACATTGGAACCAAGATCAAACTGAATCGTGGTTCGGAACTAGGATCATTCGATCTCGGATCGGGGAAGAAGTTGGTGCAACCGGGCATAAGCCGACGAGGGTGAAGCGACGTCAGGTATTGGGCAGCTCCGGGATGAACCTGCCAATCAGAGGCACCGTCGGACACGATTCCCACTCGCGGAAATCCGGGAGCGACCCCGCCTGGAATCGAACCCGGTACGCCTAGGGGGAGGCGAGTAGTCTAACCACTACATCACCACGGCCCCTTATGCACTGGGAAGAAGGTTTTGTTGAACCAAACAAAGTTTGCTTGCCACAACCAAATTAATTGTTTGTTTAGGGGCAGTGAAATATTTTGTTGTTGAAACCAAATTATTTTACTTTTATTACTTGGTTGGCATAAAAGAATATTTAGTCGGTTCAACTAATGATTATTGTTTGACTCTACGTGCATTAAGCAGTTTCTGTTAATATATTAAAAAAAATAGAGCCTCACTGAGATTCGAACCAAGTTCGTTTGCGCCAGAGTGCTACCGTAGAAACTTCAACTGAAGTGAGTACTGATAAAATATAAACACTCTACAACGTTCGCAAATAAATATTTCAAGTTTTACACCTTTAATTTTAGTTTTCTTCTTGAACTTGTTTTATTACGATGTTTACACCTTTATCAAGCACCAATAAATGCATCGACAAACGCTGTTACTAACCTAACTGTAGTATATATATATATATATATATATATATATATATATATATATATATATATATATATATACACAAACAATCTCTCGAGCTGTATTCTCGAACGAAGGATGCAATCAAATGAGTGGCGAAACCAATATGTGCCGGAATGCAAATCATTGCACACAAATATCAGGATAAAAACTATATATATTTTGTATTAATAAACATAAAATAACATCGAAATACTACCCTTGAACAATAACTTAAAAATCTGCACCACGGCTGAAAAACACTGCGTTAAGATAATCCATCTCAGTTAATTTCTTCACTAATAACAATTGCTTGGAAAGGAAATAAATCTGAAATAAAACGTTCAAAAGAACTAGATTTATAAAATTATAATTTTCAAACTTAGTTTCATCAATAACAATTACAGCAATTCATTAAGTAGTTGACTAGAATATGACCACATTTTACGTAATGATCTACCGAAAAGAGGGCATCAAAGCCGCCAGTTTCTAAAACACACAATTTAAAAATTACCATTAAAGCATTACTTTCGAGGGAGGCATTTGAGTTGAATATATATTTTTAACGGTTTTCTGCAAACTTTCTTTTCAAACGAATCTCAGTATATCGATGTCTTTACACTGAGCAGCAGCCGGAAAATTATTTTTATTTCCACAATATGAGAACCCCGCAAGGAATAAACAATCTCGAGTGCTACAGTAATAAAGGCAGCACTTCCAAATAACATTCGAGATAATAATACAATTCGAATAAACATTCTGCTTCATTTAGGAAAACCTCTAGAAAAGGCGAAAGCGAAATTTTTCCGAGAGTCAAACATTAAACAGGTGGTAAAATCAGAATTGCAAAATCACGATTTCCACTATTAGATTTCCACTATTAGATTTTGCAAGAATGCCTTCGTCAAGAAGTGCAATCATAATAATTTCTATGGTCGTAGTTATAGAAAATATTAATGCTAATGTTGAATTTACAATAATTTATTTCATGTTATAACAACGGCAGATGACTTTCGTGGCTGAAATGTGCATGCGCATAAAATAATTTTTTAAAATATCTGCAAACATTATTTTTAAATTTTATTACATATAATCAGAATAATTATTATGATGTATTTGCGTCATGGAAATCGATCCACGAGGGGTGGGGGAGGTTTCCAATATGTGCTTTCTATAGCGACCATATTGGAAACGCGTTTAGATGGTATGAATTATTAAATCATTTAAATGTGTTAATTCTAGCAAAATATTTTACAGTTTTATAGTAAAATATACGCAATATTCTTTCATATGCAACACAAGTCGTACTTTTATAGCAATAATGGAACTGCGTGTACCGATTTTTAATGATCTCTTTAATGTGTACAGTTCGATGCGGTATTTGATTGGAAGCCAACCTTATTGTACGACAATATTAATTTTTACACGCTGGTGTAGAAAAATGTGCAATTTGAAAACAGAAGAAAATGAACACACACTAAAAAAAATCCTTAAGTGGTTTGTACTGCACAGAAAACCATTTGCTTGAACTGCCTTGTTTATAGTGACACAATACTACTTTAATTCGAAGGGAAGATTACAGAAACATAGGTTTGCCACAAATAAATATTTTCTTTATGAGTTTCTTATGGCAACATTACCTTCCTTTACAGCAAAGAAATGAAATATTTTTTGAACTGTATTTTTTTCACAGTAAAGAAATATTACTTCGTATCAAAGGCAACGATTGATCGGTATTAAATGTTTTATGTCGTACACATTCATAAACAAATATATTCTACTGTTACCAAACTGCAGTAGAGCAAATGTACAGTGCTGCAGACGTTTAATGCCATTCTGAAGTGCAGTGATTCTCCCACGCCACTATTCCTCTCAAGTGCCGACGTTATATTCCGGCTCATGTTACTAAGGTCCATTATTACGACCTCTAGTATGTAATAGCTATTCCATAGATAAGCTATTTGTTGGTAACCTGTATCACGAACTTTCCATTAGTTAAGTTATCCTTTAGATAAGTATTCCAAGGTTTTGGTCTATTACTGTGTATGGTGGCAATAAACGTCACTATTTTTTTTTTTGGTGTTATGGCTTGTGTTAAGTTGTCAGTAATGAGTGCGAGATGCTTTCTGAATGTTAATGCTTCTTCAGCAAAAGTGAATTAAATAAAGACTATGAACCAGATGTCTAACTATGAATTGTCAGGCTTTATAAACCCAGGCAAACAACATATTTGTTCATAATTATTGCTGTCACTGGTGATATCAACCATCGCACAGCTGGCTTAACTTCATGACAAGTTATCACAATGCACGTGATTCGTTTCTTAGCATTCAAGATTAAGGTCAGTGCCTGTGTTTCTTAATTACATTTTTTTAATATTTCGAGAATGGAAGGGAAAAATGTTATATTTCACCAATTTCAAGGTATCCGATTCCTCAACATGATATTATACCCACCGCTAATTATTTTCTTTCCAATTTTTTTTTTCATTAAAGAATACAATTTCCAAAACTAATCTTCTGTGTCGTTATCGACATTCGCCGGGTTTACTTGCATTTTCCGGAAATATTAAACATAACACTCAAAATAGCAAAAAACTTAAATTCTTATTTTTATATAACCTCCAAAACAAACATGCATATAATAAACACAGCACCACCTGATATTTGAGACGCCATTTTGAAGCTTATCTTAAAGTAAAAATGCTTGTCTACCACTTGAAGCGATAGATAGTTTAACCCCCTGAGAACAGTTCTAGTTAACAATAACTATAGGTCGTAATACACTATTTTGCACCATCTGGAAGTTAACTTTTAACCTGATGTTTAGCTATAGGTCGTAATAAAGGCCCTAAGTTGAGTTTTTTACCTACTAAAAGTAATCGGGAAAAATTATGGTGAAGTGATCGTTTGGTAAAGAGGATTAGTACGGGTTCGAGTTCCGAAACCGCCGTAGTATTGATTAATATATTTATTTTATTTTTAGTGGACATAATTCAGAAATATTTGTTGCTTCTATCTTATTTACAAATCACGGTTGTTTTTCAGAGCACAGAATTTATTTACAGTATTAATACAAACACTTCTGTTGAACTATTGTAACGACGACGCAAGATTAACATTACTATAAAGATCAAACAAAAAAACAAGTTAGTGGCGAGCCTATTTTCAGTGGTTCATATTTAAATAAATTATTTTTTTTTTTTTTCGCCAACAAATCTTGTGTCGCAGCAAAGAAAGCGCTTCTTACAGCGCAGTTCTTACAATGCGTTCAGTTGACTGTGGAACCAACTTCAGACATCATGACAATGACGTCAGGACGTAGTGAATGATGGTACACGTTGTTCACGGTAAAATGAGCACTTTCGATGGCCCTGCTTAAGACCTATTTGTATGCATGTTGTGTATTCCTCCACCTTGTGTAACATTAACATTGCCATGGGCCTGATCACTTTATTCATGCGTCGCTCTAGTGAAATTGTGAAATAACTTAAAAACTCAATATTTTACAAATCAGCTCATTTTTACACTTTGATCCATTAGAAAAAAACAGAAGCTAAATAAAAAAATTTAATTTACCACAAATGGTTACCTAAAACTTTTTATTCGACGTTAAGATATTGAAGTAGGCGTACTTTCCATCCATAGTTACCAACTTTACTGGACTCATGTCACTCACTACATCCATAGTTACCAACTTTACTGGGCTCATGTCACTCACTACACCCATTAAAATATATGCAGGCAGGAGCAGTGAATTTTTCAAAAGGTTGGTTTCAAAAGTGCTCACTTGATCGTAAACAGCCTCTATAGGCTATTCACGATAAAGTGGGAAATTTTTGAAGACCTCTCGTTTAGAATAACAGTCAATAAATATATTTCGTTATAGTCTTAGATGTTAACTTTAGAGTCCGATGAAAATATAGGCCTACACTATGTTTATTACTTACATGGTGACATTTATTTTGAAAAGTGACCGAAGGATAAAAGATGGCTGATAGGAAAACAGTAACTAGGGCCTCAAAAGAGCTCACTTTACAGTGAACAGCCTATACAGGACAGAGTTTTGCAGTTAACACGCCGAACTTACTAACGCGAACGGGAAAATGCGAGGCAGATGGCCGTCGACAAGTAGACTGTGTTCAGAGGACAATGGACATGTTTTCTTCCCTGCTGATTTTGAGTTTATTTTACCTTACGAAATGGCAGCGAGACAGGTTTTTCCAAACGAATGCTATATACAAGTTGTTAAAATAACCTGTTCTTCTATGTCGATTTTTTTTACTGCCGAGTGTTGAGGTGCGCAAACCTGTGTTATTGCACCCGAATGCGCTCTCTTATTGTTTTTACCATGCGCAGTGCTGTTGTTTTTACCACACGCAGTGCTGTTGTTTTACAATGTGTAGTGTTGTTGTTTTACCATGCACAGTGCTGTTGTTTTACCATACGCGGTGTTGTTGTTTTACCGTGCATAATGTTGTTGTTTTACCATGCGCAGCACTGTTGTTTTACCATGTGTAGTGCTGTTGTTTTACTACGTGCAGTGCTGTTGTTTTACTATGCGCAGTGCATTTGTTTTACCATGCGCAGTGCTGGTTTACCATCCACAGTGCTGTTGTTTTACCACACGCAGTGCTGTTGTTTTACAATGTGTAGTGTTGTTGTTTTACCATGCACAGTGCTGTTGTTTTACCATACGCGGTGTTGTTGTTTTACCATGCATAATGTTGTTGTTTTACCATGCGCAGCACTGTTGTTTTACCATGCATAATGTTGTTTTACCATGCGCAGCACTGTTGTTTTACCATGTGTAGTGCTGTTGTTTTACTACGTGCAGTGCTGTTGTTTTACCATGTGTAGTGCTGTTGTTTTACCACGCGTAGTGCTGCTGTTTTACCATGCGTAGTGTTGTTGTTTTACCATGTGTAGTGCTGTTGTTTTACCATGTACAGTGCTGTTGTTTTACCATGCGTAGTGCTGTTGTTTTTCCACATGCATCGCTGTTGTTTTACCATGCGCAGTTCTGTTGTGTTTACCATGCGCAGTGCTGTTGTTTTACCATGCGTAGTGCTGCTGTTTTACCATGTGTAGTGCTGTTGTTTTACCATGCACAGTGCTGTTGTTTTACCATGCGCAGTTCTGTTGTTTTTACCATGTGTAGTGCTGCTGTTTTACCATGTGTAGTGCTGTTGTTTTACCATGCACAGTGCTGTTGTTTTACCACGCGTAGTGATGTTGTTTTTGCGAAGGTTGCTTTTTTTTCTTTGCAGTCTTCTTTGGAATTACGGTATTTACATTTCTAATGTTTTAACGCAATCTAAAACAAAAAGAAATCCTCCCGTGAGAAACTCTTCTGCCCTGTAATAACAGTATTGATTTTAAGTCGTTGCGAATTTCATGCAAATAAGGACGTCTATTAATATACTTATTATTAATAAATAATTGTTTTTCATACGTTGCCTTGAAAAGAAATCTGTCAACCGTGATTATACATACTATTCGGCATGTTGTTATCTTGCTATGTGGAGTCAAACCAGTTATCTGTGTAACGCCCGCAAATAATACGTCTTTATGAATATCGATTTAATGTTTCCATCCTCACACTGTTCACCTACGTGATATTTTATATATGTAAATATTTATTAATTTTTTCGTATGTACGTAATTTTATTACTTTTTTATTATTATTTCAAGGATAAGATTTTTAACTTTAGATATACCGATGACAATCAGATATGTTGAGTTGGGATAGTATAGATAGCTTTTATTTTTGTATTTAAATGAGTATTTATTATATTTCATTTTTGGTCTTCAGATTGTATATGATTCAGGGTTTTGATTATTTTGTATCTCTGTTTTGAGATCACTTATTCTAAGCTTTTAGTACGTTAAGCCGTTGGTGTGGCTCGTTGGGAGGTTTTAAAGGGTATTTTTATTCCGATTGGTCGGCAGGTTTAAACCCTGCACTATGCCTGGCTGGTACTGCAGGTCAGGTTATAAGTGCTAGTCAGTTGAGCTAGAATACTCTCTCCGCCATTAACATCCGAGTAGGCAAGACCTACTGTAGGACGCTAGCCCGAAGTGGGCCTAGCGCAGGGTTTTACAGTATAGGCTGTTCACAGTAATATGAGCACGTTTAAAAGCCCTGCTTAAGATCTACTTGTATGCAATTTGCGTATTCTTCCACTTTATGCAAAATTAACATTATCATGGACCTCATCACCCAATTCATGCGTCGGCCAAGTGAAACTGTGAAATTATTATAAAAGTAAATGTTTTACAAATATGCTCATTTTTGCACTTCTGTGCTTTAAAAAAAAAAAAAAAAACAGAAAGGAAAAGAAATAATTTGAGTTGTCACAAATTGTTAGCTAATGCTTTTAATTGAATGTTAAGATATGAAACTACTTTCCCCTCCATCGCCACCAACTTTGCTGTGTACATGTCACTCAGCACGCCCATTAAAATTTCTGCGGGTATGAGCAGTGACTTTTTTCTAATATTGATTTCAAAAGTGCTCGCTTTATCGTGAACAGCCTTTAATTAGTTTATAGGGTGTACGATACCTCCCCCTTGATTATAATTTTTAAGCGGAATTATTGCCCGCGATTAAGATGTGTTGCATTCCTATCCCCTTTCACGCGATAGATGTAAGGAGGTAGAGCATTATCGGGACGACGGTTGAAGTGTGGACGGTTTGGATCCACGTAATAAAACGCCCTGCCCTGATTGGTTCCTGCAGCGGGAGCATCCCACATTTCAACCTGTCCCAGCATAATAAAGCATTTTTCCTGCGAGAACAATGTCCTTCAACAGATAAGGAGTGTTCATGTCTGTTACACAAGGTTACGCGAGACTTACAGCTTCCATTTGTTCTGGAAGGTTTCCAGCGACGCCATTTTGAAACGCGTAATACACAGCCTTATTAACTATGAAGATCCCAAGAGTGATTCTCAAGTTCTCCCTGAGCGTAACTATGAAATTCCATAATCAATTAAAAATACTTATGCAGAAACGGCATATTATTTTGGGAATCACAAGTTTAAGACTTCTTGCAAGTTATCACTCACTCGTAATTAAAGGGCACGTAACAAGCTAGGTACGACCATTATCTAACGGTGATAGGAAATCTTTGCCTAGATTTTGTGGATCGCCATCACGGATATTAAAGCCTTATTGTCTCTCAGATATATTGAAGCGCAAACTGCGAAATAACAATTTCATTAAAACTTCAAAGTCTGAAATAATACTTGATGGTTATGTTTTGCGGAGTCGTTGCGCCCTGTTCTTCCAACCCAGCGTGAGAATTAAACAGTTTTTGAATGGCTTAAGAATATGACGTTTGTAGCGTACAACGGCTGATCTTCAGAAAGGTTTGTAATTGGCCGGGGTGTTCAACTGCTTCTAGGCCTGTGGTGGAGGACCGGGCCATTATTACCACACAGACTACTCAGAGATCGTTACACATGATTTGTTTGATTATATTCACACACACACCATTATAAACACCTCAGAAAATAATTTAACATATGTGATGGGGCGTACCGATCCTAACCAACTTCTAGAATAACATAGGGATGGGATGGTCTAAAAAAGATTTCGCGGATTATTGGCTGATCCTAACTGATTAGTTGGATAATCTTAAATTTGTTGCAAATTTTAAAAAATTCTATGTGTAATAGTTTGATAGTGTTCTATTTTTGGAGAACGTCATTGATGTTCACCCTTGGACGTCTAGCAGGCGATGAGCTGTGAGGTTTTGGGGAATGTGTGTGTGTGTGTGTGTGTGTGTGTGTGTATATATATATATATATATATATATATATATATATATATATATATATATATATATATATATATATATATATATATGTGTGTGTGTGTGTGTGTGTGTGTGTGTGTGTGTGTGTGTGTGTGTGTTTGTTGCAAGAGTGGCATAAGTTTAATTTTTTGGGGAAGAGTGTGTTGAATGTCGTTGACATAGTGTGAATAGAGGTCGGAGACTGGGCGAGGGGAGGGGGTGCCGGAGATATGTCCGCTTTGGCCGGTGTCTGAATGTAGACTGAGGTGTTGATATGCGATACGGCGGAGTTTGGTAACACGTATTTCGAGATTATTAATAAATAAATGTTTTAATTTACTGAAGAATAGTATTTCGGCGATATCAAATAAGTACCAAACGCACGTAATTAAATGTTTACGCGACATAAAAAGAAAATTGCATTTCATAGAACACGAGAGAAACTAAGTAACCAATTAATAAATGACAAATCACACGCCATAAATATGGCATAATTTATTGAGTACGGAAGTGGCGGTTTTATATGGTAGGGATTGCGCAGTAATCATATGCACTCTACTGCGTGGCCTGCTACTTGCAGTAATCCCAGTTATTCAAGTGTAAATAATTATCATATGCAGATTGATTCATGCTGGTGGTGTTTTCACTCTTGTCCGTACATATTATTACGCGAGGTGTTGTGATTGCGTACACGCAATATGTCCAGTATCTTAAAGATGTATTCCTGGCATGTACACACACTATGTGCATTTATAATCAGCTAATACGTCTGCATATGGTAACACACACGTACAGCACTATACAGTACATTCCTACTGTACCATCCATCACATAAATTTGACTATTACATCGTGGTGGCTTATTACACTAGTTCCACACAGACACACACGTACAGACACATATGATACTCCATAGTTTCATAGTTTCATCACTACATCTGATAAGTTCAGCAGGTTGTACAAACAAACTTTTTGTTCTGTTACATACGCCAACGAAATCGGGGTAAACTTAAACTATTAATGCAAAATATTCGAATAGTAATATGTTCCTTGTTTTGCGGTAAACATGATCTTTCTGCAGGAGTCGTACACTCTTCTTTCTGGAGTTCATCTGCAGGCTTGGTTTAGAGTTTAATTGCAAGGAGAATTGTGATGTACTAATAAAAATAACAATTTAGTGTTCGCGTACTAATTAGGATATCAAATATAGGTGAAAAATACATTAGTGCTGGTTGGCGCAAAAGGAATGCATTCGCAGTGTATCAACTACGAATTTACTGCCAATTGTACAGTAAATTAGGGCTAATTAACACAGCGTATATCTAATTGGCAACAGTCACCAGCGCATAAAAAAACATGAAACGAGGACAGCTAGCATGCTCAATAGAGAATAAATAAGGTCAATTCGTACAGACTCTGTCCCGCATGGCGATTAAGAATTACTAGCAAATAAATCCGTCGAGGCAAATAACTGGCCCATCACACACAAGAATCCATCGAGGCAAATAACACGCCCATCACACACAAATTGTGTCTAGCACAAGTGGAAAATTTATGAGCTGGTTCTTGTTTTATATGTGCGTGTGTTTGTATCTTTGTTCAGGTGGTTCACGGATAATTGGTCACGTTTGAAATCAACCTTTGAAATATGTCACTGCCCTTAACTGCGTGCATTTTAACGGCCACACTGTCTGGCACGCACCCAGTCAAGTTGGCAGCGACATAAAAGAATGTAGTTCCGATTCTTAATGTTGAATTAAAAGCTTTAGGTAAACATTGTAAATACTGAATTTTTTTTTTCTTTCTGATTTTATTCATGTATATAAGTGTAGCAATTTGAAAAATTGTAAAACACTTGCTTTTCTAAAACATTTTGCAGTTTCACTTGATCAGCGTATAAATAAAGAAACCAAGCCCACTGAAATGTTAATTTTACATTTGGTAGAAGAATACTTCACACAGTGTGCATAGCAAGTATATTTTACATTTGGTAGAAGAATACTTCACACAGTGTCCATAGCAAGTATACTTTACATTTGGTAGAAGAATACTTCACCCAGTGTGCATTGCAAATATATTTTACATTTGGTAGAAGAATACTTCACACAGTGTGCATAGCAAGTATATTTTACATTTGGTAGAAGAATACTTCACACAGTGTGCATAGCAAGTATATTTTACATTTGGTAGAAGAATACTTCACACAGTGTGCATAGCAAGTATATTTTACATTTGGTAGAAGAATACTTCACACAGTGTGCATAGCAAGTATATTTTACATTTGGTAGAAGAATACTTCACACAGTGTGCATAGCAAGTATATTTTACATTTGGTAGAAGAATACTTCACACAGTGTGCATAGCAAGTATATTTTACATTTGGTAGAAGAATACTTCACACAGTGTGCATAGCAAGTATATTTTACATTTGGTAGAAGAATACTTCACACAGTGTCCATAGCAAGTATACTTTACATTTGGTAGAAGAATACTTCACACAGTGTGCATAGCAAGAATATTTTACATTTGGTAGAAGAATACTTCACACAGTGTGCATTGCAAATATATTTTACATTTGGTAGAAGAATACTTCACACAGTGTGCATTACAAATATATTTTACATTTGGTAGAAGAATACTTCACACAGTGTGCATAGCAAGTATATTTTACATTTGGTAGAAGAATACTTCACACAGTGTCCATAGCAAGTATACTTTACATTTGGTAGAAGAATACTTCACCCAGTGTGCATTGCAAATATATTTTACATTTGGTAGAAGAATACTTCACACAGTGTGCATAGCAAGTATATTTTACATTTGGTAGAAGAATACTTCACACAGTGTGCATAGCAAGTATATTTTACATTTGGTAGAAGAATACTTCACACAGTGTGCATAGCAAGTATATTTTACATTTGGTAGAAGAATACTTCACACAGTGTGCATAGCAAGTATATTTTACATTTGGTAGAAGAATACTTCACACAGTGTGCATAGCAA
The DNA here is from genome assembly GCA_029891345.1 of Dryococelus australis. Taxonomy (NCBI): domain Eukaryota; kingdom Metazoa; phylum Arthropoda; class Insecta; order Phasmatodea; family Phasmatidae; genus Dryococelus; species Dryococelus australis. Next base: position 92,514,209 of record CM057005.1, read on the forward strand.
GTATATTTTACATTTGGTAGAAGAATACTTCACACAGTGTGCATAGCAAGTATATTTTACATTTGGTAGAAGAATACTTCACACAGTGTGCATAGCAAGTATATTTTACATTTGGTAGAAGAATACTTCACACAGTGTCCATAGCAAGTATACTTTACATTTGGTAGAAGAATACTTCACACAGTGTGCATAGCAAGAATATTTTACATTTGGTAGAAGAATACTTCACACAGTGTGCATTGCAAATATATTTTACATTTGGTAGAAGAATACTTCACACAGTGTGCATTACAAATATATTTTACATTTGGTAGAAGAATACTTCACACAGTGTGCATAGCAAGTATATTTTACATTTGGTAGAAGAATACTTCACACAGTGTGCATAGCAAGTATATTTTACATTTGGTAGAAGAATACTTCACACAGTGTCCATAGCAAGTATATTTTACATTTGGTAGAAGAATACTTCACACAGTGTGCATAGCAAGTATATTTTACATTTGGTAGAAGAATACTTCACACAGTGTGCATAGCAAGTATATTTTACATTTGGTAGAAGAATACTTCACACAGTGTCCATAGCAAGTATACTTTACATTTGGTAGAAGAATACTTCACACAGTGTGCATAGCAAGAATATTTTACATTTGGTAGAAGAATACTTCACACAGTGTGCATTGCAAATATATTTTACATTTGGTAGAAGAATACTTCACACAGTGTGCATTACAAATATATTTTACATTTGGTAGAAGAATACTTCACACAGTGTGCATAGCAAGTATATTTTACATTTGGTAGAAGAATACTTCACACAGTGTCCATAGCAAGTATACTTTACATTTGGTAGAAGAATACTTCACCCAGTGTGCATTGCAAATATATTTTACATTTGGTAGAAGAATACTTCACACAGTGTGCATAGCAAGTATATTTTACATTTGGTAGAAGAATACTTCACACAGTGTGCATAGCAAGTATATTTTACATTTGGTAGAAGAATACTTCACACAGTGTGCATAGCAAGTATATTTTACATTTGGTAGAAGAATACTTCACACAGTGTGCATAGCAAGTATATTTTACATTTGGTAGAAGAATACTTCACACAGTGTGCATAGCAAGTATATTTTACATTTGGTAGAAGAATACTTCACACAGTGTGCATAGCAAGTATATTTTACATTTGGTAGAAGAATACTTCACACAGTGTGCATAGCAAGTATATTTTACATTTGGTAGAAGAATACTTCACACAGTGTGCATAGCAAGTATATTTTACATTTGGTAGAAGAATACTTCACACAGTGTGCATAGCAAGTATATTTTCAGCAGGGCTGTCAAAACTGCTGAGGTCACCTAGAAAAACCTATAACAGTAAATAAGGGTATTTCAGAAAGAAATTTCTATTTTGTATGTTGGAAATGATTCATGTGTTAAAAAGCGGTTCCGAATGGTGTTTTTCTGATGTTACCATCGGATTAATTTTTTCATGACAGATGTGTAACACACAATTTCAGACGTTGAAAGAGTAGTTCGGCTTCTCGTAGATATTCGAGACCAAGAAACAAATAACAATAGAAAAAAAACTTAATACATGTGGAATTTAAGTTTGATTAAATTCCGTCGTGTCTGGTAAAACTGCTGTGTCTGAGTGCGTTTCTTTGTTGTGTTGTCCAATTTTGTTCCAACTTACTTTGTCAGTGTTGTCCCAACTTCTTTGAAGCAGATTTCTTGCCTGTGTCGTTTTATGCTCGTTATTTGTTGGTGGGGTGTATATATATATAAGTTTATTTTTCGTAATTCGTTTCTTTTCTGTTTATTGACTGTCACTCCATGGAATTTCCCAGTGTTATATACATTTATTTATTTTCTCGTCAATAGGATACTTGTCTTATTTAAGTATTTTTTGGGCTCAGTCCTGATTTCCACGACAGACGCAGAGACGTATGTCCAGAAATCTCCATCTAGTTCATTCAATCTTTATTAAGTGAAAAGGATTATTGTTTAGGCCTGACAAGCTACGTTCGTAGGCGTGGTACGTAAATGCTGTTCACGATAAAGTGAGCACTTTTGAAATCAACCTTATAAAAAAGTCACTGCTCCTCCCTCCATACATTATAACGGGCGCACTGAGTGACATACGCCCAGTAAAGTTGGTAACGAGGGAGGAAAAGTAGTTCCATATCTTAACGTCGAATAAGAAGTGTTAGGTAACCATTTGTAATACCTTTGCCTATTTCTTTCGCTTTCTGTTTTTTAATGCATCGAAGTGTGAAAATTACCATATTTGTAACATATTTACTTTTCTAATATTTCCACAGTACGTATCACCTGACCGACGCATGAATGAAGTGATACAGCCCATGACAGCGTTAATGTTACATAAGGCGGAGGAATACACAACGGGCATACAAGTAGAGCTTAAGCAGGGCTATCAAAAGTGCTCATTCTACCGCGAACAGCCTATAGTTGAGCTACAGAACGATACTCTAGAAACCTACCTGACCGAGCTCACACAGACGCCAACTTATCACACCAAGACTATGGGTTCGAATCCCTGATAAGCCATTATAATTTGTCGTGTTTTCAGATGTAAGGTTCATTTAGATGTATGCCAGCAGTCCCTCTATAAGGGCATAAAGCGATGGAGTTAATGAGTAACAAAATTTCATTGAATACTCTAAACGTTACTTTAAATAACATATCAGTTTCGTATAAAAATAATTTGTTACCTATCATTCCCTGTTACGCAACGGAATAATTCCTGCTGTTAGACGGGCGAATAGTTTTTCTAATACATAGCGAAGGGATTAGAGGAATTGTGTGGATCTTCGTTTTTTTTTTATTTTTACTATTTGTTAGTGTTCAGAATGTCAACACCAAATAATAAAATATTAATTACTTCAGGTGTGCGTGTGTGTGTTTGTGTGTGTGTGAGTGAGAGAGAGAGAGAGAGAGAGAGAGAGAGAGAGAGAGAGAGAAAGGGGAGTGGGGTGGAACAGAGTAAGGGAGGGGAGATTGTGAACAAACCCAAGAAGGAGTGATGAAAGTAAGTGAGCTAGTTAAGATATTTGGGCGGCTCTTAACAGCGAGATCTTGAGAGCAGACGAACGTGAAGTGAGTGAGATGAGTATGGAGCAGCACCGTAATCAAAGGACGGGGGAAACGGGGGGACTCCTGAGAAAACCCGCTGACCATGGGCATCGTCCGGCACGATTCCCACTTGCGAAAATGCGGAGTGAGCCGGTTGGGTATTGAACCCGGTTCGCCTTGGTGGGATGCGAGCAGTCTAACCTCTCAGCCAGCCCCCCTCCCCCAATTTTGAAAGTGACTTATTGGGGGAAGGAATAAGTACATTAGAGTCTATGGCATCGCAGTGAGTTCGCTATCAATTACTGCAGCCTAAAAGGTCATAGTTGAGTGAGATATGATGCATCTTATCACTACCAAGATGCACTACGAGAAGAAAAGGTTATGGTTACGATGAAATAAAAAACACCACCTTTTGCTCAGCCAACAAACAAATCCTCAATTTCTAAAGAGAAAAAATAAAAGCGTCAAGCAAGTGGGTCAGGCAATTTGTACTGTACATTACGTGGTATTTGATCGATGGATTTTTTTCTGTGAATAAGAAGTTGACGATAGGTTTGAGGACGAAAAAAAGTATGTTTGTGATTTGAGGTGCATTTGAGGCACAGGTTATTCACGGTAAGGTGAGACTTTTTAAAAGCCCTCACATTTGGAATAATAGAAAATTAATATATTTTATTTTCGTCTTAGACGTTCACTTCTGAGTGCGGTGAAATCTACAGACTGTGCTTATTACTAATATGGGAAAAAATATTTTAAAAAGTAGTTAAATGATAAAAAAAATGGCTCAAATAAAAAGTATATAGGGCCTCAAAAGTGTTCACTTCACCGTGAACTGTCTATAGCTATGCTTTAGGAATTTTAAAGGTATGTTTGAGGTTAGAGGTATGGTTCATTTTTGTGGTAATTTTTAAGTATCTTTGAGGTGTTATCGATACACTTTTGTGTTATGCTTATAGTGCGAAGTTTGTTTAAGGTATTTTTTAAGGTAATTTGAGTCAAGTTTGAGTCAAGTTTGAGGTCTGGAATACGTCTGAGGAGTAAATGTAGAGCTTGACGCATCGCACCACACTTTACATAAATTTTAACATTAATTAAAAGGCCAAAATTGATTTGTAATTAAATTACATCGATTTTATAGTAAATTATATGAATGTAGTAAATTAATGAAAGTAGAGAGGAAGAGATTTATGCTGAGTTCTGCAACACTCTGTACAATTTAAATATAAATTAAAATTATACATATTTCTTAGATTGGTTAATTTACATTTATTAAACAATAATTAATACTAAATAATGCATTGACGTAAATATGCTGATCAAAAAGCGAGACATTTTTTCTTTTAATATTTTTACATGTATGGTTCCGCCATTATATTTAAACATTTATTTGTAGGGTTACTGAGAAATAAAAATATCGATTATTTAAATTCGAATGAGTGAGTGAAGATATTTGGGTGGCTTAAACATCGAGGTGTTTGAGAGTAGATGAGGGTGAAGCGCGGTGAGTGTTGGCTGTGCTAACAGGTCTCAAACTGGGTTGCTCTGTGAGCAAGTAAACACTCGTTAACCTAAACACTAACATTTCCTCTCTCCTGAGACCTGCGCTAACACAACCATATTAATATTGGCCATTGTGTACTCATTATCAATAAGGAATATATAGAATAATATTCACTTCCTTTGAAAGTGCTATACCAATCCAACAGTACAGTACACAAAAACTAGAAGAAATTATATAAAAGATTTTGTAGGCCAACAGCTTACTTCTACTTTTACGCAGGTCAAAATCTTTACCACATTAGGTGCATACAACAACACATTCATATAAAAAAATATTCACAAATAGCAACATAAAAAATGGAAAAAAATCGCTAGTAGTAGTATTTGACGGACTTTGAGGCAAGGGGATAGGGGATCAGAGCTTGGAGCAGTTTATGCTCTGTCGTTACTATTGGACGGCGGCCATCTTGGAAGTTAGTAACCTTTGGCCGGCGGCCATCTTGGAAGTTAGTAACCTTTGGCCGTTGGTCTTTGACCCAAAATAAAAAAATAGAAACATTAAAAAAAATTCAATAAAATTCTAAAAAATTCCAAAAATTTCCAAAAAATTCCAAAATTTTCCAAAAAATTCTAAAACAATGTATGATTAAAAATTTATTAAAAACTACTAAAGATTATTTAAAAAAAAATTTAATTCCAGTCTCCCTGTAGCTATTTTTCCCTAAAAATTTCCCTTTTTCCCAAAAAATTTTCCTTTTTCCTTTAAAATTTCCATTTTTCCTTTAAATTACAATTATTCCCTAAAAATTTCCAAACAATTGCAAAAAAAACTTATAAAAGTCAGCTAGCTTTTACGTTACTAATTACTACCGCCATATTGGGTGCAGGTGACTATGACCTTGATCCCTTCACCTTAGATGACCTTGGAAACAAAAACTCTAGAAAGAATTCATGAAAGTTAGCAATCATATTACGTTACTGACTACTACCGCCATATTGGATGCAGGTGACCTTGACTCCATGGCCTTGGATGACCTTGAAATCAAAAACTCGAGAAAAAATCATAGAATTCAACGAGCATGTTATGTTACTGACTACTATCACCATCTTGGAAGTAAGTGACCTTTACCCTTGACCTTAAACCCAAAAAATATAAAATCCCAAAAATATAAAAAAAAGTATTTAAAAATTAACGAAAGACTTGTTTTTATCAATCTTTCCATCAATCAGCTTCGCAATCAGTACCAGAATCTGCTCCACAATCGCAATCTTTCAATCAATCATCTATACATGGATTTGTCGCATGTCTCTAGCTATACATACTTTTAAAAAATATTCACCAACTGTCTCCAAAATTTGTACATGTCATGAGAATTAATGTTTTGTATGACATTCAACTATTCATGCATTTTTAAAATACATAAGTTTCTATTACCATTCTATATGCATATCCTTAAGTTTATAGCCGAGTGCTCACAGCACCACTTTAAAGTTGCGAGGGATAAAATGATACGACAAAGAAATTAAAGAAATAACAATTATTTTATAATAATCTATTATTTTTTAACTGCAGCTTTAGATGAATGCATTTCATCACATCATGCAATATATCCCCGTTTCCTAAGTTTAATAATTATTGAATGTACTCAACAATGCGCATGTCATACCCGCGTTTGTGAAGGTCGAACAAGTATGTGAGTCTATCAACAAGTTAATTCGGGTCTTCGGTAAACATGTAGTCAGTATTATCAGAGTCTTCTGCCTTCTCAATTTCACTCGTTGCAGCAAATGTGTTGGAAAGCGCATGTCAGGACATCGAGAAAATCGCCATCATCGTCTTCAACATTATCACTGTCTACATGTTAATTTTCATCTATTCTGTCTTCATGACCGCCTTCACTTCCTGTTTCATCCTCATTATTATATTCACTTTTCTTTGCAGCAGGAGTTGTATGCTCATCAGTATTTACGGCCGACGACCGTTTATTCTGAAGTTCGTTGACTTCACGCGAACATCTTGCAAGTGTACATTCTGTGCGAACCGACTGTACGGCACTCATTCCGTCTCCAGCGTTAACTGTCTCATCATAATCACCTATCGAATCGGTACCCATCGTTAAAGCAAGAGGTATTGCAGGCATCACTTGCTGACTCCCAGTAGACGGATCCTTGCAGATCTCGGTATGATCTTTCAATGTATCGCCTTGCACAAACTACATGTGACCAACGTCGTGTTGCTTCATCGTGCGAAAATGACTCGTACAGACCGTTCTCTCATGCCGACGAGCATTTTGACCAGAGGTGAAAACTCGATCGCAGAATCGACAATGTAGACAGCCAAGTAGCGATGATGTAGGTCGCAGATCCATGTTAGTTAATGTCAAATGCAGACCTTCGTTTTCGCAATTCATCTTCGTCGTATGACGACAGAGTACTTCCAAATCTATGTTCACTTTGTGGTGTCAGAAATTCAACTGTCATTTTTCTAAATAAATGCTGTTCTTTTAGCAGTAAAGAGACTAGCTTGTTGCCACAAAGGACCTTCTGCCAAAAAAATTTGATGTATAATATGGGACCACTTTAAGAAAACCTACATACTCGTTCGCCCCAGAAGAAAACATGCAGATATTTCTGTATATATAAATATAAAAATACAAAATTTATTTAAATTTATTTTATAAGTAATCATGTCTGGTTCGACTATACAAATATGTAAATAAGAACATGTAAATACAAAATTATTTTACATAATGTCATTCATATGTATATTATTTTAATATAAATTTAGGTATATATAAACATTTAAAAAAATGATTTGATATATAATTATGTATATTCCTATCTTATGTTTATATATATGTACCTGCATGTTTTCTTCCAGGGTGAATGAGTATTTGACTTTTCTCAGAGTGCTCCCATACCACGAAGATGAGTTGTGAATACGAAGGTCTGGCCCGGGAAGAACCTTACCAAATGAGTTGAATACATGTCTGACAAATTCTCTCTAGCCACTAACTTATCATTGCTGCCCTGTCCAGAAATATATTTCTTTAAATGTGGAAAGTATATTTTGGCCTCGTGTTATCTTTGCTCATCTTGAACTCGTGGTCACACTTAAAGCAGACAATTGACTCCTACCGATTGACTCCTGTTGACTGACCCCTGGTTCAAAGTCAATATGACGTCATAGGGCTTCCGTACGTGTATGCTATAGACAGTAGAGGGTTCAACTGAGATTCTTAGTTCGACAGCAGCTGCCATGAAAGCTTGATCGTCTCGGCTAGCTTCTGAATCTTCGCATCTAAGTCTTATTCTGCATCTGCGATGTCTTCGGGCACTCCAGAGCTAATGGTAGCTATGGCAGTGCCATGGACTTCTTCGGGAGTGGTACCAGCAGTGACATAGACTTATTCCGGACGAACTGCCTACAGTATCACCGGTACCATCTGCTACGGGCATGGTATCAATGCCACCATCGACTTCTTGGAATGTGTCACCTACAGCAGTGCAGCCATCGACGACTTCAGGCATGACGTAGACAGTGCCATCAACTACAAACACCGAAGGGTTACACACGTTTCTTGGATAATAACATGGCGCCCCCTATTTTGTCAATGGACGTGGTTTGATGTTACCCAACAACCGTTCGCAGATTTCAGATCTCGATTCATGAGCACAGTATTCACGGAATTGTTCTCTCATATCATCGGGTTAAGTCGGTTGAGATCTGCAAACGGGTCACACTTATCGTTCAACTTCTGTGTGAAACGCCACACGTTAAAATAACAAAATGTTGCGAAAAATATTTCGTGTACCTAAATTGAAAACGTAATATTTTCTAAACCATAGTGTGTAGCTCGGAAAAGGACAAAAAAAAAACAGTTCATAATAGCAAGTAATAACTTTACAATTCAGCTTCCAGAGCTTTAGAGAAGCGGCAGGTGCCTCGCACACAGAAACGTGGTAGAGGTTACAAGAATCATCATATTCATGTGCGCAGTCGGATAAATAAAAGGCCTAGTGACAACGTATGATATTATCGATTGATCTAGCACATTTGAAAGTGCTTCTTTGTACTACTTTCTACTCTTTGCTTCCGCCATGGACGAAATTAACACTGCAGTGGGTATACTAGGACCCATCCGTCCTTCGAACATGTACAGAATGTCCACAAACGTAACTGATAAACCCTCGTGAAGTGATTGCTCACATAAATATAGACGAAATGTACGTACATGTCATTTAGCTTAACTCGCTTCCTAAGGGTGGTGAACGCTTGCAAAGGCGGAGATGAGCGAGATAGGTTTGTTGCGGATAGCACATGATCAAATTTACTTAAACACTGGATTGAAAGTACGTGTAGCGTACCAGTAACTACACACACACGCGCACACACACGCAGAGTATAGAGGCTTTACACTCACCTCCAATGCGACTGGATACACCTGGGCGGCAGCCACCATTTCTTCCATAACCTATTAGTTACGAACACCGACAGTACTTTCTGTAGATGTGTATGTTCATTCACTTGTATAGTCTGTTCACGGTAAAATGAGCACTTTCGAGTCCTTAGTTACTTTTTCCTTTCAGCCATTTTTTCTCCTTTAACCGCCTTTTGAAATAAATATCTCCATGTAAGTAATAAACGCAGTTTGTGCCCTCGGAAGTTAACGCGTGAGGATAAAATAAAATATATTTATTGACAATTATTCCAAATAAGAGTCCTTTTTAAAGTGCTCATTTTACCGTGAACAGCGTATACCAAGTGTAAAGAATTTACATCGGAATCACCATAGCCGCATTGTACATAACTTGTTATGATAGGAAATTTAAAAAGAATTACTATTCCATATTTGATGTAAAACATTTTGAAGGTGTTTTCAGGACTCTTCGGCTGTTATAATAATATGGCGATGCTTTATTTTTACCTCATCATTCTGTGTGTTTCACAACACAGTACTCAGTAAGTGTCTGTCTGGATATGCATTCGTCCCATCAAGTGACGTAACATTCTTACGAACTCTTAACTTGTTGCAATTACACCCATTTTTATTCTCCTTGTGCATGGAAGAAAAATAAACCGATCTGAAATGCTGCAAATTTAAACATACGTTTAATGAGAATTAAAAATAAATTACTATTTTTGCAACACGTTACTAACATTACTGCATGCATACATAACTTACACATAAAAAATCTTGTACGACCTGCAGTAAAATATAAGGTCAATTTGAACGATAATAGACGTCAAGAACAAAGCAAGGTCAGTTAGTTTTTTTAAGGAGGGAACAGTTGCGAAAACAAGTTATGAAGTGAGACATAAATTCAAATTAACAGATGGCGGTTCTTGTGGAAGAAAATGGAACTATCTACGGCGTTTCTGCACGAGTCATATTCAGCGTGTGGTACGCCTGGCGGCAAACGGTCCTAAGCCGTCGTGCACGCGAAGACGCCATGCTTGTAAATGTGAGTGAGTGAGGATATTTGGTTGATTGAGGTGAGTATGGAGCAGCGTCGGAATGAAAATGCGGGGGGAAACGGGAGATCCCAGAGAAAACCCCCCCCCCAGCGGCATTGTCCGGCACGATTCCCACTTGCGAAAATCTGGGAGTGACCCTGCCGGTTCGCCTTGGTGGGAGGCGAGCAGTCTAACCGCTCAGCCACCGCGGCTTCTGTCATGCTTATGAAGGAGGTCGTACCGGCGATAGTTTGAACTCAAAACCCCTCCATCTTAAATAATATTAAATAATTAACTCTTGAGCACCAATTCTGTTTTTGAAGTAGTTTCAGTCGCTGACTATAATCACGAAGCCATTCATACATCTGTGCAAAACAGAGGCCGTGTTCCAATTGGCCCTTTTTGTTAACAAAATGGCCACGTCACAAGTTTTTTGCCTAAAAAATCCATGACGTATTTTTTTTTTTTTTTTTTTTTTAATTTGAGTTTAGCGTTTTGTCAGCTTCGAAGCTGAAGAATTACCAAATACAATCTACCAAATCGTCGCTATATTAGTCCTGCGAGGTTATTGTAACAAACAAATGTGTTCTCACAGTAATAATTTCACAAGCAAGTTGTTGAAGTATTCTCGAAATAGGTATTTTCTCACAACACAATATTTGTTAAATCACAATTTCCTCTCATAATTGTTTTACTTATATAGTTAATTTAACATTTGAAACAGCACTCTAAACTACTTTCGGGAAAAATTAGCTACTGTTTATTTGAAGACTACATTCACTTTTAATTTTGGAATCATGGTAACACCAAAATAACAGACGCATGACGTGCTAGGCAGTTGAATGCAGTGGTGTTCCGACTAAACCTTACAACATTATATATAAAACGAAGAAACTCTAAACGGATCGAACACAATCCCAGACTTCGACTAGTATTTTCAAATGCACAAATAATAATCACTAATTCACAAACGAAAATGAAATGATTCGTATTTTAAAAAGAAAGTCCATAAACTTCCTTAAAATAAGTTATGTAATCCCGCAAATTTCTTTGTTTAAAAATTATTTAATACACGTGTTTAATAAAACATCTATGACTCAGAATTCGTGTCCAGTAACTTCTATTAAGCACAACTTCAAATGAATTAATACAACCCCTTAGGTTAACTAGTTCCACATTTCTTTTTCTAAATGGCTTGATTTATTTAATTTGTGAGATCTAAACGAGGTCCTTGTTTTTAATGCAATTATGCGAAAACTACGCTATGCATATAATTATTTAAACACGTATTTTACTGGGTTGCTTCTGTAATGCACTTCATTCTTTGTCCGTCACCTTTATGCTACTCGTACAGCTGTAGTTATTGTTTAATGTACCGTTTTTGACTTGCGGGTTTTAATCTAAGATAAAATAATTCAAATCAGCTTCATGCCAGTAGAATAATTTATGCCGGATCTGAGGCAAAGAAATCAGGAGTAGGCGCCAGCCACCGACTGGCCGTCTTGTGACATCACCCAACTATGATATTCTATCTGGCTGACCTTAACCTTGACCTTAACCCCATTCCCGTGACCTTGAATGACCCTGAACGCAAAAATCCCAACAAATCAGAAAAACGATGAAATTATATATATATGGGATTTTATAATTTTTATGATATATATAAAACAAACAATATTATTTTAAGTCATAAGTACATGCATGAGGTCCGGGACTCTATGGCAGGTGGATCGACTAAGCTCCCGATACGACCGGCCTTCGCCAGATCGACCAGTATCCATCTTGTCAGCCATGTTAGATGTTCATGACATTGAACTTTAACCTTGACCTTGGATGACCTTGTAGCCAAAACATTCAAAAAAATCCCAAAAAATTTCCAAAAAATTCCCAAAAAGCCCAGCACTAGACCCAAGACTCAAGACTCCTGACTCTTGACTCAAGACCCTTGACCCTTGACTCAAGGATCTTGACTCAAGACTCAATTAACTGAACCGAAGACTCAATACCCTTGACCCAAGACTTAAGGCCCCAATAGCCAAGACTCAAGATCCTTGACTCAAAACTCTAGACACTTGACCGAAGATTCAAGACTCAAGACCCTTCACCCAAAATTCAAGACTCAAGCCCTTTCTAACGCCACGATAATGTTTTCATGCGTCGGTCAAGTGAAACTGTGAATTTATTTAAAAAAAAGAAAATATTTAGTAATCTTACAAATAGTTACACTTATTGAATTAAAAACATAAAGCAAAGTAAATTTTTCAGTGTCCACAAATGTTAACCGAACACTTTGTTTCAATGTTAAGATATGGAACTACATTTCCTAAGTCATAGCCAACTTTACTGGCACCATGCCAGTTCGAGTGTCTGTTAAAGTGTGCGTAGGCAGGGATAGTGACATTTCCCAAAAGTTAGTTTCAGAATTGCTAAATTAACCGTGAACAGAAAACAGAGTCCAGTGAGGGAAGTACCTCACTTATCGGAAACATCGTTTCTTGTAAGACTGTACGTCACGTTCACAAAAATCTGCAGCCAATAACATGGTTTACTAGTCCAAAGATGCGAGAGAATACTACATTGATACAAGCACGGTTAAAAAAAAAAAAAAAACGAAATGTTCATTGCATCGCCTACAATTGATCTATGACTGAAAGTGATAACAACAAAGGAAGTGTTCACGGTGTATTTTTTTTCTCGGAAGTATGCGAACTGTTCGCAGCAAATGAATACTGCAGGAGTTATGGCCTCAGTGTTGAGTGGTCTAACTCGCCCTGCCAGACGTTAAGTCCAGCTGCTTTGAACTCCTGTACACCAGTCTCCGCCGCAGTGCGGACTTGCCACAATCAATCGTATTGCTCTGCAGTGTTGTTCGTTTTCCACAATACCCCCATTAGACTAACGTCCTTAAACTGATACACCTTATAGCATTGTGTGTATTTTGAACTGTATAAGACTTTTTATTAGCATGTTTTCCAAGGTTATATCAGATGGTTCTATGGCTGCGATAACTCGATTATTATTTTTGAATGTACAGTTAAAATTAGTTTAGAGACGTTTACAGACATGTGGGTTTGTAAGTCCGTATACAAAACGAGATTAATTTCCATTCCATTTTCAAAACATAGTTATTCGGTACCTACTACTTCGGATACATTCGTTAGAAGTCGCCATGCAAGTTCGCATTTTGACGCTTCTTCTGTGTGAGAAGTAGGTTTCCCATCTGAAATGTAAAGACATAAAATCTGACCGCTTAAAATAACTAGTCAACACATACTGTGAACAATGTTCGTGCATTTAAACTGAAGAATTGCTGGAAACGAGCTACGTATATTACCATGTAAAACGAGGAGAATCTTCACAGATTCAACTTCCAGGGAAGGAGCAGTAATAGTGCACAGTGCAGTGAAAGAAGATGCTCGAAGTTTTCTTTTAAATTTATGGACCCAGTCGAATGAAAAACAATAAAACAAGTAGCTGCTGTAACGCGATTAAAGCGTTTGGCCTGTGGGCAGCATTTAATGGAACTATTATTGCAAGCTATTTCCAACGCTTCATATCTCCACGAGTTCAAAAGCCTGCCTGCTGTTTCCATTGTTTCATCACACTTATTTACTTTGTTATCATTGTTTTGTGATGCCACCTCGTGCCCTCGTAGATTTTTTTTTTCCATACCCAAATGTGTGTACGTTGCCAAGTGAAATTGTCTGCAAGTTCAGTTTCTGCAAGTTCAGTTTTAGATCGAGCGTGAGTTTGGACATCCACGCAAGCCCCATGAACGACTTGCAAACTGATTTTACTAGACATAAACATAGTTCATGACTCTAAATTATATCTGCCTTAATGTAAATTTTTACTGCAAGATTGAGATCTGAAAACTTACTAACTCCTTGCCGTTTTTTTCCACTTCGAATAGTTGTTTACTGTATTCGCAGCAAACGAAAAGCCTCTCGTAGAGTAGAGCCAGGAGGAAAATCTTCGAACGAGCTACAGAGGAAGGTAACCAACCATCCCGCTATAGAACACAAATTTCATGTTTGGATATTTTCTACTTCTCTTCCTCCAAATGAAGGAATAGAAATGAAAGGGAGGAATTTGAACGAAACACGAACGGCATAGCACAAAAAGTCAATTGCTGCTATGCTTATCATTTAAGTCGAGATTAACAAGTAATTGCAAATGATACCACATCTTTTGCAGAGAAACAAACTGCGTATGCCTACATCTGATTTTCCAATTCACGAGATGAATAAACGAAGACGATTAAATGTTTGTTTTTCGAAATTTATTACCCAAAATAGAACCGGCATAATTGCCTTTAGTCTGTCGTGTACCATCTCAAATAAGCAGTTTTGAAAACTTAAACTATGTATTTTTCGAGATACCAGAGGTTATTGCAGTTCGCTGACGCAAGAATTTAGTTGAGTTGAGAGATTTGGGTGGCTCTTAACAACGAGGTCTTGACAGCTGATACTGACGCAAGATTTCTGTGCTTGGCACGGGCACGTATTTCCTTTAAGAGCTGAATGCACGCTGTAAAAAACATTTAAGTAAACTTCTTAAACTTTAGTGGGGAATTTACTACACATCAAGCACTTCCCTTTACAAAACACAGGAAAACTACCGTGTTTGCAGGCTACTGAATAAATGCTTTACTGTTCGTTACTTATCAACAAACGTGTACAATAATGTGGTAAGTTTGCAAAAAAAATACTAGAGTGCAGTTATGGTTCGTGTGCTACGTATCGGAATAAGCCCCGTCATAGTAGTGAACTTAACAGACAGTCCAGCAGGTGACCAGGCAAAGATGGCACAGTATGGCGGAAAGGCACATTCTTGAAACTTATCCCTCATCGTACCGAGGCTATCGAGTACTTCTCAAATGGTTAATTTTTCATATCGTGGAAGGATACACAACGTGCATACAAGTAGATCGTAAGCAGGGTTTTCACAAGTGCTCAGTGAAGAGGCTGAAGTCAATTAACGATTACTTCAAACTTGTTTAAAGACAAGCTAAAGTTCTGCTTCCAGGATATTCCTTCGCCTTGTGCAAATAAAGCTTAAAGTATAGATATTCACACCAGCGTGACAACGCGCCAGGTTCGTGCGCACTCAATGTAACATTACTTTGCATAAGAAAAATTTCTTACATTAATTTTCTCCCTGTTTTCAATTAATGTTAATTATATGTGAAATATTATAATTTACAGATGGAGTGCAAGTAAAAGTTGAATATAACTATAAATAAGGTACTTTTATATTAACACATGTATAACATGTTTGTTATATGTGAATATTTAGTAAACAACTAAAAAGGGTGATATTCCAAAGGTTTGATTAATAAAAAATTTCGAAGAAACCGCAAATAGACTAAACATGGAGTGATTTTTTTTTTTTAGGTTTGCTACAAAAAGCGGGCGGAACTATATAACCCGAGTACAATAAATGTGTCCGGTGGCTGTGTGCCAGAACCAACTCCGGGCCCCGATGTTTGTCGGAGCGGCTGTGATCAAAACGTGCCCTCCCCAGCGGGGGGTCCGCGGAGGTTATCAGCACTGGGTCGCGACCCCAGTCTCTCCCGCGGTTGTTTACCACGCGCCCGCAACCTCGTTGCGTCAGCCAGCCGCTCCAGAAGGTTCCTGCGGGAGACCCTGCCATCGGGATACATACAGGAGGAGGGGGTACCCTCGGCCGTGGACCCCTTGATTGGAAGCAACTGTCCGCCCTGATTCCTTGACCTCCGCGGGAAACGCGACAGCTGTTATCGACTTATCGACCGCGAGCCGCGGTTCGTCTCGTCCATCTAGTGTCGCAGCCCTGCTTACCACAATCCTTGGTGCTCAAAAGCTAAAAATGATTTTCGATATTTTTAGGCTATTTCATAATTCTGTTTTAATACCTCAAATAGTACCTCACCTCAAATATTTCAAAGCATGGAAAATTAATTTATAAAAATTATTAACGGAAAAAACACGAATTTCTAATTTATACATATTGACATACAAATCTAAATTTTTTTTCGTTATTATCATTATTGGCTACAGTTAAAACTAATCGTTAATATCATTAGAATAAGATTAAGACATTCCATAGAATTTCTTCTAGTTGTTCGGCCATACTTTTATTTTAAGTTCTACAACTGAATCGAAATTTCTTCGTGGAGTTCCTTAATCTTCAAAAACATCACCTGAAATCAAACATTGTGCTCGTATAAATTTTTGAAAATTTTTGGCACAAATTTTAAGGTGAAAATGTTGATAGTTCTGCTAAAAAGGTAAGCAAGCGTTATCTTGAACTGATTGGGCATCTTTGACATAGACTTGTAGTAGTATAAAGTAGAGAGTTCTGACACAAGTGGCTCCTGGCTGAAGACTCGGAGGACGCGACCGCCATCTTGGATGATGTCATTTTCGCACAGAAAATGGCCAAATTCGCGGAAAAATTCCCTTATCCTCTCCGATTTGGCCCTTTTCATACTGAAATGTCCCTTTTTTTCCCTCGGACGACCACACTTTCACACCCAAAAAACACCCTTGCGCAATACGGCTGGCCGATCCCTCATTGTGGAGTTTGACTCATGTGGGATGTTTGATTTCACCGCAGCACTTCCTGCTCTCACATTCCGGTCGGTGTTCTCTGGGTGCTCCCGACCAATATTTGTATTATAGTTTTTCCTTCATACTGAAAGTGCACACTTCCCGCTCACACATTCCATGTGGAGGGGGAGACCCCATTCCAAGACACCCTGCCAGCCTCAGGGCAAGTATTACCTATGATTACATATAAGCATAGTTGGCTGTAATTTCCGAACCATTTGAGATACAACTACCAAAATCATAACAAAGGCATCGCTCCATACAAGCAAAAGGTATGAAAGGTCAAAATTGATCTATGCAGCTTATAATCATAGTTAACTGGAACTTCCTAACCGAATGAGATACAGCTACCAATATCATAACATAGGCATCACTCCAGACAAGGAAAAGTACCGAAGGGTCAAAATTAACCTAAGCATGCTTATAAAGGTGCCAAAAGTATTTTAGGAGGTTTAGACATGCACAAAGCAAGATTGTATTACGTGCATAATAAAGGAAGAGATTCCATACATCATTTACAATGCTTGGCATTTTAAAAAAGAGTTCTTGTTATGTTGTGTTTTGTTTCATCTCATATGTTTGTTTGCATCATTTCATATCATTCTTATGCAAGGTGAATTTGTAAGTTATTAAGGATTCTTATTTTATAATATATTATGTTTCATGCAAGTAGTATATAGGAAAAATTGCAATGTTGTTTGTCTGCAAGTAGTCCCTCCTTGGTGTACAAGACCGCTCTCGTCCACTCTCATGCCAGAGTGGGGGTTCAGTAAGTGTGTAGCATCTAGAGGGACCGGATACCTATGATCGCATTCCTCGTGTTTCCCACGCCTGGGCGGACAGCAATGTTTGAACCAACCACTTCACTGCAATAAACTTTTTAAGAAATCGTAACCATTTTGATTTAGCCACCCAGGACACCATCCCTAATCTCCCCATGGAATAGCATTGCCTGGGGAGGTTTATCAACACACTTAACTCATGTTAGGTAAAGAGGGTTTTGCAGTGTCACCTTCGCCCGCAGGTTAAAGCATGGCAAAACTTGCAAGGTTGTTTTGCAAGGGAAGCACGTAGAGTCAGTTCCAATTAAATGCAACATTGAACTGAGAATGTGTTCTTTAACTTGGTAGCCGCAAGGCATTTCAGGGTACAGACCCTTAAAATCCCACCATTTATCTGCAAGTGTCTTTGTGTATATTTTCAGGCTAATTTTCGTATGCAATATGTGCTGCAACGTTTAAGTGTAATTTTAATGTGAGTGTGGATAGCCCGTTAATCCATCCATGACATAGGGAGTATCAAATCACGCAATAATCAACAATACTGCTTATAAGGTGTATGGGCAACCTGAAGAGTCCCTCGTTTAGCAAACTTTCATTCTAACGAGGTCAACAACTGGCAGGTGAACTTCAAAACCAGCACGATGGGGGTTTTGTGCCCGGGTGATCGGCCAGCAGCACCCCGAGATCACCGAGAGTTTCCAAGCTCCAGCATCATCATTAACATCGACACCACTCTATGTACTGTCTGGTGCCTACCGGGTAAAATCCCAACAGAAGTTCTAAACCTAAAACCTCACCACCCATATTCCACAACCAGATGCCATTCCACCTCACCACATGGCATCATAACTCATAATTTTTCACATTCAATATACTCTGTAGATTACCAGAACCGTTTTGCTTTTCGCCGCCCGGTACACCACCCTCACTTCACCAAAGTTTGCATCGCTAGATGAAGCTTAATACTTCTGTAAGTTTTCACATGGTTTAGAGACAGTTTTAACAGTGTAACTGCCGATGGCCGGTAAAGCCCATCACCAGCATGTAAGTTGCTTTCATCAGAAGGGGTAGAGTGTTTTCAAAAATAAATGCAACTGAGAACTGATCAGGATGTATATTATCCCACTACTTGCAAGACATGTTAGGGCACAGGCCCTTAGAATAACCGCCAAAAATATTGCAAGTGTTTTTCCAGTGTTTTCCTCGTATTAATGTTATAAGTGTTTAATTGCATCGTGCATATGTATGGGCATGTGGTCAGTCCGGATAGTCTACAATGCGAGACATAACAGTACCAGTAATTTTGCAGCCAAAATTTGTCCTAACAGCATGGTGTGTAACCATCCTATAGGTTACTATTTAGAAACTGCAAACAATAATAATACAGTAAATACAGCATCCGAGGGGCAGAGGTCACCATCGACGGAAGGTTTCGCCCTGCCGTTCGGCCCGCAGCACCCTGATATAATCCAAGAGTCAACGTGCTACAGTACCATGATCATTGGCATCGCCACCCACAACGCCTGGTGCCTAGTCGAAGACCCCATACCTCACCACCCCGCAGAACATAACCTAACCCCATTTCGAGACACCACATGGCAACAGATTGCTGAGATACACATAACCACGTAGTTGCCACTTTGCATCATTACTGATATTTGAATGTAATAGGGATTTCGTCACATTCATTTACTGGGCAGTATTTTAATGTGGGACTAATTTTAAATTATTAAGCACTCTGACTCACACTTGTAAACAGAATTGCACATTGTAGCATTTACAGTAGTTCCACTGATTCACTTAGTGGGCTTCGTGTTGTGGCCTTCGGCAGTATGCTGCATGGCTGGCACTATATGGTTGGTAATGATTATCTGGGAAAATAGATGGTGCGTGCTGGTCGACAAGGGCTAGCAGCTAGCTGTGGACTGCATCACAACCTTAAATTATTAAACCACTGTTACACACATATATAACATTTAGAATCAATTGACGGCCTCGGACTCTATATTCTGGAGAAATTAGGATCACACACTTAGGAAGGTTGGTTTAGGACATATTTACAGGGATTGGGCACCAGCGCTCAGCAGTCGTGAGCATGAAGAAAGTGGGGTCGTGTGGTCGACCACCCTGAATGTGGCTTCCTCCAGGAATCCACCATTGAGCTGTGCTGCTCACAAGTTCTATGATAGCGGCATCCAGAATAAATTAAACATATATTGCCTGGACTAGTGTGCAGTGTTTCATCCCGACACGACACATACTAAGCATTGACGACATTCTTCCAAATTAAACTCCAAGTGCCTAGGCTAGTGGGGGCTGTCATCCACCCCCAAAGTCTTACTCACTCAATTCCGTGGATGATGTTCTGATCTCCTCTGATGCTATTAATTATCAAGTTACACTTTGAAACGAGTTAAGCAGCCAATAATTGGCAGGCGAAATAAAAAGATGACTAGTCATGTGAAATTTTCCAGGTGGGTGGAAGCATACCCTGTGTCAAGTGCAAGAGCCCACACTGTAGGGAAAGTAGTGGAAAATGATTAATTTACTCGTTGGGGCTACCCACACACCCTGTTGAGTGATAACGAGACCCAGTTCACAGGCAGCGTATGGCGAGACATGTGCGAGAGATGGAATGTCCGACATATTACCACAGGTGTTTAGCATTCACGTGCAAATCCAACCGAATGTTGCAATCAGGAGTTCAAAACTCAGCTACATTTGCATGTGGATGAGAACCATGCCTCGTGGGCTGACCAACTGCCCGCAGCTCTCTTCACACTCAGGACGTGTATGAGTTAAGCCGTGACCTCCCCCTTACTGAAGAGTTCGCAAGCAGAGTAAGAGATTGCGCCAGCAGCGGAGAAGGAGACGAAGGAAGAGAAGAGTGGCGCGCTTTCGCGGTAAGAGAAGAAAGAAAAAAACAGCAGTGCTGAGTACTACATAGCCCAGTGGGCGCTGGTGTCATCTCGACCCCCACCACCACTCCGACTGAGCCAATCCATGTACATCCGAGTGCATCATCAATTAGCGGGACAAAAGGGATTTTGTGTGGGGCTGCCCGAGAAATGGAGTGGCCCACATATTATCAGTAGATAGGAAATGAGAGAGCAAGCACAGCTCACTTAAATAGGCAATTTACATCAAAATAATATGAAAAACTAACATAAATATTTCCTGCTACTTTTAACGAAAGTACAAGAAAAAATAAAAAACTTAAAATAAGAAATTCGTGAAAACCAAGCAATTTAAGCTCAAAGTCAAGTAATTTTATCATCTTCAAGCAACTTTTTCATGTTTCTAGAAGCAACAATTTTAGATCCCCAAAAACAAGGATATTTAAACCAAAATAATGTAATTTTAAGACAAAAACAAGCAAATATTTAAATTTTTTCACAAATGGATATGCAGGATTTATGTAAATTAAAAAAACAGCAAATTTTAAGCTAATATCAAGTAAATTTTCAATTTCAAGCCACTTTTTCATGTTTTCTAAAAACGTTAACTTATCAAGTGATTAATCAAATTTAAGTCAAAATGAAGCAAAATATTCTAAAATGAAATAAAATATTAAAAAAAGATAATTGATAGATTCAAATTAATAGAAAGTTATGCATCCAATTTCATTTACAGATTTTCCATTTTTCAGTTCTTTAAAACCTTTATACATTACGAAAACTTGTTTCTCATTTATTAATTTTAAAGCATTTTTATCAAGCATGTTTACATAGCGATCTGGTAATGTAATTTTATACTTTCCATCTAGAATACCAGACTTAAATTCATAAATTTGAAATTCAAAAGCTAATTACTTTCCGTTAATTTCAAGATCTTCTAGTTTAGTCAATTCATATGAAGTGTTTAACTCCTTGATAAGTGATTCCATTTTGTTTTATTTATTAGGAAAGAAAATGCATTAAAAGACAAAATATATAAATTTAAAATTTTTTATTTTAATACATTTCTTTCCTTATAAATAAAATGAAATCAATGCTCGAAATGGAAAATATCAAATGCAAGCAATGTAAAAAATGTGGTGAAGTGTTAAACATTGAATGTTTTCCAACACACATACTCACAAAAGATAATATCTGAAAAATCATTATAGGTCAAATAAAGTACTATGTGAATGTGTAAAATATGTTTGTATTTCATATCTCGAAAAGCATAAAAATACTAAATTTCACAATACACATTAAATTTGCCATAATGATTATTCAACTAAGACATGTGTAGTATGTAATGAGAATAGATCTATCGATTCATTTTATCCCCATAAAGCTACTGTAGACAAACATTCAACAAAATGTAAAAATTGTTTTAGTGAATATACAAAGAAATATTATCAAAACAAGAAGTCAAATAATTAAAAATATTGTTTTCAATATTAACAATAAATAAAACAGTGTTACTCCATTCAATTAGTTATTTTTATATTATTCTAGGGTAACAATCAATGTACTAAATTGCAGTAAAAAAACTTAATTAAAATTGTTTTCTTACTAACTAAACAATCCAAAATTTCAGCGAACATTCTAGTAGGTGAGTTGAGCGGAAGGAGGGTGCACAAGCTAAGATTTTTTACCAAAAGTATATAAATCAAAATATTGGTGTCTAAGGAAAGCTGATTTAATTAGAACTATTATACCATTTATTTATAATGAGAAAACAACGGACAACTTTACAAATTTACCATTTTCATATTCCACTGACAAAGAACAATATTCAAAAGAGAGAAATTAACTAAAATAAATATTTACTTTCTCTAACAATATATTTGGAAAACCTAGAAACAAAAGTAAGAGAGTAACAGAAAGACAACAAAGAATAATTTTACAAATTTACCTTTATCTAATGCTAATATTAATGTGTTATACGAAGAAGTCAAAAAGCAATTAAAAGAAATATTCCCATTTTCCACTAATGTAATTATAAAGAAAAGAAATAGAAGAACCCCCAATCACTTTTTAACTTCAGTAAAAGATAAGGTATTTGAGATAATTCATGATCATCTTAGGACTTTTAGAGGGGTTAAAACTAACATTAAAATATATGACAATTATCGCAAGAAAGAGACTAACCAAGTAGAACTATTTACATTTCAATCACAAAACTATACAGTATTGAACAAAGAAGAAATTAAAACATTTTCCAAATTATAAAACAAGAATTACTTACACAATGATTTGAATTTGAAAAAAGTTCACATTGGAAATTAGATAGAGTAATTGGAATACATTTAGCTATAAATGAGTATAATCCATTAAATGGAGCATCATATATCGAATTACCAGGAAAGATTAAGGAAAAACAAGCATGTATTAATGTGAAAAATGAAGATCAAAAATGTTCTCTTTGGGCAATAAAGTCTGCATTGTTTCCAGCAGAATATGATCTGCAATGAGTAACTAAATAAAAAAAATGTGGGGTTTAATATCGATGAAGTAATAGATAAATATGAATATCCTATTCAAATTGATGATATACCAAAAATAGAAAATCAAATTGATACATCTATAAATGTATGCTCTATTGAAGGTAAGTCCACTGTATAACCACTAAAACTTACAAAACACAAAAAGGAAAAACATCAATTTACTTTATTTCAAGAAAGATACAAACTCACATTATAATTGGATAAAAGATTTATCTAAGTTGTTTTCTGCACAAAAAAATAAACATAATGGCAAAACTTATATATGTGATTTATGTCATCAATTTTTCACTTCTCAAGGAAAAATAAATAAACATACAGACGACTGCTCTGAAAGTGAATCAGTAATAATGAGTGTACCTTTTAAAGGTGAGAAAATATTTTTCAGAAATTACAAACATACAATGAAGGTTCCTTTTGCAATATATGCAGATTTTGAATCAATTCTAAAGAAAATATCAACAACTAAACCTATTCAAAAGAAAATAAATAAATTTAACTTATTCAAAAAATATCCAGTTTCAACAGAGGATGATATTGATAATGGACTTTATAGGGAGGTACTTAAAGAAAGATATAATCTTACTGATGAAAAAATAAATGCCATTGATTTAAAGTAGAATTACGAATCCTATACAATGAAATATCAGTTACATGAGGCTTCTGGTTTTACTATTATATTGTATCTAGTTAGGGTGATTATAAACCACCAGTTGCATATCGAGGGCAAAATGTGTATAATATGTTTATACAATCAATGAAAATGGCACTAGAAGAGATTGGGGAAATATATTCGCAAAATGAAGCAATGCATCCACTTACAAAAGAAGAAAAAGTGTTATATAATAGATCTAAAAAATGTGCTGTATGCGAATGTGAATATCCAAGTTAAATAAAAAAGTATATTATCATGATCGTATAACTGGGTAAATTCATTAACTCAGTATGTAATAATTGTAATCTTCAATTAAAATTGTCCAATTTTGTTTCAATTAATTTTCATAACTTAGCTGGATGTGATGTTCATTTATTAATTAAAGAGTTAGGATATGATGAAAAAGAAATAGATTTAATTGCAAATAATGAAGAAAAGTTGATTACTTTTGGGAAAGCAACAGAAAATTTAAAAATGAGATTTAATAACCCATTAAAATTTATGGCAATTACTTTAGATAAATTATCATCTAATTTAAGTAACGATCAAATGAAACATACACAAAAGCATTTTCCAACAGATCAAGTAGATTTAGTAATTAGGAAAGGTGTTTATCCATACGATTATATGGATAGTTGGAAGAAATTTGAAGAAATTGAGCTTCCACCAAAAAGTGAATTTTACAATTAATTAAATGACTCTGATATAACTAACAATTATTATGAGCATGCAAAATGTGTATGGGATAAATTTAATATGAAGAACCATACCGAATAGCATTATTTATACTTAAAAAGTGATGTGTTACTATTAGCAGGTATATTTGGTAACTTTAGAGAGACATGTATAAATGCATATGATTTAGATCCAGCAAGCTGTTTTACAGCATCAGGATTATGATGGGATGCAATGTTAAAAATTAATTAAACAACCATTATATTTATTACATAATTGTGATATGTTTTTGGCAAAACAATGGGAAAATTTAAGAAACAGAGTAGATATAAGATTAATATCAGATTTAGAAATATGAGAAAAATTAGTAGCAAAAACAAATTTTAAAGAAGTACCATTTTTAATGAGAATCATACTACCTTACATATGAACAAGACAATTGTAAAATTTAATAAGTCTATTTATATTTGCATGTCAATTTTAGACGTACCACATATCAAAAGAATTTATATATGATTTCCATTATAAAGTAATGAAACCAAAATATGACAATAACACTGAATTATGCTATCGATATATCAATTCCAATTTTTATAATATAAAAAACAGATGATTTTTTATGAAGATATGAAATCAATGATAGAAAAATTTGATACAACTAAGTACCTAAAATATAATATATATAACATACCTCAAAAAAATGTTTAAGGTAGGAAGAAAGATGAATGTAATGGGGAAAAAATTAAAGAATTTGTTGGTTTAAGAGCTAAAATGTATGCAAATAGAATTTATGATATAGAAAACAAAAGATCGAAAGGCGCAAAGAAATGTATAGTTAATAAGAGAATAACATTTGTTGACAATAAGAATAATTTGTTTAATTGAAAAATACAATATAGAATAGTGAATTTAATAAAGAGTGAGAAACATGAAATATATAGAGTTGAAGTTAATAAAATAGCATTAAGTCATTGTGATGACAAAAGGATTATATAAAAAAATAAAATAGATATATCACCCTATGGATATCAAAATTTTTAGCTTTATTAATGAGAGCTGAATAATTCAGCAGTCAGTGCGCTGACCACTGGAACTACGCAAATTATATTTTAAACAACTTTAATTTCCAAAACACTATCGATATCAACACCATAAAAATCAATTAGTTTACCGTTTTCATCTCTAATTTTTAAAACAATGTGATTAAACCGTTCATTATTAATTTGATAAAAAATTGGTTATGTGGGCACATGAACAATTTAATCTCTAAATCCAAACATGGTTTTTGGTGGAAAATAGCAATTATATCTGTTTCTAAGTGATTAGATTCTTCATATTTTATGAAAATACCATATGCAAACTTACAAAGGACATTTATTGTTTTAAATTGATCAGAAATAGGTAATTTACTGCCTACAACAAGTTTGCCTTTTTAAATAAGCATATTTCTTTCAAAACCCATGATATCAGATGATCAATCGTCAAATTTAATATCAAAATTAGATTTAATAGAAATTTTATTTCACATTATCTGCTGTTAATTAATTCAATGTTGTTTGTTGAAAATGGTTCAAATGAGTTTATAGAATATTTTAACGATTCAACATTGTATTGTCCTCTTGGAATAGTTATAACTGCAATTTTATCAAGAACAGAACTAATAAAGCAATCGATTTATCTTTATGGATGATATAATGATGTTTTTTCTTTAGAATGGAACTATTATTTGTTAACCTAAATACTTTATTATCCTATTAGTAAAAAAATATTGTTATAAATGAAAAAAAGTCGATTGGGGTGTTTGTGTTTTATTTTCCAAAGAAACTTCTAAAAATAAAAAGATAGGCGATCTTTTGCCTGAAAATATGAGAGCCATTATTGTTGGGCCCAGTAATTTATGTGAAAACCAACTTGATGATTAATTTTATTTATAAGACAGGATGGTTAAATTTTAATAAATTATATGTTTGCTCAAAAAGTTTAAATCAACCAAAATATATTCAGTTACAAAAAGACTTTGATATGATTTCCAACAAGATTAATGAAAAAATGGTTTATTTTAAAAATAACAATGACAAAATGATTCCGTAGAGACAATGTGAAAGTAATTATCTAGTTATTTTTGATGACATCATTTTAGATAATCAAGAGGTTATCTGTGAGTATTTTACTATGGGAAGGCATAAAAATATTGATGTATTTTATTTGTCACAAATATATTCGAGAGTCCCAAATTTTTGTGTATATTTAGACAAGACAAAACAAATTTGAAACATATTAAAATGATTTTGTTGGTTGAGATATGAAATATGAGAAATTTAAAGAGATTCGTGTTAAGTGTCGCTGCGAAGACTATGGTTTTATAACATTAGATTTGAATAGAAAATTGAATAATGGGAAGTATTTTAATAAGATCAAAGACTTTTATAAAACAACTTCATCTCAATAAGAAGAGTAACTGAAAGCTGCACTTAGTGTACAAGAATTCTTTTATCTGTTTCCAAAACCATGCTGCGACCTAGTCGTGACAGAATATAGCTTTCCTACTATGCTGCAACCTAGTTGTGACAGATGAGAGTTTTCCTTTTGTGCTGGCCTCTACAGGCAACATAATTAAGTTTATGAAGGAGTGCTGTCATCTTCATGACGCAGAGCAAACACGTGGCATTACTCTCAATAATAAATCGTCGTCCTTGACTGCGCTTGGGAATGTACAGTTGCGACACACTTGTCGAGACACTCTCGATATGCAAATAGTTCACTTGTTGACATTGGGCAAGCTCGGTGCAGCAGTTGTGACATACTTGGCAAGTAACTTGCGATAAAGATTCTTTCAAATTGCTGCATGAAGGATTCATTTTACTGTAGGAAGCATCTTGTCTCCTTAGCTCAGAGGCAATATGTCTGATTTCAAATGCGAAGGTCGTGGTTCGATCCACTGTCTAACAGATAATTTAATAATGTAAATATGTGGCAACCCTATGTGCACTATTACATTATCGCTAAATCATTCAAAATTTGAGCTAAAAAACCTTGCTCATGCTTATATATAAATATACCAGCAGTAGATGCAATTAATTGCTACCGCTAAAGCTCTAGTAAAAAATGCTCTCTATAATACAAATGTAATATATCAGATGCATAGCTGGGGTGTTTCATATGGTGTAATTTGCCAACACCATATGAGAGGGGATAGCATAAAAAATATAAATAATAAGAAATCCTAACCACCTCTAAAAAAAATTATAAAAAGAGGCCAGCCTGTGGTGAACTTGGGAGTTCTCCAAATTGAGTTTTGCTGGTGGCAATATCAAGGTCAGAAAAATACATAACACGTCACTGGTGAGGTGTAATAACCTGTAAACCTGGAAGATCCCTAGTGTGGAATAAAAGCCTGTAAATCTTTTGTAATTTTTTAAAATAAAGCTCACCATAGGTGAAATGTGCACTGAATGCATGTTATGTATGTTGAATGATTGGTGAATGAATGTTGAATGCATTTTATGTACATTAAATTATGTTATGTTTGAAATATATGATGGTAACAATTCGTTACTCCCTACAAATATGCATCTGTGTATAATATTTATGAATGAATCCGGTCTGTATTCTTTAATATTATTTTTCTTTAATTTTTAATTTTCTTATTAAAATTAATTGATAAAAAAATATATTTTCATACTTACAAGATGACAGAATAACTAGACAAACAACTAGAGAACTTAGAACTGGAAGATAATAATAAATTGACTACATTATTGATTTAAATAATTAAAATTTTAGTGATAAACGGATAACTATTGTGTTGGATGATAAAAATGAACTTTGGTTTAAAGGAAAATATATTGCTTAAATTTTGGAGTATAAAGATACTAAAAAAGCAATTACTAAAAATATAGATGTGGATGATACTAATGCATTAGAGAATTTAAAGGGTAACAGGCAGTGCCCCTTAAGATATAATGAAAAATCTGCTATATTTATTAATGAATCTGGTATATATTTTTCTTTAGATATACCTAGAAATGTTTCAAATAGTCAGGGTGCTAAATATTTCGCGATTTGGGAGAATGTCTCAAATAACCAGAGCGCTGGCCTCTGAAATTGATTAAAAAAGAATGCACATGAAAAACATATTTTCCTATCTACAAGATGGCCGAATCTTTAGACAAACTACAAGATAACTTAAAACTAGACAATAACAATAAATCTATTACATTATTTGATTTAAATGATTTATTTTTTAATTATATAATGATAACTGCTGTATTAGACAATAACAATGAATCATGGTTTAAAGTCAAAGATGTTGCAGAAATATTAGAATACAAACAAATACATAAAGCTTATAAACATGTTTCAGATGAAGATAAGTGTCAACTAGAAACTTTAAACCAGTCCAAAATGGACAGGTAAGTTTGTAACAAGAAATCAACAGTCTATAATAATGAATCCGGTATTAATTATTTAATTTTATCTTCCAGAAAAGATGCTAAATCATCCAAAAAATGGGCTACTACAGAAGTGAATGATGAATATAAAATGTAAAGTAAATGATGGATATAAAATCAACTTACAATTAAAAAAAAAGTTCAACAAGGAAAAGACCAATACACAATTGAACTACAACAAGAAAAAGAAAAGGATACAAAACTAACCAAAATAAATAGAAAAATGAGTAAGATAGAAAAGAATGAAGTTATTTATGTTGTGACAACAAATTTGCTACAAAAAGATCATTTTTATAAAGTTGGTGGAACACAGAGGATCAAAATTAAATCAAGGTCATCAGTTTACAATTCTGGAGAACATCCAGATAATAAATTTAAATATTGTTATTTCGAATATTGTATAAATTATCGAGTTATTGAAGAAAAGTTTTTATCTACTGTTAAAGCATTTCGAGCAAAAGATGATACAGAATTATACAATATGAATTTTGGTGATATAAAATATAATTTAGATTATTTTACTGAAAAAGAAAATGACCAGTTTTTTAATGAATTAAAACTAAACAATGATGAGGATACTAACAAATTGTTTAATAATATTGTGTCACCTCTGCAAAAGTTCACACTATTAAAAATAACTCAAGAAATTAAAAGGGTGAATAAAGTATTTTAGATACATTGACTAATGAAGAAATTATAGAAATAACAAGATAATGCTTTTCTACTTTTCCTAACAAAAACCTTGTAGTAAGAACAGACTTTGAAAAACACTTCAGTGACATTGGTGATGAAATAAAGAAAAAACAACCAATATTTAACTTAACTGAAGAAGCTTTCGAAGAACAAATGAAATACAAATTCTAAAAAATTTCTTTAATATCAATTCTCTCTTTCTTTATTAAAAAATATTAAAATTTACAAAACATCTGTTTTATTAATCCAAGAGTTATGTAAATTATCAAAACCTAACCATTTCACATAAATTTGATCACCTTTATTTTTTATGGATATTTCAACATAATATTTATCAGGATAATTAGTTTTCATTATTTCGTATTCATAAATCTACCTTTTATTTCTTCTCCATTGATATTTTTCAGTTTGTAAGTTGACACATCATAATTTAAAACCTCAAAATATGGTAAATTATTATGTTGTCCAATACCAGTATAACACTTTTCAAGACTTTGTTTACTTTTGCTAATGCAGACAATATCGCTAAACATTATATTTTGGTTCAGTAAACGAATTCACAAAATCTTGTTGTCTTAAATTTTTTAATTTTCATAATAACTTCAATTGGCTTCATGTTCACAGTTCTGTGTTTGGTATTGTTGCATTCCTTAAGTAAATCATCTAATATATGTACCCATTTATAATTGCCAATCAAAGCAAATGTGTTGCACATTTTATACTTCATTGTACGGTTATATCTCTCTACAACACTGGCTTTAATTTCACAGAATTTTGAATAAAGATTGATGTTATATTTTTGCATAAGTTCTTTAAATATTTTATTATATAATTCGGATCCATTGTCACTTTGTAAATTATGTGGTTTTCTTTTAATCAGTATACATTCTAAAGCATTTGCTACATTTTTTAGTAGTTTTATCTTTTATAGGTATAGCAAATGCATATTTTGAAAAACATCCATAATTGTCATAATATACTTGTAACAATTGTTTGTATGTGATATACCTTTTAAATATCCAGTATCCATTTCAACAAGATCGATTTGCCAAAATTCATCAATACTACACAAAATTACTTTTCTGCCTGGAATTTTTTTTGTGTGCTGGTTTATATAATTAATTGATTATTCCTTCTCTTACTCTGGGCTTTTTTTAAAATGTTGATTTATTAGATTTACACATTGAATATTTATTTTCTGAACTAATCATCCATTTTTAGTATTTACATTTTGTAAATTATTATTTTTGTGACCTTCTTAAACTTCAAGCACCAAGTATTCTCCATTTAATAGTAAAACAATATTTTATCTTTATATTTTACGAATATTCCAATTGTGGTCATCATTCCATCATCATAACTAACTATTATATTTTTTTTTATTTTAAAAGATAAAATATCACCTATGTTGACACCAAAAGGCTTACTATAATCCATTTTTTTAGAATCATAAATAACAGTCACAGTATCATCAGGTAAATTGAGATCAAAAAAAATTATTTTATAAATATTACACTCCATCAAAAAAGTTAAGAAAATTAGATTATTATCTAGGTGAAAAATATTTTTTATCCCACTTTGCGGTAAATAAAATATGTGAGACTTTTCTACCTTTCATTTTGCGACTTTTGAGTTAACAAGCGGGCCACAATAATTCAAAACTGATTAGTTTAAATTTTGTAATTTATCAGTAGGACCACAAGAATTTCGCGAATTCATTCGAAGGTGAGGTAGACTCCAAATGCTTGTTCTTTTCTCCTACTGTTGTTGTGCTTGAACGACAGTTCTTCAGACACGCCCCAATGACCCTGAGCCAGTAACATACAGGAAGCAGTAGTGTGAGCGAGTGTTCAACAATCCTGTACAGGAGCTCACTTGATCACAGCAGCCAATAAGCAAACAATAATGTCTCGAGTGTATAGAGGTCTGCCCAGCCTAGCTTGCGGCAAACTCTATCCACAAATTACACGTTGCTCTATTTATCAGATATTTCTTTATCAAAAACCTTTTATTGACTTTGTCTTTTCCATCTATACGATCAGCCATATTATTAATTCTACAATTTTTAAGAGAAAACAATCTTTTGTACAAACAAAAACTTTAATAATTTGATCTTATAAAGTAGAAACAATAATATTGTATTTTCAATCTACTTTGTTTTTAATTCATTAGCATATTAGCGTCAGTGTTTTTATTTAAAGATTTGATTAATGGTTTCCCAAATATATGTCATTTAATAATAAAGAAATTATATCATGAAACTTAAAACCTTTAAGAATAAAGATGTAACAGAATTAAACATAAATGTCCACAGATGACTGAATTAAAATTCGGAATTCGATTATCATTGTAATATATATTTCTATTTTTGAAGTAACTAATTAAATTAGTAGGAATATTACCTCCAAATGAATCAAATTAGTAAACATCATTATTTTCTTAAAAATAACAAACCCAATGTGTACCAGGATTTGATGTGAAGTGGAAACATACATACACATAATAAATTAACACAATGCCATCTTATTTCCCTGTGTCAATATAGTGAGAATATTAATATAGTTTATGCACACCAGCTTACTGAAAAACGTACACATAGCTTGCCTGCATTACATGTGTCACACAATGCCAAGTGCCCTGCCATATGTATCTGCTGCTTGTGCTGTAGGCCTATTCCAAGTAGTATTAACATAAAATATGAGCAGACAGGATATTACCATGTAGCTCTGAATAGAAAATACGTGCCAATGTGTGGAATAACGGTAGTGTACTATTGAGCTGTTTGCATAACCATACTCTCCCATAGGCTTATAAAACAGTGTTAAATAAAAGCGTGTTGATATTGTGTTTTAGGTAAGTATACTGTTGGCAAGATTTATTACAACTGAGCAGTAGTGTGATAATAGAATATTTTTCATCCCCTGAGGAAAATGTCTACCTACCCCTTGTATGCTCGAGAACCAGATGTTCGATGCAAAGAACACTCACCTTAGTTTACCACACTTACTTGAGACCAGTGACTATTTGTCACACTCTGAAAATGGTGCAACCTACTTTCCATAAGGACATGCAGAAATTATACAGAACTGGGTTATCAGTGAAGGCGAAGAAGTGAAAACAATTATTCATGCAAATAGGAAAAGATGTCAGACTACATAAAGTTTCCAGCCAAATTATTTTATTTCTAATTCTGTTTCTTTAATTTAATTTATGTGTATTCTGGCTGCAAAAGAAACTAATTAAAAAAGCCAGAATGGCTATAGTAAAGGGTTTATGAAAATCATTCAAACCAGCACTGCCGACAGGAAGTGGTCAGACATAATGGTCGTTAACAATAGCCTTATTAAACAGAAGGTCAATTAGCCTGATGTGTCAGTTTTTCACTTCAAAAAAATCACTGAATGAAAACATCTGAAGTTATTACTTGAAAAATTAAACTTGGCTCAGCTTAGTGACAGAATAATAAAAGGCCTGTCTCTCAGGTTAAATTATGAATACAATTTTCTGGTTCTTAGCTGTTAAAAATGCCGTGCCAAGATGGCATTGTGTAGAATGTTCTATTACAAATGGCCACTCTCAGGCCTATACGATGTGTATACTAAACTCGTAGAAAAACTAGTAGTGTAGAAAAATAGTTTACTTGGAGGATGATACATTTTATATTAGTAAGACATTTTATATTAGAAAGCAGGATGGAATCTCAAGGAAATATAGAGTAGTGTTCAAACTTCGTAGAATTAAGTTATTTCTTAACGTAGCTTACAGCTCACGAAACATTACAGTGTCTAACTAACTGACCTAAGCTCCTAAACAGCTGCCTACAATGTGGAGGGGCTTACAGCACACTTCTCTACATAGAAACAACACAATATTAATTAAGCAAGCTGTAGAAACTAAAACACCCTAACAAGATACTTAAAAAAACCTATGCTACGTCCAACTTCTGGACGTGCATCATGACTTAGGTCTTAAGCTGTTGAAATATGGTGACAGAGAGAGTGATCTCCTAACTGAAATTACCCACCTATCCCTATGATATCACGCTAGCCAATGGAGGCACAGGATTCGAACCTGCCAGCCAATTGGACGGGTTCCTTCGCAAACAGCTATTCTGACACACTCCTAACGGCCTAATTCCCTTTGTCGAAGAGTTATGGGTCTTGTAGAAGGTAATAAAATAACACAAATTTCCTGATACAATTACAATTATGTGAGACCAAGAAAATAAATGAAAATATTAAATTATTAATTTAAAAAAGAATAATACATAAATTAAAGATTCATCAATATTTCGTTCTTCTAATTCGTTTTTATTTTTTCTAGTTTGTTCAAGAGATTTGTAAATTGAGCTAATTCCTTCAGCTAAAGCACTGGGTGCAGAAAACCGGAATTAAAAATGGTAAAAAAAAACCTCCATGATGAAAACCACGCCAGATTTTTCTTTTAGTATTTTTTTATTGTTAGTATTGACATACTTAATTTGAAGCCCTTGCCTTTTTTTCATTTTTTATTTTTTCTCTCAAGTTGTTCCTTTGTTAAAAAAATTATCTATACCAAAATCTCTTAATTGCTCATTGGGTGTATTGAATGTTATATTTGTTAAATTCATTCATAAGTAAAAAAAAAGTTATTAATAAATTTTAATACCCCATCCTAATTTTCTTTTTGTAAAAATAGTTGAAGCAACAGCTGCAGAAGCAATTTTTTCACTGATTGGAGTATTTTTATTTAATATAATTTATTTTGATTCTTTTTGTAAAATCTTATCAAATTCATGCCCATATTCTAAATCTTTATGATCTCTACAAGCAATATCGTGAAATTTACATGCTTCATCTAATTAATTTATTCCTGCATCTCTTTTTTCTAACCTTTTATCTAATTTTGTGAATGGACCACAATAATTATGCCCTGGTAAATGTGTTTAAGACAAATTTTAATATTTAACACCCAATTTATTATTCCTTTTCAGTGATGTTCAGAATTTCGAAAAGAATGAGGAATTACATTTAAAACTCTTATGAGATATGGAATTACTTTTGCATTATTAATAACAAAATCAGAAAATTTATTGTTCAACATATTTATTATACTCACTTTTTCATTGTAATAATTGTTATTACCAGCATCTTCTTCACCATGTATAACTAATAATCTGTCAATTCAATTTCTAACATCATTCATCCAACTATGTTCTTTTGGAAAATTGTATTTTTTAATACCTTTTGCAGATCTAGGAATTCTTGGAAAAATCATTCTTTCTGGTGTGTTTGGTATTGGCTCTGAACTCGAATCTTTTATATATTTTTCATAAATTGATCTAATTATATTATTATACTTGCAACCAACACTTGAACTTGGATTAATACCTGTCATATTAGGAATATATTTTAGAAATAGAGCATTGGTTAATAAAACAATACCTGTGTAATTTTTAACATCATTAACATTGTACATACCTTGAAGTTCTTCTGCGCTATTTTTATTTAGAAAGTCCTTTTGATAATTTATATTTGTTATCTTTGACAAATAGAATATCACCATCTATATTTACTTTTGTATCATCGATATAAAAATTATGTTCTTCACCTCATAAACCGTATTATTCTTTAATAATGTTAATATCTCCAAAAATATATTTTCCAAGACTAATAGTTGAGTCTTTCAGCGGTATTATACCCAAATTTGGAGACCTATCTTTAGCAAATAATTCTCTTTCAAATGACGTTTCTTCAGGAGTAGGTGGATAATCTAATTTTTTTGCTGCAACTGGAACTAGTGTTGTTAATAAATTTTTTATTTTCTTCACTTGATTGTTTTACTTCTATCAATATTTCATAATTTATGAATTAAAGGTAGATCTTTCTTCTTATGTCTTTCATAACCTGCTTCATGATTTTTTAAATAATATTTGAGTTTTCCAATGAGTAATCTAACCCGAGAAATTTCCTTTGATGAATCTTAAATTTTTGTATTATTATTTTTTATACTTATAAATGAGTTATAAAAGTATCGAGAGTTCTGAAATGCAAACTTTTTCTCCAAGTGAACAAACTAGAGGGAATTTCAATATTTACAGTGACAGAATTGAATTTGATATTCCTATAGGTGATAGATTTTCCTTCCCAAATTATGCTTATGTTTTTGAGCAATTTAGGCTACTAAATAGAGATAAAGAAGGAGGTGAGGTGAAATATGCAAAATTAGATAACACTGATGTTTGTACTAACTTTTTTCCTTTCCAGTTTTCTAGAGTAGAAATCTCAAAACATGGCTGTAATATTGAGGCTGTTGATAACCCAGGTTATGAATAATTTGTTAAGATCTCCAAGTGAACAAAATTATTTAGAATTTACTGGTGTTGATGATAAATATCTAGTAAAATCTGTTCACAGTGATAAAACAAATGAAATGTTTTAATGTTTTATTCGAGATAACAATGAAATTTATTGGAAAAGAGTTCCTGCTGAAACACCTGTTTTTAATTTTGATATAAGAGATCAGTTTAATAATGTTCAATTTTATATTCCTGATTTTATAATTGTAGTCTTTCAAGCTAATAGAAAAAATCGTGTTGAACAGTAATTACATGCTTCTATGTTTGATCACAGTAATGTAAGAAATATTTATATTAAGAATGGAAGAAACGAGATCTTCCCTAGAGAAAATTGGATTCTAGATATTGAAAATGGCCTCTGTGATAAAATTTTTCTTGTATATAATGATTTTAGAAATAAATATCAAAACTAGACACTCTATATAGAAATAATTAACTTTATTATAAACCACACTCAAGGTGATATCAATTATTATTCATTTTGGGGGGAAGACCGTTGTTTGTTATTGATTGTTTACATGGAAAAACAACTGTTGTTAAAGATAAAATGAACATAAATATTAGTGTAGATTCTACAACAATGTGTAATGTTGTTCTAATTAGTCAAAGGAATCTATCTTATGATTATCTGAAAGAAAACATTACTGAAGATAGATAAATTTCTAAAATTAATAGATGGATGACGTGAACGATTTTATGGGAATAACAAAATGGTTCGATAGTTTAACACAAATTTTTAGATGTATAGTTAAGTTGTTTAATCGAATAAATAATAATTTTGTTAAACCTGAATGAGATTTTTCTCCTAGTGTCAATTCTATTTGTAACATTATTATTTATGCAGGATTTGTGTGGATATTTTATTTGTGTAGGATTCGTGTGTCATTTTGATTTTCCACAATCTACTTTTCCTCTTAATAAATCTCTTTCTTTATAAATAAAAATGAAAATGCCTGTGTTACCATGTAGTATGATAAACTTATATAAAGGTGGTGATGTTTCAAATACACCTTCCTATAAATTAGATAATGCTTCTGACAAGCTCAGAGAATTAGTTTTCAAATGTCATCTAAATCAACAAAATTTATATTTAATGCTCTTAGAAAACATTGACGATAAATATGTACTTCATGAAATAGGTGACCACTTTGAGAAGATAGAATAAGTTTTTAAAAAGTTAGTAGAGCTTCGAATATGTTTTGTAAAGAATAACAAGATAATATTTCATTTTATTTTAGCCAATTTTGCTTGATTTTGACTTAAATTTGATTAATTTAGATTGATCGCCTGATCAATTAACGTTTCTAAAAAACATGAAAAAGTTGCTTGAAACCGAGAAATTTACTTTATTATGGCTATAATTTTTCTGTGTTTTAATTTACACAAATCCTGCAAGGTCATTTGTGAAAAAATGGAAAAAATTGCTATTTTTTAGCTTAAAATTACATGATTTTGGCTTAAATTTCCTTGTGATGTTTGTATAATGCGCAGGAGGTTGGCAACTAGAGTCAAGGTGTTGGTCAATAAGGATATTGGTTAGGTGAGGAGCTGTGACTATAGTTTTGGAATCTCGGTGGAGATAATTACCCAGGGCGCCAGATATTGTTGGGTTGACAACATCGTGAAGTCGGAGAGCAGCTGTAGACTCGTTCCTTAGGGTCGTTCGGTCGACGACGACAGCAAATCCACCTAGTGTAGCTGTATCCTCGTAGAATAAAAATTAATACTGACTGAATAACACCCTTAGTTGATGCATTGTGGGATATCTGGGCTCCCCACACGCCTATACAAAGCACTGTTACTTATTACGCTGACTCGTGACCATTTCAATCATACTTCCATAGTAAGTTACACTTTGTGAAAATTGGCGGGAGAAGGTCCGTACCTTAAACACCTTGCAGCGACTGGAAATAAACCACATGTGGTAACTCGTCACTTCTGCGATTTATTCAGTAGATGACTACATTCCCGTCGGGAAAAGCTTACATTTGGTGCTGCTTAGGAACCTGTCAGCTCGGGAAATAATGAGCACAAGACACGTGGTCACATGAAATAATTTAAGTACAATTTAAGCCTACCCAGACGATGCGAGCGCTGGGTAGGTGCGAGGGGCGGTGGAATCTCGGACAGCTGAAATATGAAAAAGTTTCCGGTATGCTAAAGTAACTATTGCTGTGAAATGATTAGTCCAACATTGCGATGGCTCCCCGAGTGCGCGAAACATGAGTCCCGACGTGATGCAGCACACCCCTCGCAAAGACCAACGACTACTGACTTTCTCTGCGCAGCATGCCGGCCGGCTTGGCAGGCTGGCAACCCATGCTGCACTACTTCCTTGCACACAACATTTGCAAATTGGACAAGTACCCAGTGTGCCAGTTGTTGCATATTGCTCCTAAATTTAACCCATATTATTCACTATAGCAAAACATTGCACTGCATGGATAATGTGGAGGTGAAAGACACCTGAATGAACATTACAGAAAATTACAAAAAGACACTTTGAAAACACTGAGGGCATTAGGGCTGCGAAGGGAAGCATCTCTATTAGTTGTGACCCCTTGCATGAACTTAGCTTGCCCATTTATTGCACAAATTAAATAACATACATTTCACAGGGTCTATTTTCTGATTCCTGCGCCACACGCATGTGGTCGCGCTCCTTCTGTTCTTCACCTGCATCATTCCTTGCCTCACTGTACTGCAGTTGCACTCGTAGAGCACGCACACACACTATGTTACGGAATCTGGTGCAGTGGGCAAACGGGTTAAGGGGGAAGGGGTCACATGAGCACACATCACTTGTTTTTGAGGATCGAAAGTTAATGCTTCTAGAAACATGGAAAAGTTGCTTGAAAATGATCAATTTACTTGATTTTGAGCTTAAACACCTTGGTTTTTAATAGAATTTCAGATTTTGAGGTTTTAATTTTTTCTTGTAGTTTCATTAAAAATAGTAGGAAATATTTATGTTTGTTTTTTAATGATATTTTGATGGAAATTGCCGATTTAAGTGAGCTGCGCTCGTGCTCTCATTTCATATCTACTATTATCACAAGGGAGATGACGGAAACGTGTTATTTAGTGTATCTGAGCATGCGGAGAAAGGCATATTTTAATTGCGACACCCTCAGACTGGCAAACACCAACATCACCACCCCCGGCGACGAGTCACAACAAAGTGATCATGATAAGAATGAGAGATCCATAATGCCATTGGCCGACGTTAGAAGTGTTGGGAATCTGTTCAACTCGCCACTGAGCCCACTAACAGCTGTCACGCCCGGCCCTACCACATCTACAGGGGAAGCTGCTGCTCATGTTGCAACAGTGTCGAGTGCAACACAACAAAGCACAACATCAACAGTCCAGGGAGTACGTGAGAACAACACAGCACCCCTTAGATATAAGCAACCTGCCACACTGGTAGCCACATCATCATCATCGGGATCTGAGCAGATGCAAGGAGGAACGTCAAAAATATGTGCGAGGGATGCCTTCTCTCCAAGCCGACGACGACCCCAATTAGAAGAAGACAGCAGCAGCGACGAGTCAGGGACAGGGGAACTCTCCCTGGTGCTCCAAATGTCCATGACATTCTCATTATGCTATGTGCATAGCATACGGGAACGCCCCTGTGACAGTCACAGACTGCACAGCATCGCTGCCAACATGGGAACTATGGCCCTGCCCATCAACATCAAAACCACAACATAGAGAGTCGCACGTTTAAAGTTTGCGACCACGTGAGCTCACATCAAAACAACATCAGGCAGCACATGTTGACAGTCTGCAACTACGTGGATTGGCATCATCAAAACAACAACAGGAGCCACCTGTCTACGTTCTTCAACCACGTGGGACACTTCAGCCGCCTACAAGATGCTGCAGAGAAGAATGAAGATTTCACAATGAGTTAATGGCCTCCGAAGGGGAGGGGGTTTGACATCGACAGCGCCTTGGTCTCTGGCCATTCACGACATCATGCCAGCGAACATATCATAATGTACAACAATGCAGTGGTGCAGCACCTGTGTCAATGACCCAGTGCAATGTGTGCGTGAGTTCGTGTGAGACGTAGGACAAGGAAGTGTAGAAAGTGTGTTTTAATGGCCTCTTTAAATTGTTAGTGAAGTGTGATCATGTGTATTGTGTGTTCTTCATGTTATTACTTGCATATTTTTTCTGCAGTGCCACCTGTCAGTGATTTGTTTGGGTTAATAATCTTGTCAATGTAACATATTATTCAGTGCAACTGGTCTTGTGTTTGTTCCACATCATGCACAAGTGCACACAATAAAAATGCCACTTGCATAATTAATTCTGTTATGTCATAACATAATAACCTAAAATACGTCTCACACACCAGAGACTGTCGCCACATGCTTGTGTTAACTTTTTGAATGGTGTGTGTTTGAGAGATATTTATTTATGTGCAATGTGTTATGTCATCATTGTTTTATTTTCCCAATGCCACCCAACCTGTCATGTAAGTACAAGACAAATAGTCTCCCAGTGTTCTGTGATTTATTTTTCTTATTTAGTTTTATCTGCATTACTGCTGTGTATTTTTATTTTATGTGTTTGACAGATCGTGGATTGAGGTGCCATCTTGTTTGAGAATGAAAAAGGCCACATGCAGCGTAATTATAACACATATGCTGTATATAAATATTTCGTATATTTATTTACATAGGTTATATCCATTTAAGCATTTTTCAGGGAGTTTAGAATATCAGGCAATTTTATCCAGTACATCCAGTATTAGAGTACCACTCTTTTGGTTAACATACCACAACCATGCACTAAGGTGAACTGGTGTACAAAGCCATGTGGCCAGTCTGCCACATATAATCGTAAATGTATGTTACCAGTGTTTTTATGAAAAGCAAGATAGACTCACATAATTTGAAACCAGTAAATTATGCAAGGGCATAATAGACTTTGATAGGGAAACCCTATAAAGAATTATTGACCCATTGTAACACTTATGCAAAGTGAGTTTATGTGGCTATGGCAGCTTTAAGTTGTTGAACTAAAATAATTCTTTTATATTTATTTGTGTACATGTTTGTTTTACTAAGAAGGGTTTGTAAGTGTTCTCATCCCATCGGCACTGCAGTGTCCATCTCATTCCATTTAATTACTTTCATCGTGTTTTAATCATGTCACATGATTTCATCGGTGGGAGTCTCGGCTAACGAGTGAGCTCCGCGTGAAAGGTAGCATAAGTAGCGTGCTACGTCTTGTGAGGTGACGACGAGGTCGCGGTGCTCCGGGCACATAAACTTTTCATTAACCAATCATAATCTCATTGTGGCATTTTCATTTAATTTACTGTAATGCCACCTCACTCTCGCCCCATCTTGTATACAGCCGAGGCATAACTCACCCCTAACCATGTTAGCCCTATGCCCATTTTGTCAGCTTAAAAGCCCACCTGGATATAACGGTGGTTTTTTAAAATTTGAGTGCTCAATTTGCAATGATACGCAATCAATCAACATTATGGCAAGACCTGCATTATTATTGTACTAGTCGCTTCTCAGCTACATTACTTATTTTCATGCTGACTTATATTTATCCGTGTATTGAATCATGGCATTGGGTTGCCACAACAACACATCGGGCGTGAAATGGCATATAAAGCAGTCCAACAGCCCTTACTAGACTAGGCAATCTGGATGTAGTACGTGACTGGCGGAGAGTTCATCAAGAAGAGTAATAATATCAGATACGGAGGACACGAGGAACTGCTAACGGCGGTCGGCGACACGACCCTGAGAATATTTATAGCAATCACATCCTTCTGCTCGCACCATGAGCTGACGCTCGACCCTAGCAAATCACTGAACAGTACAGTTCCTATTCTCATCCATCATAATTCCTTATGGTCGAGCTAATACTTACACATTCTTATTTATTTCATGGACCTTAATACGAAGCTCTTACATTGTTATTTGTCCTAATTTATCATGGACGCGCTTACACTGAAAAGGTGGCAAAAAGCCTGAATAAAGTTTATGGCAATTAAAATCCAGTCCATGAACAAATGCGCAGGCTGTGAGGCGGCTCACTCCCCGGGCAGCAAATATACAAGGTTCTGTTAAATTATAGTTGAAACTGTTGCAATTACACAATTGCCGTCAAAATGGCGAAGTGCCCGGAGAGGACACCCGATGTACATCCACCTCATACTGTAACTAAGATGCTTCTGACCAACATAACAACGGGTTGCCTGGTCACTGGCTCAAATTTTCCAGCCATGTCATGTGACCACTTACAAAAATACATGTAAATAATAAGTGAAATGAAACAAATGAACATGACTCTGAATGAAATGAGGCACAAAACACATAACATTTTAGATACAAATTCACTAGATAAAGACATAAAATATTAAATTAACCACAACAAATTAACACTTAATGGGCAACCTAACCTCACATTATGAGGTTAAACTAGGTAGGTGTATGGTTCTGCACGTGCAGGGATTCACTTGCATTTATTCACCCTCTGATAATCTTTAATATACAACCCAATACACATAATTAACACTTGACGTGAAACACTTGTGGGCGGACTAGTTGGGTAGTGAGTTAAATTAAGGGAAAATAAGGTTTTCATCTCGAAATCCAGTTCTGGGTTCCAGCTCAAATGAGCACAAGAAGGAGTTGGGGTAGTGTGGCCGATAGCTAAATGTGGCCTTTGCTGGTAGTCACACGATCCAGAAGAATATATAGTGACAAGCCAAGTGATTATTTTGCTTGCCCCTCACACAGTGATGGTCTCTATTGTGCTATACTCCAAGTCATGACTTGTCTAGTGAGGTCTGATGTCCAGCTGCAAGACTGATGATATGATAGTTCACCTTATTTGGGACCGCATTTGTTTGATAAACGAGGGGCTCTTTGGACGGCCCAATCACCGCATGGTATCCCAAATTAATGAAATACTTTGATCGATGAAATCAGACTCCCTACATGTGGATTGTTAGGGCCAACCACACGCCCATAAATGCTATACACGAACACGTTGAATACAATACAACACACATGAAACAATAATAATACCTTTTTTTTTTTTAAATTGACGTAACACTTGCAGAGAAAAATGGCGGGTTGAAGGGCCCATGCCCTGAAATGCCTCACGGCAGCCGAAATAAACTGCACTAGTCAATTCATGCTATTTATCCGGCAAAATTACCATTCTCTCCAGGAGAACAACTGACATACATTTGCACACTTTTACTGTAGTGAAGGTTACACTGATTTAAAAGCTCTGGAGCGACATGAATTATGTGTGCTGTTAAACCAATAAACTCCTCAGACCATGCAATCCCTGAGGGGGTGAGGGGAAGTGCCCTGGATGGCAGAAAACAAGAGGTAAAAGACAATTACACTATTGATGACAGATTACCGGTGATGAAAAAGTTAGGGCCATCCGGGCGGGAAAGCGCGACCGAGGTCTTACTTTGCACTTGCAGGGGTTACCTTACAAAGCTCAAAATGTTTTTTTTTTTTGCAATATGGAAAGTGAACATCGAACTTTTTTTTTTTGCCATTTGGGAAGTGCACATGGAACGTCAGCTGAATATTTCCAATTATGAATTTTATCTATCTAGGTCAAATTCTGATATTCCTTCCACGATATGCAGCACGAAAACAAGCATTTTTAATGATGCAAAGTTACCTTTGCAGGTGCAAAGTATTCCTGGTTTAGGATAAAGTTAAAAAATTAATTCCAGTTGCTTGAAAATGCTGACAACTCGAATTTAGAATATTCTAGAGTATACTGTGAAATGTCTGAATATGCACCATGTCGCGGTTTGGTGTTTCAATTGACATGTAAGGAAACAAATGTTTCAGACTAATAATTGGAAAATAAATTATATTAGAGTACTTTATATACCCAATAATTCTTAAATGTTTTGTATGCAAGTCAGCAGTTGCAATAAGTAGTCGTGAAGATAAAGTGACATATCCACTGCTGTGCAATACAGGATACCAAAATATAATTTCTTAAATGATAGAGATAGACCATTAGATGAAAACAGAAAGAAATTGATAAGAATGAGCAAACATTTAATACTGGTACATCCTAATAATAACTTGGGCTACATTGTCTGCTTAATGTAAACATAAAAGTTAACTGCTAAAAATTTCTGTGGAAATTCTAGTGGATTTGAGTATATGTGGAAACTAATATGCCCATTATAGGCCACTGCCCCAAATTAGTATCTTGAAAGATAAATACGTAGTTCCTAGTTAAGTTTTAAGTGGTGGTTGTTTGGAAATCCCCATATCATATTTTTGAAGTTTGTGAATTGTCGTTTTGCAAATATGCGAGATAGTATGAAATCATCAACCATGTAAGACACAAAATACCTTCTCTCTCCTTTCCCGTACTTTTTCCAAAAATATTAGGAGGTGGTTATTCTCCCATCATGTATAACAATCTTGTCTCCGATTTGACATAAAGGATTATACAACACATGATGAAGTTTCCAAGACATGAGGGGGTTTGTAGGTAAGGGTACTTGGATGGAAGCTGGGATAAAATACTACCAGGTTTTGGGCACCAGTGCAGAACACAAGATTATCAGGGATCGTGAAGGCCGA
This sequence comes from Dryococelus australis, assembly GCA_029891345.1. NCBI lineage: Eukaryota > Metazoa > Arthropoda > Insecta > Phasmatodea > Phasmatidae > Dryococelus > Dryococelus australis. The sequence continues at coordinate 92,558,507 of CM057005.1, forward strand.
CGACAACGTGGCCTCCCCTTGATGTCCCAATGTCATTCCTGTAGTAACTCCTGTTGTGGTGAGTAAGGGCTGTTGGTCTCTCTTATAAGCCACTAGAAAATTGCAGTGGGTTGTTGCAGCCACCCAACGCTGTAACACTTGTCTCAAAATTTAAGTCAAAAAGAATTCATGTGGTCACATGGTCAGACTAGCCAAGTAAATAAAGTGATACACAGAAGTATTCATGATTTTACGATTTATTTAGTATCACCCACATATGAGGCACATAAGTTACATTCTCCACTCTAGCTCGGAGAGCTCTAAAAACGTGAAAAAGGTGCGAAGCCGAAAAATGTATTACATTGATATATTTACTGTGAACAAACAGACCGGACTGTGGGGTATGGGATACTCTGGGGTAACGAGAAAGATGAAAATGTTCGGTGAACTAAGATTTAAAATATTGCAGCTACATGACTGGTAACAAAAGTTAAAGACCCCAGAGCAGACACACATACGATGCCCCACTGGATACCATGACACTACTGACTAACATGGCCATTCGGGAGCCAGTGCCTAAATGCAGCTTCTGCGTGACAGACAAAATCTTGTTATTTGTGTAACACTATTTAAATGAAATTGTATGAAGACAAGAATGGCACACATATGATAAAAATAATACATATCACACTTTAATTTGCATTATAAAAATATTCAGGAGAAAAGTAAAAATCAATTGGGAACTGCACTGACACATTCACAATTGTGTGTTCATTTTTCCTTTACTTTACCTAAATATGCAGATTATTACACGCTATGTGTGTCCTTCATATCGGGAGTTCGTCCTGCATTCATATGTCCACTAATTGCTTATTGATATCTGCATGTGGCAATTTATATTAAAGCATAAAATGTGAAAAGGAATATTGGTAATCAGACATGTTTTGTTAATGTCTGCGGACAAAACAGACTTTGGCCACACAGTGAGCACATGACCTCCGCCGCTTGTCTTTGCTGGCCAGACTTTGGTTATGTTATGTATGCCAGTCTGTGTGAGGTTATCTTTGGCACACTTTAAAACATTAACAAACACAGGAGAAAATAAGTAATTAAAAACACGAACCCTTCAAAATACCAATAGGAATATTCTATTATGTCCCTGAGTGGGACGGTGCACTTAAACAACAAACAATATCACTATAACTGTCAACAAGGAATACACAACACATAATAATTCAGCTTCTTAAATAACTTGTGTACACAGTTTGTGTACACTTCATTTACCTTATTCATATAGAAGAGCACTAAATTACACACTTGGATGAGAATAAAACTTGAGATGACATAGGACTGCGAAAAAGATAAGCAACACAATTGTTAATATTAAATGTAATATTTACTCTGAGATTCTGCATGAATATTCCTTGTACATGACTTAAATGCACGAAACTCAACTTTAGCAGACATCTGGACACATTATGAACACATTATTACACGAATAACACAATATAATCATTACTCTACAAAATATAAACAAAGAATATGTGACACATGGTAGCTGTGGTGCACATATGGCACACACACTTCATCACTCTGAAAACAAACAATGATATTAAAGACGCCATTTCAAAATAAAAAAAAACACATACACCTCGTTTGCACTGCTTTGATGCACTATTACGGACACATGGAACATAGGCCATGGCAATGACGTAGCATGTGGTCAGTGTATGCTCTGGCAGATTTGCTGGCAGCAGGAACAATGGACTGGCGCTGGCAGGTTCACGCCAATGGTCTTTGGAGACTGTTGTCTCATTGCAGACTCTAGCAGCAATGGATAGGTGGCTTCAGGATCCCACATGGTCGCAGGTTGTAGCCACCATGTTGTTGTGGTGCTAGAGATGGGTGGTGCCATTGTCTTGGAGCAGGCGGTGGCACTGTGTGGGTTGCTGTGATCACAGGGGTGTGGCCACACATCCCCAACATGGCACGGTAGGCTCTTTGAGTTCGTGTTGAGCAGCGAAGTGGCGAGGAATGTTCCTCCATCCCCGACTCGTCGTCGTTGCAACCTCAAAACAAGGTAAGAACACAAAAAAACTGAAATCAAAAAAGTCCAGGATCAGCCCGCATCTACTACTTCTACCTACTCGCTCGGTATTTAACACATAACACATAATCACAGATTGAAAAACAATCCCACATGACCAAGAATATGCATGTCACCAGTAGTACCAACTAATTTCCGATACAACCAAATCTGATCACCAAGTTCCAGCTTCACCTTATTACATGAATTTCCAAAAACACTAATTACAGTAGTATTGCCTGCCTTGCCCTCATGAACTGGAAAAAGTCTTCCAACAGATTATCCTATTTGGATCAATTTCACTAATCTCCTTTGGTGCAGGCTCTTTCTAGACATGAGACCTTCTGGAGAAACACATTTCCAATCTGTGCCTGCCGCTATGTGCTGAGACCTTGTCACCAGATGTACTTCTGGGCCCCACCAAGCTGCCAATTGCTGGCGATAAACAACTTCCAGGCGATACACAACTTCCAAGCGATAAACAACTTCTGGTTACAATCAACCACACTGCACTATCACAACTGATAACAACACGCAGTTACATGCAACACACACACAAGTGCAAACATGTTGGCCAACATAAAAATTTTGTCCACCAACTTAACAAATATAATTACTCCTTTTGGGCATGTTAAAGAGATCACATCAAGTGGGAAAGAGGGGGGAAAGAATTGAACTCTTTTTGCATGTCTGTTGTCAATTTAAAGTTATGTATCTGTATACCATGTTGGACGTTTCCCTATGGAAGCTCTATAAATTTCACTATTAATTTTAATAATAGTATTTTTGAAGGATGCAAATAGAGTTTCTAGTGTGATATCCTTGACGTGTATTCATTCCACTCCATATGTAACTGCTGTGGTTCATTCAAATATTCCCCCCTCATTACACCACCGTTTTTAATATAAATAAAATGAATATACAGATACGAAAAACCACCACAGTACATTTTGTACCTACAAAACATTTATTTGCAAAATAAAAAATACATAACACATAACCACAGATTGAAAAACAATCCCACGTGACCAAGATTATGCATGTGTCACTAATAGTACCAACTAATTTCCGATACAACCAAATCTGATCACCGAGTTCTATTTTCATCTTCTTACAAGAATACATAGATGAATTTACAAAAACACTAATTACAGCAGAATGAATCATGGAAGTGGCAGCTTGGTGGGGCCCAGAAGTACACCCAGTGATAAGGCCCCAGCATGGAGCAGTAGCATTAGAGATACAGGTCTACACTGCGGAGTTTCCACTCGCATGTTAAATGACAAGCGAGTAGGTTGAAGTAGTAGGTGCAGGCCGATCCTGGACTTTTCTGTTTTCGGTTTTTTTTTGTGGCTGACATCGAAAGCGGCTAGGCCTCAGACCATTCACCATGTTGTGCCAGCAGAAACATCAAGAATGCAACACAACATCACAGTGGAGCACCTGAGTCGACGAACCAGTGCCATGTGAGTTATGTGTCAAGTGCAATGACATGTAGAAGGTATATTTAGGGTCATGTTGAATTTTAGGGCAGTGTGCAGTATGTGTTTGTTTTTGTATTTGTACATCATCATCCTACAATGTCACAAGTATTAGTGTTTAATGGTCAAATGTTCTCATGCTATGTAGGCGTCAGTGTTCTGTATCGTGCATCAGTGTGCACAAATATGTGAAGTTAGGTTATCATGCAGCCAGGTGCATTCTTGTACGAATGTAAGTATCCATGCATCAGACCGAGTGTCACGTGCTTTTGTTTGCTTTTAGTGTTTACATTTTTAAGGTGAATGTGTATGTAGTACCATATGTTATGCCAGTGTTTTATTTTCCCATGTTACCCATGTCACATACGTATAAGACAACTTGTCTCTTTATATTTTATTATCATTGTTTTAGTGTATTTGAGTAAAATCTTGTGTTTACGTAATTATTATGTTGTTGACAGCCCCTGTGCTAGAGGCACCATTTTGTGCACTTACTTGAATGGCCACATACAAGGTTATTGTGACATGTACATGTCTCTATAATATTTATGATAATTATTAATGCAAAATTTAATACATTGCAAACCATTTTTTATATTTTATATTTTAAAGTGTGTTTGACCAGTATTGGCAGTATTGAAATACTGGACTTTCGGTAATTTTTCTGTATTGCATATCGTAATGGGTAAACCATACAAACATTATGTGTACAATTAAATATCCATCCTAATTGTTTAAATTGCAGTCTAGTGCCATTTTGTGTATCCAGCAAAGTCCCAAATTCGGCAATTATTGTTCCATATCGTTTATCCAAGTAATTTTTTTTTTTGCAAATTTGCGTTCGCGAATAGCAATTTGGTGTGTGCGGGATGTAAAATCACAATGTTCAACTCCAGGCAATTTATTCATTCCTCGTCAGGCATAAACACGTTACTCACCGAGCACAGAATTCTCAAGTCGACGATGCGATGCGAAAAATGTGAGGAAGGCGAATCGAAATTGGTGGAAAACAGGGGCTTGTTTTACTGGTACCGATGGTGAATGGAGGATGGTACTAAATGCAACTTTAAAGTGTCGGCGAGACAGGGCAGTTTCGTCAGTAAGCAGAGCAGCAGTACCAACAACAGCTGGGGCATTACCCGAGGGTGGCCGATAACCCTTAGTAGTCGCCTGTCTGGGTCACTACCGGCAGCGACAACAGCATGCACACAAATACAGTAGCAACAGCAACAGAGAAAACAGCGGTTCGGTTGACTCATGGCAAATTCGAAGATCATTGCGGAATAGACAGCTGCCGATGGGATGCACGATGTGCGTGGGCATCATAACATCAGGTAGAGTGCAAGACCGCAGGGGACAATGGCAGCAGCTGGTGGTTTCAGAGCATAGGGGGCTGGCAAGGAGCCCTTATCCATTACTTCAATGACGAGCAGACGCCAGGACATACCTCTGCTGCAAGTGATGTGTGCAGCTACAAATGGTCTTGCTAGGGGAGGGGGTGGTTGCCGTGGGCTGTGTACCTCCTCCCAGAAGTCCGTTTTCCCGCCGCACCAAATCAACAAAGACTCCACTAGCAACGCAGGGAGTGTGCGCACTCTACGCAACTGGCAGTGCAGGTGCAGTGCAGTTGTTTTGTCACCGAAGCAACACAAGTCGAGATCTCCACATTTCCTATTTTAATATTCTAAAGGGCTTAATGTCAATCCAAATGGTACACAAGAACATGTGTACACATTAACACCCCAGTAAATGCCTTAATGCCCTAATGTATTTATTTTGCAGCAGTATTCTTTATGTATGTATTTAAGCCATAGATGCAGGAACAAAACACCATTATGGTATCTGCTGCCAGGAGGATCCATTTTGGTGCCACAGAGGGACGGATGGTGTTTAACAATAATGAGAAAAACCCACAGCAATTACAACCATTAAACTCAATGATTTCGACCACGAATTCCACCATAACACCAGACTGCGTTCCAGCGACTGTTGAGCGATCTTCGCGAAGTTTTCGCGGAACATGATGGATTTCGATGCACGACTGTTGCAGAGCACGAAATCAAGCTGATGCGAGAAGAGCCGATTTATGCTGCACCGAGAAGCTCCACCAGACAAGAATCATACAAGATCAGGTGAAAGAAATGTTGGGAAACGGCTTCATAGAGATGACTAGGAGTCGCTACAACTCAGCGATCATACTCGTGCCAAAGAAAGATGGCAGCTAGATGTTCTGTGTTTACTTCTGCCCCATTAACCACGTGACCTGCGGTGCCTTACTACATTATGTGAGTGTGAGACATGCATTGAGTTCCTTGGTCAACACGAAGATTATTACGTCATTGGACCTGCGCAGCGGGTATTGGCAGCGCCCGTAAGCAAGATGACATGGGATAAAATAGCATTTACCACACCAGATGGGAGATGCTACCAGTTCTGCATGATGCCATTCGGGCTGAAATGTGCGCCTGCCACATTTCAGTCTGTGATGGTTCGAGTCTTGGATGGACTGATTGGGTAGTGCATGTTACCGTACTTGGATGATTATGTGGTCTGGTCGAACATCTGGGAAGACCACCTGCATCACTTGTCCATGGTCCTCGAACGGCTGGAAATGAACAGACTCACCTGTGTGGTGAATAAATGCCACCTAGGGAAGAGCAGCCTGGACTTTCTAGGGCACATAGTGCAGGAGAACGGGAACCACCCGAACCAAGAACAGCTACAGGCGATCGACAACTACTCCCCACCGAAGACCCGCAAACAAGTCAGCAAGTTCTTCGGGCTTGTGAATAGGCTGCATGAGTTCATTGAGTGGTTCGCCGTAGTGAAAGCGTCGCTTACCGATTTACTCTCAGCACAATACAGGTTCGTGTGTGGCGAGAAAGAGTATAGTGTATTCCAAGAAACGAATAACCACTTCCGCATGTCTGATGTTGGCAACATATGATGTGAGCCAGCAATTATACCTGCAAACAGAAGCAAGCCAGGAGGGAATTGGAGCTGTCCTCTAAAAGTGCGGAGAGAATGACACGTGGCAGGTGATCGAATTCTGCAAGTGCTAAGTTGGGAGCAGCAGAGCATAAATATGATGTGAACGAGCATGGATGCCTTGCTGTAGTGTGAGTGGTGAAGAAGTACAGCACCTAGCTGGAGTACAGGCAGTTTGTGCTCCAAACCGACAACCGTTGTCTTGTATGGTTCCACAACACCAAGGGAGCCAAAAGTAAGTTAACCCAGTGGGATCTGCTCCTCCAATCGTATGACTTCGTCGTGGAGCATGTCCCGGGAAAAGAAAATCAGCTGGCAGATCAACTGTCAGGAGACAACCGGAGCAGCATGGTCATGAATGACAACGATGAATGGAACGATGTCCTACCTCCAACCAATATGAACTCATACACGAGCTACATGTGAATGCAATGGGTGGAATAGAGGGTGATGTGTTCGTGAGTAACGCGTAGAGGGAAGTAGTGGCAGCACAGAATATGTATTTGTTTACAAACAAAGTGAAGGCAAAATGTGAGATGCAGCGAGTAGAGAATTGGCACGTGATGGACGGCCGATTAGAAACTTGCTCCGCACAAGAAGAGACGAAATAGAGGTTATTTGTACCAGTGAATAAGAGGACACTAGTACTAACACACACATAAGCAAGTGAGACTGTGGGACACCCCGGAACAGAATAGACAGAAATAAATTCGAGAAATTTTAATGACCAGGATTGTAACGTGACACGCATGTCTATGTGCAAACATGGATGACATGTCAGCGGGTTTAATTACGTAGAGCAGATGGAATCAACAATAACTGCCACGATTTCCTATGCGACCTTTCGAGACTGTGAGTCTCAACTTAATGGGACCTTATCTGTGCACAACAACTGGCAAGACGTTTTTCCTGGTAGCCACGGATAATGACTCATGCTGGGTGGATGCATACACACTCAGTGGCGCACGTGTGCAAAACATTTTGAAGGTGTTGGAGCAAGAATATTTAGTGTGTTGGGGATACCCGAAAGAACTGCTCACCGATGACGGCACACAATCCACTGGCAGGAGGTTGCAGGAAAAATGCAACAAGTGGTGAGTGCACCATTTGAAGACAGTGGTGTACCATACCCACACGAACCCCATGGAGCGCCATAACCAAGAGTTGAAGGTAAAACTTCGGCTCTGTATGTGTGAGCAGCATAACATGTGGGCTGAACACCTGCCCGCCACCCTCTTCTCTCTTCGTCGGCATGTTAATGAGGCCACAGGATGAACATCCATCCAGGTCCTACTAGGCCACAACCTGGCCCTGCTGGGTGAAAAGCAATGTTCGCAAGAACCGACGTGTAGCAGAGGACAGCAGTCAAGGAGATGCGAAGATCGACATGAACAGCTACGCGAACAACAGCAGTACGCCATGGGGTGGGTCTTGACAACGATGAGACCACTACCGGTACTGATAGCAGGGCCACAGGATTATCTGTGAACACACCCGCAACCCACTACAAAGAATAACTTTTGCATGGGGATGGTAGCGAGATGGAGCGGCCTGCACAAGCTTGTGCGAAGTTTCGGACCTACCACCTATCTGGTGCGAGTGGGCAGGAGACTGGTCCGGGCACACCAGGATGACGTGAGAAGATCACCAGGTGTCGTCACCAATGAGAACAGACCTGGTGACAGGGATGCCCACAACGGCGCAAGAGCCGATGAGCAGGGTGAGCAGGTGAGAGGGGAGGAAGGTGGGCCAGCACCTCAGCCGGAGGGCCACCCACCTGTTTGCAAATGCAGTCGATGTCAGACGTAGCAACATTTACCAGGAGTCGATTTGACACAGGAACGAAATTGAATGCGGGAAAACTGCAGGATGGAAATACTGCCCCGGAAAAGCAAATGAGGGAAGATGTACAAATAAGTGAAGGAGGAATCGTGCAAGCAAGCGAGGGAGCAAGAGAGCAATGTATTTGGGAGGAAACAGCCCCAATGACGCTTGATGGCGAAGCACCGACAATCGTCACCGTGTCATAATCAGTACAGCTATTGGCTGCTCTACAGCCAACAGCAGGCCTGACAATGGATGAAGCAACACCCGTCGAAGAGGCACCACTGGGAGGTAGGGGAACTGCAGCGCAAGATACAGAAAAAGTAGTGGAGGAGGCAGAAGGGTGGTCGTCACCACCTGGAAGCCAGTGGCGAAGGCCGCACCCGGCACTGGAAGGGTCCGCATGGAGGGAGCAAGCAAGAAGACAGCACAAGCAGTAGCAGTGTCAGCGAGGGCAGTGGGTCGGCTGGCTCGTACTGCCCCCAAGAATCGCATCGGCGGAGAAGACTGCCAGCGACCTGTACAGCTTGCAAGGGCGAGAACACTTCCCGCAACAAGCAGCGCCTAAGAAGGAGGGTACCACAGCGAGCACTTCAAGGCTGTGTAGAGACAGTGAGGAGTTCCTACCAGCTGCGACCCAGGAAACTCCCAGGGAGGTAGTGCCCCTGCTGTGTGCGACATTGCGCGGCCATAAACTGTCTCAAAAAAGGGGGAGGGCATTTGACGTGTGTCACATTTCACGCCCGGAGCCTGTTTGACAGCCGCAGTGCCACAAATCTGCACATTTGGGATGTGCACTCGACAAGCAGAGTAGCAAGTGTAGTGCTGTGCCAGTGTGGTTGCAACACAACACAAACTTGAGCACGTGAAGTCAGAGCATACGTTGTAGCGTAGTAATATAAAATAGATCATGCTTTTCAGTGATATCTTTTATGCAGGGTTTTGTGTGTAATATGTAAACATGGACATTCACGTGTTTACATTATTTAGGCAAGGAAACAACACCAGTGCATTTCGGAGTAAGTAAAGTTTGTGTTTCAGTGTTTCATTATGTATCATTCACAACGAGTGCCATTCTCAATTCATTTACCCAAATGTAAACAGTGTTCCACATGAAATGTTATTTTAAAGAATCATTTATGCATGTTCCAACGCAAGGTAAAAAACGCAAATGCTTATTATGTATTAAGTGATGTCAAGAAAGAAGATCTACGTGGCTTGCCAAACTCGGCAGGTGTGCCATGATGTGCAGGCAGTCAGCTACGAGCATCCCGGGGGTGTGTTGTTTTGTAATGTAGGCCTAACCTCAAATACATCTGTATGTATCTATTTACGCCCAGCCATGTAACCTTTGTAAAACCTGCCTTGGTAAAAAGTGCAAATGTGCCAGTCAATAATTATATATTAATTTGACGTGTTTTAAAATCGCTGTCTTATTTTGTAATGTAGGCCTAACCTCAAACTTGTGTTCATGTCGGTATTCATCCCAAGTTACAGTGTTACATTTTAATATTGTTAACATAACATAAATATCACAGTTTGATGCTATACCGAAGGCGTTCCAACATTATAAACTACAAAATTTGAAGCTGGTTTTGTTAACTATAGACCTATAGCTGAGCTTGTTGCCGACATTCGTTCTTAATGCAAGAATTATTTTATTGGAAAATGCTTGCTATAAGAAAAATTAGAGAGTATTTACAATTAATTGTCAGTAGATATAGAATAATTCCATGTTTTAATTTCGTAATTGATGTTCGACAAGACAACTTGCTACCTTTTGACAAATATCAGCGAAGATAGTATGAGTTCTTGAGTAGGCCTTATTGTTTATTATATCTGCCACATTGGCTGCAAAAATATTGCAGCAATAAAATTTAATATTACTGTACACGGCATAGTCAACACCCCAGACTCCCAGAGCTCCTGTTTACTTGCGAATGCATGGTTTTTAAAGGTCAGATTACATTACACAGTATTTAGGGACGTATACAAGATTGCGATACCACATATCTGTTTATAAGTGTGACGAAGTTAATGATGTCAAGATGTTGAACGTCTGGTTGAATAGGTTGGTAATAGATTAAACAAGTGAAGCAATAAAATGCAACAACTTAGGAGTTATGTTTTCGAGAGTGGAATGACTGTATAATCATGCAAAATAAAATAAACTTTAGAGAAAATGTAACAGATGAGTTTAGTTTAATGAAAGTAATATTCCGGTTCGGATATGTCAGATTTAGGAGTGATTTATTGCCTGTTTTATAGGAAATAATACTGCTTGAAGTGTTTGTTGAAATAAGTGTGTGATAATAAGCGTGTATATAAATGGTGTCATTCAGAAGATAATTATTTAAAACGAAGCTAAAATAGAAATATGCGGTGTATCATGATGTTTTCGAATGAAAATTATATATGTACCAATGTGCAAACGATATGTTCCATGTCTGATAATGAAAATGAGCGTGGTATTTCATGTTGGCAGAAAATGAATATGTTTGGTAAAGGTAAGTGTTGATACATTTGGGTATAAATGTGTGTTTCCAGTGTAATAACGAGTGTTGTAGTTATGTAATGTTAGGTCAGGATTCTGTAGCAGGTACCTAGTCTTTACCATTTAAAATTAATTATTGGATATGTTTGATGTTTGTAGTGTCATGCAGAAATACGGGGTACCAGAAATACGTTGTAGGTAGGCCCTGTTAGGATAGGGTAGGCCTAATATATTTAGGCGGTATTCGATAAAGTGAAGCGTATAATATAGCAGACATATGCACCCATTACAGTGATTCAACCACACACGACCAGTGATAAAAAAGGCGTGGCTGAACAACCAAAAAATTTGATTCGTTGTTTAGATACGCGTTATTTTAGGCACCAAGTTAGTACATAATTTACTATTTTTGTTCGAAATATGCATTCATTACAGTTATTCGCCCACACACGATCTGCAATAAACAAGGTGAGGCTGATTTACCGAGAAATATGTTTCATCATTTACAAATATCAAACGTTAGTTTAGGCGGCAAGATAGTTATGTATTGACTATGAAACAAATGTGGTATCGTGTCGTACACTTGGGTGGTACTTACACGATACCATATGTGGAATCGGGTAGTACAATAGGGCAGATGGTTCTATCATTTTACGCGATACTATATGTGTAATCAGGTAATACGATAGAGTGGATGGATTGTATCGTATTACTCAATACTGTATGTGGTATCGGGTAGTTTAATAGGGCGGATGGGCCATATTGTAGTTCGCGATACCATTGTCTAAAATTGCTGAAAAGTGCCCCCGCACGAAAACCCCCGCATTCCCGTGGATGCCCCGTTAGATTGTCGTAGGAAAGGAATGGAACAATAGAAAAACCGAATGACATCATCGATGCCAATTTGATGACATAATACGAAGAATGTAAACATTGTGATATCTGTTTCTTAAATATTCCCACTGTATGAGCTAGCTTTCAATAAGGGCTGGGCTACAATTGACATACCTAAAACATTCACAGTTATAGCGATACGCACATTCAAAACACAAAAGCACAGTGGCCTGGATACAATTGATATAATGATAATAATATTTGTTTATTTATGTTGCTACATCTGTACTGAAGAAATTAAGGTCTGTATATAGAGGTGGTAGAGTTACCTAAAAGCGTTTCAAAACTTCAGTGGTTATGATTGCCAGAAATAAATAAAAGAAACCATCTTCCCGAGGTATGAAGTCAAAATACACACTAGATAAAAGTAACTTGCCTGTAAGTATTACGTTTATAATTTGTCCTTTACATTATCATTTTGCTGTCATTTGTGGATATGTGCTGGTGTTATATAAATAACAAGACATTTCTTTCAGCTTTGTGTGTGCACGCATGAACCATTTTTTGTAATTATGGTAATTTTCGTTAAATACTTTTCTCATTTAATTTTTCAGTTTTGCAGCAGGCATTGCAATGAAGGAACCACAATGAAAATGAGAGTCCATGCACTTTACCGGTAAAATTGGTTTCTTGAGGTCTGTGTGGGTTTGACAAAAAGGAAATGTTGCACGCATTTGGGCCACAAGAGACACCGGAAATATGGCCATCACCGGATCAGCATTTCACTTAGCTATAAATAATATACATTATTTTTAGAATTATTTTGTACAACTGAAGGTGGTGCCAGTTACAAGCCTGGTATACCCTTTTGTTATCACTTCAATTCACACTATAAATGTTCAGTACATTTTTGGAGGGTCTCAGAAGGATACAGACACAGAGTAACAGTGTCAAAAAAAAAGTAAGTATACACAAATTAATTTGCTGAATTGTTTATATTTTTAGTGTAAATTATTTTTATTTTATACATACTTAATAGGCCTATGTTAAAATATATTAATATCCATTTATAAAGGTGCATATAAAACAATTCTAAAAATGTACATATACATGCACATCTTTATATATTTTACTTTTTTATGTATTTTATATACTGCTATGTTAGCACCGCCACATTATGTTTATTAGCACCATCTACTTCTGTGCAGTGATGTACCCTTTGCTCGGCCCAGATCCCTTCGTCGTGCCTCGCTGTTCTGCTTCTTGCCTTCCCCTTTCCCCTTCGTGCATCGTTATTTTTTTATTTCTTGTGGTTGTTTATTTAATGTCTTGCACGGGCTCGATCTACGCTTCAGATGTCTGCTACGTTAGACTGCTACATTATGCCTGCAGGATATATGTTTTTCCTGATGGCTTAGCTGCACTTCACTTCGGTCAACTGAGGCCAAACACAGCTATTAGTCGGCCACGACAACAAAACAGCCCGCAAGGGGAAGGTGCAGCACTACCCCTCCTAGTACGACATGTCCAGGGCTTGCCATGTCGTTCTTCAGCACACCTGGCGTGTGCAGATCTTGCCAACATTTGCTGACTGTGTACACAGCATGAATCCACGTCTCTTCAACATAAACCACCAGTAGGTAACCTGTTCTCCCCGAGACTATAATTTTTTCTCATTCTCCTTAAATACCTTTCCCTCCATGCAACAATGTCTGTGCTCTCCATTAATATAAGTCTCTTGTTTTTGCAATTCTTTAATCGGAAGCCAATCTTCTTTACAATTTGCCACAACGTTTCTTTGATGCCACGGAAATTAGTTTCTGTTCGTAGTACAGAAAGTAACTTCTTTAATGTAGGCACCTCTTTCCTATGATCATACAAATTTTGGATTGTACGTCGAACAATACGCAAATAAAAAATCATCTAACACAATTTTTCGGGCGTTCTTCTTCCATTTCTCCCCAGGCCTATACAGTTTTTTGCCTGTTAGTTTACCTACACTGATTTCCTTCCATATTTTACATATTGTTGCCTCAGATTCCCCTGTTGCAGCTGCTGCTCGTTTTGTTGTGTTTTAAATTGGATACGTATGTTTCCTAGATATCTTCTCTTCATCAAAAAATGAAATAGCTTTTCCTATTATTTCGCGGCCTTCACTATGAATAGTGGGACGTTTTTTACTACCTGAAGCCATAATGTTATTAACAATTACACTAGCGCTCAAATATATGTACACATTTGGAATGACCAACTACTTGCACATTAGTAAATAGGTGCTCCTTCAGACTGTGTTTATTTGCTACCACCAACCAAGACTGGACTTGTCGATTTTCACAGCTGCTCGCCTCTAACTGGCTTGCTGGGTTTTACCCTCGTCCGCCCTGTCTCTCGTCCGCGGCCTGAAACGCAGAACCACATGCTTTCGAGATGTTTTGTTGTCTCGGTTGAGTTATACCATGTTTTTGAGCTGAAATTTTACTAGTCATGCTACAGAACGATGGGGCACTTAGAAAACGGTGAGTCGTGGCAAACGTTAATTTTGTGATATGTTTTTAAATGTTTGGTCATTTGCGTGGCCAGTGGTTTTGTACCTTGTGTGTGCAGTGCTAGTCTATTTAAAATTTGGTCTTGGCTGCCCTTCCAAATTATATTTTTCGGCTTAACTATGGTGTCGCGTTACTGTGTGTCCTGTGTTGGTCCTTGTTCACTGCCCAAGTTTAATGTTTGCTGTTTCACGGTTTCCATGACTTCATAGGGTGTTCATTTGTCAATTGTTTGTTATTTGTTTTGTGAAGTTTTTGTCTATCGGAGCTTTGACATGACCCAAACGATTATATATGTTAAATATTTTTATGTTTTACATTATATATATCATGTTTTATATAATACATAATATATATTACATGTTTTATATACATCATATATGTTACATGTTTTATATAATAATATATGTTACATGTTTTATGTATTGTGTATGTTCCATGTTTTGCATATATTGTATATATTACATGTTTTTAAACCTCTAATGTATTTTTTTATATATGAATTTGGCCATTGTGGACCACAATTAACTCAAGACTTCTGGTTCGTCTTCTTCTTTCTACCATCCCAGAACTTCCTATTTTTTCTGCAACTATTTGTCTCTGTTCTTCAGTCCATACTCTCTTGGGTCTTAGTTTCGGTCGGTCCTCCGGAAATCTTGTGTTGTCGTTCAGTCGCCTGATGTTCTCTCTGTTGTTGAACAATTCTTGCATTATCCCAACTTTTTCTGCATCTTTCCTGGCCTCTACCATCCATCCTGATGTGCATTTCAATTTTGCAAAGTAGGTGAATATTTTTGTGGTGAGATTATTCTCATTCATTCTTTTTAGGCGTCCATAATATTTCAGTTTTCTTTTTCTCATTGTGTCTGTAATTTTTTCCGTATTTCTGTATAGGTCTTCATTTTTTCTCTTCATCCATATGCTGTCTGTGTTTTTGAGTGGTCCCAAAATATAATATGTATATACAATGCATTCATTTACACACTTAATGGGTATTGTGAACTACTATTTTTATATAAATAATTATAAATGCTCATCACTTAGGGTCCAATACACATTTAGCCAGTCCTGAAAAGTAAACATTGATTTTAATATTTGGCAATCACATTAAAATGTTTGTTTACATGTGGCAGAAGGATACATAATAGCAAGAAAGTAGAACTTTAGCAGGGCTTTCAAAAGTGCTCACTATATTGTGAATAGCGTATAACTAGACTGCACAGCACATCCCTACTCTCTTCTAGGGATGAGCGTTATTTAACGTAACAGTTATAAAAATATAATGGTTCCATTCCTGTTCCCAAGTCCAATAAATCTGTAACCAATAACGGTTTAACCTTTAGCACAACCTAGCAACACAAGTAACAACTGTTCAGTTATAACTCCTCTATAACAGCCTAGGTGATGCTTCCATGCAGGCTTCGAATCTTCTGTGCCGATTATGTTCTGTAAACCGCTCTCAGTTATTCAATAACTGTTTAGTATTTCTGGAGTTTCATTACTGGAGTAACGAAATCGATTTACAATTTCGGGTGGATTTTCGTGCGGTGTTGTGAAATAATTACGACAAGTTATGAACCTAAATGGCGTAAAACAAGTGAAATATGGAAGTTTTTCACCTAGGTTATTGATGAAATTGCATCATGTAACATGTGCAAGCAAAAATCTTCGTACAAGAGCACAATAAGTAATTTACGCAAACATGTTTCAGTTTAACACCCTACGTCTATTATCACAGTAAGATCACAAAGCAAATGTCAACCACCAGTTTAAGTTTGCTTGTAATAAAGATAAAAACTAAAATATTTAGTATAGATATTGACATCTGTTTTCTTTAACAACCTGCCGACTCTCAATTAAATGTAAAAATCATGATTTATTTAAAAATAGCGTTATTAATATTTGTTTACTTTCACTTAAATGTTAAGCATATGATAGCTTATGATATGGTATTCACGTGTGCCAAAAAATATATAAAAAAATTAGAGCTGATTCCATTATAACAACATAGATTTGGACAGTAAAAGATTATATATTGTTACATATCGTATAACAGTTAAAAAATAACTGTTTAAATAACATGTCATCCTCAAATAACGATACTCTTATAACCATTAACGTAATATAACTGTTCGGCTCATTACTACTCTCTTCGAAAGCTAAGGAATATTGCCAAAATATTAAGCGCATGTGGAAAGTAGCCGATCTAGATTTGAGTTGTATCACGCAAAAAACCACCAAAAACACACTTCATGACAACCAGCTATGGATTCTAAAACAGTATCGATACAATACTAATATCAATTCTTAAGTTTCGATTCCGATAATAGTTCACTCGATACTTTCCTTTCGATTCTTTCCTAGTATCGATACCATACTGCTGGTATCGAACAATAATATTGTAAATCGTAATTCTAAGAATTATTATGTTACCAAAATTTGCACTTGTTCTAAAATACTAAAACGTGATTTACCACAAAATCTGATAAAAATATTACCTTAATTGTGCGTGCAGAATCCGCAGTCTTTTTAACAGCCACGCCGAACAGATAAGTTGAAATTTTGCTTGCTTGTTGGAACAGATAATACTATGACATTTTTCCGGGAACAGAAACGTCAAAATCCTCTCTTCGTATTTGGAATCGAGTATATACCTACAACTTTTCCCATGCTTGCATCTACATCGTCACAACAGATGTACTGACAAGACAATACCAGTATTGGAATATTATTAAAAAATGCATTTGATTATATGTGACTGTGTTTACAAAGTAATATTTTTTTTGTCAGACATTATTTTGACGTGTAGAAAATAACACAAAATCTCTCAGAATCCTTGCTACCGATTCCATATTATTTATAAAAAGCAAAAGATGGGGTTCGGCTTCTGAAATGTGCATTTTGTGTGATGTAAACTCATTAAAAATTCTTTTTTTTAACTCGGCTTAAACTCCACAAAACTTACTTTCATAAGTTCCCGAAACCCTACTTTTGCTCTGGTGTTAAAACATCATTCGTAAGTACGGATAGTGATTCAGAAAAAAAAAACCGTTACAATACCAGTATCAATACTTTTCTTTCGACACCGAATCGCTAAGAACGGCTTCGGTAACAAAGGTTTGAAAGCAGTGATTTATTAGGTGTAAATATTTTGACTTCGAGTGTAACTGCACTTTCATGAGATATAAACAACACCAAATGCAACTTTTGAAGAAAAAAAAAATGCTACTAAAACAATAATGTTAGACTGTGCATAATCACCAACTTATAGTATCCTAATGGCGAAAGATTAGTTTCGTTACCGTAAGTTTTTGACATATAATTTTAGTTTCAATTACACTGTCCGAACAAGACTGAAACCGTGCTTTCGTTATGTTTACTTCCCAAAAAACTTTCCTTTTGGAAATAGTTTATGGGTTGATTGAAACCCCACTTTTATGCTTTTTAGTGTTTATTCAATACCAAGTACAACTGAAGAAAAACCAGTGTTATTGAAAATTTAGATTCAATTATACATAATATAGTAGCGATACCAATTACACAATAGTGAAAGTTTTGTTTAACCGAACCCAGTCTTCAGAAAATTATGGTACTTTACTAAACCAAATGCTCTAAAGCAGCCCTTTCGGCCACCCAAAATAACGTTTACATGGTAGAATAACTTTATAATAACGTTTATCTTCAATACATTTACTTATAACTAAATTATCATAGTTTATTCTGCAAATGATTTACAGTTACATAATCAAATTAGAATTTGTGTACAAATTTTTTTCTAATATCTTATTAAAAATATGTTTTATATAACAAAAGGTATTTAAAACTGAACAACAGAGAAAATAATGTAGACAAATACACAATAATTATTTACTATTATTATTAACTTTGCGCCATCTATAAACAAGATTTTAAACTAATTATTGAATTACATTTTTAATAATAAAACATATAATTGTTATAATATACTTGTAAAAAAAAAAAAAGGAACGAAATAACGTTATCAAATGGTAGACCTTTTTGTATAAACAAGATCACAAAGTTTGGTATATCTTTCGTTTGCGACTGTAAAAAAATTTAAAACCAATTATGTTCATCATATTTTTTAACACTTATTTAAATGTGTATAATAAATTTCAAACAGTTAGCTAGATCTGTATTCAGCCACTGTCAACATTAAAGACAAAAAACGGTCCTCAAATTTTTCCTCCCAACAAATTTTCTCAAATAATCTTTATTTGTTAAACAATTTCACACAAATAACAAATTTATTTACAAAAAATAAACAAATTTGTATTATTATTTAATATTTTTTTTATTCAGATATTGAGTTTTTTAAATACCTATCAGTATATAACAGTTGACATGTTAGGAATGTTGTAATTGATTTTGCTACTTGAATAATTTCAGATTTTATTTATGGGTTATATTAATTCCGCATAATTCGCAATATTATGTTCAATATTCATTCAAAACAACATTCAAATCCAGGTAGCTTCAACATAAATTAATTTTCTACATAATAACGTGTACATTGTAAACTCCCTTCAAACGCTACATCATCTGTGTGACTCGTTCTCCAATCCATTAAACTCCTATCACACTTTCTAATTTTAGCTTTGAACTAAATTTGACAACAAAATTTGAAGACAAAATAAAGTCATCAAATTTTTCTTCCAACAAGTTTTAACAAATAAACTGGAATGTATTTGAAAACGTATCACAATTTCACATATTTTTATTCGAAGACTCTAATTAAATGTATTACTAAAAAATAATTTTCATATTGAGATCTTGCTTTTTTTTCTATCACAGCAAGAAATTAAGTAATATTGCAATTTATTTTCGTTTATTTACTAAATCGGTTTTATTTACAAGAAATGTTTCCTTGCGCAAATGAAATTTAATGCCTCTGAGTTCGTAATATTACGTACAATATTTACTTAAAATAACATTCACACCCGGACAGCTTCTACGTAAATAAATTATCTTCATAACTTAATTCGTTTCCAGTAATTGTTTGATATTTTAAGTTTCTTTGTGTCCATTTTTGACGTGCACGATTCTGATAGGCTGAGACCTTCAAACATCAAATACATTTTGTTTTATAATCAGTCCAATTTTCTAATGTTAAATGGAAACTGAAGCCACCCAACTTGTTCAGTCAAATATGTTGGCGTTAATGCAGTTTCAATGACGTCATAAATATCCAAATTTATTTGGCCAAACTTATTGGAAGGATTTTGACACGGGCTTAAGACCATTTGTCCAGCCGAGCACTAGAATTTTACAGCAGCAAGGATGCACACTCTTCAGGTGTGCGAAGTGCACAGTGTGTTCGTTGTGCGCGACGAGTTTGACGTGTGCTGCGTACCCCCTCCCAGAAGTCAGTTTGTACACCGCACCAATACATCAAGGACTCCACATGCAACACAGTGAATGTGCACACTCTACGCTACAGGTGGGGCAGGTGCAGCACAATGGTAGTGTCACCAGAGCAAGGCAGGTGCAGTGAGTGCCCGAGCACAGTGATATGAAAGGAGATCCCCACACTTTCACGTTTTATGTTTTCAAGAGTGCTTAATGGCAAGGCAAGCATGACACCAAGTCACATGTGCTCATTAACACCCCAGTCAAATGCCTCAACACCATAGTGTATTTTTTTGGAATGTTTTTCTTTATGTACCATATTTTTATTTCTCATTTGTAACCATCCGTATCTCATATCACAGTGTTATTATGCATGTATGTTCTTTTATTGTGCAAGAGGTAATTTTAGAAACATGTGAAATCCTCCAAAGGCATGTTCAAAGTGTTTTTATGCAAGTATGATGTTTAGCAAATAGTTCCACGCATGGTGCTGCCCCGCCAAGCCAAGCCAGCATGCCACATTCAAAATTAGTCATAGCCTGTCTCGCGAAGGATGCAGCGCATTATGCCGTGACTCGCGTTTCGTATGCTTGATGGTCATCAACTTTGTGCATAATCATTTCTTCAGCAATAGCGTTTATTAATTAACTGGAACCATTTGTTTTTTTCTGCTGCCGAGACTCCGCACCTCGTAACACCCAGTGCTTGCATCGCCTGGGTGGATATTATTTGTTCAACCTAAAGCATTGTGACCCCGTATCTTTTATTCTGTTTAACTTATGCTGATGGTTGTAGCTCAGCAGCAAGTGTATGTTACTTCAAATGAGGTGTGTAGAGTAGCCACAATGCGTTTATGCTATGGGCCTTATCCTGCCAATTTTACCACGGGTATGCTGGGAGAATAATGGGGGTTTTAAATGGTTACATGTCACTGCAACGTAACTTAAGTGTCTTAAGGGAATGTGGGGAGCCCTGATATCCCACAGCGCAGCAAGCAAGAATATACAATACTCTTCAGAGGAGTACTTCCTATACCTGGAAGGATTACGCCATGGTCGTCGGCCAAACCACCCTGACGAGAACGAATCAGCTCTACCGACAGCATTAGCATTATTTTGGAGAATAATATTTGGTGCCCAAGGTAACAAAAATCCTAAACTTCCACTTTGAACATTTTCTATTTCCCACTCCATTAACCTAACTTCAATCCTCATCTCACAAGATACCACATAAAAGTGGGTGCCCTACTTAGGGACGTATCTCTTCACAAATCTCAGAAAAAATTTCTTTCTGCTAAATTTCCTGCAAAAATCTGAAATTTTCAACATTTTCCCAAATTTTTCATCATAATTCCTGTAATACTCGCAATGAGGGAGATGCATGGTATACAAGGCGACCAGAGAATTCTGTGGCAGCGTCGGGACACCTTCCAGATGCCCAGGACACCCGGGGCAGGATGCACAAATTGCCACATGAGGAAAGCATGCCAAACAGCTTAGCGTCGGTATAACTTCCGCCCAAGGTGGTAGTGGCGAGAAAGAGGCTAGGAGCCGCCATTTTTGGACAGCGACATGACATCACAGCAGCAGGGCATAGGACAGGGTGAGTTGAGTGCACCAACCTCCACCTGCACCCTCATCGCAGCGTGCAACCAGGAGGGAGAAGGAGAAACGAGAAGAAGGAGAAACATCTGGCCTCTCCCCGCCCCCCTGGCACACTCCACAACTCCCAGCGAAACAGCTGAGCGCCCGCCATCAATCGACCCCAACCTGCACTGTGCAGGATTGCCATACTCCCATGATACTCCCGTGTCACGCACCCATGCTCCATGCTTCCACGCTCGCATATCCACGTGGTGTTGTTAATGAACAACCATGGCTGGCCAAAAAACTTGCGGGGTGCCAGCTCTAAGGTGATTGCAATGTTTATGAACACTACCAACTAATTTGGTAGACCGGTATGAAATGGGCAAGTACTGCTGGAAATGCACTAGTAAGACCAGTCTAACAGTCAAAAGCGCCATGAGCAACCGTGGAACCGCTCATCAAGAGTAAAGTGAGGAAAATTTTTCGGACACAAAAACTTTAAAAATTCTTTAAAATTTTCAGCAATAGCACTTGTGCACAAAATTGTTGGTGTGGGTTTGGAAACAACCCCGATCAGTTGCAGAAGTGTCAGGCATAAGCACACTGAGAATGCTTGAGGAATGCAGAAGCAAGCACAGAAACAGGCTTACAATCTTTGTGATGATCGCAGTAAACAGTTATGACAACAAATGCTCCAGAAGATTTATTGTTACTTGTTAACCGGATCGCTACCCCGTTTGACGAATTTAAACAAATGGAAATCAGAGGGGAAGAAATGTAACTGGAACAGCAGGATACGGCAAGCAATGAAGCACTACCGGAAATCGCAACGAGTGAGAGGTCAGACACACAGGGAGCGCAACACGAGGAAACAGACTGCAAGATAAAGGATGTTGACAATACCACAGTGTCACCTGCATCAGACGCACCCGTGACAGCAGACAATAGTCCGATGCTGAAGGAACATTATTCCCAATCAATGCAAACCCTCCCACAACCTCCACCACTCCAGACGATGAATCCTTACTTAAAGCAATTCTCAGCCTATCCTAGCCAACAAGTTTATCCGCAAGTATTACAACAAATTTTCCCAATACCCTTTCCAACACCAACACCAACACCACTCACATTATTTTGAGGGCCCAGCTACACAATCACAACAGCTCCGAGTTGGCTTGTGGACAAAAGCGACAGAGAGAACAGAGGACCAACCAACAAGCAAGCATAGAAAGTGGCCAGAAGTGAACTCCTACACGTTTCCAAAACCTACCAACATTTACTGTCACAGTGAGGACCCAGGTGCCTTTCTCAATGAATGCATGTCCCGCTTAAATCATTTCGACGCATGAGAGGACGAGTGGGTCAACCGCATTGGCAACCAGCTACAGGGCCAGGTGAGCAAATAGTGGTCCGCTACAAACAATTTCAGAATGGAAAGGGAAGAATTCGTGCACTCGTTTCAGTGCAGAAACGGCAGTGTATTATCATCTCTGCAAACACAACATAAACTGCTTAGGCAGGAAGAGCAGCCAGGTGAGAAACTGCCCACGTTTATCACCCAGGAAGCCCACTTAATCAAGCGCTTTCACCCGCAGTTGCCAGAGAGAGAGAAGCATTGGATATTGTGGTAGAGACAGCATTACCTGAGTATCGTGCAGTACCATTGCACTTCCACAACAGCACAATTGAAGAGGTACTAAAAGCAGCAATTATTCTGGAATGCAACATTGGAACTCCACGCCACGAGAGTGCCACCACACGATGGCGACACAAGCCACAAACAGAAGACTGGGATGTGCAATGGAATGGGTAGATCGCTACCCCGGACATTCTGGGCAGCAACAGAGGATGAACAGTATGAGTAATAGCAAAGTGAACAGTGTGCGCTGTGGTGATAAGGCTCCAGGAGAAACTGCAAAACGGGATGTCGGGCAAGTGTGTCAGGTTGGATAAGAGCCGACCTCCAACAACACCCTGCCGATACTTTAGACAGGCAGAGGTCTTCCATTTGCACAGCAGGTGCCACAAAAATTCTCACTTAGACACCTACAGAGGATCCGCATTCAAGTAGCAGGGAAACAGGGTATATGGGAGAAGGGACCTGATACTATTTTCTCCCTGGCAGCGACAACAGCCGACACCAGAATGCCACAGAGAGCATTATTAGAGCAGGTGAGTGGGAACCATGCACAATTTATCAGAGTTCTTGTGTATGTAAACAGACAGCTCTGCCACACACTTTTAGATACAGCTGCATCGCATAATTTTGTACAACCCCGCTTTATCAATTGTAAGGATTTAACACCCACGAATCACGTAATAAAACTCACAACTGGTCAGCTGAGTAGTGGTGCGTTGGGACAAGCTACAGTTACTGTAAAAGTGAGGGACCTTGAAACAATAACAAGTGCGATAGTAACACCAGAAATCAGAGAGGATGCGATTTTAAGCATGCCTTGGCTTCAAGAGCAGAACACGGTAGTAGTAAGAATCCGGCTGCCAAATGCATACATTTTGGCGCAAAGGTGAGGCGTACAGTGTACAATATCAATAAAATTTTCTGAGACGATCTACCATCAGTCGGCACGTCAATTAACAATGCACAAAAGAAACAGAGTACCACAACAAGCAATAAATCCTTTAATAAAACATAACAAAGTTTCTGGCATAGTCCCTGGGCTCACAAGTTCAATTATTACCAGGTTTATTTTCATACTCTTCTGCCTCAAGGAGTCTCTGTGTTACCAAGGGAAGCACTGGCTGATCTGCACTGGCATGCCCTGACGCTGTCTTGCTCTGTGCCTATTTTGATCGCTCTCCGGCGACCAGGTGCACTCTCTGCCCACCAGTAAGGGGCACAGCCCTGTAGCGATCTTTGGGGCGAGGGCACATGGCACTCGTCAAATCCTCCCCCACACACTTTTCAGACTGTTTGTAGGCCGATTGGTGTTACTTGAAGGAGCTGCAGGAGCAGGCCGACCTGCGCGACTGCAGATGGTACTGCCACTCTTGTGGCCAGGCCCCCTCCCCCCAAGCGTTACCGCAAATGCCCCTTCAGGGTAGGCAACTCCTTCAGCCTGCACTGGTGGTACTCCTATGGCGGGTGTGCCCGCTGGCATGAACGCTGAAGGCAAAGTAAGCTCCCTGACTTTGTGTTTTCGATGTCTCCTTCCTCATTCCTCCTGTCTTCCTGCTGATTGCGCCATCCTCGGGTGCGACCGTGCTGTACAGCACATGTAAACAAACCTCCACCGGCATTATTCACTTGCACTTGCATTTTAATGGTCCTGCTTATCCTGCTCTTGCTTTTGTTTATCCTACCCTTGTTCTCGCTCTTCAGTGAGTGCCACAATACTGCTGTGCGCATCGCACCACTATGATTTCTGTCCGAGGTGTCACGAGCTCCCTGTGTGGCATAATGATGCCGGGTAACTCCCTCACACTCTCCTCCCCTCTTTCTACTACTGCTTTGAGTGTGGATGCACTCTCTTGCTCACTCATTTCCTCCTGGGGCTCGTCGAATGCTTTTCCATCCTGTACCACCTGTGGTGGTATCCAGTCATTGGTATGAATTGGCAGGTCCACTGTGGGTTCTCCTTCCTGAAGTGCCGCACACTACGCACTTACTCCCGCTTCTGCATTTGCTCAAAGCGGCCTTTGCTGTCATGGGGTCGGGACACACCCGGACCGACTTCATCGTCGTGGCATCTGGTGCACCCTCCCTTTCTCTTGCCCTGCTTGCTAAACACTTGTGGCTTCTCCTACTTTGTTGCTTCTACATGCTACTCCTCCCCTATTGCTTGCAGATTATGTACTTACTCCTCCTACTAATTTGCATAACTGACATTGGCATAACTGACCATTAATGGAAACTAATATGCGGATAAATTGTACGTGGCTGTTACTAATTTGATGTATCAAAGTTTGTTGTAGGGTTAATTTTGCATTTGTTGTTCGATTCCTGGTGGGCGGGGTTTTGGAAGCGTTCGGCCCCTTCACCCCTGCAACCCATTTCCCTGCAGTTTACATTCTGTCACTTCTTTTTGTGGGCTATGTGCAGATTATTTGGACACTTATTATGCCACTAGTATTGTTGGTTCGGGCAGTACCTGCCTGGATATTGTGGCAGATAATCCAGATCCCATGCCTGCTGCTAACTGTAGGTATTACCTGCTGGGCTCCTGTATTCTGGTTTCTGGACACTTAAACCCATGGCTACTATAACTTCGTGAGTGTTGTGAAAAATGTTGTAATGTAATGGGGTGATAATGTTTGTTTGCATTATCTTCCCTTTGCTCGTAACCCTATCTTATTGCACTTTTAGCCTAGCATGAGGGTTCATGCGTTCTTTCCAAAGTGATTGAAGCATGCATTAATTCTTCTAATGTGTTATTAATCAGAGGTATTAAGACTGTACTTCTCGCTTTGGCAAATGTAGAAACAATGCTTAACGAGATGGTTTCTACATGTGATAAAGGCTGTAAGTAACTCACCCAATTGTTGACCTTCCAGAGTCAGTCTACTCTGGGCCTGTACAGAGTTAAAGACGCATCTAAACCTGCACTGGAATGAGCGACGAAACTCCTCCCACTGAAGTTCGAAATGGTTGAGAGATGTCCACCAAAAGTGCGCATCTTTGTGGAGTTGCGATCCTACACAGCTGGCCCATTCATTTCTGCTTATCCTGTACCTGGTGAGGTGTGACACACATACTCTAAAAACGCCATCAGATCCTCCGTCGGCGTCCCGGCGAACTAGGCCAAAGTCTGAAACTTTGACTGTGTTCTAGCCGTAATCAGCCCTAGTGGATGTTGAGGTATTGACATGGTGGAGTTTTCGGAAGAGAGGGGGATTGACAGGTTAGGTCACCTTGCTGGAGAATAGGATGGGTTCTCCCAGGTTTGGGCGTCAGTGCAGGGAACGAGAATCTTGGAGGTCATGAAGGTCGATGGCTGCAGGGCCTCTCCTCAATGTTCCGACGTCATCCCTGTTTTAATTCCTGTTTGACAAAAAATTCCAAAATCTTGAAGCAACTATAATTCCAGTTTGGCCTAGGTTAGTATGGGTCGTCAGCCCCCCGTATACACCACTAAGAATCGTCGTGGGTTGTTTCGGCCACCCAAATCCGTGAACACTCGTCAATTATTGGAGGTTACGAATTACACTAAGCCACATGGTCAGACCAACCAGATTAATAAAGTCATACGCAGAACTTATTCATGACAATATGATTTATTCATATTACCTTGGTATGAAGCATGTAAGTTTTTACATCACCACTATAGGTCAGAGAGCTTTACAACTGGTAAAAAAAAAGTGCAAAGCCGATAAAAGATTACATGTAAAATTAAGAATCAACAGTTTATCAAAATGGTATGAACGGAGTGGCGGTGTACACTCTGGGGTAGCAAAAAGTAATTAACTGTTCCAGAAAAATTAAATTTACTATTGCAACTATTGACCGGTTCAAAAGTTGAAGACTCAGGAACGGGCTCGCTCACGACCATAGCACACAGAAGACGAAGACTCTACTAAAGTAACATGGCCATGCAGGTTTGTGTCTCGGAGTCAATTCCCGCGCGGGATAACACAAAGTTCCGTTATTCAGAACAAAACTAATTTAAGATGAGATTAGAGAAATAAGACATTACATAATGATACAAATAATTACATTACACACTACAAATTATATAATAAAATACTTAAAATAAAAATAAAAATTAAGTCGTGAAGGGCACACACACGTTCATAATAGCAGTGCGGTTCTGTCCTTTCATGACCAAAACATTTTAGATTTCACATGGCGTGTATATCCATGTTTGTAGGAATCTAATCCCGTATTTATGTGTGCTTTCATTGTGTATTTATACAAGTATTTTTCAATTTATATTTAAGTGGAAAAAATTACTTAAAAAGAATATTGATATTCGGATACATGTTTACAACGTCTGCGGACAACGGGCCGTAGCCCGGCGGGTTGGCCCTTGCCTTCCGCTCCTTATCTCTGTTGGCCAGTCTGTGGATTATCATGTTACCTATGACATTGATATCCTACTATCTGTGTAGCTTTCCAAAAAAAGTAACAACACGGAAAAAGTAAATAATTACGAAAAAAGCACTGACCCTTCTAAAAAATGCTTAAAGAATATTCTTCAGTGTTCCCTTGAGATAGTGAGTACTCCAGTGCATTTAGAAAATAAACAATTACATTTAAAAAATAACACACTATATCTGTAATAACATTGCATAGCTTTATTGAATAAGGTTTCTACTGACATGTAACTCTTGTATATAATTTGTGTACATGTCACTTATCTTATTTACATATAAGGTTTTTTATTATACCCTTAAGCAACAACAATAGAACACATCTTAACACTTGTAATATAAAACAACACAACTGTCAACAATAAATATATTTATCCTTAATATCTGCTTGAAAATATTCCGCGCACTGCTAGTGTATAGCACTCACCTTTGGCAACATTTTATAATCGGCAACATAATATTACAAGAACACAGAAAATATTTCCCTTCGCAAAATGTAAACAAAACCAAATATGACACGTGGTTGCTGCGGTGCGCATCTAGCGAACATACTATATCACTTTGAAAACACAATATTAAGATGGTGATTTCAAAAACAACAATATACATATCTTCCCTGATTTAACTGCACTAGTGAATTTTCAATGACACATAGAAAGCAGGTTGACACAATGACGTCGTTCGTGGTTGAAAATACCTGTGTTTTAGATTCTGGTGGCAGGGAAAAACCAGACTGATGCTGACGGTTAATGCCAGTATGTTGGAGTTCGTAGTTCTGCTTCGTGTCCCAATTTCTGATGCAGTTAAGTTTGTAATGTACGAATTTATGGTCGAAAAATTCGGGAAATTTTGTGGTAATGTTGGCAGTAATGTAGGTAAACAGGCATGGGAAATATGTGAGGTGGTGGCGGCAAAAATGGTGTGAGTGGTTGGAATGGGTACGGTGCATGTTTGAGGTGGGTTTGGGTGGTGGGGAAAGGTTACTGTTAATGCTTGTTACCATGTAATTATCCCACTGTCGTAATAAGTCCAACACCTGATCACGCGGGGTACTTGCTGATACGGTTTGCGTACGGTTTACTTCTTGCATGAACTGTGTTGATGTCGCATGACATAACAAACAAATGAATATAAGCCTCACAGCAGATTTATGTTCTGTCACTAAGACATTCATGAAGATATTTCGTGTTACTGACATCAACAGCACGTAGGCCTCAGAGCATTCACCACGTTGTACCAGCTGAGACATCAAGAATTCACCACAACAGCACAGCGGAGCACCTGAATAGACGAACCAGTGCAATTTACAGGTTATGTGTCAAGTACAGGGATAGAAGGTGTAATTAGGGTTATGTCAGTTATTAGGGAATGTGAAATGTATGTTTATTTTTGTATGTGTACGTCATCAACCTACAATGCTACAAGTGTTAGTGTAAATGTTAAATGTTCTTATACCACAAGTGCCAGTGTTCCGCATCGTGCATCAGTGTGCACAAGTATGCAAAGTTAGATGATCACACTACCAGGTACGTACTTATACGAATACCAGTGTCCATATATCAGGCCAAATGCAAAGTGCTTTTGTTTACCTTTATTGTTTACATTTTGAGGGTTAATGTTTAAGTAGTGCCATGTGTTATGACAGTGATATATTATCCCATGTTATTCATACCACATAAGTATGAGACAAAGTGTTTCATTGTATTTTATAATTATTGTTTCAGTGTGTTTGAGTGTTATCCTCCAGGTCTGTCATTATGAAGCTGTTGAAAGTACGTGAGCTAGATGCGCCATTTTTCGCATTTACTTGAACAGCCACAGACAATGCTATTGTGACATGTAGACATCTCTATTATATTGCTAATAATTATTAATGAATCTTTTATGCATTGCAAACCATTCTTTTATATTTTATATTTTTAAAGTGTGTTCGACCAATACTGGCAGTATTGAAATACTGGACTTACCTACCACATTCGAAAACAATTCATAAATGCGGACCGGTGCACACGGCCACATGGCAAATAGCCATGTAATTCTGCTTAATTCAGTTTAGTAAACCGGAATCTAGTGTTTATAGCTCGCCCAGAGTTATCGGTCTATTACCCTTGGTTCGTCCTTTCACGACGGAGGAGTAATGTACCACGTAAGTTCATAGGCCCTACAGCAATTTTATCTGTGTAAAAGTCCAACTGGCTAGAATGGCGGTATGTAAATTTCAGTGCCCCGATGGGGAAGAGCTTATAATAAATACATACTGGTGAGATGCCGACTTTTTAATGTGACTAACCACCTATCGGTTACTTAATCTTTTTTCATAATGGTGTCGGGTACCAAATTAACCCTTCGGGAGTGAGCTGGCATATCAGGGGGGACCGAAACCCCTCATTAGACGAGGCAATTGGAGTGTAATTTACAGCTGGCAGAAAGGGATTTTAACTGGTAACATCTATCAAGACATGGATATAGGGGCAAGCCAATGATCGTCGGCCATCACGACCCAAGAGGAGGAGTCTCTACCAAGTGTAACTTCGTGCTCGTACCGCGGGCTGGCGCCCTTAACCCTGACTAACTGCATTTCCTATCAACCACACCTCATTCACCCCATGGTTCAGCATGCCGTACATCAAGTGGCTATTCCCAGCTACGGGTTAGTCCAGGCGAACCACGTGCCCAGCATCATTACACTGCATGCGTTGTAGAACATGCACGGTAGACACGGGTGTACCTACCAAGTTGTGTGGGGTTAGGTTGGAGGGATCGCCTTCACCTTTCGAAGTATGGCTGGCCTGCTCGTCCGTGGTGCAGGGGTTATCGACAAGATGCTCAGCTAACTCACGATGAGCACGAGAGGTCAGCCGGCTGTCGTTGGTGGAGAGTGCAGTGGTCCGGGAGAGGGGTAGAAACCACCCCATCATGTCTCCTTCTTGCTGCTTTCCTCTGCTCCTTGTCCCAAGCGATGTGGCGTGGCTTGCGGCATAGCATCCTTTCCCAATTGTTGACATGTGACCCACTTCCTAGCGCCTATACAGCATCCCATAGGTGTCCCAATGCTGCCACTACCATTGCTGATGCCTTTATGTCGTCCTCTCGCCATTGCAGGCAGGAAAAGGCAGGTAAAATTCAATAGCCAGAAAAAACTTGTGGAAAAATTAGGAAAATTTTGGCGGAAAAGTTTTAGACAGGAGATTTGGCCACATGGAGAGGTGACATTTTGACGGTCAATGGAAAGGTGTAGGACTATGCCACATGGTCGGGTCAGCAATTTTAGAGGCGTTGGAAATGCCGAAAAAGTGTAGGATGTGATATTGGGGCAGTGAAGGTGAGTTCTAGGATGCGGTTTACCTGGATAGGAGCCACACACCATCGAGGGAATGCCAAGATGATTGCTGACTTCTGATGATCTCGGGATTGCTGGCCTTCCACCCAGACTAAATCACCTCGTCGATGATGTTAGTGAATCTGCCCTGTCGATTATTGCTCCAGATGAGATGATTTTGTAGGTGTTTGCTAAACAGCAGTCAGTGGGTCAGCTAAGTACCATAATGCTTCTTGAGATGGGAAAATTGACTAGCCTTTAACACTCGCTTATGTGAATTATCAGGGCCAACTATACACCCATAAGACATGGAACAATACTTATAACTGATACTTGCAAGACTTATTCATGTGAAACATGATGTGAGCGTATATTGTTAGGGACCATCCCCTGACAAGCCTATAGCGTTCGAAATAAAGTATTTACCATTCTGTCCACAGACATATTTATTCGATGAATTAAAATCTCCCCCTAGGGGTGCACATACACAATGAAAACATGGCATGCAGACCGACCACCGTGGTTACTCTGCTAAAATTCTTGTAACACAAAAATGAATTACGGCAGAATTAAGCTTTCCGAGGCAATGCAAGTCCTGTGGGAAGGGAAGGTGGTGTATTGGGATGCACCACCTTTGTCCGATACTACTTGCTGACCAGCATTCCTGCCTGATGAGCGAACGGGGCTCGGCTGACCCACGTGTCAGTGCGGAACTACTTTCTGTCACAACCTGCATTATCCTACCTTGCACCAAGCTATTAGATAAAACTTATATAAACAAATTACATAAATAACCCTGCAACATAAACACTGGTGAATGAAATGGACATAACACTGGATGCATAATAAGACAATTGACAATATGTTAACAATGCAGAAAAATAACAGAGAACCACAACAAAATATAAATCCTTTAATAATACATAGCAACAGTCTCTGGCATAATTCCTGGGATCACAAGTTTAATTATTGCCAGGTGTATTTTCATGGAGCCTCTGCTTTACCATGACAACCACTGGCTGCTCTGCGCCGATCCTGATAGCTCGCCGGCGACTGGATGCACTCTTTGCTCGTCGGTATAGCTCACAGCCCTCCTGCAGTGGTGTTGCAGGTCTCGGCTGGGCAAAATATCTTAGGGGCGAGGGCACGTGGCACACGTTAGTACGCCACAAGTAATTTCAGGGCACAGGACCTTCAACCCCGCCTTTTATTTGCAAGTGTCTTTGTATCAACTTTAAAGGGTATTTATTTCATGAGTGCTGCAATATGAAAGTGTTAATATTTCTGGGTGCGTGGTTGCCCCAAACAGTACACAGCATAGGGAGTTGTGATCAATTCAGCATAATTAATTTGCAATACCGTATGGCGAATGGGCCATCCGAAGAGCACCTCGTTTAGTAAACAACTTGTGAACGAGGCCTAACACCAGGTGAACTGCAAAGCATCACGGTATGTTGTTCCGGGAGATCGGTCCAGAGCACCCCGAGTACATCAATGGTCATCAGCTCTGCTACAACCGCAACATTGATGTTGCCAAGTTGAGATCTGGTGCTTAATGGTTAACATTTCATCACCTTTCCTCACCTTAAAGTTCACCACCCATATTACTTCAACCAACCCTTTTTCAGGCTACTAACAACCATAATTAGGTATTATTTTCTCACATTCATTTGCGGCATGCTATTTATTAATGGGGTAAATTTTAAACATAGTGGGACTGTGAACTGATGTGAACTGAGCTGCCCAGCTTTAAACCATTTGCCTGTTGTCCACGACACCCGCAACAGAGAGCTCCACTCTACCACATGTTGTAGCGCGTCAGTGACTGGTATTACGCAAGAACAAGTACAGTGTGTGTTTCAGATGGTGCTGTGCAATGCAGTGCACAGGGACAGTGGTGATGCGGCCATGTGCAGGCAGGCGTATGAATACAAGGAAAGAGTAACACTGTATATTAATTTCCCTAAAAAGACATATCAAGGCAAGGGTGGTGACGGGAAGTCATGTGCAAGTGGAGAGACAACCGCAATATTAATTTGGAAGCCCTAGAGTCCTTTTTCATAGTGTTTGCAATGTGTTTTATGGTGAGTTATCACCATGTGTCATAATCCCAAATTCATTTAGCATGTTTTGTTAAATATATTTGTTATTCAGTATGCAAGAGTGAGCAAGAGTAAGCATTGTTTGCAGAGTGTGTACATGACGAAAGTAATTCCATGTGGGGCGTTTCGGCGGCAACCCCGGCGAGTACGCAATGTTGGAAATACATTAGACACTGAGGACTTCGAGAGTCAAGACGTGTACCATTCGATTCCGTACCTGGGTGGCATTCATTTTTCGCCCGGTTCATTTTCACTGCAATAGACTAAAATCTTTTTGCAATCTGCCCAGACACCGCCTCTCACCTTCCCCAGTGTTTACATCACCTGGGGAAACTTTATTTCGCACTAAGTCACGCACGTTCCTTCGCGCCATTTTTAACAGTATCACCGCTGCCGACTGGTAAGCATCCAACTCATTGAATGTAAAATGTTTCCCAGAGTGGAATTATAAGCAATTGCTAATAAATGTTACTATGTTTGAACGAGTGTTCTTAATTGAGGTAAGCCACAAAGCATGCAAGGTTACGGACCCTTATAATTTCCCGCCAAATCGCATGTGTGTTAGAACTTTGCTATCAATCTTCATTTGCAAGTGTTTGCAGGACTGCTTAAAGTAGCACTGGCGTGTGGATAGCATGAATAATCCACTGCGTATCACACATACCATTTTTCCACAAGCTGCACGAGGAGTGATATTTCACCAGGGATGGATAACTGCCAATGATCGTCGGCCACATGACCCAGAGTGAAGAAGAATCTGTCCTACCACTTCAACGGCACTAGGACTGGATAGGGCCTGGCACCCCGGGTAATATACCTCATTCCAATTTCGTCACCCAGAAAAAAATCACTACTCAATTTTATAAATATTATTCTGACTACTGAACCACCATCCCTTGGCCAGGTTCCTACTGCTTTCTCTGCAATAACAGATGTCAAAATGATGCCCGACTTTGTGGTGTATCCTTCATCATTAGTTTCCTGAACATCAACAATTCACAAAATCACTTCACAAAAATTTCCCACAAATTTTCGCAAATTTTCATTTTCCCGCTGAACGTTTTACCTCTGTTCCCACTACCCACAAGGAGGAAGGCCACAAGGACAGCAACTGGACACTAGCATTATCGGGATGCCTGCAAGACATCGGAAAGGCGATCATGTGCTTAGAGGAAAAGCACAGGGAAAACCAGTGAGTGTCCGCTATTGTAGTGAGAAATGCAAGTATATGGTCACCAGAGCAGCCATTTTGGAGCAACATGATGTCAGCCACACTATTCCGGCACACCAGAAGGACATAGGGGCTGCATATACACCAACTACCCCCTCTCCACCTGCATCGTGCCATGCCACGAGGTGGGGAAGAAGGAGGGAACAAATGGTGGGATAGAAAAACACAAGACTCTAATCCCTTCACTATCTGCTCACTACACACCGACTGTCAGCTGTGCGCCCACCGTACATTGACCCTGCTCCATGTGCAGGTAGCCGTGCTGTGCTCCAAATGCATCATGCTTCCGCATCTGCGCATACACATCCATGTGTCTGTGTCTGTTCTTCTGCATTCATGCTTCTGTGAGGTTTGTGACATTGTTCATTATTCACAAATCCACTCACCTTATTTACTAGTGCCTGCTATGCTGCCAAGTCGGGTTGTTGTTGCGGCAGGACTGGAGCATCAGAGGCACTATGTCCCCTTTCTCTGCACTGTTTGAGGCTGATACCAAAGGACTTTCTGTCAAAATATGAATATTGCAACAACCACTGCCGATGCCACCGACAGACCAGTCCAGCGAATAGCTGTTCCGTGGACAACCTCAAAAGTACAGTGAAACGGGAACTAGAACAGTATGTACAATCAACAACCAACATTTCCATCAACCAACTCTAAGACAATTTAACAGTATTAACCACAGCAAATTGGCGAAGAAGTCTGCTATGTACAAGACAGGGGGTGCAGACCCTAGTATTCACACAATGTGAGGTAAAGTACCACCGCGAGTGTCTTAATGAGGGAGTGATTTAAATTGCAACCACGGACCAGTATATTTGTAGGAACTGTAAGAACAACTTAAGAGCAAAGTAAAATGCACCATTTAATTGGGAGGAGTTTTTCACAGAATTCAGATGGTACATCATGGCATGTTCATGAGCCACAGGCAGGGGATAAGCAGAGGGAATTAGTCAAAAAATGCTGCAATGGCAATGCAACAATGCATGAGAGGTGTCAGACTGCATGAGATAGGAGAACAGTACAGGGAACAAAGTTTTTGTGTGGGGACTGTGAAGCACAAGAGGGCATGGAGCAACAGTCACATGTAAACAAGACACACATGGCAGTTGACAGCACAAGAAGCAAGGAGGTACAGTCTATCCCACAACAACCAACCCTAACCTCATCACCTCAACAACTGATATCAACTGCACCTTATCCACTAACGCAATAATTCCTCAAGATGTTCCACCTTTGTTTACCACCTTTTCCACCACAATCCCTGTGACAGCAATGTCAATGAATCGCACCAAAGCACAAACAAAGCAAAATTGGAGACAGTACAGCATGCCAAAAATGGCAATGCCAACAAATCGCAATCAACAACAGCAAGAACCAGTAAGGAAAAAGATGCCCACCAGATTTCAAATGTTGCCCACATTAGCAGGGACATCAACTGAAAAAACCCACAAGCATTTCTCAAGGATTGCACCACTTGCTTGCAACAGTATGGAGTATGGGAGGAAGAATGGGCAGGATGTGTGAGAGCCCAGCTGAAAACGAGGCAAAAGTCTGGTGAAACTCCCTCAACGACAATGGGCTATCATGGGACGAAATCGTGCACACCTTCCAAGGTAGATTTGGAGGCGTGTTTTCATCACTCCAAGCCCAGAGCAAGTAAACCCTACAAGCCCTCTAACCTAACGAGCCGCTCACCATATTTATCACCCGAAAGGTATACCTGGTTCTACTTTTCCACCCGTAACTGCCACAGCAAGAGGTCATGGAGATGGTTGCAGAAACTGTACTACCAGAATACCGAACAGCAGTGGTCCCGATGCTCAACAGCATGGCGGAAGAAATGATGAGAGCTGCCATCTTACTGGAGAGGAATCCATGAAAACGGCGCCACAAAAACGGCGCCGCACGATGGCTGCACAGGCCACGAGAAGACAACAGTGCAAAGGACAGTCTACAACCAAAAACATACAATAAACAACCGTTTGGACAGTCAATGGCAAAATTCTCAAACAAACGACAATGTAAACAGTGCATGGAGTGTCGGGTATGGCAAACAAAACAGTGTTGCACGTGCTCCCACTTGTCAAGATGTCAGATGGGAAAAGACCGGGAAGCCAAAATATCTCTGCCACTACTGCAGGCCCGCAGAAGCATAGTATTGGTACAGCCAATGTCACCAAAAATCCGCACCTTGATGGCTATCAAGATCCGGCAGTCAACCAGCAGGGAAAAAGGAAGCGGAGAAAAGGGGCCTGACGCCTCTGACACCCCAGTCTTTCCGCAACAACAACCCTACTTGACAGCACAGCAGGCACTAGTAAATCAGATGTGTGGAACATCACAATTTATCAGCATACTTGGGTTTATGAATAATAAACCATGTCATGTGTTGACAGACACAGCTTATTCACTTAACTTCCTGCAACCGCAATTTGTAAACAGAGTTAACGTAATGCCTGCTATGCATGTTATACGATTAACCATGGGGCAAGAGAGCAATAGCGAACAATGGCAACCAACAGTTACTGTTGGAATATGTGATTTGAAACCATAACAACAGCTATAATAGCCACAGAAATTATAGAGGAAACAATTCTAGGAGTGCCTTGGTTAAGTGAGCAAAACACAATCATAGAGCCCGCTGCGAGGCGAATTCATTTTGGTGCAAACGAGCGATGCATTGTATACAATATTGCCCAGCATGTCACAGAAAACACCCCGAGGGTATGCTTACTGAGTTCGATCATCAAAGTCCACCACAACACCAGGCCACATTTTTGAGAGTACTGAAGTACTACACTACAACACGAAGCTACATGTCGCATGAGGCGAGAATCATTAAAGAGCAAATTAAGGAAATGCTATCGGACGGTGTGATAGAGCCAATCCGCAGTCAATATAACTCAGCAATCACTCTAGCACCCACAAAAGACAGAGGATGGCACTTTAGCATCGATTTTAGGCCAGCAAAAGAGGTAACGAGCAGTGCATTGCCCCCTTACATAAGTGTCAAGGACACCTTGTAATCGCTAGGACAAGCTCACATCACTGGACCTAAAAAGCGGTTACTGGCAAATCCCGTAAAACTGCAGGATCACGAGAAAACCGCTTTTACCCCACCGGATAGGACACATGATCAATTCTCTGCTATGCCATTTGGCTTGAAATGTGCCCCAGCGACCTTTCAGGTGATGATGGTGTGTGTGTTACACTATCTGCACCACTAACAGCACTACTTTCACCACAGAAGCAATTCGTGTGGACAGGCGAAGCAGAACAGGCTTTTATAGCAATTAAGGAATAGTTAAAAATGTGCCCAACATTATATTTGTACGACCCCATGCATCCGAAGTTTTTTCAGACCGATGCCAGCTAGAAGGGGCTGGGTGCAGTCCTGTACCAGTGCAAAGAGGATGGAGAAAAACATGTGATTGATTTCGCAACCGCGAAGCTAGGCACGATGGAGTACAGGTATCCTCTCAATGAGAGTGAGTGTTTGGCAGTAATGTGGGCAATTCAGAAGTACCATACACATGTAGAATACCAGAGGTCCACTTTACTAACAGATAATCAATGCTTCGTATGGTTAAGCAGAATGAAGGATGCTAGTAGCAAAAGGACCCGGTGGGCGCTGCTTCTACAGGCATATGACTTTGCTGTAGAGCATGTCCCCGGGAAAGAGAACGAGCTGACAAACGCATTGTTATGAGCACCGAATCTGGATGTTTACGTAGATGATGAAGCAGAATGGGACGAGATCCTTTCGGCAAATTAGCAAGAACAATTACACAAGGTGCAGCTGAACCAGATTGATGCAGTACGAGCGGAGATAGTTGTCAGTAATTATATAAGGAAGTCGTGGCCGTGCAGAGAAATTGCATATTTACACAGGCGCAAGTAGAAAAGTGTGTGAATGGACACGAGGAGCAATGATGACGAAAATGCTGTCTGAAATGATTAGCTTGGATCTTATGGGACCTTACCCCAGGTCTGCAGGGGGTAACAGCTTCTTTTAGGTTGTTACAGATAATTTTTCAAGATGGATCAAGGCCTATGCAATAAGCAGCGCACGAGTGCCGAATATTGTAATACCATTTCAAAACAAGTTTTTCGCATGTTGATGGTATCCGAGGTAAGTTTTAACCAACAATGGAACACAATTTACGGGCAGAAAATGGCAAGAGATATGCAACCAGTGGGGGGTACATAACTTAAAGACCGCAGTATATCACGCGTGGACTCACCCCAAGGAGCATCGCAACCAAGACCTCAAGACACAGTTGCAACTCCGTGTGGGAGACAAGCACAACAGCTGGGTAGAATATCTGTCTGCTGCCCTGTTTACCCTCTGGCAGCGAGTAAATGCTGCCACGGGAAGGACACCCACTGATGTACTATTGGGTATAAATCTTCCACTGCCAGGTGAACGCAATTGCCCCAGGAACACTGCAATCAGTATACAGAGAGCAGTGACCAACAGCGAGAGAATCGCAGACAACAGCGACACGAGCAAAGAGAGAAACCTAGGAAGTACATGGTTAAGTGGGTCCTGCAAAGCACGCTCTCACCGCTCGCCCTGCACTAAGGACAGCGAGTATATTTGCGAGCACACACGCAGTCAGCTGTCCGGCAGAACTTCTGCACGGCCCTGGTGGCATAATGGAGTGGCCTGCACGTAAATGCGCGAGGTATTGGAGCGATCATGTAAATGGTCCAGGTGTGACGGAAATTGGTGAGAACGCACTGGGATGATCTTTGCTTCATTGGAGGAGACAACAGGAGGGAAAATACACTCGGCACCCCACAGCCCCACCATGGCGAACAGCATACCGAGCTCCAGGGTGGAGCAATTGAGGAGGAAGGTGGATTGGCACTTGCCAAAGGAGGCCGATTACCAGTGACAACAGTCTCGCAGATGCCGGACGATGCAAATTTCACCAGGCATGGGAACTTAGTGTCATGTAGCAACGAGAATGGCGAAACATCAGCAGATGCGAGAGACAGGAACAAGCAGCACATGAGAACAGTCTGCTAAGACCTGCAGCGCAAGTGGAAGTGGAATGACAAGGAGGAGAGTTTGACCTCGAAGATGCTCGACGGTGCCTTCGATGCCGAGTGAGTGACAGGTCAGAGAAGCATGGAAGGTGTGTTGGCACCTGAATCAGGGTCAGCAGAAGAGGATGCAGTGAACCTGACAATGCCCATCACATTATATGCCAGGAGGGGGGTGGGGCTCATACAAAGGTCTGCCTCGTCATGTTTGATGGTGCACCGCCTACAAGTGGGGCACTATACAAGCACCAGTGCCGCAACCGGTGCCTGCAGTTCCAGAAGAAGATGCACAAGGAGAGGGCCCGACGCCCGACATCGCGAAACACTGCAAGAAAGAGGAGTAGAGCAAGTAAGCATGAGAGCTAGTCGTGCCCGCAGAATGGAGTAAGTGGAGTTGAGCAATGAACAAGAGGAGGTTAGCAATGAGCAAGAGGAAGTGAGCAACGTGCAAGAGGAGTTGCAATGGAGCAGCAGAGGAGGGCAAGAGAGTAGCGACGATAGCAGGGATGAGTCGGCCAGCTCATACATTCTACGTCGGTCGTGGATGTGTGAATACATCCACCAGCAGTATGTACGACCTGCAGGGGTATTCCGGCATCTTGCAGGCCCACTGGGAAGCAGAGGACAGCCAACAGGGATCGGCTAAAGAAGCCATCAACAGCATGTGGATGGGAGGCACCTAGATGATCCTACCAACTTCGTCCACAACACCAGGTCACTAGTCAGAGTGCCTGCTGCCGGTGAGGGCATCATGGCTGCAAACAGATTCAAAGGTTGGAGGAGGTTGACATGAGCCGAGCTCCCCAGCCTTAGACAGTTTGCTCGCTATCCATATCAGCCGCAGCAGAGAACTGCACTCTACCACTCGCAGTAGCATGTCGGTGACTAGCACGATGCAAGAGCAAGTGCAGTGTGTTTTTCAGATGGTGCAGTACAATGCAGTGCACTGGGACAGTGGCCATGCGGCCACTTGTGTGCAGGTGTATGAGTAAAAGGAAAGAGTACCATTGTATATTAATTTCCCTAAAAATTCATAACAGGGCAAGGGTGGTGACGGGAAGTCTTGTGCAAATGGAGAGACACACACGATCTCAATTTCAAAACCCTAGAGTCTTTTTTCATAGTGGTTTCAATGTGTTTTTTAACGTATCATCTCCATTTCATTTCTATGTTTTTTTGTGTATATTTGTTATTCAGTATGTAAGGGAAGTTTTAAGTATGTAACTGCAGTATAGCGAGAGTAAGCATTGTTTTGCAGAGCGTGCATGTGACAAAAGTAGCTCCACATGGCACGCTTTGGCAGCAACACCAGCGAGCATGCCAGTGAGAGGCAAGATGCATACCGTTCGGTTCCGTGTCCAGGCGGCATTCATGTTTCGCACCAGTCATTTTCATTGCAATAGACTCTTAATCAACTAAAACCTTTTTTGCCAGCTGCCTGGGACACCGCCTCTCACCTTCTCCAGTGCTTGAATCACCTGCGGAAGGTTTATTTCTCCTTAAAAGTCACACACAGGGCATCGTGCCATTTTTAACAGTATCGCCGCTGCCGACTGGTAAACATCCGGCTCATTGAATGTAATGTGTTTCCTATAGGGGAATTGTAAGCAATCGCCTAATATATATCACTATGTTTGAATGAGTATTCTTTTTTGAGGTAAGCTGTAAGGAATGTCAGGGTGCGGGCCCTTATAATTTCCTGCCAAATTTCACGTGTGTTGGTACTTTCCTATAGGCTGTTCACGGTAAATTGAGCACTTTTTAAGGCCCTCTCAACAGGCATTACCTACTTATAAATATATCTTAATGCAGCCTCAGGAATTAAAGTTTAAAGCTTGTGAAATGTACACACTGTGTTTATTGCTTGCATTGCAATATTTATATTTAAAAGTAGCAGGGAAATGGAAATTGGATGAAAGGAAAAATTGTGAAGGGCCTTAAACAGTGATCACTTTACCGTGAACAGCCTATATCAATCGTTATTTGAAAGTGTTTTCACTTCACATTCGCATACCGTTTTTCCACAATCTGCACGAGAAGTGACATCGCTCTAGGGAAGGATAGCTGCCAATGGCTGTCGGCCACACGACTCGGTGTGAAGTAGAGTCTGCTCTACCACTTCAATGGCACTAGGTCTGGATAGTGCCTGGTGGCCTGGGTAATATACCTCATTCTAATTACCTGACCCAGACAAAATCACTCCTCAATTTACTTAATATTACTCTGACTACTGGACCACTGTCTCTTGACCAGGTTCCTACCACTTTCTGAGTCATGAAATACGTCAGAACAAAGCTTTAAAAAAAAAAACGCTACTCCTTGCACACTTCACAAATGCTGTATTGATTTAAGTACACTGTCTTGCATTGATTGCCTTCGGCATTATACTGCACGGCCAGCACTCTTCTCTGTCATGTTGCTTACTTTCCTAAAGAGATAGCGCACGGGTCGACAAGGACTGTTGTTTCACAAGCCGTGGACGGCTATTTAGCATTTTTAAAATGCCTATCCGTTTCCGACTTCTAACGTCGTCACTGCAAATGGCCGGAAAGACACCGGCAATCATTTAGTCTGAAGCAGACATTAACGGAGCAGGCTACACAATTTGCAACTCCCAGGTACTTCATAAACTTTGCATTTTCTACCATCAAGAACAACTGCTTTCACTTTTTTTTTCAAATAGAAGATTATTATATAATGTAACTTCATTGCCCAGGAGAAGCACCTCTTTATCTCCTGTAGACCTAGCCCAGGAGTGCAACATAACACTTTAATCTGGAGAACAAAAGCTCATTTGCCCGCAATATACTTGATGGTATTAGTGCATTGGGTGCACTTAACGATGTGAGCGTCGTCAATTGGTTTGTATTGTCGGAATGTCAATAAATGACTTCGACCCTCCCCCCCCCCAAGCAAGGCATTTTGATTGCAGGCCTTCACTCTTAAAGGCATTTCGGAAGCTGGACCCACCAACCAGCCATTCTCAGGGTTTCAAGAATTTTAGTGTAATATGTACTTTTACCAGTGTTTAGTTGTCATGTGGAGTGGCCTTACAACTCCGCATTAGATAACTCTATACCAGAATAGCTGTCCATTTCACAACAGGCACCCACAGTGGTATTGGGCCGACCATGACTACCCATGGCTAGCACCATGTAGAACAGCAATTAATACCATTTCAATTGAGACTAGAGAATCGAGAGAACAGTCTAGCTACTTGGGTGACCCGGCCACGACCCACGACAGTAGAGCAGTTGGTAAAAAATCAACAATACATCTCTGGTGAGTTTTCCCCGCCAGAACTCTGCACGAGGAACGGTGCAAC
Source organism: Dryococelus australis (assembly GCA_029891345.1). Lineage (NCBI taxonomy): Eukaryota > Metazoa > Arthropoda > Insecta > Phasmatodea > Phasmatidae > Dryococelus > Dryococelus australis. The sequence continues at coordinate 92,600,769 of CM057005.1, forward strand.
AGTGATATACCTATCATTTTACAACCCCAACCTCACATCAATACTTTGATACAATAGCTGTCTTGTATTTCTTACAGGTTCAGTTTTCAACATATTTTGGGTCAAAGTAATGCAAATATTGCATTATATTTATGCACGACGACAGAAAAGATCACCTGTTGGGTTTAACTGTAGATCTCTCTGGTTGCACAAAACATGTCTCCATTTTCCAACATTTTACTTCTTTTCGTCTAATACGACAAATTTGAATGATTTACATAGGATTTTATGTTATAATTCTATTTACAGAAACTTGTGCTTTGAGATTTTTGTGTAATTCCTGTTACCAATTTGTATTACAATCAGATTAGATTCAAATTGTTAAAATAATTTCACACAATTAGTAGGGTCTGATGGACTCAATAAAACAAAACAAACATACTATCGTTTTCGGTTTGGGATTGTTCAACATTGACCACATGCGCATAAGAAGAATAACAACCCATTTCTTCTTTAGTTACGCGTTTAATCACTTATTCTTTGTTTCATCTATGGCTGTGTCTTATTTGACGCATGCGCATAATGTGAGATCATAGAGAGAGATAGAGATCACGAAAACAAACAATACTTTCCGACCAGTGGGTTGGGTATATAAGAATCGCCAGTTGTTGGTCGCGGTTGGCGGCGTTAATGCGTTGTTACTTACGTATACAAAAATGAATCGCGCGAAATTTCCTTCGCTGTTGTACGGAGTTTTAGTTTGTGGCCTTTTAATATCTGTTGGTTTGGGCCGGAGACTTATTCCGCAGATAATTTTATTGGCTATTGTCAGCTGTTTAGCTACAGGCGGGCGATATGAGTTCCTGTATATTATTTACAAGACTTTGCCGAGGGATCTCAGGTAATCTTGATCCCTAATAAGTAAGGTATAGAATAGTTCTAGTTCCTAGAAGTTACATTAGGTGCAACATGCCGTGGTTTGTTAACATGTGTAGTTTGTCTTGAAATAGTGTCTCAATCTGTTAATTTACGGCCATGTGATATCTTGGGTGCGTTTCTCTTAAGCAACAAACATTTCTGTATAGTAATTTTAAATTTTTTTGAGAATGCACTATATTAATTACAGAATGTATTATTTCAAGGTAACTCAAATTCAAAATAATAGTACCATTTGTGTAAAATAGGGAATTTATTGTGAACACCAAGAATCCTAAAGCTTGGCCTAATAGCTATGTTGAAAACTTTGGTTGTGTGGAGTTTATAATGTAGGATCTTGAGCTAATTTGGCTTCCTGTTAAATAGTTGTTTTTTTTTTTCTTCTGTGATGTGCAATTTCGGAAATCGTTAGGTGCAACTATTTTTAACGTAAATATTTTTATACTTACAGCATTAGCATTTCTTTAACCTATAGGCTGTTCACGGTAAGGTGAGCACTTTTGAGGCGCTATTTACTTTTTCCTATCAGCCGTTCTTTTTTTTATCCTTCCGCCACTTTTTAATAAAATAAGTATCGGCATGTAACAATGTATTTATTTCACTGGACTCGAAAATTAAAGTCTAAGGTTACAGTAAAATATTTTCGACTGTTATTCCAAATGACAGGGTTTCATAAAGTTCTCACTTTACCGTGAATAGCATATACTTGTGTTCATCAGTGTATTTTTAGGAGAGCGATTATTGAGTCTGTTTCGCGTTGATTAGGTGAGAAGTGGAGTAATTGTTTAGAATCGCGATTTTTAAAGTTCACAAGGTTTGGTTGTACACCAGTTCGCGGTTAATTAATTGGGCACTTTTGGAATCCATATTTGATAAATGTGACTGCAAACGACGGAGTATTAGTAGTCCCACGTCGTAACTTTAAATAAAGTGTTACATATGTGAATACTCATATTTATTTTGCATAATGTTTTTGACTAACATCTTAATTAAATAATTTGTAAAATATTTATTTTTCTAATCATTCCACAATATCATTCCATATGCGCAAGAATAAAGTGATCAGGCCCACGGTAAAGTTAATCCTACATATGGCAGAATATATCTGAAGGCTGTTCAGGGTAACGTAAGCACTTTTGAAATCAACCTTACAAAGAAGTTACTGCCCCTTCCTGCATATATTTTAACTGGCTCACTGAGGGACGTGCGCCTATTGAAGTTGGTAATGATATATAGAAAATCCGTAACTTAACGTCAAATAAAAAGTGTTAAGTAACAATTAGTTTTACCATAAATTATTAATTTCGCTTTTTTTTTGTATGCATCGAAGTGTAAAGATGACCAGATTTGTAAAATATTTTCTTTTCTTAAAATTCTAGTTTCACTTGACCGACGCTTGAATAAAGCTATGAGGCTCATGACAATGTTAGGCAGTTTCTGAATTCTCAAAAATTGCATACTTGTGCTTGTCGCCGGAAGCGACACGTGTTCACGATAAAATGAGCACTTTTAAGGCCATCTCAACAAGCATTAACCGCTTGTAAATGTATGTTATTGCAGCCTCAGGCATTAAATTTTTTTGGTGGTAAAATTTATACACTAGGTTTATTGGTCACATTGCAATGTTTATATAAAAATGCAGTAGGAAGATGGAAATGGGATGAAAGGAAAAATTTATAATGGCCTTAAAAAGTGCTCACTTTATCGTGAACAGCCTATACTAGCGCTGTTCAAATTCCCTGTATAAGTATTACATAAGTATTTGAATTTGTACACTTGCTGGGCATACTTACGTACTTCAACAGTCGCCATATTGTATTTCAGGTTTGAAAATTAACGTGTATTTTTGTGGTTACAAAGCTCGCAAGTTAAAATAAGTATTTACAAAATGTCGTTCTGTTGTGTGAGTAAATAGTCAAGTTTGGTAAATGTACTTCCAATTATGAATAAAATTTAGAGCGTTTTGTAGACGTCTGTTGCATATATCCCAGGGGTATGCTTACATATAATATAACATTTTGCAATCCGCATTTTCAATTTATTACAAACCCCGTTGAATTGTATTTCTCTTATCAACGTGTACATTTCAAACACAAGGCACGTAGAGGGACGAGGAAAGAATGCCAGTTTGTGTTTAAGGCCCTTTACATAGATAAATAAATGCAATAAATCTTATAACAACTGTCCTAATTTGTGTACAATCGTCCGATGACATAAGCAATATCCCAAGGCTATTGTTGTGATATGAATACTTGTGAAATCGAGACAAGCGGAACAGATAACATAACCTTAGCTTACAGAGGTACGCCACTTTATATATTTCTGCAATTTGTTTTTCTTTTGTACAATTTGTTTTCAAAGTGTACGATGACCAAACAGACATATTGGCATATTTGTTTGTATTAGTTTTCGTCCAAAACAACACAACACACACCTGTTGTCTTGCTGATCTGCCAAACAACCAGTGCACGACAATATTTCTGCATCGCCTTTCATTTCCGTCCTGCAAATAACACACGTCCACTAATGCTCCTATTAATTCCTCATTCCCGGCTAAAGCCATGTTTTATCACTTACTAGTAAGATGTCAGTGAACTAAACCATGACAAAAATAAATAAATGTTTAAGGTTATGTGCGTCTATTTAATGCATAACCATAGGAGTTATAATATATAACTCCTTATTGCACCGAATTTTTCTGTTGTCACTTAGATTCTGATATTTCCATCAGAATGTGCGACCAGTCTAACATGACTAGCTGATGACATGTCCGAATAATTTCAACAAGTACACAACTAGTACACATCACTGCTATAAATGTGTAGCTATAAGCTGTACACTACGGTAAGCCATAGTTAAAGTCACTTCGCCATGCGCCGACCAAGTGGTACTGCAGGATTATTTAAAAAATAAATATTTTGCAGATTTACTGTTTTTGGTAAAATATCTAGAATAGGGGTTTTCCAAAAAACCGGAAAATAGTACCGGCAGATGGTGTATGTAATCATTACTAATCACACTTAGTAGGAATTTTATTGGGACTTCATGTGATTTGCAGTATAAACAAAGAAATGTGATGGTGAGGAGGGTTGTCTGCCTAATTTGGTAGGAATCGGTCAATTGTTTCTCAAGGTAAGACGTAAAAAATTATATATTAATGTGGCTCTATCTTGTACATTGGCGGACAAAATATGCTTTGTGTAGATACAGTTGATAGTTGTAATATCTACTACCAGCATACAAATTTGAGTTGGGATTGATTACGTGTTTCCGACTGAGATAGCTACATGGCCGTCATCGTGAAAATGTCTGACTTGTTAAAACATAACATTTAACATATGCCGCAGTTCTACTTGTTTCCCAAAGTGGGTAGGAATCTGTTAATTGTTTACCGATTTTTGAATTAACGAGTTATGAATTAAAAACTTTTTTCTTGTGGTGATATCTTACAAAATGGCTGACAAGTGGTTATGTGTTGGCATGTTTGATGCTTGGAATGGATGCTTTCAGTATACAACTTTCGGTCGAGTTTGGTTAAATGGTATTGTAGATAGGTATGCCAAATAAAACTATAATAGTACTGCGGCATATTATGTAAAATTTCATGTTTTAAGTACGTATGTATGCCAAATAAAACTATGATAGTGCTGCGGCATAATATGTAAAATTTCATGTTTTAAGTACGTATGTATGCCAAATAAAACTATAATAGTACTGCGGCATATTATGTAAAATTTCATGTTTTAAGTACGTATGTATGCCAAATAAAACTATGATAGTACTGCGGCATATTATGTAAAATTTCATGTTTTAAGTACGTATGTCAGAACATGATTGTCAAAATAGTGACCATGGCTATCTTAGCTTAGAATGCTATGTCGAAATCATGCAATCACGACCAACTTAACTTTTTTCTGCTGGCAGTGTATATTACAACCATCAACACTGTATCTACACAGTGCATCTTTTGTCTGCCATTTTGAAAATGAGTACCTAATTATGATTAATCACTTACGTTTACCTGGCCTATCATAGCATTACTTCCGTGCCAAACTTTGTGATATTTGGTTTAATAGTTTTGAGATACGATATAAAAGCTTTATTTTTCCATTTGGTGCTATCTTACAAAAGGGCAGACAAACAGCAATAGCTACTTAAAAATTTAGTGCATACACGATGCTCTGTCTGCATACAAAATTTGGTTTAAATAGAATGAATGGTTGCTGAGATGACATATTAAAGGCTGTTCACGATAAAGTGAGCACTTTCGAAATCAACCTCAGAAAAATCGCTGCTCCTAACTGCATATATTTCAACGGACGCCCTGGGTGACATGCGCTTAGAGTTATGTTGGAAATGATGGATGGGAAAGTAGTCCCGTGTCTTAACGTCAAATGAAAAGTGTTAGGTAACCATTTCTTTTAACTTAATTTATTTCGCTTTATACTTTTTTATATGCATTGTAGTGTAGAATTGAACAAATTTGTAAAATACTTACTTTTCTAATAATTTCACAGTTTCACTTGACCGACGCATGAATAGATTGATGACGCCCATGACAATGTTAATCTTACATAAGATGGGAGAATACACAACGTGCTTTCAAGTAGATCTTAAACAAGGGTTTCAAAAGTGCTCATTTTACCGTGAATAGCCTATACTGTAAATATTAAAATGGCCGCCATTTTTTAAGTAAGTTCCTTGTGAGTAGAAGGGGGGGGGGGGTGGGTTCTATTTCACTCTTGATTAATCTGATTATCAATTTGATATCAAATTAATTGAAAGGTTTAATAAATGGGTAAATTTTTATCCGATCAAAACTTGAAAGGGTTAACTCCATTGAAAGTGTTAATATTCATTCTTTCCTTTTGTTGCGCGGGAGGGGGGGTAGCAGTAGATCTGTCACATCCTCACCCTTGGAACTCTGGCAGTCGACTAACCAGTGTGTTGGGTTGCAATGTCATATAGGTTTAGAGTTAGGTGGAACAGTGGGCTAAGGCAAATTTTTTAAATTTTTCTATTTTGAGGTGTTTGGATGGATGTTGGTGGTAGATAGGCGATTTTTACGGATATATTTAACACACGAGAGGATTTCAGTGTGTTTAAACGATTTCTAAGAGTGGCCTAAGTGTAAATGTTATGTTTTTTGGGTGGATATAGCTCGTAGATAGGCGACTTTGAAAGATGCGATTTACGTGTTAAACGATCTGTTTTCGGAATGCAATTAAACGTTAGAGAATTTCAGAGTGTTGTACGTATGAATAAATGATGCGCCTCAAATATGAAATTTCAAACAACTATGTGAATAATAAATGGAATTACATGAGTCTTAAACGTACCATGAGTCTCGAGCTTAGAAATTTAATTTACACGAGAGAGAGAGAGAGAGAGAGAGAATTTTAACTATGTGAATAACACGATAGACAAGTGCAAACTCACTAAACGAAAACCAGCTAGTCAGTATGACTAAATAAAGATTTCCAAACTGGCATTTAAATTTTAAACACACAATAGCATAATAGAAATACACGCACACTACTTGACGCCTCTTGCACATATCTTGAGTATTTTTTAAAACATGTATGTTTGATGTGGAGTTCAGCGTAGCAATTACATTGTCTTATAAGATGCTGTGTGGAGAGCTTGATTATATACATGTAACGAAGCCGATAGACAATTGAGTTGAAATCTAAGAGAAAAACTCTGCATTCATCCTACAGCAGACAACGAAACAATAATTTTTTAAACTAAAGTTTCACTATTTTCGGAACAATTCACTTTTAACACAAATTATTTCCTTCGAAGCATAGGGACACTTGGATGACGTGAAGAAGTACTTAAGCCGGCAAAGCGTAACCGTGCAACACTTTATAGACACGTACTACACATTTCCGTTAAATCTGTGAAATTCACATCACTTGGTAACAAAAAAAGTGAGTTGTTAACGCAAACAGTATATTTGTCTACTGCACACAGAAATCAATTACTTATCACAAACACAGTATGTCGATCCGGTCTTAACACACGAAAATTTATATTTTTCCTGTATAATACTACGTAAATCGCGAATATCACTAGAGATGAAGGTTGGTCAGACTCTTGTAAATTTGCAGGAAAATATATTGGTATTATTACATAACTTTAGTTGAATTTTATTAAAATATATTATGTTTATATTCTTCACCAAACATCATGTTGTATCTTGAACAGAAACTCTTGTAATTTGTGAGTTTATATGTAAAATGAAATATTTTTAAAAATGTTGCTGGACTGTGTTCGGTGTAGACGTAGATTTTAGGCAAGGAGGGACAGAGGTTTTTGCTACCTACCTCTGTGAAGGTATGTGGGGCTTCACTTTCAATAGATTCCCCTGGGATGTCACAAAAGTTGGCCAGCAGACCATCGTGTCCTGCTCCAACTTTCAAGTTGAATAGCCAGAGTGGACAAAGGTCCTCTCAAGGCACTAACCTGATTCCTCATTCCTGCAAAAAAAATCTTTATTCATTCATTTAGCTATGTTTGGTTTTCTCGCTCTCTCTCTCTCTCTCTCCCCCCCCCCCCCCAGCTCAGCCCTTCAAACTCTCTGCAAGTATTGCATGTTAAGAAAAGTACATTTTATTCTTCATGAAAGGAAGCAAAAAGTTATCCTGAATTTTTAAATAAAAGTCATCAGCTTACCAATACTTATAAACATACACTCATAGCTTTGTTTTCTCATTTTACATAATATATTATTGAAAAAAAAGTTAGTGAAATAAGGTATTAAAATATACAAATAAAAAGATACACATTATTCATTTTTAAAAACATTTTATTATAAAATATTCTTTTTTCAAAAATTCTCCTTAAACCAACGTATTTACATCACACAAAAAGATTGAATTTATAACAAGCAATTCATTATTCACAGCAAAAGTCATCAAACAATCACTTTTTACACATAATAAAACACATTTTCTCATTTTGATACAAAAAAGCTACAATGAGCATTGATTTTACACATTCTTTTTATATTTTATTTTTTCAAAAAAAGACATTATTTTTACATTAAATAAAGTTATTATTTACACATACTGAAACACAATTTAAGAGAATTTATGTACAACAAACAATATTCTAACTTATAAACCATTTTTTACAAAAAGCAATCAATAACAATTTTAACATTTTACAAACATTACATCTGGAACTTAGCACAACTACTGTTACTAATAGTACTATTACTACTGTTGCAAAAATGTTTGACATATATTACAAGATTAAAAATATTAACACAAACAAAAAACACAATTGAAGAGATCAATGGACAATAAACAATTTTCTTTATATAATATATACAAGAACAACTGTTGGTTCTCTCTCCTACATATGTACATTTGTTATGTACATCTAACGACACACTGGTGAGTTGTTTGTATAGACGCACAGAGGGGCGTTCTTTTGTCACATCTGGGTATTGATTTTGCCAAGCGTGTGCGTACACACACACACACACACACACACACACACACACACACACACACCAATTGACCGAGACAAAACGCCGACATGCACGCAGTTTTCACTGGGAATTTGATTTTCTTTGACGAGGGAAATTGGATCGAAGACATTTGTATCAAAATAGTTGTTATTGAAGTTATGTATTGCCTTACAGGTAGGCAAACAGGGAGCAGCAGCATTGATGATTCAACAGGTTTTTTTAAATATTTATAGTTGATTTCATTCAGCTGTGATGATGATGATTCAACAGGTGAAAAGTAGTTGTATTCAGTTGCAATGATTATTGTAGGCAACTGTGATGATTGCGGAGCAGGAGGTGCTTGTGATGTCGGCAGATGGGTGTCCATGGCGTTGTGGGGTGCTGGGAGGTTTATAAATTTACTGAGGCGTTTAAACTTAAATGGAGGAAAAAAAAATGTATTCAGGTACTCGATAGTGCCCCCAAGGTAAGGTTGCTATCCCATCTGCCTCAATCTACCGTTTATCATGCATACCTGATAACACTATTTTTGTTACGCGTTCGGTGTGGACTTGATGAGCACGCAAACAGAACTGTTATTGGGTCCCCATTATCCTTGTGCAAATTTTCGAGGTAATCTCGATAATCCTCATACTTGAGTGATTGCAACACGTTGGGTTTTACACTCTTCGCCTTACGAATACATTGCTCATTCGCAACAGTAGATACGTAAAGCTTAGGATGTAAACCCACAAAGTGTGTGATTATGCGCCCAGGACATTCATCTGTCATCACCCCGGTACGGCCTTTGTTCCTCTGAGAGAATCCTTGCGGATTATCGAGCACATAGTTGGATGTATCAAACTGCACCATTAAATCTGGGGTAATTACTTTATATACGTCTTCACAGAAATAGAGTATACCAAGGAATTGGCGTCACAATGCAGGAGGTGCAGAGCTGACGGAAGAAATTTTGAACACATGTACTGATATTGAATTTCTTAGTGTGTTAGTTTTGAAAGGTCGAGAATGGCAAAACCAGTGTACAAAGTTTGTTGACAACAACAGAACTCTGACATTTCGATGAGGACCAAGTTTTCATGGATGATCTGCTGTGCCTGGAATGTCGGACGTCCTATTAGCTCTGCAGCCCCGTAGATCGTGTCATGCCTCGAAACGACTCTGATGTCCCTTTTCCGGCGGACATTCAGCATTGTTTTTCCGTAAACTGAATTATTCATCAATTTGAAAAACGATTTTTCGAATGCGTTCGCACCCTGGGAATGTTTTCAATATTAGTCAATGTATGGAGTCATCCATGCCTTCTGCTCAAAGCGCTAAACGTGATGAACAGAGTCAAGTTTGGCCCCCTACATTAAGTACTACCTCAGTGTTTCCAGTCTATAACATATTTTATCCGTGGCACGAGTGTTAAAAGAAGTTTCTCTTGCTAGCCGTTCGGGGGTATGCCATTTTCTGGGGCCAAAGGCAGATCAGATAGTTTATCATGACACTCTTCTGGTAATGACAGATCAACTTCTGCGAAAAAACAAGTGTCACAGTCATTCACTGTGCTTGCAAAATCCCACGAAGAGAACACGTCAGCCTTAACCCACTCGAAATTGACAATCGGAAGCTTGGACAGCATTGTATGACTGTACAGCCCGTTGACGTCGAAATTGCATATATATTTCGATGCCACACTGGCGTCGTAGTCCTTACCCATGTAAATATTGTTGGCTTCTGCATGCCTTCTTGAAACCTGGGTAATGCTGCCCCTAACCCCGTGTTTTACAAAAAGATACATGCCAGGATCAGTCAACAACTCTATCCGCACGTGTGTCATTGACCAGTAAAGCATCCTGTGAAAGAGACAAAACTTTAACGTACATGGCGAGGCTCATGACCGTAATAAGCCAAACATACAGTCCTGAAACTCTCAAACATCAGCCAGCAAACAAATGCCCACACGTAAGTAATGAATGGCATACTGCAGCGAGTTTATGAAGTTGAATGCATCCCATGCAACTCGGGCTTGAGCATAATCCTCATCGCTAATGCCTTCGCCTCTCATCATATTATGAAATGCGTCCTTTGGTGGGAGTGACTTGCACATCAGACTGTCTGGCGACTTAACAAAGTCATAAGGAAAAACTCCCTTCCGTTTTGCCAATTCGAACTGGGTGTTGTCTGGAAACATCGAGCTGGTATACTCAATTGCTGCACAGGTAGCAAATAGCCTGCCAAAGTTTTCAGATAGGTGCTCATGAATTGGAATGAATCAATAAATCGTAACTTGAAATATTACACCTTTCCATTGCAATCTGTCCCATTGGGATTTTTTTTTGTGATACATTTGTATTTTTCAAGGGTCATTCTAATCACTTGAATTTTTCCAGGATTTTCAATTACCATGGTTCCATCATGTAACGTTACGTGACGTTCAGCCAAGGACTTTATAAAAAAGTGAGTATCATAGTTCTGCAGGTTATGGAAAACAGCGACAAGTTGTCTTTTGGGCAGTCTGAAATTGAAGTTGCGCTTATTATGTGCGCCACCTCTGATTTCGCCCGTCAGATGGTCATGGCCGACCACAATATCATCTGTACCGAGCAGTTCTTTACAAATGTGACAACTTTTCTGAGCCGCCAACCTAGCTTCATCAGTAGGGGTTTTTGGCTTCATTGGAACAATGACTCTGTAAATTCCTTAAACCCACCATGTAAGTTCAATTAATTTGTACATACAATCAGCACCCACAAACTCGAAATACTGAAACAAACTTGGATTGTATGAACAAACCAACAAAATGCTACAAGCATATGGAACATGTTGGTTGATGGTAGTTGTATTCCTTGTTTCATCATTAGGCAAGCAAGTGGACATGGGTTTCAGGCAACTTTCTATGTCGCTATAGGCGACGAAACCCAATCTCTGCTGTTTGCTGTAATCTTTAAATTCCAAGTACTTGTCGTTCCCAGTGGGGAAAGTATTGCAAACAGCCTTTTGTTGCTGGCAAAGAATAGTATAACTAGCAAGTTTCTCCTCACTAACAGAGTACTGTAGAGAATGCTCGGAAATATGTTTTTTGTTTCTCTTTTTATTCAGCTGACTACCAACCAGCCATGACACATTTATAATACCTACAAAATGCAAATAAGCAGCATTTCCACTCGCACGAATCGCCAAAATATTTACGTGTTTGTCATGGCGTACAGGAGATACGCATGTGTACTACACCCCACACTTTTCACAATTTTCGTCAATTATATTTCTATCTTTGTCTACCACGCAGTAGACATTGATAGAAATAGAATTGCTCTCCTCAAACTTACGAATATTCTGTATGACTACAGATGTCGCCAGACCTTCGATATTCAAAACCTGGCGAGGTTTTGGATATGAAGTTCTCTCGGCATGTCGTGACAGGAATCAGACGCTACGTTAGCATAATGGAAACACATTCCCTCCAGGCAGTTTACATCGACACAAGCTTACAATCAGCACCAAACTTGGGCAGTTTGGTGTGTGCAGCACCAACAGTGAATGGTCGATATTGACTAACATGGATGTCTATGTACATTAACATTTGCAAACTCCAGCCAGAACTACGTGCACCAAACTCCTAAAGTCTGTCTGTGAGATAAGGAACAATATTCTCATCTTAGATTAAACCCACATCGGATGAATGGAGGACAGGGAGTGTTTTGTTTTGAAAAAAAGTCTCTGTGTAGCACCTTCTTCTGCCGTAAGGGATTTCAAGTACTTACACGCTACAGAAACGGATAATCTAACTGGCCGGGGTGATGCCATTAATAAGTTTAGTAAACGGCCCTTTACACCTCTCAAAGAAACTAGAAAAATCTCTGGCAGACTAATTGATTATTATGTATCTGCATGTCATCAAGTCTTCCCAGGAAGATCTAACAAAGCTTCTACTGAGGCTTGGGAATCGGAAAAGAAATTATTTTCGGACTCCCTTGGTGAAATATCTCTAATCGACTGGAAAGTCTGTTGTGAAACGGTTGGAGCACTTTCCGAATCACAAGAATCTTCAGAGTCTGATAGAAATAAGTAGTCATTCAAAAGATCAACCTTATCATGTTTGGGGGAAGCAGACACATTTTGAACTTTTGGTTTTGACAATCTGTCCATAAGCGAATCCGTGCTCGAATCATTTAAGTAGATATCGTCCTCAAAAAGATTAACTTGTGTCCAATTAGGCGAAGGGACACTGTCTCGACAGCTTGTTTGTCTTTCCGCCTGCGATTTCGAATCGGAATCTGTTACGTAAAGATTTTCAAGCAAGATGTCAATACAGGATCGCTTACGATCACTCATTCCGACTCCTAACTAAAAACTTTCTTTACTTTCCCCGATATAAAAGTTTAAACACCATAGTAAATACACTAAAGTGACCTCTCATTCTGAAAAAAGAAAACACTGTTAATAACTTACACACACATACACAATATAAGTGACAAATAGTTTTATTAATAACATCCTATATAAAATGATGTTTTAATTTTAAAAATTTTGTTTGTCTGGGAAAGACAGAAACCAGAGCTGTGACTAAAAAGGCAGCAAATATTTTTACAGAGGGAGGTAGCTAGCAGGCGGGGAGAAACACAATAGATGGGCTAAGGGCTTGGCCGCGTGCACGGTGAGGGGGGCACGAGGTGACCGTGGAAAAAGACAGGCAGGCCGGGCTGCTCTGCGCAGGTGGGAGATGTGCATAGCGTGGGGCCGGCGAAAGAATGGGGATCTTTAGTACATTAAACTGTCTTGGATGCGTTACCGTCCAGTTGCTGTACCCCGCCCATGCCCGACCTCCAACCCCGCCTGACAACTTCCCCTTTTTCTCCCCTGTCGCGCAGAGCCTGCTGGTCGCGCATGCACGACAGCGGGAGAATGGGCACTTCTCCTCTAACCATGCCACTCCGTCAACTTCTCTGGTGTGTGAATTTCTTGCTAAACAACCTGCCTCCAGTAATGAATTGACCGCACTTGGACTTGTCTCGCCTCGTCACATACCTCTGGACTCTGGTCGGTTCCGAGGGGCGCAGGGTAGGATGGGAGAGGTGCTTGCTCCCGATATGCATGCAAGTAGGCAGATGACACCATCTTGAATCAGTTGCGACAATTCAGAATCGCAGCAGCCTGGGTGAATGACCCCCAGGACCTCGCAGAGGAAGGGTGATTGGCATTGTGGAGTCGGAGTAAGGGGGTGCAGGGTAGGGAGTGGCAGGCAGGTCTCCTCCGATCGGAATGCAACTAATCAGTTGTCGTCATCTTGCCTTAGTGCCGAAAACATTTGACGATCGCTGCCAGCTGGGGGCAGTACACACTGGCGAGGGGCGGGAGGGGGTGCAGGGCGTGAAGTGACCTCAGCTATCTCACTCGGTGCCATCTTCAGTCGCTCAAGTACACTTGGAGGAGACGGATGTGCAACTTGTCAGCTCCATAAACACCACACCTCTACACACTTGGCGGCCGACAAGGCCACCCTCGGCCGTTACTACTCCAGCGAGCATCGCACCTACCTTCATCTCTAGGATAACTGTGATTTAAGTAGTGTCGGGAAAATATAAATTTTCGTGTGTTAAGTCCGGATCGATATACTGCGTTTGTGGTAAGTTATTGATTTCTGTGTTCGGTAGACGAAAATACAGTTTGTGTTAACAACTCGCGTTTTTTGTTACCAAGTGACATGAATTTTACAGATTCAACGGAAATTTGTAGTACGTCTCTATAAAGCGTTGCATGATTATGCTTTGTGGGCTTAAGTACTTCTTCACATCATCTGAGTGTCCCTATGCTTCGACGGAAATAATTTGTGTTAAAAGTGGATTATTCTGAAAATAGTGAAACTTTAGGAAAAAAAATTGTTTCGTTTTCTTTTGTAGAACGAATGCAGAGTATTTCTTTAAAATGTCAACTCATTCGTCTGTCGGCTTTGCTGCATGTATATGATTAGGTTCTCCACACACACACACACACACACAGCTTATAAGATAACGTAATTGCTACGCTGGACTCCACATCGAATGGACGTGTTTAAAAAAAATACTCAAGGCATGTGCAAGAGGCGTTAAGTAGTGTAAGTGTATTTCTGTTACGCTATTGTGTCTGTTTAAAATTTAAATCCGAGTTTGGAAAGCTTTATTTATTCATACTGACTAGTTGGATTTAGTTTGAGTTTACACCTGTCTCTCATGTTATTCACTTAGTTAAAAATCCTCTCTCTCTCTCTCTGGTTTAAATTATATTTTTAAGCTCGAGACTCATGTTACGTTTAAGACTCACCTAATTCCACTTATTATTCACATAGTCATTAGAAATTTCCGATTCGATGCGTGTAATTTATTCATACGTACAACAGTCTGAAATTCTCTAACATTTAATTGCATTCCGAAAACATAGTGTTTAACACGTAAATTGCATCTTTCAAATACGCTTATCTACAAGCTATATCCACCCAAAAAAAAAAAAACATAACATTTACACTTAGGCCACTCTTAGAAATTATTTAAACACTCTGAAATTCTCTCGTGTGTTAAATATAATCGTAAAAATCACCTATCTATCACCATCATCCCTCCAAACACCTCAAAATTAGAAAAATTAGAAAAAAAAATTGCCTTAACCCTCTCTTGCACTCAACTCTACACCTATATAAGAAATTGCAACCCAACACTCTGGTCAGTCGACTGCCAGAGCTCCAAGGGTGAGGATATGCCAGATCTACTGCTGCCCTCCTCCCCACCCAAAAAGAAAGAAAGGAAACACATCAACCCTTTCAATACATTTGACCCTTTCCATTTATGATCGGATTAAGATCTGATTAAGAAATTTTAAATCTTGTTATAATCGTATTAAAATTTACCCCTTTATTGATTAACCCTTTCAGTTAATTTGATATTAATCTGGTAATCTGATTAATCAAAAGTGAAATAGAACCCACCCACCCCTACTACTATTGTGTGGTCGAAAACTGTGAGATATCCTTACTAAGTACTATAAGTTTACAGAGTTTGGTGAAATCCGGTTAACCGGTTTATAACTAAATATAAAGTGTTGGGGGGGGGGGGGGTGCATGCATTCTAGACAAATAGGTGATTGCATAAGACTTTTCTCTTTTGAAAGTATGGTTGCCGGGAGTGAGATATAGGTACAGTTATCTCCCCGGCTTGCCTTAAGGTAGAAGTAAAGCAACTGCCTTATTGGGCACTGCAACAGACAATACAATGTGAAGCACGTATAAGAAAAGTAGCACAGACACCATAATAATCAGAAAAGTGCGATTTATGCTATATATGAAAGAATGCATATGTTTTGCAACATTATAAAAATCTCGCTAAAATATACTTTTTAAATGCAATAAATAACAATGAATTAAAATTGTCTGTATTTCTAACTAAATTTAAGCGCATTTCTATTCTGGACGCTTCAGAAAGCAGAATTTGCAAGAAAATCTTCGTCGTGGGATAATTATCGTCATAATGTTTACTATGATTGTGTGTAAGAAAATTGTAATAATAATATAGGAAATAATTCTTATAATTTTTATGTGCGTCCATTTGTCACAAACATTTATGGATCAAACTGAGTTAGTAATTAAATTAATAGTCTTTGTTCTAACCAATGAAATGGAAGTCCAGAGTTATGTAGAATGATATAACAGGTAATGAAATTTGAAGTTCTAAGGCACTAGCCACAATAAAACCTTTGCTCGCCACTTTATATTGATTCATGATTCTGCTGATGCGCTGGGATATGAAGGCATATTCCTTGGTTGTTAATCATAAATATTTATGGTACACAGATGATGGAAACGACATAGCTTTGATGGTGTAATTAAGTCAATAAATAAGATGTGCTATGAACAATGTACGATGAAAATTACAAATTTCCATTGCTGTCTTCCACATATATATGTAAATTTTTTAAATTTCTTTTCACGTAAATCGGAAAAGAAATGGTTTAAATATAATTGAATGCAGTTTTTTTTTACTATAATTAAATTTTTCAAATTTAATCAGAGAAAAATTTAGTATCTAAATTCAATCAATCACTTCTTTGTGTAATTTTTGCCCACATAGGAAGTGAAAATATTGATAAATCACTAACGCACGGAAGGAGATAAACTGCCTAGTGACGAGTTCTTTCATATTCAAGATAAATCTTGAGGTAAATTCGATATTTTCTATGCAGCAATGAATGGATGTACTTGGTCGCCAGGAGCGATCTGGCGACCGGAAATTTCATGTCGTGAATTATAACAGCGAAGTTGACAAACTTCGCACGCCACAGTTTTATTGCAGTCTGTTTAGCCATTTGGTCACCCCTCCCCAAGCTTCTCGAACTTTCTACGGCTGTGTATGCAGTGCGCACTGTGGGTAAAATTATTTGAATTGAATTGAACTAGGAAATGACACGCAGATTGTTTCATGTCGCATTAGAACAATGCACACCAGAGCTAGTGTATCAAGGTTGTGAAGCGAAGTAAGCATTTAAACAACTCCAAAACTGAACAGTTTTGTTCTATAACTAAGATACGAAAAACTAACGGTGCGAGATACTTTTTAACGCTGCTTTAAGTTGTTTGTCCCCTTCGAAGTATTTTTTTAAAAGAGGTTTTAAATATGGTCGAATATTATCCCCAGGAAGAAAAAGCAGTTACTTCTGTTGCTTTAATCTATTAGGCGTATGTACGGGATGGAAAAAAAAAAAAAAAAAAAATTGTCTCTTAAGTTGGGCTTTATAGGTTATAAGTTTATAGTCTCAAAATTAGTTATTCGAAAATACCGTGGCTAGTTTATTTAAGATGAATGCAAATCCTCACATGTGTGAATTTCGAGTTGAAGCCTATCGCAGAATGAATTCGCGAAAGGTTTCTGCGTCCACATTCACTAGATGTTCACGACATTGTCGCAAGATAGTGGATGGATTATAAATCATTTATGGCTGTGTGAACACAGATAACAAATCACAACATTTATATGGATTTAACGCCAGGAAGGCATAAAATGTTACGGTCATGAAAACAAGAAAATTTCTTTCTTTTTTTTTTTTTTTTTTTTGCGGATGTATTACATAAAGCTATTATTAAAATTACTCGCGCAAAGCTAAGCGCTTACCAATGGCCAGTGTTACCAGACGCCCGGTCAAAGAAAGGACATGTCTTTTTCAGCACTTTTGTTTTGCGGTAGACCGAATTTTTCGTGGTGATAAAATGGCCACTTTTTTTTTTTTTTTTTAAACTGATAAAATACAATATTTGTGTACAAACTATCAATGGTTCTATTCATAGTCGGATATTAGACCAAGGATGATCCAGAGATCGTCTTCCTTTCTCGGAGTAGGTTTGAGGTTAGTCCGGACTAAGGGCCGACTAAGTATATCGTATTCATAAACCCCGTCTAGAGTAGGACTGACTTAAGTCGAGGGAACATCGAAGTACACTGTTGCCAAGTGTTCTTCGCATGCGCAGTGCATATTATCGTATCAAACAAACACTTTATTACCAAATAAGTCATATTTGAGACGGCACACGTTAGAAGTGGATTTAATCGATTCAAACAGAGATTATTCCTTTATCTAACGACCGAATTTCCCGTAAATTGCAACTTATTCATTGTTTCACGTATGAATTAATAGGTAGTAATAAATTAATTCAAGTCGACAGTGTGTGTGAGCAGTGGATAAAATTTTTGCTTTGTTTTGTGAACTGCGGGTTCGAACCTCATTTGTTTCTTCAGAATTTGTTATTATTATTCATATTTATATATAGTCCACTCACGACTGGAAAAAAATGTGGCAGGTGCGGGTACTGTACTCTCACCCGTCACTTTTACTAGCTATGCATGCAGCTAATGACTAGGGTTTTTTTTTTTTTTTTTTTTTTTTTTTTTTTTTCAAAGACTGATTTTCATAAGTCTGTTTCAGTCGTGAACGGACTATAGACGGCATGCACATGTTAACGAAATTATTTCCTTGAATCTTTATGCAGTGGTGTGGTGGTCAGACTGCTCGCCTCCCGAGACGAACCGAGTTCGATTCCGGGCGGGGTCGGCCTCGAATTTTCGCATGTGGGAATCGTGCCGGACGATGCCGCTGGTCGATGGGTTTTCTCGGGGATCTCCCGTTCCCCCCGCCCTTGCGTTCCGGCGCTGCTCTGTACTCACCTCGCTTCACCCTCATCGGCTCTCAAGACCCCGACGTTAAGAGCCGCCCAAATCTCTCCATTTTTTAACTTTGAATTTTTACTGAAAAGGTTAAACTAAAACACAGGCTAACCACAAAACAAATTGCCCAAAAATATTCGTGGTGAATTCATGAACAATAATTTAAGCTGTGTTTTTATGGCACCTTAATAAAGGTAAAAACTGTTATGCGTGTGTTAAGACCGTTCTAAAGTTCCTGAATAGAAATTTCAGCTGATAAAACTGATTCTGGGAACACCTATTTCAACCATTTTATAGTTGAAATAAAATAATTCTTGGAGTTGTAATGAGAACTTGAAACTTATCCTTTCTTTGGGCCCGTAGCGCTTTATAAAATGCTTTACGTTTCTGAACACATCTGCAAAATATCCAACCTTTTTTTAATCACGTGTTTTCTCCCAAACACCTTACAATGCACCTGGAAAACTTTTTCCCGCGTTTGAGACCGAGAAGCGCGAGAGAGATAAGGACGATACTGCTATGCACAACAAGTGCGCCATCGCCTCTAAGGGCGTGCGGTGTTATCGTCGCACTGCGAGTACACGTGTGCCATATAATGAGACTTTCATCAGTGGCCATATCATTGTTACACGCCGAGGACGCCTGCGGGGCGTATCAAAGTTGGTAAGGGATGGAGGTCTTAGTAATAAATAAAAATAAAAGAAACTAAATTTGATTTGTAATTAATTCGCTCTCCTATTATGTAAAACATCAACTATCTATCTTCACTTGTACTCTTTCTACTTAGCAGTGAGCGCACTATTTAATGTTTATTTCAACATTAATTGATGTCCTTAATGTCTCTGATTAGTCAGTTAACTCGTACCAACTACTAGCATGTGTTCAGTCTGTTTCCAACAGTTATGTCTTTCACCCACGCACTTAGCCCAATAGTCCAGTCTCCAGGCTCCAGCCACGTCCTTCAAAACAGACACTCGTAGTCGTTCTCTTTCCTTCTTCACTATTGGTCATATCGCTCGCTCTTCTGTCGCTCGGAAACCCTCCATGCATCCGTTCGGCCACTCCAACTCAACTCCTCTCTCGGACAGCCAGTCACACCTAAATAGCGTCGGCCCTGACCTTCTCGAAGGTTCGGCACACTCAGGCCGTGTCCGAACTGACGAATTTCGTTACTTCGTGATTTTGTAAATTTGTGATTTGATAGGTATCAATTCGGACGTTGTCGACAGTCGCTTGTTTAGCACTCGCGGCAACACATTATTTCATTAACAGTACAAAATATTTGTATCTAAATTTAATGCTTAAAACAGACGTAATATTTCTGCAATCATCACTGGAATACTAAGAGTTGATTTATAAATAAGAAAATAATAAATGATGCAATAACGACTTTAAAAAAAATTGCGATAAATATATACGAAGCACAACATTTGCTTGATTTTTAAAACATTCGTAGTGTATTTTCTGTGTAGTTTTAAAAGTATTTTTATTTATGCATTCGGGCAAGTGTTTTTAAAGTAAAAACAAACATGGAGCTAATTTTGTAATTTTGCTAACATCTGCTAGATACTAAATACGAAATACCAAATTACCAAATACGTCACAATTTTTGTGTACAAAATCGGGTCACGTGATCATTTTGTCTACAGGATCTGCCAATTCGGGACACGGCCTCAGAGTTGCGCTGAGAGACGAGGTCAATATTCCAGAGCATTCTTCGATAAACGAGGAAGTGACTACAACCAGGGCCACGCAGCATCGTGCCGCAGAATATTATCTTGTCGGCCTCACTTTGAAACTGATATGTCGCCGGTGGGTGCCGCACAGTCCCCTGCCACTTATCCCGCTTGCCCGCACGGCGCCGACTGGCGACTCGTGACATTATTTTATTGCTGTAATGTCTGCAGGAAGCTTCAGTGCAGGGCCCTGGATTAGTTTCGTGTGTATCTGACGCGTATATTTTGAGAGAAAGCTCTTTGAAAAAGCCATTCTTGGCGTTTTTGGAGTGCTATAAAATGGTGTTTGTAATGTGCGCGACGTTTTGGAAGTACTTCACAGCTCTCGCCTGAAGTGTGTTCCTTTCGTTGACCGGCACATTGGACCGACTTTTAATCGTCCCGGTGTATTTAAAACACGCTGCAACACAGTCAGTGCAAAGCGCCAGGTAACCGAATGGAAGTTTGTAATTGATATAGGTGACTTCGACCCCTTTCGGAAACAGATGTCGGGATTGGGGACGTTGCATTATCCAATTCTATCGATATTTATTTCGATATCAATATTGTATAAAAGTGTCGATATTCCTATATTATCCGAACTACATCGATATCCTAGAATATCGAATTGCATTTCCAAATTTCCATTAACACACAAATATAGGCAGACTTGGGGATGTTTCAGTATCGTAGAGTAGCGATATATCATAAGTTATTAAAATTAATAAATACATAACAATGATATAAAATATCGATACATTAACAAACAGAAGAATATTTTATATTGTGAGAAAATGTACTTAAATCAAGACATGCACTGGTAATCACAATAAAAATACTGAATACTTGTACAACAGAAGTCGTTAGAATGTCATATTTTACATCATAATTAATCACAAATGTAGCAAAATATCGGAAGAAATATACTGATAAAAGTATGAATATGGAAACAGAATATCTATACCAAAATATCGGATATCGAAATAAGTGTCGATATTGAACCACATCGGTAATATCGCAACGTCCCTGGCTTGGATCGCTGGAAGCATATATCTGCCGTACTACTGTCGACCTTGGCGAATGTGTGCGAACCACCGCCTGCTCCCAGTGTCCTGGATGCGGGATGCAAACCATCGCGCAAGTAGCAATTTTCCTTCCCCCATTGGCCTTCACTGCCCCTACCTTTCCCCTCGGACATCCTCGCGAATATACTCCACGGCTAGTTGTGGCCTACGGCACACGCTCTATTTAAATGGCACGTGTCTATAGGCTAGTCACGGTGAAGTGAGCACTTTTTGAAGCCCACTTATCTGGAATGATAGCCAATGCATATATTTTATCGTAGCCTTGAGGTCGAAGTAAAGTAACTGCCTATGGAGCACTGCACCCGACTGTACGTTGTGAAGAACTCGCAAAAAAAATATTACAGACACTATAAAAATGGTCAGAAATGTACGATTTATGATATATATATATATGAAAGAAGAATGTATATACTTTGCAGCATTATAAAATATTTTACTGAAGTAT
The DNA here is from genome assembly GCA_029891345.1 of Dryococelus australis. Classification (NCBI taxonomy): domain Eukaryota; kingdom Metazoa; phylum Arthropoda; class Insecta; order Phasmatodea; family Phasmatidae; genus Dryococelus; species Dryococelus australis. The sequence continues at coordinate 92,622,575 of CM057005.1, forward strand.
AGTTTCTAAATGTAAACAATCGATTAAAAGGGTCTGTATTTCTTAACAAAATTTAAGCACATTTCCGATTTGGTTGCTTCGGAAAGCAGAATCAACGAAAAAAATCTCCTTCAAGGAGGAGTGTCATAATATTTACTGCGATCATATGTAATAAAATCATAGTACTAATGTATCATATAAATTTTGTAATTAACTTAGTCAGTTTCAGCCATAAATATTTGAAGCAAATGGACACACATAAAATAAATAACAATTATTTCTACATTATTATTACGATTTTCTTACATACGATCATAGTAAACATGACGAAGATTTTCTTGATAACTATGCTTTCTGAAGCATCCAGAACGGAAATATACTTAAATTTTTATTAAAAATAGATAATATTTTAATCAATTACTTTTTTTAATCTAAAATATTACATTTTAGTGAAATATTTTGTAATATTGCAAAGTATATACTTTCTTCTTTCATAAACAGGACTTTTCTGACAGTTTTCATGATGTGTTTAATACTTTTTTTTTACCTATTGTATAGTCGGGTGCAGTGTGCCATAGTCAGTTGCTTTGTTTCAACCTTAAGCCGGGCGCACACGGGGCAATTTTTTCCTGCGAGTTTCGCCAAGATATAATTTATTCAAGAGCTAGGCAACTTGGTTACGCTGTGTCCGTCGCTGGTCTTACATCGCACGGTATGGGTTTCCTTGCGAGCTACACACTTGTCAACTGGTTACGGTAGCAGCCATACATTTTGACAGCTGGTGAAAATAATAAACAACGAACTCTGTAGGGCGAAGAAATAATGCTATAATTACTCTTCTTACGGTTTTGGGCCATGAAAATAAAAATTGTAGACGAAATAAACGAATGTGGACAAGAGAATGGCTAGCCTGAAGGACCGAAAACTGGTAATGCTTTTCGAAGAATGCGGATGAGTACACAGATTGTATACAAACAAGTTTCTTCTAACACTGCCAAAACAACCATGTGGCCATGTAAATAGTCACGTGACACGTTTCCTTGCTCTCATTGGCTGAGATCGGAAACTAGCAAAGAGTCACGTAGAGGCACCATCCCAATTACCGACACATAGTAGACTAGACAGGAAAACTGCACGTAGGAGTTGGTATTTCCAGTGGACGAGAACGTCCAGCAGCAAGCAAGACTCCACGCATGCCAGGGGCCACGGTGGCTGAGCGGTTAGCCCGCTCGCCTCCCACCATTGCGACCAGGGTTCAATCCCCGGCCGGGTCACCGGATTTTCGCATGTGGGAATCGTGCCGGACGATGCCGTTGGTCGGCTGGTTTTTCCCCCGTCCCTTCATTCCGGCGCTGCTCCATACTCGCCTCTATCACCCTCATCGGCTCTCAAGACCTCGCTGTTAAGAGCCGCCCAAATCTCTTCACTACACGCATGCTACATCGTATGGAAAATCGTTCCATGTGCGGCGGACTTTATACGTTAACTTTAGACGTTAACGTATTTGACACCTCCTGGTGATTGGTGGCCTTTCCACTGTGACAGCAGACAGCTAACGTACAGTTAATATCGGCATATTTGTACATAAGACTGTAGAGCCTAGCTCGCAGGTAATTGGAATCGCGATGAGAAATTCGCGAGTTCATTTCATAACTTCTTATAATTCAAAAATTGAATTTTACGTTTATTTTGCAATTGGTCTGTAGGGGTTAGTCTTAATACATTTCCTTGAGGGTAAGGAGGGGCGGAGAGGGGGGAGGGAGTCACTAAATGTAATATTTTTATTTAAACGGGAATTGTGTTTTTTCATACATATTTTTCTTGAGTACCATTAAAGGTTTTTTAACTCTCGTTACCTACAGTTAGGGTGGGCGACTTAAAAAAAAAAAAAAAAAAAAAAATCGGTTGGAAGTATTTCGGTTGGTGTTGCCATTTGGACGTTCCTTTATCTTCCCAGTGCGCAACATTTGATATGAAAGTTGTTCCGATCTCTCTGCCATATGCGTCAGTGTAACTCCTGTTTGCAGGTGAAGTGCATAATGTGGATACAAGACTAGTTTACGATTGTCTGTTACGAAAATATTTACATACACGTATTTGCTGCACTCGGTATAATGAAGAAATATCAAGTAAAAAATCTGACAAAGTAAAAATGGTGTAACATGTGGTTTCAGTGGTTAAGGTGATGTACATGTCTATGCACGAGTCCACTGTAAAACGGGGGAATGTCGTCACTTGATCGAAAATGAGTTAACAGGTCAGAATTATACCTCTAAGGGAGTATAATACCGTACACCATTGTTGACAACAAAAAAGACGAATTACAGAATAACAATACATAAAAGGTTTGGTGTAAAACACAAAGGGGAATGCCATTCGTGTACTGTGCAAAAAAGGGACTGTCATTTATTGACATTCTAACGACTGTATTACGCCATGGCTACCACAGAAGAGTATGTAACACAAACTATCTATGCGAATAGTATATGGAAATAAATCTCGGTAACACTATTTACTGGAAGTAAAAAACTCATTTCATCCATTATGCTCATCTCGAAATAGTTCCTCACCCATTTCCTAGAGATCGCACCATTTGCAGCTTTACTCTACCTCTGTGGTTGTTCTGAAGTAGTTGCCATGTTATCTTTTTAATTGCTGTTGTGTGATTATCAGTGCGGTTATAACAATGGATATTTCAGCAGAACGTGACAGCCTGTGTATTTGCGTGGAAAAACTAAACTCTGCCACAAAGAAATGTGTAACCATTACGGTAGAACGAGTGTCTTGATGATGAAGTTATGTACGCATGAACTTGGACCTGACTGCAAATGTCAACGTCATCGGTGTTATTCCATAAGAAGATATTACACGTATTATTAAAGAAATTAATGCATTATGTTCTGTGGACGAACAAAATGCACATCTGTGTGGATTGATAACCATTTACCCTATTAAACAATGCAGGCCACGAGACCTAGAAGAAAGTGCATCATTCCACGACAACGCCTATTCATGCAGTTGTGTGTGTGTGTGTGTCAAAAATGGAAATGGTAATAACGGTTGTATGCTATAAGGCATTCGTGTCCTTGCATGGCCTTTTCCAAGAAACACATGCAACATCTGCACAAGTCTTTAAAAACAACAGGATTGGCGCCGGAAGATCGACGAGGCAAGTATGATCACAAACACTGCAGCATACCGGAAGATGTTACTGAAAGTGTTATCAGCCATATCAGCTCATCCAAAGGACGACAGTCATTACAGTAGAAAGAACAATGAGAGAGTTTTATCTGCCAGATACGCTTAATATTAATAGGATGTGTGAAATGTACAAAGAAAAAAAAATTGCCGCCTGTGTCGTATGGATACTACAGGAAGATCTCCAACACGAGATTTAATATTGCATTTGGGTATCCACGCAGCGACAGATGTAGTTCATGCGATAAGTACGAAGCTGATGTAACAGCACTTCAACATACTTTATGTGGTCCTTCACTACCAAAGGAAAGCACAATAGAGACGCAAATGTGGCGAATGAAGTCCACAAGCGCAAAGCCGAAGTATGAACGAGAGCGAATAAGACGACAGAGGAGCATGAAGAATGAAAGTCACGAAGTATGAACGAGAGCGAATAACAAGACAGAGGAGCATGAAGAATGAAAGTCACGAAGTATGAACGAGAGCGAATAACAAGACAGAGGAGCATGAAGAATGAAAGTCACGAAGTATGAACGAGAGCGAATAACAAGACAGAGGAGCATTAAGAATGAAAGTCACGAAGTATGAACGAGAGCGAATAACAAGACAGAGGAGCATGAAGAATGAAAGTCACGAAGCGATTGCCTTTGATTTTCAGAAAAACCTACCTATGCCTAACCTCACGGCAAATGATGATGTACTACTGGCGGCAATTCTCATTATATTCCTTCAACATCCACACTTTGTCCACAGGACATGCTGTATGTTACTGTTATCCAGAAACAAAAGGGAGAACAGGTTTCTATGAGGCGACATCCTTTCTTCATTATTTCATTTTTAATTTACTGAATCCCAAATTGAAGGACATTGCACTTTTCTGCGATGGGTGTGCCGGACAAAATAAAAACGCAGTTTTGCGGGTTTTTAATTATGCTGTGCGTGCAGCTCGGAGACTGGATCGCATTAAACTAACATTTCCAGTTCGCGGCCATTCTTATTTAGAATATGACCGGAATGTGGCTCCTATAAATCAGAAATATCCAGCGGAATGATCGGAACATTTGGCTTTGAGGAATTTGAAAGTGCTCTAACGAAACCATCTCCTTACCACGTCGTCAATGTTGACCAAGCTCTTTGGAGAAACTGGACACAGTACTTGACACGACTGTATACGAAAACCTGCCCAATCGCAACACGACCTCTCACTGAAGTAGTTTTCTCAGTGCAACATCCTCGTTTGATAAAGCACAGAAGCACATAACATACACTGGCATGTGGGAAACTGCGGTCATGGTTCTTCAGAAGAGCTTACTTACACAAGTAAAGCAACTTCACTCACACAGTGGAGTGCTCCCTACTGCCCGAAAAGCGCTATCAAGGTAAGAAATTAAATAATAACTGAAACATTTCGTGCTATGTCTAGCTGTTGACAAACTGTGATACCAGATTCGATCCTTTGCGTGTGTTACTGATTTCATGGGGGGGAAAAAAAAATACAAAGCTTTGCAACACCTCGAGCAGTTTTGTGGAGCAGATTCAAGAATATGTTACAACAGTAACCTGCCTCACAATGCGGCTTCCAAATTGCGAATCAACAACCTGCATGACAGGATTACTGCCATGCCTCCTTTTATTGCAAACATTGTTGCTTGAGATGTTGACCTCCCCCCTTTGTGTAATTTAATTTATGTATTAATGAGCAATAATTGGTCTTGAAAATAGTTTGTTTATAAAGAGGCTCAGGTACATCGTATCTATTGTTTAATGTATTGTGAGTTGTAGACAAAATACATCATGTATTTATATGTTCTCATTGAACAGTGGCATGGTGTCAAAAGTTTATTTCCTGAACATTTAATACTAAATGACATACCCCCTTTTTGCAGTGGACTATTCACTTGTTTTTAGAGGTTGTTGATTTAAAAAGAAAAAAATTGAAATAAAATTGATGCCAGAAAATATTGAATTTAAAGAGGAAGTATCGTTTCAAAGTTTGGATTATATTTAAGCTGCTATTGGGTTTATCGCATTATTAATGGAGACGCTATAACACAACACTTTCACTATCTGCACCTATTTGTAATAATTTGTTTGTTTCACATATTGGACACTGTAATGCATAATACTTTTAATTTTACCTATGTTTCACATGTTTGATTTTTCGTAATTTTTATTATTTTTGCATTCTTTATATTACTAGAATATCTAAACTTAGATGCACGAATGGCAATAATTAATGTTTAATTGAAATATATAGCTAGATTTTCTTTTATTTGTATTTTAATCAACAACTTAATATTTTGGTCTGACTTTATTGCTACGTTTCAGGGAATTTTCTTGTGTATTTTTGATTCACTTCTACGAGACCCATAACTCTATGGGGTAGGGATTTAGAACGTTTGGAGTGTATCATTTTAGGTCGTTAGTCAGGAAGCCTTGCTATTGGCTAACAGGTTCAAATCCTGTACTCAGATTGGCTGGAGAGCTCAGCATAGGGTTAGGACGCGCGGGTCGTTTGAAAGTTCGCTCTCTCTGCCCCGAACCTTCAACTATGCTAGACGTAAGGCTAGGATGCTCATCCTAACAGCTGGACGCAGCAGAGGAATTTTAATTATAGTTAGCGTGTTCTAGTTTCTAACAGCTTGCAATGGTTTTTGATTTGTGTTTTGCGTCGAGTTTGATAGAATAAGCACTCCGCATATTTTTATTTCAAGCAGCTGTTTAGGAGCATAGCTAGACCTGTAACGCCCGTGAGCCGTTGAGCCACGTAAAGAACTACCGCACCCAGATCTACATTATTTTCCTACCTCCGTTCCTTCTACGAGTTACACCGTCCTGCCTTCAGCTACAACCTGGTATTTAACTACAGAACTGTTTTTCATTACGTTTTAAATTTTATTTTATCTTGGACTTTGTTACCCTACGCCATGGGGGTAGAACATTCTACGGACGCCATGTTGGCAAGGCGCCTAAATTAGCTTCAGTCATTTTTAACCATAATTTAAACTGAGAGAGAGAGAGAGAGAGAGAGAGAGAGAGAGAGGAGAGAGAGAGAGAGAGAGAGAGAGAGAGAGAGAGAGAGTTTTACCGTATTTTTTACCGTATTGAGACAGTTACCTTTTTTCTGAACTATTTTGCAGACATTTAAATGTTTTGAGATGTATGTTAATTTCAAGTGCACAAGTCAGATTGTTAATTAAGTGTTTCGTAAGGATTTTGAAATATGACAGTTATCCATGACCACTTCCCAACGGTGGCTTAGTTAAAATATTATTCGCTTTCTTGCTCATTGCCGTTCAGGGATTTTTGATTTGTCTTTAATTATTTCTCCAGTTTATTTGAAACAGACTATTTGAATTTGCACATTTTGAATCTTTTGAACAAATAAGTTTAAGCTGTATTTGACACGCCAGACACTTATTCCGATTTTGCACGTTTCATCCTATCCCGCCTCTACACACGTTCAGTTGCAAATAATTAAACGCACGCTTTAGTACGCGTGTAGTTGTGCGCATCAAGTTTTCTCAGCTGCGCGTGTGGCAAATAACCAGTAACGAAGGCGGCGGTGTCAAATGTGAGTTTCTACGCACCTCGCATACTGGGTGGGTCCTAAACTGAGCGCAGCCGAGCATAGACAGATTTCTTTGGAACAGTATTTATTTCATTTTATCCGCTTATTGGATCACAAGTATTCCCAGCACACACAATATTCTATGTTGTCACGTGGTGCATAAGTTAAAGTTTTGTGGATATTACACCGAGTTGGCATAGGTTGTGTTTTGCGCGTTTTCAGAATAAAAAGTGTGGCCACTCCAACATGTGCGTTTTTATGGTACTGTGTTTATCCCAGAGGGCGCTACATGTTACATAATTGTAAGAGTGCTGCCCGCAACATTAGGATGTTACTACACGGATGATCTTAAAACAGCCTGTTTTTCAACGCTTTCCAGAAGGAGGTTAGCAAATTAATGTCTGCACTAATACAAATGTCAATGGCTAATAATTTGAGTTCTGCTTGTGTTCACTCATCAGCGCACAATTCACACCAGGATTTTTTTTGCTGGCGTAGTTTTTCTCTTCTCTCTTTTTCAAAAGTAAAATTATGATTAGATTTTTATTTTATTTTTTTTTAAATGTCACGTGCTTCTGGTGAAATAGCACACGCCTATTAAAAAAATCTCACGCTTCCAACTGACTGAGTTCCGGCGCTTATCCCTGAGAAATGTATAGTAACTTTCATTAGTTGATTGTCTGTTTTTGTTTAAATGCAATTTAAAAAAAAATTAGTCTTGTAGCCATCACACGTGCCAATGGGACACACTAATTTATCGATCGTTAAATGCCAATAACATTTATATATTAGTTCCTACGCTGTCTTCAAAACATGCGCATTAAATTATTATTGTTCTGTAAACTATTTCCCAATATTTATCGCAGACTAATATATTTTGCCCACCACGGATTTTATACGTTGTGCTATACACAAGTAATTTCAACGCATTTCATACGAGTACCAACTCTCGCCCAAAGTTTCTTTGTTTAGAGGTTGAATACACTCGATTAAGACAGCAGTTCACAGTCGATGACATAAGTTGGCAAAATTGCCGTATTGAATGCTTAAATCGGCGTGTAAGGGCGTGTGGTTGAAGGGGGGGGGGGGGGGAGTGGGACTGGGATTACCCGGCCCATCGTGTGCGCACGCGTATGGTTTGGTCTATGAAATAACTTGACACAACTGCTGGAGGAAACTGTGTGAATAATATAAATTATATAAAATGCTGGCCCCAATAATCTTGTTCCATTCCAACAAGCAGCCAATATCACCTAGACTGTACATGAAACTGTGAAGTATATTCTACAGACTATAGATCTATCGTGCTTAATTGAACCAGTCAGTTCCCCCCGGCAAACGAGCAGAAATATGTTCTTTTGAAGACAGACTGTTTATGGCAAGTATACATTTCTGATTATATAACAACGTAGTGTCTTTGTATGCACATAAGTTTATATACCGGAATTTGTTCATACTAGGGAGCTGCACAAGACCTTGGGTGAAGGACCCCCCCCCCCCCCCTTACCATGGACTAGTGCAGCTGGCCTGGTGTCGAACACATACACCCTCCCCCCTCCTCTATTTCACACCACACGGTGAAATATAGCAGTGTCTAGATTTCCGATTCCGAAACTTTTCCTGCATGGTGTTGTTTTACTTGTGCATTTATAGCAGTCGCAAATGGACCACGGTTATTACCGTATCTTGCTATCCTTTATCTATGAATAATAAAACCATAGTAGGCAATAAACCCAAAAAATAAAACCTCATTTTCCCGACAACTTTTGTTTAGAAGTTATTTTGGTTCTCGATTTAGAATACAAATCGGAGATCTGTGTGCAGTTACACGCATGTAATGGCTGTTCGTGATAAAGTGAGCACTTTTGAAAACATCCTTAGAAGAGTCACTGCTCGTACCTGCATATATTTTAACGCTAGTTATTAGTAAAATTGGTAACGATGGAGGGGAAAGTAGTTCCATATTTTAACGTCGAATTAAGTTTTAGATAACCATTTGTGAACACTTGAATTTTTTCCAGCTTTAATTTTTTTTTTTTTTAATCATCGAATGGTATAAATGAGCAGATTTGTACACTATTTACTTTTATAATAATTTCTGTTTCACTTGACCAATGCACGAATAAAGTGAGGCCCACAGCAATGTTAATTTTACATAACGCGGAAGAACACAACGTGCATACAAGTAGATTTTAAGTATGGCTTTTAAAAGAGCTCGGTTTACCGTGAACAGTCTGTAGGTAAATTTGACATGTTCTACGATAAACGTCGCAGAAAATATTTTATTCGCATAAACTTGACTCTATTTCGCAATTAGATATAGTTTTTTTATAGAATCTTTAATACCGTTCCCAACACAGCCTACGTAAATCTCTCCAACTTGTTTGAAGCTGGCTTTTGTCTTTGATATATGTCGTACATCGGCGTCGTATAGTTTTCCAATACTTTGTCCAAGCAAAAGTTTATTAAAAGTTCTGTGAAAATGTGATATTTTTTTTTTTTTTGCTCCGAAGTATTTTTGTTTCGGAACCCGTGCGTTAGCATTAGTAGCTGAGGCGTTGTGAATCTCAAGATCGGCGAGGTAGATGGTTTCGAAATCAGGAAGCGGCGTGTAAAAAGACCGGTTCACACGAGCTGGTTGCCGTCGCGCGGTGTCGAGATGCATTAGTATGTAGCTGGCGCGTCCAAAGTCGAGAAGCGAGGACGCGATACGGGCGACCGTTACACACACGACTACTGCTTCTTCGCTCCTACGCCCAAGGCGCACAGTGTTTCCGTCGTGGTCCTGTACTGTGCAAGTTAGATGTGTTACATGTGTGTTTCATTACACGCGATGAAAGACCACAGATTAAACTACGTCCGTATCTTTGTACTTTTCTCTTGCCGCGTAAGGGAATTGCATAGGCAAGTTTTAAAAATACGATATTTGACCATTTTCGTGAATTCTTGTCTCCAAGAATAAATTTAATATGACAAAAAAAATATTAAAAAAAAATTGGGCCATAGATACTTTTTTATATATATTTTTTTTATATAATTTCTGACAAAAAATCATATTTCCATAACTTGTATTTATCGAGATACGCGTTGACGCGCAAACAACGATTTCACAGAAAACGTTTCAGCACATAGGACCCTTAATGAAAGCGTTCGCAGAGGGAGGCTATAAAAGGCCTTGTCCATGAATTTTCGAGTATGACATTAAGTGACCACTGTTTCATAGGGAAAAAATATAATGCGGGTTTTTTTCTCGCAAATATACGCAAAAATCACAATCTTACTGTTTTAGAAATGTACAGACAGCGAAAACTAAGCCACATACAGAAATGAGATAATTCGAACTGTAACAAGATGCAAAGCGCTATTTTAGGACATTTATAACATCGTACAAGGAAATGTTTTACAGTCAAATAAACTGCTGAAAAGGAAAGTGTTGCGTTTTTTTTTTTGTTTGCAGCTAACCCTGAATTTTACTGAGCTTACCTCGTTAACTTTTGTGGCCAATGTTTTAGTTTATTTTATTTGCATATTTATAAAAACAATATAATTTCCATTTGGACATATCATTTTGCAAAAACTATGCTTTATAAATAATTTTTTGTCTGAAGGAAAAATAGTTACAGATAATGTCTACAGCTGAACATAAATAAAGGCCGGCCACAGTAAAATGAGCACTTGTAAAATCAACCTTTGAGAAACGTAATTTCCCCTACCTGCATGCATTTTAACGGGCGCACCGAGTGACATGCCATGCGTGCTGTAAAGTTGGTAATGACGGAGGGAAAGTAATCCCATGTGTTGACGTTGAAATAAAACTGTTGTGTAAAACATTTATGGGAAACTGGAATGGCTTCTTGCTTTCTCCTTTGAAATGCATCCTAGGACAATAACAATCAAATTTGTCAATTATTTACTTTTCTAATAGATTTACTGGCGCAGGAATAAAGTGATCTGTCCCGTGGCAGTGTTAATATTCCGTGTAGTGGAAGAATACATATCGCGCGTCTTGGCGGATCTCGAGCAGGGCTTTCAAAAGTGCTCGGTCTACGGCGAACAGCTTGTAACAAATTTCGCAGTGTGGTTTTGGAGTTCCAGTAACGATGTCCGACGAGGAGCTTGTCGCATCACATCAGGACGACAGTTTGTCTATCGATATTGATACGTTGATTGGCGAAAGTACACGCTTGCCAAGTGCTGCGGGATGAATCCAGCGAGGTGTACAGAGACAAAAAAAAAAAATTTAGCGTGGGATGAAGTTCGTGTTGTGTGAGGATTACGAATCATTGCCACCTAGTACAGAGATGCTTATTTATAAATTAGGGGCCCAGCCCGCGACCTTTTTTTTTTTTTCAGTATTATCACGTGCCTAGCAGTTACGATGTTACAAAATTTTTATCATACGAAGACTGAAAAAAAAAAATTATGTTAAATTAACTCAACATGGGATATAGTTTTATCCACTAAGCCACTGCGGCCTCACTTGGAATCGCTCTATCCACCGAGCCACTACGGCCCCACCTAACTCAACATTGAAGCGAGACATTTAAAGTAAACAAAAATGATATTCCATTACCTTCATATCTCTATGCGATAATCTCTGTGCATTAATACAAAACTCTCGTAGGAAAAAGTAGTTAAAAAATAAGTTTTTAGGGTTACAAGTTATGATTGCGTAATGCGATCTTGCTGAAATCCGCACTGACCTGTATTTGACGCTGATGATTCTCTCTGCAAAATTTGTGAAGAATTTCCACCGAGTTCCAAGTGACTTAGAAGTATTAGAGGGACAGACACAGCCAGAGATCGTCCTATTACATAATAGGATGATTTAAGTTTATTTATTATGGTTTCGTATGGCTCTACTCCCGTGTTTTCACAAAAGTAATTTGAAGTAATAATCTGTAGTAGTACACACATAATCCGATTAGTTGAATATTTGATTAGTTTTTATTAAACCTAAAAAAAAATTGTAAGGGATGTAATGATTTCACAAACATAGAGTATTGTTTTCCACACTGGTTTGACATGCATACGTATTGCTGGCAAAAACACATTATTAAAGGAATACAAATAATTGGCGACAATAAAACACTCTCTCGGCTACAAAATATTTTAGTTGTGCAAGTCTTCATTACACTATATCTTGCCAAGCAACTGCAGTTGTGCTAATCAAAGAGCATATAAGTACCCGAGACATCACTCAAGGCAAACAGTGGAGCGCTTATTTTTTTGCCCAGTGCAAATGTGCCAATGTCAAAACAAAATAAAAAAAATCGTGTTCACGGGTTGGCACTGCTCCACATGAACAGTTTTCCGTTCAATCGTCTAATTCCACTAATTTTAATAAAAAATGTGTTCACTATTCATATTTAAAATACGTAGAATTACATCCAAGAATAAACGGCCACTGTGAGCTGTCAAGTGTCTGTACACGACGCCAAATCGTTGCTAAAACACTTAATTAACTCGCATCATCAACAATGCATGGCCATACGACATGCAATGCTCACATCACCACCAACCTCGCAAAAAGAAATGTAGATGTATATAAATCATTGTACTTCAGTGTCTACAATTCAATCAATAAAACTATATTTTTTATTTTCAACTCCGTTAAAAAAATATTCATAAAACGATAAGCAGTTTATTTAAATTATATCAATAAATTCAAATAATTTTCCGCTTTTATATTGCCGATATTTCACTGGGCAATTAAACAAAATCGAATCGGAAATAAATTAAGCGTTCGGTGTTCTCCTATCCAGTGTCTAGGTGTTGGCGCTAACGAAGTAGTCGACTGCTGTCTCGTACAGAATCCACGACTCTTTCCCCCGACAGCTGGCACGTCGATAGAACATGTTCCAGTCCGGTGTCGTCTTGTATCCGCCCCCCGCCCCCCCCCCCTTGGTGAACGAAATTGGCAGTTGGCATCGCCAAAGCATGCACAGTTTCACACAATCATTAGACACGTTCAGATGTTCGTGAAGTTTGTCAAGTGCGCATTCCACATGTCGTCTGGCCTTTGTCAAGCGGCAGTTGAAGATACGCTTTATTTTTGCGATGTTTCTTGCCATGTATGGCCGAAGAACATGCTCCGAAAGCCCAGAAGAACTTCATCGGCTACAAATTACGAATGGCAATCATGATTATTTTACCATTTAAGGCAGTAAGGATAGATATATTTAGAGCGATTGTTACATTTGAGTACAATTTAAAAATATTCGCTTTGACACGTTGGGCGCCGTTTTCAATTAAATCGTAAATACGGACATTCTCAGCTTCTGAAAAACTTTTTTTTTTTTTTTAAATTTAAATCTTCCGTCGTGTTAAGAAATGAATACAATTACTTTATCATTTTCTCAAACAAATTCAACAAATCTCTTTTTCTTAAACAAAATGGATAAATAATGACATCATATTCTCATACCAAATAAAATTAATATTCCTTATTACTCTATTATCATGTCTTCATCTTGCCAAAACATCTTGTGGAAAATTTTATTGTATTGAATCATTAAAATATTCATACATTTACACACGTCCATCCTGGAGGTGGTGGGAATTGTTTCTAAAGAAAAATTTTGTTCCATTTTATAACAGCCTTACTTATGTTGTCTTATGTCTCTGGCCGTCGTCTGACCATGACACATTTATCGGCAAATTAGCTATGGCGAAACGAGACAACCAGGATAGTCTTCTTTTTAATACACATTTAATTGCTTTATACCCTCTGGGAAGGAAATGAGAAATAACAAACATTAACATTGAATACTGTCTATAAACAAATGAATCTACGTAAATAACTCTTAAAACAACCAGAGAGTATACTGTTCACTCGTATATTAAAACGTAATTTGGAAATATATGAAAATACATGTAAATGGCAAAATTATGTACTACTCTTTAATCATAGGGTTACATAATAAAATGTATATTACTACTATTTAATGGGAAAGTGTGCTGGTGTGTTTGTTTGTCCTTCTTTCACGTCAAAACGTAGCGACGTGATTTTGTGCACAGCTATAGCTGGAGGGCCATAGAGTGGTATAGGCTACTTTTTATTCCAGGAAAATATCTCATTTCCAAAAAAAAAAAAAGTAATTATATATCATTCCTTCATGAAAATTCTTATTGTAATTTTACTGCATAAGAAAAGCTTGTTAAAATAAAAAGTTCCATAATTTCTCCTTTCTTTTTTTATCTATGGGCTGTCTTCCATTCATTCCCAAGAGCCGCAGTAGCTCAGTGGGTAGAGAACCCAATAGTGGGGCCGCAGTAACTCAGTGGGTAGAGAACCCAATAGTGGGGCCGCAGTAACTCAGTGGGTAGAGAACCCAATAGTGGGGCCGCAGTAGCTCAGTGGGTAGAGAATCCAATGGTGAGGCCGCAGTAGCTCAGTGGGTAGAGAACCCAATAGTGGGGCCGCAGTAACTCAGTGGGTAGAGAACCCGATGGTGGGGCCGCAGTAGCTCAGTGGGTAGAGAACCCAATAGTGGGGCCGCATTAGCTCAGCGGGTAGAGAACCCGATGGTGGGGCCGCGGTAGCTCAGTGGGTGGAGAACCCGATGGTGGGACCGCAGTAGCTCAGTGGGTAGAGAACCCAATAGTGGGGCCACAGTGTATAGATATACTGTATATGAAGTGGGGCCGCAGTCCTAAGTGTCATGCGAACGAAGTAGCACGGGTCATCTAGTTTAGAATATAACGCAGAATCTGCAGTATTACAAGCTGTTCAGCATCAGTTTCTCCATTCCTCTCTAAACAATGTTTTTGACTCAAACGGGTGTTTTCACGGCCATTCTTAGGTATGAACATTCCGGTACAGAACATTAAAAAAGGAACAGGGACGTGAATCAAACCTTTATTTTTACTATTAAGTCATAAAACGGTAGGGTCTCCGCTGAAAGTCTCGTAGAGGCGCGTTATTGACGGCAAGACTTCACGCCAGTTCAGTGATTTGCGCGTAGAGGCGATGAGAGAGTCGATGCTGCATGCCTCGGTCGCCCCTAGCTCTCCCTCGCTTTTAGGCGGCCTCATGCCCGGTTGCAACATCTTCCCCGACCCGAGGTAAAATGATCCTAGTTCCTAACCAGGATCCAGTTTGATTTTGGTTCCAGTGTGAGATCGAGATTAAGTACGAGACAAATTTTGCTATTGGTTCGTAATATATGACGTCATGGAAGTAGGCGTTCATAATAGATAGAACTAGATGTGCGATCTTTGATCGGTTTTAAGTGATTTATTATTGTACGAATTTTACTGAATAATGGTAACGTTCGTATAATGTTGTTTTAATTTCCCAATAAGGCAGTCGAACCTAGTTCTATCTGTTGGCGTATTGTCAAACTACATTTGTCGACGATGGCTGCTGATCTCGGATCGAGATTTCGAATCGGCAATTTCGGCGGTCCTAAATGAACTTAATCTCGATCTCCAGTCCAGCTCTGAACTCGAATGGTGCAACAGTTTTCTGTGTTGATCTTAGATCCGATTTCGGATCGAGTTTCGAACCACGATGGGGCAACTGGACCTCAGACGTGCTAAATTCCTTCAACGAGAGGCGGCCTGCCGCCTTACCCGTTATTGGCGGCGGTCAGCGTGCGGCGAGAAACCGCTCGTGAGAGTCCGGCCCGGACGGCTTGGTGCCGCACGACCAGTAAGTGCCTTGGCGACCTGGATTACGAATGTGGGTCAATGGTGTTTCATCCAGAGAGGTAACAAACGGATTCCGCGCGCATGCTGGTTTCGACTCGAGCAGTGTCTCTACACACCCTCGTCCCGGTTTTCTCACCCCGCAAACAGACGTTCGTTCTCTGTCGGCTGGAAGTGGGGAAACCAGTTTCTCGAGAACTTGCGTACTAGAAAACCATCAAGGGGACTATGTACGGAAACGTTTGCGCTCGAACGCGTATCTCGGGAAATGAAAGCTATGGAAATAAGACTTGTCGCTAGAAAGGATAAGAAACTTTTGTATATATTCCTATATTCTTACTTTTGTCATTTAGTGTAATCTTGGAGAAAAAAAATGGTGAAAGTGGTCAAATATCGCATTTCTAAAGCTTGCCAAAGCAGTTTCCTTAAACGACTAGAGAAAAGCACAATGATACGGGCGTAGTTTAATCTGTGGTCTTTCATCGCGTGTAATAAAACCCCTATGTCACATATCTAATTGGCACAGTACAGCGTTGCGACGGAAACACAGCACGCCTTGCTCGTAGGAGCGATGAGGCACTAGTCGTGCGTGTTAGTCGCTTCTTGTCCTCGGACGTGCAGCTACATAATACCCTTAAGGAGGGGGCTACTTGTGTGGAGTGAGGAGGTTTGGCCCGCTCTTAAACTTAAGGCTTGAGAGCATATTAGGATGAAGTGAGGCGAGTATGGAGCAGTGCCGGAATGGAGGTACCCGAGAAAACCCACTGACCAGCGGCATGCCTGGCAAGATTCCTAGGTGTGAAAATCTGGGGGGAATCGAACCCGGTGAAGCGAGCGGGCCAACGCGGCCCCCTGCTCGTCGAGGCACTGTGCAGGACCAAGGGGCACACTTTTAAATTAGTGGCGTGACTGCTAAATGAACACAAGGCAGATGTGACTGCAGTAAGAGAGTTTGTTGAAAGCCTGCGAACTTCAGCAAAGTAAACGCACCAATCATATTGTATCCAGGAACTGTTCAGTACTCCTGCGGGCTTCAAGACTGGCATCGTGTGTTGCCAACCTGATACACCATTCGCCATCTCTTTCGAACTTTCCACAGTTTTCTCGTAAACGGTTCACGTGAGTGTTTCGTCAAGACGACCCTTTGATGCTGATTTTGATGTGCCGGTTCGTAATTCGTTCTAGCAAACTATTTATATTTCAGTATTACAGAGTATCATTCAATCATAGAGTGAATGATTTTACCAACCTCGTTTTCAGAGGTGTTAGACCTCGGTTACCTTCGCAAATACGTTTTGATACTTTTCAACTGAAATCATTTCGAAACTCGATTTTCAGGGGCGTATAGAGTACTTAATCACTGGAAGGAAAATTGGTACGAGAGCTTCCGCCTTACATTTTCTCAATAAATAACCTGGTGGAGTTTTTATTGCTGGAAATCAGTTTGTATTAGAGTTAAAAGTTCACGGTGGTAGTTTCCGCAGATTGTTTGTCATCCCTATCATACTACAGGGAAACACACCACCGCATAGAAACAAGACCAACTTAAAAATAAATATTTAAGGCATGAATGTAGTTCAGTCTTGGTAAGAAAATATTGTAATACCATGGCTTTTATGAATCAAGCATGCATGTAAACTGGCATACGACATAAAACCAATAAACATTTTCGTCATGTTGGCTACAGACAACATGGGAGCCATTATTTGAGCAAATCTCTTGCTGTAGAAAGGGTTCCCACAGTAAGTCAGGATATGTGGGTTAAAATACAGTAAGTTCGTGAATAGTCGAAAATTTCTTGTTTGAATAGGTTTTAGCCAAGAAAGACTAGCCCTGTATTGTAACACCATATCGAACTCGTAGTCCCCATGATACAATAGTTTATTTCAACAAGTTTTGATGTTCGCTCAGGTAAGTTTTTTTTTTCTCAGGTCGTGAATGGCAAATCCAACTATGAACAGCTATGATTGGTTACTGAATTCTCGTTCAGTCCTATCAAATGGGTGATGATGTGATCAATGAAAAAATCTTTTGCTCAACTGAAGGAAATGTCAAGTGTTTGAAATTTATGAGGCAAATATTATTCACGAGTTTGTCCTCACGATTTAAGCGATGTTTCTAATAAAATAATTTCCTAAGTATTACTTTTGCTGCCTCGGTGCAGTTAGTCGGAATTTCCCCCCTCTTTTTGTTTAGGAAAAGTCAAGATTCTTGATGGTGTTTTCCATGGTAATCCTGTAGCAGTACTTCACGGCCTTGTATATAGGAGATGCAGGGTTTACGTATAGGCTGTTGACGGGTAATTGAGCACTTTTGGAATCAACCTTTGAAAAATGTCTCTGCATATGTATATTTGGACGAACACTAAGAATATGCCTAGTAAGGTTGGTAACTACGGAGGGAGAATAGTTCCGTATCCTAACGTTGAATTATAGGTGTTTGGTGAACATAAGTACTGGAATTATTTTTTGCCGTGTTTTTTTAATGCATTAAAGTGCGAGAATTAGTTGGGAAATTTGTAAAATATTTACTTTTATAATAATGCTACAGTTTTTTCACATTGGGGCAGCGGTGTCGCAGTGGCTAGGGCGCTCGCCTCCCACCACGACGATCCGGGTTCGATACCCGGATTTTCGCATTTGGGATTGCGGGTTTTCTCGGGGTACTCCCTTCCCCCCCGCCATTGCATTCCAGCGCCGCTCCACACCAGGGTCTTATGGCTGGCACCTACGGGTCCCAGCTGGAAAGCCCGTCACTCAGTGAGTATTGTCTCGCCCTGGTTTCAAGTTTCACATTGGCCGACGCATGAATAAAGTGGTCACGATCACGACAGTGTTAATTTTGCGTATGGTGGAAAAGTTGAAGGTTATCATACAAGTAGTTCTCTAGCAGGTTTTTCAAACCAACCTTGGACAGACTATATGAACACATTGTTCGGAAGGAAAATGAGTGAATCGCAGTGGCGTAGAGGCAGGATAGCTTGGTGGCGCAGCACGGCAGCGCTTTCCTCGCGGGGAAGTTTTGACTTTTGACTTGTGGACCCTCCGACGATGACCGTTGACCACGACGTCGATGCTGTGTCAGCTCGAGCGTGCAGACGTACTTACTGATACGTCGAGACAGTTCATGTGGTGGCTGTCTCTGGACTCTGGAGCCGCACTTCCTGTCGTGCGTGGCCTATGACAACACCCTCTGGGGTGTTGCCTATGAGCAGTAGCTTCGGGAGAAACACCCCCCCCCCCCCCGATAACACCACTCTCATCTCGTCCAGTTTTAAATTACGACGCCACAAGAAAACAGTTGTAGATTAGGGCCCATACTTCATGTATATTTACTAGAAATGGACATCAGTAACGAAGTTAAACAGTAATGATTATATTGGTGTGCGAAAAAGAGAAACTTGCACATACTGATAAAGGCTGTTCAAGATAAAGTGAGCACTTAAGAAACAAATCTTTGAAATTGGTCAATGCCCCTGCATGTATATAATTTAATGGGTGCACTGACTGACATGCACCCAGTAAAGTTGGTATCGCTTAATGGAAAGTAGTCTCATATATTGACGTCGAATAAAAAGTGTTAGGTAACGATTTTTGATAACTTAAAATTATTTATTTCGCTTTCATTTTTTTTTTAATGCATCGAAGTGTAAAAATGGGAAGATTTGTAAAGTACTAACTTTCTTAATAATTTCGCAATTTCATTTGACCGACGCATGAATAGTGATGAGGCCCATGACGAATGTTAATTTTACATATGCGGAAGAATACACAACGTGTATACAAATATATCTTTAGAAAGGGCTCTTAAAAGTGCTCATTTGAGCGTGAACAGTTTATATTATTTAGGCCTATTTCAAAACTAAATTTGGGGAAGGGGTGTCTTTTCCAACGCAAGAGGCGCCGTATTGTCTAAAAGGCCCTCACCTCCTGCCCCAACCCCTTTTTCCTTATCCAATAAGGGTTTCGAGGAGAATATTTAGAATTAGTTGCAACTCGGCAGTATGAAACCCTTGTCACGCCGCCTTAAAGTTGGTCAGATAATAAATTCGGAAGGCCGTGACGTCACCGATGAGTCATCACCGCCGCCATGTTTGTCTGAAAAATTAGGATGTCACCAGTTTCTATCAAACATTGAATTTTTTTTTTTGTTTTACTGTATGGTATTGGGCATTTTGATCGTGTATGTGTAAATAATAGGCGAGTATTAGGTGGCTGTTGTTGGTGATAAGCGCTTCAGTTAACTTGGCGATTGGCGTTAAATATTGCGCTCACAGAGAGGAAGATAAGTGAAATAGTGAAGATACAGTTAAATGTTGTAAATTTGATGTGAACTATTTATACGTTATAAATGTGAACTGTTTTTATGACGAAGTTATTTATTTACATCCACGTCTATCACAACGTTGTACCTTTGCCCTGGGTGTTTGAACACAGTCGTGTAACGTGATTTACCACCAATCCCAACAAAATAACCAAGCCCAGCCCCAATAAATTTCAATAAACCTAATACACAGTAAGTAGCAATACATATAAATATGAGTGGAATAAAAGTTACGGTAGCCTTATTTGAGTGCATGTTCATCGCTATAATTTAAGTTTCTGTAACAAAAAATGGTTCACAGCTACATTTTAAGTTTCCATAACAAAAAACGAGCGACACGAGTTGCGTGCTTGATTTTAATGTCGCTATTTCGTTGGACTGTCTATTCCTTCGTTATTCGAACTGAGGCCGTCCTTTTAAAAGAAATAACCTAACACACATAAATAACAAAAATATAAATACTACATTTAATTACCCCGCAGTTGTAACAGTGTTTAACACAGTCGCGGCAAAATATTAACGTGCATTACGTGTAATGTGCTATGTCGTGGAAAACAAATATGTTAATGTAACGTAACCGTAAGAACTATCGTTAATTCAGGCATTTTTAAAACTTCATAAATCTGACCTAAATAATGTTATAGGCCTAAACTGTGAATATTCGTACGAAATGGTCTTTTAAATAGACCTAAGACAGAATTCTGTGAAGAGCTATAAACAATAAACAACACATTTGACAGGTATAAAAGTAGAATTCACATTTAACTGTTTATTTTTAGGCGTAGCGAAGGTATATGAACACATGTGCACACACAATGGCATGTAAAAATTGATTTTGACAGATGCTACATGACAGTCACATGGCAATGTTGTTTACATTTGGCGGAAGGATACGAAACGGGCATGCAAGTAGATATTTAGCAGGGCCCCGAGAAAGTAGTTCCCAATGGGGAATTGACTATATATTGCTGCATGTGTAGAGTACGAACAGCGACGTATGTATCACGCGTTTTGTTTTCCAGTGAAGTTATTTCCGATGTTATAATAATTTAAATGTTGTTTCCATACGAGCAAAATTTTACTACCGTTCCATCAAAACAATTATGCAACCCTAAATGCCACACACTCCTAAGAACATCAACACAATGCCGTCTCACGAAAGATGTTAACTTAAAGACCACTTTCTCTCACTGTTTTCTTTTTTTCCCTCACAATAAAATAAACAGAACCCCAACAAAGTCAACTTGGCAACTACACAAATAAGAGTTTGGAGTGCAAAACTAGCTCTAATATTATCCTACATTAATTACTGGACGGAAGTTAGCTAACCTCAGTATTTCAGTGACTACCGTGGCAGGAAACTCGGGGAAAGAAGAAAATAAAAGCTGTGCATTAGACTTGAAACATGTGTTCACAAACGTCCTTTTCTTCAGTGAAAAAACAGCTGTGGTGGAGGGATACATTGTGGCCGTGCTATTTTTCTAGATCAATTAACATTTACCCCACTTACATGCAGTGGACTATAGTATCATTTCTGTAACCGCCCGCAAGGAAAAAAAAACCCATTTCTTGCCGGCAGTCGCTAGTAAAAAATTAACAAATGCGGTATAGTTATCATCGTTTGAATAAGATTTAGAAACCATTATTTATGCCATGCCGTGCGAAAATTTCGTCAAACATTCTTATATGGAACTTGAAACGAAAATAGTGGAAATCCAAGATGGCGTGGCCTGATCCGCCTTAGCAACGTGCCGTCTTCAGAGCCGGCGATGTGAAAATGGAGCAGCGCCGGGAAAGGGATATGCCGGAGAAAACCCGCCGTCCAGCGGCATCGTCCGGCACGATTCCCACGCACGAAAATCCGGGAATGACCCCGCCGTGGATCGAATCCGGTTCGCTATGGTGAGAGGTGAGTAGTTTACCCACCACACCACCGCGACCCCATAATTAGTGGGATATTAATTCAACTAATCAGGAATTCCATATACTGATTAACACTAATAAAAATTCTTTTTGTACAGCATCTTCAGTTATTTCCTCCTAGAATAACAATATAAATATTTGGATGCACACTTAAAGCAAAGTATTATAAATGTTGCCACAGCTTAAAAAAAAAAAAAACGTTTGGTCGGTACTTTTACATGTATAGGCCGTCCACGGTCAATTGACCACTTTTGAAAGCCCTGTTTAGATCTACCTTTTCTTATGTACACTCCCACGTTATGCAAAATTGACATGGCAATGAACCGCCTCACTTTATTCACGCGTCATTCAAGTGAAAACGTGAGATTTCTAGGAAAAGTAAATGTGTTGCTAATATGCATATTCATGCTCTTATATGCGCATAAAAAAAATTGCCCTCAATATCCATACATTTGAATTAATATTAGCTGCAGTCTATTCGCGGTTTCTTCACATTTCTGGAATCAAACTTTCGAAAATTCACACTATATATGACGAGTTTGGCTGTTTCTTAAATGTCTTGTATCACAAGCGTTTTATTATACCTGTGTTCGTAAAAGTTACTTATTTTCCCTGTTAAATTGGAATGTTGGTCATATTTTTTTTCTGTTAATTATGATTCATTTATAAATAATTTGAATAAAAAACGGAGAAAATAGGTATATTGGTAACGCCTGGTGAGAAATAGTTCTTGTAGAAAATACTATTACACTTGGTGCGCACGAATATGGTGCGTCGTCCTCTGGCGTGATTTTCTAGACTTAGTTAAGCTTAGTTTGTACGAGGCGGAGGAATATCCTGGAAGTAGAACTTTAGCAGGGCTTCGGTGAAAGGCTGAAGTAACCGAGAATGGGTCGTAGGCAAGATGACTAGGGTCGCGCTGTGTTGAGATATGCACGCCCGTGTTGCAAGGGACGTGTGTGTGTGTGTGTGTGTGTGTGTGTGTGTGTGTGTGTGTGTGGTGTGTGTGTGGTGTGTGTGTGTGTGTGTGTGTGTGTGTGTGTGTGTGTGTGTGTGTGTGTGTGTGTGTGTGTGTGTGTGTGTGTGTGTGTGTGTGTGTGTGTGTGTGTGTGTGTGGTGTGTGTGTGTGTGTGTGTGTGTGTGTGTGTGTGTGTGTGTGTGTGTGTGGTGTGTGTGTGTGTGTGTGTGTGTGTGTGTGTGTGTGTGTGTGTGTGTGTGTGTGTGTGTGTGTGTGTGTGTGTGTGTGTGTGTGTGTGTGTGTGTGTGTGTGTGTGTGTGTGTGTGTGTGTGGGGTGTGTGTGTGTGTGTGTGTGTGTGTGTGTGTGTGTGTGTGTGTGTGTGTGTGTGTGTGTGTGTGTGTGTGTGTGTGTGTGTGTGTGTGTGTGTGTGTGTGTGTGTGTGTGTGTGGTGTGTGTGTGTGTGTGTGTGTGTGTGTGTGTGTGTGTGTGTGTGTGTGTGTGTGTGTGTGTGTGTGTGTGTGTGTGTGTGTGTGTGTGTGTGTGTGGTGTGTGTGTGTGTGTGTGTCATTTTTTATATGCGACTGCATCGCGCGATGCCCCGATTGGACAGTTTTCGGTGGTGAAATAAAGCTGTGAGGAGATACTCACGGAAGGCACGGCCTCCATCGCACCCCAGTTACAGCAATGCGGTGCTAGTGTTCCGGTCAGTGAGAACCGAAGGTGGACACTGAAGAGTACGCGCGATTCGCGATCGTAGCTCACATCGGCAGCGCCCGCGATCTCGTTTTACAGTCATATTTTGGACTAACCTAAAACTGCTGAATTATTTACGTCGGTGTGAGGAGTCATTCGTTTAGGGCGCCTGGGGAGTGTTTTATTTTACGATCTGCTTTTCTTTCCCGCCTTCGTAAATAGCCTTGCTATTCAAGTATTTTATACTGCAGAATAATGGATGCTGCGATTCTCATCTCGTTCCTGCTTGCTTACTTTAAGTGTTTTATTTTTACCGCTGCTGTAAGTGACGTGCAAAGTATAATTAAATCCTGTTGGACTATTTTTGCGGCCCGTCTAAAAACTCAAGTTTATAAAGGCGCCAAAATAAAATAATCAGTGTTCCTAGCTGATTGAGTTAGGCGAGCTAATGTTCGACCGTATCAAAAATTGGCATTTCTCGTGACGTTACAACCGGAAGTACAAAATTTCAACTAATTTCAAAACATTGTAATCGAGACCCGTGATTTGTGAAAATTCGGTGGATAAATCGACCTCTTCTCGGTAAGAAAATAAGGGTTTAGAGGGCTACATTTTGCTGTCGCAAAACTTTTGTGCCGAGATCAGTGTTCTAATGATCGGCATGAATTTTCAAATTTCAATTATGGAAAAGAAAAAAAGTTGACGCGATGCTGACACACTTATGTCTGCCAGACAGATGGTCTGTCACTGTGTGTTGAATTTCCATAGTGAAATAGAGATATGTTATTGCTTAACTGATCAAAAGTGGCACATTTCAATTTTAAAAAAATTATTATTGAGGGATGTGTCGTTTCATCATAATTAGATACTAATTATTTTTAGCCATTTGAAAATTCAGAATAAGGACACACTCCACTAGAAAAATTATGCTTTGTACGCCCTTGCCTGAATGTGTGCGGAATTCCTTGTGATTAACAGCGAAAGGGCCAAGCAGAGAGAAGTGTCTAGAGCGGCAAAGCCAGTAACGTAATTGATAATTAATTTGCGGATCTGACACACTTACATGGAGATCGTCGGTGGAGTGGAGAGATTTTGGCGGCTCTTATCATCGAGGTCTTGAGAGCCGATGAGGGTGAAGTGAGGTGAGTATGGAGCAGCGCCGGAATGCAAGGGCGGGGGAAACTAGAGATCCCCGATAAAACCTGCCGACCAGCGGAATTTTAGCGTGGTCGAATATTTTATTCCGTGTTGCTTTCTTTTTGTCGCGAAGATCTGTAAGATGATATTGTTTTTCTCATTTTCCTTCCAGTCGTTTCTGCTTGAACGTTTTGTGAAAACAATCTTATTTGCTACTTTTAGTATAGGTTTGACCTTTCGGATAAGAGGGCCCTAGTTAGGCTTCTAGATATCGAATTGTACGGCGTTTCCAACAAATTAAAAAAAATCTATACTTCTTGATCTCTTTTTATTCCTTTGCGTAAATTTGCGGGGCGATGATGGAATTTTCAAAATCTGATATCTTTAATTTTATTAAAGGTGGACTTGTTTGTCATATTTATGTGTGTTTCCTCGTATCCTTCCCATTTATTATTTTCGTGGCGGTGATTTTCCAATTGATGGGGGAGGAAGATGGTCGCCATTATGGACTTTATTGCCGTCACTTTTGTTGTAACTAACCCATGCGAGTTTTTATAAAAACCTAATTGCTGTATTATTGGCTTACCACATAATAAACTACCACACGTAGGACAACTGAATAGTGGAAAGACGCCTAAACATTCCACTCACGTGTTATTTGCATTTACTTTTTTAGATTTATCATCTTCGAATAGACTAATACTAATATCTTCTTTGATATTTGATAGTTTCCGATAGTTACAATTTTTCGAGGGCGTAAAACAACCCTAAATAATATTGCTAATAGTTGCACATATATTTTCTAACAAATTTTTACCTGTGTAACCGCTTTCCTTGCGTTTCAACACACTCGGGTAGTATGCCCTAGGTTTAGTTAATATTGTTTGATAGCACGGAACAGTGCTTTCCGAGACAGCACGCGGATGGCAGTTGTAGGAAACCGGAGAGCCTTGAGAACACGTCGCAAATGGTAAGCGTGACGGGCGTATTTACTTTAAACGACAGTCGCCGGCTCTTTGTCTGAGGTGGTGACCTGTCTTCCTGCGCAAGCATTGTCCATTGTGTTCAGGAAGCGTGTCACGAAGCCAAGCCGTCCCTCTTCTATTTATGTCTTTACCATTACACTAGTTGCTCTTCTCCAAGAGAACAATCCAGCCCGTCGTGTATTCAGCTATTGCCAAGATTACGATTTCACGTTTCACGTAACACACAAGTACACAGTTACACAATTGAAAACTTAAGTATTTTACTTCGTGTTTTGACTTAATGGACGCGGTTACAGTGGAGCTCGTCAAATAAAACTGTCACTGTCGGTCGAGCGCTCTTGGCTTGGATTTCGAAACGTTGAAACTGATGAGGGGCAGTCATGTGAAAACTGGTTACACGCCAAAAAGCGTCATTAAACATTTGTTACCTGTAAAAGTCGAGCCCATTGCTTCTAAATCCTTCACTAAACTATTAAATTTATTAGTGTTCCTGTAGTGACGTTGTACACTTCAAGGTCGGCAGTCTTTTGCGGAAAAAAAAGGTTTAGAGATTGCATTCTTCCTTTCGAAAACATTACTCAGCGAAGATGACATCTGAAATGCTGTCTTCGTATCTCTCACGTAGTCAATGTGCCTGTCGGTATAACACAGTTATTAAATTTCTTGCCTTTAGATATACTTCATTGTCCGTCTCCAAATCCGTGCCCCCTTTACTTTTCCACGCCTCATCTTCTACTATCCACTTAAGTCCTTTTCGTCCAATAAAGCCAGTACACGGAATTTCCAATTCTTAAAATTGGTGGCTGTTAACTATTGAAAAGGAGAAACACACTTACTTGCCGCCATGCCGTGGTTTGTTATTACGTTAATGCCACTGGGAGATATGACGATAAATAATTTATCCCACTGGGAGAAATGTGGGTAATTCATTTATCCCACTGAGAGATATAATGGTAAATCCCATCCAAAACTTGTAGGCAGCCGACGGAACCACATCTTTACCCAGCCACTCACGTCCTCGTACGAACCAAACAGATGTCCACGAATGTCTCTTCAGCTCTCCAGAAATGTGGAAACTGCACGGAGACATGGGCTGTAGGGAGGATGTTGAAAAAAACAGATCCCAAACAAAATCGCTGAAGCGTGTTCCTTGTACACCAACTTGGCAGTGTGTCGGCGGGCCTTATCGTGAAGGATAGAATTCCATGGCGTTTTGACCTTCTGCAGTGTCCTATAGTGATGTGTCGAAGAATAAACTTATGACTTTCCCGGAAATTGTGTGTACGGCTTTAGATTATTCGGCGGTAGAGAATTCGTGTTTCCACTGTTGGCTCTGCCGTTTGCTCGCGGGTTCAAAATGGTGGCACCACGTTTCGTCCCCGGTGACGTTATGGGTGAGAAAAGTTTACTCTTCCTCGTGGTATCGTTGCAGGTCACCCAGAGATGCAACCATTTTGTGGGAATTTAGTTCCTCTGTCAGGTAACTGGAACCCACTGCGTGCAAATTTTTTGGTAGTTACTACGGGTGGTTTCTGATAGTGGCGTGTTATGGAATCATGACTTCTCCTCATCAAGAGACGAATTTCTTCCCGGATAAGACCACCCGCCTGAGCAAAAACAGCAGCAGTAAAGGGACTATGGGCCTGTCCTGGGCGAGCGTAGTCATGCAGTGACACACATCCCTCTCGATATTTCCTATGACGTTGCAGCACACGTGAACGTGCTGTGTTCGCCGTACTCGGCAGACGTGCAGCCATTAATTTATCGCACTCGCAGTCAAAAAGCGAACCGTACATCTGTTCTTTACTTGCCTCAATTTCTTATGTTGGGTGAACACAATCACTCACATTACTTCAAACTTAATAAACAAACGACTGATTAGTCAGTGCAAGGTGTGGCTGTACTTACTGGGTCCCAAACAGATGTCTGTACTATCACACCCCAGTTTTACCAATTGTTGCGCCATTGGATCCATGGACGGTGACTTGTTTTCATTCGATTACTCCTAATAAATTAAGCGAAGCAGCCATTAGTAGTAGGATTTGGAGGACTTTGGGACAAGGGCGTCGGAGCCGGCCGGCCGCCATATTTCTGTCGCCCGTCCGCCATATTTGATTCATGACCTTGATATTTGACCCTTGACCTTAACCCTGGTGACCTCTGACCCCAAAACTCCAGAAAAAATGCTAGAAAATTATTTAAAACATTCATTACGAAAATGTTATCAAAATCGTTAAAAAAAATTTCAGAACAACTTAGTTTTAAAAATTATTTAAAAATTGATTAAAATCATTAAAATCATTAAAATCATTATAAAGCAATTGAAAAATTATTTTCCCCTTGGCAGCCATTTTCCATAACAATTTCTCTTTTCCCTTAAAATTTGTTATTTTTTCCGTAAATAATAAAAAAAATCCCAAAAAATTGATATAAAAACCTTGTTAAAAGTTTATTTGAAAAAAATTTACATTTCTGGAGGTTCCCCCAGCGTCACCAATTACGCGCCTCTGTTCGACTCCAGTAGATGACTGACTCCCTCACCCCCATCCCCTCCACCGTTCTATCGTATGCCGCCATATGTTTTTTCGTACATATCTGTTTATATGATACTGGAGGCGGCCATATTTGTTTTTTCGTTCGTCATTTGTATATGTCACAGGAGGCTACCATGTTGTAAGGCAGCCATATTGCTATGTGCAGTCCTCCATGTTTGTTTTTTATTGTCATTTGTTTTAGTTTGTCTCATCATTCGATTACCATATTAGATTTCATGTTTACATCACCTATCTAAGACCAGATGACAGCCATATTTGTTTGTGTGTTTAAAGTATAGGTTGAGCTGATTACCCCCGCCAATGTTTTTCATTGGCTAATCAGTATTTAGTCGCCAAGCCTCCACCACATTCGTTCCATCCCCTCCATGTTAGATTATATTTTTCAACACATCGCTAGCATCGATTATGCCGTCTGCCTGTACGAAATGGTGACCTTGACCATTCCTGCGAAGTATTTAAATTGTCATATTTTTTTTTGTTTTTAAATACGAGTATTTTTATATAAATATTTGTATGTAAAATAAATGGCAGAAGGCTCCCCATCTTTTTATCCAATTCGGTTTTTTTTTTACCCTGAAAGCTCCATTTTCCCTCGAAATCATCCCGTTTTTCTGAGACAGGCTACATGCTCTGGAGCCTCGGAGCCGTGACCTTTGACCTCAGACATTACTCGCCGCCATATTGTTTTGGCCACCATCTTGAAATACCTTCTTGTCCTCTGTCTTGTTTCCGACCGCTATCTTGAATCGTCATCTTGGAATGCATTTTTTCGTGCTCTGTTATTCTCGTGCTCTTACATTCCATTTTAGTTACCTTCGCTCCATCCCGTCATCTTTGATTTCATTTGTCTAAGCCACCAGACGAGCTGCTGGCAACACCTTTCTTTCATGCTCTGTAATTCCGTCATCACCATATTTTTTCCCAATTACTTAATGATCTGTAATTCCATGTCCATAATCTTGAATTTAATTTTCTCATGCTGTTATTCCACCTAGATGTCCACCATCTTGGATTATGTTACTATCACCATCTTACATAACATTTTCATGTTCCCAATTATTCGCTAACATTCCAATTAGTTGCTTTTGCTCCGCCCCACTATCATGAGATTTCATTTGTCTAAGCTAGCCTAAGCCACCGGGCAAGTTGTCAACAGCCTTTACTTCATTCACTGTCATTCTACCTTGGTCACCTTCGCCCCACCCCACCATCTTGGATTTCATGTTCTTCTTAGTAATCTTTCATTATCTATCATTCCTTCCAGATTTAGTCACCACAATTTAGTAATCTGTTATTTACTCGGTCTCCTCGAACCAGCATCGTACATTATATTCATTCTCTGTCATTCCATATCGATTAAGTCGCCTGCTGGTTATTCATTCTGTCGCTTGTGCTCCACCCCGTTTACTCACATATATTAGACTCCACCAACTTGGATTATATCACAGCCATTTAGCATTATACCTTTAACAATCTAAATCTTCAATTTAGTTTTTCATTTGTTTTTACTATAAAAATAACTGTGGTGTATTATAAGCTAGTCGTGTAGAAATTATGCAAGACCTCTCTTCACCATGTACTACACCGAAGCAGGTCCGGACAGGCCTCCCTCCAAGTTTGAGTCAAATTTCTACCCCTTCAATATTTATACTTCAAAGCCTGCTGCATTCATTCTGCTGTGAATGTATTACAATATTAATCCACTCTCATTTCTCAGTGCATTTAATTTCAACATAGACCTTTGCCATATCATTGATTGTGTGCGTCCTGTGATAGTACTTAAATATTTGATGTGTAAACCTAACTTTAAATTAATATATGCTATCCACATCATTTAATTTATTTATTATCATGCACACTGCAGTATTGACATTTAATGGCGACCCTTAAATCCAAGGATTTCATATTCCCCATATTAGGAATGTAGACAGGGTACAACACTGACGGAAATAACATTTTTGTTTATTCATTGAATATATATACACATAGGACTACAAATATAAACAGAATCCTTACATTCTCCATACCATTCATGTAGTGTCTCCAGTAACATGTTCACTTTTCACATGACTAATATAATCTGCTAATTTGCAACTGGAGACAGTAGCAAGCTTCCAGCCAGAGCCCTCGACCATATATTCTTTATTGCAAAGTTTTCTTTTCAAGGTCTCTATAACCTCTGGAATGATGTAAACATTGTACAATGCTTGATTCGCAGTCTTGAATGCTCTGCGACTGAGTTCTTCATTCAAAGGTTGAGGCTTTTCGTAGGTAAGCTCCAGCCAAACATTCTGTTTTATGGGACCTTCTTCAACTTCTTCTGTTTGATTTATTATCCTTTGCTTAATATGGTCCAGGTACGTGCATATGTCTCTCGTACCTACAAACTTATTTACATTCTCGTGATATTTTTAAGTACCCCTCAATGGTGGTTGTTTCAGGTAGAATCATTATCGACGTGGTTTCACCAACAGCTAGTACAGGTAGTTTCTCAGCTGCTGAAACTCGGCCTTTACAGTTCTTGTATTGTCCTTTCAGCAGATCGCCGTGTTCGAACTGACGCTCGCACTCGATGCATAGCGCAGGGAGGCCCCTTCACACGAGTAGTTCCCTCATGCTTCCTTGCACCATGGCTGTAGGCAAGTATCTAGTCACATTATCAGCGAAGAACCCTTGGCGAAGTCGTCGATGGCAGCAATGCTGTAGCTGTAGCTGTCCTACCCCAAGAAGTCGATGGTGGAGTTGCCGTAAGGGCCCAATCTGAAGAAGCCGACAGCACCGTGCCGACCCCAGGCATTGATGGAACAGCAACCTTTGGCTCTATGCTGCACTCCAGTTGCTTACACGAGCTGACACGAGGTGTCTTTCATGACCGCCACTGGCATACTAAGCCTCCTAACTGGAACCCAAGCTGCTTGTATACCTGCATGCAGGCACCATACCATTAAATGTACCAAACAACTATACAGTCCAGACCAACCCGCAACACAAACATTCCTATCATCCATTAAACCACTGATACCAAAACACCCAATGTACCAAACATCCATCAAATCTTGTATAACCCAAGAAAAACTTACCATATCGTCTAACTCACCATCCGCACCGTCCACCATATCTCAAGTGTATCCTGCTCTGCCAGTCGGCTTTATACATAATATACAAGTCACCATATCACACAACAATACAAAAAGAAATACACCACCCATACCAAGCAAGCATACAATCCATACAATAAAATCGCAACACAAACTTCCTCCCACACCGATTGACACCAGTCAAAGACAACGACCGTCCACACCAACCACTGTAACTCAAGCATGCCGTGAACTTCAGCAATATTCCTGCAGTGTGTAATTTAGGCAGACCTGGAAAAATTCACACACTGAACGAATGTAAACGCAGAACTCCGTTCCTAGGAAGTTTTTTTTTCCCCCCACAAGTTAAGACTTCGGTGCTGGCTTGCTCGACTAAAATAGGAACATCTGGCAACAAGAAACACAAAAATGTGCAGACATAGAATTGTCGTTCATCTGCAAGCAGCAGTGGAAGTGAAATTAGTTGGTCGCCGTTATTAGTACAGTGAAGTCATTTCACATTGCAATGCCGGTTGGAATATGTTATCTGCAATTTTTGTATTAGTGTTTTATTTGATATAGAATGTATCTTTTCGCCAAGACAGTGTTGCAGCCGACATTGATAAAGGCGAGACAAGACCGCGTGGCGTTACGAACAGTCCGAATTTTGCGGTCAGGTAATATATCTTGTGTTTACTTTACGGATTCCGGGGGATTTGTTTTAGTTTTCATCAGTATATAATTCAGAATGTGAAACTCGTATTCATCAGTAGGAAAACCGAGAAACAGCTTATAGGCCGTTAACTGTAGAATGAGAGCTTTTGAAAGCCCCTGCTTTTTATCTACTTGTATGCACATCGTGTATTCTCCCATCATATGTATAATGTGCCTAGTAACTTTATTAATGCGTCGGCCAAGCGAAACTGAAATTATTAGAAAATTAAATGTTTCAAAAATTGGTTAATTCCTATATTTATAAGCATTAAAAAAACAGAACGATATGAAGCCATGTCAGTATTCGTAGATATTTACCTAACACATTAAATTTAACGTTAAGGCATAGAACTAGGATTCTTTTCCTGTGTTGTTACCAACTTAATTGGGCGCATGCCACTCAATGTCCCCTTTGAAATACGTGCAGGTAGGGGCCCAGCTACAGTTCTCACATGTTGATTTAGATAGCGCTTAGTTAAGGGGACCATTTTAGCTGCCCGTCCCAGGTCAAGAAGCCAGGGAGCGATACGGGCGACAGTTACACGCACGCCTAGCGCCTCTTCGCTCGTACGCGCAAGGCGCGCAGTGTTTCCGTCGAAACGCTCTACTGTGTAAATTAGATCTATGATAGTAGGGTTTTATTAAACGCGATGAAAGACCACAGATTAAACTAAGTCCGTATCTTTGTACTTTTTTTCTTGCCGCTTAAGGAAACCGCATAGGTAAGTTTTACAAATGCGATATTTGACCATTTCCACGAGTTTTTTTTCCGCCTCGAGAATACACTTAATATGACAAAAGTAAATAAAATAGAGCCATAGATAATAGTTTTTAAAATCTTTTCTGACGAAAAGTCATATTTCCAGAACTTTTTAATTTACTGAAATACGCGTTCACGCGCAAACAAAGATTTCACAGAAAACGTTTCAGTACATAGGACTCTTTAACTGTACACGAAGAATGTGTGTGTAGAAAAGAAAGGGTGATTGAAGTGGCTGGGCAGGTCTGTAAGGAGGTTATCTGCAGTATACATCCTACACGTGTGTGTGTGTGTGTGTGTGTGTGTTCATTCCTGTTTTCCACTGTTTTTATTGAGAAGGCGGGCACGTGCAGCTGAGTTCTCTCCATGAATATTATTTTTTCCTCTTAGTGTGTGTGTGTATCACATCTATCAACGTCGTGGCGTTAACTCATACACGGAAGTTGACGCCTTAGTAGAATCGCTGTCAACTCTACGTCAGTGTACGTTATCTGCGAGACCACGACGTAAACAATATTTATCCGTGGTTTTTTCTACATCGGCGCGGTTATTTGGGGCGACTTTGCACCGGCGGGGCGGGGTTAACCCTGCTAATTTGTTTCTAATGAGGTCACGAATATTCCTATCGGACAACCGGATTATTTATGGCTAAAGTTGTTTACTATCAATAATAAATTAAGACGGAAACTGTATAGTCTTCGTTAAAAAAAAAAAAAAAAAAAATCGTGCGTAAAATGTTAGCCGTAATTGTTACGCAGTTACGCCAAATGACTGTAGTTGACTATAATATTTTTTTGGACGACTGTCGAGAACTTGTAACGCTGCATGGTAATTTTGTGATTGATATCTGTTTGTAATATTTGCCTTCTACCTCTCATTAGTAGCGTATCCTTTCTTCCATTTTTAAGGAAACCGTAATGGCACCCGGCATTTTTTTTTAATGGAAAGTATTATCGTGGCCTACTTACATTTACATGGTTTGTTTGTTAAATTTCTGTAGGAGAAAAAAAAAAGAATCTTGATGCGCGTAGACCTGCCATTATCCTTAACGCAACAAACGTATTTATTTAATTTGTTAGATTATCTATTTTTATAGCGATTATTAGTTACTTTTTATAACGCCGGCAGGGTGACTCGGTATAGCGAGAATGCTCAGCTCAGCTGTGACGAGGACAGAAGAGCCCTATCACATTCTGAAGGAACTGCTCAGGCCAGTATTCTGCCACGATAGACAGTCCGTGGCTTCCCCTGCTGGCTTTCACAATTCTTGCAGCACCAAACTTTCACCAGCTGGCAGACGGTACAGCCTCTTTAACACTTCCCAACACCTAGTGTTCCCGACGCCAGATTGGTAATATGCTACTCACGTTAAAGTGAGCGCCCTCTCATTTGGAATAATGGCCAATAAATATTTCATTTTAGCACTAGACCTCAACTTCAGGGTGCGGTGGAATAGATACACATTGTTTATTACTTAAATGGTATTATTTATTTAGAAATGTTGTTAGAATATAAGATAAACAAGTAACTAGGGCCTCGAAAGTGCTGACTTTACCGTGAATTGCAGTTTTCGAGACACGGAAAGTAACATTCCCTAGATCTGCCATTGAAAAAAAAGGTTGGTTCGAGCCGACAAAATGCATGTTTGTGTCTACGGCAAAACAAGTATTCAGCTTTAATATTTGTTTGGCTGTATACCCTTAAACAAAATTACAAGAAATTCGTTGCAAACTAATTGCTAAGATCATTTTAGCAAATTTTACACCACACCGCAGTTGATCATTTAATGTTACGTTTAATAAATCCAAAGCTGTAGATGTTAAGATTATAAGAAACACCAAGCTACACAGTTTTATATGTTCCGCACGGCAGTGTGTGGTAAATATACAATACATCACGTGTTAATATTTGGCCACTTCCAAAAAAAAAATGTTTGGACGTGTCTAGAATATTTTTAGTGTACATATGAACAAATATTTTGTCGACTCTGCGAACTTAAGGCCTGCCGAGTGCAGGAATTTATTCTGTATGAAGGCGGTGGATAATTCAGGCTGCACCGGAATAGTAGACATTTCCAAGCTTCGACGCCGATGATAGTGCAGATTTGGGTCACTCTGTGGCGAAGTCGTTAAAGATTTTATCCAGAAATGAATTATCAGTTGGGGTTTGTAAAATTTCGCAGGTTTGACGACCTGTAAACTAGACTCCACGACTGTTTGTTCGTTGGTTTTTGGCCCAGCACTACAACCGTAAGATTACGACCTGTGGGGAACTCTGAAAAAGACTGTGTATACCACAAAGCCACTGGATATCACGAAAGACGCGAATCCACTCCCATTGAAAACATACACCGCTACTGTTCGTCGTTCTGTTCTCCAGTGTTGCAGACGTCTTGGTGCTGATCGCGGACATTTTGAAAATTTGTAACTTAAATTCGCACGCATACCATTTTGTCCTTACAGCGTCAAATCATAACCAGTCGAATCATGTTGTCTACAGTATTCTGCATTGGCATAATATGCCAAGAACATTGAATATAAATAGTACTGTTCAAAGAGCGAAGTATTTGAGTTTATGTGCGTTTTTTGCATGTATAGGCTGTTCACGATAAAGTGAGCCCTCTGAGGGTCTAGTTACTGTCGCCTTTCAGCCAATTTATTTCGGCTATGGCAGTGGTGTCCAACCTTTTTGTTCAAAGGGCCCCCAACTCTCAATGTGGACTTGTCCGCGGGCCGCAAGTTTAAAAATCATAACCTCAAATACATAGTTTGAAAAAAAAAAATACAAATGATCTAGTTTTATTAATAAAACACTACTCAATCACATTCGAAATACTAATTACAGAAAATATCCGCAGGGAAAGGAATTAGGCTTAAAATTTAGAATTTTTTACACAGATCTCTAAAATAAAATGTTACCATCCGTGATTCGCGATCTTGATGTGCACTTAACTTTGCTTCATCCCAGAAAAGACTTGCTCACACAAATATGTGCCACCAAGTAATGAAATCACTAAAATTGCATGTTTGTGAATTCTAGGATAAGTTTTCTGCGAGACGTATTTCTGGTAGAAATCCAACAAATAAAAGTTGTTAAACTTTCAAGTCTGACGCACACTGAAGATCAACACACTCCATTTGCAGGTCCTCTGGAACGTCATCGATACTAATGGAGAATGGACACGACTAGAGGTTGAAACATGCAGTATTCTTCTTGAAGTCTTGGAATCTGGTATAGAATTGTTCAATAACTTCCCATATCATTCTGGCATATTTTTGAGAGTCGAAAACAGTGTGATTCTGCAGAGCTGGGAAGTGTGCAAAGTTATTTTTTCTTATCTGTGATTCCCAAAAACGCAATTTTGTTCCAGAGGACTTGAGGTGATCAAACATAGAATTTATCAACTGATCTTTATCGTAGAGGCGTAGATTCAGTTCGTCCATGCGGGTAATGTCCACTAGAAATGCAAATTCACACATCCATTCATCATCATTGAATTCCGCCACTGGTTTACCATTTCGTCGTTTAACTCGAACACGCGTTTCAGCATTTTCCCACGACTGAGCCATAGGACCTTAGATTTTGCAGATGCGGTTTACTATTCTGTCTCCAAGCTGTCCGCGAAGTCTTGAAAACTGCCTGTGGTACAAACCTTTAGTACGGAAGGGACTGGTTTGGAAGGGTTTGGGGACTTCCCGGTCACCTGTCGTGTTTCTCGCTGCTACTCAAGGTCGCGCCGGCCCTATGCGGGGTAAACACTCAATGGGCCAGGTGGATTGTTTCCAGCCAACACTTGCTACACACCACTCGCCTGACAGCAAAAATAATTCCTGTGAAATTATGTTTACTTTTGAAATACAAAATTTTTTTTTTCATACATAACGAAGCCCGCGCGGGCCGCATTACACGACACGGCGTGCCTCATGCGGCCCGCGGGTTGGACATCCCTGGGCTATGGTTACTTGTCCACGAACAACCTCCACGAAGCTGGCGTGTCCTCTACCACTCATTTCGTGTTTGGTTTTAAACGAGCCGTAGCCACGGATGGACCAAGAGACCAAGAGCTCGTGTATGCTTTGCCCAGGGGACGTCCCAAGATGTCCGGGTTCCCCCCCCTCTACACGGACTCCGGACCCTGCGTGCTGCCCCCCCCCCCCCTGGTTATCGTAGATATCGCGGCGTCTCGAGTGTTACGGGGACCCCTCCCGTCCAGCACTCGTTTCGGCACTGACCTCTCGAGTGGCGTTACCGCTGTAGGTCGCAGTCTCACACAGGGCGCAGACTACTGCGCCTGGCTTCCCGAACGAACACTCGGATCTTTCCTGGAAGATTACTAGGAACAGGGCTTCTATATCTCTTGAACGACGCTCGCACTCCGGAAGATCCCACTAGGAGGGATGATAAAGAGGGGAGTCAAGTAAACAAGACATCGTGTGTTAAGGTCCCCGCCTGGTGGGAGGTTTTTTTGTGCGAGGCACAAAGTCGAAGAAGCGACAAGGGTGACGCCGTACACTGAGAGAAAATCGAACAAAATATTTGTTTGTATAGGGCCAAATACGTATTTAGTTGCCGTAACTAAATATATTGTTTAGCGAACAAAATTACTTTTGTTCGTCTAGTAAAATATATGTTTGAATAAACAAAACCGCTGCGCTGGGCCGAAAAAAAATAATTAGACTGTCAACTAAATATTTTGTTGAATAAACTGTAAATATTTGTTTGGCCACTCATCTCATTTGACTGCCTTCGTACGGAAACACAGCTCGAGAGTTTTTGTTTGTATTTTTTGTTACAATTAGGATAGTAACCGTGTTTGTCAGTGCATCTATTGATGCTTAACAATCGTATAAACTACATTAATAAGACAATGCACAAGAAACTGACAAGCAAACTGTAAAATTTGAAATTGTTGTTTACACATATTGTACAATATCTTAGTATATCTATTTCAGTGCTTTCCGGCATCATCAGTTGTCTCATTAGCTGAGATTACTAAGGCGTAGCGCATGGACGCAGGTGATCTACGTTCGAAACACAGTCGAACTCTAAACATTTTAGGCCGATATAAAGAAATTTTAAAAGTACATGTAGCCAAACAAATCTTTGGTTGCGCCAACTAAATCTTACAATTTGGGGCAAGCAAATGAGAACAACAAAATTATTTGGTTTCAGGAACAAAATACCTCATTGTCCCTGTACGAACAAATCGTTTGGTTGCGCCAAACAAATCTTGTTTTTGATTCAAGACCTTTCTCTCGGTGTAGGGCGCTCGTATTGCGGCGTGCATGGCCTCCACGCCCAAGGCGTGCTGTGATTTCGTGCACCCATCAACGGTGGAGCTCTAAGCGACGCTATTTTATTGGCACGAAGGCGGCCGTATAGTGTGTTGTGTGCGCGCAGTTTCTTTGCATTATTCTGAACCGAACCCTTGTGGAAAAATCATCCCATGTATGGCGTGTTTGGCTGTTACCTAAATACTTCTGTTAACATAAGCATTTAACTTTTACTTTTTAACCTATAGATTATACTTGATTTATGAACCCACCGAACAATGGTATCGCAGGCTCGATTCCCATGCGTCTCCAACCAACGGACCTCTTTGTCGGAGCCTGTTCCATTCAAGTATGAAACCGTAAGAATAATGGTTTAAATACTTGTGAAAATTAATTTACGCCATAAAAAGTGGCATTGTTGTAAAATACTTAATCTATACAACTAAATAAAATAGAAGTGCCTGTCTGTGATTTTCGAATTTACCACTTTAAATTATTTCTTCATATAGTATCATTGATTACTAAGCCATATCTAATGTTGATTTTTTTTCGTGTGTCCGACCGGATTTAACTCAAAAACCACTAAACGTATTGACATAAAATTTACACAGTATATATACTATATATAATATATCATATAATAATCCCAGGACCAACGTAGTCTTTGTTTCATCGAGATATCTCAAACGGTTCTGAAAATATGATCAGGGATGTACATAGGTACTGGATTAAGCTTTTCTTAGGATTACAGCATAAAATAAAACATTGTTAAAAAAAGTTCTGTTATTTCTTCTTTCTTTTTTTGTCTATGGACTGCCCTCCTTTCCTTTCCAAGAGCGATTCCAAATCCTAATGTCATGGCGCACGAAGTAGCACAGGAAAGCTAGTATTTAATAATTAAAATACGTGTATCAATAAATTATGAAGTAAAAAACTTATTTCGATGGTCACCTATTTCGCGTGTCACTCTTAAATTTACAGTGGTTAGCTAGTCGAACAATTTTATATTCATACACCACTATAAAGTTTGGAAACTTTTTGTTACGTGTGTACTAAATTTTTTTTAACGCGGCGTGCCTCCTTGACAGTAGATAATCGGTAGCAATGGCGACAGAGCTCGCCATGTACTATTTACTGCAAGAGTCGAGCCGCACTGCAGATAGACGCCACCGTCGGTCCGCGGGCCACACTTTGCCGAATCAATGGCCTAGATAAGCTCGTTCTGTCATCAGTTATCGTCATTTGACTTTCGTTTAGGAGGTCGCGTTTTCGATTCCATTCGAGTGCGTCGAATCCTGTTTTCCCCTTATCCATCATGGGGAAGTAGTGGCGCAGTTACTGAAAGGCGGGTTTACCATGGTCAACTGAGTACTTTTGGGGGCCTTGTTACTTTTATATTCAGCCATTATTTTTCCTTTAACCACCCTTCTAAATAAATATTGCTATGCAAGTAATAATCACAATGTGTGTGTGTGTGTGTGTGTTCCACCACACTCGGAAGTAAATGTCTAAGGTTAAAATAAATAGATATTGATCGGCTATTCTTCCAAATCAGAGGGCTTTCAAAAGTGCTCACTTTACCATGAATATCCCATACCTATGACTTAGGAGGTGGTTGCATAGAGCTATTTTAGGGGACTTTAACCAGCGACCGTATCATTTTACTGGTGAAAACTCTAGTATCGAAGTTCAATACAGACTGCTGTCGTACTACCGCTCGTGTCGGGTCCCATGTTTTAAGATACAGTCAGTGGCGTACCCGGGGAGTGGGCATTTGGGGCAAGTGCCACTCCCAGAGAAAAAGGCTTTCGAACGTATGTACCACTGCCAATAAGAATAATCTGAAAGTAATCTACTTAATTTATGATATTTAAAGTCATAGAAAATTAAAGAGGAATGACATGTGTGGTCGTATTAGAAGCAAAGAACCATTCGAATGCTGAATACTTTTTACTATAGGCTATCCATGGCGAAGTGAGCACTTTTTGAAGCCCTCTTGCATGGAATAATAGTCGATAAATAAATTATATTGTAGCCTTAGACGTTATCTTAAGAGTTCGGTGAAATGTATACCAGAGTTTGTTACCTAAATGGCAATATTTATTTTAAAAAGCGGAAAAAAGTAACTACGGACTCGAAAGTGCTCAGTTTACCGTGAACAGCCTATAACTATGGCAGAGAAATGCACGAGGAGTGCTCGCCACTTGGGTGAAAGCTTAGGACACTATACTACATCTTCAGTAGAATTTGAAAGGGAACAGCTACAAGATAAGACAAATCGATCTGTAAGTGGTTATACTTTCCAACTTAAATTATAATTTTTTTAAATGTAGTATTTTCAATAAATATTTCGCTAAGAATTTTTTTAACACGTTAAAAAATATCTTGTGCCTCTTCCAAACCAAAATCCCTGGTCCAAAAGCCGCTGTTAACGATGTCGAAAAACTCCCAAATTTTATTAAATGTATGATAATCTTGAAGGTACCATCCTATCCTCATAAAATCTTTTCTTAACTAAACTCATGGGGAATAAGGTAATCCGCCAGAAAACTCGTATGTAAAACATGCTACAACGCATTTCAAACATAGGCCGGCCACCGGCCTACGAATGACCTAGTTAGCGCGATAGATTGCGCGGAACAACTTTTCTTCAATATTCGCTGTCGATATGATAATTTTTAATGGCAACTAATGAACGCTGGCGTTTAGCCTGCTTCATTTGCATTCTGTTGATAACTAATCACGTTATCTCGCATAACGTAACCAGCATTTATTCACCTTCTTTAAGGCTGTAATTTTCAGTCAGTGGCCCTTCTTTACTATGGATTAAATTCACAAATATAATCGCGAACATCGTTACACATGTGTCCAATATTTTTGATAATTGCTTATATAACTGTAAATAGCGTTTTCCCGCCAGTAGATAAGCTACTGCTGTGCGCTCTAATGGACTATAAGACGATAGCCACGTAGACAAATATGGCTGTGCTACCACCATTATATATATATATATATATATATATAAATATTTTAAACGAAGTGCGATTGGTGAAACATCTCGACGTTTTGTAAAGATTTGAAAATCTGCAAAACCTTTATTTATGGTTTCTGCGATAAGAATTTGCTTTCCTTATTAGAGAGTCGGGAGCCCGGATTGTTTTATTTGTCCCGTCTCAGAAAATATTGGAGATCTCCCTGCGCCAGTTGGTCTATTTTGCGCTGTCTTCACACCTTTTCAATTGAACCCTTGGAAATTCACCCCATGTATGGTATGACGTGTTTAGTCGTTTACTAAACATGCCGTGTATCACAAGCGTTTTATACACGTGTCAACATAAAATGGCTTTTTTTTTTTGTTAACTTGAATTATTTGTATTTTATTTATAAATTATAATGCTTAATGTATGAATCATATGATTAAAAGTAGTGAGAAAAAGTGTGTTGCTAACGCCTAGAAAGAAATAGTTCTCATTCCAGATACTATTACAACTGAGTGTCCACGAATGCGGTACGCTGTCTTCTATTGTGCGACTATGCTCTCATTCTGGAGGAAGTGTGCTGTGTCTGTGCGATGCCATTGTCCCATCTGCAGAGTGATAGTTTGTTTTCATTATTGTAAATATGGAATGTTAGATTTTTAAATTTGTGTGTTTGAGGGAAATCGTTTCAACAACATAGTTTTCGCTTCGATGAACCGTGAGTAAAAATAATGTCTACCAATTTTTATGCCCCCCCCCCCCCCACCCCCCATATTTTGTTCGGTTCGTGTTTGGTATACGCTGTTCACTGTGAAATGAGCACTTTTGAAAGCCCTGCTCAAGATCTACTTGCATGCACGTTGTGCATTCTTCCGCCTTATGTAAAATTAACATTTCCATGTGCCTCATCACTTTATTCATGCGTCGGTCAAGTGAAGCTATGAAGTAAATATTTAAAAAATCTGCTTATTTTTACACTTCAATACATTAAAAAAACAGAAAGCGCAAGAAATAATTTTAAGTTATCACAAATGGTTATCTAACACTTTGACTTTCAAATACGGAACTACTTTCCATCCATAATTATCAACTTTACTTGGCGCATGTCACTTAGTGTTCCCATTAAAATATATGCAGTTAGAGACAGTGATTTTTTTTTTTCTAAGGTTGATTTCAGAAGTGCTCTCTTTATCGTGAACAGCCTTTAAATAATTATTTGATCCGTGCTCGTGTTTTCATTTTGCACTTGTATACCTTTGATGGTCTATGGGGATGTATGTAAATGCAAAATATTTATTATATTTTAAATGTGTGACAAAGTGGAGCACATGCGACTAAACCTTGTAATTGTCAATAGAAATGATTTGTTGCTTAAAACCTATACAGGCCGTACACGTAAATTTTTTTCTACAGTACAAAAGACGTATGAAAAAATATCAAATAATGGTTATCATGATTCAATTTTTCTGGTTCATGTTCGTAAATACTCATAATATGGTTCATGTTTTTTTTTTCATTTCGCACTTGTATGCTTTTGATTGTCTCTATCGGGGTATGCACATACGCAAAATATTTATTTACATGAAGCAAATGATTTGTTGACAAGCTATTCGATGCTAATTATCTTAACAGACATACATTTCCTCCTCCCCAGGCATAGGCCTACTTTACACTTGAAAAGCAAATTTTGTATATGCTACAGAAGACCCGAAAAAGAATTACTGAAATTAAAATAAGAGCGTTAATAAGAACTGCGATGGGTGGGGGGGGGGGCGGGGGGGGGGGGGATCGCGAGTGCGTTATTTAGACTCGGCCGTTTCTTCCGTGTCAGCATGCAGTACGGTGGTCCATCCACATATAGTACTGCAACACACTTCGATATTGCAAATGTTATGATGATACCCTTGATTTAATGTAAATTTAACTAATGTTTTGTGTGTGCAACGTTTTGCATAGATTATGCATGTAAGTGTGTTAATTTTGACAGTTGTACTACCCTGTAGGGTGTAATATTGTTACATTTATTCATGAGTTTTTGTCTATGCCAGCGAATGTGTTTTGTTAATTTAATAGTCTTTATGTTTTCAAATCATGCTACACTAGTCGGTGAAAAAAGATTTTTTTTTAATTTGGGACAATCGGTAAAATAGGTCCATACAAAATTCATTCTAAAAGTGACCTCGACGATCAGGGGCTCCGGGATTACTCAACATTTATGTCTGTAAACTTGTCAATTTGGAATAATTTGAATTAACTACGCATTAAAAGAAGAAAAGTTAATCAAAATTTGATAAACTGACCCGTGGGAGAAAATAACTGTACAAGAAATGACGAGCCCGAAGAATATGGTTCCGCCAGTGAAGTCCGGCTGAGATCTACTATAGGACGACGCAGCTTCAGCGACGGCTTTGAGAGGCTCCAGTTCCAGGACCAGCTGACGTCCCCAGCACGAATCCAGGGAACGCTGTCTAGAGTTAGAGGGAGCATCCGCCTACCTCATCGCCGTCCAGCTTTCCAGTCCCGGGTTCGACGCCAGGAGGTCCTTCCTGGTTGCATAGCGACATTGGGACGTCTACCATCTGCTGACTT
Organism: Dryococelus australis; assembly: GCA_029891345.1. Classification (NCBI taxonomy): domain Eukaryota; kingdom Metazoa; phylum Arthropoda; class Insecta; order Phasmatodea; family Phasmatidae; genus Dryococelus; species Dryococelus australis. Next base: position 92,665,942 of record CM057005.1, read on the forward strand.
GCGACTCCAGGAGGACCTCACGCGGCGGAGCTATCATACAGTGTCGTCATCAGATACGTTTTGACATGCACGAACAGCTAAATAATTGTTGACACCATTTTCGTTTAACGCAATATTAGTCCTGGTGTTTTGGCAAATATTCAACGGTAGTCCTTCCGGCTGGTGTAGTGATGGTTTAAACCTTAAATAGTAATTTCGGATAAGTTCATTAATTTAAGCGTTTTAGAGGAGAAAAGAGCAATTTCACTGTATGATATTATTTGGAGATTTGGTCTCACGATAATAACTGATTTGTTCGTAGATTCTGAATTTTACTAAATATGTATTTAACGTAACAGAAATTGGATACCGAGATTATTAATAACTTGTTGTAGTATTAGTTGACATATGGAATTTTAAGGTGTTTTCCAGATCAGTTCATAGTTATTTTGTTTTGTGGTTCTCTTTTGGAATATTTTGAGAAGAGATTCTATTCCCCATAGCATGGGCCATACATACACGTATCTTATCCCACTCATTTCACATGTTTGCGTACTCAAACTGTCTAATAATTGTGTAGCAGTCATAATTGTTGCAGTACGCTCGTACTTTTCCGACGCCCTGCTTCCAGGGTATTCCCCCCGCTTCATGCAAATGAAGCTTAGCCAAGTATATAAAATACACCAAAGGCACAACGCACCGCATGATTGCGCACATAGTTCAATATTTTGCATTAGAACTATTTTTTACGAGGCACTACCAGCACGTCTATTTTCTCCCTGGTTTTGTTCATGTTAATCTTTATATGTAAAATCCATTGTGCGTGACTAAACCGCATCGTCACTTACAAACCGCTGGACAAATTGAGACCATATTCACACCATATGTTATTGAGGTGGCGAGTTAGGTTTTTAGTTATTTTTCATTCCGATAGGTAGCGCTGGAGTCTAACTTCTATATTTATGGGCCTATTTTGCTCATACTTGCAGGAAATGTTTGTTGATCTAAAAGAGAAAAATGAATGCCAGACGTAACAGAAAGGACGCACTGAGAAGGCAAAATAGAACATGAAAGAAGCGGAACAACGTTCGCCGGGAACAGCTAGTTATAAATAAAATAGTTTAATTTATAAGTAAAACATGCTTAAAAGTTCAATTTAACCAACGAAAGAAGTTTAAAATGCACGTGATACATGACATACTTAGGAAGCAACGAAACACGGCATACATAGGTTGATTTTCCAAGGGCTTCATAAAAAAAATTGAAGATACTGTGAATAGACTGTTTCTTATAGAGCTGGGTGGGATAAGAATGTAACTTCAGTCAACCGACCCGTCACACACTCGGTGAGTAATGAAATTTTCTAAAATTATACACATATGCTGAGGGATTTTGAGCGCTTATTACGATATTCGAATAAATAAAGGCATAAAGCGTGTTTTTCTTGCAAATGTGTTAATTTAGCTGCGAGATGGTACAGTGTGAGGTATGTAATTACGTGTGCTGTTGATGTTTTCTGTGTGTAAAGTTTATATCATCATGTTTATTACTATTGTAGACCGCTAACTGTAAAGTGAGCTTTGAAATAAACCTCTGTAGGTTGTTCACGGTAAAATGAGCACTTCTGAAAACCCCCTGCGTATCATATATTTGTATGCACGTTGTGTGTTCTCCCACCTTATGTAAAATAATATTGCCACGGGTCTCATCACTTTATTCATGCGTCGGTCAAGTGAAACTGTGGAATTATTAAGAAAGTAAATACTCCACATGTCTGCTTACGTTTACACTTCGATGCATATAAAAAAAAAACAGAAAACGAAAGAAATAATTTTAAGTTATCGCAAATGGTTACTTAACATTTTTTATTCCAGCCATCCATCGTTACCAACTTAACTGGACGAATGTCACTCAGTGCGTCCATTAAAATATATGCAGGCAGGGGCAGTGACATTTTTTCTAAGGTTCATTTCTAAAGTGCTCACTTTACCGTGAACAGCTTTTAATTATGACTGTCCACGACTACGTACAATAAATATATGCCGCCGTACACACTGGCAGGCGACCTGCCACTTCAGTTGGCAACGAATTTCATTAAATATTTATTAAATTGGCGTTGTATTGCGAGTGATTGTTTAATTTATCGTCAGTGAAGTTAGTGTTTCTTGTCAATAAACATTGGAGTACGAATATGCATGCTAACTCAATTACATTCGTAGCAATTCCGCAGGTTTTCTTGGACATCGCGTGAATAAGGACGTGATCGGGCCCACGTCAGCTCTAATTCCACATACTGTACGGCGAGGATAATACACAACGAGAATAAAAGTAGATCTTTATCAGGCCTTCCAGAAGTGCTCAGTTAACCTTCAACAGCGTATATATATATATATATATATATATATATATATATATATATATATATATATATATATATATATACACACACACACACATACACACATACATACAAACACACGTATAAGCTATTCACGGTAAAGTTAGAATTTTTTGAATTCCCCCATTTTTTATAATAGTCAATAAATAGATTTTCTTGTAGTCTTGGATGTTAACTTTAGTCTCTGGAAAAATATATAATACACTGGTTTTATTACCTACGTGGCGATACTTAATGTAAAAAAAGTGCTGGAAGGATAAAAAATGGCCGATAAAAATAATTAACCAGGTCCTCAAGTGTGTTCACCTTATCGTGAATAATGTATACGTGTATATATGATAGCATTCATGGTGTAGTGGATACTGTTCTTGCCTCACCCATGTGGTCCCTGTTGTATTCCCGGCACCGACCATTGACATTTTATAGTATAAATAAAACAGTCGCCAGGCCACGCGTGTGTGTGTGTGTGTATTCGGCTAAGGCTTCTAAACTACTTGATGGATTTTGATGCGGTTTTCACAATCACATAGAGAACATCTTGAGGGAAGTTTAGGTATATCACACATTGCTATTTAATGTAAGAACAGTAGAGAAATGCCGAAGTTTTCTAGTCAAGTCGGAAAAAGCCGCTTTTTCGGGCGCTTACATGGCTTACGCTGACTAAACCATAAGAGGTACGCCGAATTAATGTACTACAGGATTGTAGATCTCAAAAAGTCATCTTTTAAGGATGATCCACAGTAAGCATTTTTGTGTTTTAAAATCTGATTAAAAATAGAACTTTCCGAACAACACGGTATTAATCCTTATCAAATTAAGTATGTTAGTTACGCCATGTGATTTTAGGAGAGAGCACAGATTTCTTAATTACGCGCAAGAAAATAATTACAGCAGTCTAGCGAGCTGATGAGGGAAAGCTATGACGTTACAGTGCTCACCGCGGCCGGCTCTATATATATATATATAATGTAGATCGCACCCGAGCGATGCCGAGGTGAGTCGCTAGTTTACTATAAGTGATTGTGTGTGTGTGTCGCTTTTTCCTCTATACAGCGGTAGGCGATGTGAAACCATTACATCATCATAATGCTAAGTAGTCGCCTGGAGTGCGTCACGTTTCGTCACAGCGACCTTTGTCCGTGGTTCCTATAGTCTATTCGCGGTCTTTTCACACTTTCTGAATTAAACCTTTGAGATATCACCTATCACCCCATGTATGGAGTGCGCAGTGGTTGTTTTCTGTTACATTGATCTTGTATTTCGTATAAAACTATAATTCATTAAAACTTAATATTAATAAAGTGAGAAAAATGGTGTTGGTAAATGCCTAGTTAGAAATAGTTCCTATGCAAAATGTTATTACACCAAGTGCGCACGAATGTGGTGCGTCGTCCCTTTGGTGCAATTTTATACACTCACTTAAGCTTTGTTTGCGTGAGGCGGAGGAATATCCTGGAAATAGAACTTAAGCGGGGGCGCGGGGCTTCAGAAAAGACGGAAGTAATCATGAATCGACTATAATGCGATCAGGAGGTTTATCGACAGTTACCAGTGCTTGCGGTAGAGCACACAGCGGCTCACGAAGTTGGCCATTTCCGTGTCTCGCGCACTCTTAAGAGGAGTAGATAGCGTCGCTGATCCTGGATGCGTGCGATAGCATTGAAACTCTCGCGTGTTTCACGACATTGCCGCTTCGTGTTTCCATAGCGTGCTTGGCTTCTATTGATCGCGTCGGCAACATGTTCACGTGGCGGGTTGTTGACATCTGGAAACCCCAGGCCGCGGTACTATTGTGCTACTGGGCAGCCACGCCTGGTAACTCATTGATGGAGTCAAAGTAACATTTACTTACGAATCCATTATACATTTAGATAGGTCCTGATTCTAACTTTCCAAGTGTGTGTTCGTAGTATGGTTTACTATGCGCACACTTTACCCGGTAAATAAGGGACCGCGGTGGTGTAGTGGTTGGACTACTCGCCTCCCATCTAGGCGAACCGAGTTCGATTCCCGGCTGGGCAACTCCCGGATTTTCGCACTCGGGTATCGTGCCGGACGATGCCGCTGGTCGGCGGGTTTTCTCGGGGATCTTCCGTTCCCCCCCCCCCGTCCTTTCGCTCCGGCTCCGCTCCATACTCACCTCAATTACCCTCATCGGCAGTCAAGACCTCGCTGTTAAGAGCCGCCCAAATATCTTCACTCACCGAGTAAACAAGTTGTAAATAAAATTGTTAGGCTACATACCGTATTTCATATGCTGGGTAATGTTGTGTCTGTAAAATTACTTTTGGCATTTTATTCGACAGGAGAATTAAAAAAAAAAAAAAAAAAACACACATTTTAACAGCCGTCTTACAGTAATTAAAACTCTGCAAGCCCCGACATGTTTCTATCGGAGCAAGAGACTAAAATGGTGCGGGCCAAACGTCCAAGGAAACAGCTGACATAACCCGAAATTTCAAACCTGTAATACAGTATAACGAAATATTTTTTTTTGCATGGCCTAACATTCTCAGTATCAACCGAAGGGATCTGTCTTAAAACTAATCGATATAAAAATGGCGTTACGTTAGGAGCAGAATTGCAAGTAAAAAATGGTGCTCTTTGTAGTGACGATGGTGTTCAGAAACTACAAGTTCCGTGAACATGATATCGGTCTTATTTCATAACGTAGGTAATTTTTATATAGATTGTTTTCATTGAATGCCGAAAATGACTGGAAATTTATTTACCGTTGGCTGGTAAATCTGGAAATTTGATCCTGATATTTTGTAGCTATTTTGACTAAATTTTTGGTCTGAAAAATTTCCTAAACTAATGGAAGTCTTAAGGCCCCCGCCTACCTGAGGCTTTTTCAAGCCGAGAAGCTCCGGAGCGATAAGGTCGACACTGCCTCGCGCATCAAGTGCGCCATCGCCGCTAAGCGCAAGGCTCTGAACCTAGGTGCAGTGTTCTTGCTACGCTGCGTGTACCTGTAGGACTTCAAGCGGCGACAATATCATTTTATTTGCGGAAAGTCTGTAGGAGGATTCAGTGCTGGGCCCTCGAGTAGTCTTGTATGTATCTGACGACGCATATATTTTGAGATGCAACGCTTTGAGTAAGCTGTTTTGAACCATCTTGGAGTTTTCTGAAATTGTGTTTCTGAAGTGCGTGACGGCTTGAAAACTCAACAGACATCGTCCGAAGTGTGTTGTAGATCCAGCACATTGGACTCACGTTTAATAGTTAAGCGGAAAAAAAAACTTGAATTACCAACACTCTGTAGCGCAGACTCAGCACCACGTAGACGGGTTTACGAATGACTGAACAGAATAAGTTCGCAGTGTGCTTAAGATATGATTCAATGTATTCGAGGGTATTAGTTCATGACTGTCGTGTGCGTTCTTGGTGTAACTTAAGAGATCGATATATTTTATATCTTAAGTACAAGTCAAGATGAAGTAGCCAATCAGAGCACAGCGATAGTTGTTGGCGGGAAACTGTATTTAAATCTTGTATTCTACAACTTCTTGTATTTAGGTCATGTCGTATTGAGAAATCGTATGAAAGTAATTATTTTAATCGAGAGACAGTATCCTCTTAATCTAAAGAATAGTTCGTGGTCATGTTTTCTTTCGTGGATTTTTCGCTTTGGTTAACCTTTTCAGATTATGGATAGAAATGCCTAATGTTGGCATAGGCTTCCGCTTCTAGATTTCAAAAGTTGTTTTAAAATGATTACACAAGCAGTAACCACAGTATAATTAAAAATATGTAAGTTGTCAATTTTTCCATGTTATTTCGGTTGCTTACATCTCCTACGATTTTCTTTGACTAGACTTAACAATTTGCTAATTGCTAATTCAATCATAAAAGGTATATTTTCTTATTCATTTTCCGTGTGCTCATCGAACCATTAAGTACAATTCTCAATTCTTCAGTCTTTCCAACCATCCGTTTCAACCGTCAGTCGCCCGTTCGTCCGGTGGCCACGTGATCTTCAACGAATCGTAGGGTAACATTTTGTTTCTATCCGTCAAATATATCTCAAACTTTAAATTTCGACAGACTGACGGATGGGCCACCGCCTTGCAATATCGTTCTTTGAACATGGCTGTCGGAAAACAAGTCTCTTGTTTACTGTCTGGATATCTTTCTTTTTAAATACACAAGGCAGTGAAGTTGTTTACTTTCTTACGTTTCACCTTTGAATTGAACTGAAGATGGCTTATAGGTTTTCAGAGAAAAGGCTGATAAATTATGTTAGGGGAAAAAGAATGTATTTGACGTTCAGGAAAAAAAAAAAAAATTCTCTCTGCGCGAGAAAGTGCTTGTTGTTGGGTGGTCGCACTGAACATTTTCTGGCCACACGGATATTGTGAGACGCTTTCAATTGACACGAAAAAATCGATGGATGGCTGACTGACTGAAGCGACAGATGGTTGCAAGCCAAGTATTAGGCACAAGTCCCCATATACGCTCAGCATAACGTGCTAAACGTCGTGAAAACTAAGGTAAAAAAAAAATGGGTTGGGCTGTGTCGTCTGTACGGCCGTAGGTATTTATGCGTGACAACGTCTATGTTGCATTAAACAATCTCTTGAGTAGTTGCAATCTGTCGCTACGTTCGCATTTCGCTGCTGCGTAGGATTGTCAACTTTGTCTTAATATAACTCCGGAATGGATTGAGGTAGCTCAATCATCCTTTCAGTATTAGATCTGTCTTGTTGAGCGCTATTCATGTTGTTAATATCATTAGTTTCCTTTTCGCCTAACTCGTAATTTTTTAACCGTTTTGGTTTGTAATCTGCAAAGAAAATGATTATTGGTTAGAAAGTCACTGTGTGTGTGTTAATTATTTATGATTCTTGGTTATGTTGTTAGTTACTCTTATTTATTTACGCACGAACAAACTGACACCAGAATTTTTACGATCGGATGAGCCTTTCGGTCGCTACAGCGGTCTTAAGCAAACTAAACCGCTGGAAATCGGCGGTTCTCAGCGGAGATCCTATCGCGGCCTGACGACGCCTCTGATCCCAGCCAGTTGCTAGCATGCTTGTCCTGCGCTGCAGATGATTCCAAGGCCGCCTCTGCCGAGAGGTAGGGGTTTGCAGCGTCGTGTGGTTCGATGCTTCAATTGGCGGGAGACCTCCCCGTAATTATATAAGTATATTCTCTTCCCCTCCTCTCCTTAAGGTCAGAACGATAAGTGTGCGTGCGTGCGTGCGTGCGTCCGTCACGAAGCCAAATGACCGACTTATACTATCGTACATTTACATTTAAGTTACTGCTCATTCTCAACGAGTAATTGCCACGGACACGAGAGCTAACTTCTGCGGCGCCTACTTTCTGAACGTAAAGGTCTGAGTTGTAAGACGTCGCTATGGTTTTCCTTTAGAATTTATTAGCTCGACCTCTATGTGCGACTTGTTTACGTGTCTCGCATTACAGTAGGGTTGGCCTGATAACTGCGCAGTACGTGACAAAATCCACACACGAACACAGTGTCCCCGCTACGTTAGGTGTCTTATCACTATCGCATCTGATTGTAACAAAACGGAGAATTTTATTTATTCAAGAAGAATTAGCGCCTAGCCACCTTGTTTGTGTAACAAGCATGTAGATGTTCTTCCCCCCCCCCCTCTCTGAATTCCGAGCATAATGCCGCGATGTCGCACAGCTCCTACAGGCACAACGAATATAAGACGTGTCTGACATCATCACGACAAAAAATATCGCGCTATAAGCAGTTTTGGGTTTAAAAAAAAAACTACATTTATGTCGTGTCTTGCAGCACGACTAACAGGATTTCAAATATTGTAAAACGAAATATTTGGACATTTTGTAATGTAAAATTTACATATCGCAAAGGAAAAATAATTCGACACTTAGCTTACCAATTTAAACTAGTAAAATTAACATTTGTACCTTGTCGTGCTTTCGCTTAATATCTGCGATCTTCGTCAGTATCACATGTTCCAAATTTCACTTTTGTCCACCGCCTTTGGAACTATTTTACTCTGCAAGTGCCTGGCAAATGGTGCCGAAAAATCTTAACATTCGTGTTAACTGACGTGATGTAAATTCAAGCAGTTAGTCTAGTCATGGTTTCTCGCACTTTTTGAATCAAACCTTTGAGAAAAAAAAATCACTTATAACGTGTTTGGTTTCTTCCTAAATATCACAAGCGTATCATACTTGTTTAGACAAAAGTTAGGTGCGTTGGTAACGCCTAGTAAGAAATAGTTCTTGTACAAAATATTATTACATTGCGTGCCCATAGAATGCGGCGAGCTGTTCCTCTGTTGTAATTTTCGAAGCTTTATTTATGAGATGGAGGAATATCCTGAAAGTAGAACTAAGCAGGGCTTCAGAAAAGTGTGAAGTAACTGTGAATGGACTATACATTGAAAATGTTTGGTTTGGCCTTTTAGTTTCCGTGGTAAAAGCTGTTCGTGGTTAACATAGCATTTTGGAAAGTCAACCTTTGTAAAAAAAAAGTCATTGCCTGTACACGCATATATTTTAACTGGTACGCTGACTGGCTTTGCACTCAGTAAAGTTGGTAACTATGGAAGGAAAGTAGTTTTATGTCTTAATGTTGAATTGAAAGTGTAAAGTAAATATTTGTAAATATATAAATTATCTAGTTTTCTTTTATGTTTTGTATGCATATAATTGTAAGAATCAGTAAATGTGTAAAATATTTACTTTTCCAATTTCACATGACCGGCGCATGAATAAAGTGTCCAGCTTCATGGCAATGCTCATTGGAACGTACGGCGGAAGAATGCACAAAGGGGATGGAAAGTAGATCTTGAGTAGGGCTTCCAGAAGTGCCTGACTTAACAGTGAACAACCTGTTAACGCGCTCTCGCTGCTGTGCATCGCTTGCGAGAGCGGGAATGTGCGAAGCTCACGCGTGTTAGCAGAGAGCGGAGCGGGCGGCGAAGGCAAAGGACCAGCTCACACACAGGTTTGCCGCCGCCGCGGTTAGTGTGATTGCAGTTCGCGCGGTTAGTGTGATTGCATTTCGCGCGGTTAGTGTGATTGCATTTCGCGAGGTTAGTGTGATTGCAGTTCGCGCGGTTAGTGTGATTGCGTTTCGCGAGGTTAGTGTGATTGCAGTTCGCGCGGTTAGTGTGATTGCAGTTCGCGCGGTTAGTGTGATTGCATTTCGCGAGGTTAGTGTGATTGCAGTTCGCGCGGTTATTGTGATTGCATTTCGCGAGGTTAGTGTGATTGCATTTCGCGCGGTTAGTGTGATTGCATTTCGCGAGGTTAGTGTGATTGCAGTTCGCGAGGTTAGTGTGATTGCATTTCGCGAGGTTAGTGTGATTGCATTTCGCGCGCTCCTGACCTTCAGCAGATTGAATTCTGTGCTTATCTGAAATTTTTTTTTTACACCTTTAAACTGCGGTTGTAATGAAAACACCGCGGTGCGATGCAGCACCAGAGACAATATTTCGACCACCCATGGTTGAAAATACGAAAACGTTGCAGAAGGCCACCTGTATTTACAAAAATGAATATAGAAGAATAACTAACACAACACAAACCACGGCCATAAAGTTAGGTCTGGCAACTGCTATCCTTTTGCCTTGATGTAAGGCGTAAGCTTAGTGAAGCTCGCTGCGGCTTGCTAACTAATAGCACTAGTGCAGGCTGACCCGCTTTTAACATTGCGGTATATGGGAGTTTCGGAGATTTTTTTTAATTATGTTAAATAACGCCTTATTATTTTCATATGTCCGTTCGGCATAAAGAATTGTGATATATTTTGGTGCGTTTGAAGTTGGTTTCGTTTACGACAGTGTTTTGCTGGCGCAGTATACAGAGTTCTTAAAAACCTCCGCATCGCATTTTTTCTTGCACCATGTTTGTTTTTGTTTATTGTAATGAAGGTTATGGTTCGGCAAGTCCCAGTTTATTTTGTTCAGTAATATTTTCGTACATCGTGCCTAGCAGCACAACATTATAGGGCATGTCAACAAATATTGTATAAAATATTTTGTAGTATAAAGTAAAAATACAATTACGTACATAGTACAAATATATACTACTGCAGTGTCATCACGTCCGCACATAGACAAAATGTGTTTTAAGTTTGTGTGACAACTGTTCAATAGAAGACTCTCAGCAGAAGATATTTAATATATTTCTTAAAGTTATTTAAGTTTGAGGTTATCAAGTCTGGTAGCTTATTGTGTATAATGTATTCCTTTCAACTCAATAGGTACTTTTCTTGTACAAATTTGTCCGGTGATAATATACTCTATAGGTACTTACTTATATTCCTTGAGGAATAGTGATGGAAATCAAATTTTTTTAAATATATTCGTTTTTGTTTGAGTGAATAAATTAATAAGTTGAAAAATGTAAATTGATGTGAATGATTATTGTAATTTTTTAAATAAAGGCCTGCAACTTGTATTATACCTATTTACTTTAGAGGTTATTCCAATGGCCTTTTTTCTAGCTACAAATATTTTGTTAGCATAGTTGCAGATCCCCAAAATAATATACCGTATGATAATGCATTGCTCAAGCCACAATACACTGGTTTATTGTATTGGGGGTTGTAATACTTCTACTAGTATGTGTGAAGCATAACTATTTTATTTGGCTGTATTATTTGCCATATTTAGGGCAGTGGCAATATTTACAAAATAGTTATTAAATTAATTAACAACATAGTAGTTATTAAATTCATTAGCAACATAGTGCTCCCGATATAATTTTATTGTTTCAAAATAACTATATTTCTATATTTCCGCTATACACAACCCGTCAAATTTTTCGTTTATTTATTGTTCCAAATGATCCACTTAAAGAGCGAAGTGGCAATCTGCGATACCGCAAAATAATTTCGAGTTGAAATTGGTACAAGCAGTAGGGCTATGTGAAAAAACACTTCGTACAAGAAAATATCATGTAAAAATGTATCTATTTAAAGATAGCAGCGGAGCAATTATGGCCAAAGAAAAACCTGAACACCAAATACAAGCTCCATAAGACTGATGACATTCAGATCTGCACCAATTAGCTTGCCGAGTACAGCATAGTGTGTGCACGTGGGGGGGGGGGGAGGGGGGGGGGGGGGCATTATGTGCTTCGTATGCGCGCTCTGTATGCTCTCGTCACTAGAGCTCGGGGAATCAGAGTGGTGTATATTTGTATGTAAACAGTTTCCAGGAGCTACATATATCAATAAATGTATGTTCAGTGGAATTGAATGTAACATAATTTGTCAGGGGTATGCAAAGAATGGGACATGTACAAAACCTACCAACGCGCAACGATAAAGCAAACAGTGATTCGCCATACAGTTAATTAGTAACGTATGGCTCAATATAATAAATGTGCACATTTACACTGCACACTATTACAGGTTTCTAACAGACAGCTGACGAAGAAGATATTCTCTGTCGTTGGCCAATTCAACAGCTCTCATACGAGTCACACTTCACCTTACATGAGAAAAAAACCTGAAATATAACAAATATTCAAATATATCTGGCCAGGATTGCACCACCAAATTCATAAATGCATAGCTGATACACAATCTGTGAAGCTCTTGAACTAGTAGCCTCCATTCTATATTCACAAATATCAACACATTAATGTTAATTATTTGTAGTGAAAACTGTTTTTCAGCTAATTGTTGCTCGTTAGTCCACAACACAGGGAATATCACAAACATTGTCAGACACATACAGATATGACCCAGTATGTATGGTAATTTCTTGTAGTAAAAAAAAACTAACGATTCTCACAGCAGGGAACTGCGTTAACCTAGGAAATTTTGTAACTGCATACACAAGATTTTTGTTGCTAAAGTTAATTAATTAATTAACTATCAAATCTCTACAGCGCTCCTATGATGAGCAGGAGCTCTGGAATATAACAATAGTCAGAAAATGTTAAACACAAACATATGCCTACATAAAATATTTGTAAATATTTACTATGGCTCTTTTTGGAATCTGAGAACTTTAGATAGTTTGAGAAGAAGGTACCCACTGAATGATACAATATAACATAACAGCATGAACATATGAAAAATAAATTTGTTTAAGGGAGGATGTCTTTAGAAGATATGATAAATTATGTAAAGTGTAACACGCTGTGGTTAGTTTCGGGACTATGTTATCAATGTGAGTATTCCCATAAAGATAACTGTCAACATGTAAGCCTAAAATATTGTAGGATGGCTTTCTTTAATCATAGTTTCTATATTTTATTAAAACATTATAATCGTGTTTTTATGTGGGAAATTTCATTAAAACTATTTGATCCCAGTTTAAACAAAGAATATTTGCTGTAAACAATTTATCTAGTTATGAATAGTCTCATTTTATGACACCATAAGTGCTGTCAGATTCTCATATTTAAATAAAAATTTGGTATGCATAATCTATAGTAGAATGTTGGAATACAGATAATTAATTTCTAGCATATTAGAAATAAATATATATAATAGAGGGCAAAGGATGGAACCATTGGGAACAATTTTTGATTGCCGTACCCTTTTTTTAGACTTGTATTTATACCATCTGAATGTATTGCAACTTGCTGATATCTATGGGACTAATAAGATGTAAACCTTGATAAAGTACGTGCCTCCTAGGAGGGAATTAAGTCCGTAAAGATCAATTCAGTGGAAAGTGATTCTTTTTATTTCACTGCAGGTCGCTTTACAGCCGTATGACTGTTTTGGGTCAGCATCACAGCAACCTCCAGACATCGTCTTTATCTTATTGTGTGTGTGTGTGTGTGTGTGGCATGTGATATGGCCATTCAACGGTCTCGCCCAACATTCAGTAGGTTTATTGTGTGTGTGTGTGTCTGGCATGTGATATGGCCATTCAACGGTCTCGCCCAACATTCAGTAGGTTTATTGTGTGTGTATGTGTCTGGCATGTGATATGGCCATTCAACGGTCTCGCCCAACATTCAGTAGGTTTATTGTGTGTGTGTGTGTCTGGCATGTGATATGGCCATTCAACGGTCTCGCCCAACATTCAGTAGGTTTTATTGTGTGTGTATGTGTCTGGCATGTGATATGGCCATTCAACGGTCTCGCCCAACATTCAGTAGGTTTATTGTGTGTGTGTGTGTCTGGCATGTGATATTGCCATTCAACGGTCTCGCCCAACATTCAGTAGGTTTATTGCATCATTACAACGATGCCGCCTCATCGCAGGGTGAACTGAGGAGAGCCACGTGGGCGAAAGGCCCCATACCCTGGATGAGTCTCTCGTGCTCTGGCACCCTTCGCAACTCTACGAATACAGTAGAAAGTAGATTATCCATTATAATAGGGACCAAAGGCAATTCGGATAGGTAATCGAAATTTTGGATCATTGGGGGAAAAAAAAAATATATATATATATATTTTCACAAAACAGAAACTGTACAAAAATTTAAAAAGTACATCGGTTAACAATAACCACTCTCCTCCTAGACGTGTTTACTGTGAACAGAACGTGAAAGGACATATCACAAGAGCACACACAAGTGTTTGTCTCTCCTCCGCGGGTTAGGTAAACACGGTGACTAAAGAGACTCTCGTGTTTTTACTATTCTCTTTATTTCTCAAACAAATCCGGACAATCGACTTGCTATTGTATTCTCAAACCTGGCATCGTAAGTCAAACCTCCCTCCTCCACGCTTCTCGGACCCCGACATACCGTCAATGCGGATAAATTCTTGATCTGTGGTGGGGTACATAAATGTAGTGTTAAATAATTGGCTTCTTGTCTGCATCAATTGTGATATTGCATTTGACGTGGTTCGGTATTGTTTGTGTGTAACATGTTTTGAAGTACAGTAAATAGTTTATTGAATAAATATGTATAAAAAAAAACACCTGTACAGGTGAACGAAAACTGTTCCGGATCACATGACCCGCAAGTGGCCATAGCTGCGAAAAAACAAAGCCAGAATGGCACAAACAAGATCACAACACAAAATAAAAAATATAAAGCCTGTGAACACTGAAGGTTACACAAAAACAAAGTTCAGGTTACTAACGTTAAACGATTATGGCACACAAATGATCAGAGCAAAAGTAAATCACCCTCCGTTTTATGTGCAACACATACGGCCAGCTGGATCCGACCAACTGGGCCACACTTTGACTGGATCAATCCAGCTAAAACAAACACTGAAAATAATCCCACATAATGCACTGACTTGCTACATCCGTTAACACTTGTTGATTGCTGTAACACATTGTACAACAGGCAGTCTGCTCAAGCACGTGGTGCCTTATATGCTGATTCTAACATTTCCCCGTAGGCTTTAAACTACGTATGATTAATAAAAAAGTTACTGAGTTTTCTCCACGTGACAAAGAGACATTGTACTGACTAGCGCATTCCGTTAGCGAATAGGTCGCAGGACCTGTTCATGCATGAATAGAGGACACACAGCACGAAAAAAACGCACACTATCTCATCGCACCGACCCCTTATCAGGCGAAGGCTTGGCTCCATATCTCTACATGGTTAAAAAATCAAGGTTAACTTCAGGTCACAGTAATACTAGAGTACCTGACGCCTGGCAGAAATATTCTAAGTCCACTACCTTGAAAACAAAATCGCCCATAAAATCCGAATCACTGAACCGAATTCAGTCAAACAAACAGCAATGTCATCACAATCACTCCAGTAGTACAATGAATGGTGTCTCGCTGGTGAATACTGTGTCACCCGTATAAGGATGTAGTAGCCCTTGACATCCCTTAAAAAAAAAAAAAACACTATGAAAATGGTACGAAAACAGTTTTATGTTCTGTTTTTAATTGTTTCTTAACTGTTAGATATGAGTTTGTGTCTGTCTGAATAGTATGCATAATGATTTCAGACTGTTCTCAAACTGTAAGCTCTGTTCCATACTTTTCAAACTTTCAGAATATTCCTACTGTTCAGTCATTATCAATTTGACAAAACAAACATTTATTTGAAAAATGCAACAGAGTATTGACCATAGTGTTTTTACACTGTGCTGAAAGTATTATTACACAAAAAAATCTCTTGCTTTCCTGGTCACTTCTATAAAACACACTGTTACATAATACTTTTATACTGTCAAGTAATTTCATTATTTGGTGCAAACAGCAGCAATGCAGCTGATGCTCACTGAGGGGGTATACTTTATTAGAGTATTTAATTATTAAAAAAAAAAAAACAGGTTTGGAGTGTAAGGACTACGTACTTGTATTTAACTTGATTCAGGTCCTAATGATTATAAGTTTTGGTTGTCTTCAAACTACAGCAGTGTTGACTACCGGAACCTTCCAATTCTTAACGTATTTAACTTTGAAAAGTTGTAGCTTATGAAATCTCCTCATTTGTATGTTGTGGATCGAGATTTTGATAAAATACTATTTTATGAACTGAATAGTCAGCCCAGAACCTGCATTTTGTTTAAAATTGTTGGGGAGAGACCAGAAATTATCTGTATGATCTAAATGATAGTGGAATATCTTAATTTAAAATTTGTAGGCCGATATCACAAGTTCTTTTTTGTTCTTTATATTATTTTTTGAAGCTACTTCGATGCTGTAGATTCAACTTTTACAAATTGTTGGAAATACCCTTCCTGTTATGCACATTTGCTACAGGTTTGTATATTTTTCTGTGTTTGTTAGATAAAACTGAATTTCCATCAAAAGTGGTAGGCATAATTTGCAGTCCACGATGCCTACTGGAAACCATTCTCCATACCCATCGTAGGTCTATCACTGGCCATGCACTCTCTAAAATCCTGAACTTAAGTGATTATCCAAATTTCACATTCACTTTTATAATTTTTTAGTTGTGTTTTACTTGTGATTAATCACATGGTTAGTATATCCTGCTAGCAATTTCGAGACATTAATGGAAAATAACATGCAAATTATGCACCAGATAAGAAACCTTGCGGGTGCAATTTTGTAAAATATTTTTTTATTAATTCCACAGTTTCACTTGACCGACGCACGTACAAAGTGATGAGGCCCATGACAATGTTAATTTTACATAAGGCGGAAGAATATACAATGTGCACACAAGTAGATCTTAAACAGGGCTTTCAAAAGTGCTCATTTTACCGTGAACGACCTATGCTTGCCCTTGATCCATTCAGCACCCTCAGTTCTATGCATTCCCGTGATCCCTTTTTGAGGAAGTGGATACAATTTCAAATACCCATCTTTATTTTGAAATTGTTAAGTTCCAATGCATAAGTGATTGAAGAATCAATGAACTAAACATATTTTCTTATTTTTTTCTTGGTTTTTATACGAACAAGTGTTCATCAAACGACAGGAATAAGCTGCATAATTGTTATGAACAATTAAACTTACAGTGTAGGGCATGTATAGAGGACATCGCTGTTGGCCCTAGAAATGGGATATTCAATGTGCATTCGCGCCCTTGCTGCAAATTCAGGTGGTGACAATTGAACGTCACAGCCATGATGCAATTTTCAGTGACACACAGCCAGGCAAAGGCTCTTGGCTCGTACATTAGAACACACATGAAGTTAATTTAAACAAACATGTTACTTTGGAATGAACACTGAAATAAGCTGAACATTTTTTTCTTTTAACAGTACCTACTCGTGCTTTTTTTTTTTCTTCCGTGAAATACAATTTTGTAGGTACGAGTATTTGAAAATAGAATATATTTATTTCAGTGTAAACACACCTTTGCAGAAGGGGGACCGTATAGTGTGGATGGCAATACATTGCAGTTTTGATATTTTTTTTATAAAGGATTCTATTATATTTCTAAAAGTTTTACTTCATAATTTCCCTGATCTTTGCAACTATCCTTACTATGTGGAATTTTTGGCTATAATTTAAGCTTAATTCAAAAATGAAATGTCTGGGCATGACTGAGAAATTTCTGTACATCTCAAATATGCTATTTTCAATTTTTTAAATCTTATTTTAGTTACACTAATAATTGGGGTAACAAATTTTGACTCGATTCCAAGTACATTCTTTGGACAAAAACCAAATATTAACTATAGTTGCTATGAAAACTTGTCATATGGAAAGGAAGACATTAGGTAATTTAATGAGTTATACGTTATCTTTAAAAGGCACCTTTTATTTCCGTTAAATCGCAATATTACAACACAACTCTTGCGTTATGAAAATTTATTCTTGTGCCAATGGCACGTATAAACACCACTTTACAGTACATATATATATATAAACCACGAAATTCCGCTAATTACTATTACAGCTAGTTTGTCATTAGCTATCCTGCATGTATTCATTCGTAATAAACACGATTGTTTACGTTAAATCGGAATACTATACCACAAAAATCATTGCATTACACAAATGTTATCTTCTTTCACTTGTCACGCAAACATTATTACGATTTAAGAAATATAAAACGCGAAATTGCGTTAATTAAAACTCTTTTGACACTTGATAGCGTACGTAGTATGTTTACATTCGGAATAAACACGATTTTTTTTTCGTTAAATCGGAATACTATTACACAAAAATCATTGCATTACACGAATTTATTTTTTTTTTTAAATAGTCACGCAAAAATTATTATAATTCAAGCATTACAAAACACAAAATAGCGATAATTTTTACACGCATGACACTTGCAGCGCACGAGAGAAACCAGATTGTATAGGGATCACGCTGCTACTATTACTATTTCTACACGAGCTTCACTAAGCGTCCGCAAAACGACAGCAAGTGTCCATTATCTATCTTTATGACCGTGACACAAACAACACGAATGTTACGTCTTGTAGTTTCGGAAAAAATGGCACGGGCCTAAGGTCCGGGTTTATAAACTACGCATCGACGCATAACGGAAGAAAATAAAGACCGTTCATAAAATCCGCAAGACGCAAGGTGTTCGCCAACAGAAGAACTGAAAATAGTACAACTGTCAGCCAAATATTTCTTTCTCCAAGTGTGTTAAATGTCTTTTGTTTTGTCATGTTTGCTACTGTGTTATTTGTAAACACGATTCGGTTTGTTTATATTTCAACGAACGCACGTTGGACATTGCTTGAAGGGCTGTCGTGAAGTTGAATGAGATACGCTTCAGAAATTGACTTTGCAGCAAAATCTTTGATATGTGCGGCTGTCATTGCAATCGTCGCAAGTGTAATAATAATAATATATAATATTTATAATTCCGTGTTTATATGAACGCCAGCGATCTTACGAAAGCGCGATGGGCCTCCGATTCGGGAGTTTATGGGAATCGGGAGTTCGGGCGATTGTGCGGCGTTAAGGCCCTTGCACAGTTGAAAACTTAAACATTTGACTTTACGTTTCCTTTCAGGGCATTTTGTGTCTTATGGAGCTTGACACAATGGAACTGTCAAAGGTAAAGTCAAGCACTCTTGACTTAACAATTTCGAAAATTTGAAATTTAAAGTCAAAGTTTTGCCGAGAATCTAACAGAGGTTATGTGGAAAGTGTGTTATTTTGTTGTAGGGCGATTTTAATCTCTGTATATTATACAAAGCTCGTTTTAAATTAAATAAATGACAAACCAATATAATTATAAAGAGGAAATTGTATGAATAGACATATTTTATTAAAGTAAACAAATGAGTTTTTGTTTTGAAATGAACTTTATATTAAAAGTTTAAGCCTATTAAAAAAGAGGAACGTTAAATGCTTTCCTGGATAATATTATAATTATTTACACAACAAGATATGACATTTTACGAAGCTCGCAGAACCGATGTTCAATTGTCTGAACTCTGACTTTACAATATTGTTTTGTGTATTGGTGGTTTCGTCCGAGGAAAGGAGACTTAGTCAAATGATAAAGTTTTCTATTGCGTAAGAAGCGACAGGGGACGAGTCGGAAGAGCAACGAGTGGCGCCGGAAATGTCCAGCGGGAGGGAAATCCGCGACTGCGAGCATCGGCGCAGTGAAGGGTGCGACTGGCAGGCTGGACTATTGGACTGGATGCGCGAGTGAAAGACATTACAAACGATTGGAAAAAGACAGCCTGAACATGTGTTAATGATGAGCGTGTGTTGACATTAACCACGCACATTGAGGACTTTAGATATGAGATAGACATAGAGTATTGCGCTCTCTGCGAAATAGAGCGTAATAATGGAGATAGAATGATAGATTTGGAACCAACATGAGAAGTTATTTGATATCAACATAATTTTTCCGGAGCTTGATTTGTGAATACGCTTTTCCCAAAGTGGCCAGAACTTCTTCTTACTGGGATAACTGCTTCAGTTTTAATAAATAAAATCCCACCAACGAACTATAAAAAATGATCACCATACATTACATTTGTTGCACAACAATAATAATGACACGCAATTACGGGCAGTCCATGTCCATCGAATATCGTCTCCTGGCAAGGACACCAGATGTCGCCCCGCACACAGGGCTGCACGAGACGACCCAGCGCACAGCATCAGGAGCCATCGGCGTGTCACAGTGTAAGGAATAGCTTTGTGAATAAATTGAAAATCAGATATAGTTGTTATTTTTATTAAGACCGCCATCTTCACGAACTCGGATACGGCCATCCTCTGACGTCTAGTAACAAATCTATGGTACAGTAACTGCATATTGTTGGTGCACTTGTTGTTGGACTTCGTGCCCAGTCAACTTGAAATAGACCTGCACAGAGTGTTACAAAGGGGTACAGTTGCTTTTCCCTCCCACTACTGTGTAAGGAAGTTATCTGTCAAATTATGTTGCAAGATCCTTTTTAACTAAGTGTTAACGTATACAATACAATATAAGATATACCTTCACCCTCAAACGTACATTTAAACCAGAACATTTTGAAGTTCGATTTATTTTATTTTTTCTGATGGAGAACCCCAGATTCCCTTTTGGTCGAATCTAAATAGATTTTACTGTTGCTGTAAAAAGTTATATTAATGCTCATTTAGAGTTCTTATTTGTACGCTTGTCTCGGAAGCAGGCGCCCCTCTTGAGATTTATATTGCAACTTCGAATTTTTACTATCTACACACTAATACAACTGAAGGCTTGTCTGCTGCACCACATCTAGGTGAAACTTGTATAGTAAAAGTCTGTGTGTTGTACAAAAAAAAATAATCTTTGTAACACTGAAAGTAAACTACTGTATCTATATACTTGACGTGTGCAGTACTTTATTAGTAAAATTCCACATTAGTAGTGCACATTACTCATAATCGTGTGGTAACATTTTCTCTAACTTTTACATTTACTATTACAAAAACCTCGGCAACTTGTTTCCAAAGAACTGTACATTAAAAAAAAACGGGAATTTTTTTATAGCGTTGAGTACCAGACGGTTTTTACCAACGCCATTTTGATAATAATAGAGATTAGAGTGCAAGATGCAGAAATCGTAGTTCGTGTGCTTGCTCATGTGATAAATTGTCCAACTCTCAGTTGGATGTCCTAGATTCTCTGCCGGCCGTCTGCGCTGAACAGGGATGGGTGAAAAAAGAGGGGGGAGGGACGAGGTTGCCTAGAAGGTTTTGTTTCCCCCGTTACAGACAAGTATCTGTGTCGCTCCCATACTTCATTTCGCACTCTGAATGCAAAATTATCGTGACTCATATATTCCCAATATTTGTGCTGGGAAGTGGGAAATACACGTATATCGCCAATGATATACTGCCGCAATATTCTATTAGCCTTTGTCGGACGTACGGCATATACAGTAACAAATGTGTTTGCACTTAGAAAATATATTTAATAAGTAAACATATTTTATTTTTACACAAGCATGTGTTTTAGATGTATAGAATGGCTCACAGTTATATATTAAAGTTCTAATACTTCAAGTCCTCTATTTAACATAGTATTTTGAAAAACTTGAGACAATTATTTTACACAGGCCCCCCTATCAGCTGGCGGTTTCAAAACTGATGGCTGGTGTATATATATATATATATATATATATATATATATATATATATATATATAAATAATCTATCTAAGTAGTAGTAGTTTAGTGCCGCAATATAGACATAACTTAAATATCAGTAGAATATGATGTCAAGAAATTGACCCCCAAGTTGCTAGGGGTTAGGGTGGAATGCAGGAAAACTGTTTCACTCTTACATTCCAGGCAACTTGGTGTAGATAATTTGCCAATTTATTAACCGTGTATAACTTCTGAGTTACGATAGTCTTGCACTCACGATGCGTTTTGTTGCATAAGATTTCGATTAGCCTTGGGCTTAAAGTGAATAAATATTAGTTTTCGTTAACATCAGTTTAGCGAAATCGACGTCTTCCTGAAATTGCGTTTGCTTTCGTGGAAAATATTCGTTCCCGCTGTATAGAATATCCGTTCCCGCTGTATAGAATCATTCTGATGAATCCAAGTTGGGAAATGACATTTAACCAAGACGCGTTTGCTCTTTGTTGCAATTTTATCTTGCGTCACGAAACTGTGCACGGGCGCCTTTTATAAAAGTAGTCTACAGCCAGCTAAGCATTCCAATCATTTGTTGTTGCCGCAAAACGTAAGTACATGTAGTGCAGTGGTCGTAACTGGAGTGAACGATAATCATGGTGCTCACGTACTAAGACAACACGCATCGCAGTGAAATGTTTGCGAAACTTTCGATTTAACTCTGATTTAACGACGCTTGTCTGATAAAAAAACATTTATTTGCCATTGATGTCAAATGCTAAGCTTATTGAAGTTCCCCGCGACTGAAACAAAACTCTTGGTATTAAAAATAATAAGTGGGGTTAGGTCAAGAGTAGTATAAAATAGTATGTTCTGGCGCACCAGACTGCAGGCTGTTGACCCCGTGGACCCAATTGCTACAGGCTGTAGAGTCAGGACAGCCGAATTTCCTTTTTCTTCAGTTTTACCCGTCAAAAACGTCAGATTTCACATACAAAAACGCCATTTTTCCCTCCCAATTTCTCGAATTTCCCTCCCACCCCCGGTGGCAATCTTGGCAGCCAGTGCTAATTAGTATAATCCGGGCAGTTTGCCCTTTGTGGTGTAGGTTTGCACAATGCGGCGGAATCGGTCGGAATTAGATAAATTCATGCCAAAATGAGAAGTCATTTCCGGCGGCCATCTTGGTATAGACGAAGTATCTCTACTCTAGACAATTGGCGACCAGCTGAGGACGTCGATAATTTTGGCGGCCAGTGCCTCACCTGCGGCGGGAAGTTTGTGTAACACTGCTTCTCCTGAAGTCTGTGTGTGCATAACACTTATAAGCATAGTTCACTATAATTTCCGAACCATTTGAGTTAGCTCCCCTCCACCGTCGGCTTCTCGACCAGAGACCTACCACTCGTCATCGCGCTCTCTCCTCCTTGTCCTCCCCCTCTGCCTGCCCACATCACCTCTGACCATACATCCTCGAGCGCTCACCACCGCCCGGCCAAGTGCCAGCGACTCGCCATGAGCCGACCCTCCGAGCACTTGTGTAACAGTGTACTTACTTCCAGACATTCGGCCAGTATCAGCGGCCCTGCACCCGTGAGCTGTGTACCGAGACGTCTATGTACGTACATATGTAATGATATGTCACTCGCAGTAAATACAGTCATCGCTAGACACCAGAGTCCTCGCATGTACAAAAACACATGCTAGAATGATAAGCTTTATATTACGAAACAAATAATCCCCTACCTTAACTGATGTAGCAGTGAATACATGTAGGCCACGAGTGCATCTCACAGTCTTCGTTGACGATGTGACCTCGCTGGAAGCAGAGACTATAGTGATCGGTCCTGCCTTTTGGTGCACAATAGATAGTGACCAAGTAATACATCCCCACCACCTCACCTTGTCATTGTACTTAACACTATTGAAAGGAACTAATGCATGTACCATGAACCATCCTCGAGGTATTGCAGGTTCGATTCTCGTAGAGTGGTCACACACACAAATAGCGATATAGTCATATGCATCACTCTGTATGCGTTCTCACATTGTCTGCTAGAGTGCATGAAAGGAAAAAAAATACCAACCCGCACGTGTATATTGCACAAGCGACGGCTATACAAGACCATACGTTGTATAGCATTCGACAAAAGCCATGTAATTCCATCAGTAATAAAAATTGTCAAGTTGGCTGAGCGGCCTAAGGTGCCTGATGTAAGCTCTGGTTCCAGTAAAAGGGAGCATGGGTTAAAATCCTCGCACCTGACACATTTTTTTTCTGTACCCTATTCTAACAAATATGGTATTGTAAGTTTGAATCCCATTAAGAGCACATGCATTCAATGAGTCGGCTCCACTGCCCATGAAGATAAACTAGCATGAGATTCATACTGTCGCCGACCTGTACTCATGTACCACCTTTTTTTTTTACAATTGCCGACAGTGATGCACCACATAGTTTGCTGTAATTTAGGAACTGTTTGAGATACAACTAGCAAACATCATAACAAAGGCCTACACACTCACCAGTATTTCCGACGTGCACGTCTGCACCGAATCAGGTAATAATAACAGAGTAGTCAAGGAGGGGTCACCCTGCTCTGTAATACAAACACATGCACACACACGAGAAGCTTATCACCACAAAACGAAATATCCCCTACCTTACTACCTGGCATAGCAGTGAATACTCGTAGGCAGCGAGCACATCCCTTGGTCGATGTGACCTTGCAGGAAGCGTAGACCGCAAGGACCGGTCCTCCCTTTTCATGCATGGTAGATACCGACCAAGTACTGCATTTCCACCACCACCTTCCCTTGTCAACATACTTACTGGTGTACTATTGAAAGGAAACAATGCATGTGCCCTGAACCAACCTCGAGGTATCGCAGGTTAGATCCTCGTACAGTGTGGTAATACAAGTCGACATTAAATCCGGCTTGTTGTCTACAACAGTGTTAATAATTACAGACAGTCAATCCCCGACCTGCACGCACGTACCAAGCCCATCACACTCACACACATGTGCTGCACATGCGATGGCTAGACAAGGATGACGATGGTGCATAATCCTTGAAAAAAAAGGTATCGAAGGTTCAATTCCTGTTGAGAGTGTATGCTGACATGTCTGCAAACAATCGTTCATCATCGGTCCCACTGCCCATGACGATGGACATGTAGCACCCATGACAGTCATACTCTTGGCGACCTTATCTGCACTCGTGTACCGACAGAGCCATTTTTTTTTTAGTCACAGGAAGCATACTCTGCCATCCCTGCCCAAATCTTCAATGGATGTACTTACATCATGCACCAAGCCTTTAAAATTACGAGCAGTCGACCCTTCCCGAACCATTAATGTATGCAGTTAGATGGTTTACGTCCAGCATTACATGTTCAGACGTGCCACTATGATAACTACGATGTTGTGGTTACCTATAGTGACCAGTCTCGAACCTAGGTCCCTCTGGAGATTTGCTTGCTCTCCCCAGCCGAGTTTCGCCTGCTAAAATGCACCAATGGAAAAAAATAGTTATTAACAAAATGGTTAGTAACGAGCATACCATGCAATGTATATATTCATAACAAATATTTAGTCATAGGTTACACGCACTGACAACCCGAGACACGAACCGAGTTGGGAGGTATTGCAACACACACACACACTCGCGCGCACACACTCGCGCATGCACACTCGCGCATGCACACACTCGCGCATGCACACTCGCGCATGCACACACTCGCGCATGCACACACTCGCGCACACATACACTCTCACACACACTCGCACACATCAACTATATATGTACTCTGCTCTTAGACGATGCAGAGCAGAGGTGTTACCTTAACGAGTGTAGCTGTTTCAGAAGACCTGCAGGTTGCGAGCACATATCATCATTGTGAACTCACTGGAAGCAATGACTGCCCTGTGTTTCTCTACATGCATTGCATTACAGATTACATGGTCGGCAGCAGATAATCGTTCGTCGGAGGGAAGCAAGGCCCCACTGCCAAAACGCTACAAAGAGCCATAATCTACAAGCCCTAACCATATGATGCAGACGAAGTGTGTACCTTGTATGCATATAGCAGGAAGTGTTCGAATCAAAACTAAGGTGATCGTGTAAGAGTGTAAAGAGGCCAACCTCATGGTCAACAGTCGAGACATCGCAAACTAGCATGACATTCGTAATTATAGCAATTCTCTGTCTCTGACCTACACTCATGTACTCAGCCTTTACAATTAGACAGTCATGACCCTACCAACACATGTATCGATCGAGCCCTTTAGATTACAGTCATACTCTGTCCACCCTGCCTATGCTCAAACCGTTGTTGCATGTACCACACCTTTCCAAGTAAAAGCAGTCATACTCCGCTGACCCTGCCTGCGCTCGAACTTTCAATGAGCTTACATACAGACAGTTTCTGTCTAGCAGCCCAACAGTTGCACTGTGTGTGTGTCCCCATAGTAATAAGCTGTGGCAAGTCGCGAACTCAGGTCCCTACAGACAGCTATTTGTACACTCACTCTCCAGTCTCCACTGCCTTGTTTGTTGACGTGTGTTACCCATGTTACATAAGGATTTCGTGTGTGCATAAAACGAGGGTATATATATATATATATATATGCAGTCACACGAGCTCTCTGGCTCATTCACAGTTAGTCTGTCGTTCCAGCTCGGATAGACCTGAGAGTGTATCATTTCAGGTCAGCAGTTTGTAGCATAGCTACACCAAACAAACTTGTCGTGGAACACAGTGAAAATGATGGCATGCTCTTCTAGTGGTCAGAAGATTCTATCAGCATGTGTTGGCAAAGAAACATGCAGGTTCATCTACAAATGTCGAAGCTATTTCTTAGCTCCAGCCAACACTTCCATGCAACTATTGTGACAAGGTATTTATAAGTGCATATGATGCTAGGATACACAAAAACAGTACTTTTGTGACGAACGCCATTCGTAGGGCATATAGGTGTGATAAATGCCGAAGAAGGTATGTACATGATGCGGATTTATGTAGTCATTTGAAACTTTGTGAAGGAGAGACCACTGATAAACAACCTCAAGAATATTCACCATCTATGAAGCTTAATGATGAGGGCTTTTTCCTGAAGCGATCTGCATTCAGGGGACTTTTGAAAGATTTGTTGTATTGAATATGTCGACTACACACAATGTATGCTCTTTCCTGACAAGTATGAGCTCTAATATAATAAACCAATTTATTAATGAGGTAGAACAAAATGATCCTGTCGGATATATGTGGCTGGACTGTAGCTATACAAAATCAGAGCCTCGCGATTATTAATACTGTACCAGAACCTTCAAAACTTCGTCTGTAGCTGTGTCACATTCATCTGCAGCAGAAGACACGATTGTTTATAGTATATGCAAGATATGTAAGGAGGAAGAAGAAATGGTGGCCAAGGGCTCGGGTTGGACCATGGCTTCGGTAAATGCTATAGAGTTGAGAGCTAGTGGGTACAGTCCACTTTACAAATACACATACAGATTTTCCCTCACTGTGGAGAAGATAACATAGCTTCATCTTCAGCCGTTAGAGAGAGAAGTATAAATTTCTCCAACAGTCATTCACACACACAGTTGCTAAACTGACGTGTATAATATCAATACTGCAAGGAGTCATCCATGAGGAGTCAGCACTACATGGTAGTAAATGTTTGTGTTTTTGTTCACACACACATGCTTGAAGTCATCCACGAGGAGTTAATATCAAGGAGCCACCTGTTGGGAGTCAGCATCAAGGAGTCATCCGTGAGGAGACAGCACTATGTAGTAATATGTGTGTGTTTACACATATGCTTGAAGAGGATGCAATCGAGTACACCTATATGTGAAACTTCCCAGAGCAATCAACAATTGCATGGTAAACAATGTAGTTACTGCGACAAGTTCTTCAGTAAAAGTTGCAATGCTCGCAGTTATGAACAGAGCGACTGTACAAAGGTACCGACCTCTATAATACAAATATGATATATGTGGTGTGATATTAGGGAGAAATGATAATCTAGATACATACTGGTACGTGTAAAGGTGCTGTTGCTTGACATGAGAAGGCACGACAAGTCCAATCTTCCTGCTGATTCGTCATGTACACTAATCCTACTTCGAGTGCCCATATCATTACATGGACATGCATGGTACCCCAAACAAATGTGTGAAGAAGAGACCACGAGTGGTGCAGAGCATGGGACATACAGATTGCCAGGAGCTGTGAACAATGCTCCTCCGTAGCTATCATGTAAAGGGAAAAATAAAGATGCTACGTAGGTTGTTGTTGAGAATGACAATTACCTCCAAGTCCACTGAAAATGATAATGCGACTTCCAAGTCTGCCGAGGATGGATGATGCGACTTCCAAGTGTGCCGAGGACGATGATGCGACCTACAAGTCTGTTGATGATGACATGTACCAGAGGACATCTGCAAAGCAAAAGTATGGTGCTAAGACCTACTCATCACAGAAGAAGAAGAACAAAGATGTGGCCATGTTTAATGTGACCCCCAAGTATGCTGCAAACAGTAATGTGACTTCCATGTCTGCTGAGATCGACCATGTGACCTCTGTCTACTGGTGATGATGTGCAGACATCTGAAAAGCGAAAGTATGTTGCCGAGATCTACTCAACTCAGAAGAACATAGATGCAACCATGTATCGTAAACCTTTTGCGAAGAGTGACGTGAAGTCTGGCTACTCTGAAGACCCTAATGATCTAGTTGATAGACTACAATGGTTGGTTTCATTGCAGAGAGGTGGATATCTCTGTCATTGGAGAGATAATTTCGATTATTGATAGACTCAGAGCTAGAGGCTTTATTGAATGATATGTGCATGTGTATGTGTGTGCGATTTGGTTATATATATAATAAATATAAACATTAACAATAAATTTGTTTTTTTTTTGTCATTTTAATTCGTACCATCTAAAAAATGTACCTACCGCTGTGTGTTAGCCTGTCTCTTGCTGTGCATGTTTCCTGATGATGATTAACACCCAGTGTGTGTGTATACAGGTTATCACCTCAGGCAAACACAATGGACTGTCTTGTATGCCGGGGCTGAACATGTAATGTTAACTTTCATGCCGGCATAATGTCGTTTCCACACAGAGATACCAAATGTCTTGTAGAGACCCTTCAGAGACCCTTTGCATCGCTGACGAAGTTACAGATGGTCTTTGGTAATGTTGTAGTAGAGTACCCAATCACAGTAGTACTACCAATACCATAGAGACCCATCCTACCAATCATCATGTATTACACAAGCAACAAGCACTAAATATCACATCAGTCATTGCTTCAAGTCTGTCAGCACGTGTGACTGTGTATACACCCTAGTTTTGTGTGCACCCACGAAAGCTTTATCCAACACGGGTAACACACCAACAAGGAAACTGGAAAATATTTGTCAGGTGTAGGATTCGAACCTATGCTCCCCACACAGGTAATCGGAGCTTAAATCCAGCGCCTTAGACCTCTCGGCCAACCTGAAAATCTGTGTTAGTAAGGCAGTTTCGAGGCTTATTGAATGTTATACTATATGTATGATGTGGTTACTTCCTAATTTGAGTGATGGTAGGGTTAAATATGATACAATACATTATGTACTCACATTTTATGTTGGAGGAGGTTGGCATCGTTGGAACTGAAGTGATGGCTGAGTACTAATCGAATCACAGCTGTATGCTATGTACAGAGAGCATATGACTACCCTACATTACATACGCTAAAGTTTCAGTACACGAACTATGAGTGCATGTTATGCCTGAACACACTACTGTGGTCTTGGACCCCAAGATGCTTGGTGCTGGTGGGGGACAATATGGCTATGAAGGCTTGGTTCTTGGGTAAACTATAATGCTGAGTATAATTACAGGCCTGGAAGGCTGTAGGGTCACTACACAAGTGTGCAGAGACAACCTCTTAAGTACATGCAATGATGGTTCGGTGTGCAGGCTCGGTACACAAGTGTGGGTAGGTCGTGAAGGTAGATTATGACTGCCTGTAAGTAAGGTTGAGTATATGAGTGTAGGTAAGAGACAGAGAATGACTATAATTACGAATATGTCATGCTAGTTTGCGATGTCTCGACTGCTGGCCGTGAGGTTGGCATCTTTACACTCGTACATGATCAACTTTGTATTCATTCGAACACTTCCTGCTGTGTGCATACAAGGTACACACTTCGCCTGCATCATATGGTTAGGGCTTGTAGATGATGACTCTTTGTAATGTTTTGGCAGTGGGGCCTTGCTTCCCTCCGATGAACGATTGTCTGCTGGTGAACATGTAATCTGTAATGTATTGCATTTAGGGAAACACAGGGCGGTCATTACTTCCAGCGAGTTCACGACGACATATGTGCTCGCAACCTGCAGGTCTTCTGAAACAGCTACACTCGTTACGGTAACACCTCTGCTCTGCATCGTCTAAGAAGAGTACATACATAGTTGGTTTGGTGTGTGTGTGTGTTGCGATACCTCCTTACTCTGTGTCTTGGGTTGTCAAAATGTGTGTGACCTATGACTGCAATTGTTTCTGATGAATATATACATTGCACGATATGCTCGTTACTAGCCATTTTGTTTATAACTATTTTTTTCCGTTGGTGCACTCTAGCGGTCGAAACTCGGCTGGGGAGAGCAAGAAGCTCTCTGTAGGGACCGAGGTTCGAGACTTGTCACTATGGTTACACACATCGTAGTTATCATAGTGGTACGGCTGAACATGTAATTCTGGACGAAATCTGTCGAACTGCATACATTAACGGTTCGGGAAGGGTCGATTGCTTATAATTTCAAAGACTTGGTGCATGATGTAAGCACATACATTGAAGGTTTGGGCAGGGCTGGCAGAGTATGGCTTCCTGTGACTAAAAAAAAAGGCTCGGTCGGTATACGAGTGCAGATAAGGTCGTCAAGAGTATGACTGTCTGTTGGTCGGGGATGGAGTATGACTGTCATGGGTCCTATATGTCCATCGTCGTCATGGACAGTGGGACCGACAATGAACAATTGTTTTAAGGCGTGTCAACATACACACTCAACGGGAATCGAACCTTCGATACCTCATTTTTTTAAAAGCATTGTACACAATCATCCTTGTCTAGCCATTGCTTGTGCAGTACATGTATGTCGTGTGTGTGTTCGTATTACAGAGCATGGTAACCCCTCCGTGACCACTCTCTGTTACTGCCTTCTTCAGTACATGAGTGCAGGTGTGAGATACTGGTTAGTGTGTAGGCTCTTTTTATGATATTTGCTAGTTGTATCTCAAATGGTTCGGAAATTACAGCAAACTATGTAGTGCATCACTATCCGTAAAAAAAAAAAAAAAAAAAAAAAAAAAAGGTGGTACATGAGTACAGGTCGGCGACAGAGTATGACTGTCATGCTTCATGGGCAGTGGGACAGATGATTGACTGCATGTGCTCTCAATGAGAATCAAACCTACGGTACCATATTTATTCTACAGAAACAAAGAAAAATGCCATTTGTGGGGATTTGAACCCATGCTCCCTTTCACTGGAACTAGAGCTTATATCAGGAGCCTTAGGCCGCTCGGCCAACCTGACAGTTTGTCTTAGTGATGGAATTACACTGCTTTTGTCGAATACCATACAATGTATGGTCTTTTCTAGCCGTTGCTTGTGCAATACACATGTGCGGGTTGATAGGTATTTTTTTCCTTTTGTGCACTCTAGCAGACGATGTGAGAAAGCACACAAAGCGATGCATGTATTTCTCTATTTGTGCATGTGACCACTCTATGGGAATCGAACCTGTGATACCTCGAGGATGGTTCAGGGTACATGCATTAGTTATTTTCAATAGTATACTGGTAAGTACACTGACAAGGGGGAGGTGGCGGAGATGTAGTATTTGGTCGCTATCTATTGTGCACGAAAAGGCAGGACTGGTCACTGTAGTCTCTGCTTCCAGCGAGGTCACATCGTCGGCAAAGACGACGAGGGTGAGATGCGCTCATGGCTTACATGTATTCACTGCTATACCAGATAAGGTAGGGGATAATTTGTTTCGTAATAGGAAGCTTATCGTTCTAGCATGTGTTGTATGTGCGGGGATTCGGCTGTCTAGCGATGACTGTGTATTCATTGCTAGGGACATCTCATTACATACGTACATAAATACATTGATGTCTCGGTATAGGGCTCATGGGTGCAGGGCCGGTGGTACTGACCGAATGTCTGGAAGTAAGTACACTGTTACACGAGAGCTCAGAGGGTCGGCATGCAGCGAGTCACTGGCATTTGGCCGGGCGGTGATGATTGGATGGAGATGTAAAGTCAGGGGTGATGTGGGCAGGCAGAGGGGGAAGACAAGTGATAGTGTGTGACGACTAGTGGTAGGTCTTTGGTAGAAGGCCAGGGGGCATGAGGAAGTGTGTGTGGGGCCAGGCGGTGGCACCAAGGGGACAGGAGAGACAGAGGTGAGTAAGGATGGGGAGACACGCTGGCAGAAATGTCCACATGTCCCTTCTCACTGTAGGGGGTTATGCATGTATTATTATTTTGGTAGTTGAATCTCAAATGCTTCGTACCTTACAGCCATCTATCATAGTCGTGGCTGATTTCTGTGTTATGAATTTGGCGAGGATAACTTGAACGGTTCGGAAAACAGCCACGTATGATTATAAGATGACATGTAGTATATTTGTCCCCACTAGCCTTCTCCTAGTCGGGGTGGATGCCTATGTTATGAATTTGACAACTATAACTTAAATTGTTCGGAAATTATTGACAACTATGCTTATAAGTGAATCGCACACACAGACTTCAGGAGGAGGCAGTGTTACATGAGGTCCGATCGTTCGTGACACCTTGATACTGCACTGCCGCCGCCAGGAAGGTGCTCGCTGCCATAATAGTCGAAATCCTCATCTGGTTGCCAATTGTCCTGGGTAGACATATGTTGTTACCAAGATGGCCACTTGGAATGACTTCACAATTTGGCGGAATTTATCAATTTCCGACCGATTCTGCCGCATAGTGCAAACCTCAGCCACAAAAGGGCAAACTGCCGGGATTATACAAATTAGCGCTGGCTGCCAATATGGCCGGCGGTGGAAGGAGAGATATTCGTGAAATTTTGATGGAAAAAAAGGAAAAAATGGCATTTTTGTACGCAAAATCGGACGTTTTGGACGGGAATAAAGGGAATTTCGATGGTTCTGGCTCCACAGCCTGCAGCCTGATAATATGTTAAATGGGCCCTGGGGTCCACAGCCTGCAGCCTGGTGTGCCAGAACATACTATTTTATACTACTATCAAGTGACGTAGTTGCTTCCAAAAGTCAATATTTTACTTCTCTTCTCTTCCCTGTATTCCTTCTCGAGAAATAAATTTGAAATTTGTACTAATCAAAATTTTTATCACAGTTTAATTTATTTTAAATTGTGTTTTCTGCACGTCAAAGTTGCATTATGTAGTTTATTTTAAATATAACATTCGGTTCCGTGCGATAAAATTTTTGACTTCCTGCTATTTCGAGTGTAAATCTTACTTCGAAAGTTAAAAAAAATTGAAACACTGGTGGACCAAGAAAATATTCTTGACAATCTGATAACAGAAATTATTGTTAGCTGTGTAACATATTTTGTTCACAGATTTTAATTAAAAAAATTAGAATTCGGAATTTTCATTCTTTTACTAGTTTTTTAAAAAATGCTAAAAATGAAGTAAATAACATCAGACTTTTGAACTACCTGAAGACATCAGGTGTAAAGTGTCACCCGGACGTCTCACTTGAGAGACAATTTTTTTTTCGATGTATTATTTCAATAGGTTAATGAACCGTGATCCAACTGCAGTGTAGTTGTTGACAGCAGTGACTGTGTTGCAGTGCCTTGTATGGGTTCTTGAAGCTGAATGTCTGCCTGTGGTGGTACGAGAAGAGGCATTACACGGTGCCGTCCATGTTCCGCGATACCTTGAAGCGACATCCGGACAAGGTCGCCTTCTGGTACGAGAAGAAGCCGTGGACCTTCAAAGAGGTGAGCGGAAAGCCATATATCACCATATCATTATCTTCCTAGGCCCAATTGCTGACCCCAAACGTAGACATCTCCTAACCCTTTCACCTGTTTCCGCACCTTCAGCCTGACCCTGTATCCTGTCAGCTCACCTTGGGTCCGACCCTAAAACCTGTCGGATCACCTTGGGTCCGACCCTAAAACCTGTCGGCTCACCTTCGGCCCGACGCTATATCCTGTCGGCTCACCTTCTGCCCGACGCTATATCCTGTCGGCTCACCTTCGGCCCGACCCTATATCCTGTCGGCTCACCTTCGGCCCGACCCTATATCCTGTCGGCTCACCTTCTGCCCGACGCTATATCCTGTCAGGCTCACCTTCTGCCCGACGCTATATCCTGTCGGCTCACCTTCTGCCCGACGCTATATCCTGTCAGGCTCACCTTCGGCCCGACGCTATATCCTGTCAGGCTCACCTTCGGCCCGACCCTATATTCTGTCGGCTCACCTTCGGCTCGACCCTATATCCTGTCGGCTCACCTTCGGCTCGACCCTATATCCTGTCGGCTCGACCCTATATCCTGTCGGCTCACCTTCGGCCCGACCTTACATTCAGTCGGCTCACCTTCGGCCCACCGCTATATCCTGTCGGCTCACCTTCGGCTCGACCCTATATCCTGTCGGCTCACCTTCGGCTCGACGCTATATCCTGTCGGCTCACCTTCGGCTCGACCCTATATCCTGTCGGCTCACCTTCGGCTCGACCCTATATCCTGTCGGCTCACCTTCGGCTCGACCCTATATCCTGTCGGCTCACCTTCGGCTCGACCCTATACCCTGTCGGCTCACCTTCGGCCCGACCTTACATTCAGTCGGCTCACCTTCGGCCCACCGCTATATCCTGTCGGCTCACCTTCTGCCCGACCCTATATCCTGTCAGGCTCACCTTCGGCCCGACGCTATATCCTGTCAGGCTCACCTTCGGCCCGACCCTATATTCTGTCGGCTCACCTTCGGCTCGACTCTATATCCTGTTGGCTCACCTTCGGCCCGACCCTATATCCTGTCGGCTCACCTTCGGCTCGACCCTATATCCTGTCGGCTCACCTTCGGCTCGACCCTATATCCTGTCGGCTCACCTTCGGCCCGACCCTATATCCTATTCGTCATTGAGTTTTCTCTATTTCCAAATAAAGCACTTTACTTGTAATCTTGTTAGATGTATGAGAATTTCGTAGGTGTTTTAAAGTTGAAATAAAGTGGTTTCCAGTGGAGTTATTTACAGAGTTAGTGTAATTTTAAATACTAGCAATGCTGCAGTGTTAGTTTCCACAAAATGAAAAGTACTTTCAATTTGTGCTGTTAAAAAAAGTAAGAACTACATATGTAGTTTTCTGTTAATTATGCATACATAGAAAAACTTAAATTTTGTGGTTACTACAGCATATAGAAGTTTGGAATGGACATTGCCTTCAAGGCCAAAGGATGTTATATTGTTACTGGAAAATGAAAACTTTATAACCTTACGGAGGATAAAGAGAGAACTTCGTGGAACTAAATGTATGTCCAGGCTCAAAAACATATACTGTAACTACAAATGATCGAATTGTTTAGTGACATTCTAGATTGTACAAATATCAGATAATGTTTAGAAAGTTAAGCTTGTTGTTTGAATGAGCAGAGAAAAATAAAACTGATGAATCCTGGCGAGATTACTTCACCTTTGAGTATGTTCATGGTGAAGTAATTGCCATTTTTGTGACTAGAATTAATAATACTGTATA
Source organism: Dryococelus australis (assembly GCA_029891345.1). Lineage (NCBI taxonomy): Eukaryota > Metazoa > Arthropoda > Insecta > Phasmatodea > Phasmatidae > Dryococelus > Dryococelus australis. Next base: position 92,700,990 of record CM057005.1, read on the forward strand.
TAAACTAAACTCCAAGAACTATTGAGTTGCAGACTAAATAATTATTAATATTTTAATAGCAGCTCTTCCATACCATTACCAAATTGTAGCTGTGGGATGTAACAATTTTGGCCGAAAAACTTCAGCTAACCTAACTTTTTGAATCGTACAGAACAAATCATTAATAAAATTGCAAGAGGGTGAATTAATAGTGGCATTTCAGGCCAAACAAAAGTACAAAGAAAATAAAAATCTTAACAAAACTCTAAAACGACACTAAATTGTTGGATATGTGCTTCGGAATCCCACTTACCATGATCATGTCCAGAGAAATTTCAGAACCGCACCGAAAAAAAATGAAAAATATAATGCAGAAAAGGACTGTTTTCCCACAAAAAAATACCAGTAATAGAAGTATATTTTCTCACTTATAGTGAAAGTGTGTGAAAAAAAATTGTCTCATGATGTACATCACATGTCAGTCCATGGTAGAGAATATTGACATAAAAATCTAAAATAATGACTGCCAAAAGTGATCAGTCAGTGGAAGTGTGTGGTATAGGGAGCATAGAAATGGAAAGTTTGACACTAAAAGAATCTCTTTGCCTTCCAGAATTAAGCACAAACTTGATCTCGGTAATATTAATAACTGAAAAATATTGGAGTCGTGGTATTCACAAAAGAAAATGTAAAAATTCTTTAAGATGATGATACTATTGCCATATGCACTAATCAGCAAAATGGTTTATGTAGGTACCATACCATAAAAGTAAAATGTAAATTGGATTAAAAGTTAGTTTGTGTTGCCAAGACTGAAAATGCTAGACTGGTATCGGAAACATGGACACCCTGATATTACTATTATGAAAAACTACTGAAATTATTGGATGGAATGAAGGTTATAGAACACTATATTGACATTTACATTCTGTATGCAAAGTGTGTACCAAAGTCAGACAGACTCGTTTCCCACTTAAGACAAAGACAGTGAGCTGAAATGCCACTAAAACTGATTTCTTCTGGTTTTAATGGTCCAGTGGAAACTAAAACGTGAGTTATAGACTCTCCTCCCTCCTGATGGAGGAAGTGAACGACTTTGGAAGGATGTGCAAGAATATTCTGGGAACTAGGACCCTATGCACAATACGGTATTTAGAGAAATTTCTGGTCGATCGCCAACAACACTATAAATACAAGCCGCAGCTCGACGCTCAGTAGTCTTGTGTAGAAGTCTTTAGCTGAGAGTGTTAACCAAGTGAAGTTGGGTGCGGTGAGGGACATCAGTGAGGAGGATGGATGACGACTGGAGACTGCGAGACGATGGCGGACGAGATGTTTGTGGTGTCAATGGACAAGTGTGTGTGAAACCTGTTGAGTGAAGGATACTGTACATGAGGGCGCTCGGAGAACTCTAAAATATTGGGGACTGGTGGGATCTGAACTAAACTGAGGTGGGACCGAATGAGCATGTAATACGGGCTTTATTGTAAATATTGGAATGGTCAAATATGGACATATAATTTATATAAAGCAATTCAGTAGGTTTTGGTACACTGTTTGTTGGGAATGATTTTAGTTACTTAGTTGCATTAATTTATTTGAGGAAACTGAAAATCATACTGATTGAATTTATTAATTGTAAATATCAATAGTGATTAATTCAATGAGAGAGTTTGAGTTGGGAGAATTTTATTTGTAGTTATTGTAAATTAAGTAGGAAATTATAATTAACTCTTTTATTTAATTTAGACATCCAGCCCTTAATGAACCTGGTTTAGCACCCTGACTTTGATAAATCGTAACATTATTAATAATAGAATATAAGAATGCAGGAGAAAATTCTGGAAATGTGAAAAAATGGTGTAAAAGAAAAGGATTCATTCTGGACTTCACAATCGTGTGTACTCCTTAGCTAAATGCAGAGGCCGAGAGACTTGGAAGAACAATTTTTTATAAGGCAAGAGCACTTATTTTCAAGGTAAAACTTGATTAATTGTGGGGCGAGACAGTAGTGAAAGCTACTTATCTGATAAATTGAAGCCCTTCAAATGCTGTTGGTGTGACTCCAATAGAAAAAATGGTCTGGAAGAAAACCATATGTCTCCAACGTTAAGGTCTTTGGATCTACAGCATAGACCAAGAAATTGGTTAGTATAAGAAATTCGAGCAAAGATGTGAAAAATTATTTTTTGTAAGCTGTGCTCCAAGTGTATATCATTTGTAGGATCCCAAGAGAAGAAAAACTATTATTGCACGTAATAATGTATTTTCTAAAGAAAAATTTCAGTTTCAAAAAAGAAAAATCGCCAAAGACAAAGCCGAAAAAAGTTTTAAAAAATGAACTATTTCAAGAGGACGAGGAACAAGTTGATTACGAAAAAGAAACATTAGATAAAAATATATTTAATGAAGGGGAAAAAAAAAGAACAGTGACAAAGGAAAATGTGAAAGAAATGTCAAGATTATGTAAAGCTGACATATGATGATAGTTTCTGGACAAGGTAAAGAATAGTTAACTGCAATTAGAGAGGAAGATTTGCTAGGAAGAAATCGGACATGGGACATAGTTGACGAGAAGGAAGCCAAATGTCACGAAATACCTTCAAACAAATGGATTTTTCACATAAAAGATGATGCGAAACATAGTGAGTTCATAGATGCGAGCAAAAATGTGAAATGGACTGAGAAGAAATTTCTATTCCACTAACTTGGTGAAAGTAATTCAAAGATACAATGAAAAACAAAAGATTCAAACCATTAAAATTTGAACAGTGTATAATTAAAAATCAAAATGGGTACATTGTAATTACTGTGTTTGTTGATGGACTGGTGATCGTAAGAGATGAAACTCAAATGATGAAAAAACAAGAAACTCGTGCCACCTTCTGGGAGTGGAAATTCAAAAGGATGAAACTGGAATAAAATTGATTCAAGAAAATTACAACAAAAATATGTTAAGAAAATATGGGATGAAAAATGCAAAAAAAAAAGAATTTATATTCCTGGGTTGGAAAAAGTGTCAAATGATAGAGCAGAGATAGCAGCTGGGTTACCCCTACCGAGAAGCAGTGGGGAGTCTTCTGTATTTGTCGACAATAACACATCCAGATATTTTGAATACAGTAAATATTGTCAGTAGGCATACTGAAAAACCCACAAAAGAAAACTTAACAGCTGTGAAAAGAATCTTCAAATATTTAATTGGAACTTTGGCTAAAGAAATAAAATATTACTGTGGAGCAAACACTGAATGTTGACAAGGTTCTGTGATTGACTCCATGGGAGGCACAGATACCAGAACTGGCTTTGTGGTGATATATGCTGAAGGACAGATTAGTTGGTGCTCCCGATGTCAGCAGATTGTAATGTTGTCCTTGACAGAAGCAGAATACATTGCTGCTGCAGACTGTTGCAAGGACATGATGTACCTTAAGTCAGTGATCAACGAACTGACTATAGTAAAACTAAAATTGTACATTAATGTTGACAATCAAAGTTCAATCAATCTAATTAAGACTGGTGCAATTAACAAAAAGAAGCAAGCATGTTGATGTTAGATACTATTACATACATGAAAAATATTGAATGATAAAGTGATATAAATTATTGTACAACAGATTGTCAAGTTGCAGAAGACAAAAATTTGTTTAATAAATAAATATTCTAAAATTTAATGCACTTTACCATAATTGTTATAAAGTTACAATACATACTGCTTATAAAATAAAAGTATTTTGTAAAGCTATAAATTTTTTGCTAGAAAATACTTTTCTGACTTTCTAAAGAAAATATACAAATCTAGTTTTAATATAATTTAAACATTTTTTCATGCTGGATCTTTAGAAGGCATATTTTACAAGAAAACCATTGTGTTGGACATTGCTATCTTGGTGTCTCTCTTATACTATATTCAAGAATGAAAGTTTGCTGCGTCAAACGCTTTACGTCCAAACGAAGAGGAGGGGGGACCGATAATGCTCGCGGAGGAATAGATGCATTTATGGTTACTTCCCCCCTCCGCCCCTTTACCTTGTGTGGGGGGGGGGGGGGGGGTTGCCCCCTAGCTCCTGGAAGGCACATTTATCAACCGATTTTCATGAAATTTTGTATAATGTTGTATATCGTTGCCCCGCTTCCCCTGATATGGTTTTTGCCCTTCCCTCCCCCCCCCCCTTTTTGGGGCTAATTCTCCTAATCCTATTACACATTTTTTGACAGATTTTCTTCAAATTTTGATGGGTGGTATAGTTCTTTGCCCCGCATAACTTTATATGGTTTTCGACCCCCCTCCCATTTATGGGGCTAAAGCCCCTCAGATTCTGGAAGGCAAATTTTTTGGCAGATTTTCTTGAAATTTGGTATAGTATTGTATTTCGTTGCCCCGCATACCGTGATATGGTTTTCTACCTCCTCCTCCCCCCTTTTTTGGGCTAAAGCCCCTCATGCTCTGGAAACCACATTTTCCGACAGATTTTCTTGGAATTTTGTTTGGGGGTGTATTTATTTTCCCAGCATTCGGATATATGATTTAAAGTCTTGTGCTTAAGTCTCAAGTCTTAATTATTTATGTCTTAGGTCTTAAATCTTAAGTCTAAAGACATAAGTCTAAAGTCTTAAATGTAAAATCTTCAGTATTTTATTTTGTATTTCACTTTCGCCATATTAGCGCTTGTCGGGATGTGCGAGCAAGTGCCAAAAGGTGTGAGCGAGCACGTACCGAAGTTCCCAGATGACATGTGACAGTAAATACTAATTCATACGGTTACCTGCTTCACCTAAGGTGAGCCCGGCCCCTGGTATAACAATATTGTAACAAGTGTTAAAAATTATTTTTAATAATTGAGATTATGTACTTATTTTAGCTATTAAAAATATTTGTAGAAGTTAGTAATTGTGGCCAGAGCCATTACTCTCTATGGATTCATGTCTTATTGTTATGCGTTATTGTAGCATCAATGTGACTACAACCAAGTCTTTAAATTGGCATGTGTGTGTGTTTGTCAGGTGGAGGATCTGAGTAACCGCATTGGGAACTACTTCAGGTCGCAGGGGCTGTCGCGGGGGGACACAGTCGCCCTACTTATGGAGAATCGGCCAGAGTTTGTGTGCATGTGGCTGGGGCTGGCCAAGCTGGGCGTTGTCACGGCGCTCATCAACACCAACCTGCACCAGAAGCCGCTCGTCCATTGCATCACTGTGGCGTGCTGCACTGCTGTCATAGTCAGCGATGAAATGGCGCAAGGTGAGGGTATCCCCCTTTCTCCCCACTTTTCCTCGGGAGGGGGCCATGGTGGTGTAGTGGTCAGACTACTCTATTCCAAACAAGGCAAACCGGGTTCGATTCCCAGCAAAGTTCAGTGCAGGTCCCCATAGCTATTTCACGTTTCCAACCATTATTTGAGATACAACACTGAAAAAAATCAGTTTCAAATTAGTTATGTTGGAGGGCTCGGAAATAGCATTTATAAAGTGAATTATGTATTCAGTGTGTTATTCATACCCCATCAGAAGTGTTTTCTTTTCGTGCATTGTTATAATGGGGAACTGTTTAGTGGTTTCATTAAAAAAAAACCTTGATTGAAACATTTCTCTCCTGTCATTACCAAAAATTAACATGAAATCTATACTGCTGTTTGTAGCAGAATTTCCTTCAATTCAATATGGTGGGGATAGATTCCACTTAATCGTGTTGTGGAAATTGTAGGTCTGGAGGAGGTACTGGAATCACTTGGAGGCATGAAAGTGTATCACCTGGCGGAAGGCGGATGTGACAAGCTGGTGTCTGGTGCAGTGAACTTGACCACCGGCCTTGCAGAGACCTCGACGGCGCCGTTATTCGACAAGGCGTCTGTCAGTAAGGACAAGCTGGTGTACGTCTACACTTCGGGAACCACAGGCCTGCCCAAGGCAGCAGTCATCACCCACCTCAGGTGTGTTGTTTTTACCTAGTTAGTTCCTGAGGGCCATGGTTGGTTTAGTGGTTGGAATGCTTGCCTATCACCATGACCAACTGGGTTACATTACCGATGGAGTCAGTCCCAGATTTCCACATGTGGGAATCATGCCAGTGTCGGTGCCTCTGGTCTGCAGGTATTCTTGGAGATTATTAATTTCCCTGTTCTTGCATCCTGGCTTTAACCTCGTCTGCTCTCAACACCTTGTTGTTAAGACACCCAAGTCTCTCTACTCCCCTTTAACTCCAATATTGACATGCTTCTTGTTTCTAACAGAAGTCTTGGTCACTTGTTACAGATACTTGTTCATGGTGACAGGGGTGTACATATTGCTGGAATTGTCGGAGGATGACGTGCTGTACACCCCTCTCCCGCTTTACCACACAGCAGGGGGCTTGCTTGGCACTGGCCAAGTGCTGCTCCGGGGAGCTACCATGGCCATTCGCAAGAAGTTCTCTGCCTCCAACTTCTGGGTGGACTGTGTAGAGCACAACTGCACTGTGAGTCTAGAACCTTCTTCCACTGTAACAACTGTCTTGCTCACAGAACACACTCGCACTATATACTTCAATTTATTACTGATTTTATATTGCAAGGCTACGTACACTGTAGTTAAAATTTAAAATATATCATTGTTCATCCTTTTTAAATACACTAAAATACTTGATAACATGAAACATTTTGCGTTGCCTGTACACTGAGTATTAATGTGAATTCTTGTTTTATGTTAAAAAATTGAATTCTGTGTTTGTGTTGCAGAATGTTTTATAAAACAAATGGTATGAAGGGACTCGTAGTCCTACCAAACCTTCTCTGAGGAATACATTGGCAGATGGGGGAAATTAGTTTAAGTAAAAGTGAAATTTATTTGTACACTCTTTAAAGGACTAGGGAAAATTGTTGGATAATATAGTAATGTATAAAGGGAGGGAAAATTCTTACTGTAAAAACTGTGTGCGGGACTGATAAAGTAGTTGTTAAATGCAGGAAAGTTTAAATAATGGGATGTAAAGAAGGGGCTCTGCTGTATTTTACATGACTTTTTGTCATGCCCCAAATAGTAGTTCAAATAATGCAAGTTATTGTAATTAATACAGTACAATTCAGCATTTAAATATCTCAACGAAAATGTCTTGAATCTGTTACTTTACCAGGTATCTAATGTCGTTAGTGTTGTTAATGGGTAAATTTGGTTCAAGTAGTGTGATATTTTATTAATACACTATTTATTTACAATTTTTGGTCACTGGTAGAGAATGTGACAACTGCACAGGTGGCGCAATACATTGGGGAGATCTGTCGGTACCTGCTCTCTGCCTCTGAATGTCCCGAAGAGAAGCAACACAAAATAAGACTGATGTTTGGCAACGGCCTGCGCCCACAGATTTGGCGCCAGTTCATAGACAGGTTCGGCGTCGCGAGGATTGGAGAGTTCTATGGAGCAACTGAGGGCATTTCTAACATAGGTAAGTGTGGTAATGAGGTCCTGTTTAGTTTTGTCAGTAAAGTATGTGGCCAGAAATGGCACGTGATTTATTCTTGCATGAAAGTAATTTACCTGTATTCAGCTGCTATAGGTTTTTTACAGTAAACACAGCACTTTTGAATACCTCTGCTTTAGATATATTTGTAAGCACTTGGTGTATTCTTCCACAGTGTATAAAAATGACATTGCTATTTGCCTGATCATTTTATTCATATGCCTGTCAAGTGATATTGTGAAATTATTACACAGCTGAATGTTTACAAATTTGCCAATTCTTACATTTACATACATTAAAAAATCAAATGGAAAATAAGTTGAGTATTCACAAATGTTTATCTAACTCTAATTCAACATTAAGGCATGGAACTATTTTATCACCTACATTATTAACTTTACTAGGCTCGTTGCATTTGGTCAGGCCGTTAAAATATAGCAAGTAGGTGCTGTGACATTTATGAAAGGATGATTTCATAAGTTCTCACTTAACAGTGAACCATTTTTAAGATCTTTAAAGTATAAAGTTCTTCATTGCACTTAACTTAGGAACAAAAATGTTTCACAAGTTAAGTTGTTGCAGGCCCATTGTATTCTCCAACCACTGTAATTGACTTGTTACATGTTTGACAAGAGGAGCAAGTTTTACTCTAAACTACATTGCAAATGATTCAGCTATTTTTTTAATGGATTTTTTTACGTTAGTCCACTCCTACAGTGTGTTGATTGGTCATCTTGTACACGTAACTAAAATGCACAAGTTTTTTTTAAGTTCAGATTGTTACCAAAGGAATTTGTGAAATTTCTCAGTTCTTATATTTTTTTTATAATGCAGTGTGATGAGAATTTCATTTTGTGTTTCATTTTTATGAATTAAAATTTATATGAAACTGCTATTAATATACTAATTAGTATTAAAAATGAAAAAAAGTAATTTTGATAACAAGGGAAGGATTGTGTTAAGATTATAAACTTTGTTGGTGATTATGTACTGCTTAGTTTGTTAATAAATTAAGTGTTTTTAATACTGCATAGATTAGGGTACCATAATATGTTTTTGCATGAATGGTCTTTATAGTTCTTCCCATAAAATGCTGTCATTGATATTCACTCATTCTTGAGGTTTTGAGGTGATAGCAAAGCGGCTATAAATAATTTATAGTGTACTAAGGAGAAAAAAAAAGATGGTGGTTTTACATGAAAATGAAAATACATACAAAATTCTTATTTGTATTCTTATACAAAATTCTCTTTTATTCCATGCTTGAAAATATGTTTACTCTGTTTCACAGTGAACACAGACAATACCATAGGAGCAGTGGGCTTTGTACCACGATACGCAACCTTTGCGTACCCCGTCTGTTTGGTGAAGGTGGATGACTCTACCCACGAACCAATCCGCAACAGTGATGGCTTCTGCATACAATGTGAACCAGGTAGGTTGGCAATTTGAGCCTCGCAGTTGTTTCTCATCAATGCATTTTGCCTTTGGCATAATTTTTCTAGCACACTTTATTACTGCTAAAATTTCACGTCATAATGCACCTGCAAAAGTAATTTTTTTAAAATTTGAATGTAACCTTACTAGTAAGGATTCACAGTGTATCTCTTGGTCATAAAACGTGGTAAATTATGCAAACCAAATTAACTGAAATTGTTTTCTGCTTCAGTAAAATACAGTAAAACTTCAAATTGGGAATTTATAGTCATTTCTGGTAATTTAAAACATTTGGTTTCTGCTCTCTGTAAAAAGTACTTAAACTTCAGTTTTTTTTTAAATAAATAAAGATTGAAGCTTTTGTTTGCTGCGTTATTTTAATGTTTTTCAACAGAGGTAAAAGTTTTTGTACAAGTTTTGTAGCCATAAGAGATTTTTGTTGGTGGTTGTAGGAAATAAATTGCTTAAGTAAACATTAAAATCAAATTGCTTGAAAACATTGTGGTTAAAATTTATAATGACTGAGCCCCTGGTACAGTATTAAATTTTTCAGTCAAATTACTTCTAATAATGTTGGTCAAAGAAGATTTTGACATCACAGCAGCCATATTTGTTCAAAATTTTTGGATGGCTCCAGTTTGCATCAAACATTTGTATAGTGAATGTGTTCCAACATTTCTTGATATTTTACAGATTTCCAGTCAATCTGAACCATCTACATTAGAAGCGGTCATTATTTCCGACCCCAAAATTTTTTAAATGGCGTCCAGTAACTATACACAAAGTAAGGTTGTGGAGGTAATTTATATACACTATGGTAGGAATATATTGCTAGGCTACTAATTACTTTATTAAACGGAGATAGAAAACACAAGTAGCCACAGGGCAATGCGTGGATGCACACACACATGCACGCACACACACACACACACACATTTTCCACGCGGATGGGTGGTCACATTCTGCTATTCACATGGTGAATGGCAGTTTGTTGAGCTGTGGTTGGCCCTACTTGGTGGCACTAGCTGGTGAATCTAGCAGTCAGGAGGCAAACTCGGTTGTGGGTGTATATATGAAATGTGACATGTTATCTTATGATTGAGCCAAGTGCCCGTCTGGCTGCAGTGATGTACAGGTATTGTTGGGCCAGGTCCGATAGATACAATTCTGCGCTAATTTTTGAAGATGGTACCAGGGTTTTTAAAAAGGAGCATACTCGATCATTTTGGTTCCCTCCTGTGAATGTATGCTGGGAAAAACGTCTTCTAAACTTTTATGGCATACGGTTACAGTGTCAGAACTCAATGTGAGTGATGCATAGACAAATTTCCCATATGAATTGACAATGCGTATCATACTTGATTGACTTTCTTCTGTTTTAGGGCAAACTGGCATGTTAGTTGGCAAAATAAATCCAAACAAACCTATTGCTGCATTTAATGGCTATGCAGACAAGAATGCATCTGAGAAGAAAATTTTACGCAATGTATTTAAGAAAGGAGATCAGTACTTCAACTCAGGTTAGTTTCCAAAACTAAGTTTTCAAATAAGTGGTTGGATAGTCACATAGGTATTAGAATCCTAAACCATCATAGATATCCTATATTAAAATTCATTGGAAGGTAATAATAAATAATGGATTGGAATAAAATTGTAATCATAAGCATATCAAAAAAAATTTAGACTGGCTTGGAATTTGTTGAGACTTATTAAAGTAACATACTACATATAGTATATATTTCCACTGTTAAATACAGAGTAATAACAGCAAATATAATGTGTTGCTTCAAACTGGTACCATTTTTGGCAGCATTACTTGAAAGTTGGATGTAACCCAAGTCTAGCTAATGTAGTAATTAGACTATAAGAAGCCTGACTGCAGTGGAAGTATGATAATCATTGCTTTGTATCTTCTATATATGTAAACTGTAACCAACATTCATTGATTGCATTTGTAAAGGTCTTGCACATATGACTTTCTCACAACTATTTTAAATAATTTGTTACTAACCAGTTTTGTTAAATCCACATTTAATTTTCATTTCAGGAGACATTCTTGTGATGGATGATTTTGGTTACTTTTACTTCAAGGATCGAACCGGTGATACTTCAGGTGGGATATTTTTTGTTGTGTAAAAATGCTGAGGGGAAAAAATGTTTCCTTATCAAACTGTTATCATATTTATGTATTAATCATCTGCGGTCAGAAATAGTTACAAATGGTTGATAGTTTACCCACTTAAGCAATGCACTGAAGAGAAAACTGGTAAAATATTTTATTGTAATGTGTTCTGTACTTGTTGCTTCACAATGAGATTGCTTGGGTGAAGTAGTACATTGGTAAACCTTTTGATACGTGATGGCCTTTGGAGGAGGGAGTCACGTCAAGAGAGAGGTGTCTTTAATTCTGCACCAGGTCAGTTGCCCAGGTTGGGGGTGGACACTAGTGAAGAGGCGTCTGTGGTATGACCCGTTGGCCTCGCACTGGTCCCTTAAAGAATGGTAGTTTGCGTCAGGTACCTACTTGAAACAAAATCCGTAAGGGTGAGGTGATTCCTTCGGGCGTTGACACACGGGTTTGGGCTATCTTACCATTGGTGTTGCTTCCTTTTGGCTGTCACTGGCCGTGGCTGGATGACTTCAACTTCTGCTGCAGCGGACGGCTGGGCAGGCTGGTTTGGTTGGCGCCTGCAGATGACCGGGGTGCCGGCTGACTAGCTGGCACGGGGTTGGCTGGTGCTGGTGACTCACTGGCGTCCTCCAGGTCGAATGTGATCACTATCAAGGGGAGAGTGTACCCCTGGTGGAGTAGTTAGATGGCGGGGTGAACAGCTCTGGGAACCCGAACTGGGAGAACAAAGATGTTAGCAGAGAGGGTAGCGGAGTGAGGCTCCTCTAAATTGTCCAGCGGCTTGTGCTCTCTCCCGTAGGGACTTGAAGCTGAGGGTTGGTGTAGGTTGTTTACTAAGGGGGTGACAGGATGCAAGGATGGCAATTGTCCTTCAAGTGTTCCTTCTGATCCCTCGTCGGTGAACAAATGTCGTGGACAGGAAATGGTGTTAATGCTCACTCTGTACAGTGCTGCAGGCAACTAATAAACCCTTACCTAAAGTGTACTCCAGAAGTACCCAAGTAAAGCCTCGTCAGGCCTGGCATCCCCTCCGGCGAGTTTATACACTCTGGAGGGAATGGGTCATCTGACTTAGTTGGCGCAGATGCTTAGATGTGTTTTTTATAGTGGTTGGGGCTCTACCATACTTGCGCACCAGATAACTTTACGTACCTGGTCCACAGTATAGGTGGCTGTGAAACTTGTTCTGTGTGCGATGTACATGCAGTCTGTTAGGGGCTGCCCATAGTCCTATTCGCCAATTCGCAGTCCCCGGCCTCTCCCTCCGAGGGTGATACTTACCAGGTTGGGGAAAAGGCACATGTTCACTATAGAGCAAGGAAAGACAGAAGTTAGCTAGACTACGTGTTTTATTCCCTTGGGAGTAGAAACACAGTGACCCATACTACCTCCTACCTGTACACACACTAGGTGTTCATTGGACTTTGTACAAGAACAAGTCAGGTGAAGTTGCCCTGTCGCCTTGAGAAGCCTGGCTTGAAGAGCAGATGAGAGCTGACAATTAAGTAGTTCTGAAACAACTCACTCATTATTGTGACTTGTACATGTTGTACGTGTCGGGTGTGGCGACTCTTGATGGCAGGTGTTCGGGGGGGGGGGGGGGGAGCGACGACTTTTTGGCTGCTGCGGTAGGGAAGGTGGCGTTGGCTGAAGAACTGGTAGGTTTTGGAGAATCTTCAGGAGGACTGTGGCTGTGCAGTAGAGCCTTAGCATGACTGGTGCTAAGACAAACTAAATGGGCAAAGTTCCCGGTGGAACCTCTCCAAACCTCCCCTCTAAGTGGCCGATACCTATTTAAAAGTCATAACTGAATGGACAACTGGTGTTTACACCGGGCCCACAGCATTATATTCCCCTCAGCTGGAGGGTTCCTGCATGCCTCGTTCGCTTTTGGTAATCTTCAGACGCCACCCTTTTGGATTCGGACTTGATGGCACCGCTGCTGCCATCTCTTGGTGGGGTGGCAGCAGGGAAGTTTGTTGTGATTGCAGGCAGTATCCGTTGCTCGCTTAGGGGCAAACACTTGCTTGTTCGCTGCTGCTTCTCGGCGGGTTTAAAAGTGTTGTTGGGGGGGGGGGGGGGAGGTGATGTGATTTCCTACCGTTACGAGGGTGTGCTGGCCTTGTGGCCAGTGAGGGTTCGAATCCTTCGGAGGCACGTGATGCGTACATGATGATGCAGAGTTGACAATAATAATGCAAAGAAAGCGTCGTGCATAACTTAGGACTCGCATTGGAGAGGGCCAGGATTTGATTACCGGTCTGCCCATCCTGATCTTGATTTTCCATGGTTTCCCCAAAATCACTCCACGCGACAAGCGAGTTCTGGTATGATTCCTTACTACAGGCCATGGCCAATTTCTTTCTTTCTTGCTCCTGCTTCTTAGAGGGACCATGGTGGTACAGTGGGTAGAGCACTCGCCCCCCACATAGTGAACCGTGTTAGATTCCCAGAGGGGTCACTCCATGATTTTCACACACAGCAATTGTGCCGGTCGATGTTGCTGGTCAGCAGGTTTTCTCAGGAACATCCCGTTTCCCTTACCTTTGCATTCTGGCATTGCTCAATGCTCACCTCGTTAGTTACTCAAATGTCTCCTCTCCTCTCCTCTGAGCAGTTTTCGCCATCTGTCAGAGACGTTAAGCCATACCTACCTATTGAAATTGTCGTCATAAGTGAGAAATTTATCTTATGATTGTTAAACAAAATCACATGGCTTTATGCTGACAGGTGGCGAGGAGAAAACGTAGCAACTTCAGAAGTGGAGGCAGTCATCAGCAATGTTGTTGGTCTGAAGGATGCTGTGGTGTATGGTGTTGAGGTAAGACTCTTTCCTATTTTGACTTGTGTTCTTAGTTTATGCTTCACAGTGTTGCATGTTGTATGCAGTCTTGAAAAATTTCACTTCTGGCATTTTTTAAATTTTCTTTTCCATTTCCAGTGTGGTATGTTAGTATGGAGATATAGGCTGTTAACCGTTATTTAAGCACTTTCAAAATCAACCTTTTAATAATGTCACTGCCCTTACCTGCATATATGTATTTCAACACGCACACTGCCTGGCACGTGACTAGTAAGGTTGGTAACAAAAGAAATAAATTAATTCATTGTTTTAATATGAATAGTAAAATTATTCCTTTTGGTTTGACTTTCTAATGGATAAGTATAAGCATGTACATACTGATGCATGCCACTTATACTACCAATAAACTATGATTACAACTCATCGCTCAGCTCAACCTATGTAAGAGTTGTCTACTTCAACCACCCACATGAGAGTTGTGCACGCAGTACTTTGCATATAAGTTCTCGGCCGTTTAAATCAACTGGGTGGCATAACACGTGGCTACAAGGTTATGCAACCAGCGGGCACGCTGTCAGCCCCCTTCCCCCATGGTTAATGCCTACAATCTTCAACCACTTTGGGCGCGGCCGAACGCCGCAGAAGATACACGAACCAAGGAACGCTGACAAAAGGGTTCCTACCTCCCATGCCAGCCTCACGGCAGGAGGACGTCACGTACCTTCCCCGCACCCTGCTGCGGCAGCCTAGACTTCAGCACTATATGTCCGTGCGCAGCGGGCTCCAGCCAGGAAGCTGGAGGGGAGCTTCACTCCCCCACCGACAAAACACACGTAAATTTACATAATAATAGGCGACAAAACTAGAAACAGCCTAAATGTGGGTCCGGTGCCCTAGACTTACACTGACACGGCTCCCGCCCGCGAACCCTGTGATAAGTCAGTGTCGGGTGGCAATACTTTTTACAAACACCCAGTGAGTTACGAGAGCTACGGCTATCAGTCTTAAGACACACGTCATTCCGGTGGCATATAAGGGGCGTCGGTGGCTCCAGCAGTCATTCTTGCTCCTTCTCTGGCAACATCTCGAACACTGCTCAGTGCTGGGACCTCCAGAGATCTACCAAGTCTTAAGTACGCCCCCAGTGGCTATTTCCAATGACGATGACCAGTCATCCAACGAACAGCGAATACGCTAACACTCGTTAACTTCACTTTGTCTCTTCTAGACACCCGCTTTCTTTAGTACAGTTTAGTAGTAAGGTATTTTTCACGTCAAGAACAATCTTTCCCTTTTTAACCTAGGACTAGGTCGCCTACACCTGGCTAACGTAGGTAACGATCAACACCCTACTGTTCGGTAGGAGGTAGCACAAGTCACGTGTTTATTGATTTTTCAATAAACATACTTTTGTTCTCAATCCTTATGCTTTTTCATTTGCAGAGTATCTTTCTATTTCACCCGCTAGGAACAATTCACGCAGTGCACTGCCGACAGGAACAGACTTTTTCTAAAGTCAAATTAGTTTTTACTACGAGCCCCCTTCAGGAGTCCGTCAGTCTGAAAACACACCCATTAGACGGCCGCCTGTTTCTTCCCGAACACTGGTAGTGCTAGAGGGGAAGAACAGAGGAGCCACAACCACTAGGAATACCTTCATCTAAGGAGGGGGCAGCAAGCCCATGTTATTCCCTTGCTTCGAGCACTGATAGTGCTGGAGTGATCATAGCCTGAGTCTTGCCGTTCAACCTTGCCTGAATTCACATCCAGTAGAGGCATTGGTGGTCCAAACGGCTCCACGTCTCTGATCAGCCTGCCAAACGTGGGGGACCAGTGGAGACTTTTACAGAGCTTGTGCAAGCAAGCAGCTATTGGACCTACACTGTTCAATTGTTTCTCATCAAGGTGCACTACGTGTGTTGTTTAAGCAGCGACACTATGCCTTACAAGGTAAGACATGGACAAAGGCATAGGGAGCAAAACCTAGCTTTTCTTGCGGCCAAACAGTGGTCTGCACTTACCCATCCTATGCAGGAAAGGCAAAGCAGTCGCGACTGCTCCTGTGGTATTTGGTTATTTTCCACCACATATTTGCACCAACCAAGAGTACCACCCGGTTCTGGGAGGACTGGTTTTCAGGACCGAGGCTAGGTACGGCCTGGTCAATCTCATGTTCTGGAGCCGGGTATCTGCTGCCTGGAATAGGCAATACGGCATGAGGCAACCCAGCATCCATTGAGTTGAGACCAAGGATTGAAACCTTGGCTTCATCAGCATCATGGAGGTCATCACAGTAAGTCAGTAGCTAACACCTCTCACCAGTCATGGTAAACCTGTATATAACTTCGCACTTGGTCTAGCGCATTAAATCTCGATGACCGTGTCACACAGTCAATAGCCGGGCATGGGTCAATACACTAAAGCAAGCAAATGGTAAAGTGTGTACCAAATTGTTATTGTTCTTAGAACACATACTATGTGGACTCCTGCAAATTGCGGAAACACAATTTGGTGCCCTCTCCCAAATTAGTATCACTGTCTGGGGTAGTCTATGGTGGCTGGACCTTGTGCCCGCATCAATACAGGTGGAAAATTAAGTGAAATGCCAGGACGCCAGTTAACCTCAGTCGGCTAACACATTGATAAGCACGAGTTGTCAGGATTACGTGGAACGTCCAGCCAGTGTGGTTGGCGGACTGAACATACTCCATGATACACAGTGCTGTTAGGGTCACACTGCATACCCGTTGAGAGAGGGATTTAAACTGCTACTGAAAGATAATACAGACGTTGCTGTTTGGTTTTATTGGCCACCACCACCACATGGTAATAGTGTCTCTTGGATTTAATCACAGTATGACTCCCAAGCAATAACAGTGAACAACATATACCTGGGAGGCAGCCTTCGCTACCTTTCAAAAGTTGCACATTCTCTCTAGAACCATTTGCCTAAGGTAATTACACTGAGGCAATGTTTTGTGTTTATCAATTATGTAATTAATCATAAATACATTTAACACCCATGGGTAATATACTTTTGTTGGTTAATGACACTGCACCACCTAATTTCTAATGATGGGTGATTTCACAGTCAAATGTTAACAGATAGCAGAATAAAATCAGGCTAACTTTGTTTGTAAATTTGTTGTTTCATTTTACATTGAAATTTTGCAAATATTTGGTTACTACGCTAAATTCCAATTTTAATTTTTTTTATTCCTTGTTAATACGTAATCAAGTTTGGTCATAAGTGATTTGACAGATGCTACTGTAGGACAGTGTAGTGGATACCATTACCTTTATACGCTGGTAACACAGGTGGGTCGTACTCCCGTGCACAGGTTCACGCACAACTGAGAGTTAGCAGTACATACTGGCATGTGTAGCCATAGGTTTCCAGGGGCCTGGGAAAAACAACAGCTACCAAAATCATAAATGTAAATACGCATTCACTGTCAGTTTTATTTTAAACTGTGATGTATAACAAGTGTCATAGCAAATATGTAAATTTTAGGGATGGGCCGATGCCACAGTTTACTGATACCAACAATACCAATTCTCTACTGCCAATGCCGCCGATTACAGCGATGCTGATACCAGTTTTGATGAGCACAATCATAATTCCCAATATTTGGAAATACTTTTCTATTACTTAAATTTAAGTATTCAGTTTTACGAACACTTAAAGCACTTTGTCTACAGCACAGGAATGAAATACAACACTAATCTTAATAATAAATGATAAGATGCACAATTTAACTGGGCAAATAAGTGACTTAACAGTCAAGGAAAAATTGTTTCCAGACAATACAGCATTCATTACAAACAGAGTTCATTAAAGACAACCTTCAAAACTTCAGGCAATCTTATGCGGACTTGGATTTTAGATCTGAGAAATACCATACATAACTTCAGCATGCATGTTTAATTTAACCAACAGCCTAAATATGTTATTTAAAAGAACTTATTGAAATTAATTTAATATTAAATATGCACTTGAAATTGAGCGAAATTTTTTAAAATTTATATTAATATTTTTTGCTTAGTATTCCTTCGTCGGCCGAGCAATACTCAGTCCCTTGGTTAAAATTACAACTGATTTATTTGCGACAATCTTGGCCAATTATTACTTGCCGAGTCTTATTCAGATCTTTAACATTCTAACAAAAACCGCAGCCGACAGTTTCCAATGAGATCTACCCCCATCAAAATCTAGTGTATTTGCTTTCACTTTTCATTTACAATAACAACAATATCATAGAATGTGTGATTCTTTTCCCGCCAATCTAGGAGTGCAGTAAATGCATAAGAATAAGAATACAGGTTGCTTTCTCATTGTTGCCAACCTACGAATTCAGTAATAGTAAAAATGACAAAATAAAACTAAAAACTCTTGCCGGTTGTAAACAATACTATTGATAGCACCAGTTATCGATTAACTGCGCAGTGTCCAAAAACGAATGATGCACATAATCTTTGGCGAATTCAATGTACCAACAGGAAATACGGTAAAATGTAAACAGGAAGAAATCATCAAAAAACAATTGTTCCGAATATATTTTGGGTTTCAGACAGAATATCCAATTTATGGATGCGGAAAATTATGCTTTACGAGATGTAGCATGCTAGGTTTTTTATCATTGTGTTAAATAAATTGGTGCTACTAATCAGTGAATAATAATCTGCAAATAATGTTTAGATGCCGCAGATGCCGATGGCCGTGGTATTGGCCGGTTTCAGTATCGGCCCATCCCTAGTAAATGTGTAAAATTCAAGAACTGTGACAAAGATATGGGCAGTATTGTTATATACTTGGTAAAGTTTGCACACATAGTAGTTGTTTCACCTACAGGCAAGTTTTAAGCACTTATTTACAATACCTGTGCGCTACTG
This sequence comes from Dryococelus australis, assembly GCA_029891345.1. Lineage (NCBI taxonomy): Eukaryota > Metazoa > Arthropoda > Insecta > Phasmatodea > Phasmatidae > Dryococelus > Dryococelus australis. The sequence continues at coordinate 92,719,668 of CM057005.1, forward strand.
TATTTGTGTACAGCATCAGTTAGTACTTGTTAGCTTTCTGTATTTTTGACTATTACCAAAGTACTTGGCTTACATGCAGAGAAGTGTTTATGTGGACAGACTCGAGTTTAGCTTGGCACATATCGTCCAAAGATACTGCTATTGCAATCCTAAGAGTAATTGTGATGCATGTAACAACATACTGACTATGCCACATTGTCACAAGTATGGCAGACGCGAGGTAAGTTTTGCTGTACTTTTAAACTGTTAGATGTGCTATATTGCTCTCTTTATCCCTCTCTCTCTCTCTATCCCTCCCTCTCTGTCTCTCTCTCTTTATCCCTCCCTCTCCCTTTATCTCTCTTTATCCCTCCCTCTCCCTTTATCTCTCTCTTTATCCCTCCCTCTCCCTTTATCTCTCTCTTTATCCCTCCCTCTCCCTTTCTCTCTCTCTCTTTATACCTCCCCACCCTTTCTCTCTCTCTATCCCTCCCTCTCTCTCTCTTTATCCCTCCCTCTCCCTCTCTCTTTATCCCTGTCTCTTTCTCTCTCTCTTTTTCTCCATATATATATATATATATATATATATATATATATATATATATATATATATATATATTATATATATATATATATATATAAAATGTGTGTTTTCTTGTTATAACAATGTAAAGGAGGAGGCTGGCAGTGTATGCAACTTGTTTAGATCCCGAACGTGGAGGGAAGGGCTGGGATGGCAGCAATCCTAGATTTAGAGGGCAGCCTCAACCTGGAACAACTGGCAGCTGGCATTCGGCAACAGTTGCCCATATATGCGAGGCCCTTCTTCGTCAGAGTATTGTCGCACATTCCCTTGACAGGTCAGTTCTCTCAATACTCTCTTCACAGACAGTACTGGAATGTCTAATCGCATGGTATAAAAGAAATAGGAAACTAATAAATACGGGCGTGACCAAGGGTTGAGCTGAAATAAGGTGCAACGATAATACAGGCCTGCAAAATTTAGGCCTTTAAAATCTCTTTTCAAAATTTATGCTATCCTAACATGTGTTTGGGATGCTGAATCCGAAACTGACCTCAGTGTTTCTCTATTACGTACCAATGTTTTGCAATATGCTTTTGTACTGTAATCCATTTTACTGTTGCTTAATTATTCAGGATATATTATTGAATAAAACACATCTGTAAATCTATATTTTATAAAAATATTTTCAACATGCTTAAATTTACTCATTAATTTTATTTATTGCCATAGTCCCTTTATATCTTTTTCATGAAGGAGCGGGTTCGGTTGTTCCACATTTGGTCAGTGGTCTTATTGTAATATTGAAGAGTGCAACAGAAGTAAACGTATTTGAGGACTTTTTTTTTTCCCAAAATGAGTAGGTACGAAGTAAAGAAGTTCCTTAAGATGTATAATGTGCAGCTTACATTAGTTAGTTACATAACCTTACTTTGTGGAAATACTTGCATGATATGAGAATTTGAGTAAGATTTACGAATTTAGCACACTCATATATAAAAGATGTAAAATTATCCAAAAAGTTTTTTTTTGTGACCCTGTGTAATCTTTTGACCTTGCTACCAATTAATTTTTCTAATCATTCTGGTGACGTAACATTTTGTTTAAGTTTGTATACCCAACAATGTGATCCCCATGCAAATAGTTTTAACAGCATGTATGTGAAGCCAATGAGAGATAATGCTCTATAACAAATGGAAAATTGTTAAACTTAATGTTTGTAAGAGTTTTCTTGGTAAACGAAGCTCACAAATAAGCAATTTAGTTGATGTTTTGCAAACACGGGAATTATTACAGAATTTCATGAATAAACGTTGACGCACCACGTGTGCGGTGATGCGGTTGATGTGTGTATGAATGAAATCTGAATAATTCCAGCTACTCACTTATCCCAATTTTTACTAACCTGGGCTAACTGGGTGTTGGTGGGTTCCACACACTGTGGAGTGGGAGGAGGGATTTCCCCCTTGTAATTCTCTAGGTTGAATAAGAGCTTGGGGAGTGTAACCCCCCGAACCAGCCTGACTTTCAGTGACTGACGATGCTGGGCAGTGATGATGAGCGTTGATAACGAAGATGAAGCCAGCGTCACGATACACTTCCCCTAGCGGGGTCTTAGTATCTAGGGGGAAGCACTCCGATGTAAAGTGTGGGATGTGTTGCCTTTCGGACTGGAATGAAGTCTGGCACACTAGGAGCGGCCACACTCAGACTCTTTGCCTTAGATGCGAGGGGCGCAGGTACCCACCCCTCCTCCTCTCAGGTAGGCCCTGCTGCCCCCCCCCCCCCCCCCCCCGGCTGTACGGCAGCAGCCGACTCTGGTTCCAGCAGGCTGGTGCTGCCGCTGGTTGTTGAAGCTTGCGGGTTATGGGGAGGTATGGCGGTGTAGGATTCAGGAAGGTCTTCATGAGAAATTCCTATTACTTGGAAATCAAAATATAAGGTCACCAAATGCTCAAATGGGATCCTGTTTGATGTCAATGTAGAGTTTCAAATAGGGGGTTTTCCTGTGTGGATGTTGGTTGGAGTGAATTATATGTTGTTCAATTGTTTTCAGTGCTTGTAATAAACTCTCTCTCTTTCCACTGCGGCGAGTGCAAGGCATAAGTCTGGCTGAAAGTAAAATAACTGAGTGACGCGTTAACATGATTTCTCAGTATTTCACATTATTTCTTCTTTCACAGTTTGCAAAAATTTCTAGACCCTGACCATACCCAATGCACAATCTCACCATTTTTAATGGAAAATAAACACTTTTTCAAGGTGAAACTCCGTATACCTTATGACTGCCGTGTCACCCATAAGCTGATTTTGTTGACCTCAAAACAAATGACCAGTAAGCAGTCTATACCTATCTAGAGTTGAAGCTGATGTCACCCTCACTGTCTTGCTCGGGAGGCAGACCAATGCTGCTCCGCTCGTGCACCAGTCACGCACCACTGTGCATTAGTGCATGTGTCCTTAGTCGTTAATGCACGAATGACCTGCCTCGACAAGAGTAAACTCCTACCTATGTGTTTATTGTGGTGAAGTGCTGCGTTCCCCTAAAAGCAGAGCCTAATTTATACACTGAAATGGTCATCTCCTGTTTGCTCCCCATGAGTGAAGTGATATTTAATGAGTGCCATATCACGTGCTTTGGTTTACGTATGTTTAAGTAACCTTGGTATCTGACCCTCTCCAGAATCACTCACATGCTCAACTCTTGAACTGTAACAGTGTGCTAAGTGATTCTTGTACTAACATAATTTGTTAACTCGTGCTGCGAGGGGATCGCCACATGGCTGTCGACCTGCTACTTTCATGAGATACCATCTCCCACGTGCTCGCCCGTGATTTAAAGTAGTTGGTGTCCTGGGGAAATTAAAATATGTTTACTGACTTTATCGCCATGCAGCAGGGTTTCTCTCAAATCCAGCATATCCCGCCTCTCGCTAGCAACAAAGCCACGTTAAAGCTATGAGCTGACTAAAGCTGAGCAAGACTTTTATATATATATATATATATATATATATATATATATATATATATATATATATATATATAAAATTATATGCAAACAACATTAAATGAACCCAAAATAATGTAATAAATCATAGTTATTAACATAACATTAAAAATAAAAATATTGCTGAAATTGAGCAAAAATACAAAAATTCACCATAGGTCTTAGGTGAGGCGGATCCTGACCTAGCTTCCATGCCTAGTTTGGGGCAGTACAAAATTCCTTTTATATTATAAAAAATTAGAAAACATTTACATACAATACCTGAAAAGGAAAATATCATTGCTATAACAACTGTTACACGTAATTTCAAGGGGTTAAAAAATACATTTTTTGCCTGTTAAAAATATTGTAGCCGGGGACAGTAGTCGGCTTGTAGAAACTACTACACTATAAAGTTGAAGAATAGTGTGGTTTTCAACTAAAATAAATGGTAAATGTAATTCCCTTTAATAAGTCTTCATTGCATTAAAATAAGTCGCATTATCCAAGAATATTAGCTATCATTCTTGATTAATTTCTTGCCAAACTTTATTAAACTGTTTCAGGAAATTACTATTTCATGTGTATAACCTTTTGAGATTCATTTTTGTAATCATAAACATTTAATTTCAAATTTTTTCACCAAATTGCTGGTAAACCTAACGACTCATTGCTAGTGATGTTAAATTATACTTTAAATTTAAATAATTCTTAGAACTAGTACCCATTGTCAGCTTTTTCCAATTTGTTTTTATTCTTTCTAGGAACATACAAGTTGATAAAACGGGATCTCCAGTTGGAAGGATTTGATGTAACCACCATTGGAGACAAGTTATACTACATGGACTCTAAAGGGCAGTATACACCCTTGACGAGAGAGGTCTACGAGGACATACTCTCAAATAAGCTGCGACTGTAGCTGTTGCAAATTGCAATTATTTCTGTACAATGAGTGGAGATGCATCACATCCGTGCTGTCTGTTGAGTCAAGTGCAATTAAAAATGTCTGAAACGTGTTACAAGACTGTTAAATTTACAAGACATCCGTACTCTAATAGCAAAATCTAATAGATTATATATATATGTTTTTTTGTATGTAAAAATCTTAAATTTAATGTAATTTATCTGTTAAGTGTAAATACATGTTGTAATTTATAAAGTTGTTATTACAGGTTTGCCAGTTTTCTCAGTACTCGTGAGAGTTTTACCTTTTCTTCTCTTGTTGGCAAAAAAATTAAAATGTTGGTAATTGTATTACACACAAGTCCTAAAGTCTTCCTTTTCATCAAAAACATTTAGTTACAGCACAGGCTAGCTATGTTTCCAGTGGAAAATCGCACATCCTTTATTGCATTTCTAGAAATGCTCAGGTACACAAAGCCAAAAAGTATAGCAACATTGTTAGGATATGACTGATGACTTTTCTTGATCGACATAAATTTAGGAAATTTCGGGGCCTGTCGCAAATATTTTGTGGGTCCCCTTCACGGGTGTTCTCATTCTCCACTTAATCCAATCTTATTCCTCATCCTTTCTCGGTCTGGTGCCTGCCTAGATTTTATTATAAGTTGGTAAGCTTTTTCCCCAGCATCTAAGTTCTGAGCTATTGCTTAAAGGTGGTAGGGCTCGCACAACTCTGGTACTGTAGCAGGAATCGAAGTCTTAGTTGTGTGATGCTGCATGTTTCTGCAACTGGTTTGTCCTGTAGGTTATTGATGTGATCAGCTATGGCTTCTCTGGTGTCTGCTCTGTGACCATTCATTCTTTGCCCGAGTGTTGGCATTGTAGCTGATAAATCAGATTTCCTGTTGCACAGTTGTTGCCGCCTTTGATGGGCTATGTATGGCTAATCACGCTGCTATTGAAGCAGAGGGTTGGTGGATGGCACAGGAGCCACAGCATGAGCTATTGCAAGGGTGGGATCCATAGGGGATGATAGTTTGGTTGGGGTTTGTGGTGGGCTGCAGTTTTGGACGAACCAGTTTGTTGTGGAGGTTAGGTGGCCTTTTGAAGACTAATTTGGACGGTTTTCTGGAGAGCAGGTCTTGTGCTTGTGGTTAGGAAGCTGGCATTCAAAATAACAACTTTTTACTTCATTTTATTCATATTTTGCTACCCCTGTCTATTTGGCACGTGTTACTGCCTGGCCTAGCCCTTGAGTTGCCCCTGCTGGCCAGGATGAGAATATTGAATATATAACTTTGCAGACAGAAGAAAGAATTTATTATTTAATAGGTAGTGGAGGTGGTGTAAATTACTAAATGTTCCATGTGGTGTTGGAAGGAATGCTAACCATTTAATTCATGTGGTGGTAAATGTGGTATGGGATTGGGCAGGGGGGGGGGGGGGAAGCAGGTAAAGGCCATATGTGAAATCCCGGTCTCCTTGGAAACAAGTGGTTTATGCAGGCTTAGTGATAACTTAGCTTTCTAATTGGCTGCTACAGGCAAAACACTTAAGAAGATAGAGAAAATGTAGAATATATTCTATTATAAAGTTATACTTGAAGATTATACCTACTCCTCGTGCAAACAAAACTCGTCTAGAAAATTATGCTAAAGGGACAACGCACCATAGTGTTTTGCGCACTTAATTTAGTATTATTTTGCGTGGGAATTATTTCTTACTATGAAATACCAACACAGCCTATTTACTATCTGCTTTTATTCATTACGAATGCAATATCATAATTTATCGATAAAATATCTATAAATAAGTCAGTCAGCCATGATCTAACAAACTATTTGAGAGGTCGATAATGAGAGAAAAATGGCATCCATGCCAACTGTTCATGTACCAACAGTAGAAATTGCAGTCATGAAAAATTGGTAATGCATCTAAGGCATAAACAAAACACTTCTAGTGCTTTGATGTTAAGAAGTTTATATTATTGCAAGTTTGCACATGGTATTGGTACACAAAATTCAGTTCTTTATTGTAGATGAGACATTGCCTTTATTCTCTGTGATAAACAGCAAATGATGGCTTCCAAAGTGCGGCAGTATTTTGCCCTTTAGAGCGAAAATGAATTCTATGCAAATTTTTAGTTGTATAAAAACTGATTTTTGGGACAAATCAATATCGTCAAACTTAAAAACATACTTAATGAATATTCGTTTGTTGAAAATGGGACATATAATTTTATCTTGACCAAAATTTGATTCACAAATTGCAGGTTAGCCAGATTTTTACATTTATGATAGAAAAAAAAAAACAACTGATTTTTAAGAACCTGAACAGAACCAAGAACTCTTAAAATAAAAGGTGTAATTGACACATTCCTATACAAATCCTATAAATATCATTTCATTTGTAATTTCTTATATCGTGTCAGAGTAACTTTAAAATGAGCGCAAAGTCTCCAGGATGTAGAAAAACATATCAATAAATACAAAAAAGTTAACATACAACATATACACTATAAACAACTGCGTACGACATGGAAGTATTTAAGCATAGTCTTTTCCTGTCCGCTCAATGTTTACATTGTAGTTTAGCACTTTGGTTAGTTTATTTAAAAAATTCCACTTTATCAAATCCTGGAGCACGATGTAAAACAATTTGTTTTGCTTTCTTAACTGGTTTTGCGATGTAAGCAATTGGTTACAATACAAACCTCTCCCAATAGTTGCAAATGTCATATTTGTCAAGAACCTAACCACAAAAACAGAAGATCAGTAAAGACTGCCGTGTTTATAAATACGGCGTGCATGTTCAGTGCTGCGTAAATTACATTCAGTTGCTTTATATATACTTGCTATTTACTTTCGTCATTGCCAAAATTTTTGGTTAGAGAAGTTATTTTATAAATAAAATACATGTAGCTATGATTCTGCCCATGAACAAATGCCATTTTGGATCATTCGTACATAAAACTATAAACATTCGACCTTGCTAACAATTAATTTATGAATTGAGTCATGCTGCAAACAAAATATCGATATACGATGTGGGAGCGATAGATCAATATACAGTTGACGTAAATGTGATAGAAAATATACGGCAATGGATATTATAGTGACCAAACATTTCTTTTTACAAATGAAATTTAACTACCTCGAAAGCAGATACCAGTTATAAGTTTAATTACATTTTATTTTAAGAATATCACCAGGTATGGCTTATATATAGTTAAATATGTAGCAACACAAAAGTCAGCCATATCAGTTTCCGTTTAATTTCAAATCACCCGTTATAAAAGATAAAAATGAAATTAAGAAAATCGTTTTTTGGTTGCAAAAATTAAATAATTTGTTTGTGAAAACGTGTCCCGTAAGATAACCAAGTGCGGTAACTTCCATGATGACTAAATCATTTAGGTTGATGAAATAATTTGATTGGACCATGGCTGATTGTAACCTATACAGATTTCGGGATAGTCGGCCGATGTGTTAGTACCGGCCCAGCTCTACTGTTTATTGTGTGAAAAAGGCAGGAGTGCATGGCAAGTTGGCATTTGATGAGCGTTTGACCTATTATCAATGTGCTAGAACAGTGCTCCTGCCCTGTGTGTGTGTGTGTGTGTGTACACGTGCACGTTTTTTCTTTTACAAGTGAAATGTGAATGTGTATAGTGCTCCCCATGATTTTTGCCTAAATTTCACAACACAAATGTACCACAGAGAAAACGGGGAGAAAGTAATATTATCATTATTTTTTTAACCATTCGAGTATGCATGCCCACAACTTGGGCGTTGCTTGCTAAGTAGTTACTGTGTGTGTTTGCAGATAAACATCCAAATCGTTCTTGCAGTTTAAGTTGTCAGTGTATGAATTGGAACTTTGGAATTTAAAATTTGTGAGCCTGATGTGTGTAGAAAATTGCCTGTCCTGTTTGAGAAGTTTAAAAATTAAAATATGGCAACTGGAGGCTGTACAATAGAAGTAGTAACACTTTGAGATTATAATACTTAATATTTGAAATTGGATGTGGTAGGTGTCAAATAATTTTTCATTTTATATATGCACTGGGACTGTAATATTTCCTTAGTGTTTCGCTTACTATTTGTGTACCCTGAAATATCTTTGTTCAGGATGAAATATGTTAATTCAGAGCAGTGTAGCAGTTTAAATATCTGTACATGTATGTGCTTTGGGTCAAATTGTATCAGATCAGGCTAATTGTGGTAACTTGACTGTGTGTTAATTTATTTATAATGTTATACATTTAAATTTTATGAATATTTATAAAATAAACATCGAACAAACATTGTTCCCAAAATATAAATTATTGTTGACTAGTTTTTCTTTTTTTTTTTTTTTTTGAAAAAAATATGCCAGTGACATGAAGTACCTTATCCAACAACAAAGACATTTCAGTTTGTTGTATTACTATATTTTATTACATATTGTGTGAAAGTAGACGAAACACTCCATAGAAAAATATTTGCATGAATATTGAAGAGAAAGTCTTTGCAATTACTATCAGAGAAGTAAATTTGCTGGAACTTAGTACTGTAAGGTACCTTCAGTGTAATAGTCGCAAGTTTTGAGTTTCCTTCCATTTGATATTATCCTTGCACATAAATGTTAATTTGATAATAGTTTCAATCAATGTATGGTATTTTGTAGGTCGTAAAACTCAAAATTTCTAAGTGTCTTAATTTTTGTACAAAATAATGGTTATGAGAATGTTTATGACAATGTTTTTGTGTGTATAAAAAAAATGTGTACTTTAATTTTCGTGTCTGGAAAGCTTATGTTTATGCATCTGTTTTCTTTGAATTTTTTAAGAAGGGGCCAATTTTCCACAGGACAGTTATGTAGCACAATATTTACTTAAAATATTTGATGTAATTTTTTGATTTATGTTTAGATATTAAATATTTTACACGAGTCGAGTCTCTTTTTCACTTGAGGTTTTGAATACTTATTTTATATATATATATATATATATATATATATATATATATATATATATATATATATATATATAGTGTATTTGATAGTACGTACAGATTTAATATTGCATGTTTACCTCACAAGATGCTGTAGTGGTATCAAATTGTACCATGCAGTGAGGGTTGAAAAGTATAGCAATATTGTGAATATTAAGCGGCAGTTTTCACAATTTCCCGGAAAAAAATTTCTGGTATTTACTAAAACTTTTCCCAGTATTTCCCAAAAAAATGTTAGTAGTGTTTCCGCGAAAAGTGTTTAAAGGTTTTGTATGTATTTTTTGTTTAGTAGTATTAAAAACAGTGTGGTGAAAATAAAATGGTAGGATCAAATATGGTAGGAAGACAGTATGAAAAAGCAGCAGAAAAAAAAGACACGGATGCCAGCGCTCATAGCGGTGTGAACTGTTCGTACAGTGATAAGCTGTTAATTGAATGGTAAGTTTGAGTATTTTTGATGTGTTTTAATTAAAAAAATTTTTGCTTTCGTGGTTATTTATTATGGCAGGAAAGATTTGTGCAGTTTTTGGCTGCAATAATCACAACATTGCGAACTGCAGCGTATTTTTTTTAGATTCTCAAAGGATTCAAAGGTAAGTACACTATCTGTAGTGAATAATATTTTACATTATCTTATTATTGTCAGTGTGTTCGTATTGCAAATTCCAATCACACAATTCCTTAATTTTCTTAAATACTGTTTTGTTATTTCATGGGTGAAAGCAACGGGTGCAGAAATGTAAGCGAGCAGACATGGATGTAATCATAACATTGGAAAAAATGGCCTGCTGCTTTATACACGAAAACAAAGGGTTCCAACCATTTCAGAAAAGATAATTTTTGCTACCCAAATTTGCTTTCATAGGGACAAGAACAGTCATTATTTAAGTGTCACAGATGCCATTTATAATCTTGCTCGCTGAAGGGTGGTGCAAAATTTGATAGTCCTTACGAGAAAGGTCCAGGTTTGTTTTTACTGGAGCGACATTTTCGAAAAATAAAACCAAATAATGTTTACATATTCAGCGTTGGTGTATTAAACTGGCTGGAGCCTGTTAAGTGTGTGTGTGTGTGTGTGTGTGAGCGTGCGCATGCACGCACATAAAATTCAGCAAGTTTAGCTAGGGATAAAATAGATTGTGTCAAAATAGTCGTTTTCAGGTGCGGCGTAGCACCGCCGAAGATGCATGAACAAAGGAACGCTGACAAGAGGGTTGTCATCTCTGATGCCCGCCTCCATGGCAGAAGGGACGTCTCGCATCTTCTCCGCACCCCGCTGCGGCAGCCTAGACGTCAGCATTATATAAGTCAGTGCACAGCGGGGCTCCAGCAGTCATTCTTGTTTCTTCTCTCGCGACATCCCGAGCACTGCTTAGTGCTGGGACCTCCAGAGATCTTCCAAATCTTAAGTACGCCCCCAGTGGCTACTTCCAACAACGACGGACAGTCATCCAACGAACAACAAATGCGCTAACATTCGTTAACTTCACTTTGTCTCTTGTAGACACCCACTTTCTTTAGTACACTTTAGTAGTAAAGTATTTTTCATGCCTAGAACAATCTTTCCCTTTTTAACCTAGGACCAGGTCGCCTACACCTGGCTAACGTAGGTAACCTTCAGCACTCCACTGTTCGGTAGGAGATAGCATGAGCCACGTGTTTATTGATTTTTCAATAAACATAATTTTGTTGTCTATCCCTACGCTTTTTCATTTACAGAGAATCTTTCTATTTCGCCCGCTAGGAAAAATTCACGCCATACACTGCCAACAAAGAGTATTTTTCTAAACCGAATTAACACGCCCATTAGACGGCCGCCTGTTTCTTCCCAACCACCCGAGCACTGGTAGTGCTGGAGGGGAGGAACAGAGGAGCCACAACCACTAGGAATACCTTCATCCAAGGAGGGGGCAGCAAGCCCATGTTATTCCCTTGCTTGGAGCACTGATAGTGCTGGAGTGACCATAGCCTGAGTCTTGCTGTTCAACCTTGCCTGAATTCACATCCAGTAGAGGCATTGGTGGTCCAAACGGCTCCACGTCTCTGATCAACCCGCCAAGCATGGGGGACCAGTGGAGAATTTCACAAAGCTCGTGCAAGCAAGCAGCTACTGGACTGACACTGTTCAATTGTTTAAGGTGCACTAGGCGTAGGAGTAAAACCTAGTTTTTCTTTCTGCCAAACAGTGGTCTGAACTTCCCCCTCCTATGCAGGAAAGGCAGGCAGAACGGGACCACTCCGCTGCACTAATGCGCCAAGCAGTCGCGACTGCTCCCGTGGTATTTGTATATTTTCCATCACATATTTGCACCAGCCAAGAGTACCACCTGGTTCTGAGAGGACTGATTTACAGGACAGAGGGTAAGTACAGTCTGGTCAATCCCAGGTTCTGGAGCCTGGAATAGGCAATACTTCATGAGGCAACCCAGCATCCATTGAGTTGAGATCAAGGATCCAAACCTCAACTTGATCAGTATCACGAAGGTCATCAGAGTAAGTCAGTAGCTAACACCTCTTGCCCGCCACTGATAAACCTGTATAAAACCACGCTCTTGGTCTAGCGTACAAATCCTAGGTGATTGTGTCAAACAGACCTTAACTGGGCACGTGTCAACTTTATTGTCCAAAATATGTGGGATGTGCTAAGTCGTAGAGTTTATGTTGTTAATTTACCTTGTTTATTTATTTACATGCCTCATGTTGACCTACAGTTCTCAGCATATTTATTTTGTTCATGTATATTTTTATATTGTTAATGTACTTTTTCAGTGTATTTTCATACTATGGAATGTTATTATTTACATTTGGGAAAAGGTGAAATTTGAATATTAATTTGTCCATTATTTGGGTTATGCTTGCACCAACGACCAAATATTTTCAAAGAATTATTAAATAAACCACTGAATAGATACTGTAATATTCCAAAGGTTTACATATCATAACGTACTGTTTTACTGTGGAAATATTTTAATTTCTCAATACGTACTGGGTTTGCAAGTAATCTTCATTTGAATGAGTGGAGAGTCGTGCAGTTTTTGGTGGCGAGCATAATTCTTCTCCAGCCAGTGTATCAAAGTTTATTCTGTGCGCTTAACATAGTGTACTGACACCACACACCAGGAAATCTAATTGCAGCTGTGGGGATGTTATGAGGTTGTCTACAGTTGATAAGTCGGTCCATATATAGCAGAGTGTGAACCAACTGTCGAGTGAAGGTTGTCATCAAAACCAATCAAAAGTTGTAGCAACATTCCCTCCTCATCTTCACCATACTCACAATTGTTTGCACAACTGTGTACATAACTTTCAAACAATACTATTTCACTCCTGAGTGTCATTGTAACATTTCAGTGGTATTTATTAGAAATTTTTTACAAATTAAAGGATTTTTATTTTCAATTTCAGTTCCTTATTTACTCCCAATATTTTAACTTTGTGCATACACCTATGGCATTAACTTCAGGGAGTATTTTTTTAATGAATTTTTGTGCCACATTCTGCAATGCAGGTAAGGGAATGATGGTGATATAGTCTAATACAGTAGCGTCATATTTGAAATAATGAATGTCAGCTGACCGCCATGTGAAGCGATGGTGGTATCACTGAATAACATGTATTATTTCTTATATTGGCGATAAAGAAAATGGTGCACAAAAAAAAAGAGCATTTAGGAAAAAAAACGTAAATACTATTGCGTTGTAGTATTTTGTATAAGGTTATTAAACATGTTTATAGTTTCAAATTTGTTAAATTGCATAATAGGAATAATGAAAATGGAGGACTGAGGACTGTTTATCTTCACCAACCAACGACTGGACGCCATGTTATTGTGAGATGCGATTTTTGTATGTGGGAGTATCAGTTTAGAAGTTCTAAGTCAAATTAATGAATGTTGTGTGAATAGTTATTTTAAATGCAGCGACTTAAAAATTCTTCATGCAATCGTTGCCAAAGGAGTCGAAGACATGTTACTAATGCGAGTGCTCGAAAGTCGTTCCGTGGTATCAAAAAAAAAAAAAAAAAAAACGACCGGCCGATTGCTTGGAATTTCATCAAAAACTGTTGCAAAGTAAATAGCGATAAATTATGTACGTTAATATTTGGAGTCTGGTGTTGGCCTATTTTGTTGGGGAAATGTAAATATCTTAGGCAAACGCTTGTTAGTTCTTTTATAATTAAGGTCAACATATTCAATTTGTGTGCAGGTTTTTAGCTGGCAGCATTTAAATGTTCAGCGTTCATTTCTTAGAAAGTATGTTAATGTTACAGTTGAATTAATTTTTGTTTGGTCAATAAACAACAAATAGTACTTTTGGCTTTACCAAAACATCGAGGTTACATTCCCTGCCTATGTCCGTAGACCAAAACCACGAATGCAGTTATAATTAGACCAATTATTTAGGCCTAATTATGTTAAAACTGAAATATATAATGTTTTGTTTGTCCAGAAAGACTATGTAAAGTATATTTTATTCTGTGGTAAATTTTTTAGCTATGGTACTAAATACTAATCGTATAGGACAACACGTACTGAAATTTTTTTTGGGTGATGAACATGCATATTAAATATCAACGTAACTGTAATAGCACATATGACCATGTGTTTGATGTAATTGCCACTAGTTTTCATTACTTAATGATCACAGGTCTGTCAGTCTTCACCATTTGTGAGGAATGTTTTTTGTACATGCTTATTTTATTGAAATTGCTACAAATAGGTCTCATAATTATATATTGTGGAAGACTCGTACAGTTCTAATTCACTATTTCTATGTATGATTTGACAGCCCTAACCCTTATTGTGTTTGTTCACTGCCTAAATGTAATTTTTTTTAAGGTAGGCCTAATGGCGACATTGCCTTTACACAGAACTCCAGGAGGCTTTTGTTTCCTCGTAGTTCATTTTACTGCTCAGTTGTGATAGATTTTTTTTTATGATGCTAACATCAGTTTATGTGAGATTTACATTCTTTTTTTTAAATGAATTCTTTAAATTTTTCAAGAGGTGTACGATGACGGCAATTCTGATCTAACTTCGGGCCAGGTAAGTTCTTGTATTCTCCGTTAAATTGTTTAACATATGTGAAATAAATTTTGATTACAGTGTTAATTGTAACCAACATCAATGTCTTTCTATCTTGCCTCAAATATTATCCTGTTTTGAGAGTTGCAAACTTGCAAGTCCAATTAAATTTCTTGAATTTAAATATATATATTTTTTGTGTTTGTGTTTGTGATTGTTGATTTGATAGTAATTAATAATATCTGTTTAATTGTAAGAATATGAATATATTTTATTGATAGTATTTTGATAACACAATGTAGTTGTTGCCATCAGAAATATAAAAAAAATATCTTTGTAATCATATATTTTCCTCAATTAGGCCTATAGTTGGCATATTTGAAATGTCAAGTAAAAATTCACATGATGTTGACATAAGTCACATGGAAAGCACATGGTGGTGGAAGGATATGTATTATGTTTGTTTACAAGGTACTACTTTCATACAATCTGCCAAAATCTGAAAACCTTGCACAAGGCAGACTATATGCACAAATTTCTTTTGGCCTGTTAGCCTAATTACACAGTTTTTTTGCTATAATCGCAGTATTGGAGTAAGTACTTGCATTTTTCATTACAATAACGAGTGCCAATATTGTCAACAGAAAGTACGTTAAATTCATGACCAAGGTATGTTATTTTCAGTTCACCTGCTTTTGAATTCTGCAACATATTTTCCAGTCTTCTTGCTATTAAGCATATGAAAATCCGTGGTAAAATTTATTCCAAAAAGCATGTATTCATGTTTAGAAGTGACATGTTCATGATGAGATAATGTTTCGGAAAGATTTGGATTGCTGTAAAATGGAAAGAGTGAATTACAAAATTAAATGTGCTTAATGAACGTAAAACTTGACAGGTGAAGTAAATTAGCTTAATGATTTGAGTAGCTTGCATATGTTGGTATGTAGGTACTATCAAATATTTTGACCAATTGCATTTTCATTCTAGTGCCACCTGTACTTCATAAATTGCATAACTAAAGGGTTGATGATGGTTGGGGGGGGGAGGGGAGTCAATAAAAATGTTTTAAATATTGCCATCAAGTTATTTTCTGAAATACTCTCCTTGATACAATAGACCTTATTTGTAATTTGTGTAGTATTTATTTATGTCATGAGCATGGCAACTGTGAGAACACGGGTATGAGGTCATTTTGACGAACCATAAAAAATCTCAAATATTCGATGAAAAACTGTAATTTTACAAGTTGAAACATGTTCGTGAGATTGTGTGAAGCAGGCTTGCGGTGAGACTCATAACCGTGTGAAGCGTACTTTTATGTGTCTGCCGTAACTCCACTCCCTCGCCCTGTCTCCTTGGTTCCCATGGTACCTTGTTGCGCCTCATGTCACGTTCTTCTGCCTTGCCTTCTAACCTTCCTTGCTTTAAAACCAAGTGCATTGTTGTAAAAATAGAATACCACCCTTTCTACCTTAACACAGTTTTAATGGATCCGTTCTGCTTTTCCATAGTCGTTAATGGTCATTGTGCTGTCAACTGTGTTTGGTTTCAAACGACTTGGCATATGTGGGTCGAACGTTATTGTTAAATGAAAAATTCAAGTTTAACACAACAGTCAAAGCGATAGCTGGAATCTAATACAGCTACATATTAACAGATTCTTGCCGTTTTTTTTTTTCCATACTATGGCATACCAATTAACGATAGTGACACCACTTCTACATTTTATCGCTATGCTATAGTGAACTCAATTTTAAACTCAATTTTAATCCATTTTTATAAAGTTGTCTTGAATTTTTGCTGGTTTTGAGTCTCTCTCTCACCATGCAGGTTTTGTTAGTTGAAAACGTCCAATTTTACAGTGACTACCGTATTTACTGGCATAATTCTCGCACTGGCACAATTCATGCACCCGAATTTGATGATGTATCGCATTAGGGGAAAAAAATTCCTTTCATATTCCATGCAGCATGTTTCTCTCAACGAGGCATGTGATGCTCACGGGCCCGTGCTTTGACTGCACCAGGTCGCCGACACCACAAGGTCACTGGTCCCGTTATCGATATCTGGCTGCATGCACGAATGTGTAATGGGTAAATATACCAGCCAAACTGCGCAAACTGCGCAAACAATTACCTGAAGTTTATATGCAGCAAAGGAACATGGCAATAAAGAAGCGGGCCAAAAATATACTGTTTCTCAGTTTAACGTGCATGTCGTGTTTTCCCACTACTGGGTCGTTGTTACAATGTGATCCGGACCTGTAACAATATCAGCGGCGGTCGGCCGGTAGGGGCGAGCGGTGGTTTGTCGCCGCCAGCCAGAATAATCGTCTGGCCGTGCTGCAAGGAGCTAGGTGGTCGCCCAGCTACATGCACATAGCAATGTTTTCGCTGCTAGCACCAACACACGAGTGATTTAATTTTGAATATGTATCTTCACATCTATTATCAATAAATAAAGTGCTGTGTTTAAAAAAAAACGCATCACCCGCAGTTAGCAAGGGATTAATTACAGTAGACCCTATTCGAATGTTTACATGCACGTGTCTCGGCGATTTCTTGCATAATTCACACACCCGAATTTTTGGCACTAAAATACTGTAAAAAAGGTGCGAGAATGATGCGTGCAGGGCTGTGATGTGCGAGTTATCGCTTGCAGCGCAGTGCTTCGGTGGCTGAGTGAGCTATCGGGAAATGCTGTGCGGGCTGGGCATCTGATTGTGGGACAAAGCTGTGAGGGCCGAGGAACTGGTTGCGGGCTGAGTGGCTACAGTTATGTGGCGAGGTCAGATTTACTGCTCATTTTCACGCAATCCGTTATATAACAGGATATTTTTTACGTTATGGTGGTTGGAAAATAATTTAAAAGCAATTTAAGGCAATTTTTTTAGTAGGCCCTAGTGGGGATCAAAATCTGTTTAATTAGGTGACAGCGAGGATCGAACCTGGAACCGTGACATCTTGCTTTAACGGGACTCTACTGCATTTACTATATGAACACACCATGTGTGTGGTGGTGAAAGTAATCATCAAACTTAATTGTTTTACGCAATTTAATTGGGGTACTCGGGATATGCACTGACATAGTTGAGGTAACGTGACCTGAATTAGCAAAGTAAAAATGATGACGTATTTTATATTTTACCATTTTGGCAAGTATTGTTCCATTGATTACCAAATCGGAACCACTTCATATTAAAATGCAATTTTTTAATGGTAGCTTTGAACACAGCCTCACTATGTGTGGTATGTTTGTGTTGTTTATTTTTACATAACTATGTACAAATAAAATATTTTAAATGGTGTGAGGCGAGCAGAAAAGATGATGTGGTCAATTAGTGTCTATCGAACCATAATTTGGAAATGAGTGGGGGAGGAGGAAATACTCTTGCTCCGCCCCTTCTGTACTCGGCTGTGCCTTCAGTACAGTTGCAAATGTGACAGTGTGCCCAATTGAATTAAACATCTCCCCCCAAATCCCTAATTGCCTATTCATTAACAAAACAAAGCATCTGTTGTATAGAGCACTAGATATTGCCCTACTACAGAATGGTCCTTTGTGCATAATTTTTTATTACAGCCCCCAAAATTTCATAACTGGTCCAATCAGATTATGAAGAAAAGACTGATGTTTTAACTGTTTGTTTCTTATAGTTGAAGCATGGCTGCTAGTGGGTTAACCATAGCTGCCTGTGTTTGACTTGAGGCAGTGTAGTGGCATAACTGCACTACAAAATTAAATTAATGTGTGTAAATGTGGAGACTCGACCATCCGTCGCACGTGTCTGGCGGTCACATGGTTTTCGACCAATGACAGGGCAACATTTTTCTATGTCATATATATCAAACTTTAACTTTTGACTGGCCGACGGATTGGCCACCACGTTCTGACGACATTCTGTACACACAAATAGACACTTCGAAATAGAATGCAAGGAGCTGGATATGTTTTTATTTATCTTGGTGGTAAATTCAGGAATGTAAAATGTAAACAATAATTCAGTTTACATTTTATCACGTAAAGAAATTATTTCCTCAAAATGTTTCTTTCATGAAAATGTATTTCCAACCAAAATGTATCTTCTACAGAATAATAAAGCAGAACAATACCATATCTGTTAGGAATATAAATTTTTGAACAATTTATGTTGTTGCTAATTTAATGATAATAGCTTAAAAAACAGTTTACACGAGACCACCTCAAGAAAAACATTTCGAACAAACCACTACCAGCTTTAGCAGTTATTCCTTGAAGAACCAAACAGTACAAAAAAGACAACAAAATATAACTCTCTTCGATGTCGAGGACCTTAACTGTCCAAGAGCTATCATCTTTATTGACATCCTTAGCGAAAGACACAATATTACGATAAACATTCCTCGGGTAATGATCAGAAGAACGAATTCGCCTCCGATTCATGTCGGGATGAAATCTGCAAAAACACATCAATACTGCTAATAATCGTAAAAATTTATATAATATGCACAAAGGAATTCAACTATTAATACAACGCATACATACCTGAAAATAAGAAAAGAACACAAAAAAACTGAAAAGCCTTGGATCAGCCCGCACCTACTACTTTAACCTACTCGCACGGAATTTAACATGCGAATGGCGAAACTCCGCGGCAGTGCTCCGTATCTAACGCTGCCGATATGTGCTCGGACCTTATCACCGGATATACTTCCGGGGCCCCACCAAGCCGCTACTACCGGGCGATAGTCCCTTTAACATGCCTGAAAGGAGTAACTATGTTTAAGTTGGCGAATCAAATGTCTATGTTGGCCAACATTTTTGCACTTGTGTGCGAGTGTTTTGCATGTTACAGGATGTCAGTTGCGGTAGTGCATTGAGCTTGGTTGTAACCGAAAGTTGTTTAACGCATGGTAGGCCCCATATAATCAATACTTTACACTAAAGCACACTGATGAATAAATCTGCATTAGTGCACAGTGCCCGATGATACTCAGGATAGTATAAGTCAATCAAAGTCGCCTATTCAATGTATGACAGTTTTATTGGCTGAAGGGTACAAACCAATGTCACTCTGCAAAATAATGCGGACCCGACTTTCTTGACCTGCCGGTGGTCATAGCTGCAAAGTAAGGCGAGAGCCATAAGAACAGTTACGTGAAGAACATGTCACCGCATGTGTGAAGTTCTGGAATTATATTACCTCAGGGTGCATGTCAGGCCTCCTCTCGACTAGATATAAGTTAAAATATCCTGGTGTTTAATTAAACTATTGCGATGAAATAAACAGCCTAAACTAAAGAGCAAAGGGGAGTAACACGGGAGCTTAGCATCTGTCCTACCATGCAAAACATGGAAAATCATGACTTTAAAAACATGATTAAAATAATTGACGTGTGACCTGTTAGATGAATAGTCACAACAGTCGAGGATTCTGTCTGCTAGACCAAAAGCGGGGTAAATACGGATTCACAGAGTTACAAATATTATCACAACTGGAGCACTTGATACTGACTCGTGCCTGAGTTGTGCGGTGCGGTCCTGTTCCGCCTGCCATTCCAGTGCACTTAACGGCAAAGAGTGCTGCATGTTGCTCCCTACGCTTTCGGTCATGCCTCTGGCTGAAAGGCATAAAGTGTCTGCTCACAGATTACTGGGTACACCTTGACGCGAACAAACTAAACACAAGTTATAGTGTAGGTCCGGTTTTGGCTTGCTGACCAGGCTCTGTAAAGTCTTCATTGATCCCCCATGCTAGGCCAGCTGGTCAGAGACGAGGAGCTGTTTGGGTCACAAATGCCGCCAATGGATGCACGTCCACACAGGAATGGACGGCATGTCTCAAGCCACGGTTTATCCAGGCACTGGAAGCAATGCTATGGTAGTTTGGAAAGCAACATATGGCCGTCTAATGGATGTGTGAAAATATGACTGACCCCTGAAGGGTGCCCGTGGCTGAAGTTAATTCGGTATTTAAAAATTCCCCGGTCCTTGTCAAAGTTTTACATAGCAACATCTATCTAGCAGGCAAACACAGATATTCTAAGAAATGGAAGCTGAGAGGTAGGAAACAACAGTATGTTTATTGAAGTCTCAATAAACATGCGACTCTTGCTACCTTCTACCAGGCAATTGAGTGCCGAAGGTTACTATGCTGGCCAGGTGTAGGCGATCTGGTTCTAATGGAGAATGGGAAAGAATTAGCTCAACGAAAAAGCATATAATACTTCTAAACTCTGTAATAAAGATGTCTTGAGGAGACAAAGTGAATTTAACATGCTGGTAAGTGTGATCGCTGGTTGATGGGTTGACCAGTAGTCGATGGTGAAGTAGCCACAGGGGGCATATGCAATACTTCGAAGATCTCGGGCAGTTCTTGACCACTGTGCACTCTGGTCGTCCGGCCGGCGAAGAGGAACATCTGGAGTGGCGGTGGCCTGCTGGCGACCTCTCTCTCTCTCTCTCTCTCTCTCTCTCTCTCTCTCTCTCTCTCTCTCTCTCTCTCGCTCCCCCTCCCCCTCTTTCCCCCTATCTCCCCCTCTCCCCCTCTCCCCCCTCCCCCCTCTCCACCCTCTCACCCCCCTCTCTCTCCCCCTCTCTGATGTGGCGAGAGTGTCCCCCCCCCCATGATGCAAAGATTATGGTTCAGAAAGCTGTGTGTGTCGGGTGTCCCACCGGCCTAAATGTAATATGCGTGCAATTATCAGAAACCAGTATAGCACTGGTGGATATTACATTGGAATCGTATATAACAACCGGAAAGAAAAAATTATATAAAGTAATGGCACATCAAAACGAGGGGATTAAAGTAAGAATAATTATAATATGTACAAGCCTTACTTGGGGAAGGTGGGGAAACTCCACTACTATCCTGGAACTTGCTGCAGTGAGTTAAGAAAGAAAAAGGAAAATCTTTCCAGGCAACCTTTATGTTTGTCAGCAAGCTAAATAGTTACATTGTGACAGATTACGAGGTGGCCAAAAACAGGCCCTTCAATATGGGTTGACCGGCTAAACAAATACAAAGTGAGTACACTCGTGCATGACTATCGCTGCAAATTGTGCGCATGTTGGTCACTGAATACAATATACACAAACGCTCAAATTTTTAAGTTAGAGATATCTTGCACCAGATTTGGGAAGCTTTAATGCTTAATCTTTGGTTGATACTGAATAGGCATGCAAGTTATTGCAAATAAAAGCACACATAAGTATACACACAAAAATACCTTCCTACAAAACTGCATTTATTCTAGTAGGTGATTTTAACTTATACCCTTCCAAACGTATTATAATATTTAAGCGTGTGCCTACACATCAGATCAGATCAACGAACCTAGCTAGCCCTTGCGAAAATCAATCTTATATTGTAGGTCTAACAGCTAGTATGTACAGTGTGTATCTTTGTTGGAAAATTCACTTTTGTCTGTGCCGAAAACACACTTTTACATGATGGCATTCTTCGTGTAAGCGATTTTCACATAAACATCTTCAAAACATATTGTGACATTTACAGGTTTACTCACACATCAAGTCAGATTTATGGATGATCATTATAAAAATACAAAAATCTAGAATGCTATTGTAATGTTGAAGTGTCTGTCTTCAACTTAATCGCTGTCATGAGCATATTTACGTGATTCACTTATGGTAGCCAATATTGTCACTGTGGTGAGCATCCATTTGTAATTCCACCTTCAGTGAGCTGTCTGCCACTGTAAAACTTGAACTGTGAGCTCCAAAATGTCTATAAGAAGTTATTGACGTACAGCTTTTTTAGGCTGTATTAAAAGTTAATTATCAAATAGTCGAGCGAATAATTACTGGTGCATTTACCTCGCTGGTTCTTTCTACTGGAAATGTACTGGATCCTTTTGAATTTTAATTTAGCCTAAATATGATTGTTCTGCTTACATCACTGTCTTTGATATGCGCCTAATTTAAATGTGGTACACATGACTGGTCTACAAAGATTCCTTTCGCCACGTGCATGTAGTAGCAGTTTACGGCTACTACACAGTTTTTTTTAAATTCGAGCACTTACTGGCGATCATCGGTTTCACTTTCCATAGGCCCCCCTTTTGGACGAAGGGCAGCGTGCAGAGGGTATAGCTACACATACCTGGTTGTGGGTCTCCATGGCGATTTTCGCTACCAGCCAGGTGTGTGGGCGGCCTTGGCAGTACGCGAGGACATAAGGTGTCCTGGAGCAGCCTGGGGCCTCGTGGCTTCTGCTTCTGCCACAACAGTGGGATGGCACATGTTCAAGGCACATTGAGGCTGTGTGGGGACTGTCAAGCCTTTCACCCAGACTGCACAGGTTCCTACCTGTAGAACAGGATGTTTTTCTGATGGGGCAGTATGGGGGAGAAAGACCTCCACCAGCACAGATCGTTGTGGTACCAGGTCGTGGGAAGCATCGACTGTCTCGGTGGTCAGGTTCTGGGGCGAGGCAGTGGAAGGGAGATTCACTTCGACCTCCACTGCAGGTGATGTGCCTGTTGAGGGGTAGTGGGTGGCATGTACATTATCGATGAAAGTGGCCTCTTGCATAGCAAGATGGTGGGGCGGAGCACTTCCAATGTGGTAGCTCGACGTCTGGTCCTAGGGTATTCCTGGATTGTAGGACCTGGGGACTGAGCAAGTCTGTTGCAGC
This sequence comes from Dryococelus australis, assembly GCA_029891345.1. Taxonomy (NCBI): domain Eukaryota; kingdom Metazoa; phylum Arthropoda; class Insecta; order Phasmatodea; family Phasmatidae; genus Dryococelus; species Dryococelus australis. Next base: position 92,742,714 of record CM057005.1, read on the forward strand.
TAGACACTTCAGGTAGCAGAGTTTCCTGTGTAACAGAAGGCTGGGATGGAGCACTCTTGTCAGAGCTCGACGTCCTAGCTGGTGGGAGTTCCTGCGTGGCAGGATCTTGAGGCAGAGCACTTCCGGCATGGCAGCTCGACGTCCAGATGAGCGGGTCTTCCTGCGTGGCAGGTGGTTGGAGTGGAGCACTCTCGTCCGAGCTCGACGTCCTGGGTTCCGGTGGTCTAGTGGCATCTTGTACTTCGTCAGAGGACGACTTCGCTGAAGTTGGGATGGCCTCGACTTCCGGCGCTATAGTTGTACCAGGTGTAGAGGTAGGCACCTGGGTGATTCCTACCCCTCTCACCAAATGTGCTTTCTATTGCTGAAGTATGTGGCTCGATTGGCAGGGTGTTTGACAGGGTTCTATGTCAGAGGGACCCTGCCAGGATAACTTGGAGCAGCTAGTATTAGTTTTGGCTGCTATCTTATTGGCATAGCTGTGTGGCATCGCAGAAATTTATCCGACAGAGAATGTACCTTGGCGTTGTTCTACATTGGGCTTCCATGGTGTGATGTAACTAGGCACCCTGTCAATCATGATGAGCATCGGTTCGGGTCCACTCGAAGGTCCTGGCCCTGTATCAGGTACTACTCTTTTGATCAGAGGTTCGTCTTCATCCCCTGATTTGCCATGTGTACCTCCTTCACCATCATCGTCCCCAAGTATTGGTATGTCCCCTGGGTATGGTCGTATCTGACTTCGGAAGGCCTTACGAATCCGTCCGCTTATATCCTCGAACCAGTAGACGTTGTCTTGCTTGCCTATGATACGGTATGGTCCATGCCATCTGTCAGCAAGGCCAGTGCAGGATTGGTTTCCAGCTTTGCTGAGGGGGTGGCTTCACAGGAGGATGGCTTCTCCTAATTCTCTTACCCCTGTCCTTGGTTGGGGCGTGCATGGTATGGACTAGGGCTGCTAGCCGAATTTCCTCTGGTTGAGGCATATTGGTGGGCTCGCTTTCACACTGCCAGTCGCCTGGTCGGCACAATGGTTGTCCCAGGAGTAGGATGGCCTCGTTCGTATGGCGTCGAAGGGCAAACAGTATGTTGGGGATGTGCTTATCCCAATGCTTGTGAACATTACCCACACTGATACGGAGGCACTTCTTGATTTTCTGGTTCCTCCGTTCAGTGGGGTTGGCTTATGGATGGTACACGGGGGTAGAACACGTTTCTACCCCTCACTATTGAAAGGTGGTTTGCCATCGATGGCGCATAAACTGGGTGCCATTGTCTGTCAGTATGGCTTTCGGTTAACCCCATAATGCAAAAATATCCACCTCCATTTTCTGTACGATTGGAGTGGTTTCTTGGCTGGGCAGAGGAAATGCCTCTATCCATCTTGAAAAGTGATCTGTTACCACGAGTAGGTAGTGGTTCCTTTCTGCTATGTGGATGTAGGCCCATCAGATTGATGGCGATATGGATTCAGGCCATCTTGGGGTCTCAGTGGTTTTGCAGTGGGATTGGGAACCAGGTATGCTTTGTCATGGCAGCACGTGATACAGTTGCTGATGAAATGCCGAACATCGCAGCTTATCCTGTCCCAATTGTAATGGGTTTTAATATCCAGTAGGGTTTCCCTAGTACCCAGTTGACCAGCTTGGGGATGGTCATAACGGGCCGGCATATATCAGCTCGTAGTTGCGGCATAACCCAGATCTTCCACTGCGTATTGGGTTGCCTGCTACTTGTCCATGCATCATCCCGTAGTATGAACCGTTAGCGCTGTTCCCGTAGTAGGCGACGGATGTAGGTATCCTCCTGTTCGCTTAAGGTCATTTGTTGGCGGGTTATTTGCAGTTGAAGTCTGATTTGTGCTTCCGAACTTCTTTAACTCTTGGGGGGGGGGGGGGCACATTTTCTCCTCATCTTCCTCCTCAGCTTTCTCCTCCAATGTCGGGGAACGAGATAGGGAATCTGGCAGGTCGTTCATCTAACCTGGGCAATGTTGAACCTCGAAGTCGAACTCAGTGAGGAACATGTCCCACTAGCCAAGCTTGGCCTTCGAATTCCGGGAATCATGTGTAGCCATCGGAGTGCTTTGGAGGCGGTTCGTAGAATGAAGTGTTGCCCTTCGAGATAATGCCGATATTTCTTCACGGCCCAGATAATGGCCAGACACTTCTGCTCATTAATGTGTTAGCACTGCTTGGTTTCATTTAAGTGGGTTGATGCATACGCTATTACATGGAACTGTCCTATGTCTTGCTGGTAGAATACTGCAGCCAGGCCGTTATGACACGAGTCCGTTTGCAGTATTAAGGGAGTTGGTGAATATTCTTGAAGCTATTCTTATAGTCGGAAAATGCTTGTTGTTGTTCTGGCCCCCTTCGCCAACAGGTGTCTTTCTCGAGAAGTGGATGTAGCGGTGCCATATAATCCACAATGTTTGGAACGAAGTCTTGTAACCAATTACACAGACGCAGGTACCATCTAAGCTGTCGCTTATTCGTAGGTTCTTCTGCTTCTTCAATTGCTCATATTGAACTGCGATGTGGGAAGTTTCCCCTCAGGCGATATGACGTTTCCCAGATAATCTATTGAGGACTTGCGGAATAAGCTTTCTGATAGCTTCAAGTCATTCCATATATTTCGAAATGTTTTTAGGCATAACACGTGTCAAGTTAAGCCCTCCAAGGAGGAGCACGATAACCTGAGTCAGAAATGGGGTAATACACATAAAAGTGCGGTGTCCCATTATACACTTTTTCATGCATCTGTCTACTATAGTTACGTGACTGATGTGGAAAATTTTGTTATGTACCAAAATTGTGTTTGTTTACATTATATTCCCTCTGCTCATGTCGCCATTACCCTGCATTTATGCCACAGCACGGGAATTCATTCGTTCTCTCTAAGATTATTGCAGAATGCATTAAATCCTCCAATGTGCCATTAAGTAAGGGTATTAAGGCTGCTCTGAATTCCGGTTTGGCCGTCTCTGCTATCACTTCGAGCACTTCCAGCTCTAGCTAATGTGAGTGAAATCTTTTGATTAGGTGATTTTTACGTGTGATAAAAGCAGTTAATGACTCACCCATTTGTTGACCTTCCAGAGCCAGACTGCTCTGGGCATGTACAAAGGTGAAGACCCCTCGAAATCTGCACTGGAACGAGCGCCGAAACTCCTCCCACTGAAGCCAGTAGTGGTTGAGAGATGTCCACCAAGAGCACGCTTATCTATGGAGTTGTGCTCCGACACAGCTGGCCCATTCGTCTCGGCTTACCCCGTACCTGGTAAGGTGGGATATGCAATCCTCCAATAATGCAGCTGGCTCTTCCATCGGTTGTCCTGGCGAACGTGGGCAAAGTTTGGAACTTGGGTGGTGTTTTATCTGTAATTGGACCTGGAGGATGTTGAGGTAGGATGGACTCAGCGGTTCCGTTTCATGTCGCACTTTCCGTTCCCACTGTTTGCAGTATTATTGTCTTTGTGCAGTTGGTCACATATGGATTGATAAGTGGGAAATTTGGGTAAGTTTGCAGGTAAGTTGGTAGAATTGATGGGTAAACAGGCATTGAAAACATGTGTAGTAATGGCAGGAAGAACGGTGTGGGTAGTTGGAATGTGTGTAGTGTGGGTGTTGAGGTAGGCTCAGGTGACGGGGTTTTGTTTACAATAGCCACTCCCCTCGTGACTATCACTTGTGATAGGTTACTGTTTACATTTACTGCTACATCATTGTCCCACTATTCTAACAAGTCCAACACCTGGTCACATGGGGTGTCCGTGGTTATGTTCAGTTTTCGGTTTGCACCCTGCTTAAATTTGGTTGAAGTTGCATTACATGACAAGCAAATAAATGAAAGTCCAACAATTGAATTTTGTTCTGTGTTACCAAGGTATTATTGGCGATTTTCATGTCTTACTCTATACACTGAAAAATAATGGCAGTTACACAACAAGTGATCACAGTATTTCGGAAATCTATAATTTGGGAAATGTCCCATTTCAAATTTCACTTGCGTTGATAAATTTTGACTGTTCTGCCTACGTTCACTGTTAATGTCTTCTATGATCTGGTGGATGTCACTGGCACAACTACTCAGAAGGCTGGTCTTACAACGGCATTGGCAATGTGTATGGTTTTCACTTACTGATTGGTCACTAGTTACCACAGGCTACAAACATTCAGGACATCACAATGCTAGTGCACTGTCTGTCATCCTGCCAGCCATGATTTGTTTGTAAACAAAACCACATGCGCGGCAGATGCGGGTGCATTGATGTGGTCGCGCAGGGTTGGGCAAGAGGGATCGCCCTCCCAACTTGCGGTGGGGCTGGCTTGCTTACCCCAGGGTTGTTGACCCGACGCTCAGCTGATGCGCATGCGAGCCCATGCTAGGGGTCAGTTGACTGTCGGTGCTGGAGCATGTAGGGTTGATGGGGGAGGGGTAGCCTCTACCCCGCCACTTCTCTGTTTCTCTCTGCTCCTCCCTCCAAGAGGAGCGGCATGGCTTACAGCATGGTGTCGCTTACTGATTGTTGACAAGCCTCCCAAATGTCCATGCGGTGTCCTCTGGGTATCCCGATGCTGCCCTTGCCTTTGGCGATGCCTTGCTGTCATCTTCACACTATTGCGGGTAGGAAAATGCAGGAACAATTACTGTTCAGGAAAACTTTGCAAAAAATTTCCGAAATTTTTGGAAAAAATATTTTTGGCAGGAGAATTTTTGGCGGGAGTTTTGGCCACACGGAAGGGCGCCATTTTTGACGACTCGGGGGGCGGTGGAGAAGGGTTAAAATTAATTATTTGGGGTGGTGCAGGTGAGTTCTAGGATTTGATCATACCCAGTTGGTGCCAGATGCCGTCAAGGCGACGTCAATTTTTTTGCTGATTCTTTTAATTAACCTCGGGGTTGTGGGCTGTATGCTCAGACCAAACTCCTCACCGAAGATGCTGATGAACTCTCCCCCGTTTATTACTGCTCCAAATGAATGATGCTGGTTGTTAAACTGTATCCAGTCTGTCGATTACGTACTATTGTTGATCTTGGCAGAAAAGCTGCCTAGCCATTAACAGTCGTGTATGTGGATTGTCAGGGCCAACCACACACCCATAAAGTTCGGAACATTGCTTACTGACACTTGCAAAAGAATAAGACTGAAATGAGCAGGTATTAAGAGGGCGGTTCCCCTGACACGTATAGAGAGATCTAAAATAAAAACCAAGTCACTCAGTTCACAGATATATTTATTCCAATGAATATATACCTCGCTATAGGAGAGCTCTTGACACAATACTTGCTGGTTTTAACCGGCCACTACGGTAAAACTCAAATCCCATGGGAATGGGAGCTGGCTTACTGGGCGATGAAAAGAAAAGAAGGTTCCAAGTGATTACAGTCTATTGCAGAGAATGCCGAGATCAATAAATTGAAGACCACCCAGTGTGTTCAGGAAAATGCCGGAGCTCACGGCACGCATGCCACCTCTGTCAGATGATACTCACTTTAGTTGCGTCCCCTTGTTTATACTTACCTTGATCTTTAATTGCTCAAATTAATTAAACTTAAATTTTACAGGGTCTACTTTCAGATTCCTGCACCACGTTAATGTGGTTGCTCTCACTCTGTCTGTACCTGCATCGTTCCTTGCCACACTGCACTGCACTGCACTGCACTGCACTGCACTTATGCCTATAGAGCATGCACACACACACTGCATTACTGAACCCGGTGCGGTGGGCAAACAGGCTTAGGAGAAGGAGTCATTGAGGGCACACATAAACCCCTCCCCCTATTGAGATAGTTTGCAGCTGCACATGTTACTGATGAGAGACACACCTCCTTGAGTCTGCCCATCATGGATGTATCTCGTAGGGGCTTCTACCCCGCACCCGACATTGTTGAACCGCTGGTTGCTGCAGGCATTCCGTGCATTCTCGCAGTCGCATTGGTGCTTCTGTGCTCACCATGTGCGGTATTCTGCAGTTGGCTGGCATCAGCATTCTGAGTTGTGGACCTCATATGAGTAGCAAGATCTTCCATCGTCACTGCCACTGCTGCTGTCTTCGTGTGTAAATCCGTGTTGCTACTGGTAGCTAGTCGGACTAGCGACTACTGCGGGGTTGGAGTCACACTCTGGTTATTTCCCAGCTGTTGTTGGCACCATTGCAACTTCTGTCATGCTGTCCTCCTCTATGATCGGTGTCCTGTTGATGGGTGTCACATCGTCTCCTAGGTGACCCCCTCAGTGTCACTGTAGTTCCGGATCCCTTCAGGTTGCGCTGGTAGCCATTGCACAATGGATCTCTGCGGAGCCGGCCGTCGGATAAGCCTTACTGGCGCCCACGCGCCGGCTGACATCGTGCCATGGGCACCCACTGCTGGTGATCCTGGGCTGGTACTGACCCACTTCTTTTGCTTATTGTTCCCCCTGGAGCTTGTACTCGATGGCGCTTTCGTGATCCTCCAGATCTTCTGCTTGGCACACTGTATCACTGGGCTGGTTGTCTGTGAGTAAGTCGGTTGAAATGTTAGTGATCGAGGTAGGTTTAAACTATCCAATGGACTCATCACAAATGAATCGATTGCAGTTTTTAACTCCACGTGGCTCATGAATTCTTGATGCACGTGCATATGGCACCGTACAAATGGCCAGCATTGTGGGGTGGCATGGGCTCTGGAAGGAAATCAATTAACTTTTTCAGACGAATATTGTAAGATGGCAGTTTCATGGTTGGCAGTAAGAGTTGAATTTTTGCTGTACATGTCAAACAACAATTATGAAAGAAACACAACAGAACATAATTGGCACTACGAAAACACCCTTAAAAATTAGTACAACACAATACATTTGATCGCACTGGCGATAAACACATATTTACTAAACCCAAACAAGACACTAATATACATTGCACTAGTGTATCTGGTGTGATACGCATCACTTACGCGTGTGTTCAGAAGTTCTATAATCATCGCACTAAAGATGCACGTGGTACGAAGCACTCGATGCGCTATAACGTTTGATGTTTCACTGGAATGCATGTATACAAATAATTATAAAACTAATTAATATTTAAAATGAATGGCCTTGAAAAGAAAACACCCAAATAAAAACAAACAAGGAAGACGTTACACTACACTATTGTGCTACTGTCATGCAAGCGGAACAGAGACTTTTGCACTGATGCGTCCATGTTGCAGTGTTGTGATAGCGGTCATGCGGTTGGCCAAAATTGACGCAATTAAAACTGACTGCAAGGCTCCATCCTCAGCCCCCTCCTCTTCTCACTCCACATAGCCGACCTGAAAGTCCCTCCCGGAACCCACGTCATCCATTACGCGGACGAAACCTGCCTCCTCTGCTCCTCCGTCCACGAGCACATGCTCAGCGACCGCCTCAGCCGCGGCCTAACCTCCATTCAGTACCCGCTCCACGCCCACGGCATCGGACTCAACCCCTCCAAGTCCGAGGCCGTTCTCTTTTCCCGCCTCCACCCCGCCGAGGATCACCCACCCCGCCTTTCCGCCTCCGTCATTCCTTGGAAACCCCAGGCCCGCTACCTCGGCGTCCTTTTCGATTCCCGTTTCAACTTCATCTCCCACCTCGACTCCGTCACCACGAAAGCCCGCACCGCCATGATCCACCTCGCCCCCGTTCTCCGCACTTCCGCAGGAACCCCGTCCACCATCCGCACGACCGTCTTCCGCACCTTCGTCATCCCCATTCTCACCTATGCCTGCCCCGCCTGGTCCCATGTCACCACCTACGCGCTCGGCCCGCCCACCCATATCTTCTTCCGATCCCTTCGTCTCATCCACCGCCTCCCCCTCCCCGTCACCCGCGACCAGGTCCTCGCCACCGCCCGCGTCCCGCACTTCCACACCATCCTCGCCTCCCTCACCGACCGCTTCCGGCGTTCCTGCACCCGTCACCTCACCAACCCCCTCATCCGTCAACTCGCCAACCCGCTACCCCCACCCGTACCCTCGTCGTCCGCTCCTTTCGACGCAGCACTTGGTCCCCGCCGCCGAGGAAGAAGAGGACGCCGAGGACGCAGTCGACCATGGACTTCCGCCGGACACCTGACGACGGCCAAGGCCAAGGCTGACGTAGCACTGCCCCCATCACCCCCGTCACTTTGTTCGCCCCACTTGACGTCCCATCATCTTTTCTCCCCCAATTAACTGACATACATTTTCGCCCCAACTTATCTGAAAATCATCTCCCCCTCATGCGTGCCCAACCTCCAAAGTAAGCACGCCCCCCTTCAAAATGGTAAGAATTTTCCTCCCCAGCAGCCACCCCTTTACACTTTTCACCCCCTCATCTCATTCAAGCCCATATGTACCTCCCGGTCGGAGGGGCTTCTCCCACACTTACACTCCCTGGGCTCACAACAACACATTACACGAAAAAAAAAAAAAAAAAAGTAATCTCCTCTCTCAAGCCACTTCGACGTTTTTAATTTTAATTTGGCGGCTATTTTATTCAACCTTGTTAGTTTTGATATTTCTGCTGTACCTCAGCGTGTAAGATCAGAAATAACTTTTTTTAATAGAAAAAATAATAATTGCTTCCTCCAACCTAACAGCAAACCAGAAATTGCTTCCGGTAACAAGCATATCAAGCAATAAATTAACAGAATAACAAACCACACCAAAACATCTATATAATCTTTCTCTAACATTTTACAGCAGGGAATTAATTAATACTAATTGAAATATTATTTTCATGTTTGTTGGAAGAATGCAAGATAACGGCGTATAGTTTTTTCTTTTAACTCCTGCAAGTAAAACTTTAACTAAGAATATTTCCATGTTGTATCGTTAAAGTGTTCGGCATTCTATTTTTTTTTTCAAGTTTGAATTGTATCCAATTCCTTCAATGTTTTTAATAATGGACCTATGTCAGCCATTAATTATTTTATATTGCTTTTAATATTGTAGCGGAGGCAACAAAACAGCACGAGTTGAGGTTACCTCGTGTGTTTTGTTTTAGAATCAAATGGTTTCTCTTGACATGATTCCTTTTTCAATATAAACAAGATGTCGGAGACGAGAAGAAGGCGTGTTGTCCATGTTTCGAATAATTCTTCTGGATCTCATGAAAGCTTGTTCGATGAAGTCGATGACGGGAAGGGAACAAGGCGAGTAAGTAACACAAGCCAAATTGCATGCCATAACTTCATCATGCTGACGGGACGCGTTTTGCTTGTGGAATGCAAGTGATTAATGTAGGCCACCTGGTTATGGTTTAGTAAGTTTCTTGCCCCTGTTAAGTAGAGCAGAGTTGTACAACGTGCGTTGAGTGAGAGCCTTAAGTAGTGGGTATGATGCTGCGTGGCGAGTTAATGTGCGTGCAATTTGAAGGATCTTTTCCATTTTGCAAAATGGTAAGTCAGCAGTAGGCAAGCCGTATACTGAAAGTTAGGAAGATGTTCGGAAATGGCTAATGTGATTTAATTTTATATGTGTGTTTTTATATGTCACGAGGCTGAGAGTGTTAGATATGTGTTTATCTAGGTAATAAAGTTTTTTTTTTGTCATGCTGTAATTTTGTAAATGTTCTTTTCGTATTTAAATGCCGATTGTCAATTTATGTACTTGTTTTGTGTAGTTTGAATTTCGAGCTATATTTGTACCTTATGTTATGTTTTGCTCTGCACCATTCTGCAACAGAATGGCTTGGTAAGGGGATAGGAAACGCCAGTTATTCTTGATAGTTACCGGTGTTTCTTTAAATGCCATATGGTAGGAAACCCTTAATTTATGCATGCAAGGAACTTCATTATGACGAATTTTCCTAATCGAACTGAAATGCAATGTTGATTGTTCAGAATAAAGGATTTTCCGAAAATCTGGAAAATTATTTCTGCAAATGTTATATATTGTTATTACTAATCATAGTTAATTGGAATTTTATTGGGGCTTCCACGCAATTTGCAGTACATATGCCTATATACCATGAAATGTGATAGTGATCAGTGCTATCAAGATTGCAGTGTTTATGCAATTAAACACATACAATAATCGTCCAGTATATCTTTATTGAGTCACTAAATTGTATTAATTGTGAGAATACCTCTTGAAACCAATATTTAATGTATAATACATCATTCACAGGGTTATTTATGCTGCCACAATAGTGTTGTACAGGTGATTACCAGAGTAATCAGTGTGGGAACTACATGTAATTCTGTTGAATTACTCAAGACTTACCTTGTGTATATCCAGGAAAGGATAGATTTACGTAACGTCTAAATATACATAGGCCTATATTGAATCATAGAAAACAACGTTCACAGATGGTTTTTGTAAACATGTGCCATATAATGCCATTTTACATTATAATTCACTGTGACCAATAATGCACAAGAGACAGGAAACATGTGCATCGAAATTGGTTGACGTCCGCCATTCCAGTAACATCTGATGTTTCACTGTGCGGAGGTTTCTAATGCACAAGTGTTGTTTGGCGTGTGTGTTATTGCAATTCATATAGTTTGATTTGCTAAATCTAATATGTGAAATGTATGGAATTAAGTGTTTCTGTGCTATTTTATGCATGGGAAACGTTTAATTATAATATTTGTATGATGATTTGAGTGTATATGCAGTGTCGTCAAATGGAACCCACGCGTTGTGTTTCATAATCTGCTTTGTATGAATGGTGATTGATTCAGTGAGTACTTAATTAAATTAAATCTAATTTTACTGTAGTGGGGAGGGCTATGAAGATCATTGAAATTGTGGTGTAAAATGTATATAATTGTGGTATTTTGTCACGGAAACAAGTTAAATAGTGAAAATACCTAACCAAACAATTTCTAAATTCACAATATTACGTATATGTACACACACCCAAATGTTACTGTGATAATGTGTAATATTCAAACATACCATTTTGTTGTGTGTCTCCACTGGTGATGTCAAATGCGGAAGGCCCTTGCCTAACTAAACCAAAATTTATGATAGGTTGTGGTGGTTGTGATTCTGTATTAATGATGTTCAAGTGTAGCTCCCTTGCACTTAAAACTTCCTGTACAAGCATAGCAAAACATTATGCACCGAGCCAGAGTCCTCAGCGCCATCAGTGGAGTAAATCCCCAAAACCGTGATTCAACCTCACCAGTTTCCTTCTGCAGGTAGTGACCGCGAAGCGCTGACACATCCTATGGTGTCCTAATTAATGTGTAATGACATCAGAGAATTCCTGCTGTAAATTGATCAACTGAGTATCCTGCAAAACACCATTTGTCTGAACCGACTGTATACAAACATCATGAAATTTAAAGCGTCGTGAAGTCACTAACACTGGCTGTGTCTTACAAAAGGCAAAAATCTATTTTTTCTTATGCACATCAAGAATGGCTTGGGTTTTTCCTAAAAAGTTAACTACCAACAACAAATCTTGACTCAAACCAGACAAAATTTTAAATTTAAATTTCCAAATGAAACTGGCTATATTAATTTTGGAAACTACTATTCCTAGAGGATTTGTTATTCCCCCCATTAGCTAGAGAAAAACTTAGCTCTTCCCCTGTCTGAATACGAATGAGTCCTTTTGGCATATTATGAAGTAAGTAATTACAAAAATCATGGTTAATAAGCGAACAAGTTGCACCAGAGTCGATAAGCGTAGCCACCCTCACCTGATCTGCAATGACTACTGGCTCGTAAAGTAATCCATACCTTTGTTCAAACCCTAACATATTAACTACATGGTCACCCCCAACCGTTTATTTCATTCATTGGGCATTTGGCCTTAATATGCCCCTTTGATTACACAGAAAACAACATAATCCTTGAACCTATCTTCCTTTTCCGGATTTCCTTTATCATCCGGCGTCTATTAATACCAGGACTGAGTTTTAACCCTACTGTTGATGCGGTCGGATGAGACACGAGATGAACGGTGAGACAATTTATTTATGGTAGGTGGGCACCAGCGGTGTTTCCCAGTCACCGCACTGAGAGACTCAGGGATGCTGTGGGTTCTGTGTGTCCGTCTCACCTGAGCGTATTTACAAAACACTTTGCAGTACTAAACATTTTAACACTGAAAAAGGAGAGAGGTTGCTGTCGCTACAAATAAATACTTTATGCACTGTTAAGATTGCTTTTATATTGCCACTCGTACAGAATCGTGCCAGAATGAATTTTATGGTTAAAAACTCGGACTTGTCTAGATAACCTGCGCCACTATTACTAAATGGTTCACTTGGTGCCATAGAAAAAACAGATTTCCGATGAAAACAATTCTTAGTAACAAAATTAGTTTTCCTACATATTAAACAAAATTTAGACGAACTGGGTTTAATCAAACTCTTTTCTAAAAAATTTCATCATTACTTCACGAGTCATGTAATGTTACTTCTATTTTCATTACTAATTCCAATAATTTCACTATAGTGAGAGGTTTGGTCGTAAGGCAGAAAAATGTACTGTATTTTGGATAGAAATTATGAAAAATGATTTGCGTAAAATAATCCTCAGCACAAGGATATCCTACCACACGTACCACACCCAGGATATCTTTAACAAATTCCTGCATAGTCTGACTAAGCATTTGCTTTTGTTCAGCGTAAACTTTGTTACTGCTACTTCACTGGAAACTAATTGAATACAAGCTATAATCACTTGTGGACATTCCCAGTCTTCTTCCCGCGCTTTACTAAGTTAAATATCGGTTGCAGAATTTCAGGAACCCTAAAAGTGACTACCGCATAAATGTTTTGCCTTGCACAAAGGTTTAAGGCAAGAACATTGTTCAGCTGGACAAAGAACTGGATCACTGCCCCTAGTGTTGTGTCAAATATGGCACTTTATCGGCCGATTCTGATGATACAGCCTTAAGAACTTTAAATGATGGGTTTAGCTCACCTGCGACACCTGCAACATTGCCTCGACTGTCATCTCGCCGCACAAGATCCCGGAATTTCTCCCAGAGATCGTTAATACTCTCTGCCTCCGAAACATCTATGCCAGATTCCTTCAGCATCTGCATCAGGGAGGGTTTGGTAAGTTGCTAAATCGACGCTGTTGACATCATTAAGAATAACAACTAAGAAAGAAATACAAAAAGAAGCCACCACTGAAAAGAATTATTCCTAGGCATACCTACTTTAACGAAATTCTTGTGTTTCACACAAAATTGCATCATTCAACCTGCCCAAAAGAAGCAGAGTGCTGTAACAGCACACGATACTTCTACACTATTTTTATTAGGAGTTGGAATATGCAAAGATATCCAAATATGTGTGTGATGGATGTGTGTTTATGCCTCGGCTATGGGGAAATAGAATTTGTTGAAAATTTGTAAAAGAGAATCAATTAGGCGTTTGGAAATCAGTGTAGAGAAACACAAACACCTTAAAATCACACATGACAGGTTTAATTAAGACAAATTAAAATAGTACCAAGATTAGTTTAAATTATATTAAGTGTATTCAACAAAATTCCAGGTATTTAAATAACATACTAGTCAAAATTGAGAAATAAATTACCAACTAACATACCATGAGGAAAATAATCATATGAACACTAGAACTTAAAAAATTATACTAACATTAATTATTCAAAATTCGAATAACAAATTCTGATGATACATCAACCAGAAAAACTACCATTGTACATCTGCAAAACTTCCAGTATGCTACGTGTTTTAAATAGACAAGAATAAGCACTCAGTAGCTTATTTTTATAGGTGAGAACTTAGCTGTCGTCGAAAACCGTAGTGCAGCACCACTTTTCTTCTGCATCTGACAACTCTCCATGAAACCAGGAACCTTGGCGTTGAATCCAACTGAGCATGCAGCCGGTATCCCGATGTCTTGTCTGCTCAGCTGAACCCATGGAGTCGAACTCTGGACTGGTCTTCCAGACGTCCGTGTTGCAGGTAGTCGATCCTCCAATCTCAGAAACGGCGTAGACTTCCTTCTTTGGCTGGAGACGCCCTCAGGTCCTTAATGTGTCATCTCTGGGATCTGTAGCTTATCTTCCGTTTTTCCTGTCGTAAAAAGATGAATTTTGTAGATGGTATCATCCTCTTCGCACTAATTAATTATCTTGAAAATATAATGTCCTCTCTAGCTTTCAGTCATCAAATACTATTGTTCTTGCATTCTTCTAGTATTTGAATGTATTAACTTATTAACATACAATGAACTTGCATAAAGAACATTAAATTAGTTTTAGAGACCTTCGTTTCTTCCTTCCTTCCTTCCATCAAGACAGCTACGTTTAGAATGTTTGAGGAATTTTCTATTTTACTGCAATATTCCTAACAGAAACAAAAGGTTGTTGTTTCTGGGTGGTGTTTCGTGATTAACAGAAAACATTCTAATATACTATTTGGCTGACAAAACACTTTCACTTGCATAGACAAAGTTTACATTAAAACTAACAATTTCTCGCTATAAAGCAATGTAAAGAAAAAAAAAATCTTACATACTAAATCTATGTAAAACAACTCACACATTTAGCACTTACTTAAAATACATAAAATTACGGACATTCATATCATTATCATGAAGTTGGGAAAATTGAGATCTTACAGTGCGCAGCCCTACCTTTGCTACGCCCTTAGCCCTAGCTAGGGATGTGGCAAAGTGGGCATAAAACAGCCCAAACATGGAAACCAAAACATTAAGAAGAAAAGATCCCTTTTCTGAGAGGGTGTAGGTGAATTTAGCAAAGTATATTATAGTTGCCCTATAATCAACACATGAATATTTTAAAAGAATTCAACAATATGCTAAGTTGATCTCGCTCTATTTTAAGGCAAAGTTATTAAATTTAATATTCAGGTGCATGAATTTGCTAATGGAGAACCACCCTCGTATCATCACTGTTCTTCCATAGTAAATATTTGCAAGATTACAAGTTAAAAGTGTTTTAAAAGGGTTTATCCTCCTGGAAAATGCAAACATAAAAAGTATTTATTTCACTGATTATTTAATTTATCTTTATCAATCAAGTACAAAACCGAGTATTTTCGGCCAGTTACACGACACAAGTTTTACTTACTAAGCAGAGTTTAAGAACGAATTAACTAGGATTACTGGTTGATTGCATTTCACCACTGTTAAAATGTGATTAACTTTAACTTACTTGAGTTCATGTTTAAACGTCCGTTCTTAGCCGTTTAACTTCTTAAACTCCACTTACAAAAGAAATATGGTTGCAGAAACATATTACGATACTGTGAAAGTTATGATAAACAAATTTGGCAGACGCCTTCGCAATATTAATTGCAGTTCCTGCGATGTAGTTTTGATTGATATTTGTTATATGAATAAATACAAAAATGTAAGTTAGATTGGCTAAAATATGCACGTCAAATATTTTTAATATTAAATTAATGATGAATATTATGTATGTTACGTAAAATTGTTAGCCTACATTAAAATATAGTTTGTATGTTATTGGCTCTTTAAGCCAAGTACAGTGTGTTTGACAATAAAGGCTAATTATATTGTTTGGATTTTAGTTTTTCTACATATAGCAGCAATAACAAACAATTTGATGATGCGCGAGGACAATGAAAATATGATTCACGAAAAATCATGTTATATGTTGGCTGAATTAAAATCTGCAGCAATTTTTATTCAAACTTGCGATTTCCTTTTCACCAACATTATTTGCCCTGTTATTTTTACATCATCAAAGTGTCCGCACGCTGTTTCCACCACTGTTTAATATTTTATATGGTAATTGAAGCATTTTTTCTGCAGGATTCCAAAGACAACATAACTCAGATTCCATTTATTAGTGAGCAAAAATCCTGGCCACCGCCTTCTTGGTGCACCATTTTCTTCTAATATCGGGCCCAAAACTTAGATTTACTGCACTGGTTTGATTTTCTGCCAGATGTGCATGGTGAAATGCTCCGACCTTAAACGCCGATAGGCCTAAATGAAGAGTTAAAATTCTACCTTCGTTTAGTTAAGCAGAGTAATGAATAAGTGGTGAAACTGACCCTTAGTAGTATAAACCAGATAACTTTTAGAATTAGCAAATTCTAAATAAATAAAATGTCTCCGGATCATACAGGAAATGCATAGAAAGGCCCACACTAACCTTTATATTTGAAAAGATATTCAGGAAAACATTTATATTATGTTGCATTACTAACTGCGATTAACAAGGCCAACACAATCGTGTAGTGTTGCAATATATCATAACTGATATATTCTGGAATTATTTTTATTTGTTATATTTTTGCGTTAATGATAGTAATTCATTTAATGTTTAGGAGATTGTGGCCATAATAATTTGTTTGTGTTTTGTACACGTTTGTTTTTCCAAATTTATTAGTTTATTTTAGTCATTGCATCAGCAGTATAAATATCACAGGATGACAGTGCAACTTTTTCAAGGAGTTAGTATGAGAGTCGTGTCCGTATGTTGCACCATTGGACGAAACTCAGTATACTTGTGTCACAGTAGGCTGACGTGACAGCCTGCTCTCGCATTGTAATACTTTGATTTTGAGACGTACGTCAGTGTTCACAGGCTATTTTTAACAATAGCGCACTTTGCGAAGCCACAATTGCACCACGTTTACTTGCAATATTTCAGGCAGTATGAATAAGGTTAGCACGACTGTCTCGCTGTCACAAGTTTCACAGTTTTATAGTTCTCACTTCACTTCAGTTTTGTCTCATTTTATCAGCCAGTTCAGCGATGTAGTGTTTGTGCAGGGCAGCGAGTGACCATGCTGCCATTCTGTCTCTTGCTTTGATTTCTTTAATTCGTTGTGTCAGTTGTTTTGAAGAGAGAGCAATAAACTTCAGTTAACTTTCATCATCTTTTATTTATTTTCTGTTGGCACTCCTGGATCAACAAATGTTCAAGTGTTCTATTTATTTCTACACTACCAGTCTCAAACTTTAACCAACTGAGCTAATCTGAGCTAGTGTTTGCTGTGAACTCCCACGAGTTTTCGTACAGCAGAATCACAACCACCTCAAGATACAAGAAAAATATTTAATTTTTATCTGGCTATAGGCTTTTCGTGGTAAAGTGAGCACTTTCGAGGCCTAGTAACTTTTCTACTCTGCCATCTTTTATCCTTTATTGCAACATAAGCAAGAAACACAGTATGCATTATTCCACCACAATCGGAAGTTGTCTATTGCTAAAATAAAATAAATTAATTGATGGTTATTCCAAATGAGAGGTATTTCAAAAGTGCTCACTTTACTGTGAATAGCCTATACCTGTGATTATCAAGGTCAACACGACCTTTAAATACAAGGAGAATACAGTTTAATAGTTATCTGGCTAACTGTGAAATCAAGGCCAACATAACCTTTAAACACAAGAAAAATTTCTAAAATGCTGAATACCAATTTTTTGGTCATTCCATCGTCTAAAACCTATAAATATTTACTATTACTCTGTGTATTTGTGGCTACATTGGCCAGTACTGAAATATAGTAATACATTTAGAACATTTACTATTTGATTGGCCACCTGGCTATAGTCAATATTAAAGTCATTCTCAAAACGCTTATTAATTATTTTAATTTTGCCAGAAATGGAAAGTTTTAAAAAATCTGCATTTTAAAAATGGGTGGCACTTCCCCAAAATTGTTAATAGTGCCCGCCACTAATTTAAAACAAAGCAAATTCCACTACTTTATTCTTGCCAACATGGTGCCTACTCATACCTACATTTGAACATACACCATGTCCATCCTAGGCTTGCCTTATGGGCATTATGTCTCCTTATGTTATGTAATACTTATATTTGGCATAGTTACATAACTTGTGACGATACCTCAGAGCAGCTATCGACCCCGAATGACCAGCTCCCTAGCAATATTTACTAATAGGCACAATGGTCCTTTAGAGAGGTACTAAGAAATGAACTACCAATGAAAATCAACATTTCCAGATGCACAGACATCTGCTTAGCAGTATCCCCATAGAGGGGTCAGTGAATTTACAGACAACTAGAATAATGTGCCTCTAGAGGGGTGACAGGAAATGAACATCCAAATCTGCAAACATTTCAATATATCTCTAGAGGGGTTGTTCCTACATTAACTTGCCAATTTAATTCTTTGTGACCATATAGGGTAACACACCCAGCAATGCACCCTAGAGAGGTTACAAAATTGAACAGCCAGTTAACTTCTTTGTGACCATATATGGAGGTAGACACTGCTTTGCGCATTCTGCTGTTCTTCCACCGCTGTGGCGTCATAGCAGCTGCCTGAGCGCTGGTCAAACTCCGCGCCAGTGGGCGGACGCACTTCAGGTAAAGGGAGCGCACACAGATCGCTTTACTGCTTGTGTAGTGCAGCCGCATTCGGTCATCCCCAGCACGAGCAAAAAACCAACCCATGCAGTACTCCCAGAGATGAAAAATACCATATCAGTTAGTAGTCGTTTTTGGGAGATTAAATCACAAAACTTTTCACAAGTTCATGATTCAGGCAGCAAAATCTTCATGTAACACTGCTTATATTTACACGTAAATTGCATCAGTAGATTCTGTGACAGGCGACATCAGGAAAAATGCCGGCAATCTTGAGGCAGGGTGTCTCAAGCTATGGAACAAACCGGTTTCACCCTTCAATTTGTGTTAAGAAAATCATGTCTGCAGTTTTCATACATTTTCTAATTTGCGGTAGTTTGACAGTAGCTAGGTTATTTTCTACTACGGTGATTAATTCG
This sequence comes from Dryococelus australis, assembly GCA_029891345.1. Taxonomy (NCBI): domain Eukaryota; kingdom Metazoa; phylum Arthropoda; class Insecta; order Phasmatodea; family Phasmatidae; genus Dryococelus; species Dryococelus australis. The sequence continues at coordinate 92,761,395 of CM057005.1, forward strand.
TCTGCTATTGTGGAATTGGTATGTTATTGTTATACAAATGGTATGGAAAACTTAAGTTTGTTTCTTGGATGCCCATTTTTCAGTGAGAACAATCTGGATGTGTGTGTCGTCTCAGGTAAATGGTGAATGTTTGCTGAAGGGCATAATCGGCATCGTGGGTGTACAGATGAATTCATTTTAAATCAAGGTTCATGTGGTTCATTTTTATTTAAGCATATATTATTTTTTTTCTTTTTCACATGGAAAATCTTTAAAGGGACACACAATTGCGTGGCATCATAAAACCCACCCCCCCTGACCTTCCTCCATTCATTGCGCCGAATACCCAGAAGGATGGCACTACATACAACAAATTATTCATTTTCTCGTTATCCCAAAATACCCTTACAAAATAAACTGAAAGTAATGTATGTGAGTAAGCTGTTGTGCAATACTTTTACGCACGTTTGCTAGAATCATTGGCCTCTATGGTTTAGCTGAGGAAGGTTTTATTATCTCCCTGCCTTCCGCGAGTAATAACCTCATTCCCCACAGCAAAAGCAGTTAAAGCCAAAACAACACACACACGCGTGAACCATATCTAGAATTCTACAACAACAGACTAAAACTCCTCTGCAACACAAGTGGTTTGTTAGTCTGAGATTAAAGTTTGTGCAGAGTGCACTAGAAACGTTTCATGCTTGACGCTGGCTTTCTCTATCGGAAAGACACTACTAACTATTCCAATGATGTGTACTGCGGAATGTAATTAGTAACATTGCATGTACATTTTGCCTTTAAAGAACACTTAAATGGCATCGTTGTTAAAATCAACATAATATTAAAATGCATTCATGAATTTTCTTTTACCAGTTATGCAGTTAAGCATATAGAACTATGACAAATTTGCATAGAACAGACACAGAAATCATTTCAAGTAAATAAGGATATTTCAAACATCTATACTTAAACATTGAAATTCCTATAGAAGAAAGAAACTTAATCAATACGTAAAGGAAATCGCATATTAGACAAGACAAAGCAATAATTTTCTATTGTAAGAAATTAAAACTTACCATAACTTCTCCATGTTTATTTAAGATAAAAGAGAATGCAAATCAGTGACGAGCAGGCATCTGAACATTAGACAGAGCTAAGTGAAAATTATGATAATCATTTTCCTTGGCAATATCTGTGTGGAGGTGCTAAAAGAAAAGAAGAAAAAATTTGTATTAACGAGCGGACGACTCAGAATGAATTTTTAACTATTCTACAATACAAAGAAACGCAGTCCTAAAACTCTGCTATTGCGAATTACTTATGGGTTTTAAAATGTACACACCCCATTTTCTATGATTTTACAGTGTTTAACATTGTGTAAATGCTACTGCCAAGCAATTGTGTTTTTACTAAAACAAAAATTATAATAGCATCGGTAAACCCAGGTCCTTGTGGCCATGTATACAGTTTCACAAAAAACAATTATCAGACAATGGCCACAAAAATGAGTATCAGACAATGGCCAACATTACAAAATATTTTAATTTCTTTTACCAAACAGGATCTCTCCTTTTTTACTTTAGCGTTCATTTCACACACACTTTGGGCTGATTTGGATGCCTACCACTTGTTCTTGTTTTTTTTTCTCTACCAATCTATTCTTTTTTTCATCTGCGATTGTTTACATCTTTACTTACATTTCAACTAGTCATGGGTATCGCAAAGTATACTGACCCCATCAGACACATACAACCAGCTATAGTTACCAGAGAGAATAATTTTTAGTTAGATTTCTTACTGATAAAGAATATGAGTCGGGTATTGAAATTTCTCAGAGCATGCAAACTTTAGTTTGTCTTTCTCGACACTAATAAATTTCAAATACAGCATTACGTGAAAATCTAATTGTTCCAGTTAATACCATTACTTCTTGATGAAAGTGTTCACGAAACAAGTTCTTATTAAACCGAATGGATTTATTAAGTAAAATTCCATCACAACTAGCGGGATTGTAACACTGACTCTATCAAAGGACCTCTGGGTTATGCCCTTTACAGAGAAAAATCTTAGATCTTAGTATGAATTTTTTCTGAAGAGTCAATCAAATGGTTTCAATTATTAAGAAACTTAAGTGGATCATTTTACCATACCCTTGAGTACAGGATTCCTCTCGGAAGTTACCTGATCAGGGAGTCTCAAGCGTCCATCGGCCTAATCTTTAAGTCTTGATGATTGCACTAAAAATATTAATCTGGTGCTTTTAGGCCTTTTCAATTGCCTGTACATATTTACTTAACTTGTGATGACTCTCCTCCATCGCCCCTGACTTACGATGGGTGGCCCTATAAAAGATTTTAATACCTTTAACAAGAGTAAATTTTACATGACAGACTGCAATCATTTCTAGAGAGAGAGAGTTCCTAGGCTTGCCAATGTGCAACCCTTTCCTGCTTAATAAAATCAAGGATTAAATAATTTCCTAATAAGTAAATCTTATCTACTAGAAGCTAACATTAGGGATCTTCTAGGACCTAATCATATCAGTATACAAAAATCTGGTTTGACAAGGTAAAATCGTATGAAATAAGAATCAATAATTACATAAATCTGTGACATTAAAATGTTAAATAAACTAAAAAACATTCAGGAAAATTGACATATATTTAAATTAAAATTGTGATAAAAATGATACCATCATCTAGAAGGTAAACAAACAAGAAAATATTGACAGATGTAAACATTGAAATGAACTTATAATTATGTGTGTATATGACTTCTCGATACCAAAGATTTGTTTATAAATGTGACATAGTTTAGGACGTCAGGACATTGGACGTATTTTATTCGGTTGGTAGGTAAAAAAGGAACGAGAACCCATACCAACAATTTGCAACAGCTGAATATTTTTGATTTTGTAAGTTGTAGGACTGTGTGCATCAGTGTGTAATGAAATGGATTCATACTGTATACGGTGATAAAATATTTTGCCTATTTTTATGCTTAACAATTTCTTCCCTAAAATTTAACATAGAATTTGCGCTGTACAAAACAAGTAATTCATTAAAAAAAAATTTAATGTAGTAATATTTTCTAAGAAAGTTACATTGGCTATATTTTTGTTTGGAACAGTTATCTTTAAAAATCTGTAAAATTGTTAAATTGAGGAGTAATTACTTTAACAGTGTTTCCTCATTTAAAGTCAGTGGCTGCAGTTTTGGTAAGCAGCACCGGTAATGTAATGTGAACCATTTGTTGTTCACGGAATCTCTTGTTTGCTCACTCGTCCAGTAACATGTTAAAGTTTGTGTGTGGTGCTGTAGGTGTCGGAGGCGAACATGAGCGGCGAGAATTATGCTGACGATGGGCAACTGCTTCGTCACTCCAGCCACTCCACGGATGGTGTGGATGATGACGACGATCTGAGTGACAGTGTCATAATTGAATATGAACGTGAAGATGGCGATGGTCAGGTGCGTCGTTTGTGTAGTATCATTGTTCCATGTTCTTTTTAATGTTTTAGAAAAATCAAGGGACCTTTATAGTGTTTATTTAAGAGATATTTATTTGTGGCAAATTGAAGTGGTGGTATGGTAAAATTTATGGTACATACAAATTGTTTTTATTGGAGTTTTGTGCCATTTATTTTTGAAAGCGTTCACTAGTACAAGTTTGTTCTATGTATGAATATTATCTGCAGTTGTGGCATTGTACTTTCAATTACTGGCCGTCCTTTGTGGACATTGTTTTAAGCTGCAGCCATGTTGGAGTGAAGTATATTGAATTGAATTTACATGGGTTCTCAAGTACATCACATAAAAATTCCGGGAGGAAAGGGATTACCGAAAGTTTCTGATGATAATTGGAATGCAAGGTGTTCACTTAGTTACAAACATTTTGACATATGTAGCATGGGAGATGCTGCTTTGATATCTCGTGTGAAGAGTAAGTTGTAATCAGTTTGTTTGAAAAGTTTGTAGTTCATTAATTTTTTTTTTTTGCAGTATATAAATTTATTGGAGGACATAGCAAATTTTGCCGATCTTGGAGGTTTTGAAGAAAGTCCATTACATTTTTTTTACAAAGAAGAATGAGAACCATGACCTTAGCCACGTAGAGATATGGACTTGTTTCATCAAAGTTTTTCAATAGCGTATAGCTTGCATTTACAACTTGTTAGCTTTATAGTGTTATTTGGTATTATTAATATCTCTGTGAAGTAGGTAGCCTATACAGATTATGGTGGTACAACAGCGAGGATATACTAATATGTATACTATCATATTTAGTATAAACAGATAAAAGAGAAACAATTCCTAACAAGGTAAACACTATTTTGAAGGATTATTGACATCACATAAGATGCATGACAAAGAAGAACAAGTACAAATAAATAAATCTAACATGTGATAGCCTAGGGAGAGGGACGTCATCATGTCAAAGAGCAAGGTTTTTTAAATTCTGCGCCAGGTCAGTTGTGCAGGTTGAGGGCAGACTTTACTGCGGAGGCATCTGGAGTATGACCCGTTGGTGTCGCACTGGTCCCTTATATAATGTAGGACGTGTCGGCCGCGTACTTGGTACAAAGTCTGTGGGTGAGGTGATGCCTCTCGGCATTGGACACACTGGTTCGGGCTAGCTTACCACTGATGTCGCTCTATTGCGGCAGACGCTGGTCCTAGCTGGAAGACTTTGGCTCTGGCTGGAGCGGACGGCTGGGCAGGCTGGCTCTGCTGTCGCCTGCTGGTAACAGGGGTGCTGGCTGGCTGGCAGGCACGTGGTTGGTTGGTGCTGGTCCATCACTGGTGTTCTCTGGGTCGAATGGTACCACTCCCAAACAGAGAGTGTATCCCTGGTGGGGTGAGCAGCTCTGGGTACCCTAACTGGGAGGCCAAATACTTTGGTAAGGAGGGTAGTGGAGTGAGGCTTCACTAATTTCCGAGCTGCTTGTGCTCTCTCCCTTGGAGACTTGCAGCTGAGGGCTGGTGTAGGTTGATTACTTCGAGGGTGGTGAGATGCAAGGATAACAGCTGTCCTGGCGTTCCTCCTGCTCCCTCGTCGGTGAGTGAACGTCATGGACAGGAAAGGTGATAATGTTCATCTTGCAGAGTGCGGCAGGCAAGAAACCCCTAGCCAAAGTGTACTTCAGAAGTACCTGGGTCAAGCCTTGTCAGGCCTGGCACCCCCTCTGGTGAGTTAATACGCTCTGGAGGGAATCCGTTAGCTGACTTAGTTGGTCCAGATGCTTCATCATGTGTCTTTCTAGTTGTTGGGGTTCTACCATACTTGTGCACCAGGTATCTTTACGTACTGGGTCCACAGTATGGATGGCTGTCGCCCTGTGTGCGTGATGTACATGCTGACCTAGTTAGGGGCTGCCCACTTTCCTACTCTGTCTCGGAAACTTGTTGCCAGTTCGTGGTCCCCTGCCACTTCCTTCGAGGGTGACGCATACCAGGCTGGGGGAAAGGCATTCTTTCACTACAGCGTAACGAAGGACAGAAGTTAGCTAGAGTATGTGTTTTATTCCCTTAAGAATAGAAATACATTGCCACCTACTACCTCCTACCTGTACACACTAGGTGTTCAATGGACTTTGTACAGAAGCAAGTCATGTGAAGGTGCTTGTCGACTTGAGTCTGGCTTCAAGAGCGGATGAGAGCCGACAATTAAGTAGTTGTGAAAACAACTGGACCCTAATTGTGGCTTGTAGTCCTGAAAGGACCCGAGGCACCACGTGTTGTGTGCGTGTCGTGTGTGGTGACTCTTGACGGTAAGTGTTGAGGGGTAGTGATGATTTTTTGGCTGCTGTGTTGGGGAAAGCGTCGTCTTCTGAAGAACTGGTAGAAGATTTGTAGGTCTTGGAGAGTCCTAAGGGGAACTGTGGCTGTGCAGTAGAGCCTTAGCATGACTTGTGCTGAGGCGAGCTACATAGACAATTGGCATTGACTCCTGAGAAAGGAGCTGGGTTGGTAGAGAGTCCTAGCACCGGATGGTACTAGGGCGAGCTGCCTAGTCTCAACCCCGTTTCTGTCGGGTGCACTGCGTTATATTCCTCTTTGTGGAGGCGGATGCGCAGTACGCTCTGGAAGTCAGGCCGCACCGTCTTGGGTTGCACATGTGGGTGATGCCCTAGCCGATTCTTCTCAACTCAGGGAATGCCTGTCTTTCCTGGCATGGAGATGCAGTAGAAAGACAAACAAACACAGAGCCGTCAAGAGTCAGTGTATGTGTGTAGCTCCTCTGTTCTATCTACACTGTAGACAGAAAGGATGCCCGTTCTAGGTGTTTGTGGGTAAAAACTGGGTATTTTGGCTCGAGTGAATAACCTTCCAGGGATCACCTGCATTCCCTTCCTTGAGGAGTCAACTGGGAACAAGGTGCTAAGTCTACAGGAATGTGGTACCCAAGGATGGCGCTGACACGTTTATTTCCGTTCAATATGAAATACACATGATGACATACTCTAACTCCTGCGTCGGCACAAGCTATTGCCGGGATGCTGAAAGTAAATTAAGGTCCGGCAGAGGCGACCGGTGTAAAACAGCTGGGGTAAGGGGTGCATAGCGCTGAGAGAACTACTGGATACTATGCAATTTCCCTTTCAATTGTTGCCATTGAACTCCCATGTGTAACGGCGTGATGCTAAGATACTGACGTGACACTTTGACTACTAAGCTGGGTAAAACAGAATGAGTCCTAAAAAGGACTTTAAGGAAAGAATTCCCTGTTTTTGGCATGTCTGTTCAGAATGAGGATTGGGTTACCAGGGTTCGTCGCAAAGAGACACCTGTCTAACGCGGTGGATGAGTTTTCAGACCACTCGTAGTAATGGCCTAACTAACAGTACCGAGTAGCGAGTACTGGAAGACTGAAGTGTTGAAATAGTTAAAGGTGCAGGCGGGTCTGTGTCCGAGCGAGTGCTGGAGACTGTGGCAGTTTGATTCTTCCCTGGTAGCTAGTACATTGGGATTAAGAGAACTGATCTAAGTGAAGGCTTAGATGTGCAGGCTGGTTGGTCAGTATCTGAGCAGCGGCTGCCTATCTAGTACAGTGAAATCTGCCCAAAATGGACCTTCTATAAAACGGAAACCTGTACAAACTGAAAAAATAGTGTAGTCCTGTTACATTCAGTGTAAAAAACATCCTGTATAAAACAGACGCCTCAATAACACAGAAATGGATACTTTTAAATTGAATATTTAGTAATTATAAAATATTCCTGTTTGCACGTCATTATTTATGTACCATATGCATTTTTTTCCCCCAAAACCTTCACTGTCAAAAGTATGGTGCCCATAACACCAGAGTATTTTATTTCGCTACTTACTGCTCATTTGCAGTCGGCGCAAGAGACTTGGCGACAGTTTGTCTTAGACGACTCACATTACAGAGACAGGTAGCTGCGTCTGGTGCAGTTGAGAAGCCACGCAATTTCATTTTCAACGGATAAAAGAAAAGAGATGAGAAAAAGAACTACGGCATCACTTACAAATCAGCACACACGTGTTCGCTGCCACCTACAGCCTACAAGCTTAAGATAGATCAAACCACTGGGTGGCCGCCTTCCGTCTTCTGTCTCGTCGGCACGTCTTAAGTTATACAACAGAGCTTGGTTATTGTGCAACAGATATGGGCACTCTACTCCAGTTTCACTCTACCATTGGCAGAATGCGACAAACAATTGAAGGTTACTACACAATCCAGTTAATTTCGCGTTTTAGTCTCGTATAGAGGTGTTTGTCTCATTCATATTGTGTCCGCACATTTGTAGTTAAGTCACATACAAAATGCCAAAGCGTAAAGCTCTTTCCCTTAGGAAGGAGGTAAAAGTGATTGAATCACAGGAAAAAGAAAAAGTGCCTCCAAAACAGTTAGTTGTACACTTTAACTGTGGGAAAACACAGATTTATGAAAAAATAAAGACAAAATTCTTCAGGAATGGTTCAAAGGGACTCCAGGACAGTTAAACGATTAAATGCAAGGTCAACAGGAAATGAAGACATTAACAGCGCTGTGTGGGAATGGTTTGTTGCATGTAGGGCCAAAGGGGTGCCAGTCTCTGGACCACTAACCCAAGAGCAAGCCCTAGAAGTAGCAAAAGAACTGGGGAAGAATGATTTTAAAGCTTCAAATGGCTGGCTTGAAAGTTTCAGAAATCGTCACAATGTTGTCTGGAGTAGTGTATGTGGTGTAGCTAAAGACGTTGATTCAGACTGTTGGCGAATGGAAACAAAAATTAGCGTAGCTAATTCAGGGATACCAACCCAGGGATGTGTTCAATGGTGATGAAACTGGACTTTTTTTTAGAGCTATACCAACAAGAACCTTAGCTGAGCACAAAGAGAAGTGTGTTGGAGGTAAGAAAGCCAAAGAAAGAATAAGTGTTTTCATTTGTGGCAGTATGTTGGGCGACCTTGAAAAACCCTTGGTGGTTGGAAAAGCTGCTAATCCGAGATCCTTTAAAGGTCTTGATCGAGATTCCTTTTCAGTACAATGGAAGTCTAACAAATAATCCTGGAGGAGTGCTGCCATTATGGAGGTGTGGCTTCATGGTTTCAACTTGAAAATGAAAAACCAGAACATCAAGGTCTTGCTTTTTTTTGGATAATGTAACATGTCACCCTCACATCAAACTGTCTTAACGTGTCTCTCATATTTTTTCCCTGCCAACACAACATCGATAACCCGGCCATTGGATCAGTGTGTAATGTACACTCTCTAATGTTTTTTACAGGAAGAAAGTTTTACAGCAGCTTCTTACAGAAATTGAAAACAGTGGATCATTGACAGAACTCACCAAGAAAATAACTGTTAGGGACTGTGTTTACTGGGTTGCTTGTGTCGCAAAAGAGATTCGTCGTGACACTGTGAGGAAATGCTTTACAAAAGCAGGCTTCAAAGAGATTGGGGAGGCTGGCGACGATGAGGACAACCAACCCCTCAGCGAGCTTGCTGATATGTTGAGAAGAGGATGTCAGGACAGTAATGCTGAGGCTCTAGTTTCATTCAATGATGATCTAAGCACAGAAGTAGTATCAGGAAGATGATCGCAAAAACATTGATGACTAGGACGAGAGTAAACAAACTGTGGATGACTTAAAGACCAAGAGCGATGCTGAAGCTCTATGTGCATGTGCTGTGCATGATCTTGAGGAATTTTCTGCATCCAAAAACTGTCCAATGCAGGATGCTACAGGGCTGATTGAAAAGGCTATTATCCAGAAGAAAGTAAAGCAGCTAACTTTGATGGAAATGTGGCAGAACACAGCCTCGGTATACAAACTACACGTGGCTATATATGCTAATGTAATGATTGTACAATACATACTGTATTTTGCTGTAAATATAATATATTCATTGTTTATTCTGTTCACTAAAATATTAACATTTTACATTTTTTAATTTTTGAAAACGTGTGTTTTATGTACTTCTAAGTCACCTGTCTAAAACGGAAATCTGCCTAAACGGAAATAATTTCTGGATCCCACCGAGTTCGGTTTTAGACAGGTTTTACTGTGTAAGTAATAGCAGAATAACTGCTTTGCAAAAGTCGTTGGTGAGTTGTTTGTTGGCGAATGAAAGTACGCTGTCAAGAAAGTTCCCCGAATTACTTTTATCCCCAGTCTTAACATATTAGCTGTAACATACAAAGTGTGATAAAAACTACATTTACAGACTTGCAAATGTTAACCCCAATTTGCTGTCTGTATTAAATGAAAAATGAGTTAACAAATATTTTATTTTTTGCAAGGTTTTCCATCTTCACTTTTATAGCCTACAAATTTTTTAGACAGATGTCAGTCCATAAATTTAAAATTTTCTCAGCATTTCAGTGGCAAGAGGATTAGCCGACAGTGTGTTGATAAAATATACAGCCACCAATTGATGTATCAGCTGATGGCGAAAGCATGCATAAATGAAAAGTAAACATCGATGCTGCTTTCATCGAACTGTCAAAATAATGCCAAGTTATATGAGACAGAGTTGAATGGTAATAGCTTGGGCAGTGAGTCAGAATTACTGGCTCATACAATAATATTGTATGTTTATTTATTTTTTGTGTATTTTAGGAATGGTGTCGCCAAAAGAGAAGAAACTTGATGATGATGAAGACAGGAGAAACCCTCAGTATATTCCAAAGAGGGGTACATTCTATGAACATGATGACCGGACAGTTATTGGGGATGAGTAAGTTTTCTTCATATAAAGATGTTTTGTGTGCCAGAAATTGGTTTTTGAGTTGGAATTGGTCGTATTCATGTAACGTGATGAGACATTGGCCACTTAAAGTTGACTGCCTTTTCTCTGTTTTTATTGACAATTTATTGTTTACATCTGACTATCTATGATCACCGTTTGATAATCGGCCACTTGTGAGGGCCATGAAATAATCTTCCTTTTTAAATGAGCAACTGTGTGAGCCATGCATTTATCACCATTGTGAAATGGTCACTTGCATGGCTCACAAGGCAGTGTGCATAGCTTAAAAAAAAACATTAAATTAAGTTATCCCAATTGGTGTCTGTGTAGTAAAGAACCATTGTGTTGGTGTATGTAAATGTACACTTCTTTTTTCTTTCAGTTTTTTAAGGTATAACAATTTATCACCATCTTAAAAGTTGTAATGATGCAGTTTATTGTAATTAAATTGGGAAATTTTGTTAGCATTCTTTAAGAGGAATTGTAATTGCTTATTAGTATTTGAAGTATTAGCCATGTTAAAATGTTTATCTCTCATGTGTTTGCTTTTTCTGAAATCGCAGTTTAGGTTGCATCAGCAATCTGAGAAAAGCTTTTCCCACTTTCGTAAACTTTTTTCCCTTTCAGAAATTAGATTATTGTACTACCACGCAGTTCGGCATGGCTAGTGGTTGCGATAGGGGTTGCCCTTATTTGGTCAGGTTTTTGGCATTCTGGTGTGAGGAGTGTGGGTAGTGCACGTGGCGATTGAGCCCTGAGCACCTGCTGCCTGCTAACAGTCCACAACCAACTCTCGAAGAAGACACATAGAGCATGACGAATTTTGCTCACACCGGCAAACCCTCGCGACCTTAGCTTCATTTATTTTCTAATTTCGGACAAACCTTTTTTCTACTAAATTCTTTCTGCCGGTGTGGGAGGTCGCTAGGGTGCCAGGAGGGAACTGACGTCCGTCCAGTCTTCGTAATTTTCTCTCACGATGTGAGTTTTGAGTGATGTGAATAATAAATGGACCAACTGTGGTGTATGGAAAGAAGGTTGCATGTGAAATTATTTAGTACTAATGTTAATGTTCCAGCATGGGCACTTGCATGCAAGGATTAATATGGTTCCAGAATGATAGCAGATGAGCTCACAAGTAATACTTAAAATTCTGTTTCAAAACAAAAAAGTTGATAGTTAACATGTACTGATGCAGTATGTATCAAAAAGAATTTTGTGTATTTAATGCCTGTGTGCCTCAATACACTTATTTCCCAGATTTACTAAATTTTCAACCTTGTAGGAAAACTTGCGAAATCATCCATTAAAATGGCCAGCATTCAGCTAAATCTTTCCTAGAACCATTCATTCATGCAAGGTGGCATTGCCAGCTTGCAGAAAATCTTCTAAGAAAACTTCTGTTGTTGAACATGGGCTTTACATCTGGTTTGTGAGTTGATTCAGCAGCAGTAATGGCGAGAAACATTACTCTGATAGGTGGAGTAAAATGCAGCATGTGCATTACAGAGACCCAGAGGTGGTGCCAGAGAGCGAGGGAGAGCGGGCAGCGAAGGACGGGCAGGCAGACAAGAAGAAGGTGTGGAAGGAACATGAAAACAAATGGGACCACGACAAGTACATTGAGGATGAGCAGGCACCCAAGTCGAGGGAAGAACTGGTTGCGATATATGGGTATGACATCCGCTGCGAGGAGGGCCCACCACGGGCTAGGAGACGCAGGCGATATGGGTGAGTGCTATATGCCTGTGCTCCATCTAGCGTACCTGTGTTTACCCACAGATGGGTTGCACCTGTATTTTCCAACCTAAATATATTCTTTTTTTTTTTTTATCTCTGTAAGGGTCACCCCTGCATGTGTCACACCAGTATTTGACTTTGGTAAATCTGTATTTCCCACCACACAAATATTTTTTATTAAATAATAAGATAACTTAAATATATCACTCTTCTAGCGGAATGCCCTAGCTTCAGGCAGCAGCTCAAACGAAGTGATGATGAATCACTGCAGTTGCCATCTGACACGACACTCATTAACCGCACAACAAAATAAAAAATAATAATTTCTACACCTATACTGAAAAACTTGCTTAAGAGTGATCCAACATTGAGCATACTTATTTGTGGGACAGAAAAAAAAAGTTTTCCTGTGAAAAGAACACAGTGAAAACGTGGTTAGAAGTTCCCAGTTATGGCTTTCCTTTAAATCAGCATGGTATTTGTGCCATCAGGCATGGTCATCTTGAGTGAGACGAGGCTGATTTGTATTGCCTAACTATGGGACACATCTGTCATCCCCGTGGGACCAGAAGAATGGTGGCGATGGATGAGGCAAGTAGGAGCACTCTGAGGAAATCTCTGTACTTTTGGGACCTCTATCACACTCCCAACATGGGAACCCTTGGTGGAAAATTTCCCACCCACCACTGCCTGGAATTGAGCTATGACCCACTGGTCAGAGGCCATAGTCTTGAACCGCTGAATCAGCCTTTGGTCCATGGTTTTCCATTTTAGTATTATGAATGAGTTATTCAACCATTTAAAGACGTTTCTGTTTGACAAAAAACATTCAGTTTGTTCAGAAACAACATAAGAGGGAGTGGATTGTAAAGTTTTGGGCAGCCCTTAACATTGGGGATTTTGCAAGTCGATGAAGGTGAAGAAAGGTGAGAATGGAGCAGCACCAGAATGTGAGGGAGGTGAAAGAGTCCTGAAAAAAACCGACTGGCCAGTGGCATTGTCTGGCACAATTTCCATGTGAAAAAATCTGGGAGCAAACCCTCCAGGAATTGAACCCGAGTACCCCTTGGTGTAGGGGGGTCCCCTAGCCACGGCCCCAGCTGAAGAGTTTTGCTGTGAGTTAGTTATATTTAAGTCAAGAATTTGTTTTTGTTGAGTAATGTTTGTTTTGAATGTCCGCAAGAGGCATGTGTGATCATGGTCCGCAGGCGTGGCCCCAACAAGTACACGCGCAACTGGGAGGATGTGGATGCGTACAGCAAGCCAGTGGTAGCTGTACGGGGCACAGGTAGGCGTGGCCGTGGGGGCAAGCAGCGTGGAGGGGACCAGGAGGAGTTCCCCCCGCTGGCAGGGGTGGAGCTGGATGTACAGGAGAATGGCGAGGTGGTGTTGCAGACTCTGACGTACAGCAACCGACTGGCCGCGGATAAGAAGGGGGAGCCCCAGCAGGGAGCGGGTGATGCCTTCCCGCCTCTTGCCACTGACCAGAACAGCAACAGGTACGATTGTGGCAGGCATTATAAGCACTGTACAATACCAAAAATTAAAGTCAGGACAAAATAAAATGGAATTAGCAAAATTACTTGATTTTTTTCAGTAATATCGAACAAATTATATTCAGACTATTTTTATAAGATACTGGTTATCTCTAAAATGTAATTATGTCTTTATTTTATTTTTAAAAAAATGCTACGTGTTTTCTCTGGTCTCTATTATCACGGTTAATTAGGAGCTTGCTAATTTTTTTTTCAGCACCTTAAAATTATTTTTCTCGCATATGATGCAACCCCAAGTTTTCAATAACATTTTAAAAATAATATGTGTGACCTATATGTGATAAAATACGGTACCATTAAATCTTGTCTCTACCAATTAACACTTTTGAAATGTACCTTTGGATAAAATCCTTATATGGAATCTTTTATAATTTATTGGTAATGTTGACAGCCATATGTATTGTTACTTTGGTACCAAATTGTAAAAATTATAAGCTGTTCACTGCAAAGTCAGCACATTTGAAAGCCCTGCTTAAGATCTACTTTTCTCCTAATTTCCTATCCTTCTGCCTTGTGTAGAATTTACATTGCCAAGGCCCTTGTCACTTTATTCATGTGCCAGTCAAAGGAAATCGTTAAATGTTACGAACCTAAATGTGTTAGTGATTTGATACACCTAACTCATGCTTTAACGTTTACAAAAAAAAAAAAAAAAAGAACACCCAACTTGATTATCCATAAATTTATAAATTACTCTTACTGTACAGTATTAAGATTTTAGCTGTACCTCATTACAATCATGGAGTGACCATAATTTTTACACTTTGTATTAGCAAATTTAGTATTAAACAAACTAAAACACAAATAAAATTTTAATTTACCTAGTAACAGATTAATACAAATTGCTACATGCTTTTTACTAGACGTGGGTCCTAACCCCATTTTGCAGATATTACAGATACTAGTTACTGATGATTTGTGGCCGATTCCACAGATAGTGCTGATACAAATCATTTTATTTGTATTTTTTTATATGGTGTCCGAGAGCAACAAAAGACTTTCACCACATTGGGAAATATGCGCTTTACACAATTTGCAAATGACTTTGTGGGGAGCTGTCATAACATTATAATACTCCCCAACTTCACTTCTTCTGTTTCCTTCCACATCAGATTAAGAATTAGCCTACAAATAAGTATGCAGACCTACAGGCTAATTCTTTTATATTTGCATATCAGGACCAACTCAAGTTCACGCATCAGCTATTTGCACTAGATGCACACAGAAATTGTGATATTTTTTTTTTACAAGTGAAATATTCAATTATAGAGTTTTTATTAATATGTTTGCACCTTTACAGTTGAATAGGGATTTTTCGTAACTTTTTTGTATTAATTTACGTGTTTTCCGAATCCTGGAGACTTAGTGCTCATATATCTGGAGTCACAAAAAACTATAAATTGAATTAATGAATAAACACGTTTTTCTGGTATTTTTAATCTAATGCAAAATTTCACATTTATTTGTTAAAACATTTGTATGCCTAACCATTATGAACGACCATATAAAAGAAAATAATGCTTGTTAATTATGCCCGAGAGATTTGTTTTGTCTTATAAAAAAACAATCTCTCTTGTTCCAGTAACCATCGTTAAATTAAAGAACATACTGGATTTTAAATTTCTTTAATAATGTATTCAGATTGGATCATTGAGCGTGATGTGTCATCAAGACTAGTCACTGTTACTTTGGTGAGCACTGGTTAGGTATGCTCTGGTACTCGGTTACTTGAGCTGCATGATTTGCCTACTGGAGACGTAACATTGGTCGGGTTGGCTGTCGACTTGGCACAAAGTCAGCTATGGTCGACACTGCCATATGTCGGGATACCACCTTAGCCCTCAAAGGTAGGGCGGACTTACCAGGGCACTCACTCTCCGATCTCGTGGGTTCCGGCGTAGGTCGGCTTGGGTCAGCAGTCACCTTGGTGCTGCGGGCTGACGAGATGCTGTATGGAGAGCCGAGGTATCTGGCTCCAGGCCGTGGCTGCACTGCTTCCAAAGAACGAGTTAACTATGCCCAACCTGATGTCACTCCCAGTGACCAAGGCAGGTACTGCGGGATGTGGCTCTGTGCCACGTCTGGTGTGCGATGGGAAGTAAACTGTGGTGCTGTCTGAAGAGGGCTGCTTCTCCAGGTGATGGGCAGACTGAGCTCATTCCTGTGGGGTGTCTCCACCAAGTGTGGATGGTTGGTTGGTCCACTCGTTTAGCAGTTAAGAACTCCTCCTCCTTTTCCTCCCTTCGAATACGGTGCCTTATTCCAAATGGCATAGAGGTGGTATTGACACTTGCTTTCCGTCGGTGCAAGCAATCAACGGTATCCCTACTAAGTGTACAGCCCAACAGCAGCTTGACGGCATGAACCTTGTGCTCTTACGTCTCCACGTTTCCCTAGATACGGCATAAAAAGTGTATTAGTTCACGAATGAGGCTTTGCATAGACAATTATGATTGATATAATTGTTACTGTCATCATAGAAAGATGCGTTGAGATTTGTTTTGTAATTTTGTAGATAAATTCTGGGCTAAAGTGTTTATATGGCCGCCATTTTGAAAATATGTGTCTGACTCTCAAAGTTGATAAGTTTACATGTCTTGCCATAGCACTGCTTTATTGCCTAATTTGGTAGAAATTTATTTTTTTTTCAGATATATTGCATAATTTAATTTGTCATGTAATACTATTTTACAACTTGGCTGACTAAAGACATTTTGTGTAGGCACGTTTGATGGTTGTATATATATATATATACACACACCCCCCCCCCCCCCCCCCAAATGAGAAATAGTTCTCAGTAAAAATATTAACCCAGTTTTTTAGAATATAATTGTAAATTGACCAGTGCCTATTTAAATATTTACGTATCCCCGATGGCAACATATATAATTTTACAGTTTAAAATCACAGCGGAAAATATTGTGAGTAGGCCGCAATGGTACGGTGTTGTTTTATTGAGGGAGAAAGCATCTGAAAAACTGTCTGCTGGGCGAGGGTTGTCGCTTTCTCTCGCTTTCTTCATCTCTTTCAAACCCGGGAAATTTCACTTTGCTAGTAAGCAGCAAAATTATAAATATTTTCAATTGTACCATATTTCATACTTATTACAGCAAAATAATGATTTTTGAATTTGTAATTTACAACCGAAAAGAGATTTGGTTTGAATTCGTAATTTAATATATTTACATATGATGGCGGGGCAGTTACCTAGTGAAGTTGGCAGACGTGGCGAGCCATGACATGGCGTGTTGCTTTTTGCCAAACGAAGCGTAAATTATTCTTACTCCGAAAAATATTGAAAAATACCACATCACGTTTTAGGCGTTGTGTTTTTTAAACCTACCTAGGCAAGTTACGATGTTGTGATAAATTTGTTTCCGCGGCAGTAATAAATATACTGTGACGTGTGTTTCGACTATCATTGCTTCTGTGAAATGGCGTGCCTTTGTGCATCATGGTTGAAAGACTAGCCCTGTATGTGTGATTTCAAATATTTGATTAGCACTATTTATACGTTTTAACTGTGAACTGTTTTTATGACAAAGTTAATTATTCACATCCACGTCTGTTTATTTATCACAACATTATACCTTTGCCCTAAGGGGTTTGAAACACAGTTGTATGATGTAATTTGCTATAATCCCAAAAGAAAAATACTAAGTCCAGCCCGATAAATTTCAATAAACCTAATAAAGAGTAAGTAGCAATACATAGAAATATGAGCAGAATAAAAGTTACCGTAGTCTTATTTGTGTGCATGTTCACCGCTATCTTTTAAAGTCTGTATGACAAAAATGAGCAACACAAGTTGCATGCTTGAATTTAATGTGCCTTTTTCGTTTGACTGGTTGTTCCTTTGTTTTAATATTTATTCCAACTGAGGCCGTCCTTTTAGAGAAATGACCCAACACATATCAATAACAAAATGATAATTAGTACAGCCCTTTACCTCGCAGTTGTAACAGTGTTAAACACAGTCACGGCAAAATACTAACGTGCATTACATGTATTGAGCTACGTCGTGTAAAACAAATATGTTAATGCAAAATAACCATAAGAACTGTCCTCAATTCAGACAATTTTAAAACGTCATTAAGTTGACCTAAATAATGTTAGAGGCCTAAACTGTGAATATTCATACGGAATGGTTTTCGGAATATGACAGAATTCTTTGAAAAGATGTAACAGTAAACAACACATTTGACAGGTATAAAAGTAGGAGTCGCATTTCAATGTATATTTTTAGGTGTAGCAAAAGTATATGAACATATGTACGCACACAATGGGATGTAAACATTGATTTTGATGCATGTTACATGGCAGTCACATGGCAATGTTTGTTTACATTTGGCAGAAGGATACGAAACGTGCGTGCATGTAGATATTTAGCAGGGCTTCGAGAAAGTTGCTTCCAATGAAGAATGGAATATATGTATGTATAAATCTCTCATCTCTATTTCTCTCTCCTCTCTCTCTCTCTCTCTCTCTCTCTCTCTCTCTCTCTCTCTCTCTCTCTCTCTCTCTCTCTGTCTGCGACCCTTCAGTTATGTGTAGGGTAAACCCCCCTTCCCCCACACGACTACTAATGGCATCCTGTCACCCCACAAAACCAGAGTTTCTGGCATCCTGTCACCCTACCCCCTTATAATAACACCCAGATGTTGCCAGTCGATAATTCCACCATCCCTCTTTGTTTCCATGGCAGAGGCTAGCGAGCCATATTCTAGAAGATGCAAGGGTGGGAAGGGACAAGGAGGTCCTTTTTTTTTGTGATAAGGTAGTGTGACATTCTAGCACTGCGAAAAAAAAGAGCTGGGCACTGCTAAAAGGAGAATAAAGAAAAAACTAAGCTTGAAATGTTGAGTAGTAGGAGCAAGACTGTTACGGAATTTTTTTTATTTTGGCTTTTTGCACCAAAGTTATTTAATTGAAGCCAAACATATCACAATCACCACACGTTAATGTAAAAAAGAATAATTTGTTCCATACTTACTAATAGGGCGCCACAAATTTTTGGTGCAATTTTATTCTTAAAAACTTTTCCCCTGGGGAACTTCTTGCAAAAATCATGGTGCACGCTATACACATGTGCGTGCTATACACGAGTAAATACGATATTATGTATCAACCGTATTTCGTACTAAATGAACAGTTTATCATTAAAAAGACTTTAATTTCATGGGACTATAAAATTACTCCGCATTGAACTGGAGTTCTGTATGGAGGAGGATTGAATTACATAATGAGGTTTGACTGGATTTTTGCTTTGCTTTAACTTAACTGAGAGTCTGAATGCCATCATTTACTGTAGCATGTGCATTGTTAAAGGGCAGTGACTCTTTTTCAAATGTTAATTTCATAATTTATTGCACACCAAATAGTTTTCTGTATTTTTTTAGAGAGAGTTGAAATAATTCACATAATGGTAAAGTTGATGTTTGTAACAGTTTAGAATTTGCTTGACTAAGGCATGGATTCATATCAGGATTACGGGCATGTTAACATTTGTACATGTTACTGGAAGTTGCATGCATGAGGAGCAGGAAGCAAAATTTAAGTATGGTTTCGAAAATTGCGTATTTAACTGCGATTAACCACTGTATTTGCCTGCACATATGATAAGCTAAAAAAATTATGACAAATGGTTCATTATTGTTTCTTTTATTTTTTATGCACATAAGGTATTTTATATGTCCATATTTTCCTTAAGTGGAGACGTCAAAAGATTGTGTGTGTTAATTAAATCTACTTGACAGGTTATATTTTACAGCGAAATTAAGTAATGTTTTACAATCAAGAAACTTTCCTGTTAATGCTAGTAAATTATTGTATAGTATCTCTCTTTGTTTAGAGCTCTCCAGAAGTGTTTTGATTTGCATGCTGTATTACACATAATGAAGTAAGAAATCGACATGTGTAGTAGGTCTGACATAATTTTATAATGTCCTGCAGAACTGAAGAGAATTCATCAGTAGTTGTGAAAGCGAATGCTCAGGAGAGTGCACCGACAGATGCTTGGAAGAAGGCGTCGGGACTTGGTCACAAGGACGAAGTAGCGTGGCAGAATGCAAACATTGTGCAGGGTAAATGTTTAGTGTGTTGTTCATAAATGTAACTTGGGGTGTCAGACTTAACAGAAATACACATTTTAAAATTAGTTTTTCAAACAGTGAATTTGGTTAAAAATTTTATACATAATTACACACGTCACTTTTTGTGAAATAATTTTTTGCGAGAAATTGTGATTATTTTCATGATTATCTTGATTACAATGAGTATTTGCTATAAAGAGATTTTACGGCAAAAATTCACTGCCATTATGTAGATATATAACATAATAGCTGTTTTATGTTTTTAATAACAGTAATAGTTACGAGATATAAATAATCAAAGCTAAATGTGCAGGTATGGAGAGTTCAAAAGATGCTGTCGTGCAGAATGAGAAGGATGCGGCTGGCTGGAGGAAAGGTGGAGCCTCAAAAGTGGCAGATGTGCCTGCAGAGAGCCCATGGCGCGGGGGAAGGGGGAGAGCGAAGCAGCCCGAATCAGCACCAGTGATAGCTCCGTCCCTGCGGGGGCGTGGTCGAGGTTTGCGTGGCACCCGGGGGCGTTCCACCATGGCAGAATTCATCACCACCTCGAAAGTGGGGCGGCCTGGTAGGAGCACGTCGGAGACGAGGGTGCCCCGCAATGATAACGATACAGAGTCAGTCGCCAACCAGGTGTGGGTGAGTAACACATGCAGCTTCTTACGTGAAGGGGCCATGGTGGTGTGTGGTTAGACTACTCACCTCCCACCAAGGCAAACCAGGTTCAATTCCCGGCAATGTCGTCCAGATTTTTGCATGTGGAAATTGTGCCTGACGATACTGCTGGTTGGCGAGTTTTCTCTTGAATCTCCTGTTTCCCCAGTCTTTGGATTCTGATGCTGCTCCATGTTAAACCCTCGTCTGCTCTCAAGACACCAAATTAAAGTGTTGTCCAAACCTCTATACACTCATTTTTACACCAACATCAGTCTCTGTTTTTCCAACCTGTGGCTGGATCAACTTAGTAAAGTGAAGCTACATCTTTCTGTCTCTTAACAATTCTTCCGTTCTCTTCTGCAGTTCTGAGCTGGTACAGTTTATCTATATTAAAACTAGCAGATATTAAGCTTATTGGAATCATTCAAATCAATGTTTTTTAAACTGTGCTACATAATGTTGCCTTAGTTGTAACCATAGGACATGCAAAAAATAGCTTCTGTTAGCATCGTACAGATTTGTGGTATTATATAACACAGTGGTTATGACTCGTTAGTTTTCCCCTTAAAACATAACTTCTGTGTAGGTGCTTTGTTCGGCTTTGATGTGTGCTATGGGATTTCAACTCAAAATTATTTTGTAGCGTATGTGAATTACACTGATGTTTGGTGGATATATGAATGGATGTCTCTAAATATTGTGACAAAATAAAAATACAGGGAAAATTTTGGTTTGTAATATTTTTTTTTGTTCAGATACTTATATTATTTGGGAAGGTTTTTTTTTTTTGTTAGGATGAGTTACTATTTTTTTTTTGTATAGTTGTTCCGATACTGATACTCAGTATCTGTGTCAGTCGATACTTTTCTTCCCAATGTATCTGTATAGAGTATGGTATCTGGTCAATACTTAAGTATCGGTTGTAGACAATGAAGTCAGGATATTACTTTCTTTAGGCACAAAAATCACAGTATTTTGGTTTGTATATGCCACACATTAAAAGAAAAAAAAATGAACAAATACTGTATTTACTCATGTATAGTGCACCCTTTTTCCTCAAAATAAAAGGGAAAAAATTCTCGGGTGCGCACTATACAAGGGAAAAAAAGAGGAAGGGGGAGTGTTAGCCATAATGTCCAGGGATGTCGAGGAAATTTCTGTTTTCTCATCCCCCCTACCCCCGGCAACCATGGCAGTGGCTAGCGAGCCATGTTAGATGGGGGGGGGGGGGGGGGTGTGATGGGGAAAGGGACGAGGAAACCCATTTTTTTTTGCGAGACGTAGTGCAACGTTCCAGCACGGTGAAAAAAAGAGTAGGTTGCTGCTAAAAGGAGAAAAAAGAAAAATGAAGCTGGAAATGTTTAGTAGTAGGAGAAAGAGGTTTCGGGAATTTGTTTTATTTTGGCTTTTTGCACCCAAGTTATTTAATTTTAAAGTATTTTCCAAACATGTCACAATCATAACCCATTAATGTAAAAATAATAATAATTGGTTCTATACTTACTAACAGGTGTTTTTGTGTATTTGGTACAATTTTATTTAAAAAAAAATATTTCCCTGCTATTTCTTGCAAAAAATCATGGTACCCGCTATACATGAGTACACGCTATACATTGGTAAATATGGTATGCATAGCTCAAAATAGTTGCACCTGACATAACTTGTATTTCATAGCAAATGGTTTCACCTGAAAATGTAGTGCGAAACATTTTAATGAAGAATTATTATTGGAAAGATGTTTTCTTTTGTGTTTAAAGGTGGTTTTATACGGTAAGGTTAGTGCTTCATTGTATCTGGCGTAAAATTAACATGACTTTAAAACTTAATATGTATTTAATTCAAAGGGCAGCAGCTTGGCGAGTAAAATTATATGCCCAAAAGAATATACGCTACCACTTGTCAGCAAAAAATTGTTTGAACATCAAGCGACTTGTATTGTAAGTGTTAATTTTCAGTAACATCTTGCAGGGAAATTGGAGGCTTTATATTAATTTATTTCAATAGACACAAGCCTTTGAATAAACTTATAATTTGTAAGTGCCTATTCGACACCTTTTGCTGTCTAATAATGTGTAAGCAAGCACCAAGCCGAGTACAGTGTAACTCATGACTCAAATATATTCGCCTCATTTGTGTCTCAAAATTACAAGTTTTCTTTGCTGTAAAATATGATTAATTACTTTAAAAGAAGACATTTGCCATGCGTGCAAGGTGTCGCCAACAGGTAGCGGCATATTAAGGTCATCCTCCCCCCCGCCATCCTCGTAAATCAACAGATATGACACTGCCCGATCGATAACTTCTCCGCGCGCTTTTATCTGATGTGTGAGTGGGATATTTAAAATTTGGCTTGCTTTTGATGTCATATTATTTGCATTTTCAGAGGTTTTCAAAGTTTTAGGTCAGCTTGCATTTTCTGTCGGATTACAATAAATTATATACAGTATTTTAAGACACTATTTTCTTTATTTAAATGAGTCTAGGGGAAATGTTTTTACTGTATTATTAACATTAATTCTTTTTCTAAAATTCAGTGAGAAGGACATTGGTATCGGGGTATCAGCAGTGGTATTGCGGTATCGGTATCGGAAAACATGGTATCGGAACAACTCTAATTTTTTTTGTTAGGAGTGAATATTTTTAATTCTCTTTATTATTTTCGAGGGAAGTTGGGATTATATGATTTTTCGCCTGGTTAGTTTAGAGATTTTCCCTTGTTTTTTTCACTGAGACAGTCGATCGAATCTTCCAGAGGATTGAGTTAGGTAGTGGCACTTTTTTTCTGGTACTTCTTGAACTTTTGAGCAGAGGTTGTCTTTAGGTTTTCACTTTTACCGCCAAATATCAGTAGTGGGAGAAAAAAGGCAGTTTTCCTGTAGTTAATACACATTTCAGGCGTTTCCAGAACATATCTGCGGAATTGTTGTGCAGAAGTGTTTTCTTCATAAGCTACTCCGCCGTCACAGATTGAGGTCTGTGCCGTGCGAGCTGAGAGTTTAGTGATACTCCCAGGGGTAAGGGGTAAACATGCTGAAAACAGTAGTGAGAGTATAGGCTGTTGAGGGATAAGATGCCTCCAGGGGGTGTCCGGTAGTTCAAATTTGCCTCACTCATAAAACACAAATTTTAACACACCTACGAACTCCACGGGTAAAGAATAGCTTACTCGTCGTAAAACTCACTGACCACACCACAATACCAATACTAACACTACTACACTTATAAATATTCAGCAAGATATAGAATGAAATATTCAGCAGAGTACTTGCCCAAGTTTACGTAAAGTGATGATCAAATAATGTTAATGTACTCTAACGTACAGTAAAACCTTGTTTATTCGAAGTTGATTAATTCAAAATCATACATAATTCGAACTCTTTATTTCTTCCCAAATGGAAGAATAGGAGGAACAAACACAAAGAAGAAGAGAGTGACCTTTTAGCGAGGGGTGCTGCTTGACAGGAAAACTGCATGGCACTTGGCTCGTCGGCTAGGCAGCCTAGGATGAGAACTGGCAACAGTGCGATCACCCCCAAACACATAAACAATATCCACCACCTTGCAGGGTTCCCTAGCCTCCCCCCCTTTCCAGTCACCGTGCTTAAAAAAAAAATTCCAGCAAGCGCACAAGCATACGTCATCCCGCTCTCAACTTTATCAACATTCGCGAGAAGTGCATTTAATTCAATCTCCTTTTTTTATGATTTTTTAAAAGTTTATATGCACCCATGCCTATGTAATGTGCTAATTTTTTATGGTGAGCAATTGTTTTTTTTTTTTGTGAAGTCAATTTTATGTGTAAAATGAATAAATGTAAGTGTGTGCAAATAAAATGTGTTTTATATTACCATATTTTGGCGAGTAAGGCCTTGTGCATGTATAGCCCACATCAGAGGTTTTTGATGAAAAATTCAGGAAAATTAACATTTCAAGTAGACAGCACTAAAGTTTTATATTTCTTTAAACATTGCCTGGCCTCATCATGCCAGTGCAGAGGCCAACATGCCATCTAAATTTCGTAGAAATTCAACAAATTGATGTGAATCACATCTATCACCAAGTTTTCCCAACACTGGGCTGCTGTTATGAAGTGCATCGGCCCTGTACGACGGCAGTGGCGGCCGGCCAGCCACCGCCCACCAGAGTAATTTTGTAGTGACCGACCGACACCTGTCCAGCCCAGAGGATCTAGGACCGAGCGACAACAGCAAGCTGCCACGCCCGGCCGCGCTGCAGAGGATCTAGGCGCTCGCCCAGCTACGTGCACACGGCAACTTCAAACATAGGCATCTCCAACAGTGTGTTTAGTTACTGTTTTGTGGGTAATACATTCAATCTTCTAGTAATGAAATGCTAAATAGTCGGCTGGCTTAACCTATACTCCTTTTTCCCATAAAAGCTTGTATCTCTTGTGGTTGGTGAGGGATTACTGTACTTGCGGTTCACGGGGAAAACGCAGTCCATTTTGCATAAACGTTAAGTTCATTTTCCACTTGCAACGGTCCACACCCCGTGACAAGTCTGGAGTGCATAATACTAAGATGCCAGGGATCGGCCACTCCAACTGACTTCCTCATATTTCCCACCCGCTGGCTCACATCGGCACTCGTCGGTGGTCTCTCACAAGTTCGTAGTTCGCCTGATCGGCGTGCACACACCAGCCCCGAACAGGTGATGTTATAGACCTTGTCAGTAACGCTACACTGCGGTCGCTCCGTACAATAACTTTATAATTTCTCTTGTTAATATACTGACACCGTCGGGTGAGACACAATACAAACGGTGACACATTAACTTACGGTAGATGGCGCCAATGGTGTTTCCCAGTTAACCCACTGTTAGGTCTCGGGGGTTCTCAGGGATGCTGTGGGTTCTGTGTGTCCATCTCACCCGAGTGTCCTTACAAAACACTTTTCATTACTAAACATCATTACTAAACTTTTATCACTTGTAAAATTTGGCAAGAGGTTGCTATCACTACAAAGGAAATACTTCACTGTGTACTTGCTTTTATTCTGTTAACCATACAGGATCGTTCCAACGTTACTCTTATGTACAACTCAGACGTGTCTAGCTAATGCCGTTCAGGTGCTCCTCAACCCACAATTAATCTAGTGCACACCTAGATGAATGACTTCTCTGTGGTGTTGGAGAACACAATCTTCACAAGGGAAGGGGTCGACAGCTGCTAGGATGAACTGATGAGTTTCCCTGAAGATAGGGCGCAGAGAATTAATTACAAGATGAACAAACATGTGTGATTCTTTGGCGTCACTAACGCAGACTCGTCGGGGCTCGTCTTGCCACGTGTGGTTAGTGAGGTGACTGCCTATACACAAAGCCGGCTAGGATGGAAATAATGTCAATGACATAAATACACTTGGAATATGATGGGACATGACATGAATGGTCACAATAAATACGCAGATGCATGAAAGCAAACTTAGATGACGCATATGCCGCTAGATATGCTTCGTAGTGGATCACGTGGTGCAGAAGAATTTTCAGTCTTCCTTCATAAAACTGCAAATTCGGTTGAAATTAATTATTATTGTGAATTGGAAAAATATTCTCCGGCAAATTGTAGCATTCAATGGCTTTCAGCACACCTGAAGGCGGGAAAATCAATCTTGAAATCGACCGCATGGTCATACATACATATCATCAATGTGAAAATTACATGAAACCCTGAATAAAAAGTACATAGAACCCTGAAATAAATTACGGCGCACATGATTTTACTCAAACTCTCAAAGCGCATGGATGTCGTGGTCATTGCCTTGGTGGCTACTAACCACGTGTTCGTGAGTGATGTGGCCATAAAACAATTAAACATGAAAATCACCCTGAAATAAATACATGAAAATAAAGCCCTTAAAATTGCATGCAGCAATGATACAGAAATTACACTGAAACACCTTTAACATAGGCGGATGGTGCCTGATTCAAGTTGCGCGGGCCGTGTGGCCTCTCCGACATCTTTCTCCTACTTCTTCTCATATATGTTCAAAAATTCACAAGGGCACAAATTATTAGGTTAAGCGGAAGCATGATGCTGGGGAATGTCTGGCAAAACGTGTGCAAAGCAAAGGTTAACCGGTATACTAAAGTGAAACTATTGTAATTTACATCAAAAAAGTTTGTAGTGCGTATGTGACAGCATCTTACCTCACCAGCCCTCCTCTACGGACTGCCCAGAGGCAGGGGTCGCGTGGACCTACCATGGCTGCCTACGGGGTTTACACAAATGGAAGTGCTATGCACGCTGAGTGAAACTTTTATCTTTGAAAATAAATGACACATAAACAATCTAAATATTGATTTACATTTTAAATTTTTCTTATGAATTTTCTGTTTTCTTTGAGTATCTCTTATGAATGCGTTCACACCGGAATAATAATGTTCTTAATCTTTGCGCAGCGCATATTTTGAATTCATAACGAAACATTGTGCAATATTATAAAACATACATTTGAAACATTTAGACACTTGAATAACCTGACAATAAACAAAATGTAATCATACACTTCAAATAAATATTCCATTATGGAAAGTTCAGGTTACGGCCTCCTTGCGCACATGCATGCCCACATGTCACGTGAGTGGTGAGCGCCTCCATGGGCTTAACACTGCTGGCTGTTAGCCGGCGTCAATACAAACAGTTTAATTGATTCAAGTACATATTATTATTGCAAATATCAAAGTACAAGTAATACATAATACCACGCATGTTTATAGTACATGACCGGCCAATAAAATATATTGCTGAACTAGATAAAGTTACTGGGCAGTGTTACCAATCACCCTAAAAATACACTAAAATACTAAAAGTTACCATGGTGATAACCCTATCGTCACGGGGAAAGGGGGAGTGTTGCGGCAAGGATGTTTGCCGACCAGCTTTTGCCAGGGGGAGAAATCCTGGGCGTTGATTGACCGATGTAGGTGGCGTGACGAGTGACGTAATTAGGGTCAAGTGAGGCATGTCGTAGTCGGGAAGATGGCGGCGAGAGAGGCGGCTGGGAGGAGGCTGGTAGAAACTTCCGGAGATGAACTACGTATTTGTTCGTTTTGATTGATCGGGACATTCTTTCCTGACTTCAGGAAGAATGGCTCTGATCAATCCTATTAATAGCCTTAATTTTAGGGTTATGTAGTTAAGTTTTTGAGGATCAGGACAGGATCAGTCGTGGCCAGTCTGCCAATCTAATCAGTCGATTATCCTTGGGAGTATATTGCAGTTAGAGGAGAGTTAGATACTGGTAGTTTGATGTTTATTTCAGGTGAATTCTTTTAATTTAGTTGTGAATAATTTAAGAAGTGCCTAGAAGTAAGTGAAAACTTAGTATTATTCATTTGTTGTTGTTGCTTTAAGAGTTCATTGTATTAGGGTTCAGATTGTTAAGTTTGGTACGGAGTTGTGCCATCGACTTGTTTTTGTAACCATTCCCTAGCGATTATTGAGTGTTTTGTTTATATGTAGTTTGAAGTTTCGTAACTCTAAGCCTATGGTATTTTTATACATTTTGCTTATTGTTTTAATTTTTCTGATAATTTATGGCGAATCATTAATCTGTAAAGTTTTATTCATTTATATATTTATGTAAAGTAAGTCTGGATTAGTTGCTGAAAACAGTCAATACTTAGGCAGGTTTAACTAGTGTTTTATTAACTGTACTGATGTTTACATTGATGCTTATACGGATTTAACTAGAGATGAGACGAACCCAGATTTTGGAACCAAACCGAACTAGAACTTAACCCTGAATACTTCTATTGAACCGAACTTTTAAATTTGTACAAGAAACGAACTTTTATATTTGTACACGAACCGAACTCAAACCAAACTATTCTATAGTTCGTCGAACTCGAACTGAACTCGTACCGAACTTTAAAAAATGTGTTATCCTCGCACATATGCCTTCATAGTTCAGTCATGAATTGGTATACATACATACATACATACATATATATATATAAACATGTTGAACCACCTTAAAAATACAGTGGATTATGGATACTAAACTGTAATCAGTGTGTGCACTCACGCATGTCTGCAAATTAAGTACTTAACATAGATTAAAGTGGTCCCGTGGATCATTTTAGCACTGTTTTTCATTCAACATAATTCAGCCCCTATTTGTTCAAGTATAAAACATAAACTAATACAACCACATTCACAGTTTCATGACTAATTGTTTAAACTCAAAATGTAATGGCCAAATTTTTTCTAAAGTGGAAAAAAGATACAAAATTAACATAATATTAACTTTTGGTTTTTATACATTTGATTGATATGATAATCAATAATAACACTGGTAAATGTATCTTTCTGGTCATTTTGGAAGGGGTATGTAAAAACCACAAATTAGAACACAAAGATTATTTTGTATACAATCATTTAAATAAAGAATATCACCTGGTTTTACATACTATAGAGTTCAAGATATAATACTGTCATCACTGTTACAAAAACAATAATCGCACATGACTTGCTTGATAATTTTTGTTTTGTTGCATTGTTATATGTCAACTTCTTTGAAATGAAGCACCATATTTTCTTGTGTATA
The DNA here is from genome assembly GCA_029891345.1 of Dryococelus australis. Classification (NCBI taxonomy): domain Eukaryota; kingdom Metazoa; phylum Arthropoda; class Insecta; order Phasmatodea; family Phasmatidae; genus Dryococelus; species Dryococelus australis. The sequence goes on from CM057005.1 coordinate 92,790,186, forward strand.
GTGTACACCATGATTTTCGCAAACAGTTCCAGGAAAAACTTTTATTTTTTACTAAAATTATACCAACAATTTGTAGGGCCTTGTTAGTATGTATGTAAAACATTATTCTTTTATTTTAAATTAATTTGTGGCGATTGTGATATATTTGGAAAATATTTTAATTAAATAGCTCGTGGGGCTAAAAGCCAAAACATTGTGGCATTCTGTAAGGTCACTGTACCCTTATGGTCGTTAAAAGAAGAATGTCAACAACTTCTGTTATGCAGTGCCGGTCGTTAAAAGAGAAACTGCAACTGCTGTGGGTAGGCGGCATGCTGGTCTTTTTTTTGTTGTGCTGGTTCTTGTTTTTGAATGTTCGACCCATCTCTAGATTTAACCTCTAAAGCAGACATCCCTTCGGGTTAAATAAAAAAAACTAAAGGCTTCGAGATATTTAATCTTTTGTTAATGATTACTGTTTTGAACCTCTAGGGTTCATTTTTTAGTTCTTTTAGTGAGTTTATTTTATTTATTGTTGTGTTGCTACTGAAGTTTAATGCAATTATCCTATTGCAGATGCTTCTCTATCCAAATTTAATTGACAAAATTTTTTTTTAAAGAGATTGGATGTCTCGGGCAGTTTTGTAGTTTTAATTTTTATTGTTTTCGTTTGGAAAAAAAATAAATTTTATCTGAATTATTCAAAGGTTGATATCATTTTTTCTGCAGTCAGCCTATCCAAAAAAAATAAACGATCTACGTGTATTTTATATATTTTGTTTTTAGGAAAGCCAGAAATTACATGTAATAGTATTGCAGTTAAATACTTTTTTTGCTTATGCTTGTTCACATTGTTCCTTTAGTCTTGAAATTGGTATGTTATAAAATTTTATCGAACAAAGTTTATTAGTTGTTGACCATTTAATATATTAACTGTTATTCTTGGTATTGGCTGTTGAAGTTTACAAATTTTATAGATGTTTATTATCTTTTTAAATTATTAATTAAATTAATTTGTTATTCAGTTTACGAAAATCTTGGGTTTTTCTTTCGTTCTCTCACTTTTTATTATACTTGACTCTTGCATATTCTAGTCGTTAAAATTTTAAGGATAAGGTTATCTTTCCCTGTCATCTATTGGGAAGCAACTAGTACATGAGTAAGAAGCGGTAGCAGACAGCACATTGTGTTACATTCCTTGCAGCACGAGGAACCATGAAAACATCCCATCCCCAGTAACCTGTCACAAGTGGAGCAAGTACACCCTTTCAAACCCCACCCACTTTTTTATTTTTCCTTTTTACCTTGTTTTCCCTCATGATGAATTTTTAAGATTTTGAAATCTTTTTTTGGGTATTTGCTCATTGATGTTGAGCTGTAATTAAAAAAGAGACAGGTATTTTGGATTTGTATGGAAATTATCACAATTATAAGAGTTGTAATATTGAGGGCCCTAGGATGGCCTTACAGAACAGTCTTGTGGTGGAGGCCTTTACTTCTTGCTGTTTAATTCTGAATGAGTTTGTTTTGGATGATGAGACATTTAATATATGTATATTGAAGCATGTGCCGCTCCTATTACTAATCATCTACAATTACGACTCATCGCTAAGGTTCCTACTTTCACTGCTACAGACGTGAGTGACACGTAGAGAGCATTTTACATATGAAACTCGGCTGCCTACTCTCCCAGGGAACAGGAACTTACAAGAAAATTCTCATCACCTGAAGGTTATGCATCCCAGCAGGCAAACAGCTCCCCTACCCCGCGCTGAGAGCCTACAAGCTGCCCGGCCTTGGGCAAGGCCGAGCGCCGCCAAAGAGGCACAAAGTAAAAATTCTTGACTATTGTTGACACAATTTTTTTGTCTCCCATGCCAACTTGGGCAGGATGCTCGCCCTAGCAGCCCACGCCGGCAGCCTACAAGTTCCACCTATATGTCAGGATGCTGCCGGGCTTGAGCAGTCATTATTGTTTCTTCTCTCGCGACATCCCAGAGCACTGCTCAGTACTGGGACCTACAGAGATCCTCTATGCTTTAAGTATGCCCCCAGTGACTGCTTCCAACATTGATGACCAGTCAACCCGACGACCAGCGAACACGCTCACACACGTATTAAATTCACTTTTTCTCCTCTAGACACCTTTTACTGGAACAGTTTAATAGTGTGTGTGTGTGTGTTTGGAACAGTTTAATAGTGTGTGTGTGTGTGTTTGGAACAGTTTAATAGTGTGTGTGTGTGTGTTTATACACACACACACACACACACACACACAGAGAGAGAGAGTGAGAGAGTGAGAGAGTGAGAGAGAGAGATGAGAGAGAGAGTGAGAGAGTGAGAGAGTGAGAGAGTGAGAGAGTGAGAGAGTGAGAGAGAGAGAGAGAGTGAGTGAGTGAGTGAGTGAGTGGAGTGAGAGAGTGAGAGAGTGAGAGAGTGAGAGAGTGAGAGAGTGAGAGAGTGAGAGAGTGAGAGAGTGAGAGTGATGGTGAGTGAGAGAGTGTCTAGATATATCTTTCTTGCTTACAACCTAGAACCAGGTCGCCTACACCTGGCCAGTGTAGTCGCCTTCAGCACTTTACTGCCTAGTAGGAGGTAGCACGTGTCGCATGTTTATTGAACCCTCAATAAACATAATTTGTTCTCTATACTTCAGCTTCTTTTCTTTCACAGAGTATCATTCTATTCACTCACTAGAAACCAGTTACGACATGCACTAGTGACAGGAACCGGGACTTTTTATACAACTGAATTAGGTTTGACTATGGGCGCCCCTCAGGAGTCCGTCAGTCCTTATACACACCCATTAGACAGCCATCTGTTGCTTTCCAGTCGCCAGAGTACTGTCTAGCGCTGGAGGGGAGGAACAGAGGAGCCACAACCACTAGAAACACATTCATTCAAGGAGGGGCGGCAATCCCAGGTTATTTCCTTGCTCCAGAACAGTGACTAGTACTGGGGTAACCATAGCCTGAGACCTGCTGTTCAACCAAGGATAAACGCACATCAGTAAAGGCATTGGTGGCCCACACAACTCCACGTCTCTGATCAGCTCGCAAAACATGGGGGATCAGTGGAAACTTTTACCGAGCATGTGTCAGCAAGCCGATACTGGACATACACTGTGAAGTTGTTTCCTTGTCAGGCCCCGTATCTCGTTAAGCAGTGACTCTATCTATGCCTTACCAGGTAAGGAACGGCAAAAAGCATAGGGAACAAAACGTAGCATTCCTTGCTGCCAGACGGTTGAGTGCACTCGCACCTCCCACAAGAGAAAGGCAGGCAGAACAGGGCCGCGCCGCCGAGCTCAGATGCCAAGCAGTCACACCTGCTCCGGTTGTAACTGTTTATTTTTCCCTGTCAATTCGTACCAGCCCAGAGTACCACCCAGTGGTGAGAAGGTTAGTGTACCAGACTGAGGCTGGGTACGGTTGGTCAAACCCGCACTATTGGAGCAGTGAATCAGCTGCCTCGAATCGCCGCTTCAGACTGGGGCAAGCCCGCCGCCATTGAGTGAAGACCCAGACAGCATCACCAGCATCTGCTAGGACGACGGTGTAAGTCAATGTCCAACACCCCTCGCCAAACCCCGTTGAGATTAACTTAAAAACCCTGCTGTTGGTCTAGCTACAAAATCCTCAACCAACGTGCCATTCAGTTTAACCAGGCACGTGTCAATATATATCTATTACTCTTTTCAGCTTTATTTAATTAATTTTTTTACTATCATTAATTATTTTCCTGATACGATTGGTTTTGAGTATCAGGCTCCTAGATTATTTTCTTCTCCCCACTTAATACTCCACCGCTGCCACAATATTTTTAAAAGAGTTTTTTTTTTTGTATTTGTATATTTTTAATATGTGGAATAAACAAAGATGTGGCTTTACTTTTGTTAATGTTATGTGGTCACAATCATGAACTTCTGGTGACAGGCTGGTGTTTTTCTGTCGTACCAGCCTTCCGTCAAAGTGGTATGTTAGACAAGAATAAAGTGTATGTTACGTTATGTTCTTGTAGGTGAACAGCCAGCTCATCGTACCAACCCACGATGATCTGTCGAAAGAAATGTCCAGCTTGTTACTGGCAGAAGAACCTCATCCAAATAATCGGGATTACCAGCGTAGGTCAAGTAAGTTTTCTCCATTGTGTACTACGAGTGTCTCCATATATTCTACCACAATTTAATTTTAAAAAATAAAAAAATGCTGGAGGAACCTAGAATTTTTAAATTTGTAGATCAGCCATAAAGTTAGATTATTAGTCACTAAATTTTACAAGGAACATTCCTGGATTGCGGTGTCAGAAAGTGCTGAGCTTGATTGTGATCGTGTGTGCAGAGAATGGGCAGAACTTCCAGCAGAACGGGGAGCGCAGACAAGCTGTGGTGCCACCCCGACTGCAGGACAGCACTGCCAACAGGCCGAAGCGCTACTCCTCTCTGCGTCAACGGAGCGCCCAGGAGGCAGCAGGGATAGGCCAGCCGCAACCCCCGCCGTATGCTCAGCCTCGTGGATATTATCAGCAAGGTAAGATGCCAATGATGAGCTATACTAAATTATTAGACACACTATCATATTGTTCCCATGCTCCTTGAAAGTTCTTGAAATGTCTTTAATAAGTCAAGCACAAGTAAAAGTGCTTCAAAAATTGTCAGGTAATGGTAAGGGGTTAATTTTTATTGTGCTTATTTACAGTCGACTCTCAATGTATCGTTATTCAAGGGACTGCCAAAAAATGTCCATGTATTAGGGATTTCACTAGGTGAGGTTTCTGAAATGTACTCCAATAAAAACGTCTAACCTTATAAAACTCTATATGTTGAGTATAGTAGGCGCTGTACATTATCTGTGAATAAAGTTTAACTAAAACACAATAATAATGCGAAATTTAGAAATCTATGTATTACTATAAATAATACATTAAAAAACGTTTCACCTAAACTCATTTAAATAAGAAAATATCCCAAAGTACCATATATTTCAACACCAATGTCATGCTGATCTAAGACTTTCAAACCCTCTGAAAATGAAAATACTGTAGTCCCGTTATAGCGAGATGTCATGGTTCCAGGTTCGATCCTCGCTGTCTCAGAATTAGACTGATTTTGATCCCCAGTAGGGCCTACTACTTAAGTCACCCTAAAATTACTTTTAAATTGTGTTCAAACCATCATAATGTAAAAATATCCTGTTATATGAAAACTGATTGCGTAAAAATGAGCGGAAAATCTGACCGCGCCATGTAAGTATAGCTGCTCAGCCTACAATCAGTTGCTCGGCCTACGCAGCATTGCCCCGCAATCAGTTGCCGCCCTATGCAGCATTTCCGGCTTTTGCTTACTTGGCCGCCGAAGCACTGCCCTTTAAGCAATAATTTGCCCGTCACAGCTCCGCACGACTGTCTCAAACCAAATACCCATATTTACTGGCATAATTTTTGCACCTATTTTACAGGATTTTAGTGCAAAAAGTTATGAGTGTGTGAATTATGCAATGAATCGCCGACGACGCGTGCATGTAAACATTAAAATGGGGTCTACTGTAAGTAATCCCTTTCCAACTGCGGGGGATATGTTTTTTAAAAACTTAGCACTTAATTTCTTGATAATAGATGTGAAGATACTAGGGATGGGTCGGTTCGGTTCTTCGGTTACAATTTATACCGGTTCTTGAGATTTTATTCGGAACCGGTTTTAGGTTAACGATGACTACTCTGTTCTCATATCTACACAGCAATAAATTTAGTAATATTTTCAGATGATATACTTTGTATGAATCGTTATGAATTAATCTAGTTACGGCAAAACTCTGTCATTGTAAGGACAGGCGTTTTATCAAATACAGTATTTGGTTTATATTCTGTCAGTAAGAGAGAAAAAGTAAATATTCTCGTGGTGGCAATGTCATAGATAAATATATACAGAGAAAATACTACACAAAGCATCGAGTGAAACAAAATGGCTGACGTTTATGTACAGATTTTTAGCTTTGAGTTGTTCTAATTGCAAAATTTTTAAGTCTTCTAACTACGGCATTCTAGGGTACTATACGAGAGAAATAATTACATAAACAAATGGAGTAGAGTATGTGCATGTATTTTGTGAGAGCTTTTGGACATGATACGTGAATAATGTTTGGCGTTTTTTTAAGTTATGTTAGTCTGAAATTATTAAAATGTCATTTGAATACTGGAACCAATATTTAAATGTAGAATCGGTACTGGAACGAAAATTTTTTTGTTATTTGACCCATCCTTAGAAGATTCAAATATTAAATCACTCCTGTGCTGGGGCTAGCAGCGAAAACATTGCAGTGTGCACGTAGTTGGGTAACCACCTAGATCCTCTGCAGCGTGGCCGGGTGCTGTGTTTTGCCACTGTCGCTCTGCCCTATATCCTCGGGCGGGGCAGATGTCGATCAGTCAGTTGGTCGCACACGATTATCCTGGCGGACGGAAGCCACCCTCGCCCGCTGCTGCCGTTGTTATAGGTTTGGTTTACTTCGTTTTAACAGCCTGGTATGGGGAAAACATGACATGCACGTTAAACTCAGAAATAATGAATTTTCGGCCTGCTTTTCTATTGCTGTGTTCCTCTGCATACACAATTACCTGAAGTTTAAATGCAGCAGTTTGACTGGCATATTTATCCATTATGTATTCGTACTAAACAAAATTTAATATAAATGTAAACCATTCCCTTCGTATTAAAAATACCACCCACGTACAATCAAACTCCGTGACTAATTTTGTTTACATGTTTGCAATGCGGGCGAAGCAGCCAGTAATCGATAACGGGACCAGTGACCTTGAAGTGTGAGCAACCTAGTGCGGTTGAACAAAGCACGTAGTGAGGGCCCGTTAGCATTACATGCCTTGTTGAGAGAAACTTGTGTGAAATATGAAAGGAAAATTTTTTTCTCCTAATTCGGCACCATAAAAACGGGGGCGTGAATTGTGCCAGTGCGAAAATTATACCAGTAAATACGGTAGTCACTGGAAAATTATACGTTTTCAACTAACTAAACCTGCATGGGGCGAGACTTGCTGAAAACCGGCAAAAATTCAAGAAAACTTTATAAAAATGGATTAAAATTAAGTTCGTTATATCACAGTGATAAAATGTAGTAGTTGTGTCCCTATCTTTGATTGGTATGCCACAGTATGGAAAAAAAACTGGCAAATATGTTAATATGTAGCTGTATTCGATTCCAGCTTTCGCTTATACTGTTATGTTTAAATGAGATTTGTTTTCATTTAACAATAATGTTTGACCGACACGCCAAGTTGTTCGGTACTAAACACAGTTGACAGCACAGTGACCGTGAACGATGAATTGGTTCATGAAAACATGGTCAAGGTAGAAAGGGCGGGATTCTATTTATAGAAAATGTACTTGGTTTTAGAGAGGGGAAGTTAGGAGGCAAGGCGGCGGAAGAATGTGACACATGAGAGCGGCACAAGGTACTTAGGGAAACGAGGAGGCGGGGCGAGGGAGTGGCGTTACAGCAGACAGATAACAAAAGTGCGCTTCACGTGGTCATGAGTTCCGCTGCAAGCCTGCTTCACATGATCTTGCCGCACATTTTTCAACTCGTAAAAATTACAATTTTTCATGGAATATATTTGCAATTTTTTACGGTTCCTCAAAAAGACCTCGTTATACCCCTGTTCTCGAAGTTGCCATGCTCGCTGCAACGGAATTCTACTGTAATTTGACAGAGAATGCATGTCAAATTTTGAATGTCCTGCACATACTCAGTTGAGAGCGTACGGAGAAGTTATCGGTTGCGATCGGGCAGTGTGTTCACGGTGACAGGTGGAGGAGAGGTGGCAGCGGAAGGATTACCCCTCCACGTCACTACATGTTGCTGACACCTGGTGCCCATGGCAAATATCTGCCTTTTAAAGTAATAACTATATTTTACTGCAGAGAAAACTTGTAATTTTGAGACCGAAATGAATAAATAAGGCAATTATAATTGATTTTGTCACTTTATTTTAATTATTCATTCAAAACTACATCCTCTGATTTTCCCTGTTCTAAGATGTAGTAAGTAGGCGCGGGGGTGTACTTGAAGTTTCCAAGATCTCCGTAGGTCGCAGCACTGAGTTAATGCTGAATGTCACGAAAGAGGATGCGCAAGAATCACTCTCGAGCTCGGCAGTGTCCGGACTTATATAGTGGAAGCTTGTAGGCTGCCAGTGTGGGGAAGGCATTACGTCCTCTGCCCTGGTTGGCGTGGGAAGACTCTGGTCAATGTTTCTGCTTCGTGCCTCGTTGGTGGCGTTCGGCCTTGCCCAAGGTCTGGGCAGCGTGTAAGGTCTCATAGCTGGGGGGGGGGGGGGGGTACCTGCTGGGTTGCATTTCCTCCAGGTGAGAAGGAATCGCCCATAGTTCCTACTGCCTGTAGGGTAGGCAGGATGTTGCTCACGTCTGTAGTGGTGGAAGAGGTGCTCTTGGCGCTGAGTCTTAATCGCATTAGATTAGTTGTATAAGCGTCAAGCATCAATTTTTTCTTGCTTTCAATAACTAGTCGAACAAAATCAATCAAAACTTAAGGAGCAATTATTTATGTCATATGAGAAATCTCATTAAACGTTCTTAAATGGAACTTATGGCAAAAATAGTGAAAATCCAAAATGGCTGAGACTGATCCCCCTTAAGAATGGACAGTAACGAGGAATCTAATCTGACATCCATACTGTTAGTATATTGACTTGCCCAGTGGGGTGAACATGCTTTCAGATGGGGCGAAGTCTAGTGTATGTTAAAGAGGTGCAGCACGTCACATAACTTTCAATTTTAAGAGATTTTATAAATTGACTTGCTTTGTGTGCTTAAAAAGTCTTACCATTACTTTGTACTCAAGAAAAAATATTGTCCTCCACAGACAATCCTCAATTTTTGAGTTGTAAAAGTTTGTATAAAATAGTCTTGTTTTTGTATCCTGGAAGTTGCTAACAGTCAGATCAAGATGTCATTTATAAAGCTGAAACAAACAATTTCTTATGTTTAAACAAATGTACCGTGGATAACTTACAAGATAATCTTGAATATTGTTAATGTAAATTTATCTTTTGTTTGGTCAATTTATACAGGAGAAGTGAAATGATCTATACCTAGGCAAAAGCATTCTTTGCGGAAAGATTTCAAGACCAGTTGTACTCCAAAACACTTTTATTCATATACACTTTTGTGGTTGAATGGTTTGAAATGTCACGTGCCCCAAGTGTCTTGTGTGTTTGGAGTGTATATAGTGTACTGTGGACATGAAGTAGGCCTATTTGTAATGGATTGTTGGCAACCTTGCATACAGCAGGGAACTTATGGCCACTCGTGTGCCCATTTCTTAACTAGGAAACAACAGTCAAGATATCGTTGTAGCTTTGTTAGGTAAGCAGGTCACTTGTGTCACAGGTTTTATGCTTTTACAGTTGATAAACAGTGAAATCTTGTGGTATTTTCGTTGTTTTGTTCGCAATTTGCATTTTGATGTCATAATTTTTGTCCTCCGTGCCCGGATTCATGCCGGCATTATTGTTAGTCAATTTTTTACTTGTTCATGCCCGCTGTAATCGTGCCGATCACCATTGTGCGAACTCTGTTACATGTTGTAAACTGGAATTAGTGTGTTCAGAATTCTAGAGCTAACCTACATCAGTTATCAGCGAACTGAAACAATGAATTTGTGCTCGTCTTTGTTCCCATGGGGTAGCAGATTTGTGCACATGGCCTGACTTTTCTTTATTTATAATCCTGTACAATGCTTGGTATCACCACTGGAGTGCATGTGGTTAGCATTTTAATCACGTGGTTTTTTGTTTGGAATTGTCTTGTATGGTGTGCTGTGTACAGTTTAGTATTTTTTCACATGTTTGTCTTTGTGTATTGTGTGTTAGTGTATCGCAGTTTGCCTTTGTGATAGTTAGGGATGTGCGAACACTGAAATTTTGTTCGAGCCAAGTATAATTGTAGAAACTCGCTTGAGTTCGACTCAAAAGATAGGAGCTCTTTTAAGAGCTCCTATCTTTTGAGTCGAACTCAAGCGAGTTTCTACAATTATTAATAAAACTGTCAATATAAAACCACTAGCAGCCTACTTCACACAAATGGATATGATACAAATACAACATTTTCTTATTAATTAAGAGTGTGTAACAATACAGTTTAATGCATTACCTGAACCATGTTATAAAGAGCCCATATCAAATTTTAAAATCTGATATTGTATAGTAGTAACATCAACATGTAAGCTCACTGTGTAATAATAAAACGGTGGGGGAAATTAATTATTCAATTCAAACAGCATTATCGTATTGTTCATATGAACAATAAAATACTTTTTTTTTTACTTTACATAGGCCTCGTGACTTCTCTTAACACAGTATACACAGCTAAGGTTACTTGTTTACTTCTACTATTTTTCAAAATTAATATTTTCAAACAAATACTCATTTTTCTGTGCTCCTTTAATTCTATTGGCTGAAGGCTTTTCGTATACGACACAAAGTAAAAACGTGCTATTGGCTTCACGTCTACGTGTCAAAGATGTTCCTACACAACACAAAATAGAATCGCGCCATTTCCTACACAACTTCATGCTGAAGATGTTCCTACGCGACATGTTACACAATGACTTTGAACCGTTTCGCTATGCACACTTTCATTACGTACATGTTTTTCATCAAAAGCGATACTGCTAACGCTAGGTTCGATGTGGCGAGCCTATTTGGGTTGAGTTCAAAAAAGATTATTCTTTATTTATGTTGAAAACTAACGCAGTGAAAGACATTTGTGAAGAATTTGGTGCATTTACGGAAGTTTTTCTCATTTATATTTATAATGGTTATTTCGCATTTGCGATATTTCCGGGACTCTACAACTAAGTAATGCCCGTATTTTCTTTCACGTATCCGTAAAAGGTGGCACGAAGCTGTGTGGCGAATGTTACTGAGTGCATACAAAGCGATAATAATTAGGTATACGCACCAATGGAATAAACGGCTACCAGCCATCTGGCCAGTAGCTGTTTATTTTATGATGCATATAAAATGAGGCTTTCTTTCTTGTTTTCTTCAGGATGAAATTGCAATATGCACTTTTTCCCCCAAAAAAACTCAAGTTTTTCTATTTTGAGAAACTGATACAATCTCGAGTTGAGCAATTAAAAAGCTCGAGATTGTACTCAAAATTTTGAGTAGTCGCATATCCCTAGTGATAAAGAGAGGGGAAGTTAGTGTTTCTGTTCTCGCTAGGAGCTTTTTTTTTGCCCGCTCTTTGTCTATTTTCCATTGTTTCTCATTTGTATTCAGTTATTGTTTTCGCAAAATGGCAGAATTACAATTGGCACTTTTGAATCTTTATCTGGCCGAGAGTCGTCTAAAGCGCTTCTATGATCTTGCGCGAGTAGTCGCAAACTACCTGTTGAAGCAAATTTGTTTATTGCGACTAGTCGTGACCTATGAAAGGTTCACAAAAATTTTAATGCTGAATATGTTACTGTAGAATTAGTTGCTGTTGAGATTGCAAATGAGTCTGTAGAGGTCGACCTGGATGCACATATTGCGCACTGGGCGGATTTTGAGAAGTACTTCCTAGTAATGGCTACTGTAGATGCCATGACTGATGTGTCAAAGGCAAGTGTACAGGCATGTGCTCCCCTAAAAATGGTGAGTTTATAGGTAGCCATTACTACTATTATAACTATTATAACTCTTCCTATCCTTGGAGGGTGACTCCAGCCAATGGCCTAATTTCTCCAACCTGTTTGCTACACTTGTTAAAAATAATGATGACTTGTCACCAATTGGAAAAATTGCTTTACTTGAAGATTGCACTCCATGGCGAACCCCATGGTATGATTCAGTCGTTTTCTATGTCAGATGTTGCAAACACGGTGAGTGAAATGCAGAAGCTCACCAGATCATCCTTGTGGAGGCATGTACCTTCCGAGTGCATCCCAGCAAACTGCGCATCCTCATGGCCTCCTACCTGTTCAGCTGATAAATCATCCTTTATGGTGGTCAAGACTGTCATGTTTGTGGGAACCTTCGGAGCAGTAGCCTGTAAAGCTTACAAGCAAGACTGTTCACTCTTTAAGTGTTATCAAACACAAGGTGGAGTCTATGTAGGTACTTTGTGCCTCTGGATGATGTTGAGATGCTGATTACTTGCGGTTACATCCTGGCCAAGTTACTTTGAGTCATGTCCTTTGTATTAAGTTTTGCCCATAATTGTCAAATCACTGGGTCACTTGTGATTGGGAATCTCGCTCCTCAGGAGTTTGAGAATGCTTTGCAGGTGCTGTTTTTGTATGTGCACTCTATTGCCTTCCAGAATGAGCTTGCGTTGAGGAAAGGTCAGTATTCTTCTCCTCGGATTCATTAACTTTTCCCTGTGCATTGCTGCCCAAATCGCAACCATTGACAAATTTGATCATTCGCCATTATCACGAGACTAATCACCACCCTGGCCTCTGTACTCTACAAGGTATACTTCGGGAACAATTTTGGATCGTGTCACAGAGACATGCTGTTAGCCGGCTTTTACGTCATTGCATGCAGTGTTGGAAGGCGAGACCATCCTTGTGTACGCCAATTACGAGTAACCTGCCAGCCATGAGAGTGCAGCAGATGAAACCGTTCTCAAGGACAGGGGTGGATTATGCAGGGCCCTTTTTTTTTAATTATTAAACCCAGCAGAACCTGTACGACTCTTGTGCTAAATAAAAGCTTACCTATGCCTTTTTGTTTATTGTGCCACCAAGGCAGTGTATGTGGAGCTAACATCTGATTTATCCAGTGATGCTTTCCTGGCAGCAAGTAAAAGTTTCATCTTACACAGGGACAGATCGTCTGATATGTATACATAGTGATGTGGGACTAACTTTGTGGGGTCCACAACTGTCTGGTTGACCTCCATCAACTCCTTATGTCACATTCTCACCAGAAATCAGTCCTTGATTGGTCAGCTCATCTTGGCATCAACTGGCATTTCAATTCCTCAGCTGCGTTGCACTTTAGAGGACTTGGGAAGCTGGTGTGAAGTCATTTAAAGGTCATCCGAGTAGAGTTATTGGTGAGCAAATCCTTACATTTGAGGAGCTGTACACAGTGGTGGTCCAGGTAGAAGCTGTTTAGATTTCGAAGCCTCTGTGTCCTCTCAGTTTCGATGCTAACAATTACTGTGCTCTAAATCCAGGTCATTTCCTAATGCTTGACCCTTTCATCAGCGTGCCAGTGTCAGATCTTTGTGAAATCAAAGTAAACTGGCTCCAGTGCTGGCAACTTGTAGACCTCTTGCACGAGGATTTTTGGTGCCAGTGACGTCCACAAACTTCAGCAGCGATTTTAGTGGTAGCACCAAGAACCTGAGCTTAGCCCCAACCAGCGTGTTGTGATTAAGGAGGATTGCATCCCTCCCTTTTGCATTGGCGCTTCGGATGGGTAGCTGAGCTCCACCCAGGAAGTGATGGGGTTGCACAAGTGTCTACCGTGCAAACTTCCCATGGACTCTTAAGCTGTGAAGCTGTGCCCTCTACCGACAATTGAAATCTTTATTTCAGGGGGGGGTGGGATGTTTGGAGTATATATAGTGTACAGTGGACATGGAGGCCTATTTTGTAATGGATTGTTGGCAACTCTGCAGACAGCAGGGAACTTCTGGCCGTCCAGGTTGGCCAGCCTGTTTCTCAACCAGGTAACAACAGTCAAGATGGCATCTTAGTTTGTTAGGTAAGCAAATTGCTAATGTTGCAAATTTTTCGAATTTATTGTTGCTAAACAGTGCAATCGTGTGGTATTTTCGTAGAGTTTTTTTTGCAATTTGCATTGTTGATGCAACACTGTGAATCATGGACGTTCAGTATTGGAGTACTTTATTACAATTGGCCCAGTTAAATAAGAACATGTCTCCTAATGTAGAAGTGCGGCCAATAACCAAAGGATATTGTGGTTGTGGACGTAGGATATTGAAGTATAGCATGGCCTTAAATATTTTCGCAAAAAACACCTGTCCCTACCTATACCCTAGGTCTGGTTTGTAAGGGTGTGACAACCCTTAATGGTGTAGTTGAAGCAGACTTTTATTGCTGGTAGCAGAGCCAGAATAAAAGAGAATTATCTGTGATTTTCTGAATAACATTACTGGACAATGAAGTGCAAGCAACTAAAAACTGTGTGCTGATCACCCTTTTATCAAAAAGAAAGGGTAAGAATTCCAGTATTTTTAGATTGTTCCTTGAAAGAACAGATTTGTAATCTACTGTGCATGATAAACAAAAATGTTGTATTTTTTTCTACCCTACATGATACTGTTTGAGAGAAATAGCTTAGTAATATTCAAACACAGTAAATATTGCAAATATGTATTTCAATGTGACCTTGTTAATGCAGAGAAGACATATTATTTCTGTAAACGTGCTTCTTACCCATAGACTAAAAATGAGGTAACCTGAGTTTCGTACTCTGCATACATCCCCAATGAGGGCTCATGAATTGCCCACAGACCTGTAAATATTTCCCTGTTGCTTTAAAACTCTTTTGGTGAAAGTTTACAAACATTTACAAAGTATGTGTAGTAAAACCTTGATTTTACACCTTATTGCTCTTTACAGATACTTTATACAGTGTGATTTACTTTACTTACTGCAACAATTTCCCTCATTTTACACTTTCCGACATTTTGCAACACTTTTTATTGGCCTTTTTGAAAGTGTAGAAAAGGACTAGAGAGAATTGCTCATGTTTTAAATAGCATCTTCTTGAGGATGAAGCAAGGTTGGTATAAAGCAGCACCAGAATGCAAGGTCATGGAAAACAGGAGATCCCCGAGTAAATCATGTAATCAGCAGCATTATCCATCACAATTCCCGCACGTGGAAGTTCGAGCATGACCCCGCGAGGACTTAAACCTGGTTCGCCTTGGAGCGAGGTTTAAAAATATGGTTTCACTGTATTTGTGCAAACATTGTGCTGAATTTATTCATCACTTCCAACAGCAAGGAAGCAGTTCTCTATTGGGGTTCGGAAGATGGTTACCGTGCAGCTGGCTTGCATACGCTTCTTCTAGTGTGTGTGTTTCTGTGGCAGGTTATGTGCAGCAAGCAGTGTATGCAGATACCCCACCACAGCAGGGAGCTGTAGTGCAGCCAACGGCGACCACGCCGCCTCTGCAGATGCTGCCCCAAGCTCCGACATACGTGCCTCCGCCTCCGTACCCACCCGGCCAGCAGTTCATCCCAGCGCGAGTCATAGCAGCGGCCACGCAGCCCCCGTATTCGGGACCTCCCATCATTAACTACGTAGCACCGGCTCCCCAGGGACAGTTTGCTCCACAGCCGTACCCGCCTTTCCAACACTCATATGCTCCAGTGGTCAGTCAAACAAATGTGTGCATCTCTGAGAAATTTTTACTTTGTTGTTGAGTTAATGTTAGTGTTTTCATATGTCCGGTTTTCCCTGTGCATGTCTTTTTTTTTCTTCGGGGTTAGAATTTCTGTGCATGCTGCTAAGTGTTCTGATTTTCTGTTTGAACACAATAAATATTGATGGCGCTTACTGGCTATTTGAATTTACGACTTTGCTTTATCTACATGCTTCTTTACAAGCAAAAATGAATGGCGTTTGGAAGCATAGAATTACTACTGGAGCGTCTACAGGATTTTCCCTGGACCAGGGATTATTACAGACGTGTCAGAGTTCAATGTTTCAACAATACCGCAGGCCAGTAAGCCATGCAATACGCTGCCTCTCCTCAAGAGGATGACATTGATCAATTATCAGTGATCGACATCCACCGCAACCCCGAAGAAGTTAAGGGCGTATCAAGAGGTTTGATATTCAAGCAATGGTCCCCCTTAGTGCGTCCCAGATATGTGCACATGGCACTCCATAACATCGGGCCGGCGTGCCCTCAGCCGAAGCAGAATATATGCTCGTGCAGAGGCTGGAAATGTCAGTTGTTCATTGACTTGTCTACGAGCTGCATCAGCTGACTAGATAGCTCCACCATGCTCGTTTACCGGAGTCCTGTTCAGCCACCGTTATACAACCTTGATATCTTCAGCTCACCGCTGCCTACAGCAGAACTTCAGAAGCCCTCCCCCTTCAAAGTCTTCCAGAAGTCACCTGTCACCTTGCTTGGTCGCTTGCCCCTGGCAACTGCTACCCCACGCGCCCGTCAGTACGTGGATACCCTAAGCGCCATTAGGGCACACGTACACAGATAGACAGGGAAAGTTGTAATTAGCTACATAGTCGATTTTGCCCCCAGCCAGTTTATAACCTGGTCCCCTTCATCTGGGCAGTGTAGTTTACTACTTCGGGTCAATTCTGGGTAGACAGGAGGTAGTACGGGCCACCATTTCTTATTCCTCAGGGGATAAACAAAATTTGAACCTAACTACTCTCTCATTATTCCTTGAGTTCAACAAAAAATAACCATAGTAAACACCTACATCCTGTAGAGTGGAGCAGGAGACCGGGTTTGCCAACACCAGTTGCTGCTTAGCGAAGGACTAAGAGTTCTTCTGGATGAGGGAATTTGTACATCGGAACACACCATTCGAAGGCCACCCATTCAGTACACACGCTGCAGCGAACGGTAGAGCCACAACCACTATTCATACCCCTGCTTGAGAGGATTAGTTGCTAGATCAGCTTGCACCCGTCCATCGCACCATTTGTTTTGCTGGAGGGAGTGCTTGGTTGGCTCTAGGTTGGATCTGTCCACTCAAGGGGCTCACATGTTGAAACTTTTGGAGCACCTCCTAGGGAACCCGTTCTCCAACCACAGCGCTGATTGTGTTGCTGGTTGAGGAATAAGGTTGTACTCTGTGCTTTTCTGGTGTGCCTAGATGGCAGAATACACTTGTATAGGAAATACACATTGTCTGCTCCTATCTCCTGGACCCAGGTTCTTGAACATAATGCCCTTCACCAAGAGAGGTGGGAAGGACATTAGGGAACGACGGACAACTACTGCCTACCAGTCTACCTGGGGTTATACCCAACCCAGTAAGGCACTTTGCCAATCACCCCCACTGGAATGAGCTCAAGGCACCTGACAGTCGGTGGGGACTAGTTCCCCGACTCCCTCCTCATCTTTTTTTCAGTCTCCCTGGAAGTTTCCAGGTGCCGTCCATCCCGTCGTTGCCACCTTAAACAGAGGAGGGAAAGTGCCGGTAGGAGCAGTCTGCCCCTGGTTCAAGACCCGACGCTACCCTAGCCATCCAAGAACTTTCAACGGCAGCAGTTTGAGTTACAGCCATAGTATCCAGCAGCCATTGGCTCCCAAATCACTGAGCAGACCAATAGCCAAACCTGCAACTGACTTAGTGCCAAGTCGACAGCTGACACGGCCCACTCTATATTCAGGTTGTGCCCGTCCGGCATCAATTGAGACGTAGCTCATCCCTGAAAGTGCTCCACCTCGAGATGCTTCACTTTATCACTTTGAACCAGAACCTGTCACTCACCAATATATTACAGGGTTGCCACAGGTCTGGGAAACCTGGGAAACGGAAATGTCAGGGAATTTGAAAACTGTTAATGAAATGTCACCGAATTTCAAACTAGTTAGCTAAATGTCATGGAATTCTGTGATATGCATGTTATATTAGGCAGTTGTCATTAGTCATGCACCGTTGCCAGAATCATATGAAATTGTTTTAATGATTGTGGACTAAATGCTCAGGTATTTTTCTTTTCAATCTATGTGGTGAGCAATTTTGTAAGATCAGAGAAATATTTTGGTGTAAAAGTGTTATAATGCAAAGGTGCCATTCCTTACCGAAAAAGAAAATGTTAGTAAAAGGTCAAGGAAAGAGATTCTTTTTGTCTGGAAATTCGGGAAATTTCAGAGAATTTTCCATTGGAAAAAAGGTAACAGTCTTGATATTGTAACAAATCAATGACAATTTTTGAAGTTTAAATTTTTTGTGTGTTGCAACATTTCTTGAGTCTAGCAAGCATCTTCTTTTTCTAAACCAATAATTTTTGCATGTGTTGTGACATGCACAGTGAAATACGGTACTGATAAGTAAGTGCAAATTTCTGTCAAGATACAAAAGATGTATTCTTGTTTTAGAATAGGTTGAAATAATTTTGAAGGTGAATGCATGGTGTGTACAGTGTAATCCAGGGAAAGTCAATAATTTCAGAATATGATAGCTCAAATTTCTATGCTCCTAGTTAATTTCACAGAATAAACCACATGCCATGTAATCTACCGTACTTCGGCGTGCATAAGTCCCACATTTTTACAAAAAAAAATACAATAAGTGGGGTGTGGCTTATTTAAGAGATATTTGCATGAAAAAATTTTTTACCCTCAAAACATATTTAGAAATTTATCATCATACAGTACATTTTAATGTTTTAACTTAATTTCTAAGGAAAAAAAATAACAAATGAATAGCTTTTAACTTGTGCAATAATTTGTTCACTCATGTTTATAAACAAAATAACCTTCATCCTGCATGCGTAAAATGTAAATATATTGAAGATTGGCCATAGATGCCTTACAAGAGAGAATAATTTTGCTGCTGTATAAGAGAAAGATTACGTAATGTAGTTCGCATGATTGCCGACGTGCCACAAGTGCACCTTGATAGCGCCATTTGGTGTTAACGTTTTGCTGTGGTTTTGCCTTTTCAAGTCACGTTACCATCTGTGGAATAGTAATTGCAGGACGTATATTTGTAAACAGGGTTAGATTTCAAGGATCTAGTGAACCTGTACAATGGACAGGTGGCATTACACATTTAACTGTCAGTCAGCAAACCTGTCTACCCGCTGTACTCAAAATAGAAATTTGAGTCTCGCTCATAAAAGTATTATATATTAGAATTTTTATATAAAGTGTTTTACAATGTTCTTTATTTCAGTCACAAAATAATCACTTTTTCATGAGTCACTGTCAGATTCACTGCACTTATTCTGTCCCTCCTCACATCTTCTGTATGGTGGCTGAAAGGGTCAACACTTTCTCTGAGCATTATGATTCTAGATATTGTTTCTGGCCCAGGATCAAACTCACTTTCACAACATAACTGCAACTGAACACGTGTAAGTGAAGACAGTGCATCATGTAGACAGTTTCGTCAGTGTGTCTTGATAAGCATGATTAGCAAAAACCCTCCACAATCTGCAGTGTAAGTAGACAGGGACAGCACAAGATCTATGAGTGACAGTACATTTGAAGTCACTGTGATATTTTAGGTTGATGTCACCTCAATTGGCTTTACATACAGGACTACACTGCTGATACACTGTCGTTTTTAGACCTGTCAATTCGAGCTCAATCATCTTGCACTTCACCCCATTGTGGGTAAAGAAAGTGTATCAACCTAATGATATAACCATCACCAAACTCAAGTTTCATTGTTTGAAGGTCACATTTTTAAAACAACACAATTTGATGAATCCAGTTATTCATTAATTTCACTTTGGTTGTCTCCAAAGTGAGATTCCAAATTTTTGCTGATGGTATTTATAGCAGTTGTTTTCTTAGAAGTCTGCAAAGGAACCCCTTTCAGTTACTTACCTTCATGATGCCGAAAACTGTAGTACTGAGCTGATGCAGTTTTTTACCAATACCTGTATGAACCGATGCTTTGCAGATACAACCAATATCTGATTAAGATGCAGTGAACATACGAGTCTTCTACTAGCACTAAAAGTATTTTGGGAATCTGATGAAAATCTCTGTTAAAGTCAGTCTCACACGATGTACTATT
This sequence comes from Dryococelus australis, assembly GCA_029891345.1. Lineage (NCBI taxonomy): Eukaryota > Metazoa > Arthropoda > Insecta > Phasmatodea > Phasmatidae > Dryococelus > Dryococelus australis. The sequence goes on from CM057005.1 coordinate 92,809,907, forward strand.
TGATGCTTTAAGTAAACCTACAAAACATTAGGAAAATTAATTTCACAGCAGCATAATTCAACTTCGTTTATATTCAGAAAATTCAAAATTACTAATATGTATATAGTACCATATTTCGGCATGTATAGGCCGCACATTTTGACCAAAAAAATGACTACAAAAAGTGGGATGCTGCTTATATATGAGATATTGGGAAAAAAAATTTTAACTCCAAACATGTTTAGAAATTTATCAACATACTACATTTTAATGTTTAAACTTAGTTTCAAAGGACGTTGGCTGGAAGAAAGGGAAGGGAATGGAGGGGAAAGAAAGAAAGAAGTACAATTATTAAGACAAATTTTCTATCATAAATGTTTTATAGGGGAGAAATTAAGCCGGAATTTATTCTGTTTGTATGGAATTGTGACTTAACAATATTTGCAGGAATACAAAAATTCAGTGCGGCCTATATATGAAATATTAATTATCGCTAATTTTTCATCAAAATCTTCTGGTGCGGCCTATACACGCACATGACCTATAAACGCCAAAATACGGTATATCATATACAGTGGTTTCTCTGTCCATCATTTCTCAGGGGACTGACAGATTATTTCAATACATGTGGATTTCAATGAATGTAGTCTTGAAATGCAGATAAATAAAAAATGAGCCGAGAGAAAATAATAATAATAATAATTATTATTATTATTTTAAACGAGATTAAGGATACTAGTACCCGAATACCCATTGTTAAATACCCTTTATACTTAATGTGTTGTTTATACACATATAAACATTGACTTGTAACAGTGATGTGTGCATTATTTTTATGAGAAGTAATCTACTGTGTTTGGATTTTATTTTTTAACATAGCGTGTTTGACAGTCTGGAAGTTGTTCCTTTTTGTTTTATACATATTGAGTTTTACTTGCAGCAGAAAGCTATAAAATGAAGAAAGAAAACATTAAACAGGACTTTCAAAAGGGTTCAATTACTGCTAAACCAAGTACAGAATGACAACAAAACATGGTTCCCTTATTAAATAACGAATGGAAATTGGCATACAAAACATGTTATAAAATTAATTACTTTGGTGATGTATAGGCGCCAGGCCCACCGGCGGAGTTGTACCAGCCGCAGGGAGGGATCACGTATTACAGCCCCGAGGAGCAGGTGATGACCCGTCCAATCACGACACAGAAGAGGCAACGTGCTGCCATCCCGATTGTGCCCCCGCCGGAGAAGACGTGGTCCCAGCAGGGGTCCGTGGACGCAGCAGGCGGGGGTGATGCCCCAGCCCCTGACTCGCAGCTCGGTGATGAGAAGTACGAAGATGCTGCAGAGGATGATGCTGGGCAGGGGGAGTACCACGACAGGCACTTGGAACAGGTGGCCAAAGCCCCCACGGAGCAGGGCGCGCAAGCCTGATGCACCTGGTCAGGTGTGGCTTGCATGTCAACCATGCTCACACGCTCACAGTAAGCACGGGTTTACTTGGAATCACTGTCTTCATTGAAATGGTATTGTTACAGCATTTGATATCTGTAATGGGTGATATGCACAGCATTTGTGAATACTTCGATCGTTTCCGATAGTAACCCTGCTAAAGCTGATGTCGGTACGTGGAAAATACCTACATTGGATCACAGCCACAAGTGCAATATGGCAGTTTCATGTCGCTGTAATGTTTTTACAGCAAAAAATGCTCTCTATGAGGTCCATCTTTACAGAAAATGGTATCTTGCACCCTGTGTGATATTGTCTGGTGAGATAGTAATGCCTTAGTTCTATAAGGGCTGTACAGGTAAAAGTACTGTTTTATTGGTGATACCTTTGTTTAATAAGGGATCTCTAGGTACTATTATGTTTTGTAAACTTGTTTGAGTGTACTATGTTGGCAGCCATTTCATAGTGGTGCTGATGAAAGTGAATATTTAACATTGAGACAGCCACCATTCGACGCAGTCCAGTGATTTACTTTGGCATTGTACTTTATAGTGTGGAGTAATGGGATAATACTTAGATTCAAATTCTAGACATGTTAACATAAATGTATATTCTATTTATGACGTAAAGAAATTATTATTGTGGGAATACACTATGAGTAGAGGCACGATTTTGTGGTGTAAATCACGATAAAACGAAATGACATTGAAATATGTACTAGTTAAAATATGAAGTAACACGAAATACGAACAAATGCGAGATATCTCATGAAATTAGCTGATTTTCTTTTTAGCAGAGGATGATAGGGAGTCAGTGTGGGAGTAAGACACTCAACTACTGCTGTTTTGAGTTATTACATGCCATTCTTATTCCAAGTAATAAAGTGACAGATTGTCACTCCAGGTAGAAATAGGAAGGAAGGGAGATGCTACCCTGCCGTGAAATCATCTACGGGAGGAGTGTGGAAGATAGACATATACAATAGACATCTCAGGTCTTTGCACTGTGCTATTTTAATGCAGTGCTCTTAGCCGTTAGTCCTTTCCGTGCTTTGGCCTCCCAATAGGCGAGGAAGAGGAATCACGCCCTCTCACCGCAAGGAGACCAGGATTAATATGACTGTTGACCAGATATTAACCCCAAACCTTGCACATCCGCACCCCCTCAACCACAGGGGTTCCAAGACCCTCGCACTCAGAAACCAAGCGTGTGGTCTGGTCGGGGTTCTACCCATACCCCTAGTGCCTCTCCAGGGCACAACCAGAGCGGGTTGCCGCTCACCACCCCGTCTCTCCACAAGAGTGGGAATTTCTCCAGAACTCCTGCTGCTTGCGGAGTATAACCACTGCCAGCACGAGTCCAACCACAATGATCCGTCACCAGAGAAAACCTCCAGTGGGGCCAACTGATCATCCCGTGCTACCATTTAATTTCCATGGCAGTTGTGGGTTATTTATGACCGACTGCTCCGCTGAAGGCATGTGGCGAACAGAGGGAATCCCTTCGATACTAAGTGGTTGAGAACACCTCACTGGGCATAAGCCTTGCATCCAATTAAGAGCCGATCACTTGCCTCATGCCCTGGGAGCCACCCCCTGCAAGGCGGGGCCTTACAATGACCCAGAATGGCTGCTACTGTGGTGACAGTCACCATAGAGCAGTCAGGACCCCTCCCTAGTGTCGCGGTTCACCGGAAACACCGTATTTGCCAGAATCTAAGACAAATTTTTTTTTACCATAATTGACTATTTAAAATGTAGGGTTCATCTTAGATTCAGATACATAGATTTCGAAGTGACAAATTTTTGGGTTAATGTTTTTGGAGTGTGCAGTAGTCACTTAGAGGTATGAGAGGTATGTTTTTGAAATGAATTGTAGCGCAGTGCAAAATGGCGTCGACCTGGTCAAAACATCCCGAGTAGACCTAGACAAATATATTGTAAATTGTACCGTACTTCTATGCAGTCTTTGTTATTGACCAGTTGTGTGGATTCCGTTATTTATATGCGGTTATTAACACATATTTACTATTAAAATGGCTGACCACGTAGAAACTAGAGGTTCTACAAGCAATTTCTCTAAGAAGGAAAGGGCAAGTTACGACAAAATCTTTAAGATGATGGTTCTTAATTACGCTGTACAAACAAACAATTGTGCTGCTGCGTGAAAGTATGGCATGTCTGATGTAAATGTGAGGTCATGGAAAATCAATGTGAAAAATTGAGGAGTTGTAAATAGAAAATTGAAAAACAAGTGTTTGAAGTTGTGAAAATGCTAACCCCTAAAAACTAAAACTTGTATTGGGAGGTTGTCTTGGCTTTGGGTATATATGGTAGCAGCCCTTACACTGACATTGGAGAAATATATGTCATTGATGATATAAATTCTCCAAAGTTTCATCACTGCATCCGAGTCATCACTCCCTTTCACCCGACTGGTCCTTACGTGACATTCCCAGTTCGAGGGAGCTGCATCAGCCACACTCCATTCCATGCCTTTGTACTTCCATGCACATTGAAGTGCAGACATTGGGCCCCAATGGCCTGAGTGCCAAGTGGTCGGGCCTAGGTACCATCTCTCGGCCCAAACCATCACTGCAAATACCTCTAGTCAGTCGCAAGGAAGCTGACAACCCATAGGGAACGAGAGGCGTAGCCCAATTTGTGGAATCAGGGATGGCGCAAGAAGCCTTGAGTGGAGAGAGGCTATATGAGACGCATCATCCACCCTGAGTGGGTTGTGTGCGGTGGAACTTAATTTGATTACTATAGCATGGTACTGCCACACCACCTCTCATGCCAAGGACCTTCCTCCTAGGCTACTACACCCCAGGGATAAATCCCGAAGAGTGCCTCACCTGGAGTCGCAGAGAGTTATGCCTCTCCCACTCCATAGTGGCCTGCAGCGACAGGTGCTGTAAGAGATCATTATCTACAGCTTGTAGGCGGGTTGCAGAATTACCAGCTTTACAGGCGTCACACTTCAGCTCTACCTTGACATTTGAGTATTTAAAATCTTTTAAAAGCAATGATTCTGACATTCATAAACCAGGAACTGGCAGTGCTTCAATTTTACTCTCAGTAAAATAAGGGAGTGCTGAATTTAAAAACAATACATATTAATTTTTAATTTTCAGAATATTAACAAAGTTTAATTAGGCTGAGTAATGTCATATATACACAACCTTGTAGATTCAATATTTTTTATTTGATAAGTTTAAAACATAAATTGCTTAAGTTGCCATGGCCTAGATTTAAAAACAAAAGTACTAAAGTTAATTTTGAGTGCAACCTTTACCCTCTGATTTAGAAGGATAATGTGAAATTAAATTTCCTAATGTTTTGTATGTTTACTTTGACATGTGACAGACCCGGCTAATTGGCTGCCCGTGTCCCTGGGTGACTTGTTCGATGCTAGGTGAGTTGCGTCTTTGAGTGGCTAGTCGTCTCGTGGCAATAGTGCCTGACCGGAATACAATACTGGCCTAGTGGGCCGCCGGCTTGGTATGGAGTCTGGCTCTGGAAATACAACTCTGCGTGGTGCAGGCTTAGGGTTTAGGGCGGAGTTCAAGCTGGGGTACGATGCATCTGGCCTGTGGCTAGTTTCGCTAGTGTTGGGCCCTCGGCCCTGGTTGCGCTTGACTGGAGTGTGGGGTGTGTGTTTGAGGTACTGGGGTTTTCCACTGCTGTGGAGCTGCTAGGTACTGTCAAGAGTGTAGGTAGACCCCTCGCCAAACAGGATCTCCTGCACCACTGGATGGTTACCTTCTGCTATACAGGTGGGTGGCTCGAACAATGCTGTCGGAGGACTGATGGTATTAGTATGGTGAGTCGTCGCAGCAAAGCAGCTTTCTTCTGAGCATCACCCCTATGGGTGTAGGGCATCTGGCTCTAAACTAGGATTGGGCCTGCAGGAGTAGGCAGTCAACGTGTAGTTGTGAATTGCTTCCGCCAACACTGCACCTCACTCTTGACTCCCCCACCAGAGGTGTGCAAGTTTCAAGCTGCAAAGTGTTGGTTGCAGGAACTGCATGGTGTTGTCCCGATGAGGTTGGTCTCTCCTGCACCGGAGTATAATCTCACTTGGCACCGCAAAGTGTGTGATCAGGGGAGTTCACCTCAGCCGGAAAGCTGATCCCACCAGGAGCGTACCTAGTGTTGTGGCTCTACCGTTCCTCCCACCAGGGTGTAAGGAACAGGTGGCCTTCCAATAGTTGTGAGGTGAGTATCCCGAGGTCTCTGGTCTTTCCAGGTCGCAAGAAGTTTCCCTGCTCTGCACTGCTGAGTGTGCGGTGAAGTGAGGACGACTTGAAGCTGCCAAGCCACTTTCCAGGGGATGATGGTGAGGGGTAAGAGGTCTGAATGATACTCGAGAAGTTAGGCAATATCAATGTTTATTTTGCTGTAGAGGAAAATAAACAAAGGTGGTGGAAGTACTACCTCCTATCCACTTGGACTTGGTGGAAGGAAAAACAGCCTAGCATAAAACAGGTGAAGGGGCCCTGTACAAAGCTAAGGGAGTAGGCACTAACTGGTACGTGTGAACTACAGTTTACTCCTCTGGGCTAGCTCTACTATTGTTTGTCCATAAGGGACCAAACGCGTATCAGTGTGCTGAACTGATGACGCCACTGGTTTTTCCTTAGGAGATGGCTGGAAATGATTTTCGGCTCCGTGAGGTTGCAGTGAAGTGTTCTGAATTGGTGCGGGCCTCGGCACCGATTGATTATGCTATGAGAGCCCAGTAGAGGAGTCGGAAGACTGATCAAGTACTGAAGCAGAACTGACGGTCGGCGCATATTCTTATATACTCCTCGGCCATCCCTTTCTTCACTGGGATAGGGCGTCTGGAGAGGGGGTTATCCAGTGCAAGCCCAGCGCCCAGATCCTCAGTGCAAGCGGCATAGTGGAGAGACGTGGGATCTAGGCATCATACTTGTGGTGGCATCCTACGGCACACTGGTGTACTAGCCCCGGACCTCTTGCATGGTCCTGGTGGCTCATCGGGCAAAAATAATTTCCATTATTGGAACTTTAACACAAATTTTCATCAGCTTCCCAAAATACTTTTAGTGCTAGTAGAAGTGTTCAGTCCATTACTCATATGTCCATTGTATCAGTATCGGATATCTGTTGTATCTGCAATGAAGTATCGGTTCATACCGGTATTGCTAAAAATCTGTATCATTTCAGCACTAGTTATATACTCAAATTTATTTGGACACGAAGTGTGATATCTAAATTGATACATGAAACGGACTTTTCATAAAATATCTATCATATTAAATTATGGAATACGCTGCAGCCTATGTAAAAGACAGTAAATTATCTATCATTTGGACATTTTATGTAAAAAGAAGTTCAATGAGAAGTGTAAAGTGTGCAAGAAATTAATACATAAACAGACCTGAAAAAATGAATGTAGATGATATTGATATTACTTTGAAGCATTTTAAAACACTAGATACAAGGCAAGGCTTCTCCTTGTTTGCTAACAGTTGGCAGAATACTGCACCAGCTGGGGCGGTGACTTGAGGATTAAGCCTCAATCGCCAAAATGATTATAAACTCTAAGGTACACCAAATAAAAGATTACTTAAACTAGAAATCACTGGGAGGTTGCATACAAGTCCCTGATTTAGCTCAGTAGTTGGTCTCTTCCCACACAGGTAGGTGAGGTTACGAGTGGAGAGTTTTTGTGGTAAATTTCTTGGAGGTGACTTGGGGACTGAAACTCCGATAAGGAATCTAAATTTGAATGTCCTATCGTACACTGTACGGGTACGAGAAGTTGTGGTGGCCTTCAGATATTGCGAGGCTTATGTCGCGGTGATCATACCCATGGGATCTAATCTAGAGTTGTTCTGATACCATGTTTTCTGATACAGATACCCCGATACCAATGCACTTCACACTGAATTTTAGAAAATGTATTACTGTTAATAATGCATTAAAACATTTTTCCTAGACTCGTTTAAATAAAGAAAATAATGTGTGAAAATACTGTACATAATTTATTGTATTCGGACACAAAATGCAAGCTAACCTAAAAATTTCAAACCCTCAGAAAATGAAAATATGACACCAAATGCAAGTTAAATTTTAAATGTCCAGCACACACTATCTGCTAAGAGTACACGGAGAAGTTATCAATAGGGTAATGTGATGGCTGTTGGTTTGGGGGAGTGGGTGGCGGCAGGAGGATTACTTCTCTCCATGCCGCTACTTGTTGGTGACACCTTACACAAGTGGCAAATATTTGTCTCTTAAAGAACATCATATTTTACTGCAAAGAAAAGTTTTAATTTTGAGACAGAAATAAGGTGATTATAATTTATTTCTTCACTATCTTTAATAATTAATGATTCAAAACAACGTCCTCTGATTTTCCTTGTTGTGAGTTACAGTGCACTCGGCTGGGTGCATATACTCTTTTTCATGTAACTTCAATAAAATTTGACACGTTGTGACCAACCTACACAGCATGTAAACAGTAAATGCCACCATTTCCAAAGTACTGTGCCAGCTGATGGTTGGTGCAGGATGCATCTTATTGTGTTGGCACTCTTGGCGATGATTGTAACAAAAATTAGTACTCGGAATTAAAAATTATAATGTTGAAAATTAATGATAATTACAACATTTATGGTTTAAATTACGCTCATATACTAATATACCATTTTTCTCAGTTATAGAGCAAGGGTTTTAAAAATATTTAGAAATATTATGGTAGAGCATACGAACATCACGGTTATGTGAAAGGTTTCCACCAAACTCCGTTGAATCTGTTGTCTATGGTCTCCACCTGTTCTGTGAAAAGCCGTTGTGGTGGTTGCCATTGTGCTCTCTTCCGTCATAATTTATCAATATGCGAGAATTCCTTGCTGGTGATGTTGGAATATTATATATGCAGTTAATTAATTTTGTATTTACGTATTTCAGTAAGTGTAGTTCATTGTAAGTGCCTTTTTAGAACAGTCTCCTCAGAGAAACGCATTATCGACACATGTCTGCAACTTTACAAAATGGTTTGTTGTGTGCTGTGGTCTGCCATTTTCTGTGACCATCGCGAAGCACAAGCGAAAAAATTTTTTGTGTTAAGTGTGAATTTGTTGGTTTCAAGAAATAGTTTGTGTTTTGTTAATTGCATAAGTCAGCAAATAAATTATTTTGTATCAATAGCAGACATGTGATTAATCATCCAAAGTTCGGTATGTGTTTAGGAATTACGAAGTGAACAGTAAGTTTGTGTGTTTTGTTGATCATGTTTTCTTAAATTGTTGTTAGAATATTTGAAATGTATTTGAACTTTTATGTGATTGAAATTCTTAACGATTTTTACGTAGAACTTAAATTTGCTTAACATGTTTACAGTGTGCATTTCGCACATCTGTATTAACACTGACATATTAATTACGTTTTGTTCGTGCGTGAGGTTTTCAAATGTACGTGGCCTAAATAAGCACTCTTTTATTGTAGTTCATTATATATAAAATGTAATGATATTTATGTGTTGAGCATTTCTCGCTTCGGTACAAACAGCGACACATTTATCGCATTTAGTTCTTTCAATGAAGTTAAAACTTTTGAGTTATTGTAAATTGATTGCTATTTCTGTATGAACAAAATTTTCCAATGCATCTGGAAAACAATTCAAGTTCCAAGTGCCATTCTCTTATAAGAAGAACCACAAAAAGGTCATCTTCCGAAAGATGTAAAACTATAGTTCCCCACCCCACCAATAAAATGGAACCCTAACTAGTATAGTATATGTGATCATAACAAAAATAAAACAGTTGGGAATTGCAACCAGCTATAGTAGCCTAATTACTGGACAGAAGTTGTCAGTCTTTCAATGATTGCCATTAGATACGTCGTTTGTTTACAAAGATCGGTTTCTTCACCAAGAGAACAGTTGTGGTGGAGGGGGCCGCACTTCTTTTCAAAAACTGTCAAAATTGATTGAAGTTATATGAATCAGACTATATCTACCCAGCATTATTAGACGGCAAAAGGTGTCGAGTAGGCACTTACATATTATCAATTTATTCAAAGATGCGTGTCTATTGAAATAAATTAATATTAATGCTCCGATTTCCCCACAAGAAGTTACTGAAAATGGACCAGTGTCGACTCAACAGACATGTTGGGAAGATAAGACATCAGATAGCGCAATGCAAAGCTGTTATAAACGGTGGTGTGCGTGACGTATTTCACATCCAGTTACTAGCAGTTTGCATAAACAAGCTTAAAAACTATAGTTGCGGGAAATCTTGGGTAACATGACCCGAAATATACTTCGATCAGCGTAAAATCCAATAAACTATATAAGGTTATTTAAATAGGATTTTCGCCGGACCACAAAAAGTGTTGGTGGATGAGATTTATTTGTTCTTATTATTCTTTTTTTTTAACGTGCGGCGTACAGTAAAACCTCGTTAATTTGAAGTGCTCAGGACCTAATTTTTCGACTTCCAATCATATTTCAAATAAACCAATTTAAAAAAAGTTTGTTTATATGTGTGTTAAAGAAATGCATATCATCCCTTGAAATGCATATCATCCCTTTCCAAAGTAAACACAACTATGTCCCCGGGAATGACTACCCTCTCGAAGTTACAACCCTGTTTTGGGGAACTATCAAATTTCTAATTTACAAAAGGCGAAAATTTGAAGGAAATAGCTCAAAAAATAAGTTTGTTGCATTTATATTGGTCATTAATTATATGTTCACATGCAGTAAAATATAGGTGGTTGTATTTGTTGCCTTTAGTTGCTATGCTCAAAAATATATATATATACATATAAAAAAAAGTCTAAAGTTTGGTAAAAAAAATTGCAGCCGTGGTAGCCAGAATCATCTTGCTCTCTCTACTACTTCCAGCAAATGTTGTCTCAATCCCACGCTGACTAGCAGGGCGCTGGAGCAAAGTGCCGTGCGGTTTTTGTGTCAAGCAGCCCCTCGCTAAGCTGGGTCTGGCCTCTGATGAAAATGTCGCTGGCTCCCTTCTTTGCCCCCCCCCCCCCTTTTTTTTTTTTTTTACCCTCCACTTACTGTCGGTCATCCCTCCCCTTAGCCACACCGCTTCGCTTCCTTCCTTCCTCCAGCCACGCCAACACCGCTGCTCTCCTTTTCTCTCTTCATCATCAAGCTATACTCACACCACACCAAGCTTCCTCCATCTCTCCAACTGTCCCCAGAGTTTTTATTTCCTACTCTCCCTAACGTCATGCAGTGCGGGGCACTGTCATATTTTTTTACCTCTTGAACGGGTGGAAGAGGCAATGAAAACTAGTCAAGAGATGTGAAAACTCTGGCACAATCATATAAAATGCTACTCTTCCATTTGGGGGTGAATACACACTTCGAATTATATATGATTTTGAATGAATTAACTTATAATAAACCAGATCTTACTGTATACACACCAAAATATGGTAATTTCTGTCTCCAAAGAAAGTAATAGCGTGATACCATACCTGATATAGATACATCGGGAAAAGATGAAGTATCGGCTGATATTGATACTTAGTATCTGTATCAGAACAACTCTAAACTAATCCCTCTTGGGCAAAAAGCCATTATAAAGTGTAGGGCGTGTTGGTTTACGGGAGAGGACAAAGCTGAGCACTGCAGATGATACACTTCTCCGACAGGTTACCTATGGTATCTGAGATAACAGAGTTCTCCTCTGCCCCGTCGACTTCGCTAGGACGGCCAGCTGAGGAACAGCGGCCAGTTCTGGTTGCGGCGGAGAAGTGCTCTCGTTGCTCGATGAAGTTGGGGAAGGGCGTGGGAGAATGGCAGTGTATTCCTGTGAGATTGAATGTTTCTATTCCAACCACTGAATTACCACAATGTAATAGTACTAAATATTCATAAGGCAGTCTGCCTCTAAAAGAAAAGAGCAAATTACTCTATTGTGTTAAAGAAATTATATTATTTATTTCATCCTCTAGAAGCGTAAGAGCTTGTTTCAATTTATTCTTTTGTCTGCTCTTATGAGCTCATGGCATGAGGCAGTTTTGAAAAGACTCAGAAAAAGTGCAAATAAAATAAATATACGTAAGATGAAGCCGGGTAATATAGCGGTCCTACAGTGTTCGTCCAGATACACAGCTATGCCAACATGTCTCACCGCATAACTCCTAGCCATGCACTATCTTGAATGTTTATACAGCGGGAATCACATAGGCATTCGTAATATCTGGGTGTATTGAGTTCCTAGTGAAGGGCTCCCCCGAAGATTAGACAAGGCAATACTCTTGAGCATTACTGTGGCCAAACTTGGAATACCACTTGGTGTTACTTGTGTTTGACATGGCTTTGTTACCTTACGTATACAGAAATTAAATTCAAATAATTCTCAGAACACTTGGGACAAACAGGAGATTAATACTCAGAATTGAGAAGACCCTAGATTTGAATGGTTGTATATGATGTTTATTAATTCACACAATTTATAAGTACAGTAGAACCTCATAATTGTGAGGCTGGATAACAGTACAAAAAACCCTCGTATCTACGACTACCCTTAGTAAACAAATGTATGCATTAAAATAAAATTCGAAGAAACTATCATCATCATGAGTTACTATAAGGGCGGGAGTTGTATTACGTTGTATCTTGGTTGATATCTCTGCTATTAAGAAGTACACTACACAAGTATGACGACAGGTCTGTGTTTATTATGAGGAATGTGATATGTAATTGCTTTGCGAGTTATTTGTGAGTTCTGGATTCTAGAATTTTCACATATCACCACAAAACATGGCAAAAAAAATGGCCGGCCGCAGTGAACGAGTAAACAGCACAGCCATCCACCCATCTCTTGTGATATTTTTATATGTGCGTGCACTGTTTATGGCTGTGCTCCAATTCACAGTTTTAGTTAACTAAATGGTCGCGTAACCAGCTTTAGTACTCGAAAATGATGACTTATGGTAGAACTCTGTAGACGTTTCAAATGACTGGATGCTAAAAATTTCTTTATCTGCAGGATGGAAAGAACTTGTACGACAAAGTTTGACGATCAATCACAAAATCAGCAACAGTGTAACAAAATTTTGTATGCAAATATCAATAAGAATTGATTATAGGTATATAAAAATAAATTATGCACATGCTTCCTAGCCCTAGTTTTTTACTAAAACAACTGCCAATATAAACAAGGGCACGAGCCAATGAATGATAGCCAGTAGCACGTCCACCTACATCACTTTTTCTGCCACTGTTCTAAACCTTTTCCAAATGTTTTAATGCATACGTGCGTAACTGTGAAAAGTGTCTGTGGAATAATTAATAGTAATAAAAGTGACCAAATCCCGTTAAGACTACAGCATTTGTTAACTTTCTGTAGATTTTGCGCCTGAAAAAATACATGTTATTTGCGCTGGCGCTGGCAGGTAAAGTGAACAGCCAAAGTATTTGATCAGCTTACGACGTGATGTTCAGGTTTCACAAGATGGCCGTTATAATATTGGGGCACTGGCATTTAGTTAGAACAGCTGCACTGGATCAATAAGAGTGCGAGCAGAAGATTGGTTGAACAAATGTTTCACAAGATGGCGGTTATAATATAGGGACACTGGCATTTAGTTAGAACGTCGTGACTGGATCAATACAAGCGCGAGCAGCAAGCTTATGGCAGGGTTGCCAGACGCAGCGGCTATTCCACCGTTGCCACATCATCTGTTTCGAGACAATGCAACTGAACGCGCGCTAATTGAATGTGTTATCATGGTACAGTAATTACGGCAATTATTACACGTCTACATGTTTTCTGTAATATGTAATTTTTATAAGGTAAATCACTTGTATTTACGAATGTGGCCATGATGATAACACTCGTAAATACCATTCACATTTACTATAAATAACATATACAAACTGACTGTGCATTACAAAATTCTCACAACAATGAAGGTCTTGTTAAGGCCCATACTCGTTCTTGCGAGGCTCCACTGTATAAGTACAGTACAGTGCGGTAAAATAAAATTTATTACATGAAATAAATCAAACATGTATATTCACTATGTAATCAAATAATTGTGGAAGTTAAGTGAACTCAGGCGAAGGCAATCTATTTACTTGACACATTTGTGACCTTTTTATAAATCAGAAATATTTCAATAACAAATTTATTTAAACTAAAATTATCCCAAGTGATCCTAACCTTAATGAGGGTTTGTCCAGAGGGGACCTCGTAGTGTAATCAAACAAGGTTGTTTTCCCAACTGGCAAAGGTGTGGCCGGGCTAAGGCTTTACAGCAGTGTCTTTAAGAGATGACCCCGTCGTGACACTGGCTTACCTGGGAACACAGGGGGAAGGAGGGTTAGGACGACATGCTGAAGTCGCTGGTGGTGATGACGACCCAAGATATTGGAGGTGCTGTGGAAGTGGACGCCTTCTGGTGGCGGCGTCCTCGAGAGGCTTCGTCGTCGTCGACCACCACTAGCTGGCTATCGGTGTGGCTGAGGGCATCCAGCCCTTATCAGGACACCCCGGCTTTCACAGCCAAGGGGCGTTGCAAGACAGTTGCTGCCGTGGGTGAGGTATTCTACCCTTAATTTCGTCCTCGGCCTTCGTAGCCTAGAGGATGATGAGCAACTTCTGAGGCTTGGTCAGGAATGCCATTTATACTAATTCCTAATCACCATAGGTGCTCATAGGGGTGCGGGGGAGTTTAACTGGACCTCTTACGAGTGGAGCTTGTGACGTCACATGCATGAACCATGGATCCTTATCTTGCCTGCCGCCTAGCACATGGTGTTGAAATCTCCAGCCCAGAGGCGCTCGGGGAGGCAGTGACTCTGTTGATTGGCCCGCTTCCTACAGCAGCGCAAGTTTGACTTGTGCACGGTCTCTAGTGGGCACTGCAAAGTTGAGTTGAGTTTCTTTTGGGCAGGGACGATGACGTGTCGGCTTCTTGGAGATTCAGGTTGACTGTAAAAGGTGGGAGCATAGGGTTAACTGTGTGTTGAGGCTCTGTCAATATTTGGAAATTCCACGTGTCCTGCTTTCTATTACAGTGCATTTATAGAGTTGACTTGCCCATAGAACTTTGCCATTATTCAGATGGGACGAAGTCGGTCATTTGTAGTGCACTTTTCCTAAGCGCAAAATGTGTCATGTGTCAACATAGGTACTGCTTGTCTAGTTCGTATATGCATCTTGTATTTCCTTTGCATTAACATTTTTTACTGTAATGGATCATTTTTTAAAACTTCTTTGTGTTTCCAGAAAAAATGGTTTGTGAATATAGCAAAATAAAAATTTGGAACCTTTTAAATAATTATTGCTTTAAAAAATGGTATCTCTTATTGCTCAAAACCGCACAGCGTTAGTTAAATCCAGTACTATGTAATGCACGTAATTTGTGTTGGAAAAAAATAAAACTAATAACATGGAAATCTAACAAGTATAACACTGAAATGTTCTTGAAAATAAAACCACAAAATCTTGCCTCTAACTATGAGAGTGAAAATCATCCCTTTGTAATTACAGTATAATGGGGTATGTTATTTCTTGTAGAGGCATGTTGAGTAATGTTACTCGTAGTGATGCACTGATAGTGCTGCTGATTAATAGTAAATTGTAATTACTGAATGAAAACTGATTAATTGCAAGCAGCTATTATCCCATTAAGTTAAAACAAATTACTTGGTTATGTAAACCAACCAACCTGAAGTAAAATATTCTTATATGGTGTATGTTTGGTAAACTGTGTCAATTTCAACCAGAGTGTAGATAAATCAGCAAAAACAACAAAAAACCATTTCAGTTTATTAAGAAAAATGTACATGTACGGAAGTTCAAAAACTCGAGCCGAGCCGGGGCCACAGTGACTGAGCAGTTAGCCTGCTTGTCTCTCAACAAGGTGAACCAGGTTGTATATTTGGCCGGGTCACCGGATTTTTGTAAGTAGGAATCATGCCGGACGATATCATTGTCAGCTGGTTTTCTCGGGGAACCATTATTTATGGAAATTTCACCATATTTCTCATTGGTACCATTCGCCAAAGATTGTGTGCATCATTCGTTTTTGAACATTATGTGAATGCAAAAAAACACGGATAATCAATAACTGGTGCTATCAATAGTATTGTTTACATTTTACAATAGTTTTTTTTCCTTCTTCCTATGTCTTTACTGCATTCACAGGTTGGCGACAATGAGAAACCATCCTGGATTTCTCTTCTTATGCACTCTTAGGTTGGTATCAGTGCGAATGAATTGCATAATCTCTGACACTGTATTCAACAATCTATGGCCTTGTTAATGTAAACGGAATTTGGAATGAGGGTAGAGCTGTGGCAATATTTTAACGGACATGATTATTATTGGGATTTGTTATTATGGCCCCTCGAAATGACCCTTTCCCCGGGAACTGTGAAGGGTCGTAAAATCGAGAGTTTACTGTACCTTCTGTTCTTCGCTGCTGTACGGTTTACATCTTTGTTCTCTGCTGCTAGGCAATTGTTCCCTTGGTCTATTTGTTTTTTAACAGTCCGTGTTTTTGTCCTGATATTTACTCACATTTTTTTTGTCAGTTTTCACTGTGATCATCTTTCCGGTTATAAATATTCTTGTGGTGGGTACATTTCGTAGGTTGTAAATAATAAATTTAGATGTTAATCAGCAAGCTATGATGTGAGAACTGACCCTTGTGTGCTCAGTGGGATGACATCTTACTGTAGTAACAATATTATGCACATTATTTCTGACTGGTTGACTGTGCTTTGTTGCCAGTATGAATTATGTTTGTAATCATTTTTGTTAGATGAGTGTGCTTTGTGCTACTGAATCCTCACAGTAACTGTTGTATTGACTGTGGTGGACGGAAATTGAAATAATTTTAAAGAGACTGCAAACAGTCCATTGTGCATGCCACCTGGTTAGTATTTGGTGATGAATACTCTAAATCACATCATGTTTTTTGTCTCAGTTTACAACATTGCAAGTGACATTCTGCTGTAGATTGTAGAGTATGCATGTATTCAATAGGTGCCTGTAAAGTCTGTCACAGGCAGGTTTGAGGTAGTGTTGTGAAAAAACCAGGGCGTGGTATTCTAACAGGCAGGCTATAACTATTTAGTTCTCAGAATCATGGTTAGTGGAGGTTGTAAAACCAGTAATGAGCGAGCCTGAATGTCTCATTTTATTGTGGCTAGGAACAATCTTTATGAATGCTTTGCTTTTGTAACGAGAGAAATTAGTGTATTTATTACTGTTATTATTTAAGATAGAGGAAAAAAAAATTAAGTCTTGGATATACTTGGAGAGTTCATTTTGTTGCTAGTTACTGTGTTGCAGTGTAAATTTTTTTGTGCAAGGAATGTTTATGATAATTACTGAAATATCCTTTAAGAAAAGTATGTACATAAGTATGTACGTTGATCCCAACTTTTCACACACGTCCTTTCCAGAAGCCATTTTCCAACAACTTTGTTCTAGGGATGTGCAGGATCTCAAAATTTTGGGGAAAAAGTCTGTAAAATGGCTTTCCCAAAATGTTGGACAAGAATTAGCTGGCTCCCGAAATTTTCGGGAATATGTTGTTTAATGTAAATTCCTAACAATTTGAGGCACGATTTTGTGATTAATTACAATAAAATGAAATAACACCAAAATACAAGTTAAAATGTGAAATAACACCAAAATACAAGTTAAAATGTGAAATAACACGAAATACAGACAAGTGCAATATCTCGTGAAATTATATTTCTCCACAAGAAATGAATACTTCTCCCATGTAATATATACAAACTTACTTTGACTCAGCGATATCAAGAAATACTCGAAATGAAAAAGTTCTCGGTTTTGTCTCAAGAAAATTATTAAATCTTGGAAATTATATTTGTACATGCAACACACACACACACACACACACACACACGTAAATACGTTAAGTATTTTTTCTTGCGTAGTAAAATGTAAACAAACACATTCCGAAGAGTATACAAGCGGTAAAACATGCATTTTGAAATAAGCTACAGTAGTTTGCCAACAAACTGCCCCCCAAATGTTAGTAAAAATGGTGCGAAGTGAATGCTAACAATTAGAATGTATGCAGTAATCTATGGCTGCAGCGCCGGATGTTTGTTTACATTGAGAGTGGCGTGTGAAACGAAAGTGTGATATTTAAATTGATACGTTAAACGAACTTTTCAAAAAATATCTTTTCTCATAAATTGTGGAACTGATGTAAAAGATGGTAAAATATGTTATCATTTTGACATTGTATGTAAAAAAAGAAAGGGCCAAGGTAACTGTAAAGTGTGCAAGGAATTAATACAGAAAGACCTGAACTGGTCTGAGAAGACTTTTTTTTCAAGAATGTAAATGATATTGATATTATGGGGATACTGCTTGTTCTAGTTTATGTGTATATCTCATAATTCCTGTGCATTAAAATTTTTTAGTGTAAATAATCATTTTTTTAAACACTTACTTTGAGTTTCCAGAAAAATTGTTTGTGAATTTACTAAAATTATACTATATTTAAAATACAGACACGTAGACAAGAAGTGTTTTATGTTGTAAATATGTGTTTGTGAGAAGGTTTATCAAGATAATTAAAACCACACAATGCAATTTAAATGTAGAACTATATAATGCACGTAATTTGTGTTGAATAAAAAAAACACAGAAATGTTCTTAAAAAACCACAAAGTCTTGCCTCTATATGATGTTTCCTATGAGCAGAAAAAACTTATTCTGTTTCTGTTCAACCTTAAACAAATTCTTTTGTGTATTCTCAGATACTTTAATTAGTGTTTTCCATTTCATTAATATCTTATAAACTCATAATTTACCTGATTGTACATCTACTTATTTTCTTAAAAATCTTCATTGTAAATCATTTACGCATTTATGTAAACACCATTACATACTCTGTTTTCCTTTTTTTTGGTTGATATATTTTTATTAACTTTATGTAACTTTTTTTTGTTCACATGCATGCTATGTAGAATTGCTTACAATTTTGGTAAATTCTCAAAAAAAAATTTCCTGAAAACTCTAAGGTATAAAAAAAATTGCCATTTACACCAAAAAATTATGAGATACGTACATACATAAACTAGAGCAAGCAGTATCCACTTAATATCATCTACATTCTTTAAAAAAAAAATCTTCTTGTGTTTGTATTATGATTTCTTGCACACTTTACACTTACCTTTACCCTTTCTAACTATTATTTCTTCATTAAAAAAGGGAAGAAATATAAATAAAGGGCTAGTTCTAAAGTAGATAGTACCAATGATTGTATACTACTACATATATCAAACTTAATTAGCTATTATTTCATTTTTAGTGAATTGCCAAGCCAATATATTTATCATTTTAACACGTGTAATTTTTCCCAATTTCCGTGCCTTTTCCCAATTTATTGAACACAAAATATCCATTCCTGGACTCCCCTACTTTGTTTCTATACAGCTGTTTCATTAATTTATATTCTTGTAATGTTTCTATATCTATGTTTATGTATATATAAACATGTTTTTGATTAAGAAATTTTGAGATTGCACAACCAATTATAGTATAGGTACTGAACCTTAATTTTTTTTAGACAACTTTCAAGAAAATAGAAATGTCTTTTAAAATAGCCTACAATAGCAAAGCAATGCTGTATGCTAACCAAGTTTGTGTTATTATAGTTCTGTTCAATTTTACATGTTTAAAATTGGTCTCAAATTTTAACAAACATGTTTTAGTTTGTGGTAAGGATATTCCTCATAGTGCAGGTTGATGGATGGTAAATCTAGGATAGAATAAATATATTTATTACAATTGTGGGTTATTGAAATGTACATAATTTATTATTTTCACCATTGTTGTATTCAGCGTGTGTGTATGTGTGTGCACGTGCGTGTGTCTTTTTTTTTTTTTTTCAGTATTTATATGAGAGAATTTTTATATTGCAATGTGTTTCAAAACAATGTGTACAATGAGTTTTCTCTTGATTGCTAATAAGTGAATTAAAAAATATATATATATATATATATATATATATATATATATATATATGTCAACCCTTTGTTTTTGTTGCATTGGAATTCTCAACACATTCGCTAATGAACACATGCAAGCAAAAACGTAGGTATTACAAAAAACCAAACAAATTTGATTCAATTTATGTACATGCTATTAAGACATGGACTGAATTCCAGTGGTGTGTTCTCATAAAATATATGAATAGGCAGATATTTTATGCCATGAAGCGAGAGATACATAACTTGCAGTAGTGGACATTACAAAATGTATTTTGTAGAACATGTCATTTATTGTTACAAAATTTGTTACGTCTTCATTATGTTGATTTCCATGCCTGTCAAAAAAATTCCAATTAAAAACTATGTACAGCTGTGTTGTACCCTCTAGGCAGGTAGGTATAGGTTGTTCATGGTAAAATGAGCACTGATGTAAGCCCTGCGTAAGATCTACTTATTTACATGTTGTGTGTTCTTCCACCTTATGTAAAATTAACATTGACATGGGCCTCACCACTTTATTCATGCGTCGGTCAAGTGAAGCTGTGAAATTGTTAGAAAAGTAAATATTGTACAAATCTGTTCATTTTTACACTTCGATGCATTAAAAAAAAAGAAACTGAGAGAATTAATTTAAGTTATCACAAATGGTTACCTAACTCTTTTTGTTTGACGTTAATATATGGAACTACTTTCCCCTCCTTCAATACCAACTTTACTGTGCGTATCTCCCTCATTATGCCCAATAAAACATATACAGATAGGGGCAGTGAATTTTTTTTAAGGTGATTTCAAAATTGCTCTCTTTATTGTGAACAGCCTTGAACTAAATTGTTTTTATCAGTACTAGGAAATATAGGCCAGCCGTGATAACGCTCTTTCGAGAATAACATTTGAAATATGCAGGATGGTTATTAGAGGCAAGATTTTGTGGTTTTATTTTTAAGAATATTTCGGTGTTATTTTTCTTAGATTTCTGTGTTATTGGTTATATTTTTTTCAACACAAATTATATGCATAATATACAGTAAAATCCCTCCATTACGACCCCATTTATTACGAACCAATCCCGAGGAACCGTAAAAAGTTTGGGTCGAAAATTTGAGGCACATCTAAAAATGGATACACTAACCCCTCGCCAACCTCGGTATCTGGAACCGCAATTTCATTTATGCGCGGATTCGTTTTGTAGATATTTTCTCCAACAGTGGTACTAGTTTCTATTATCCATGGTTTTCAGTCTATGGAAAACTAGCCTTTACTGATGTTGTCGCACATTTCTCAAGCTATAGGCTGTTCACAGTAAAGTGAGCACATTTGATGTCCTGGTTACTTTTTCCTTTCAGCCATCTTCTATCCTTTAAACATCTTTTTAAATAAATATTGCCATGTAAGTAATAAACACAGTATGTATATTCCATCGCACTCTGAAGTTAACCTCTAAGGCTAAAGTAAAGCATACTTACTATTATTCCAAATGTGAGGGCTTTCAAAAGTGCTCACTTTACAGTGAATGGCCTTTGCCATCATAGACTTTGACATTGGTTGTCCCAAGCAGTGTGAAGGTGACACTGGTATATTGTCCGTGGAAGCTAAAGGTTAGGGGGGGGGGGGATAGTTGCTGACCGGGACCGGGTCGGTAAGGGTTCTGTGTCTTAGTCACATGCCGCCTCCTCTGCCTTACCCTCTCTGTCTTTTTTCGCTTCCATTATCTCTTTTGCTGTAAAAACTGTGCCACATTACACAGACTAGTTTCTTAATCAGTGTATGTATAACTTCAAATTTAATTCAATGCCCCTTTTTTTAATTATTATTTTTAAGTTCATGTGCACCCACGGCTACGTAATATGCTAATTTTTTATGGTGGGCAGTTGTATTTTTCTTGTGAGGTCAATTTTATGTGTAAAGTGAATAAAGATAAGTGTGTGCAAATAAAATGTATTCTTATGTTACCGGTACCATATTAAGGCGAGTGAGGCCGTGTGCGTGTATAGGAAACGTCAAAAGTTTTTGATGAAAAATTTGGGATAAAGTAGACAGTATTAAATATTTATATTCCCGTAAACATTGCCAGGCCTTTTCGTGCCAGTGCAAAGGCCAACATGCCGTCTACATTTCGTATAAATTCAACACATTGCAGGAATTGCATCTATTAGCATGTGTTCCCAATGCCGGTCCACTGTTAGGAAGTGAACCTGTCCTTTAATGATACCAGTGGCGGCTGGCGGGCGAGCCCGCCATTTTGTAGCGACCGACAGACAGCTGCCCTGTCTGAGGATCTAGGGCCAAGTTTTAGTAGTAAACCGCCGCACCCGGCAGAGGATCTAGGTGCTCGCCCATCTACGTACACAGTCAGACCAAAGCGAGAGCACGGTGCGCACACACACATTGTGCAACTCCATCCAAACTTTTTGATTGCTAAGTGCCTCATAGCAATGTATGACCCACGAGACCTGCATAATAGATCTTTAATAACTTTATAATTTAATAATACATAGTCTAATCTTTTTACACACTTTCAATGGCCTTCTTTTTTACAAGGGGTGGTCCAATTTGTCTTTCTTGGGTATCAAGTTAATCAGGAGACGTCCAGCTATTAAAATATACGTATTTATATTAAATTTAATAAGTGGATTTTTATGCGCTAGAGAAGATTGAACATACTTCATGCCAAAAATGGTAAGTTTGGTGGCATTGGGTTAGGGGTGGGTCGAAATGGGCCCAAAATTGCCCAAATTTTTTATGCCCCCCCCCCCCCCTTTTATTATGACCCTATTCTCGAGAACCGCAAGGGGTCGTAATAGAGAGGTTATACTGTACTTTTGGATTTAAGTTAGGGCTGGGCCGAAACCTAATTTTACAGATACAATTGCTGATGGTTACACAGATATACAAGTACCAATAGTTTATTCAAGTAGTCTTTATTTTCAGACTTATACACAAGAAACCATGTCTGCTCTTATTTAGCTCATTAAAAAAAAAAGAAGAAATTAAATAATGGCTTTTTTTTCTAATTGTGCAAAAATTACATCAAGTATACCCAGATTTTTGCAGATTATGCCGGTACCCACATTAGAAGTAACTGTATTCAAATATTCTTTTATAACACTTTCATGATTTATTATTAAAATATATTTTATGCAGCCAAGAACACTTAAAACAATGAACTGAAAGACTTATACCAGCACTAAAAGTATTTTGGAAAGCTGATGGACATGTGTGTTAGTCAGTGTCACACTATGTACTAATTAATGCTTTAAGTAAACGTACAAAATAATGGGTGAATTAATTTCACATAGATTCTCCAAAATTGGAGAATAAAAGCGGCACTCAAAGAACACTTTAGTAATATAATTTTTATCTTAGGTCAGAGCAACTTAAACAATATATGTTTTAAAATTAACACATAGAAAATATTAAATCTACTTGGTTATGTACCACATTTCTCAACCTAATTCAACTTTGTTTATATTCAGAAATGTAAAAATTATTAATATGTATAGTTTTAAAATTCAGCACACCCTTATTAAATGGAGGGAGTAAAATTTAAGCACTGTCAGTTGCCAAGTAATTAATGTCGGATTTAATATTGCTTCTAAAAGATGTTAAATACTTAAGTGACAATTTAGAACAGCTGTGCGACCCCTCCAAAACTGGTAATTTGGCGACCTGCAATACCGGTTGTAGATGAATTTCTATTTATTGCCCGTCACAGCAGGTGGTCACAGTGGGTTGGGAATTGCGTTTATTTCTCTCTCTCTCTCGTCCATACTCTTTCCTCTTCCCGTAGATGATTATCTTTCCCACCTGTCAGTTTAGTTCTTGGAATATGAACGGCACAACTACTGCCTCAAAACAGCAGCAGTTGAACCCTGTTTTACTCCAACACTGCCACCCTATCAACCTCAGAAAAAAAAAAAAAAAAAAAAAAAGATATCGCACATTTGTCCATATTTTGCGTTATGTCGAGATTTAACTAGTATTTCAGTGTTATTTCGTTTTATCACAATTTACCACATAATTGTGCCCCTAATGATTATCAGTCGGACTGGAAAACCTCTAGAGGCAATTCTTTATGAAAAAGTGAAAGGAAAACATATGGGACACTTTATACTTTGACATGTGCTGTTGCCTGGGCTGTCCCTCTTGGGTTCTAGCGGGCAAGTGGTTAGAGCGCTGACCACCCTGTCTGGCCCTGAGGGGGGAAGGGAATCAAACCCCAGTGTGAAGTGGAGTGTAATACTATCCCTTCCAGGGAGTTTCACTCTTCTCACGATCAAGGTTGTCAAAATGTGGGTTGCCAACTGTCCCAGGGATGTGAAATGACTGAGTCCGCGATAAATCGGGGGGGGGGGGGGGGGTGACGATCTGGCTACAGTAACTGGATTCATCTGTCGCGGCCTCGTTGGCAACAGTAAGCTTGGAAATTTTTTTTATTAATCAAACAAAATTAATTAAAGCAAAGTGGGTAAGGTAACTTTATTGTTAGCGTGTTACTCTACAAGGGCTCTCTCTGTCCATGTGGGAATGTTAATTGCTATCATAATTGCGCAACGATTTGCTACCATGGGAGTCAATGGAAGTTGACTGTGGTAAAGGGGTAGTGGGTACAGGTGTTGGATTACCGTCAGAAGAGGAGAGCTGCCCCTTGTGGTCAGCTGGTGTGGACGAGCCTTGTCTAAGCTGAGGGTTGAAGTGCTTGCGGCCTTCTTCAGGGTTGAAGTGCTTGCGGCCTTCTTCAAGCTGCTGGCTGGAGAGAGCACTGCTTATCCCAAGCAGCAGGTAGGAGGTTGAGCCCTGCTGCGGGTTGAGGAGAGGAGTGTCTTCACAGACTAGGTTGAGCTTGCGAACCTCTATTTCTATGAAAAAAATCCATCAGCAATTCTTTGCGATGTGGGTGGTAGAGTAGCATTCCAACACAGGGGCATGTTTATCGGGTTCAGGAGCACTGCTCATTTTCTTATCCTGGGTGGAGGCAATAACATTTTTACTCGCCTCGGGCTGAGACTGGCGGGCCGTGACGTCACCAGGCCACGGGGCTGCTGCTTACTCTGGGGTTGGAACTACTTCAGCGGAATTTAAAAAAATCTCAATTTATCCATCGGGGTGGTTCTTGCATGCAGGGTTCCGGGCGGATGTAGAATTCCATAGCTAAACACTTTAGTTACAGTTACTTAGTCGGCTGTCCAATGCATGGAGTCTCCTTGCTCGACTAGTAAAAATTATTTTTGCCACTGTTTGACTCCCTGAGTGTAGGGAGCTCTTGGATGGGGTGGAGATGCCCATAGAGCACAGCATGTTGGTATGCGTCAATCGGTCACCCCCTGAAGCAACAAAGACCCACCTGGAAATTTCCACTAGTCCTTCAGGTGGCGGAGGCGGCTGTCTCAATCGTACTACAGTTCGTTGCCCGTCTAGACGAGTGCCTCTTCTGCGCATGTGCTACTTGGACGGGTTGAGCGCACCTCTTCCCCTCTTTGCTCTCTCCCTCTCCATTGCGTAGAGGAAGGGTGTCTGCATGGTGCCTTCTGCTTCGTGACGCAGCTCGAGTCTTCCCGTCGTGTCTTTTACCAAGGGTGGAAGCATTTTGTGGAAAGGGAAAAATGCAGGAACAAGTTGCTTGGAATCGAACCTATGCCTTCCTAGTTTGTGGGCAGATACCATAAATGCAAAAATTTAAAAGTTCTTTAAACATTTGATGTGTACAAAATGGCTTGCATAAAGAAAATTGTAAATCTTTACTCAGATATTAATGGGTGTCTCTATGGTACTTAAACGACTGTCAATAACACTTAAAATGAATTTGTTCATACTAATTACAGTATGCCACATTTGTAAAATGTTTACGGCCTGCTAAAAAGCAGTGACACTCAAGGCTAAATTACTTTGCACAGTTTTAACTTTTTTGGCGATAACGAGAAGCTATATTTATACATCAAGGGCATAACATAAAATTTCCCACTTTACTAAACAGCAACAGAAAATGAATCGAGCACGTAGCACATTTTGTTTATAGTAATGAGACTTGTTAATACAGGGACATCTTTCGTTTTTAAAACGTAGGCACTTTATATACATTTAATTAATATGTAATTGAGTTAATGGTCGTTTTTATACCATAGATGACTAAATGCGGACTTATTCGGTAAAATGTCATGATGCTTATTAGAGTTTTAACATTGAAACACGGGGATGGAAAAATACTCCTTCACCTGATCCTGTCATTACCATAGATGACTAAATGCGGACTTATTCGGTAAAATGTCATGATGCTTATTAGTGTTTTAACATTGAAACACGGGGATGGAAAAATACTCCTTCACCTGATCCTGTCATTTTATTCGGAAGATATTTGTAGATTAAATAAAATTAGTAATGTGGGCATCATTCCCTTCTCTGACTATACAACACCGACAATGAAGAAGAGAAGTATCTTTACAAGCGACATGGGAGGCATGCGATGATTGCAGGGAACCCAGAAACAGTCTAGCAGTCGCGAGGCGTTGCCGACTCGTAGTTTTGTAGTTTCCTACTGTGCCGAGTGGATAGGCAATTAAAGCTATGCTGTAAACTTCTACAGTTAAGTAAAGCTAAGGGTATGTTACATTGTTAGTGTAAATGTTTAAATCAAGTGAAACATTTGGGATGATTTAAGACGCACAGCAGTAATAAATGCAAGCAATTGTTACTTACCTTTGCTGAAAGAAGAAATAGTTGCGGTTTGGTTCGAATGTTTGCAGTTTGCGATTTGCATTTTGTAATTTCTAATTGGATGCTTCCTTTGTCCCTTGTTTAGTAATGTGCTGCCTGGTATTTGTAAGCTTCGAAGCAAATAAGATGCGAAAACGAATATTCGTAATAAATTTTGCAATCAAAAAGCAGGCCGCCTGACAATTTTCTTACAGTAACAAAAATATCAATTGGAACATGGTCGAAGTGCCCTTTTGATGTGCGATGTCGCAGAGCGTAGCTGCAGAAACCGAGGTTTTGCTGGAGGCCCTAGCCTAAGGAGTGCTCGGGGTGAACTTAAGAGAAGAATACGAATGATTGATGGAGCCCTGCTGCACACAAACTTGTATAGCCAGAAGCCTAGGCTGGCACAGCGGTGTGTGGGGAAGGCGTGTGATGTCCTGCCGCGGAGGCTGGCGTGGGGGGTGGAAACAATTGTCAGCGTTCTTTGGTTCACGGATCTTCGGCGGCACTCAGCTGTGACCGAAGTGGCTGAAGCTAGTTGGCACTCAACTTGGAGCAGGGGGAGGCAACGTGCTCGCTGGTTACGTAACGTTATAGCTGTGTGCCCTGCTGATTAAATAGTGGCCGAGAATGTATGTGCAAATTATTGCCTGCAATCCTAATGTGGTAGGCTGAGATAGACAACTCTTACGTAAGTTGGAGTAAGGGTATGCTTCACTTAAAGAGCGATGAGTTGTAATCATAGTATAAGGGGCACGAGTCTCAAATCATTTTCTCCCAAGCATTTTTCATGTCTTCATAGCCAATATCATTATCTCGTTATTTCTTCGCTCCCTGCAGTTAACATTTTATTTCAAATAACAACCGATCACTTTTTTTTAAAACAATTTTAATACCACACAAACTTTCTTTTAAAATAACTTGTGCCGCTTATGCAACTAATCTAATATGGTTATGACTCGATGCCTAGAGTACCTCTTCCACCATTACAGACATGAGCAACACGCTGCCTATCCTACAGGCAGCAGGAACTGTGACAATTCCTTCTCACCTGGAGAATACGCAACCCGGCAGGCATGCCCCCTCCTCCACATGCTCAGAGCCTACAAGCTGCTCAGACAAGCACCTCTGATGAGGCATGAAGCAGAATCGCTGAACCAGAGTATTCCCATGCCAAGCAGGGCAGGAGGACGTCATGGTTCCCCTGCACCCTGTGCCAGCAGTCTACAAGCTTCCACTATATAAGTCCGGATGCTGCCGGGCACGAGCAGTCATTCTTGTTCCATCTCTTGCGTTATCCCACAGCATTGCAGCCAGCGCTGGAATCGCCTGAGATCTTTGAAGCATTGAGTACGCCACCTGTGGCTACTTCACCGTCGATGACCAGTCAACCTGGCAACTAGCAAACATGCTTACCAACACGTTAAAATCACTTTGTCTCAAGACATATTTTGTAGACAGTGAGAAAATATATAATACTACTAAACTAAGTTCTCTTTTTCCCATTCTCCATTAGAACCAGGTCGTCTACACTTGGTCAGCGTAGTAACCTTCAGCACTAAATTGCCTGGTAGGAAGTAGCACGCATTGCGTGTTTTGAGACTTCGATAAACATACTGTTGTTTCCTACTGCTCAGCTTTTCTTTATTAGAGTAGCTGTCTGTTTACCCGCTAGACACAGGTTGCTATGTACACCTTTGACGAGGACCAAGGAATTTATAACTACTGAATTAATTTCAGCCACGGGCGCCCTTCAGGGGTACATCATATTCTCACCCATTGGACATCCATCTGTTGCTTTCCCAACTACCATAGCATTGCTTCCAGTGCCGGTGGGGAGGAATAGAGGAGCCACGACCACTAGCAACATCTTCACCCAGAGAGGGGCGACAGTCTCGAGTTATTGCGTTATCCCACAACACTGCTTCCAGTGCTGGGATACACCGTAGCTAGAGATCTGGCGTCCATTCCTGTGTGGACGCACATCCTGTGGTGGCATTGATGACCCAAATAGCTCCACGTCTCTAATCAGCCCGCGTAGCATAGGGGATCAATTGAGACTTTGCAGAGCCTGGTTCGCAAGTCAAAACCGAACTTACACTATAACTTGTGTTCAGTATTCAAGTCAATGTATACCCAGCAACCTGCGAGTGGAGACTTAATGTCTTTCAGCCAAAGGCACGGCTGTAGGCGTAGGAAGTGACACGCAGCACTTCTTCCCATTGCACAGTTGAGTGCACTTCCTCAGCCTACACCGGAAAGGCAGGCCGAACGGAACCGCACCGGCCAACTCAGACACAAGTCAGTATCGACTGCTCCGGTTGTGGTATTATTAGTTTCTCCGTGCGTACGCATTGACCCGTTGTGCCATCCTGTGGTAAGAGGATTGGTAACCAGTACGGCAGTGAGGTTAGGTTGGGATGACATCAACTTTTGGACCAACAAATCTCGCCTGAGGAACCGCAACCACAGTGTGGGCCAGGCTCATTACGACTGGACAAAGTACACCACCAACACGGCACCCGAGAAGTAGGAGTGAGTACTAGTCAACACTCCTCGCCTCTCATCACCCCGCTTTTGGTCTAGCAGACAGAATAGACTGTCATGACTATTAACCTATCTGGTCACGCGTTAATGTATTATGCAGCTTTTCAAGAACAGTAAATACCTGTGTTTCCACAACAACGCGTGAAATAAAATGTGGACTACTTCACTTCAGTAAATTTCAACCCTTAATTCCCAAATATGAGTAGGCTGTAATGGTACTGTACTGTTTTATTGAGCGAGAAAGAAATTGAAAAACTGCCTGCTGGCGAGGTTTGTCACCCTCTTTCTCTGTCACTTTCACACACTGGAAATTTCACTTCGCTTGTAAGCTTGTAGCATATTTCATTCTTATTACAGCGAAATAATTATTTTGAATTTGTAATTTACAACTGAAAAGAAATTTTAATGTTTGAATACATATTTTAATATATTTAGATATGATGACGGGGCAGTTATCTAGTGAAGTTGGCAGATGTGGCAAGCCATGACATGGCGTGTTGCTTTTTGTCAAACAAAACGTAAATTATTCTTACTCCGAAAAATACTTCAAATTAATACATCACGTTTGTAGACATTTTGTTTTGTAAACCTACTTAGGTAAGTTACGATGTTGTGATAAATATGTTTTTCCATGGCGGTAATAAATATACTGTGACATGTGTTTCCTTAATCATTGCGTCTGTGGAATGGCATGCCTTTGTGCATCATAGTCGATACGCTGACCCTGTATGTGCGTGATTTAAAATATTTGATTAGCACTATTTATACGTTTTAAATGTGAACTGTTTTTATGACAAATATTAAGCCCAGCCTGATAAACCTAATAAACAGTTAGTAGCAATACACGGAAATATGAGCGGAATAAAAGTTATTGTAGACTTATTTGTGTGCATGTTCACCGCTATCTTTTAAAGTTTGTATGACAAAAATGAGCAACGGGAGTTGCATGCTTGAATTTAATGTCCCTTTTTCACTGGTTGTTCCTTCAATTTAATATTTATTCCAACTGAGGCCATCCTTTTAGAGAAATGTCTCAACACATATCAATAATAAAAGCAGACCTGCCAGCTTGTGATGTTTGAAATCAAGATTAAAGCATGCTTAAAATAGTGCATAATCGGGTCGCAGTATTTTATATAAATTTTTTTCTTGCTCATCAGCTCCTACCGGTATTGTTATGAAAACGTGAAATTATTGCTTTACATTTTGATAGTAAATCAACATAATTATTTCTAGATGCAACAAGACATACTCCTGAGCTTCATGTCTCAACTGAGAACACAATATCACATGTAGCCTGACACATATTACTATTTTTTTTCCCCCCAGTTCAGCTAGGCCTGCTTACCAAATATTCCAACACTTTCCGCACATTGTGTGAGTTACAAAATCTAGCATATGATCACAATAATTCTGGCAATCGTTCAAAAAAACACATATAAATAAAAATGCACTTTTAACATGATTTGTAATGCCACTTTTCCCACTTATTACAAAAATGCATACTTTTCACCTTTCTCCGATTTCACAGTGGATGGAAACTGCTCAGAATATGCATAACTGAATGCTTGGACGTATTGTTTTATGTTTTTCACACATCTTGCAGCTATTATGTATATGCACCAGACTATTAAGATAAACTAAAGCAGATATATTTCAGGCAAATCGCTATAAAAATGTTTCTTCACACTTCAAATACTCCTAAAAGACCCTCGTTTATCCACAACTCACAAACTCCGCGCAATGTTATTCAACATGTTTGTGCGCACACTGTTGTTTTGTTACTACTGGTGCATGAATATAATAGTACAACTTCGTGCGAGTGTTTGCCTATATTTTTAATTTATTGAATTACCACTACTAATGGCTACATATGACACCTAAAATACAGGAAACGGTAATTTCACATAAAAATTATATTATTATTTTTGCTAGACAAGCAATCCAGTGAAACATTAAGACAAACACTGAAGAAACGTGGTGCCTTAGCCATACCTAACCTAGAAATAAGCTGTGAAATTAACTTGCCAAAATCGTTTTTAATTTTGTTTTGTATCGCCTGAAAGAAAGCTCACTCCCATACTTTACCGCAGCAAAATTTAAAAATCAGTATATCAACACCCATCAACTTTATAATACATTGTCTTCTCGCCAATCGGACGTCATCGCATGTAATGCTCAACTCCCAGATCACAAAATAAATATGTGCAGTTGATGTACAAACACACTGGCAAAGTTTACAAAACCCTGCTACAATCAATGCAAATTATGGTACGTATTAGGTTAAAATAATGCACTGTAGGAGCAAAAAAACCACCTAAAAATTTTATTTAAAAACTACGTAAGCGTGAATATTTAACATCTGCTGCGTGCGCATGAAAAAATCTTTTGCACATGCACTTTCCCAACTTGCAGAAAAATTCCTGGCGTTTTCAAGGTTTTCCCAGTACCCGAGGAAATTCATGGCTTTTCCCCTTTCTTGATTTGCTGGTTGAGTGGCTACACCTTGAATTATCATGAAAATACAAGTGACACTTTCACAGAGACCAACAGGCAAAAGCCCGGCCGCCGCCATTGCATGAATTTGGAATCCGGTCGAGACAAAAATCGTAAGGTGCTAAGGTTTCCATAAAAATCCAGGGAAAATTGTAAGGGTTGGCAGGTCTGCAAAAGGATAATTACAATTAGTACAGCCCTTTCCCTCGCAGTTGTAACAGTGTTAAACAAAGTCGTGAAAAACAAATATGTTAATGTAAAATAACTGTAAGAACAGTCTTCAACTTGGGCATTTTTAAAATTTCATAAAGCTGACCTAAATAATGTCAAGAGGCCTGAACTGTGAATATTCATATGGAATGGTTTTTGGAATATGACAGAATTCTTTGAAAAACAGTAAACAACACATTTGACAGGTATAAAAAGTAGAAGTCACATTTCATGTTTATTTTTAGGTGTAGCAAAAGTATCTGAACATATGCACAGAAAATGGAATGTAAACGATTTTGACAGATGCTACATGGCAATGTTTGTTTACATTTGGTGGAAGGATATGAAACGGGCGTGCAAGTAGATATTTAGCAGGGCTTTGAGAAAGTTGCTTCCAATAGGGAATGGACTATATATGGTAGTCAAACTGCTGCATTTAAACTTCAGGTAATAGAGAAGCGATCCGAAAATTCATTGTTTCAGAGTTTACCGTGTACATCATGTTTTCCCAATACTGGGCTGCTGTTGCGAAGTAAACCGGACCTGTAACGACAGCAGTGCAGTGGCGTGAGTCGCCTGCCCGCGAGAGCAATCTTGTAGGAACTGACGGACAGCTGCCCTGCCCGAGGATCTAGGGCCGAGCAACAGCGGCACGCAGCCGTGCCCAGCCACACTGCAGAGGATCTAGGAGCTCACCTAGCTACATGCACATGGCAATGTATTCACTGCTAGCCCCAGCACACTAGTGATTTAATTTTGAATATGTATCTTCACATCTATTATCAATGAAAAAAAAAAAATCTCCCATGGTTGGCGAGAGATTACTTACAGTAGACTTCATTTTAATGTTTGAATGCACATGGCTTGGCGATTCCTTGCATAAATCATGCACCCTAATTTTTTTGCAATAAAAATCCTTTAAAAAAGGTGAGAATTATGCCAGTAAATACGGTATTTGGTTTGAGGCGATTGTGTGGAGCTGTGGTGGGCGAGTTATCGCTTGCAGAGCAGTGCTAAGGGCCGACTAAGGGATATAGGGAAATGCTGCGTAGGCCGGGCAACTGATTGCGGGACAATGCTGCGTAGGCCAAGCTGCTATACTTACATGGCACGGTCAGATTTTCCGCTCATGTTCATGCAATCAATTATCAACAATCAATCAATTATCAACAATTTAAAAGCAATTTTAGGGTGATTTTTTAAGTATTACTGGGAATCAAAATCAGTCTAATTTGGAAACCATGAGGATCGAACTTGAAACCGTGACATCCCTCTATTATAACGGGACTCTGCTGTATATAGTATTTTAAGATGTTATTGTCTATATTTAAACGAGTTAATGTGAATTTTTTTTTTTTTAATGTATTACTTACAATAATACCTTTCCTAAAATTTCCATTTTTATTGTGTTCATTCACAGATAATGTAGAGCTATTACTATACTCAACAATGTTTTATAAGGTTAGAAGTTAAATTTTATTGTGTACATGTCAGAAACCTCATCTACTGAAATCCAGCATGTGTGGACATTTTTAGCAGTCCTCTGAATAATGATACATAGATACCCAGAGCTCAGGGTTAGCATGACAGGAAAAAAAGGGGGGGGGGGGAGTGCGATGGAAACAGAGAGGTGGTGGAGATGGCCGAAGCTGGCAACTCATTCCCCCTCACGCAGCCCAAGGGGCAAGTGCCGCGCCATGGTGCGAACAGAATGCAGCAGCTGGTTCGAGCTAACTATGGCTTCGAGGGTGACCTGTGACATGAACGGCATAGCTTCTCTTCTTAGGAGGGGGCTATGGCGAGGCTAGACTGGGTAAATGGTGACGACCATGGTGCATCAATCTTGACTTGCTAGCTGTGGTTAGGTATAGATATGTGTTGGCTAGTGTAGCAGTAAAAGCAAAAGTAGTGGGAGTCCTTTGCATGACTAATGCCATGTAGGTAGGACGGATATTTTCATATGTAGTACATGGAGTGCGTAATTTACAAACAAATATATGACCAATAGCAGTGAAAGGGTTAAATATTTGCCTAGATGTTAGTAGCAACCATAAAATATCAGTTCCCAAGTACACAATTCTTTTGGTACCATGACAAAGGATCAGTTTTTTTTAGCATCCTCATCACGTGCAAAGCTGAAGAATATACTCAAACGTGAAAATAAAAATGATAATTTTATTGCAACTGCACAAGATCACACAGCATTTAAATATCTGGTAGCATTCATTGGTAGTTGACTAACTTAGTCTGTTATAACAACGGTTCACTTCTTGTTCTTTGGTGCATTTTCAAGGCCTCTGATATACCTCTTGGGTATTTCATACTTTCCTGTAACATAACACATAATTAAATTTTATTCTTGCATGCATGCACACAAAGTGAAAAAATTATACTACAATGCTACCTACTCTTCCTCAATTACCAGTCATGCCTACTTGTTCTAATCTTAAAATATTTCTGTGAATGAAGTTTGCATGTAGAGCATCGTATTTTATAATAGCCACATAATTTTTGTGCACATAACGGCTTCCATAAAGTACATTAACACTGCATCAAATGATGTGCAGTAAAGCCTGGTTACAATAATAATTCACAAAAGCAATAATTTTTTTCGCCATTGTGGCAGCACGGTTTCACTATACTACCACATAGTTGAATTTTATAATTTTATGTTGATGTAATTGTCAGTGGAGTACTATAAATATCTCACACTTCTACCTACAGAGCAGGCATCTTTTGTTGTTATACTATTCAAGCAATATCAATTTTTTAACTATCCTAGCAAGACACTGGCAAACATGGTGGCATGCTACTACAGGCTGTTCCTTTTAAATCAAGCACTTTTGAAAGCCCTGCTTAGGATCTTTTTTTTTTTTTTCTCATTTTGTTGTAGAGTGGAGAAATTTGGTCGGCTCTTAACATACAGATCTTGAGAGCTGATGAGAATGAAACGAGGCGAATATGTTGCAGTGAAGGGGTGGGGGAAGTGAGAGATCCGCAGACCATCGGCATCATCTAGCATGTTTCCCACATTAAATATCTGGGAGTGACACTTGGGAATCAAACCTCATTCACCTATGTGGTAGGCGAGTAGTCGTAACAACTACACCATCATTTTTTTTTTTTTTTTTTTTTTTTTTTTTTTTTTTTTTTTTTTTTTTTTTATAAACATTGCCAGGAACTGTGGTCACACATTATTTAAGTGAAATTATTAACGGAGTAAATGTGTTAAAAATGCACAATTTTGTGCCCCTTATGTGCGTAAAACAAGGAACTTCACAGTCGTTATAAATTTATGTATTACACCCTCACTCAAACCTTGTTTGTGATGACAGAATTGCAGAAACTGTGGAAGAAAAAAAACACCCATGAAAATCAATTAAACAACTGCAAGCTGCAACATTTAAAAACGTGACGGGTTGTACAAAGTACTTTCACACAGTGAAAGAAACCCTATAGAAATTCATTACAATTTATGTTCGCTAGCAGGAAGCATATGAGCAAGGTCGTTGACCCGTCAGTTGTTCCACAGTGCGGCCTTGACTGGTGCAGTTCTCTTATCCTTGTTGTAGTGGTCTGCCAAGACATGCATGTGTAGTACATGGCATTCCATACCCCTGATCTGCACCAACTGAAGTCGTAACTAGTGCATGCCATAAAGTGGCACCCTCCTCTCTCTTTCTCGCCTGTTCTATCCATCTTGGTCCCATTAGAGCCACTTATTTTACATGGAAATCCTGATTAATTTAATCGTAATATTCTTGCTTCGATCTAATGACACAGTTTCTGTTTAGCGACAGCCCTCAAAGAACATAAGGGACTTATTTCTGGTTATTTTCAAACTGTGGAGTATTAATTTTTGAAACATAATACAACAAAATAGTAGTGGCATGGCACACTAAACAGTTGAAAAGTTTTGGTGTTTGAACTTAAGCATAAAAATCCTAATTACAAACAAATCTGAACACTGTCTAAACTGGCATAGACTGTATGGTTATAAATACCACCTGTTTATTGAAATCTGTCAAGCAATGACAATTTGCTCAAACTGGACAACTGTATTTACCCGAGTATAACACCCATCATAATTCTGAATTCTAGAACTTAAAAATATAACATACAATAGAACTTCGCTATAGCATGTATGGCCCATAATGAGAGATTCACTTTAATGATAATTTTTAAATGCATCAACAACACACAGTGTATGAAAAATAAGGTTAAAATATTTGTTTACAGGTATACTTCAGCTATAGCACAATTCAATCAAGTTTCGTTCATGTTCGTAATTTTAGTTCAGTACAAGATCATAGATTATATGCTGAAGTGTGGTCATAAACAGTATTTAGTGGTTCACTTTGCTACTCTAAGTTGCCCAACTCCTTTTGTCCAGATGTGACGAGACACATCACAATAATCTATGTTGAACGATACAATCTGAAGCGGTTTGCATTTTAGGTTATTTTGTAGATTTTGGTTAGACACATGGCTTTTTGGTATTTTTGCAATGGCAAGTAGGAGTCAGCGTAAATCGCTAAATATTGCTACAAAATTTAAGATAATCAGCGAGTGCAAAGCAGTGAATGTAACCAAAAGCAAGGTTGGCAGAAGATACAATTTACAGGAATAAGGAGAAAATAAAGGTTGCTATCCTCGAGAAAAATGTGCCGGCTGGCAATAAAAAATTACACACTGCCAACCATTTTGATCTAAAGAATGTATACTGATTTTTATTTGTAACAGTGACTAGTTTATAGTTTTGCTAAGTGCCGATGATGTCTATAGGCTATTTCACAGTAAAATGAGCACTTTTGACACCATAGTCACTTTTTCCTATAATTCATTTTTTTTTTTAATTTCTCCATCACTTTTTTAAAATATGTATTGCCATGTAAGTAATAAATACAGTGTATGCATTACACTGGTCTCGAAATTTAACGTTTACGGCCACAATAAAATATATTTATTGGAATTTATTCAAAAAGTGCTCACTTTACTATGAACAGCTTATAGTTGTTACTTTTTGCCTTAGGTATCCAATTACCAGAAGGTGTTCAGAAAGCAGATTACTCTTAAAGGGAATTTAAGATGACAATTTTATTTGCAATAGTACTTAGTTAGCTATAGCGATAATTTTTTGAGCATTATCAGGTCCACTATTGACGCATGACATTTTTTTTTCTTAACAATGGTAACTACACGACTTCAGTTCCATCCTACGCTTAGTTTGGAAGTTTCTAAGTTAGTATTACCGTTTGTCCCAACTTGAGAGGCGATTGTTTTATTCACCAGCCCACCTTAAATATGCATATCGGCAACAAGTTCTTTTACCCGCTGCTAAATAGCACTAGTAGAATTTTTGTTTGCCTTTGCTTCACATCCTCTAGCTGGCTGGTGGAGTCGCATTATTAGTCATGCATTCGCTATGCTCTGCGACCAACCCTCACCCTCATAACACCGGCCAATGGCCCGAAGGGGTATAGTTTTCAATTTCGTACCAGAGCAATGCCAGTTCTCTTCGAGTCACTGTACTAGCCGCCAAGAAAGTATCAAACTGCCAGTCTAGCACTCATTGCTCAGACATTAACCAGCTTTAACTTTTCTATGCTGCAGTCTCCAGCACTCCCTGCTCAGAACTCAGTGAAACCCCTTGTTCCACGAGTAGTCTGGCCACTCGACCTCTATGTCAGTCGGGTGTTTCTCTTCGTGAAGAACACTGCTAACCTATCTCCCCACTCTACGGATTTTTCAGATCAAGGGAATGCTATCCTTAAGTCCTTAGGACTAATCCCATGCTATCCTAGCGCGGTGTTCACATCTGAGTGTTACGTCGAGACACACAGGCAACAATACAAGAGGGAAATAGCATAGTTTGTTCTATGCTATGCACCCACCATATGTCAGTTTTCTACTGGATTTTCAGTACTTTAGCTTCCCGGCATTAGTTCATGTAGATGCAGGAGTACATAATCACGTGTATTTCATGTTGAATGGAAATAAATGTGTGCCAGCCTCACGGGAAGGAAATGCAGATGATCCCAGGGAAGGTATTCCGACCAACCAAAACACTCAATTTTACCCAAAAGCACCTAGAGCGTTTATCCTTTCTATCTACAGCATAGAACAGGGGTGCCAGCACAGGTACACTGACCCTGCACCAGCTTGTCAACTTGGTGTTTGCCAATCCTTCTACTGCACATCCGTGCCAGGAAAGGCAGGCGTCCCCTGAGTTGGGAAGACTGTGGGGCAACACCCACGTGTATGACCCAGGATGGTGTGGTCTGACTTCCAGTGTGGGAGTGAAGCTGACCTTACTTGCCTCTGGTCACCTGCACTAGCTGTCCCCTACACTTGTAGCCTCCATAGGTAAACTGAACTCTATGGAGCAGGCCCAGTCATTAAGGCACCTGCAGGATCCCATGATGCCTGAGACACCAAGGGACTTGTTCACCGACCCAGTACGCACCGGCCCCGAAGAATAACTGTGGTGAGTAGAAGGTCATCTCAGCCAGTCTGATTGACCGGCCATTCCGTATTTGGTCCCAAGTGTTCTTCATCCAGCCCCTCCGCCAGTTCCTCAACCCAGGCCTGCAGCACCTTAACCAGCTTCCTCTCTACCCATTGTTGAACAAAAGCCCACTGCACTCTGTCACCCAGGTATCCCTATCAAGGCAGTGGCTGATGACAACACATTGCATCACTCCAAGTGGAAGAATGAAGTGCGCTATGCTGCCAACTGTGTGGGCATGGCAACAAAATTTCAAAACAAATGATTGCGGAACGCTTCAAAGCGACGGACATACTGTTTAAACTAGATGACTTGCTGCCAGATGTAGACAGGTCTTCACACAGCAATTGAAATGACAATTTTTAATATTGATTGGAGCATAATTTTTCCTCTGCATTTCCAGTTAAATAGATAATACAGGCCACCTCATTTAATGAAATCATGTTTTAATAAGGTGGAGGGGGGGGGGGGCTCACGTCAAAATTCAACTTAATTGTTCATAGGAACAACTCAAGTCATACCGACAAGTCTAAGGAAACTATCGAGATTGGACTTACATTAATTAATTTGCTGCCAACTAGGTGCCTGCATGCTAGGGTGCAACTATAGCACATACAGTGAAACCACTATTTTACACTATACAAGGGACTGGGGGAAAAAAAAAATGTTGCAAAATGCAGGAAAATGTAAAAGAGGGAAGTTTATATTGTAACAACAGACAGCATGACTAAAAAAAAAAGTGTGTAAAATCAGGGGTGTGTACAGGAGTCCCACTGTAGTTATGTGCAATGATTATTTATTAAAAACTGATTAAAACATTTCTCACTTTATTGTGAACAGTCTTTAATCACATGTAGTAAGAAGGCAACTGCAACAATTTTCTGTGGAACCGACAAAATTCCTATGTACATAATGCCAAAGAAATTAAGTATCAACTGACCTCACCAAGGCATATGCAGTTGGTATACAGTACGTTATGTACACATGCACACGTAATATAAATAGATAACTAAGGGTGGTCGGGTAACCAAATTTTCGGGCAAAGGATTTGCCTGGACTACCAGACAAGTATTGTGTCTGCCCGAAAATATTGGGCAAACGTTCCTTCATACACACACCTGTTTCGCGGTACATGAGATCACAATATAAACACAATATCTTGTGAAAAAATGACATACCTCGGGAAAGACAACAAAATTGTGAAAAATACATTTCTGTTGCGAATCCTCATGTTTACGATGCTAATTCGATAAATAATTTCAATATGTGTTTTGACCTGTAAATATGTGAATACTTTATTTTTCCTGTGTTAGTAACTGTCTATGTGTGTACTGGACACGTTAAAGTTTTGAATTTCCCACTTTGCCACCTCTTGTGGTTTTCGAAGTTGGCAGACCTGCATCCAGCACTGGACCACACGAGTGGGGAACCCTGGACAGCCAAGAGGAGGTAGTCAGTTGTTTGTAAGGCATCATGGTGGTGAGTAGTGCCAGTCAGGCAACCTCACTTTCTATTTGTGTTTTACTTTCGCATCCTTTCGAATTTTCGAATACAGTCCATTTTGCCATAGTGGCATAACACTTTTGGTCCTCCGGTATTTGTGCATCATCTTTAAGATTTTCGGACCTCGTTTTGAGGTTGGCATCATCAGTGTTTGTGGTGAGCATTCGTGGCAGTAGTTTCACACCTCCTGTTGTGGTATTGCATCCTCGGATCCGGTTCTTTTTGTGATTTTGCTCGCTCTCCTCATCTTTGTGAGTGCGGGACTGTGCGACTTTGTGTTCTAGAAATTTTCTTCAGACGTATGCGCCTTCTTTTATCCAACCATGGCTGATGTTAGCCGCATCCTTGCGCCTGAGGTTGGCAGAAAGGCGAGTTAAGCACGCATGTGATCTTGCAAAGGTAGTTACCAGTGATCAGACTAAGAGAAGCTCTTTCTTGCAAGCGTCAGAGACCTTCCCAACTTGAAGCCAGCTTACGATGTCGACTACATCACGGTGGAAGCTTCACCGAACACTCTCAGTGATTTTGATCCTGAAGGTCACCTCCAGCAGATGACTACCTTTGAGGAGCAGTACTACACTGTGATGGCCATAGCAGAAGCCCTGGAAAGCAAGCCAGAGATGCAGGCCGGGGTTAGTACCGATACAGCTACTGGACGGAAGGTAAATGCTGCTTTGCCTAAAATACCAGTGTCCAATAATCCAAGCTTGCTTGTCTGCAGTAGAAAAGCTAGCATCAGAGCTTCCGTTTACTCACAATATTAAAACCTGCAAGTGAAATTTTACTTGCTATTTTTTTGTTTCACGCTGATAGTCATTAACTGCATCAAATAACACATAAGTATAGAAATCTTTTTCGAGGCCACAAAATTGGGAAATAAACACAAAATACATTTTTTTTTTCGCAAAAAATGACATACCTTGTGAAAAACAACAAAAAACAGGAGAAATATACGGAAAAAATACATTTCCGTTGCGAATCACCATGTTTAAGGTGTTACTTCGATACGTTGTTTCAATGTGTAGTTGGGATCGAAAAGTCGACAAAAGCGATGTATCGAATATATACCACAGAAGCAATATCGCCAACCAGCATCTACTCCTACGGGATATCGTTGTGTTTCGGAAATAAACTGATCTCGGTGACTTTCTAAAATAAACTAATTTCGTTTACATTTCGCCCTTTTTCACTTTTCTTGGCATAATCAATGTAATCTCGGTAATAAACAAATATGATAGAAAAATTACCAAACACGTATCTCAAAAATGGTAATAAAATTTTCCATTGTCACTAGGTGCTGGCCCCACAATTATGTGACAAAGGCACACAGTTCGCTTCATAGATTTGTATATCTATGGTATTACCAAATGTTTTTATTTATTTTTTGGCTATGTTTTTATGTAAACATGTTTTTACAGTTATCCAGGTTGTGAGGATGATTTGTATCTGGTGCCATTTAATTTTTGTATTGACCATGTAATATATTATTTATGATTCTGCTTATTAAATTGGTGGGGTGGGAAACTTTGGTTTATCACAACCATCATCTTTCGCGAGACGAGGTTGTTTTGCGCCTCTTCTCACAAGGAAGTGGAGATTAGACCTACTCGTTTTTATGATGTAGTGGAAAATTTTGCTCGTACGGAAATAACACTCAAAGTACTATAATTCTCAAGTATACAAATAGTCTTGCAGTTACCACGAACATGTCAAATGTTTACACTGATGATTGTGCTGTATTCACACTTTTATTCAACTAGAAAAAAAGCATAGAAAAGATAAAATTATTTTCTGATAAAATTTAGTAATCTCTTCCTGACTCACAATTTTTTTTGGCTTGACTCAATTTTCAAACCAGCGAGTCAAATTTACTTGAAAAATTTCGGGTCTAGCGAAAGCTCTGGCTAGCATATCTGAAGGATGCTGTCAGTAGTGAACCCCTTAAGATGATCCAGTCCTTATATTTATCTGATCCTAACTTTGAGGCTGCATGGGGACCGCTAGAGAATCGCTATGAGAATAAGCGGTTGATTGTTTTAGCTCATGTTGAGGCCTTGTTACAAGCACCCTCGGCTTGTGCAGATTCGCCAAGGCCATTACGTAGCCAGTTGAACATTATTTCTGAAAATGTGTCAGCCTTGGAGGCTCCTGTGGGGCACTGGGACCTGATCCTACTTCACATCTTCTGTAAACAACTGGACCCCAAACTGCAGGCGGAATGGGAATTGAGCTTAGATTCAGAACTTCCCAAACTGGACTTAATTTGCTTTCTTGAGAAACAGTGTAGAAGCCAAGAGATGGTTTGTCCGTCTCAACTAAAGGGTTCTGGGTCCCAGTCTTGTTCCTCTCACTATAAGGTGCCTCCAACACAGCTGACTAAACAGAAACCTCCCAACCCTAGCATCAGTCATATGCATTAAGGTGTCTTGTAAGTTCAACAGTCATGTTGTGTCTGGAATGCATCACACCCCTTGTATAAGTGTCCTGATTTCCATCAGTTGTCATCCCAAGATCGGTATGCCATTGTGAAAAAGCACAAGCTATGTTTAAATTGTCTGAACCACTCACATCAAGCAAAGAATTGCCTCTCAACCTTGTCATGTCACACCTGCGGTAGTAAACACCACTTTCTACCGCACTTTGAACATAAATCTAAGGATCAAGTTTTACATCTGATGCTGTGCCACGATCTGGGGAGACTGCATCTACACTTTCAGCAGTCATGTCTGCTGTGGTTAATTTTGATGAAACTGTACTACTGTCAACTGCCCAAATAGAGATTCTCAATTCGACGGGTAGTCTTGCGTGTAGATCGGGTGCTGTTGGACACAGTGAGCCAAGCCAGTTTTATCACAGAGGGATGTACGCAAAAATTACATTTGAGATGCAACAGGTCTCATTTGCCAATTCATGGACTAATTAAAACACTCCGGTCAATGTGGCAAGAGCCAATGCATCTATCATTGTTGTGCCAGTACGCTGTGCAGGACCCCAATTTACTCTTGATGTGTTTGTCTTACCACACATTACTGGTAATTTGCCTAGTGCTGAGCTGTCCTCTGAAGTTCGTAGTTCTGTGTCTAGCCTGAAACTAGCAGATCTCTCCTTCGACATGCCTCGCCCCAGATTTCCTTCCTCAGTTGATTACCGGAGGGAGGATTGAGGGCCACCCAGTTACTCTAGGGTCTGTGTTTGGGTGGGTTTTGATGGCATCTGAACCTGTTTCTCCTCCTGCCAAGTCATTCTGTGTGTATCTCCTCACTTCCATCTCTCCTATGGAGGATGTTGTGAGAAAATTCTGGGAAGTTGAAGAGTTTCCGAGCAACAAACGTAAGTCACCTAAGGAGGTCCTTTGTGAAAGAATATTTGTCGATACTCTTAACTCGAAATGACGATGGCCATTATAGTGTGTGTTTGCCATTTTACACTTCTCAACCTGACATTGGCGCCACCTGGACCCAAGCTGTAAATCGCCTGGTCTTGAAAGGCGTCGCAAGAGGAACAGTGTACTCAAGGGTACATACACAGAATTCATGACATTATCTCAACTCCGGGCATATGGAAAGGATTCCTCCAGATCAGGTTCAGTCATCCTCAGCCTACTATATCCCCCAATACTGTGTGATCAAGCCCGAGAGTTCCACCACAAAGCTTCGTGTGGTATTCGATGCCTCAGCCAAGGATTCAAAGGGAAGGTCACTTAATGACCTCTTGCAGGTCCCAAGTTGCAGCGAGAGATTGTGAAAGATGTGTCAAACTTCCGATTGCATACTGTTGTGTTTACTGCTGATATCAAGCAGATGTATCGACAAATTGTGGTTCACCCTGATCATCAGGATTATCAATGTATTGTATGGCAGTTTTATGACACTGATCCTGTCGAAGGATTTTCGTCTGAAAACAGTCACCTACAGAGTATTGTCTGCACCGTTTCTAGCCATTTGCACACTGCAGCAGTTGGCTAAGGATGAATCAGCCAATTTCCCTAATGAGTCCAAGGTAGTGTTTTCAGACATTTACTTTGATGATATTGTCACAGGTTCTCATTCAGTTGAGTCAGCACTGGTGTTTCAAAGGGAGCTAATTTCTTGTCTTACTAAGAGTGGATTCAAGCTGCAAAAGTTGATGAGCAATCACCCTTCCCTACTTGACTGACTTCCTGTGGACGATGTTGAGATGCCACGATCATTCAGCCTGGATACGGATAGTCAGGTTGTTGTCAAGGTGTTAGGGTTGCAGTGGAACCCAGTGTCTGACACCTTTGCGTACAAAATTCTAAGCAGCCCAAGTCATGCCACCAAGCGCACCATTCTATCCACCATAGCACGCATCTTTGACCCTCTTGGATGGCTGAGTCCTCTAATTTTGTTTGCAAAACATCTTATGCAGAATCTGTGGTTGAAGACTATTGAGCTTCCTCACCTGTTACCAATCACAATTCCTAGGTGTGTCAAGGGTTCAGAAGGCAGCGTTTATGAAATCCATGGGTTTTCGGACAGTTCGGAAATATGTTATGCAGCAGTGGTTTATTTGCATATTGTGGACCCTAATGGTAAAATCT
Organism: Dryococelus australis; assembly: GCA_029891345.1. Classification (NCBI taxonomy): domain Eukaryota; kingdom Metazoa; phylum Arthropoda; class Insecta; order Phasmatodea; family Phasmatidae; genus Dryococelus; species Dryococelus australis. The sequence continues at coordinate 92,853,853 of CM057005.1, forward strand.
ACATTCGACAGTTAGTGGGCAAGACCAAGGTGGCACCTGTCAAGGTACAATCATTGACGCATTTGGAGCTGTGTGGTGCACTTTTGTTGGCACGTCTTCTCAACGTCTTCTCAATGTCAGTGTGACATTTAAAGATGAATTTTGTTTGTCCTCCATCAGTGCATAGACTGATTTCAAAGTTGTCTTGGCATGGATTAACTTGTCTCCACACCAGTTAAAAACGTTTATGACCAACACGGTGAGTGGACTCCAAGACCTTACCCAACCATACTGGTGGAAGCATGTACGCTCCGAAGAAAATCCTGCATGTTGTGCTTCACGTGGTCTTTTGCCGGCTCAGGTGCTGAATCATCATTTGTGGTGGACAGGCCCATCATGGCTCAGGGAACCCTTGGAGCAATGGCCTCAGTATAAATCTCATGTAGTTACAGCTGATGTGAACCCTGCATTGCTTGAACAAAAAACTGTGACACTGAAAACACTAACCCAACACCAGGATCTGGATAACTTGGTGACCCAGTTCAGTTGTCTTACTAAGCTCTAGAGAGTCACCGGTTTCCTACTACGATTTGTGCGTAATTGTTGCAGTTTGCATGATACAAGTAGGAGTGGATGCCTTACCCCTTCTGAATTGGATCAGGCCCTCAAGTTTTGGCTTCTGCGAGATCAGCTTAAGGCATTCAGTAATGATATTGTCGCTCTTAAGAGTAATTGATGCACCGCACCTCAAATTAGGATATTGGTGCCATTTCTTGACGAGCATAGTTTGTTCAGGGTGGGCGATAGACTTTCTCATTGTGGAGTTCCTTTTGAGCATAAGCACCCTGTGTTGTTGACCAAGTTGCATTCCCTGATTAACCTAACTCGTAAGCCATCACCCGCGAGTTACGGTATTGTCTCCGCTGTTTCAGACAGAGGCCTTTTCCTAGTCAACCTCGTATGGAAGATCTTCTGCAAAGGCAGGAGTTGATTTTGCTCGCCCGATCATGATCAAACTTGCTCAAGTGCGCAGGGCAGCAATCCTCAAAGCGTATATTTGCATTTCCGTGTGCTTTGCCACAAAGGCAGTTCATGGTGAATTGACTTCTGATCTGTCCATAGAGGTGTTCTTGGGAGCTTACAAATGTTTTCTTCCTCGATGAGGTAGTCTTCCGACATTTACTCTGACTGTGGCACCAATTTTGTTGGGGCTCTCAATAATTTGCAGGAACTCAGGCAGCTGGTTTCATCTTCCTCTCACCAACAGATGGTAAAGGACATATTGTCCCAGCTTGGTGTCAACTGGCACTTTAACCACCCTGCTGCTCCTCACTTCGGAGGCCTTTGAGAGGCTGGAGTCAAATCTTTTAAGTCCCATCTCCACAAGGTTATTGGGGAGCAGGTCTTAACGTTCAAAGAATTGTACACTGTGCTAGTTCAGGTGGAATCTATGTTAAATGCCAGGCCATTGTGCCCTTTGAGTTGTGACCCTAACAATTTCAGTGCCCTTACACCTGGCCACTTTCTGACCCTTGAACCCTTGGTTGCTGTTTGAACCTGGCCTCAGGGATATCCCCCTCAATCGCCTGCACCGATGGCAGCTTGTAGAGTGGCTGCAAAAGGCTTCTGTGCACCGAGGATATGCTGCTCCTAGTACCACCCCTAAGCCAACCCGATCAGAAATGCCACAATTTGACTTCAACAATAAGTGCTTTTTATGTGAGGAAGAGATCACTCAAGCATTAAAAGAAAAACAGGCACAAAGTTGCCAATCGCCAGGCGCAATAATGTGGTCAAAGTGACACTGCATGAGATGGCAAACAAGATTTTGACAACAGCTAGAAAGTGAAGTGATGCATGGGGACAAAGAATAGAGGACCACATTAGCCAGTTGGCTAGTTTGGACACAGATTTAGTTGCAGTTAACACAGAGTACACCAAAAGTGTCTTAGAACATTTTACCAACACCCGACATTTGACCAAAAAAGGGGACGCCCTCCAGCTACAAGTGTTGATGAAGCAATGTAAATTATATACACCTTTCTGGCAGACGATAGTAATGAATGCCAGTTCTCCCTAGGGCAGTTACTTGGTCAGGTAAATGAAGACAGTCGTCCAGATGTGAGAACTGCAAAAAGTCGTCTGAAGGAAAAATATGGAGAGGACATTATCATCTCTGATTCACCCAAAGGGTGTATCATCTGTTTCAATAACACTGGCCACAAAATTCTGTATGACAACTGGTACCTTAAAGAAAAAAAGGAGACCCACAAGAAGAAAGGCTTCGAGTTGTTAAAACTTCTCAAATTATTATTTTAGAAGGATATTCGCTCAAACATTTTCCGCACTACTACTTGTCTTCTGATCGATAATTTTTTGGGTGGTTCACATTCTGTTGTCCCTGAAACACTGCTTCTCCTTCTTCACACCATCATTTTGACAAACAAATGGGGCTCATTAGATTCATGGAAGTAGAAATGCCATGCTCTGGTGCATGCCATAATGATAGCAGTGCTACCAAAATCTTTTTTATCTTCCGTTATGATTGCAGTAGTCACATACATCTACAAAAAGTTTGGATCTAATTAATTTGTGTCATTAGTGAAACACATTGAGCTAAAATAACATCTGCTGAATCTTCTAGTCACTTTAGGATTTTTAACTACTTACAAGGAGGCTAGTAGACTTGCAGGAGCCTATGTTCTGCAGGCTGAGAAGGCAAAAATCAAAGAGTAAGCCGATCCATTCAGCCAGTTTATCTTCGACAATGCTGACTTCAATGTTATAGGCCATTCATGGTAAAATGAGCACTTTTGAAAGCCCTCTCATTTGGAATAATAGTCAACAAATATTTATTTTAACTTTATACGTTAACTTCCAAGTGTGGTGGAAAATATACACTGTGTGTATTACTTATATGGCAATATTTATTTTAAAAACATGGTTCAAGGACAAAAAATGGCTGAAAGGAAAAAGGAACTAGGTCCTCAAAAGTGCTCACTTTACAGTGAACAGCCTATACAGGGTTGGATGGGCATGGTAGCTTCCATGCCATGCGAGGAATAATGGCAGTGACCCCTCGAGATGCAGTAATCAGCAAAACCGAAGTAACTCGCTTGAAAGCGAGCTCAGCATCCAACTTAATCAGTAAAGCTAGCAGTGTACAAGTGAAACCATATCACAGACCGACCAATGTAGGATTAATAAACGTCAAAGTGAATAACATCATCAGCTGTTCACAGGATATCGTGCCATCTGCCTCTGATATTGCCTGGCTTTATGGAGCTGGGAACACGTGAACAATATGAATGTTCTAAAATAGTATGCCTCCCATTTATCAACACACCTCCAATTACTGAATCATAAAACATGCATCGTCACTTTTGACCTGCCATTGTATTGGAAGGCTCGTGATGTGGTAGCAAATGACTCTATTCCAGAGCTAAGCAACATCATCCTGAGGCTAGGATGTTGATGTCGTTTATGGGTGCGATGGGGACGATTATGGCTGGGAGTGGGTTGAAAAAGCTGTTCTGCACGATTTACGCTGGAAACAGTGTTGATAAGATACTGCCTGGTCATGCGTATGCCAGGGCTGTTCAAGCACATATCCTCACTCATTCTTCTTTGGCCGGTTTAACTATTGAACACCTCGACTTAACACAGGAAGACTTGTCTACACTGGATTGAGTTATCAATTGTCCTGACAGATCCATCATTTTGAGGGCACATGATGATGTGGCGTTCCATGCTGTGACCGCCAAATTCTCAGAAATCCTGAAGACACTTGAAAATGGAGGCCTACTGCTACACTATGGATTCAGTACTTCCGCATGTGTACCTTAATGAAAAACTTCATTAAAGCTGAACGGATGGGGGATTGGATCCTGCATCTCGGATGCGTCAAAGAAATTATACACTACTTTGAAGCAGCAGTTCATTTAAAATATGCAAAGAGTGCACATCTGTACTACCAGGACATGATCAGCCTACAAGACAAAGTGTATCCTCAGGAATTTAACAAGTTCATGACACAAGGCTACTTCACTATTTGTCAAACTGAAAAATTCTGGTCTGGCATTTGGTCAGATGTGAGCATAGGGCAGGTCCTAATGAGGCCAATCAAAAGTTAGAGGGCTGACTTGTGGCCATGGCGTTATTGACAGTGTGCTTTCTCGGTGGACTTTGGGTATGCTATGTCTCCAATACATCTGTGAACAAATAGCGATGTTCACTGAAGTACGTTCAGGAACATCAGAACAACATGTAGATATGAGGCCTTTGCATGTAACCAGGGATAATCTTGACATTGGGAAGCTGAGTGAATGGTTCTCTGAACACTCCTTGAGATTGAGGAGATTGTGTCTCTTAGCACAGGAACCATTGGTCATGAAGAGGTGAACTGTCATTCTGCATGAGAAATTGGCATCACCTGTATGAAGAAAATGGAAGAAAATTTTGAAGATGTGAAGCTGAAATGAAGGAATGAGGTGATTACTCTCGCCTCAGTTTCCTGTGCACTAAAAATTGCAGACAAAGAAGTTACAGTCGATCATCTAACTCTCTTCCAACAAGTTTGCATTGTCAAGCAGTCTGATGAAGACCTAAGGGAATTATTCAAATTTGAGTTTGCACCCTTCCCAATGTCTCTCTTTGCTGAGGAAGGTATGCACAAGGGCACGAAGCCAGCGCTGTATGCAACATTTACTCCTATACAGGAAGAAGTAGACCTTGACAGCAGAAAATGTGCAGTAATTGACGGAGGGTATCTTCTACATAAGGTTGTATGGAGTAAGACTACAACAGCCATGTTCAAGTTTGTGTGCAAGACCTATGTGGACTATGTGCAAAAACACTTTGGGTGCAATGCGATAGAAGTATTTGATGGGTATCCTAGTGACATCTCTTATCAAAGCACCAAAGCAGCAGAATGATCTCGCCGGGCTTTACTGCACTCATCCACAAAATTCGTATTTTCCACAACAGCAGCAGTTACAATGGCACAAGAAAAATTTTTATCCAATGACACCAACAAAAGAAACTTCATTTCAATGTTGATGTCTGAAAAGGAAGCAAAGAGTATTGAGGTTAAGCAGGCAATAGAAGATGCAGATGTGATGATAGTAAACAATGCTATATCAAAGGCTGCTGGCTTCAATAGTGTTACCAACACAGGTGAAGATGTAGATATCCTGGTATTGCTGACAGCATTAGCCTCTTCCCACACGAACATCTACTTCCAGAAGAGTGAGAGAGGTAATGGTCCCAGCGTTTTGTATTCACCAGCATCAAGGATATTCGATCCACAGAATATTCTATTCCTTCATGCTGCAGTGGGTGTGGCACCACATCAACCCCCTTGTGACATGGGAAGAAGAAAGTGTGCAACCTCTATGAGAAGAACCCCTCTCTGTCTGCCATAGTTGCTGTTTTTAAACAGCCAGACGCCACAGCCCCCCAAATTTCTGCAGCAGAGGAGAAGTTTCTTGTGTCATTGTATGGTGGGAATATGGAAAAATACACTCTGGACGACCTTCGCTACCAGCTGTTTTCAAAATCGGTGGCACAAACAAAATTCCAACTTGCGAGACTCCCACCTACAAGAGACGTAGCCAAGTACCACTCATTTCGGATGTATCTCCAAGTCCAGACATGGCTGGGGAACGGAAAAAAAACAGCCAGTTTGGGGCTGGTCTTTAACTAGACGAGGGGTGATCCCCATTACTACCACCAAAAATGCAGCTCCAGACTCTCTACTGAACATATCATGTAAATGTAAGAAAGGGTGTAGCACCGGGGCCTGCAGCTGCAAAAAAGGACTCCAGTGCCCTACCATCTGCAAAAACTGCTCAGGCCACGCCTGTGAGAATTCATCAGAGACAGACCTCCAGGAGGAAGAAGCTGAGGGCGATTGTGAAGGCGGAGAAACCCTGATCTACGACACCACTGCACAGGAAGAAGACATCAAAACTCCATTTGGAGCAAAGAGGTCAAAGCACTGACTTTGATTTTCGTGTTCGTTCTTTGTTTTATATTACTCATTTAATTATATTACTTATTTGAAATCTTTTTTTTTAGTTAGTTAATGTAATCTCCAAAAGAAAATTTTACTAAATAAATTGAATTAATCAAAAATTTGTTTTTTCTATGTAGTTTTATACCTGTGCTGAATGAACATCCTGTTGAGGTTGGGAAGGGGGGGAGGGGGAGTTTGTTAAACGTTGCCAAATAGTGGCACCTACCATTATCCTTTTAAATATGTTGTAAAATGAATGTAAAGTGAAAACATGCATTATTTGCATTTTTTTTTTTTTTTTTTTTTTTGAGAAACTTGCAGCTCCTTTGAAATGCTATATCGCGGTAATTATGAGGTCAAAAATAAGTTTAAACAGTGTAAATTGTAGGAAATTTAACGCTCTACAAAAAAATAAAAACTGAGTGATTTTTGTGGTAGGACACAAGGGAAAAAAGTTAGAGGGAAAAAACTAAAAAATGTGCAACAATTTTGCGGTTTCTCGCCCCCCCCCCCCCCAACCCAAGTTCGCCCAGGGTCCTCAAGGTCGAAAACTTGGATTAATCACTACCGGCCACCTACATACAACATCCTAGAATTTCATTAAATTTGAACTTTTTGTAAGGCCCAGTCTGGACTATTGGAGTATTGGGAGAACAAGCATGCACAAGTGTTCACAGTGCAAGTAACAGGTTGGTACCTGTGAGGAGGTTGGCCACAAAGGTCACTTGGTTGCCTTGTACTAGCAGCTGGGCGCACTTCTTGCCTGGGACGGAACTAATGCTGGTGCTGGCTGCAACCCCGTGTTGACACTCTCGGGCAAACTCATGCAGGTTCACTCCATACAGCTCAAGGTTGTTGATGAGTGTCACCTGTATGTTTAAGGCTAAATTGAAAATGTTTGTAACCTTAGATCCATTTTATACACTTTATGAATATTATCATTTTATGTTAGTAAAGACTATTGTCAACATTCAATCTACGAGGTATGTAGTGTATTAAGTAAATAAATATAGTGCCAATATATAAGTAAAATTTTATTACAGTGGAACTTTGCAAGTGCGAGTATGGGCCTAAACAAGGCCTTCATAGTTGCGAGCAGTTTGTAATGCACCGTCAGTTTGTATGTACTATTTATAGTAAAAGTGTTTGGTATTTACGAATGGTGTTTTCATGTGAACATTCATAGATAAGAGTGATTTGTCTTAGAAAAATAAAAAACCACAGTAAATATACAACATGTAGATGCGTATAATAATTGCAGTAATTACTGTACCATGATGACACATTCATTTAGTGCGCAGTCGGTTGCACTGTGTCAAAGCAGATGATGTGGCAATGGTGGAATGACCGCTGCGTCTGGCAATTTGTGGTGACGTGTGAAAATTGTGGAATCCAGAGCTCACAAACTCGCAAAGCAATTACATATCACATTCCTCGTAATAAACGCAGACCTGTCGTCCAACTTGTGTAATGTAATTCTTAATAGCAGAGATATCAACCAAGGTACATTGTAATACAACTCCCACCCTTCTAGTAACTCATGACGTTAGTTTATTCAAATTTTATTTTAATGCATACATTTGTTTACCATGAGTACTCATAGATACGAGGATTTTTTGTACTGCAATCAAGCCTCGCACTTGCGAGGTTCCACTGTATGTTAATTATGTTGTGTATCCTTTTAATGTACTATTTTGTGAGCTATTTGATACTTTTATGAATGATGTGTCAGCTTGTATTGTATCTGACATGTTCAACATCCCTGAGCAATACAGTATCTTATGGTATAATAGTACAGCCAATTCTTGACACTACACCACCCTTGAAACACTGACAGTTTTTTGGGAAACTAGAAAATTTAAAATATCATCTTACAAATACATGTATATTAAAGATTCAATTCACAGGAATCATTTAAGTATTATATAACATTTAACTTTACTGCCAAAGCCATGCAAAAAACACCCGTATAGTGATAATGGGTGGGTCAGAATCTGAATAAATTTAAATAACCCTTTGAAGTACTAACCCTTTCCCTAGGAACCATGAAAGATCGTAGTTTCGCAATAACTGTAATAATTTATATTTATTGTGCTACCCAATAGTTGAAAACCTTTAAAAGAAGGGCACAGTTACATAAAACATATAAACTAACATTTTTTTTTGTGGATTTTCTATTCTAGTTGAGTCTGTGGTAGTAATATTATTCCAGATTACAGAAAATACTCTAACCTAAACTTAATTAACAGGTAGTACAGACATAATAAGGAGTCTGGCGTGGTAGCTGAAAAAGTAATATCTTTAATTGAACCTAAAGTATGTGACTAATGTTACTTATTAAGCTATTTACATGACAATGAAAAAATAATTTACAGTCTGAAATTGCTCCTAGATCTCGAATATACTCTACTCTATTGATTACAGTATTATTGACAAAAATAATTATGTATAATTGGGTTTGTTTTCCTAGTGAAAGTGATGCACATTGTTTTGGTTTCATTCAAAACCATAGCGGTATCTAGACAGCAATTTCTAATTGCAGTAATATCCTGTTGTAGCAGTACGCAATCCCACTTATCCTTAACACTTCTATAAATCTTTAAATCATTGGCATAGAGAAGTGCACGAGCATGCCTTATTACACCGATACGCGATAATATCATTCATAAAAATGTTAAGGAGCAGCGGAGAGAGTGTACCACCTTGGGGTAGGATAGAAATTAGAATAAACAGTATCTATTCTAACAACAGATTTTCTTTCTAAAAAGTAGTTAGTAAACCAATTAACATATGAATTGTTAAGGCCTATATCTTGGCAGTTTTATTTTCCCCAAAATGACCACATGTTCACGTGTCAAATGCTTTATGGATATCAAACAAGATAAAATCAATTTGATTTCTAGATAATACTTTGTTATATAAGTCATTCACAAAATTAAACAAATTAGTAGTGGTCGTTTTGCCGGACTGGAAACCATGTTGAAATTCAGTATTAAAATTTTTTTTTTGGAAATTTAGATGTCTATGGATTACCATTTCAAAAACCTTGGCGAAACTACATAAGAGATATAGGCCTCTAATGCTTAATGCCTTGTTTATTACCTTTCTTAAAGATAGGCACTACAATTGATTTTTCCAGAGGGAAGGAAAAACACCACTAATAAAGATTATACTACAATTAAAAATAAGTGTTAAGTAGTGAGGTAAATGTTTTAGCACAGCCTTTAATAATTAAATTTGGTATATCGTGAAAGCATGTCGCTTTGCTGCTTTTTAGCTTTTGAATCGTGCAAAGAACCATACTTTGTAAAATAGTACGTGAATTTTGGAGTAAATTATTTCCTTGTTTACTTTGACAATTATTCTGAAAGGTATTTCATACATACATTTGAGCAAAATAGCTACCAAATATATTTGCAAGATCTGATGGATCCTGAACTATTTTATTATTTCTAAGCAATTTGTTTTCTTTATAACCTTTCTTCATTATTATAACTTAGTTAGAAAATTGATTTGGATTATGTTTCAAAATATTATTAAAATTTGGTAACTAATTTTTTTTTATCTAATTTGATTTTATCCTTAACAAATTTGCAAATATTCCGAAAAACGAGAGTAATTTAAATCAGATTTTGTTTTTTTACACTGACTGAAAAAATGTTCTTTCTATTTTAATAATTTCATCAAGTCGCTCGAAACCCAGAAAGAATATTTTCTTCTTTTTCTTTTTTTGCTTTGGTATATACTGATCAATCAAAGTTTGTGTCGTACTAGTTAAATAATCAACCATTTGATTGACATTGGTCATCTGAAAAACAGGATTCCAATCAATATAATTGATTGATAAGTACAGAGATAAATAATCACCTTTTCTATAATTTCTAAAACAGGTGGGATTATTACTGACTCTGTTATACCATGGCAGGGCAATAGGTATCTTCTTTTATAATCGAGTCAACAGATTTGTCAACATCAATGTAAAAATTGAAAAACAATAATTCAGAAGGTTTACTAAAATATAATTGTTACAAATGAAGTAAATTTGTAAATAGTAAAAGACATTGGCCTTTTAGTTTTTATAATAATGTATAATATTCTGAGTATGTGAAGTGTTCCAATCTATTCCCGGTAGACTAAAATCACCAACAATTATAATTTGATTGGGATAATTTATCAATTTACCCTCTAAAAATGTAAAGTAATAATTTACTTCTGTAACTGCCAATTATGGGGGAAGATACAAGTTGCCAATGAGAATTTTATTTCCATTTATGCTACTGATTTCTATCCAAACATTTCAAGTTAGTTTTTTTTTTTTACATATTACTGATGCTTTATTTTTAGTTAATGGATTGTTTTATTAATTGTTCAGCTATTATGAATTGTGTAGGGCTAAGTAATTACCAAGGGCTTTGTGGCACAGACTAGTTCATTTCTAATTACGTGGACACCAAAGATGTCCAAGGATACAGTCCTGTTGACAGATAAAGCCCTCAAAGTGCATTTCTGTTTATGTTATTGTGTTGTCCCATCTTGCATATTTCCACCCACATCAATGCAAGTACTATACGTTTGTTAGTAATATTAAGAGTATTTATTAAGCGTTTCCTTTTTGCAAGTGTTTTATGTTGGGCAGAGTGATGTTATTGAGGTCAGTAAATAGTTCCATGTGGTGCACCAGCCTGCTCACGCCAGCTTGCGCGCCAGCCTGTCCAGCTAGTCATTGCTGAGAGTATCGAGGGGTTGGTTGTGTTGTCACAGTGTTGCATCGTGCGCCCGGGCGGCATGCATCCTTGCTTACAGGTCACTTCACTGCAATTGTTTAATTTAACCGGAACCATTTTGTTTTAGCTACCCCGGGATACTACCCCTCACCTCTTCCATGGTTTGCATCGCCTGGGAGAGTTTAATTCACCTGTAATTTGTGAAACTGCCTTTGCGCCCTTTAGCTGTTTTACCATCGCCGGCAGACTTGGGCCCGGTAATCATGCACGTTGTTTCCCTAGAGGAACATGTAACATCAGACAAATAAAACTACATTGAATGGACTTTGTGTGTTTTCATTCCGTCTTGCCTATAAGCATTTCAGGGTGCCGGCATTTATTCCCATCAATTTCCAAGTGTTCTTCGAGTCAAGTGTTTAATAAATGTGTACTAGGGTTTTCTCAGTGTGTTGCATCGTGTTTCAATATGATTCATGTGGCATGTGATCAGCCTTAAGGGGACTGGTGAGCAAAAGCTGTAAATTTACCAAATTTTTGACACACGTTGTTTTCCAAAGGATTATTCAAAATTTTCGGCACTTCAAGACATTATAATTATTGTGAAAACCTTACACATTTTTAGATATTCACTGCTTTTATTATTCTCGGAGATTGAGGATATAATGTATTCTAGTTGCTTTACTACTCATTTATCGCCCATAAAATCAATGCCCTGTGTGATTGTAGGAATATATATATATATATATATATATATATATATATATATATATATATATATATATATATATATATATATATATATATATATATATATATATATATATATATATATATATATAAGGGATGTCAAAATATCAGTTTTTCTCCATTCCGATTCTCGACTCCAACTGAAAACATTTTACTCAATTCCACCTCGATTCTGATACCATACGTTAGGATATAGTGATTATCAACATGTGCCTACAGTCAATGTATCCTTTTGAAATTTTGTTTTATAGGTCAATTTAGACAGAAACAAATATGAAGACGATTAGGGAAAAGACTTTCTGGTCTGCTAAGTGAAGATAATTTCCTATATTTATGTAACATTAAGACTTATCTAATTAGGAATAACAAGTTCATATAAGTATTTTTGATAGATCTATGAATTATTTGAAATTAATACAGACAAAGTATTATACAAAAAAGTTAAACAAAAGTTCTCAACTTCTCAATGCAATATTTTAGGTCAACTTATGAAGCTAATCAATATGTACACAAATATTGATGTTATTCAGAAATGAAACTGAAATATAAGTAACATTTCATTTAGCATTGCTAAAGGAAAATGCTTCTACTGGACATTTTAAGTTGCAGGGACACTGGATGACTTGCTGCTACATGTATCTTTGCCCAAAAGATCTTCTGAAACATAATAATTGGCAAATTTCTTGTACTCGTTGTGTTAACTTAAGTGTTTTCTCGTGTTACTAGTTGTACGACTTACCCCACCTCCTGAAATTTTTGCCGAGCACAAACTGCAAAATGCATAATTTGCATCATTGACATAAACTGAAAAATAATACCACACATCGCTAGACATTTTCTTCACATCTAAGTAAATAAAATACTCATTACATTGAAAACTTTAACACTACCAACTTCTAGGAAAAAGAGACTAAAATTTTTGATAAAGGTAAATTAAAAATTGCTTTCAATCCCGACTACCTCAAAAACGAAAATGTCACAAACAGGAAATATGTAAGGTATGAAAAATGTAACTATCCTTTATCTAATATACTGTTAAATAATAAGTAAACAAAATAAAAAATCCGAAAAATAACACCAGAATACTTATGCTCCCACTACTAATAACTATTGTACAAGAGACTAATGCCAATGCATGTTCAGCGTCAGCGATCAGAAACTCTAGGAGCTTGCCCCTAATGAGGGTTCTTATCTACAAACCACATCTAGTTGCAGACTGAGGCCGACTTCTGGCACACTGCTTATCAACTACTGCTTATCGCAACACTTACGCCAACAAAGTGCTATCTCCAACACTATCCGCGTGTGCAGCGTAGGTCTTTCACCCGTGACTACCAGTTAGTTTACGTGTTTCGTCTACGCGGACATTACACGTCTAGATATTGTGTGGTACATTTCCATGTGCGTTTGTGGCATTCTTGCAACATTATACACGTAGTACTGAATCATGTCAGAAAGTGCACAGAAAAGAAAACGAGTGCAATTTTCCTCTAAAAACCGCGCCACACAGCACATAGTGACGCCGGCGTGATGTGAGGCAGCCAAATACCGATAATAGCAGTCTGCCACATGACAGCCATCAAGATAAAAATGACTCAACTGCAAGTTTCAATTATCAGACTATTTATTGTCCTGCATTATTGCAGATAATCGAGGTTCTACTGCATTATCTTGATTCTTTCATAGTGGAACCATCGTTGAATGCAATTTTTAATGACGGAAATAAATAATTTTTAGGACGGATAATAAAAAAATATATTCGAAAATTGATAGTAGCGGACATTTTCAACTTTAATAAATATGAATTTTGCTGGAGCCCAGGAAAAGCATACGTTAATTCCTGTCAACACATGTGAGTTAGGTACAGGTTCAGCCTATTTAGAAAACCAAAGACCTGTTGCTGTGCAACATAAACTAAAAAATTCATATTAATGTGAAAGAGTGTGTATACACACACAGTCAACTCTTGATTATCAGTGGTAATCGCGGGGACAAATGCCGCGGATAATGCAAAATCGTGGATAATCAGCATGCTCAATTAAACATACAATTTTTTTTACATTAATTTGCTTGACTTCGAAACTTTGAATGCTGTTGTATACCATTTAAACCATATATTATGGGTATGTCCACGTGGAAATGCCAGTGGAGTTGGCAACTGCCTGCAATCTCACACGAACAAAGGCAACCATCCTTCTTATGAGAACCCTCGTCAAACTGTCAGCCTTTGTTTAGGTGGCGACCTCGCCCCTCCCTCCACTCCTAGTGACCTTTCCCGTTTACCGCTCTTCTTTCTTATCTGTGTTGCATCTGCCGTGACCTTCCTTCCCTCTTTGAACCGGGTATTTGTGAATGACGCACGTTTTAAAATGTGAGAATACAAGGAGAAGTGACAGAAAACACTAAATCGTCTCGGCTCCCCGTCTCCCAATACGAATAGTACATGAACACGATTACCTTTCATAAATAACTCTGACATTTATGTAGTTATTGCATTTAACTAAAAACATTAGTAAATAATTTAACCAATATCGCTGTATTAAGATATAGGCCAAGTGGTGTAATTTACCAATAAATAATGTTGCGTTCACAAACTGTCATAATTTAACTCTCCCGCGGCATGTTGTTGGCTGAACCCCACTAACATTGCCTTGCCTATGGGCTATTCACTGTAAAGTGAGCACTTTTTAAGACCCTCCCAACAGACATTAACCACTAATAAATGTATCTTATTGCAGCCTCAGGCTTAATTTCTGAGAAAGCTGAAATGTATACGCTGCATTTATTGATCAGATTGCAATGTTAAAAAACAGCAGGAAGATAGAAACTGGACGAAAGGAAAATTTTTGAAGGGCTTTAAAAAGTGCTCACTTTACCATGAACAGCCTATAGTTCCTCGTATGTTGACGGTTTCGCCGTTTTTCTTTTGGACATTCCACTTGTAGAATCTGCATTGCTTGAAAACTCTAGGAGTTTCTTTTCAATGTCACGTATGTCCCATACTGTAGTTTCACCCATGCCATACGTAACCGAAAGTTGTTTTATGGAACTTACCTCTTTCAGTTTATTTATTATCTCTTATTTATGTTGCAGTGTCAAAACTACGTGCTTTCGTTTCGCAGACATTACTCTACAAAATGTGCGCAAAGAAACACAAAAGCGTACTATCGAAGACTTCCCGCACAAGTAAAATTCAATGACAGTAGGTGCGGTGCGTGTAGGATGGGCTGACTAGCAGCTGCGGCAACGGGTTGACTGCTACGGCGACGAGCTGATTAGCTACCATCAGCTACGTATGCGGCATTGCCAGCTAAGGCTGCCGTCAGACACAAAAGCTATATTGTAAGCTTAATGGAAACATAAAGATTATACTCTTCATCCATAATTACTTTTGAATAGGCCTACTGTATTCCACTAGTTAACATGGACGTCTGACACACTTAACTTTGTTCGCCAGTATTTACAGAAAACTTAAAAAAATATGTATTTGATGTTTAAAATATACCACGGTTAAGCCGCAAAGTGGATAATCGGGAGTTGACTGTATATATAATTTCCATAAAGATTACTTTGGGAATTGTTTTTGAGTGTAGTCTGTACATACACTTGAGCGAAATGTTTTCCAGACATATTCGCAAGTTCAACAGGGTCCTGTACCATTTTATTATGCAAAGGTACGATAATATTTTCTTGATAGACTTTTTTCATTATTTTAACATAGTTCCAGAACTTACTATGGACTTTTTCAAATTCTCGATAATATAGGATTGTCATTTTTTTAAATCTATTTTAATTTTATCTTTTACAATTCTTCTGTATTCAGAAAAATGAAAGTAATTATAATACGAGTTGGTTTTCTATGTAGTCTAAAATGCATTCTTTCATTTTTAAGAGTCTTAACTCCTGCTTGGAAAATTTTGCATCGCTAGTAAGCAAAAAAATGAATTTTGAATTTGTAATTTACAACTGAAAAGAGATTTTAATATTTGAATACTTATTTTAATATATTTAGATATGATGGCAGAGCGGTTACCAACTCAAGTTGGCAGACGTGGTGAGCCATGACATGGTGTGTAGCTTTTTGCCAAACAAAGCATAAATTATACTTACTAGAAAAATACTTAAAATTATCACATCACGTTAGTAGAAGATGTGTTTCTTAAACCTACCTAGGTTTCTTAAACCTATCTGCGTTTCCATGGCAGTAATAAATATGCTGTTACGTGTGTTTCATTAACTGCTGCATGTGAAATAGTGTGGCATTGCTGCATCGTGGTCGATACGCTGGCCCTGTGTGTGCGTGATTTCAAATATTTGATGTGCACTATTTATACGTTTCAACTGTAAACTGTTTTTATGATGAAGTTAATTATTTACATCCATGTCTGTTTATTTATCACAACATTGTACCTTTGCCCTAGGTGTTTGAAACACAGTCGTACTAACAAGATTTTCCACAATTCCAAAGAAATATTAGCAGAATAAAAAACTACAGTGGGCTTGTGTGTGCACATTCACTGCTATCTTTTAAGTTTACATGATAAAAAATAAGCAACAAAAGATGTATGCTTGAATTTAATGTGCCTTTTTCGTTTGACTAGTTGTTCCTCCATTTTAATATTTATTCCAACTGAGGCCGTCCTTTTAAAGAAATAACCCAACACATATCAATAACAAAAGGATAAATACTACAGTTCTTTACCAAGCAGTTGTAACAGTGATAAAGACAGTGGCAGCAAAATATTAACGTGCATTACATGTAATGTGCTATGTCGTGGAAAACAAAATGTTAGTGTAAGATAACCGTAAGAATTATCGTCAATTCAGGCATTTTCAAACGTCATAAAGCTGACCTAAATAATGTTATAGGCCTAAACTGGGAATATTTGTACGGAATGGTTTTTGGAATATGACAGAATTCTTTGAAAAGCAGTGAATAATGCAGATAGGAATAAAAGTAGGAGTCATATTTCAATATTTATGTTTAGGTGTAGTGAAAGTATACAAACACTTGTACACACAAACACACAATGGAAAGTAAACGATTTTGACAGATTCTACATGGCAGTCACATGGGAATATTTATTTACATTTGGTGGAAGGATACGAAACGGCTGCAAGTAGATATTTAGCAGAGCTCCGAGAAAGTTTCTTCCAGTCGGGAATGGACTATAGATAGCTTCATTTACGTCTCCTCCTGCCGTCCGATTAATGTTCGTTGTTACGTCCGGCGGCTGTTCATCAGTTGTAGACTTAGATGCACTAGCAGTGCTGAAAAGCTGTTCATTTTGAAGCCTGCCATAAAATGGACTGATTAAACAGCCGGCCGGCCAAAACACTGTTAAATATACGTTCGAAGTTTGATTCAATCACAGATACATATAAAGATAAATTAGAATTGTATCAAGTTTTCAATTTTGCTACCTTCAGATCTGATACTTTATTTCCTGGTTCATGTAGTAGTAGTAGTAGTAGTAGTAGTAGTAGTAGTAGTAGTAGTAGTAGTAGTAATAATAACAGTAGTAGTATTAGTAACAATAAAAATAAAATGCATCTCTTACAGCATGGAGACCTTTTGTATTGGCGTGGCTCCAACTAGTGTCGAATAGTAACTAATAAATATAACAGCTCAGTTGAGTAAAGAGGTTTTGGTAAGCACTTAACAGCAAGATCTCGAGTGACGCTGAAAGTGCAACATAGTTAAGATGGCAAGACTGGGGAAATGGGAGTAACCCAGAGAAAACCCACAGCCCAATACCATCAACCATGCTACTCACATGCAAAAACCTGTGAGACCCACCAGAAATCAAACCCAGTTCGCCTTAGTGGAAGACGAGCAGTCTGACTACTACAAACCAAGGGGCCCTCTTGGTAGTGCATGCATACTAAATCTCACTCGTACACAGCATGTATGCAACTGCTGTATGGGGTAGCAGTAAATTGACACCAGTGTTGTGGTACAGCCACCACCTGACCGGAACAGTGATAATAGAGTGGTGGGACATCTCCCAAAATAATGGACAAATACAGTTATGCAATGTGATAGTTCTATCTACACTGGAGAGGATGGGGGAGAAAAAGATAAAAACTGACAAGTTAACAGCAACACATACCTTCTTGTTGCCAGTTCTCTTGCCAACCTGGATGTCGATGGGCTCCAACTTGCCTTTGGCCACAACCTTGGTCTGGCCGGTAGTCATCTGGTAGGAGCGCGTCATGCGCGACAGGACTCCAGCCATTAGATCCTCCCAGGAGACTCGCTGCACGTCTGGTGCAGCTTGCACACATGTGCGCAAGACTTCATTCAGCATCACCATCCTGCATGCAAACACACACACACTTGCACATGGCTTACCAGCTCTCCCTTCCACAGCTATAGTGACTTTGGCCTGGCAAGTGTTTCATATATGAACACAGCTCCTGATTTGCTCAATAATATAACTATTATATACAGAAACAAGTGGAAAGGTTTCGGCAGCTCTTAACATCTGCTCCTCGAGAGCCAATGAGGGTGAAGCGAGGCGAGATAAAGGAGAATATTATGCCTTGGTTGTAGACGAGCGCACTAGCCACTGTCACTGCAGCCCTACATGAAACACAATGATGTTCAGTATATACACTGTGTTACATTCAACACTTCACAGTATATGCATGTGATAAAAGGCATATGTGGTAGAGTGCTCATACTAGTTGTGCAAGCACATATAGGTGGTTTACGATAACGTGAGAACTCTTTAAATCAACTTTTGAAAAAAAATCACCGTCTGCAATTGCAAATATTTAAATGTAAGCAATTACTGCAATTTTCACAATTAAGTTGGCAGTGAACTATGAGAAATAGTGCCATGTATATGCTGTTCAGGTTAAATGAGCACTTTTGAAATTCCTGCTAACGATCTACTTGTATGCACATTGTGTATTCTTCCACCTTATGTAAAATTAACATTGCCATAGGCTTCATAACTTTATTCATGCATCAGTCAAGTAAATCTTGAAATTATTAAGAAAGTAAATATTATGCTCATCTCATTTTTACACTTTGATGCATTAAAAAAAAGAAAACAGAAAGAGAAAGTAATAATTTAAGTTATCACAAATGATTACCTAACAATTTTTATTCCACGTTAAGATACGGGACAATTTTTCATCCATCGTAACCAACTTTACTGAGCAAATGTCACTCACTGCACTTTTTAAAATATATGTATTCAGGGGCAATGACATTTTTATAAGGTTCATTTCTAAAGTGCTCACTTTATCGTGAACAGCTTTTATCTACATATTACTAGTTGTAAAGTTAAAATTTTTTGTCAACTACAATTAAGTTTCTTTTTGTTGTATGCAAATAAGAATAAAATTTGGCATGATTGTAACACGTTTGTGTTTTTAACTTTTAATCATTAATTGGCTGATGCAACATTCGAGTTAGCTGGTTCAGTGTTTTTTTTCCTGTTTGCACTTGTGTACCAACAAAACAGCAGTCCATGACCGACGTTATTTTAAATGTCAGTTTGTAACTCTGGAAATAAAGTATTCATTAATATAATAAATAGAACATTTTTATACTTGTTGTTGCTGTATTTCAACATAATCTATTGTTCTGGAAATTCTTGAAATTTCACATAATATGCTGACCTGGAAAATATGCTGCTTCATGCAATTGAAGTCTCGAATAAACCTGAAGAAACTTTGGATAAGTGTGTTTTGTTTTATGTCCTATATATGTTGCATTTATAAAAACTTTAATAAATGTGTGTGTTTTATTTAGTATTTAAGATGATTCCCAATTTACAAGATATCTCTGCACATGTCACTTGTTTTGAAACAATAATGCCCCCAAAATGTTTTGTACATCATGTGAAACATTCCTGTATTGTCAGGAACATGTTAAAACAAACATGCTTTCTGAGTGATTTAATTTGCTTAACATGGTATATCAAACAGTAAGTATTAGTTTCCATGACTAACATTCAAGGTAGGTAATTTGGGGGAAAAGTTATATTCTGCTTTAAATGTGCGAATGCAATATCATGAAACACATTAGGTATATAGTATGTTGTTAGTGCTGTGATGAAGTTATGTTCACATCATTGTAGGTATTTAAATTTTATAAGCCAAAAGTGATTTCTTCCTAAGTAAAGCAATAGGTCCTAGCAAACAAATGTGTTACATGCTTTAAAAACTGTGTGGTTGGACAAATTTCCACAAAATTTGCATCGAGTGATAAATACTACTTGGACGTATGCTATGAAAATTTGAATCAATTCTGTTCAGCCATCGAGTTTCAGGACAATTACTTTTGTTACTTGTACGCCCAATGTAATAGCAACCCCCACTTGAGCCCAGATACTTTTGAATGCGAGTCTGAAGGTTTGCCACGGCACCATCTCACTCGGTAATTGTGCAAGTAATAAATGTCTGGGCCCCGAACTTGAACTTTTTATTACAAACAGACCTCACAGAACTCCATGGATTCAACTCAAGAATAGCTTATTTGTTTACACAAATACATGCTTTGAAATTTTCGTACTCTTCCTCCAACCAAAATTTAATCCAACTAGAATATAACTGTCTTAGAAAAATATTTCTTTTATAAAAGCACTGTTTTGTTGAAAAGCCACGTGAAAACAAATGCTCTAACTGGTTTGTGTGTAAATCATGACCGAGTGCTAGAAACACGTGCACAGGAGATAGTCAATCTGGTTCGGCATATGCACACAACTGCATTGCTCTACAATGGGATTAAACCACAAACTCTATCTGAGATTCATTATGGATGCCAAGAGGAATGCAGTTTGCTTTGTACTGTGTTGGTGCAAATGTCCAATAGTTATATTTAATTGGGCTCCAGGTGGCAGGACAGATTCCCTTCATGATGTAGCTATTACACCACTCATATTCAAACAGCATACATTCCCACCGAGTCACTGAGCAAAGTGGCACAATGATAAACTTTGCGATTTGCATTTGGGAGACCCTAGCCTCAATTTCCAGTCCAACCTTCGCAATTTAATATTTTAGATTTACAGTAGACTCTCGATGTATCGTTATTGCATGCACTGATAAACCGCAAACACCAACAATTTTTTGTGGTCCTGGCGAAATTTCCCTGTAAAAAATGTATCATAAACCGATTGTATCGTGTATTGCATGGTGCGTTGATCAAAGTATATTTCGGGCCCTTCACCTAACATTTCCCGCAACTATAGTTTTTAAGCTGGTTTTTTATGCAAATGTCTATTAACTGGATGTGAAATAAGTCGTGCCCGCAGTTATTTGTCACAGCTGCAGTGCGCTGTCTGCCTTCCCAACATGACATGCTAGACTGGCTTACTACTTCCCCTTACACGCCTATGAGAGGGGAAGTGGTTACCTAGCAACCAGCATGACGACCTAGCATCCTCTCTCTCACCCTTTGTTCTGTCTCTGTCAGCCATGCACATTCCTTCCTCCCCTCACACATGCCCTTGAGAGGGGAAGCTGGTGTCTAGCAAAAGAAAAAGGCAAGTCTCACGGTGTATGCTTGCCTTCACACACCGGTTTAGAGACCTGGTGAATGTAGAAATTTTATGATTATGCGTCG
Source organism: Dryococelus australis (assembly GCA_029891345.1). NCBI lineage: Eukaryota > Metazoa > Arthropoda > Insecta > Phasmatodea > Phasmatidae > Dryococelus > Dryococelus australis. The sequence continues at coordinate 92,874,902 of CM057005.1, forward strand.
CTCAAAATAGTTGCACCTATATCATCACTTGTATTCCAAAGCAAATGGTTTCACCTGAAAATGTTACGCTAAACATTTTAACGAGGAATTTTTATTTGCAAAGATGTTTTCTTTTGTGATTAAAGCTTGTTTTTTTCTCTAAGGTTGGTGTGTCATTGTATCTTACGCAAAATTAATATGATTTTAAAACACAATATTTATTTAACTTAATGAGCAGCATCTTTGTGAATAAAATTATATGCCCAGAAGCATATACTTAACATCCCTTTGTAACCAAAAATTGTTTGACATCGAGCATCTTGTATTATAATTGTAAAATTCATTTTCAGTAACTTCTTGCAGGGAAATCAGAGGGATATATTAATTTATTTCAATAGACACGCATCTATTGAAAAAACTGATAAAATATAATGGCCTATTCGACACCTTTTGTTGGCTAATAATGGGTAGGTAAGCACCAGCCGAGTGCAGTGTAACTCTCAACAGGGAAAATCAGAGGATGTAATTTTGAATTATTAATTATTAAAGAAAATTAATTGAAGAATTCAATGACAATTGCCTTATTCATTCATGTCTCAAAATTAAAAGTTTTCTTTGCAGTAAAATATAATTAATTACTTCTAAAGGCAGACATTTGCCACAGGCGCCAACATCTAGCAGCGTGGTGGGCTAATCCTCCCACCCTCACCCCTACTCCACCAGCCACCGTGAACACACTGCTCGATCAATAAGTTCTCCGTGCGCTCTTAGCTGATCGAGTGCACGTGGCGGGACATTCAAAATTTCGCTTGCATTCAGTGTCATATTATTTTCATTTTCAGACAGTTTGGAAGTTTTAGGTCAGCTTGCATTTGGTGTTGGATTACAATAAATTATATACAGCACCTATTTTGAGGTGTTACTTTCTTTATTCAAACCAGTTTAAGTGAAATGTTTTTCAATGTATTATTTACAATAATATTTTTCCTAAAATTACAATTTTTATTGTATTTATTAGCTAAACTCAATTCACAGATACTCTACACCTCTTACTATACTCAACATAAAGTTTTATAAGGTTAGAAGTTTTATTTTATTGATGTACATGTCAGAAATCTCATCTACTGAAATTCTGCATGTATGGACATTTTTGGCAGTCCCCTGAACAGCGATAGATCGAGTCAACTGTATTTTGTTCTGCAAATATGTAACACCAAACACTAGAGACTGCCTTATGCCAATAATATTAACCCAATTTTACTATTCACTCATGAGGAATGAAAAGAAAGAGTGGGGGAGGGTAGTGGGGTAATAACATACTGCCCTCACACATTTATTAACCCTGTTGTATCCTTTATAGAGGCTAGTGTATAAAAAAAACAACAAATGACATTTACATCAGAAAAGAGATAATGAAGAGAGCTCCAAAATCATAATCATTAAAACATTTTGTGGAAAGAATAATACTGTTATTTACTTGGGTATGTCCAAAGAGATGAATATAAAATTAGAGTAGTCACATACAATATAGGCCTACAGTTGAGCCCCAATGTAACAAATACATAGGTAACGAAAACAGCGATCTAAAGTAAAGGTTTTCAGGAACTATAAAAAAATACCAAAAATTTATGAAAAGAATAAAATATCCTTGCTAAAATTGAATAATAAATTGCAATGAAAAACATAATAAAATTCATTCAATGGCCCACGGCAATAAAATCTATGTATTTCTCAGTAGGTACCCTTAACCATCTGCTAAAACACAAAAAAAAAAAAAATTAGTTAACATGGCAGTTTAAAACTACAGCAGCTGTGATTTGAGTTGACTGCATGCACACCTAGGGAGTTAAGACTTCACAAAGGGCTCCTTTGTTTTTCACCCCCGTCTTCCTGTCCTGAACATCACTCCACTCATGCATTAGCTGCCCTCCCTCAAGAAACGAGCGGCGCTCTAGCACTCCCAAGCACCCCAGATAACACACCTCCGTGTTGGAAGGTTATGCTACCCCCCACACCCGAAGAACTGCTGATCTAAGAAATTTTTGTATAAATAGAAGTCCAGCGTCCAGCACCGGCAGATATGCTGGGCTCGCTGGCCGTAGAGGATGCAAGCCTCTCCTAGTCTACGAAGACTCTTCTCAGTCTGCAAGGACTCTCTTAGTCTGCTAAGACTTCCTCAGCTTGGACAAGGCTTTCTTCAGTCTGCGAGAACTCTCTCTCCTCTCCGCAACCTGCTTCACAGCGCACCATCCACTCTGCAGACTGTGAAGACTGCAGCCTCCTAGCAGCTTGCAAACGGCTCTCCTCAACCACACCTGTTGACCGCGAGGAAAGCACTCCTTCTCCAAGGTAAACCTACTCCATGACCCCGGTATCCTTTACCTAAGTCAACTTCCGTGACTCTGTGGTAACATGATGGTGCATCTTTGTTTACCTCCTGATAAACTCTCAATAAATTCTAGTACGCTGTAAAAGTGCGTTTTAACCATCACAGATTTTCGTCACAGTAAATTTAGGAATTTATATAATTAATATCTTTCCAGGCTCGTCTTCACCTACTTTCATTTACGTCATTTTATAATTGATAAATGGTTTAGTCAGTTAGCTAATATATATTTATTTGTAATTTGATTTTAGCCGGGACTTTCACAGTTTCCTTATCACGTAAAAAATAATATTACGTCAAACCTAGTTGTCCGCTTACTATCATTGTTAGTTAGTCACCCATTTTCCTAGAGTCCGTGTAAAATCTTGTAACAGGTAATTAACTCTCACTGAAGAGATACTGTGTGATTTAGTGTATTGACGAGGGACCTGATGTATAGCAGGAGAGGTGGAACCCAGAGTAGTCAATGGCGTAAGAAACGCTGCATCCTAGCGAGAGACGAAGTAGTTGACGTCACTCTAAGTACTACATCAGAGTTCAAACCCCTGCCGCGTCCAATCTCGCCCTTGATCACATGTCTCCGTTGGATCACCATTTAGGTAGCTGTTGGCCCAGGTACCCTACAGGAGATTATGTAGCCCTAGTAGAGCAGTCATCACCACCTATAGTACATGCTACTCCTGCGGACACAGTGCCTAGCCAGGCTTTTAAGACGTCTAGCATCGTGAAGCTCACCTCCGGCAAGCTCAACCAAGTCAAACACCCGCCAGATACAGAGCTTTCAAACATTTGTGTCATAAAGCTGGCATCAGGGAAGACAGTACGGATTCGACTTCCATCAAAGTCACGTGCGACACCACCCTTCTTAGATTTTGTTCCTGCACGTTGACCCACCCAACCCGTTAAAATCTCCCCAGCCAGATCATATGCCTCCACCCCCACGATTGCGTATTGCATCATCACGTCATCTCCCTGAGACAGCTGGCATCCAGTTTATTGGCAACCCTTATAGTGAGGAGGGTAGAGATCCCTAGGTGGGAATCGACGTCCATTCGCCTCACTCTGGGGTTTGACTCCCCTTGAACCCGATGGTACCCTACCCCTAAGCGGCCCACTCTGATAACTAACCCTTCCACGACCCGCTGAGCCCAGAAAGTTAGCCATATACGCCGTGGTAGGCTTACCTGACGTTCCAAGTGGGTGGCCAGCGGCCTAACCACTACCTCACGAGGTAGGGCACACGTCAGCCCACCTCGATTCTCTGTCGCAAGTGTCACATTTGGTCTTGAAAAGTAGGTCACGCCCTTTGCACCAGCTGTGTGTGTTGGCTAACTTTAACGTGTGCCGCTACAGGCCGTCAGCATGTTGGATAAATGAAAGCATGATTGTGATGCAGCGTACAAACATCTGCTTATTGAAATAAATTTGTTTCATTAATAAATTGTCTAATTTTTGTACAGAAAAGTTTTCAGAAATGAATTTCGCACTCGTCGTAAGGTAAGCTGCGCACAATTTTTGAACTTTTATCTCGTTAACATGAGATTGTTTATGGACTTGTTATAATATATTTTTATTCAGAAGATTTCTTACTATTTAAGTAAATTAAAATATTGTTAATAAATTGTCCAAATCTTATTCATAAAGACATTCGAAAATGGATTTCGTACTTGTTATAAAGTGGCTCACAATGTTTAAACTTTATTGTCGTTAACTACAGATTGTTTATGGTTTTGTTGGCTACCATTTCATTTGCAGAGCATCGCCTAGTCAAATACTTCAGTATTTAATTTACAGAAAAGTGTTATTTTGTGCCATTGATGATGAAACACTTTTAATGAGAAAAAAAAAACCAACACATTTTTATAACAACTTAGTGGCGGGAGTGTTAAAATGGGTAAATTTAAGTTTGACGAACTAGCTAAAAGATTTTCAGTAACAGTGACGTTTTGTTAAGTTGGGGTTCTACTGTATATGGAAAATACTTACTTTTTGATTTCAGTATCTTGTAAATTTTTCTGTTTCACGTACTCTGTGATGTACTTCCTGATTGTTGGAACATGAAGATTGTCGCCCTTCCTGAAACATTAGCAATTAAAATTCAAGAGGTAATGAATTACATTGAACTGTCATTAACGACCAGACACCCACAGGAAATTGCTTAACTGGAACTGCTGTTATGTTACTTTGACGTAGGTCTGTCATTCACTGCTATCATAATCTCTACCCTTCTAGGAAGACTTTCCACCAAGTTTTCGTAGATGTCTGCAGGTATTTCCCCCCCCCCCCCCCTCGTGCAAAACAGTTCTGTGGCCATTTTGGGTCAGTCTGTTCTGGCTGTCAACCAGTGCTGTAATTCATCCTAAAGATGTTCGATTGGATTTAGATCAGAGCTTTAAGCTAGCCATTTCCATACCGTCAAACTACTCGTTTTTGGCCTTTACTTTAGTACAGGTGCACTATCATGTTGAAAATGAAAATTTTCGCCACAGGGTGGGTAGCATAGAATTATCCAATGTTTCCTGATGGGCTGTGACACTCATGGTTCAAGTAATTAAAACCAGTTAACCAAGAACAAAACATGAAAAATAGGCTCACACCATAATGCCTCCTTTGCCAAATTTCACAGTCGGAACATTGCACTCCGGTACGTAATGCTCTCATGGCATTTGCCAGGTGTGTACACATCCGTAGGAATGCCACAATGTGTAACATGATTTGTCACTCCACATGATGCTCTCCTTTTGTCCACAGGCAACGTGTTTTGCACCATTTTAATCAGTGACAAGTATTCTGTGTAGTGAACACTGGTTTATGTGCTGCAGCTTGTCCATGGAATCCAAGTCCATGCCAATCCAAAGTCGGTGGCCATGGTTTATAACGAAGCTTGCACCATACCTTGAAGGCATCAATGGTCTCTATCTGTCAGTTTTCTTGACTTCCCCTTTCTAAGGTTGTAGTTTCATAACTTCCTGGCATTTCCATTTCACCATTACATCACTCACTGTTGAATGTGGTATCTTACTTAAACTTGCCAGAATGATCACAGATGGAATGAGCCAATCAGTGGGCACCTCACTCAATTCTCATTATAGGCCATTTTGATTGCTGTTGATAGTATACATTTCTACCAAATACTCAAAGCTTTATATAGGCTCACGTTACTTATGTAATGTATGGGATCAGTCTAATCTCCTTTCACAGCCATGTCCGGTCATTAATGTCACTTCAATGTATTTAATTTACTACACAAATGATAATAACTAATTCAGAAAAGACCTGCTTCAGAAACACACAAACTATAACACGCTATTGGCACACTAGCGAGGTTAACGTACATTTCAGTAGCTTAAGTTTAATATCATTACCTTTACCTAAAAATAATCTATTGGATGAGAGTAACATTTAATAACTCAGTAACTAACATCAATCATGTTTGCAGTAATGCTTGGCTACATCCCAATCTAAAACAGCAGTACAGCAAATTGCCAACAGGTATGGGTTTCACTCCCAGCACCACTCGCAAGTCACTCAACTAGACTGCACTGGTTTCCTTGTTGTAGTTGAAATTCGACAAGTGATCCTATAATTTACGTCAATGCAACTCTGCAGCAAAGTCCAATGCATGCCTCTATCATTGTTTCACACGTATTTGGTTCGTATATCTTGAGATACAGCAGTCTGAAAAAGTGGTTTTTCACTTTGTTGGAAGGCATGAAAATACGTCTAATGTACGCATCTTGAAAGTACCATTCCTTCCTTGCCTGGAGTGTGATTTCTTTCCATAGGTAAACGTATTGGAGGCACGTGAAATAATAGTTTATAGACTGTTCTCGGTAAACTGAGCAATTTTGAAGGTCCTGCTTAGGATCTACTTTACTCCTCACTTTGTATCCTTGCACAATACTGTATACAGTAGGCCTATAAGATAAAACATTTCCATGGACCATCTGCAACAATTAGTAACGTTGATCAAACTTTTAAAAATTCCTTTTATTAACTTCAGTGCACATTTTGTTTAAAGCTTTTAGTTTGAAGTTGAGAAAGACCAAATTTGATTTGAAAAAAGATTGATTTAATTCAAGAGTTTATCAAACTTTTAAATATGTAATCCCAACAGGTGGTCACATAGACTCCACTTGAACAGTGGGTGATGATCTTCTATGGAAGAGAGCTCAGAAGAAAAAATAAAGAAAAATACATCTAAAATATTATACCCCATTAATTAACCAATCCTATTAATCATTCAGGGGAAACAGTAAAATTGTTTAGGAAAATAAGAGTTATAATAAGCAAATCCGACTTATTGTGAGTATAAAACAAGAAACACTGACCTAAGTAGGCATAAATAAAAACATTACACACACGATACTCCAAAGCAGTGAACTGATTTTATAATTTGCTACTAACTTAATAGGGAACCCAGTGCACACTGTGACATAAACAAAATTATAGGCAGTTATTTTTGCAAAAGCTAATTTAAAAATTGCTTACTTTAATGTAAACCGCAATATGGGCATGTCTGCGTACCTCAATCTCAGGTAGATACTTTTCGGGATCTCTGTGATTAGATACGTGGATACTGCACCAAAATTCTGAAAGAACGTTGCTGATTTCATCAGAAACTCTCTCTCAGGGATAGACGTACCAGGGGTACGGTCTAGAAGTTATATTTTGTGTATGCAACAAAGTATTTGTAAAAGTGTTCAAAATGTTCTTAAAATGTGTCAAAGTTTAGTTTTAACAGCCAAGCACGAGAAGAAGAGGCCTGAGAACTGTACTTGAAGACTAGCCTAATCCTGAATCAACGAATGACCGTGGGGTGACATTCCCGGTCTGTGTGACTTTATGAACAATATAGAAATGATCACCCTAGCATCCTACACCAGCAACAGTGCTATTTTGCAAATTAATTACGGAGGGGTCTAACTTAAATTCAGTTGTTGAGGTTTAAACATTTTTCATGTTGAGAATTCAACATTTGACTAAAATTTTAGAAGGGATTTCACTCATAGTGAGTCCTGCAGATACGATTCTCATGAATACTGCTCAATCCAATAGCTTCCCGAACAGCTATTTAATTTCGTTTCATGAGTTAATAAACTTTATCGAAGACAGCGTATCTCAAGTCAATGGTAGTGTACTGATGACAGGTTTAGGCAGTATGCACATCGACCGCACTGCAGCCAAGCGTGGAACACATTTGCGGCACAGCCGCATTTCTTGCACGCTCAGTGGATGCGCGGTACAGCAGCAGCTACATGTGCACTAATGCATATAAGCCAAGCCTTTGTGGAACGTTTTTGCGGGGCCGCAACGCGGACATTGTCCGTACGTGTGCAAACTGCCTTAGTGTGTCAGGACTTGAAGGGTTTTACTGATTCATGCGATTATAATTAATTGGAAGGAAACAAACAAGTGAAATTAAAGTGCAAATTAATAGTTTCTTAGTATTTCTGTGTGCCGGTAAACTCCCTCTCACACAGTTTTGTTTGCAATTAGTTTTTAAACACTATAAAAACATTATGGAAATGATGCTAATGGCTTGGTATAATGGTAACAGCTTCTGCAAGTGTAGAACAATACAATTCTCTGGGAAACTTTAACCTATTGATGATTAATTCATGCAGTTCTTTCTCAGTCAATGTTGTTTACCAGCCCATTTATTCGTGGTATTTCACTCAAGTACTGGTATTGACAAAATGTTTAACCAGAGTTGTAATGCATGAAATTTTTATGTACTGCTCATGCATGCTACACTTAGTGGACGTGGACTGCATCTCAGGGGGTGATGGTTCAACTAATCAGCTGTACGGCCAAGGTCATCGAGAGTGCAGTTAGTTCATGTCTACAGTAAGTCTGAGCCAAAGAGTTGTGTTTACACAAGTCCATGTTGAAGTATTGAATGACAGTAAGTCCCGAGTTTCTTAATTCAAATTGCAGGCAAGTCGGGCACCCAAACACTTATACTACCTGAGTAATAGGACAGGTGGGGTAGGTATAGTAGCTCCACACATAAGTTGTCTTGTAAATCAGACTGTTACTATTTTGCTACCTACTATACGTTGTATATTATTGTGGAACTCTATAGTGTGTGGTAGCCTATCCACATTGATACACACCTAGATCCCCACAACAGGCTGAAAGACTGCACGCCAGTTGAGTGCCCTGCGCAGAGGCAATACACCTTTACATACGCCAGTTGACGTTGCCGTACCACTTCATCAATTAATTTCTCCCTCACTCAAACATACCAATCACTAGGAAACTACCTTAATATATGAATGAGTCCGAAATCCACATTTTTCTCTATCATAATTACGGGCGCAGTGCAAGACAGCAGCTACAATATCAATAACTACCCACTTTCAAGAATCTTTGAAGGATCTGCAGACAATGTGGCATATACAACAAAATACAATCTTAGTAATTTTATCTTTGCTCCACCATTCTGAGGTCTGCTATCATCTTTGCATTCATCTCCTATCACGAAATAAATGCCTGCCTAAAAATCAAACCACCTTAATTTAAATTATGCACCCATTGACTGTTTCATTAAGCCACTTTCAGTTTTATTAAGCACGGATAAAACTTTCCTCTGGATTTGATACCTGCACTAAGTTTGTTCAGTAATACAATTATGTTTTCATATTCAGACATATACATTTCATACTAGCATCAATTTATACTACAGAAATTTCGAAAGGAAAACTTTCATTATATGATTGTTTTGTAAAAGTACTGAAAGAAGCAAACTTCATTTTTCCTTGTGTTTATAAACAACTATGAATGTCTGTATCAAAACTGGCCTACATTGTGCATGTTAGAAAAATACTGCATGCAGTAGAGCATTCTCTGTCATAAGTGAGCTCTGAACATACAATGCCAAGTAATATAAGCCATCAAAAATAAGGTCTATCACATATAAGATGACAAGATTTTGACAGTCAGTGAGTGGCAACTTGACGTATACAAAACAAAGTGCCGTTTACAAAATTGTGTATCAGCTGATGCACGAACGAACAAAAGTTAATATTAAGTTGGCTATTCTGAGTGCACTGGCGATGTCTATCATATCAGACAAGTGCAAAATACACTATAACAAAGAGTTCCTAGATTAATTAATATATTTTATTTTATGTGGTCACTAAACAGCGGTTGTAAGTGTTACAAACTAATCTTTGTGCTAAAGTAGTAATGTGTAAGTGTTCGAAATGAAATGCACAATAAGGCGATACATAGCCGAATAAACACGACTTCAAACCTTACATATTTTCATAATGTATTCCGACTGTCCATCCACGCTTTCCATATGTGCTTGATATTAATTCCAAAGGCTACAGGAATATTGCATGATAATATTGAATTATTTTTTCAAATGCTAATCAATTTATGAATGAAATAATGAAATTCTAAAAACACACCCATAAAAAAACATAAAATTATTAACCGTATACGTTCAGTTTTGGAACTACTGTAATCCTGCACAATGTGCATGATGTAAACGACTATCTGTTAATAATTATGTGGCAGCATTTACGATATTAACTGATGTTAACATGCAGTTACATTTTCGACATTGTGTAGGTGCATTTACAATGAAAGTGCACCAAAGAGCACCTATGTAGTTGGTCATCGCAACTTCACGATACCTACTTACTTGACCAAGAACTCCGACAACAGGGGGATCACGGCGGCTGTGGCGACATACATTTCTGTAATCTCAGGCTTGGCAGATGTTCTGGCGTGCCCATCGTCTGGCGGAGGTTCTTCTATCACAAACTCCCGAAGCAGAGGATGAGAATGGTTCACCGACATGATACTTATCACACCTTTCGTCAGCTCTTTCACTGTGACCATCTGCTTCTCCTCCATGGCTGCGAGAAACTTTGTCAGTTTTTTGTAACTTGACTTCTTTATGTCCAAGGACTTGCTGTCTGGACATGCAGGGATCATGTGTACCTTAAAGAAGTTACTCGTTAGCAGCGGGAACTCTGCATTCTTTACAGTGGTTTTCAGTGCCTTCTTGAAACAATATGTCAGCAATTTATCCATCTCCTCCTGTTCATCCACCTGCTGAGCATCCTCCAGAGAGGCATTGTCTTCCGCCCGCTGATCTTCCGATAACGACTGCTGAGCCACCGCATTTGCCAGGTCGTCCACAGAATCCTCAATTGCGTCTTCTTCCCCCGAGTTCACATCACCGTTCTCAGTGTCTTCACCTGATTCTAGCACCACATTTTCACTACCTTCCGCTTCACTCAAAGTTCTGCTGTTATTTTCAACATCTACTGAAGATTCATCACGACTTCTGGTTTCATCGGGTGGACCCAAGTCTGGAAGCAGGAGCTTCGTTCCAATCGACCACAACTCGTCCCCCACAAAATGAAGAATTTCTACAGCTTTCCCGTGTCTGCCCGACATGTACATATCACAACTCGACAGAGCTGCTTTTCCAACGGCAAAGGGAGCTTTATTGGTAGTAATGTTCACAGCAATCCTATCTCCCTTACTTAACTTGCCATACGCATTTATGTGAGCTCCATTTTTCAGGACGATTCCTGGAAGCATCAAATCAGCTCCACCCAAAATCCTTGGGAGCACATCAGGCCATGTTATGAAAGTGTGCAGCAAACTAGGGAATTTCCACAGCATGTACACTGTGGGGTACATAACCTTCTCTATTTCAAATATCACTGGAGTTTTCACCACACTGTACACATTGACTATTTGCCCCAAATGAGTCTGCATCTTCATTGCAATTATCACTTCCTTGTTTGGTATGACATTTTGTAATTCTTCTGCTGTTAACTGAGGAAAATTTTTTAGGACATCCAAGAAGAAACGCTTCCTGAAACATACACAAAAATATATTCCAAGTTTTCAACAAAAAATACTATCGGTATAACATGGATTCCAAAATCCTATTTACATTTTATTCAAGTATTGTCCAGACCAAAAAAAAAGACTAAATATTACAAAGTATTGCTAATAAATGCTCCATTAAACAATAACTCAAAATGTATAAAAAGTAATTTTATATATGCCACTGGTGTACATCATAAACAGGATGTTGTAAAATTGCACGTCAATACTCCGGGGGAACATTCCGCACATCTGGAGGATGAAAAAATGTTTTATGAACATAGGTCCACAAACGCTTTGTTTCTTTACTACAGCCCATATTACATAACCTACAATGTATGGCCCGTGGGCTGGATCATGTTTCTGTGGAATGCCATCACAACTGTAATTGGCAGCCCCATACCAGCCCTTGAGGAGCCCTGATTCGAATCCTCTAACTTTTATTTGTGTGTGGATATTTAAAGGCACCTGTGTATGCAACCCCAGTGGACGATGTGGGCACCCTCCGTAACTGTATTGCGGCGGGTTGCAAAACAATCGGGAATTTTCCAGGAATTCATCTAAGCATCAAGGTGTCCATGCAAAGGCGTATTGATGCATGTGTTCGTGCTGATGGAGGGCATTTTGAACATTTCCTTTAGTGCCAATGATAAGCTTTCACTCGTGTAACTAATACATGTACAGTTCCTACTGTTCTAGCTGCAGTGTCGTAGTGTGAGGTGTCGTGTATCATGCAAACGAATGCTGCGATGGCATTCCACAGTAACATGATCCAGCCCACGGGCCTCACACACTGTACATTATGTACTACGGGCTGTAGTAAAGAAACTAAGCGTTTCTGGACCTATGTTCACGAATTTTTTTCATCATCCAGATGATCTCCTCCCCTTAACCGCCTAACATACCTAAACAATTTCCCCCATTCCTTGCCTTTTCCTTCTTCCACCATGTTCCCCAGAAATACATTCTTTGCCTGTTTGATCTTCCTTTCAAGCTCCCTACCCATTTGTTTAATCAATTCTTTACATCTTATCATCCCTTAATTTCTCCACTTGGCATGTAATTTTCTGCACTTCTTCATTTTCAAAATCTCCTGTCCATAATATGGGGGATCTCCCCCAGTCCGTAACCTTTTCATTGGCACAAATTTCTCCAACATAACCTCCATTAATCTTCTAAACTCCCTCCACAACCCCTCTACACCCTCCTCCATAGACCATTTTTTAAACCTGTCTCTCAGGAAGATTTCTGCCCCCTTCTTGTTTCCTCTCCCATACTGCCACACCAACCTTTCTGCCATTTGCACTTCTCTCATCCTGCCAATCCCAATTTCTACAACCGGAATATTATGGTCGCTTATACCATCCAATACTATTGAACCAACTACAGCATTCCTAGGTCTGACCAACACCCCATGCATATGTCAAAAAATACTCGCCTTTCCGAAGCTTTCAACTGCGAATTAGATTTCACTTTAAAAGGTTTATTAAACATTGTTCCTGAATATCGGACTTCACACAGTTTTCTTATTAGCACGCTGCCACCTTTAAAACACGGCTATAACAACCATAACAATCAGCGCAGTTCACTCTTCACTACTTGAAACTATTATAAAAACGTGATTTAACAGTACTAGTGAATCACCACAATGTCAACGAATGAGGGGCGTCGAAGCACGCAAAACCGTCGTAGTAACATTTGCAATTTCTATGTTGGCACCTAACACCCGTTTTGTTTCTCACGGTGATGAGATCGAGCGCACAACCAATCTCTATGTCTAAACATTGAACTGCTTTTTTGCCAACATGTTATGTTAGAAAACAGATTTGTAAACAATTGTTGTAAGATGTTTTTATATTTGATCTAACCAATTTGTAATGCAGTTTGATTAAATTCAAATTGGCAAAAGTTATATTTACATAATATTGCTTGCCATTTAAAAATTTAGATATAAACAAAAACTTACATCACGTTTGACCATGTGAATGACAGTTATGCTCTTTTGAGGTAGGTCAATGTTGGGTACATGCGCAGGAGACGATTTAGCGGTCTACCTCATCTGTAGTCTATGGATTCAATACTGCACGCCACATAAAAACTGGAATATCCTGGAAGCGCTATCTCTTTCTCCTTCGATAATTTTTTTTTGTCACCGACACGTGGTTACGTCAGGCTTCGTCTGCTGTATTGTTTACAATTGATGCATTTCTAACATGCTTACGTGATTGTTTGAAAGGAGCGAGAACATACTTTCGGCAGTTATGACAAATCAGCAGTTTAATACGCTTGTCTTTGGTGTATTCATTGGGGTTACTGTCACATTGTTCAATGTAATATATGAAGTACAGCAGGAACCTTACTTGGACGAAGTTTTTCACGTTCCTCAAGCGCAGAAGTATTGCAGCTGGCTGTTTTATGAGGTGTTTTTTTTTTTTTTTAATTTAGTTCAAATATTTGTAGAGTTGAATAATATTCAGAGCAAAATAAGTCTCACACGGGAATTTCCGAAACGTTAATTTTTTTTATGTGCATTGATACCATGAGGCAGCATGTAAAATCATTATTTGTCAGAATATTCAGCATTGCAGGAATGATAATGATGACGTTTACTATTAACGTTGAGCTGTTATTAAGAGTGATTATTTTTCTAACCTGAAGTTGCCCTGACTGAAGAAAAAAATTCTCGGAAAGTGGTATAATTCCTCTCTAATAATTACACAGAACACGAATTTACTAGCGGCATCATGATATCAATAGAAACCCAAAGGACGATAGTCGGGAGGGCTATGAAGATCAGGGAAAATGTGGGGTAAAATGAGTGAAAAATATTTACATAATCCTAATATGTATTCACAAAAATACATTAAATTGCAAAAAGATCCAACCAATGTTACCAATACAAGCTACAAATACGATAGTGAGGAGGGCTATGAAGATCAGGGAAATAGCAGGGTAATACAAATAAAAAATACGTACGTTTCTATGATAAAATTTTGCCCCCACAATTTTCCTCCAGTTCATAGCCCTCCCCACTATCACATTTCGAAATTGTATGGGTAATATTGTCAATTTATGTAGATAATGTTTTGGTTGAATATTTTTGAAATTAAATGTGTTTTCATGATACAATATTACGATATTATTACAAATAGTACGAACATACATTAAATTGCAAAACTGCCTAACTAAACAATAACTAAATTCACAATATTACCAATACACACTCACACACAGTTTTCCAGTGCAAATGGACTACGCTTGAAATTCATTTCTGGGGAAACTCCAAGCTTTGCTGATCCGTGACTGTTTCGCATACACCACCTAAAGAAGAACACCAGCGAGGTTGAATCACTGTGTTGGGGTTTTACTCTCCTGCTACCGCAGATCATTGCTACCGGAATTCTTAGAGAAGTGATGTATTTTTACAGCTGCACACGTGGTCCGCTTCGAACCCTGTCCAGCGTCATCCGTGCCATTTAAAGCTAATTTCACGCCTTTGTGTGTTTATTTTCCTCGCTCATGTTGTGCCCCATATTCATCAAGTGTTATTTGTGTATTTTGTACGACGCTATTATTTTGCACTAACCTGCTATGTGTATGACCGTCTCCACACACCACATTGTTCGGGGACGAGTCCTGACGAGTAGGCGTTAGCTGCGGAAGTAGTTACACATGTTCATTTCGTACTCCGTGTCCTGTCTCTGGCAAAGCTGCAGTCCCCTCCTAGAGGCTGTAGGCCCCTTGCTCTGTAGAGGCTGTGTTTTCAGACACTGTGGAGCATCATCCGGTCGGAGTGTGCTAGATTAGTAACGTGCTTGGGGGAACCATCCACTGGAACTGGCTAGACACGCTGGAGATGTAACTCTTAAATCATATTTTGTATGAAGTGTACTTTGACAAATAAACATACCTTCTCAGTGTAAAAGTTGAATATCTTTCAGTAGTGTCAGTTACCTAGCCCAACATAAGTGTTTTGTATTGCAGTGTGTGTGTTAAGTTATTTAGCAAGTACACACGGGTGAGACGGACACACAGAACTCACAGCATCCCTGAGATCACTGAGTCTCAAAGTGCGGTGTGTAGGACCCACAGCTGATTCCCATCAACCACAGGTTAAAGTGTCGTGATCATCTCCGTGTCTCACCGGACGGCATCAGCAGCAATATGCAAAACATTACGTACATTACAACAACTATTCATTGTAGCAAATATATATCCTAATTGACATGGGTCAAAGTATGTAAAACATAGTCATCTTTTTATTTTTGTCTTTTGTATTATATTACTGCTCAGTTGTACAATAAATACTCATACTACCTACCTCTGTTCTGCAGCTTGATGATATAGTTTTTTTCATCTGTACAAAGCATCATCACACTTTTTGAACCAAAGCATTGAAAAATCACCCCATGTATATATGGGTGATCGTAAAGATCTCAGTAACATACATTTCGCCAGACCGAAGGTGACCAGTGCAAGGAGTGGATCTAGTTGCGCGTGTGCGTGTTTTGCGGACAAGGGCTGAGTCTGAAAGTCATCCTTAAAATAGTCAACAGTCAACCACCAGCCATCATTAAAAAAAACTACTAAAACTATGTGCACATTTGTGAGGTTCAAATGGACATTAATAGAATATTAAATAAACAGTCACACATTTCCTGTATGCATTTAGTAGTTTACTAATCACGTTGTGTATCACAAGCCTTTTTTACTTCTCTCAACATAAGTCTTATATTTTTGGTTAAATGGAACTTATATTTCATCTGCAAATTACTGTACAATATTTGATTTATACTACTTTAATATGTATAACAAGAGAGAAAATAGGTGTGTTGGTAACACCTAGTAAGTAGTAGTTATTGAACTCTGTGTGCATCAGTATGTTGCATTGTCCCTTTAGTGTCATTTTCTTAGCTTGGTTAAGCTTTGTATGAATCAGAGGAATAACCTGAAAGCATAACTTCAGCAGAAATGTGGAAAGTGAGTGAGTGACTGAAGAGATTTAGGTCTCGAGATTTAGATCGAGGTCTTGAGAGCCAATGAGGGTGAAGCGAGGTGGGCATGGAGTAATGCCGGAATGAAAGGGCAGCGGGGGAAATACGAGATCCTCGAGAAAAGCAGCCGACCAATGGCATCGTCGGGCACGATTCCCATATGCGAAAATCCGGGAGTGACTCCGCCAGGAATTGAACCCGGCTTGTCTTGGTGGGAGGCGAGTAGTCTAACAGTCAGGCGTACCCTTGGCAGTGTTGGGACACAACCAATGGCAGAATCTTCCACCACCAGGATACAAATAGATTGTTGCACTGATTAAAACTTAGCATGAAATTAGAACAAATCAGTAAATGTCTAATTTTTCCCATCCTTCAAGCATATAATATCAAACCATCCTCATTAAATTAGTGTAGAGTGAGTGAAAAGTTTTATTTTTATTGTATACACAAAGTGGTGCATACATTTCAATACCGTACTTTTGTTCTATCATTATTTTAGACCCTCTCTCTCTCTCTAATGCAGGCTTGTATATTCTTGTGTTTCAGTGGGACTCCAAGATCACGACATTACCTGGTCTCTATCTGTTTTCTGTAGGAGTCCTGACGCCAATTACTGCTCTCATGAGGCGGGACATGTGCAGTGTGTTCAGCTTGCGTTTCATCAACGTGATTGGTTCCGTTGCCAACTTTTACATTCTCTACTCCATACATAATAAGTTATATCCCTCCAGAAAGGTCAGTAAATTTTATATGTTGTGTCTCAGACATTTTTATATAATATTCCTTATTAACGAGGCTTTTTATCCATTCTGCTGTCAATTCTAACAATGTGTCTACAGTTCCATTTTACTTCTTGTAGTCACCTGATTACTGTAAATACAGCTCCAGTGGTAATAAGCGAATATGCAGAGTAAAATAGGTAGGAAAATAACCCATTGGCCAATTCATAATTCAGATATAACGTGTGTTAATGTTAAGAGATTCTGCTTGTATTCAAAACTTATTTACTTTCCTGAAGCCATAAATTGCAGTGTATGGATAGTTGCAAGGAACTAAGGTATATTTGTCTTATTGTCTACCTAGTCCTCGATATCTAACGAGCACGAGTCGTAGTCTCAGCAGTGGGCTAACTGCTGCCCAGAATCAAGCACAATAGCAAGCCAAGGTGCTGTCTGCAATCAGGGTGTAGAGTTGTTTGTTGCTTTGCCATAGAGCTATTCCTTGTAAACATTTTTACATCTAACGTAAATAATCAGGTATAAATTTTCCAAAACAGCCATTGTCAGTTAATTCTGATGTTGGCCAACAAACTTCAGCTGTCACAAATCATCATTAAATTTGTATTTTTTTTAAGAACACTAACCTAACAGGTTCTACTTTTGGTAGTGCCAGTTATTTTTAATGTAGTTGTACATTGAGCAGAAACAGTAGTTCAGGGCTTGTACTGTACTCTTGCAGGAGTTGAATTTGATGTCTTCTGTGAACCTGGCGATATTTCCAGTGCTGTACTTCTTCACATTCCTCTACTACACTGACGTGTTGTCAACACTGCTCGTCCTGCTGATGTACTTGCTGCACTTGCACAAGAGAAGGTCTCTTTCTGCTATCACTGGTGAGGATACTTGCAGGCTCATTCTCTAGATTCTTATGCTACAGACCCCTGATTTTACGACTGTCCATGGATCCCAAGAATACTGTCGCAGAATTTCTACTGTTGCAAAATCAAAACTAACCAGTGTTAACCCCCCAAAAAAATTGCATTTGGAATATGTGTTTCGCATGAAGTCCTCACCTCTCACATAAAAACATTTTTTTTTTTTTAAATGAATTGTTGATTAAATTTATTAGGAAGACGTCTTCTGAATCAATTTATACGTGAGGAGCTTACACTTAACCTCACGTCATCAAAAATGTTAGAAACATTGAGCAGCATTAGGTTTTACCAAGTGATACACGTCCATGTTTAACCATCACTGGCGTAAAGCCATTATGATTTTTAATTGAAATAATAACTTAATTCAATAGTGAGATGTCTTCTGAATAAAACGATACCCCAGATGTGTACTTGACTTCCCCTTACAATGAAAAATGTAGAAATATTGTGTGACCCTTACGTTTTACAGAGCATGAAGTCAATTTTCAGTTGCTTCTTGCAGGAAAATCTAAGGAATTGTTATTGAAATTATAAAGATATAGAAATCACTATTTGTTTACATTTCACATTGGCTTTTATGTTATGGGCTGTTCACGATAAAGTGAGCACTTTTTAAGGCCCTCTCAACTGGCATTAACAACTCAACTAATAAATATACATTATTGCAGCCTTAGGGATTAAATTTTGAGGGTGCTGAAATGTATACACTGTGTTTATTGGTCACATTGTAATGCTTATATTAAAAGCAGCAGGAAGATGGAAATTGGGTGAAAGTAAAAATTTAGAAGGGCCTTAAAAAGTGCTCACTTTAGCGTGAACAGCATATAGTAAATATGAGTTCATTTCAATGTTTACATCTGTTATTTCAATGTTTACATCTGTCATTTCAATGTTTACATCTGTCATTTTAATATTTTCTTGTTTATTTACATTCAGAATGATGGTAGAAATTTTATCTAAATTTTATTTTGATTATTTGTCTCAAATTTTTTCTGAATTTTATTTAATTGACCATTTAAATGTTGCAGATTTATGTAATTATTGATTCTTATTTTATGTGATTTCTTCTTGTCAAATGAGATCTTTGTATAGTGATAAGTTATTTCCTAAGAGATCACTAATGTTAACTTCTTGTTAAGATTTCCTTATCAGGAAACTGTTTAATCCTTGATTTTAATAAGCAGGAAAGTTGTGCACATTGGCTGGCCTAGGGATTTCCTCTCTCCCTCTCCCCCCATGATTGTGATCAGTTCGGGTAGAATTTTCTCCTGTTAAATTTATTTAAATCTTTCATAAGACAAGGGGCGATGGAATAGAGCCATGGCCAGTTACTTAAATGTGCGCAGGCTATTGAAGAGGTCTAAAAGTGCCAGTTTTAATAATTTTAGTGTAATCTTCAAGATAGCAAGATTATATCGATGGACGCTTGGAACTCCATGGCCGTGAAAACTTGTAAGCCTGCACTCAAGGGTATGATCAAATGATTCACCTAAGTTTTCCTTGCTAATTGAAACTATCTAAATGATTCCTCAGAAGGAAGATGAATATTAACATTTTTCTTTTATAACTTGATTGTCCCAGGGGTCCTTTGATTGATACATTTCTAAAGAAAACCAGCCGTGATGTATTTTTGTTACATAACTACTCAAGGAAATAAGAACTTGCTTCATGAATACTTTTATCAAGAAGTTATGGCGTTAACCTGGACTCGTTAAATTTTCACGTAATGCTTTCTTTGAAATCTATTAACTTAGAGAGAGAGAGATATTAATTTTTATTAATGCTCTGAGAAATTTTAAATATACTAATCACTTTCACTATCAGTAGGAAATCTAGTTGAAAATAATTAATTCTGGTAACTATAGCTGCGCATATGTGTGTGACGTTAATTTGCCTTGATATTTTTCCTACCACAGTAATAAATGTCTCCTTTGAATCAGGGTATATGTGTGTGATTTGTGTATATTTGGAATTTAAATATTGTTTAAAGGGTATCATTGGTGTTGCATCTTAATATGCTTTTTCACAGCATATCTCTACACCAGTTGGAACAAAAGAAAGGTAAAAATTATTTTACTTACCTGTTGGAGAGAATTTAAGATTTTTGGTAATTAATAATTTTAACAAAGGGTTTAATGACTTTAATGTTGTATCATTTGTTGGTCAATTGACAATAGGATTTTCATCCCACATAATTCTTGTTTGTACTGCGGCCACACAGAGAAATTCATTGGCATCTTATGGGCAGTGCTTCTATATTACACAAGTACTGATTTACTTTTCCAATTAAACACCTACAGAATTTACTTACGAATATTAATTTGTATGAACTTTATTACTTTCACTTATTAAAACTATTAATTTAGAAATTATACGTTTGCAGTCACATGTACAGAAATAACTGACTACAAACAACAAATTTGGTGTAAATATTTTTTGTCTTCCACCATGGCCTGACAATAATTTCATGAACCGGCACAGGTCCGAGGACTGGCGGTTCAAAACCGCTGCTGTATATACCACAGTCCAGTTGTGCAAGTCAGCTATTGACCACCTTTTTTGAATTTCCTTATAGTTGCTGAATTACTCAGGGCCTAGATAAACCTTCAGATGCAAGAAGAGTTTGAAACTGTATTTAGCAAAATTTGGTGGGTACAGTGGACAAAAAATAACTCCTTTTAAATTGAGCCAAAAATAATGGAACAAGGTACTGTTTTTTTTTTTGTGTGTGTCAAAAGTTAAACCATTAGGATGCTCATGCATTTGGAAATGAACCTCTCTCACACTTTCACTTTTTTTGCAGTAAAAAAAAAAACAGATCACCATTTGGACTTCACAGTTGGACACACTGGACAGTGATGTCTGTGTGTATAAGGAGTACACAAACAGTACTAAAGATTCATTCCAACAGTACTGTTACAGTGTTACCAATACAGTCAGTTGAATATACTTTATTGAGAGAAAAAATTGTGATTCTTACTTTTGGACTGACCCTAACTATTGTAAATCAACTACCTAGGTATTCAATTTCGCACACTTGTGCTCAGATGATACATTAAACACACATCACTGTATCACGTAGATAGAAGAGAAAAATGTCTGCTGGAAGCCAGACTTAAACTAGTTTTGAAAAATGTTTTGCTGTAGCAACAAATTATTGTGTTTCAGGTTTTTTGGCCGTAGTCACACGCCAGACAAATATAATCTGGGTGGGATTTGTTCTGCTTGACACCATTTTCAGTATCTTGAAAGAAACAATTGTGTTACAAAAGAAGAAGCCCAGTAGTTCAAGCGACAAACGTTTACTTTACCAGAAGGTAAGTTACCAAACTGTATCAAGTGTACATTTGAGATGTTGCTGCGTGAAATTGGAATTTTTTTTTTTTCAAGTTGTGATAAGCTTTGCGGAAAAAATTTTAACGCACTGTAGCATCTAAAATGTATAATTTTATTAATTTTGATAGATTAATTTGAGTTTATGTTGTGCGTGCGTGTGTATATAAAACTCCCGATTAACCGTGTTAATCGGGGCCAGAGAAAACACGAATAAACGAATTTGTATTAAAAAACCAGGATAATCAAATTTACACATTTTTACTATTAATGGAACAGTGATATTGGCTCGGAAAATCGTGATAAAACATAGTACCTATTATACATTTCAAAACAGAGACAAATCACACTCTGTATGTGCAGGATTTAAGTACACAATACTTTAACTGATATTTATGTTGCACCGAGTGTAGTTAATTCATGGCGCATTGAGTATACACAGCCTTTCACGGGCGCCAGACGAGCATGTTGGGCAGGCGACTGGTAGCGATAGATAAGCGGTCCATAGTTGTGTGTGTCGCTTTCTCACTGTGCGTCACTCAGACCTGTCCTTTAGATGGCAGAGTTAGTTGACAGTTTAGAATGTGATGCAGTAAAGACTAGTTTATAACAGGACCTTAATAAATAAGGCAACCTGGCATTTAAACAATACAGTACAATTACCATTAATAAATAACCCTACAATACAAAAGCTTATAAAAATCTTACCAACTTACAAAACACACACAAAAGTTTAAAATCTCTGAAATGTTTAGTTTATTGTTAACATTTAAACACGTTATATGAAAAAAAAAATGTAAGAAAAGTTAAACCATGCCTTTCTTGAAAAAGGCTTAGATTTTTTTTGTGTTTGGCATCAGAATTGATGTTTAAGGTTGTAACTTGTAATACACCACGCTCAAATTTTTTTATTATTTCTAACTTTTCCACAATAGTTTTAAAGTGTCCTTTGACCCTTTATTGACATTGCGTAAACGAGTAAACAATTACCCAGTCCAGCAATTGGTGACTGGCAAGACGTGCTTCTGACATAATTTTGGGTGGGGGGGGACTATGACTGTGTCCGAAATCGAAATGGCAAATTCGTTATTTTGTAATTTGTCATTTCGTAAGTTTCACTTCGGAAGTTGTCACTTGTTTAGCACTCGTGGTGACATACTTTTACATTAATAGTGAAAAATATTTTTATCTAAATTTAATGCTTAAAAATGGATGTAATATTTCTACAATCATCACTTGAATGCTGCGCATACGTTAATAAATATGAACATAATAAATTATGCAATAAAGACTCCTAAAAAATTTGTTGCAGAATATGTAAACAAAGCACAGCATTTTCCTGCTTTTTAAAATATGCCTAGTGTATTTTATGAACAATTATTTGTTTTATAAAACATTCGCGCATGCGTTCATTTTTTTTTTTTTGCTAACATCCGCTGCTAAATAGAAAATACAAATCACCAAATTACCTTATATATCACCATTTTTGTATACAAAATCAGGTCACATGTTCATTTTGTCAACAAAATCTGCCATTTCGGACACTGCCTGAGATAAGTCAAAGTCCAGTGCGCTTCAATGGATGTCTCACACAGCCTTTGTGACAGGCTGACAGTTTAAAGAGAGAAACATCAGCTAACGCGAACAGCGCTAGAAGTACCGTACCGCTGCTTATCAAACTGCACACTTTACAGCATCGCCTGATCGCTCCACGGATAAGCCGAAAACCGGCTAAGCGAAGCATGATTAAGTGGGGAGTGTACTGTATATAGATATATACTAGTTTTTGACATGTTCAGCATGGTATAAAGTCAATTACGGACAGCATTGTGGGTACTGGCGCCAGGCTTTCCATTACCTATGCCGGCTGTAACTACCGTATTTACTCGTGTATAGTGTTCACCATGATTTTTGCAACTACGGAATTTTTTAAAAATAAAATTGTACCAAAAATTTGTGGCGCCCTGTTAGTGAGTATGGCACAAATTATTCTTTTTTACATTAATGTGTGGCGATTGTGATGTGTTTGGAAAATACTTAATTAACTAACTTGGGTATGAAAAGCCAAAATAAAAAAAATTCCAGAAACCTCATGCTCCTAACATTTCCAGCTTCGTTTTACGTTTTTCTACTTCTTCCTTTTAGCAGTGATCGGCTCTATTTTTTTGCAGCGCTAGAATGTCACACTACCCTTCTCTCAAAAAAAAAAGGGGGTTCTCCTCGTCCCTTCTCCCCCCGTGCCCCCTTTCGCGAACATGGCTCGCTAGTCTCTGCCATGGAAACAAAGAGGGATGGCAGAATTATCGACCTGCAATATCTGGGTGTTATTACAAGGGAGTGGGAGGCTGTAAATATGTGGCAGCTCTGGTTTTGTGGTGTGACAGGATGCCCTTACCTGAGGGGGCTTTCAACCTACACATAACTGAAGGGTCGCTGAGAGAGAGAAGAGAAGAGAGAGGAGTGATGTAAGAGCGAGACATGAGACAACAGACAGTACTGCCACTTCCCTCGACATCCCCTTACCCTTTTTTTTTGTATAGTGCTTACCCTAGAAATTTTTTCCTTTATTTTTGGAAAAAGGGTGCGCTATACACGAGTAAATATGGTATTTAGTATGTATAACAAACATAAGTACCCTTAAGTGAATAAATGCTAATAAATGACATACGGACTACCTACATAAATCAAAAAACCTAATACCCTTTATGAAATACAAAACTATGTCAAAATATTTACAACAGTATTTCAAAATCTTTTTCGGGTAGAAAGTTCTGGGTTCACGTCAGGCCTTGCTTCGACTTATTCTTCTCACCAAACTGGTAAGTCCTTACTTCACCAGGTATTTCTGATTTCACAGGTTAATGTTCTACGGTGTCATGAAAACTCTACTTTACGTAGCACTTTGTCACTTGGAGTACGGTGGGTTTACTCACTGCTGTAATTAGACAGCCTGTTTTACACTTCCGTTCTGTTGTTGTTGGTAACAACAATTAAAAGAAGTTGAAAATACTTGTTTTCATACTAGTCACTGATATTGGCCACAGCATTTAAGGGCTGTTTAAAATTGTGGTTTATGCACTGTTTTGTGGAGTATCTCACAATATACTCACTATGCTGCTCACTTACTGCCCTTGGTTTGAGTCATGATTTTGCATGGTTGGCCCCACTTCCTCTTGGCCATGTGCTAAGGGCACGGCCGTGTGAAACGGGAAGTGGGTCGCCATGGTGACTCGCAATATCGGCTGTGTTGAGAAGTGCCAAGGCAGACATAGGTGGGCATCTCTCTTGTCAGCTGACTTGCGGTCGTATTCTCGTCCCCGGCAGTGGCTGACTGGGGGCCACCAGGTACAAAGGGACAATCGGGTGCCCTACCCTCCTGTAGGGGCGGTGTCAGGGTGGCCGTCAGAGGCTCTTGGGGCTCTTCGGCCTCATCTGCATGGCTGGGCTCATCCTCCCATACAGAAGGCTGGGTCCGGATATTGGTTTCGGCACCTCCTGGCACAACGACCAGGTGAGTGACCACAGCATCCTGATTGGGCGTGGTTAGGGCTGCCATCTGAGGGAGGGGCTCTTGGGGTTCCCCGAACTTGCCGGCACTGGTGGGCACATCCTCCCATTCAAAAGGCAAAGTTCTGGTGGCCTCTGCGCCGCCCGGCGTCATAACCTGTGGTGTGACCATGCCCTCCTGGGCTGGCACGGTCTGGATGGCCATCTGAAGCAGAGGATCTTGGGGTTCCTCTACCGTGTCGGTATGGCATGGTGTGTGTGTGTCTCTCTCTCGCGCACACACATACATATTGAACTGGGTGGTCGTCGTCTGCAGGGTTCTCTGTCCAGGGGACTTCTCCAGGACAGCTTTGATTCAGAGTTGGTTATCCTCGCCCATCTGGTGACTGTCTTCTGGGGGAAGTCTGTGGGCGTCCAGAGCAAGGTTTCTAATGGACACTGCCCTTTGACGTGATGGATCTCTACCCTTGTCGGGGGTGTTGGATGCTCTGTATGTTGACGTCTGGTCCGACTTCCGGCTCTTGGGGTGGAGGCGGCTTGACTTGGTAGGAGTCCTGGGCTCGGGATCTCTGAAAACTGGGGTCTCTGCCTCTGCTTGAAGCTGCATTTGTTGGCATCGGGCTCTTCGGGCTTGGCTTTTGGTTTTGGGCTGTTTACATGGAGGAGGTCGGTGCACCTCCACTTGCAGCTGTTGAAGATGGACTGGGGAAGGGGTTGTATTATCCTAGTTACTCTCCCATTTGATTATCATGTCCCATTTCTCTCCTAAATGGATGAAGCATTGTCCACCATCCAAAATGCATTTCTGCTGTTGCTGCTAGGGTTGCCCCAAGATCATCTGCTCCCCAATGACTGGGGCTACCAGGAAATCTACCTGGGTAGTTCTGTGGTGGACCCCGATTGTTAGCCGTATTTTCCCCTTTATGTGAGGAAAGTGATTGGGTTGCGCCATCTGAACCCTTTTGTCAGATGGGCCCATTGACAGGGTGTAAGCAGGTCGCTTCAGACGAAGATCCCTGTGTCTGCCATATTTAGCATCGCCGCTGCAATTAGCCTGTTTATTTTGACGTTAATAGGTGTTGCACTAGGGGTGTAGCGTTCTTGTGTAAACGTCTGGAGTGTGAGGCTTGGGGTTCTCCCTTCCCTTAGCGCTGAGATCTAGGTCTCCTTCTTAACTGGGCAATCTCTATGGAAGTGTCGGGCCAGACAGTACCAGCACTTCGAAAGTGTTTGGGTGAGGAGGAGATGGGGAGTGTGTTTGGCCTATCAGTTTCACTTTCTTCTTCCCCTTGCCACCCTGTCTACGGTCTAGTGCAGCCTGCTCTTGTACTTCCTCTCCGTCTCCCTGGCTTTTTCCACGAGCTCTTCAATGGACTGTGGTTTTGGGATTTATAGGAAGTTTCTTAATTTTGATAAGAGCATTCACGTGTTATGGCGCATGTAGCTCTCTTCGTTTTGTTTGGGGAGGTTCTGGCGGTACATTTGAACTTTATGGTGAATGATGATGTCTGCCTCTTCCTCGATGTTCTGTGTCCTGCTATGGAACTCAGCGGTAAAATGAGCCAGTACCTCCTCACCTGAGAACTGAGTGGCGAGGCAGGAACAGAATTAACCCCCACTCGGTTATGAACTCCCCGTACTTGCAACACCACTCGAGGACTTTTCCCCTTAACTGTTTCTGGGTTCAGATCCCCCATTGCTTACTGGGGACCTTGAGGTCATGAAGTTCGTTTTTGCACTCAGTTGTGAATGTGACTGAGTCTGTATGGGGCCTCCCGGCAAACCCTGGGAGTTGGGGTCCGTCATTGCCCTGGGTGGTGTTTATGTTCTGGCGTCCGCCAGAGCTCTCGGGTTGATATTCTGCTGCGTGTTGGCATTCTTTGCATTTATACAATAGGCATGGTTTGTACGCAGAGGTGGAACACCTGCGCACATACTATGCAGCTAACTGTGTTCTTTCCTTGCCCAGAGCATGTAAGCCAGCTGCAATATGAGTCTGGCATGTGTGGCACTCTACACAGGAACTCCAGTCTGTCCATTTACCTTGGTTCATCTGTCCAGCTTAAGCAAATGTAGTGGAAAGCTTCACTGGCAGTGTGTGCATATAATATGGTTTACCCCTGTGCCAGGGCAGGTGGCACCTTTTAGGAATAGCTTCAGCCATTGTTTCTCTCTCGTCGGCTATGCTAGCCTGTGCATCTGACGTGTTGGCTATGATAATTGGGCGCCATGGGGGGGATTTCAAGACTCTTCAAAGTCTGGGTTAGTTCAGCTTGACTCCTGGCTGGTATCACTGAATCTCGGGGTCATGCTGGGCTGGTTCTGCTTCACTATCCTAGATAGCAAAGGTGCTGTGGTCCCACGTTGGGCATCACGAAAACTCTTTTGACGTGTGACACTGGTTGGCTGATGATGACGTCACGGTAGGGCAAGGTTTTAGTCGTGTCGGTCAGGAACACAGGATTAACTCTGGCTGATTGGGCCTCGGCGGTAGAGATAACTGGGTGCGTGGCCTGTTGACACGGTACAAAGTCAAATATGGGCATCACTGTCCAGCATGTAGGGTGGCACACAGCAATGGGTTGGAGGTGGCCCGGGGTGGCTGCTGGTGGCAATTGATGCTGGAGCCTCGACCTGGTGTATCCATGGTGCTCTGTCTGGTGAAACTGTGGTGAGCCCAGGGCAGGCTGCTGCTCTGGTGGCTCCTGAACCAAGGGCTGGCAACCTCGAGTGGCATGTGCTGGTCCTGGCGGAATGCTGTCACATTCGGATGTGATTGTCCTTTGGTCTTGATCGGAACTGCAAATAAGGAGTGGGAGGGAGTTGGGAGGTGATGCCTCTCCAGTTGACAGGCGACTTGAGCTCGTTCCCAAAGGTTTACCTGCAGAATGCAGTTGGGGGTTAGGGTGCAGCTCCTGTTGGTTTTGGATGCGGTGGCTGCCTTCCTTTCTTGCCACTTAGTACCACTCGTCTGGGTGTAAAGAATAATGTAGGTACAAGTACCTGCCTTGTCAGGGAGAAGCAGGCGATGATGGTCCCTGGCTAGGTGTAAAACCAAAGCAGAGGTGGAGCCATACCCGTATACCCCAACTGGCGATACAACGGTGCAGTGGTCAGAGAGGTGGGTTTACCCTGAGTGTCAGACGACAGTGGATGTGTGTCCAAAAGTGGTCAGACCTCCAGGACCAGACTAGTACTTCCTTCGGTGACAGTCCAGCACGGTGGATGGAATACAGACTGGGCTGGCTGACTAGCTGCCTTGTGGATTGAGTTTCTGGAGTTTGTGACTCTACCATAATGTACACCAAGTGCACAGTATGGGCGGCCGTCGACTGTGTGTGTTTCTGACATACGTGCGCCCGGTTAAGGGAGCCCGCATTCCTACACTACAAGCAGAAATGGTTTGGTAAAATATTCTGTCTCCTGTTTCACTCTGGCAGGTGGGTGTCTACAAAGGAATACAACAGTCACCCTTAGAAATGAGTACGCAGAGTTTTGAGAGAAACTTGTATTTATTCCACGAGGAATAAACACTGTGGCCCGTACTGGGACCTGGGTCCAACCTGAACAAGGCAGATACAGCTAGGTAGCTATTACAGTAACTATCTCAATGCCGGTTGTCCAGAAGGGGCGTTGGAGTCCACTTCCAGAAGGGCAGTGTGATTGCCGCTACCAGAAGGGTAGGCAGTACAAGGGTTTAATACTTCTTTGGTGGGGGGCTGGTGAAGAGCTTCTGGAAGAGGTTGGCAAACAGCAGAGAGCCCCAGCACACAAGGTGGTGGAGTGAGTTGCAGGAGCTGAACAAGCGACAACTGGTATTTCTTGGCTGCATATTGGCAACTGCCGGCCCTCCCTCGTCTGAGCTGCACCCTGGGTGGAGCAGAATGTGGGTGCCACCCCTTGGCTCTCCATGGATCTATGCAGCTGTGGTACGCAGTCTCGGCCGCTTGGCCGGTGGCTCATTCACTCTGGGGGGGGGGGGGGGGGGTGATGTCTTTCGGACGGACAAAACAAGTTGGCGTGTCATATCTTGTAGGCACTCTGGTACCTAGTTGCTTGAGGTTCAAACCCTGCCTGGGGTTACATGAAGGCACGTTCAGATGAGGCAAGTTTGTGGTTAGGTATAGTCAGAAAAGTATCATATGTCAAGTTGGTTTTTTTTCTCAAGGTTTCATGTCTACTAAAGATGCTCTACATAATACCTGTTTTGCATTGAGTTAACGAGACATTCTCAAAATAGATGGTATTTTATTTATGTACTAAAGATATTAATAATAAATGTTAACAATTTTCTTTAATTAAATCTCTGTGCCCTCCAAGTAAAAATTTTCATTTGTTTTATCTATAGATTGTGCTCAGTTATGACTTTAAAGATGATTAGTAACGAGTCAGTTTTAGTCACTTAAATTATATGTTTAAGGCAAAAAGAAACAGATAAATTTTTGTATTTTAAAACGTATTATTTTGTTTTTAACCATGTTTGAAGGTTTTCTGTAACCACTATGTAATGTGACTTTAGTGGTGTACTGTGTAACACTCACTGCCATGTACAACGTGCATACATAAATAATGAGTTATAGTTAATTCACGATAACTTCAGCCTTTTCTGAAGCCCTGCTAAATATCTACATTTGGTTACTAATTACGTATCCTTCCACTACACGTAAACATAAACACTGCCATGTGACACCTACATTTATAATTGTCAAATACATTGGTTGCTGTTCAAAGAATGCTGTCATATTTCCTATGAATGTTCACAATTTTGGCCTATAACAATATTTAGGTCGGCTTTATAACTATTTGTTACACATGATATAGCACATTACACATAATACACATTAATATTTTGCCACGACAGTGTTTGTTATAACTATGGCGGAAACAACAGTAGTATTTAACCTGTTATTATTAACGTGTGTTGGGTTATTTCGTTAAAAGTATGGTCTTATTTGGAACAAAAATTAAAATGAAGGGACACAGTAAATTCAAGCATGCAACTCGTGTCGCGTATTTATTGTTTGTAGCATCAACAAACGTAAAAGATAGTGGTGAACATGCAAACATATATGCCTACCGTAACGTTTATTCCGCTAATGTTTACATACATTGGTACTTACTGGTTTGTAGGTTTATTGTATTATTTATTTAAATTTATCTGGTTGGGCTTGGTATTTTGAGGGGATCGTGGCAGACATTCAAATCACAAACATAAGCTTGTTACACAACTATGTTTCAAACACCTAGCGCAAAGGTACAACGTTGTGATAAACAGACTTGAATTTCAATAGGTAACTTCATTATAACATCAGTTCATGGTTAAAACGTATACATTTTGCACATATTTGAAATTCACATACACACCACACCATTTCAAACACAGCACTTTTAACCCTGCTGTGGAAACACATTTTTATTACAACATTGTAACTTGCTAGGATGTTTAAAAAATATGAGTACGAACTTAACAGTTCATTCAGAAACGCACCGTGTCATTGACACGTCGTCACATCACTATCAGTCTTTAAGGCAATGGGTATAATCACCCGCCATTATGGGTTGGGTTGGGACAAGCGCGCAATTCTAGATTCTCCTTTCCAAACCACGTCTGCCAGCCTGCTGGATTTGTAAGCGTCGCACCATCGCATCACATGTAACTAACATATAATAGGTATTTAAGCAATTAAATCTCATTTCAGTTGTAAATTACAATTTCAAACATCATTATTGTTGCTGTAATTAGTATAAAATGTGCTGAAATTAGAAATAAGATTTATACTTTTCCTGCCACACAGGTGGTACAAACTTCCAGAGAGAGAGAGAGACACACACACACACACGATCCACTTAGCTTAAACTTTTCTTCCGGATGAAAAAAAATACCCTGTGCCACCAGAGCAAGCCTACGCACAGTAATTTCCGCTGATATTTTTACTGCAGCTATAAAATGTGTTCCCGTCAGTGCTATCTAACAATACAAAAATATCATTTGGCAACGTTTAATTTACAAATAGTATACATAAAAACGAGGTTAAAAAAATATTGTAACTGTGAACTATTTTTTATCGGCCGTTGTCAACACATCGCTGCTCTCACTGTTGTTAATTCGTATTTAATACAAAATGAATATTATAAGTTATAGAAGATATTAAGTAGATTATTAGTCTATTCGAGCACACAGTACTTTAACATTAATCACAGGGTTATATAATTTTGGAATACAAGTGATTGAACACAACAGGTTGACATGTTACGCTTAGGGTGATTTTTCAAAGGTTTGATTCCAAAAGGCCGAAGAAAGCGTGAATGAACTATATCAGGTGTATGAATAAAGGTGATGGTTTGGAGGGACGTATATTATAGTGTGTGGGCGTACCATGTTCCTCCTTAATGTTTACTAATATCTACATGTACAGTTAAGAACTTGTGGAACAGTGTGATTCCAACTCACAACACCAGACAAAAAGCAACTTATTTGGCATACGTCCTGCAGGACTTAGTAGTACTGAATACTGTCACCTTCTCATACACTATATTCATGTTAAAAATTGTGGTGGCAACTGAAAACTAGTTAATTAGCACGACAAAACAGTCATTCGTTCCAACCGTGGGAAAAAAAAAGCCTGTTACACTCAGGCTCGGGAACACCTGCTGATGACGTAGAACACTCACCTTGTCGATATTTCTCGGCCCCTACAAAAACCTTACTTGTCTAAGAGCTGAAATTCTTACTCAACAAAACATCGGTAGAAAAATAAATATTTTTTTTCCATTTAGCAAAGAAGGGAAAGGTTGCTTGTCTAATCTTACTCTTCCTTGTAGTTTCATCTTCATTAGTATCTACACTATCCCAGAAATTCCTGCCACACGAGGAAAATACGGCACTGTACTTTAATTGTGCAGCACAATGGCAAAAGCAGACACAGTTTCTTCAAAGAGGCAGTAAAGTCACAATATAACCTGGCAGATTACATATTTGCATTTTGGTTAATTTCAAACAAGAAGACACATTCATAATAAACCAGCTAGCACAATATGTGAAACATGGCACTCGCATTATGGCAGACCAGAAATGGTCTCATTTTGAAAAACAAATGCTTACAAGGAATACGATTGTCTCGAGTCATATAGCTATTGATTGAAGGAAGCTAAATAATCTCAAAAATAAAAGACAGTTTCCAAAACCTGATGCACCTCACCAAACCAGCAAAAAATCATAATTTCTAACATTCCATTAGTAAATGCTTAGCGGAAAGCAGAAATTTGTAACTATTACGATTAAATTGTAATTGTTGACATGTCTGACATTGCCCGTAGGACTTTCCACGATGCTATTAAGCACTCTGGTGGGATAGCCTAAGACTTGGAAGTATCCAGTGTATTCCAAGGAAATATCTAATTTTCCAATTAAAGTAGACACAATGTATTTCTCTCATTTGAAAGTAAGTTTTCTCAAAATTATTTTTAGAAATTGTTAATGATCAAATTTAATCGGTGTGAAGAACACCACATTGTCTTGTCAGATTTTGTCCTTCTTTATACCCTTCCTAAAGGTTAGTGGCCAATAGTAGGGATGTTCTTGTGATCATCCAGGCTTGCAGAGACATGGTGTGCTGTTCATTAAACTGGTAGCTACCAAATTCTTTACTCCTGTTATTATTTTTTTTTTTTTTTACAGTTTCTACAGAATGCAGTTATGTATCCTTGGGGAGAAACAGTGCCATTTGCAGCATTAGTGAAAAAACTGTTTCAAGAAACTGTACTCCTGTGTGCTGTATGCCTGAGTTTTGTGTGCTTCATGGGGTGGAACAGAGGCATAGTTGTTGGTGACAGGACAGCTCATCAAGCAGTGCTGCACTTCTCACAGATACACTATTTTTCGTTGTTCTCCTGTTGCTTTGGCTTCCCGTTCTTGTTGGCTAACACCAGGAGTGTAGTCAACTGGGTCAAGATGCACAAGAGAGAAGCAGTGACTTTTCTGGCTGTTTCGCTTCTCGTGGTCCACTTCAACACCCTCGCTCATCCATATTTGCTTGCGGACAACCGACACTACACGTTTTACATTTGGAAGCGTGTTTACGAACGGTACTTGCTGTCACGGTACTTGCTCATACCAGTTTACCTTTTCGGGGTTATTGCCTCGTTTGAAGCACTTAGGAATGCTAGCCCAGCAATGCGGATGTCCTTGACACTGTGTGTGGTTTTGTCCCTGGTGCCACAAAAGCTGCTCGAATTCCGGTACTTCATTC
This sequence comes from Dryococelus australis, assembly GCA_029891345.1. Taxonomy (NCBI): domain Eukaryota; kingdom Metazoa; phylum Arthropoda; class Insecta; order Phasmatodea; family Phasmatidae; genus Dryococelus; species Dryococelus australis. The sequence continues at coordinate 92,907,866 of CM057005.1, forward strand.
TGCCATACCTCTTCCTGCGACTACACATTTCACGCGTGGTGTGGTGGCAACTACTTCTGGAGTTTGTTGTTTATGCAGCGGTCAATGCAGCAACAATTTATCTGTTCATTTCGAGAACATTCACCTGGCCACATTCAGATCAACTACATCGGTTTATGTGGTGATGTGGAAGTTATAATATAAATTTTGTGTGGTGAAGTGTCGGGTGTCTTTGCAAGCATGGTCTGTCAAGAATAAATGTCTCCAACAGTTTAAAAGGTAAGGTGACTACCCAGTGCATGAATTCAGTCGAAAGAATGAGTTGTTTTTACTAGAGTTGTGTTCCGATACATTAGTATCGGTTGTAGACTATTAAGTCAGGTTATTACTTTCTTTAGAGACAAAAATTACCATATTTCGGTGTGTATACAGTAAAACCTCGTTAATTATAAGTAGATTAATTCGAAATCATATAAAAATCTAAATGTGTATTTGCCCCCGAACAGAAGAATAGAATTTTGTGTGATCATGCCAGAGTTTTCACATCTCTTGACTGGTTTTTGCCGCCTCTACCGCCCGCTGAAGAGGTGAAAAGATGCGCCAGTGGCACACACTGCGTGAAGTTTGGGAGAGTAGGACAAAGAAAATTCTGGGCTGCCTGTTGTGACGGTTGAAAGGAGGGAGGGAGGAGGCTTGGTGCAGTGTGAGTGTGGCTTGATGATGGAGAGAGAAAAGGAGTGTAGCGGTGTGGGTGTGGCTGGAGGATGGAAGGAAGCAAAGTGGTATGGACGGCGTGGCTAATGGGTGGGATGACTGTTAAATGATTGGGGGGGGGGGGAGGGGAGCAAAGAATACGAAGGGAGTGAGCGACCTTTTCAGAGGCCAGACCTAGCTTAGCAAGGGGCTGCTTGACACAAAAATGGCTTCAATGCAGGGGCTGGCCGGTCAGATAGCGTGGGATTGAGATGCAATTTGCCTGAAGTTTATTCATAGTAGAGAGAGCAAAAGGATTCTGGCTACCACAGCTGCAGTTTTAAACCAAACTTTAATTTATTTTTTTTTGTTTTTTATATTTTGGCATAGCAATTAGACCCAAAGGCAACAATTACAACACCTATATTTTACTGCATGTTAACATATAATTAATGACCAAGATAAATGCAACAAACTTACTTTTTTGGGCTATTTCCTTCAAATTTTTGCTTTTTTCCAACCAAAAATTTTATCCCCCCCCCCCCCCCTCCAACACAGGGTTGTAACCTTGAGAGGGTAGTTATTCCTTGGCCCGTAGTTGTGTTTACTATGGAAAGGGAGAAATGTGCATTTCTTAAGACATTATTTAAACGAGACCAGGAAAAATGTTTTTTAATGTATTATTAACAGTAATACTTTTTCTAAAATTCACTGCAAAGGGCTTTGGTATCGGTATCGGAAAACATGGTATCAGAACAACTCTGATTTTTACAATTTCCTGAATATTAAATAAGTATTTTTAACACAAGTTTTTGAAGTTTGTGGTATATCTGTTAAGATTTGCTGTTACAGCAATTAAATTGGGAGCCTGGGAATGGGAGTGAATGATGGATGCCTTGTAGCTGGTAATGGTCGCAGCATGGCTTAAGCAGATATTACTTGATATCTGCAGCCGTACTTGGTTCTTGTACAAGCTGCTACAAGCCCTGGTGCACGAGCTGGTATATCAGCCACCATGGAGGATTCATGTTACGCTACAGCAGTTTGCGTACTAAGCATTTGGCACCGTCGGTGGGTGCGCAGTGTGTGGTTTGTAGTAAATATGATCTCCATTCACAGAACTTCTAGGAGTTAGTAACTTGCATAAGCTTATGAAAAAAAACTAGCTAGCACATCTTAATATCGATATATTACTGTTTGCCTTTTACATAAATTGATTGCTTAATAGTATAGTTTCATTCATTTTCTCGAAAATTATGTGAAGTCACTAGAGTACGAGTGTTATTTTTAATTTTGATGAAAATTCACAACTGGTTGCAAAATATAGTTTTTTTTTTTTCCTTTACGTACCAGGTTGTCATAGTCTGTATTATTCGTCATCATCGTGTTTTTAATCTATTTGAAAGAGTTTCAACCTCACGGGTGTATAATTAAATCAAGATGGAGGTGTCCTTTTCAGTTTCTTCATAAACTCGTTTCAAGTAGTATCCATGGGGAGCGCCCTACGCTCAAACTGTGACGTGACAGGCCAGGTACGTAAGCCAGTGTGGAACCTGCCACGAAAAATAGGACATGCCCAATTACCAAACCTGGTACGAAATATGGTCGTACACGGCAGGAGATGCCATGACGGGTGCCACACTAGCCCGTGTACGGACTGCTATGGTGGACCTTACACAAGCTTTTATAAAATCTGGTATCTTGTAATATTGCCTTTAGCGTGGCGCCTCAGTGGAGGCTCAGAGGGATAAAAACTTAATATGTTGGCGCATCATGGTATAGTGTTCAGACCATTTTTATATCACAGTTGGGTGAGTTTGGCTCCTAATGGAGTTGAACCCAAAATATTGCATTTGGGGAAATGTGGTATTTAAGTTTCCTTTGTTGCATACCATTGATGCTCTATCTTTATCTCACTTCAACCAATCAATGCTAAAGACCTTCCTTCCATTGTTATCCACTGAAGCGATTCAGTAACATTTAAAGAGAAACACCATATTGAATTAGTTATTATACATGCACATTCGTCTTACAAAGGTTGATGTGTAAGTCATTGTGGCAAAATATTCCAATTCAGTCTTGTAGTACATTTGTGCATGCACAGCCCAATTTAATACATTTATTAGTGGTTACTTGATAATCGTAACATTACATTCTTCTGAAATGTGAAGCCAACCACATTTACAACTGCAGCATGTTAACCATGTGTGGCTACATGGTATTGCATGGAAAAGATGCATCTCCCCTTCCTAAAGTAGAATTTAATATCTTGCTAACTATTTACCCCATGACCCTTCACACTTACATTTTGTAAAAAAAAATAAGTTTTACTTGTAACTTGATAAGTATAAAGAGGAAAATATGAGCAGTGGGTGGCCTGGATAATAAATTGTTGGAATGACTAAAAATATGAGAACATGATTTTTAGTGTGATGGGGTGGTTCCACTATTTTTTTTGGTTCAGGTTCTTGGTTACAGTTAATATTTTTGCAGGGGGGCACGAAAGATTTATAAATCACCTGAAAACTAATGCTTTTATTTAATCTATGAGAAATCTGTTTCTGTTATGTACTTGTGTGTTATTGTTTACTTAAATTGTTTTTAGATACATTGTAGGAAACTTGATTTTTAACACAAGGGTTATGTATTTTGTGAAGAATCTATAGGTTGATTCTGCCAAACAGAGATGGCATCACTAGCATTGTATTTGGACTGTCAGCTGCCATTTTGTATGGTTTTTACATTTAATTCTTGCTTAAAACACACTGCATCACGACAACTATTGTGAATTCATGAACTCTGCTTTTTCTTTTATTGCAGCACTGGTAGTGGATAACAGATAATTAAAACAGAGAAATGTCTATTGGTCGTGGCCCACCAAGTAATAGCATTGCAATGCACATTACTAAATTTAAACCCTGGTCAAGTAATCAGGATATGTAAACACTGCTATTTAGTATTTAAAAAAAATGCTTGCATTTTGATTGTATACACAGTTTCTTGATAATGTGAATGTTTATATTCCTATTGTATAGTGCACAACCATTTTACAAGGCCTACTTTAATATTTTTCAAGTAATAACATCACTTCATGTTTTCCACACTTCACCGCAGGATGCTTTGATTGTGGTGAATGGCAAACATTCAGTCACACAAGTATGGGGATTATGCTAGTAAAAATGTTAATATGTTGTAAAATGGTGGAAAAATACACTGATTTTCTTTCCTTTTTCTTGATTAGTGAAGTAGTTAAGATTGTTTATCCTATGGAACCGAACCTATATGAACTGTCAGATTTGAGTCTGCCAGTTACTTGAGGAACCAATTGTGCCATTCATAATAATTTTTTTAATGTTTTGGGATTTACGTATAGTGAAGAGAGATATATTATAGCTGTAGATACACGAAAATTGTGGATTTGATTATGAACACAACTCGCAGTAATCATCATTTCCACATTTTTCAAAGCAGGTCAATATCTTAGTAATACCACTTTGGAACAATTAAACTTTTAAAGGACAAAAGTGAAAATAAAAATTAAAATATATGCAATCTTTTGTTTACAGCTTACTTAAAATGGCGTGTGCACTACAATGATTTTCTCTAGTAAGTATGGCAAAATGACTTTAGTCAATTAGTTATAGATTGTTATATGAAAACCTTTAGTCTGAACTCAGTAATGCCAAACTCCTGTTTATACTAAGTATTTTCACAGGGCTCACAACTAAAATAAGCTTCTTACAGGTGTTTTAATCAAAAACAAGTTTCACAATAAATATCAAGTTTGAATAAATCAGTGCATTCTATAGTGAGAATAGTCCAAGAAAGTGACAAAAGATAGGCATGTACATTACTAACCAACTTAGAAGAATACTGTAAAAACGTATGTGGACACTATGTGGCTTAATGTAGTGAAAGATATTAAGGAAGACATTTTTTGACATGACAATGCATTCTGTTGTTAACAACAAAAAAATGCTGATGAAATCAAACCTTTTTTATCATCTGGTTTTAAGTCAACTGAAAGATGATAATGAGATGAAACTACTCAAAACTTATAAATGTAATGTGTATACAAATGACAAAAAGTTTATTAAATAGCGATTATTATTACTTGTACAATACCACTGTGTACGAGTCACCTGATGATATTTATGTACAAATAACTTATCCATTTGTGGTGTTGCATACTGTGTAAATTGTGTGAAATCCTAAGTCCTTAATGTAATTTATTTTGAATAAAATTTTGTGTTGCCTAGTTGATACAAATTAAGTTCCATTAAAAATCGCCGACATATACTTCCTGCATTTTAGTATTAATGAATGCTGACTGCAACATGATTTGTAACAATTCTGCATACCCATCAAAAATAAAAAATAATTTGGACACTTAACATAATCCATTCAATATCCTTCGGGACATTATTACGCTTCAGAATATTTTTCACTAACAATTCTGATAAAATCAAAATATTTTTGCCCATATATTGATTAATTTATCTGAAATCCCCCTTTTACTTCTCCTCTACTATCAAATATACATGCCCATGTTTTAAATTTTGCCCATTTTTATAAGGTGTTGGTATTTTACGCCAAATGTGTCCGGCATAACATCTTATGAAAATGGATGACATGGTCTACCATACTGAATTACAATAATAATGACTAAGTACTTCGATGCTTAACATTTTCATTTCCATTACAGTAACTTGCAATTTTGTTTGGTGTGCATGCAGGGAGAAGTATTCTGCTATTAAATAAAGCTAAAAAATTTAAAGCAGAAAGCTCAGGGCACAGACTATCTATAACAAATATGAAAACACTTTTGGGATAAATTATAGAAACAGTCAACTAACTTATATTTGCAATTGTCATACACTAGTTTGTTGGGGTTTTAACTACAGTGTAACCTCACTGTTGCAACCTCTTTTATTATAAGACCAGCTCTTTAAAAACTCAGTTTTGAGAAACTGTAAAAAGTTTGAAATCTGAGGTAAGATCAGTAGAAGTCAGCAGTGCATATCTAAAATTATATACCAACCCAATTTTGAACTATACAGGTCAGGGTTGGTCAAAATATGTCAGATTTTACAAACCCTCTATCAAGACTATCAATCACTAACAACAGTATTTCTGAATGTGAGGGTCCTTCACTGAGAGTAATGTTTCTTTAGTGTTAATGTAGAAACTTTTCTTGCTCGCATGTCTACATTGAAAAATACATTCTGTTTTGCTTCTCCAATATGCCTTCATGGCATAAAGACTAATCTTTCCTTTAGATGATGTGGACATGTAAGATTTTTTTTCTCCACTCTAGCATCGGTAACATTCATCAATAATTGCTTGAATATACATAAATTTGGTTACAGGAACTATTTTTGGCTTATGTGTCGCTAAACAACTTCAACGTTGGGTTCTTTTCGCCTAATCAAGTGGTCTTCAGGCAGTTCCTCTTGGATACACGTGGTACCTGAATGTATGCTGCATGTATCTACAGCTAGCTAGCTGCTTGGTAACGTTTCAGGCTGGTGAGAAGTTTTCAGACAGGTGGCCAAATAGCAGCCAGATCACTATGGGCAGACTCAGGAAGCCACTGCTGGAGTGATGACAGTAAGTCTGAAAATCATTAAAAAAAAAAATTAGGCAAAAAGTTAGTTCTTATGGGCTCTCCCTGGCTGGTGCATGAAGTGCATTGCAGATGTTAGGTAGAAAACGCATGATTAAAAAATGGTTGTATATTTTGTAGTAGTGTGTAACACAAAAAGCACTCAAGAAACATTTCATGCGCAAAGACAAGTTTCAAGTTCTCATTTCAGCTCCAAGATATTTTGTTTTGTGAAAATGGCTAAAACATGTGATTTCAGAATAATTTATAATACATTTTTTAAAAGAATTTTCACAATTTATTGGGTTCAGAGGTCACTAAGGTCAAGGGTCCAAGGTCATATGGGTCAAAGATTGCGGACGGGTGACATAACAACATGGCGCCCAGCTGGTTATAAATAGAACATTATCAAGAGCTATATACATTACATACGACGCTGTCTGAGTCCGTGACTGTCAGACCATAACGGCGCTCACAGCTCATGTGACACGTGGGTAAGCACGTGAGTGCAGATGCCACGTCTACGGACTTTCCCAAAAGGATAAGTAAATGTCAGTGCCCTGTATTCTTATTTTCAGGTCAAAAGTCTTATAAAAGTGTAAAAATATATTTTCTTAAAATGTTGTGCAATGTTACTTTCAAATTCAAAATGTGCGCTACACCGAAGAAACAGACATTAATATTCCAGTGTAAACGCCTACAGAAAAAGTTATCATACACCAATATTTAACAATTTAAATTGTTCTTGTTATTATGTATTCAAATTTCTTGTGTGCCATTTAATTTTAAAGATAATTTTACTCGGTGTGCATAGCATTTCCACTTGTGTGAATCCCGTAGGCAGCCATGGTAGGTCCGCGTGACCCCTGCTTCTGGGCAGTCGTTCTAGGAGAGCTGGCGAGGTAAGGCGCTGTCACGTATGCACTTCATATTTTTGCACTGAGTTAGATTTCTATAGTTTCATGTAGTATACCGGTCAACCTTTGCTTTGCATACGTTTTGCCAGACATCCCCAGTGTTACGCTTCTGCTTAAATAAATAATTTACAGCTCTTGTGGTTTTTTAAACTTAAATCGACGGAAGGAGGGGAGATGTCAGAGGCCATGCTGCCCACACAACTTATAAATCAGACGCCATCTGCCCATGTTAAGGGCTTTTGATTGTAACTTCTGTTTAATTGCCACGAGCAATATTACGGGTGATAATGCTATGTATGTATTTTCAGGGTTTTCTTGTGTTATGGCCACATTGCCCATGGCCAAGTCCGTATCTGTGCTGTCCTTGAGTTTAAAGGGCTAATACTTGTAATTTCTTGTGCACCATCATTTCTCAGGGTAATATGTTTTGTTTCAATTAAAGGTTCTTGTAATTTTCATGTTTGATGCTTGTGTGTATGACCATGCAGTCTCTTACCTATGTTGGATTTTTCCTGCCATAAGGCGAGTTAGAAACTTTTGTATGCTTAAATCACACAGAAAATAATTTTCTGAACACTGCCATAATTTTGTCTGACAGGATTTTATTGATTTTTACAGAAAGTATTGCAACTACATCTGCACCACGTAGTCCACTATGAACTTTATCCAGTGGCATCCATGCCACTTAAGATTGTTTTCATGTATCTGTGTGTTTATGCTGCCTTTTTTATGTCGTGCCCTACATTCATTAAGTGCTATTTTGTGTAATTTGTACGGCGATGTTATTTTATCCTAACCTACTATACGTTTGACCGTCACCACAAACACGTGGTTCAGGGATGAGTCCCGACGAGCAAGTGTTGAGAGAGTGTGTGAGTGTAAACGCATGTGGTAAATTCATCTTTTCATTCCCTGTGTCCTGTATCCAGAAAATCTTTACAGTCCACCCTAGCCACTGTAGACCTCTTTCCTTTTGGATACTGTCTTCTGGCACCATGAGGAGATCATTCATCTAGGAGTGCGCAAGTTGAATTATGTGCGGGGGGAATCATCCACCAGAACTAGCTAGTCACGCCCAAGGTTAATCATAAAATCATTCTAGCACAATGTGTAACTAATGGTAAATAGAAGCACATTTTCTCAGGGTAATTATATGTCTTCTTGTAGCGTTGAAACCAAGCAAACTCCTTATTAGAGTGTTTTTCATAAATGTTTAGTATTGAAAAGTGTGAGACGGACACATAGAACCCACAGCATCCCTGAGTCTCAAAGTGCAGTGTATGGGAAGCATCGTTGGTGCCCATCAACAGTAAGTAAAAATTGTCTTTGTTCGTCTCGTGTCTCACCCAACAGCGTCATATAAATTGTCTTGCACAAGTATCGTGAATGAGTGCCATTCCAGATGCAAACTGTAGGGATCCACTGTCACTTCATTTGAGCTACTGCCTGTGGCCTGGGCATTCAGCTAGAGAGGTGAAACATCTAAAAATAAATCAGGTAGCTGTTTTTATTAGTCTGTGAAAAAATGTTCCCTGTGTAGCTGTAAATAGATATCTACCAAAGTCAAATACTGCAAATATTGGTGGGACTCATATGAGAAAGAAGTAAATATTTAGGTTAAAAAATACAGGTGCGACACTTCTAGAAGTAACTATGAGTAGAGACCTGAAAAATTAGCATATGCGACAAAGCGAAAAATAACGTGAATTTTGACATTAAAAATTGCGATTTTTGAGAATTTCAGCTGTAATTCATGAATTGTACAAAATCCTGTAGTATTTTCGAGAACCAACAATTCTGTTTTTTTTTTTTTTTTTTCAAAGCAAGCGGTGCAGCATTGAAAAATGTGTTTATATGCATTCACTTACGTAGAATATATTTGTAAATAAATTTATCACATATTGTAAACTTGTATTTGTCCAGTAAACTGTTTTTTTTTTTTTTATCATACACATTCTCTGTAAATATACGCTGTAAAAAATTAAACGTTTTGAAGAAACGAGAATTTTGTCAGTGGGTCTAACAAAAAAAAATGTGTTGTTGAAAGTTTCAATAGTTTAAAAACGTACAGGCAGATATCTCTAATTATTATTATTATTATTATTTTTTTTTTTTTTGTACAAGGCACTTTTAAAAAAAAATTTTACCAGTGCTTTTATAGATGTGTATAAATTGTTTACATTATTCTTTTCATGAAACAGTATGCCCTTGTCAGTGCATTGCGACCATTTGTTGTTCCAGGTGATAGGCAGAATACAAAATCTTAAGTAAAATCTGAACTTGTTTTCAATGTTGTCTGTTTTAAAACCATAATTGTATATTTGTCTGGGAGTTAAGAATTTTTGCACAGAAATAACACTAGATAGCAAACATTGCTTATCAACAGGAATAACATTGCCAATTTCAGGTTTTATGAATATAGTGACATATCTCAAATTATGTATGTCTTTATAACGAGCAGATTAAAAATTGGAGCAATTCTCATGCAGAAACCTGCGTTTTTGTAGCAATATAATAACAGCTATTTTTGACAAAAATAACACTCCCACCCCCCAAAACACATATTTTTGAAGAAAAAAAATAATAACACCACCTACTTTTTCAGGTCTCTAACTATGAGGTATATTACTACTACAATACTTACACAATCTGTCTTTTTTCCACACTTCAAGTAGTTTACTTTTGGAGCACACTTGGCAAGATTTTAGTGCATTAAGTAGTGCACAAGTCCTGGGCTGCAAGCTGCCAACATAGATCATCAAGCTGCAATGTCCAATTTGCTAATATACCATGCAGGGACAAGATTTATGGCTTTATTTTCAATTCTAATCCATTTTTTTAAATTTTATATTTTGTTGTTTTCATAGTTAACAATAGTAAATGTGCATGCACGCACACACCCCCCACATGCACACATGCCTGGCCAAGCTCCTACACAAAATACTTGTCTCTTACTGCTTTCAGACGAGTGAGTATTAATTCCCGTGTACTTCAAACATTAAAATATTCACTTGTGTTGTTATGTAAATAAATACAGTGGACTTTCGAACAGGTGGTTAAACAAGCACCACATGACAGTGTTTACATTGATATATGGCAGAAGGATACACAACAGGCTGAAAGCAGAAAATAAGCAGGGTTTTTAAAAGTACAGTAGAGTCCCGTAATAGGGAAATATCACGGTTCCAGGTTCAATCATCGCTATAAGTGTGTCCTTGCTGTCCCCAAATTAGGCCGATTTTAATCCCCAGTAGGGCCTACTACTTAAAAATCGCCTTTAAATTGCTTTTTAATTGTGTTCAAACCACCATAATGTAAAAATATCCTGTTATATGAAAACGAATTGTGTGAAAATGAGTGGAAAATCTGACCGCGCCACGTAAGTATAGCTGCTCTGCCTGCAATCAGTTACTCATCCTACTGAACATTGTCTCGCAATCAGTTGCCCGGCATACACAGCATTTCCCACCATCACTTACTCGGCCACCGAAGCATTGCCCTGCAAGTGATAACTCGCCCTTCACAGCTCCACCAGACCGCCTCAAACCAAATACCTGTATTCACTGGCATAATTCTCACACCTATGTTACAGGATTTTAGTGCAAAAAATTAGGGTGCATGAATTTTTTAAAGAATCGCCAAGACACGTGCATGTAAACATTAAAATGGGGTCTACTGTAAATAATCCCTCGCCAACCGCGGGGGGTACGTTTTTCAAAAACATAGCACTTCATTTACTGATAATAGATGTGAAGATACATATTCAAAATTAAATCACTCGTGTGCTGGGGCTAGCAGCGAAAACATTGTCGTGTGCACATAGCTGGGCGTCAGGCGAGCTCATAGATCCTCTGTAGAGCAGCCGGGCGAGTGCCTAGATCCTCAAGAGCAAGGCCGGGTGCTGCAGCTTGCCGCTGTCGCTCGACCCTAGATAGATCATTGGGTGGGCAACTGTCAGTCGGTCAGTCACTACATGATTACTCTGGCGGGTGGCGGCCTTACGCTTTCTGCCACTGCAATCGTTACAGGTCCGGTCGTTCACTTCCTAACAGCGGCCTGGTATTGGGAAAACATGACATACACATTAAACTCAGAAACAATTAATTTTCGGCCAGTTTCTCTATTGCAGTGTTCCTCTGCATACGCAATTACCTTTAAGTTTAAATGCAGCAGTTTGACTGGCATATTTACCCATTATGCATTTGTACTGAACAAATATTAATATAACTGTAAGCTATTTGCTTCGCATTAAAAAAAAACCACTTGCATACAAATAAACACAGTGACTGATTTTGTTTACATGTTTCGCTGCAGCCAGAAATCGATAAGGGGACTAGCGACCTTGAAGTGTCAGCAACCTCGCACAGTCCAGTTAGCATTACATGCCTCGTTGAGAGAAAATGCTGCGTGAAATATTAAATGTTTTTTCCCATAATTCTACATAATAAAAACAGAGGCGTGAATTATGCCAGTGTGAGAATTATACTAGAAAATATGGTAGTCACTGGAAAATTATAAGTTTTCAACTAACAAAACTTGCATGTTGCAAGGCTTACTCAAAACCAGCAAAAATTCAAGAAAACTTTATAAAAATGGATTAAAATTAAATTCGTTATATCACAGCGATAAAATGTGTCCCTATCTTTAATTGGTATGCCACAGTATGGAAAAAAAAACCCAGCAAAAATCGGTTAATATTTAGCTGTATTCGATTCCAGATGTCGCTTGAAATTTGTTTTCATTTAAAAATAACGTTCGACCCACATACGCCAACTTGTTTGAAACCAAACACAGTTGACCGCACAATGATTGTGGACAACTACGGAAAAGCAGAACTGGTTCATGAAAACAGGGTCAAGGTAGAAAAGGTGGTATTTTATTTATAGAAGAGCGGCACAAGGTACTTACGGAAACGAGGTGTCAGGCGAGCGAGTGGAGTTACGGAATACAGATAACAAAAGAACGCTTCACATTGTCATGAGTCCCACAGCAAGCCTGCGTCACACGATCTCACCATACATGTTTCAACTCTTAAAATTACAATATTTCATGGAATATTTTTGCGTTTTTTGACGGTTTTTCAAAAAGACCTCGTTATACCCGTGTTCTCGCAGTTGCCGTGCGCACTACATCAGGATTCTACTGTACTCACTTTATTGTAAACAGCTTAGGTCATTTTTTGGCATTTAAACACCCTTGAAGCATAGAATGCTAAAAAATTTAAATTTGCAACATTTGAAACCATAACATGAATTGGGTCTGAAAGGGTTAATAAGCTAAGTGCACAAATGACAGAACCAAGGTATAGTGGAAGGAAGTGGGACTCACTTTGCCCAGGTCTTCACCATGGTGGCAGGGGAGGAGAGCAGCTGCTTGCGGAATCTCTGCAGCGTGGGACACACTGCACCCTCCAGCAGGAAACACGCAAACCATTTGTACGCATCCAGGCCAGATGGGAACGTCAGCTCCATCGCAGGCAGCTCCCATGCCGACCTCCCTGCAATACCAGCATTTTACACATGCAAAGAACAGCACACATTTCAACACAGAACTAAAACCACAATAATGTCTAACCAGTACCTTAAGGGGCCTGTCTACCTAGACCTGTTATCCACATTTGAGGCAGCGCAACACTACAGTGATAAGGACAACACTGCCACACACAAGGGTGCCATCGCTGCAACGTGCAAGGCTCTAAACTGATATGCACTCTCTCATGCTGTATCCCTAAGGGACTTTAAGATACGACCCAAACATTGTAACAAAGTTCAATGCAAGGCCCTGCACTAGACTCACAGCAATTCACTCAAAATATTTTAAGCTATAACAGTTTGAAAAGTGTAGTTTTTGGCCATGTTGAAGGACTTCAAAATAGTATTTGCAATAAGCATGATCTATTGAAAGTTGTATCCCACCCTAGAAGTGTAGTTTATTTTAGTATGCATGTGAAATACTTAGTTTTAAAAATATGTAAATAAATACGACGGGAGCCGAAGAAGCCATGCCGGCCGCCTATACACGCCGGCATGCAGCCGTAAAATGTAAGTTGTATACTCGGCAGCTCGCTCCACTACCTCATGTGCTGGAGCTCTCTGCCTATCTTTTTCCTCATGCGAGATCAACCAGCCTTCCAGAAGTCTTAGCTCCCTTACACTCACTACCACTTTGGTAATGCACCCCGAGTCCCTTCTGGACAACAGTGTAGATCAGTAAGGGTCAGTGGTTGTCATAGCTACCTAGCCTATTTTTCTGCTCTTGCTTAGTAGTGCCCCAGGTCCCCTTCACCTGGTTTACCATAGTTTACTTCTGCCGTTTTCCATACAATTGATAGCTAGGAGATAGTACGGCCCACCGTGTCTATTTCTCTGGGGGAATAATTACGTATTCTTTCCTAACCCTACGTGCTTATTCTAGGGTGAGTGAGACTTCATAACTCATAGACATCAAACCCACTAAGGAGAAGAGGGAGACCGTGTCTTCCACTTTGCCAAAACTAGTGTAGGGTTGCGGGCTACGCCGAGCACACGTACCTGACCAAACACAACCCAGGTGACCGCAACCCATACCTTGAACCAAGTACTCCGGTACTTGGAATATTGTATGGTAGAGCCACCTACACTAGGAAGACACGTGACAAAGTGACTAGACATCCAGATCAGCTAACCCACTCTGTCCACCATGCTGAACTTAGTCAGTTGGAATGACAGGACTGATTCTGGTTGGCCTAACCCCTTCTGGTTACACTTTAGTCAGGGAACTCATTGCCTGCGCTTCTTTGGTGTAGTAGACCTTAGTACCTTCCTGTATGCCCTTCACTCTTAGAAGCGGTGGAGAGCTAAGAGGGCAGCTACAGCCTCTAAACCTAGACAGTACTCTGCAGCTCATTGCAGTCTGCCCTGGGATCAAGCTCTAGCTGCCCGACAACTGGCGAGGCCTCACCTGCCAGTTCCCCCTAGTTCCCTTTTCCAGCCACCCCAGAAGACAGCCAGAGATCCTCATCCGCTCATAGTCAGTCTATAACTGGGACTTCCAATACCCTTGGGTTTTGCCTGCCCATATTTACGGCATGCATCATCTAGCACCCTGCCACCGGAGCCAACCAGCGCAGCCAGCAGCACCACACTGCCCCATGACAGAGCTCCAGTTCCAGCTAGCAACCGCTGAACCAGGATCTACCCCGAGTGAAACCTACTGTGCCTAGAGCCGTTATTGCCACACTCGACTTTGTGTCTTGTCGAAGGACTACACTAGAAAACACATCATTCAAACTCCCCCTCAGTCAGTTATAGCCAGTGTGTCTGTCTGGCACCACAGACATCTTTGTCTGCCAGTGCTGTCACTGCCTTTTCCAACCAGATGTCACACGTCAATAGTGGTGATTTTGTGGCGCCCAACGCAGGAGGAACACTGCACCGAGTTTCACAGCCTGAAGTGAAGCTGGGACAGCCCCTTTATATTACAGACTGACGCCTGTTAGAATGGACTAGGTGCAGTATTATACCAAGAACATTCTGCTAGGCAGCCCCATGTCATTGCCTATCACACACAGGTGTGATTAACAGATACATGACGTCTGACACTGGTGTATACGGCCTTGACTGCCATAACCTTGGATACTCCTTGCCTAGGGGTATGCTGGTGGGTTCAAACCCCGCTCAAGGTGACGTGACAGCACGTGATAATGCGGCGAAGTCATATGTCAGTACACATCACATGCCAATGTACAGCTCTAATTAACCACAAAATGAAGTTGAATAAGGTCAGAAGTAGTATTTTATTAATTTACATGTCAACACTAATATACTGAAATCTCGCATGTGTGGAATTTTTTGACAGTCGCCTCAAATACAGTAGATAGGGTGTCAGCTGTAATTTATTGCTTTTTTAAACTAAAAAATATTAATTTATGGGCTATGCTATGAATAAAGAAAAAAAGGCTACAGTAATAACATAATTGTGAACAGTCTAAACCTTACCAAACGTGCCAGTGATGTGACAGAGCATCTCTTCACTGTCCTCGCTGAAGCGAGGCGGGGGCTCCAACAACGGCTCTGAGAGCGAGCAGAGGGCCGGAGCAAACTTGGGCAGCCATTGGGGCTCAATGGCAGTGATGCCACGCAGGTACTGCTTCTTGGTCTCAAACATTTCTTGGTACGCCACCCAGTCGGGGCACGTGCGGAACAACACAGATGACGGGTGCAAGAATGCTGGCTCTTCTATTCCTTCGCACCTGTAGGGAAACAAAAAGTTTTACATTATTTTTAAAGCATAATGGCAATGGTGTTGCAGGATTCCTATGACTATTTAAATCGACTGTCCACTGCTGAAAATAAGTTTAAGAACAAAAGAAATAATCCCTTAAACCAGACAAATCCCAGATAATGAACAACACTTAACTTGAAACAATAAAGGAACCTTGCAGTCAAAAGAACATGAAGCAATGGACTACAAGAAACAAACACTCAAAAAAAACCTGGTGTCGCCCCCCTCTACCTCTTTGCCCATACACAAAAACAATTAAATTTTAGAGAAATGTCAACAGCTGACCAAGCGAGGGAAAATGTAAACATGCTAGAAAGTTGACGCATGCCGCTTCTACACCAATTATAATACGACCGACTCATCACCTAGGAGCACTGCTTCCATCTCTACAAACATGAGCAACACGTTGCCTACCCCTACAGGCAACGGGAACTTCTGAATTTTTATTTCTCGCCTGGAAGGCACCCCCCCCCCCCCGACCAAGGCCGACAAGCTGCCTAGACCTCTGGCACGTCCAAGCAGACCTAACAAGGCACGAAGCCAGAACCGCTGACGAGATAATTCTCACGCCACCCAGGGCCACAAGGACATCACGTCTCCCCCAATCCAGCAACCTGCAGGCTACCACTAAATAAGTCCAGCCACAGCCAAGCTCTGGAGTCATTCTTTCGCATCTCTTGCACCGCCCACAGCACTCTTAGTGCTCGGGAGCTCTAGAGAAGTTCAAAGCCTACAAGTACGCCTTTGCGGCAACCAACTAAGTGCGTCGACGACCAGTCAACCTGGCGACATACAAAAACAAACTTTCTTCTTTTCACTTCATTTGTCTGCTCTAGACACCTTTAATTAGAAGTTTAACTGTACCTCTTATTTTCGTCTAGAATCAGCTTTTCCCGTTTATTTAGAACCAGGTCACCTACACCTGGAACCACGCAGTTACCTTCAGCTATCCTCGACTTGGAAGGAGGTGGCACAGGTTACATGCCTATTGAACTTTCAATAAACACACGTTACTTCTACTTTGCTACTTTTATTTCCAGGGTATATGAACTTTCAATAAACACACGTTACTTCTACTTTGCTACTTTTATTTTCAGGGTATATATCTCTATTCACAGTTGGAGGTAGATTACACTGTGCACTGCCAACGGAATCCGGGGAAGTTATTAAACCGAACTAAGATGTA
Organism: Dryococelus australis; assembly: GCA_029891345.1. Classification (NCBI taxonomy): domain Eukaryota; kingdom Metazoa; phylum Arthropoda; class Insecta; order Phasmatodea; family Phasmatidae; genus Dryococelus; species Dryococelus australis. Next base: position 92,924,508 of record CM057005.1, read on the forward strand.
CACATTAGACGGCTATCTGTTTCTTTTCACCAAACACACAGCACTATTAGTGCTCATGGGGAAGAAACGTAATGCCCAAACCACTAGTAACACCTTCACACCAGGAGACATGACACACTCGGGTTGCTTCGCACCACTCCCACTATTAGTGCACAGTGACGATGACCAGCAGTGCTGCAGGGTATTCTGGATGGACGCACAACCAGTAGAGGTTTGGCGCGACACCGGCTCAACGTCTCTGATCAGTCCGCCTACGGCGGGGGATCAGTAGGGACTCTTATGAGCCGGCCGACAAGTCACTATTGGGGTACACTGTTAGTATTTCCGTTTCAGTGCATTGCGTGATTTATAGAACTGTTACCCTATGTCTCATGAGAGGAGTGGTAGGAGACGTAGAGAGCAACACCTGACTCATCCTGCTGCCTGGTCTAGGATAGTGTCACCCTATCCTACGCAAGATAGACAGGCGGAAGTGGAAGTTCACCTAGGTTAGGACAACTTGGTCTTCTGGACGAAAGAAGCACAACTTTGGAAAATTCGTGCAGGCATTTACCCCGCGTAAGACTAAACTTACCTCAACTACCTAACTAGAGGTGAGTGTGTATCAGAACTAGCCAACACTCTTCACCTCATCCCCCTACCTAAGTCGCTTTTGGTCTAGCGAGTAAAATCTGTAACTACCGTGTCCAGTCAGTCTAATCGGACACGCGTCAAAGCACTGCTTTATTTCCTGAAGGGGAAGCGAGTGACCGCAGGGCAATGATACTGTATATCAAGAAAGGGAAAAAGAGTGATGATGACTGTTCTGCTAAACTTCTATCATCCTCCCAGTGTTTCCAAAAAGTTTATGACTACAGCTCCACCTTCTTTTGAAATTTTTTCCAGTGTACAGTGTCCACGCCAGAATTTTTTTTACTTTATTTAGGGAAAAATGGGCATATTATACATGAGTATGTATGGTACTCTGGCTGAAGAGTGCAACTTAGCTTGTGGTACCTGTATGCTCGTTTCCACTTGAGCTTGTCCTGGTCCTCCTTCACCTCGCTGGGGGGGACGCGGCGAGCCACCTGGTCCACCAACCCCGACAGCATTATCTGCCGCAACAGAAGGGCCTGGGTGTCACTGGGCGGGGGCATTGCAGGATCCACCACCAGATCCAGTCCACCTGGCACGCTTCTGCTCACCTCCGTCGACAGCTGCTGCCTTAGCTTTCGTACTTCCGTCACTGCCTTGGGACGCAGCCTGTGCCTGCTACAGAACTCTGCCAGTTTGCCCTGGCTGTTGGCGTACTCTGCCGCCCCGACTGCACCCATCAGCACCATCACATCTCCTGTGACAGGAACAACAACTGACTCACATGATCTGTAATGGGAACAAGCACTGCATCACATCCCCTGTGGTGACAGATACAGTGGATTCTATAGGTATCAAAAATGCCTGCAATGAAAAACTGTAGCCACTGAAAATTTACATTCTTCCAGCAACATTCCTATAAATATAATATTAAAATTACAAGAGAACCCTGTTATAACATTTCTGAAGGGCCCCAAAAAATGTATATAAGGGAAAACTTTATATGAGGGTAATTTTGTATTGGAAAACATGTTTGTGGACCAAGACAAGACATCTTAATAGGCAGGAAACTGTTATCAGAGGAGGTGTTATAACAGGGTTCCAGGTACAGTACTCTCCCGCTTAATTGTGCTTCGCTTAACCGATTTTCGGCTTATCCGTGCAGCGGTCAGGCGATGCTGTAAAGTGTGTCATTTAACAAGCAGCTGTAAATTACGTCTATCGCTGTGCTGCATGAGCTGATACTTATCTCTTTAAACTGTCAGCCTGTCACAGAGACCTGCGTGACATCCATTTCCATCATTGAAGCACGTTGGATTCTGACTCATCTCAGGGCGTGTCCGAAATGGCAGATTTTGTTGACAAAATGATTACATGATCCAATTTCGTATACAAAAATGGTGACTTTTTGGTACCTAATTTAGTATTTGGTATTTTCTATCTAACAGTGGATGTTAGCAAAAATTCAAAATGAACTCATGCGTGAATGTTTTATAAAACAAATAATTGTTCATAAAATACACTAGGCATGTTTTAAAAAGCAGATAACCATTGTGCGTTGTTTATATATTGCGCAACAAATTTTTATGAAGTCGTTATTGCATAACTTATTATTTTCTTATTTATTAACGTATGAGCAGCATTCCAGTGATGACTTTAGGAATATTTTTCACTTTAGGAATATTTAGGAATATGTTAACGTAAAAATGTGTCACAGCGAGTGCTAAACAAGTAACTGTCGACAACTGCTGAAGTAAAATTTCCGAAATGACAAATTACAAAATAATGAATTCGCCATTTCGGTTTTGGACACTGCCTCAGTTATCCCCCGCCATGGGGCCGGGACAAAACCAGTCTTTCAAGTTTATCAATTGCCGACCCAGGTCATTGTTCACTCGTTTTCGCAACGTAAATAAAGCGTAAAAGGAAAAGTTAGAAATAATAAAACAATTTGAGCATGGTGTATTACATGTTACAACCTTAAACATCAATTCCGATGCCAAACACAAAAAAATTTAAGCCTTTTTTCAAGAAAGGCACGGTTTACCTTTTCTTATTTTTTTTTTTCATAACAGATTTTAAACTTTTGTGTGCGTTTGTAAGTCGGTCAACTTTTAATAAGCTTTTGTATTGTAAAGGTTATTTTTTAAAATTGGGATTATACTATCTAGGAGCACGTGTCTGTAGTATCAGTTGAGTATGCCAATGTACCCTGTAGGTACATGTCCTGCCTCAATTACTTAAACAGCTTGACTTTCACCATAAGGAATGAGTGCGCTCCAAGATGCGGCAAAGTTGTTCAGTAGAGAGAGCTTCCTACAAGTACAGAAATTCATCTTGTATCAGAATGAAAGAGGTGCCAAGGAAACTGTCATGGTAAAGGAAAGTTTATGTGGACCATTGGACTAGAGTAGGGGTTGGTTGTGTGTAAATGTGATAAAGACGGAGCTCACCCAGCAGGAATGAGTTGCCAGCGCCGGCCCATCTCCTCCTGCCCTGCGCCGTCTCCTTGTCTCCGATCATAAGCAACTCCTGCACACTCATTGCTGCCACAGCGCACACCATGTACGGCAGCAAGCCGTGCTGGTGGCTTAGGGCCAGCATCTTGGCGAACCTAGGGGCCACGGGGAACGATGCCATCGCTTGTCCCAGTGGGGTCAGTCTCGAAGAGAACTCTCCTACCTTTCCTGCAACATACAAACCTCAATGTATTTCAGTTTTTGCAGTTCTGTAATAATGAAGTTTGTATTAACAGGTGTTTGAGATAATTATAAACATTATGAAAAATTAAAATGGTGAGTGTGATTCAGCATGTGTGTTTGGAGTGTATATAGCGTACGTAGTGTACTGTAGACATGAAGCAGGACTATTTGTTCATGGATTGTTGACAACCCTACTTACAGCAGAGAACTTCTGGCCACCCAGATTGGCCAGCCCGCTCAACCAGGAAACACCAGTCAAAATGGCGTCGTAGCCTTGTTTCGTAAGCAAGTGTCACAAGTTTTTTTGTATTTATCGTTGCTAGACAGTGCCGTCTTGTGTTATTTTCATTGTTTTGATCATTATTTGCATTATTGACACAACATTTTTGGTCCACCAGGCCGATTTCGTGCCGGCATTTTTGTTTGTAATCAATTTATTGACTCGTTTGCGGGCGGTAATCGTGCCAATTATTTTCGACTCGTTTGCGGGCGGTAATCGTGCCGATAAAGATTTTGGATTTGTGTTCACTTTGAAAAACATGTTCTGAATTGGATTTAGTGCATTCAAGACTCAAAACCTAACCTACTTCGGTGATCAGCGAACTGTGAAGAAATTAATTTTTGATTGTCTTTGCTCCTCATGGTTTATCGGTTCGGAGCATGTGGCCTGGATTTTTTTTTTTATAATCCTGTGCAGTGCTTGGTATCATTACTGGAGTGCACGTGGTTAGCATTTTAATGAAATGAATTTTGTTTGGAATTGTCTGGTATGGTATGCTGTGTACAAGGTTAGTATTTTTTCACATGTTTGTCTTGTATTTTTCTTGTGATTTGCCGATTGCATTTGTGTTAGTGAGATGGGAAGATAGTGTTTATGTTCTCGCTAGCGGCTGTTTTCGCCTGCCCTTTGTCTATTTTTCTTTGTTTTTAATTTGCATTTAGTCATTGTTTTCTTCAAAATGGCAGAATTACAATAGGCGGTTTTGCATCTTCGCCTAGCCGAGGGTCGTCTTAAACGAGCCTACAATCTTGCGCAAGTAGTCACAAATGACCTATCGAAGCATAATTTGTTTGTTGCAATCAGTTGTGACCTGCCAAAGGTTCGCAAAAAATTTGATGCTGATTATGTTACTGTAGAATTAGCTCCTGCTGAGACCGCTAATGAGAGAGTAGCGGTCGACCTAGAGGCAAATGCTGCACGCTTAGCAGATTTTGAGGAGAAGTACTTCCTAGCAATGACTACTGTAGATGCAACGACTGATAGTTCAAAGGCAAGTGTACAGGCTTGTGCTCCCACAAAATTGGCGAGTTCGCGGGTAGCCTTACCTGAAATAACTCTACCTACTTTTGAGGGTGACCCCAGGTAATGGCCCAATTTCTCAAACCTGTTTGCCACACTGGTTAAAAATAATGACGAACTGTCCCCAGTAGAAAAATTGGCTTACTTGAAGACTGCACAGCATGGCGAACCCCATGGTATGATTCAGTTGCTGCCCATGTCAGATGCCAATTTCGAGGTTGCAAGGAAACTACTTTTTGATCGTTATGAAAACAAACGGCTTCTTGTCAGTGTGCATGTTGAGGCCTTGTTGCAGGCGCTTTCGGCTTCAGTTGACTCACCCACCTCGTTGCGTCATCTATTGTGCATTTTGAATGAAAATGTATCTGTGCTTAAGACCCTTGATGTGCCTGTTGACTAGTGGGATTTAATTTTGTTACCCATTGTGTGCAAATGGTTAGACACCACTCTCTAAACACAATGGGAGATGATGCTGGGTACTGAACTGCCAACTCTGAAGGACTTGTTAGCGTTTCTTGAAAAACACTGTCGAGCCCAAGAGGCTGTTAGTTCCAGTACTGCCAAAAGGTCTAATACACAGACTGTCAAGTCGAAACCTATACAGGCTGTGTATAATTGGAGACAGCCTCGTAACCACGCATCTTCAAAATGCCTGGCTAGATCTGTTCAAGGTGGATGCTGTCTATGTACCGAGATCCACAAGTTGTACAAATGTCCAGAATTTGTTAATCAAAATCCAAAGGAGCGATTTTCTCTTGTTAAACATAAGTTGTGTTTGAATTGCCTTCTCCCCTTGCACCGTTCCTCTAATTGTCCATCGTAGTCATCTTATCAGTGTGGGACACGTCACCATACCTTATTACATTTTGAACAGAAGGGTGTACAGAACAAGTCACCAGATAAGTCAGAAGCTGCGTCTGCTCAAAGTTCTGAAGCCCAGTCATCTGTAGTACTCTCTGCTGTTCCACTTGATGTTTGTGCTTTGGCATCTTATGTATTGTCGTCCGTTGCCCTTGTTCATGTTCTTGATGCCTCTGGTAAACCACAGGTAGCTCGAGTGCTTTTGGACACAGCCAGTCAGGTGAGTTTATCACAGAGGTTTGCACCCAGAGACTTGGTTTGGCCCCCAGGGGACCCACCTTCCAATTCATGGGTTGTCGAACACTCAAGTCAATGTTGCCAAATCGTTCACACCTGTTGTGATTACCCCTCATGATGCTCCTGACTTACAGTTTGCAGTGGATGTTTTTGTGCTTCCACGTATAACCAATTGTTTGCCCAGTGTCAAATTGTCCCAGGAAGTGCACCGTTCTGTTGCCCACCTGAAGTTAGCAGATCCATCCTTTAACACTCCTGGGCCTGTAGACTTACTCATCGGTGCAGACCTGTTTCCTCGACTCTTAACTGGGGATAAGATAGATGGCTCTCCCATGGCACTTCACTCAGTTTTAGGGTGGATTCTCATAGGTCAGGTCGCACCAGCACAGCAATCATCCTTTTCGACATTGTTTTGCATCACCTTGTTAACCTTGTCTCTATTGGAAGACATTATGAGGCGCTTTTGGGAGTTGAGGAGTTGCCTCCAACAAAACATAGATCTCCTGATGAGGTGAAATGTGAGGACTTGTTCGTTGAAACTCATAGCCGGAATGAGGCTGGCAGATATATTGTCTCATTGCCATTTCGCTCCCTAGAGCTTGAGTTGGGGTCATCAAGACCACAAGCACTTAATAGATTGTTTCGTTTGGAGAGGCATCTTAATGGGGACCCACCATTGAAACAGATGTACCATGAGTTTATGCAGGATTACCTAGCTCTTGGGCATATGGAAAAGGTTCCAGAATCTCAAATGTCTTCCTTTCCAGCTTACTACATTCTACACCACTGTGTGATTAAGCCAGAAAGCTCGACTACTAAATTACGTGTCGTATTTGATGCCTCGTCTAAGAGTTCAACTGGTGTATCACTGAATGACACCTTGCTAACAGCACCCAGTTTGCAGCGTGATATCATTGAGGTACTTCTGAAGGTTAGACTGCATGAAGTGGTTTTTATGGCTGATATCAAACAAATGTATCGCCAGATTGTTGTATTTTCTAACCATCAAAATTTTCAGTGCATTGTTTGGTGCTTTGATGATAGCAGTCCAGTGGAGGACTACCGGCTGAAGACAGTGACGTATGAGGTTTGTTCGTCCCCATATCTAGCTATTCGAACCTTGCAGCAATTAGCTAAGGATGAAAGGGGTAGATTTCCAACAGCTGCTAGTGTCCTGTCGAGTCGGCCATAGCCCTGCAACAGGAACTGATTGCACTACTTGCTGCAGGGGGGTTTAAACTGAGAAAGTTTGTGAGCACCCATCGAGCTCTCCTTGACTGGCTGCCCACAGACGATGTTGAAAGTGCAGGGGCACACTCCTTGGACCAGGAAAGTCATGTCGTGAAGGTTTTGGGACTGCAGTGGGACCCCCGAGCTGATGTCTTTTCCTACAAGACCCAGACAAATTCCAAACGGGCCACCAAGAGAAATATCTTGTTAAATATAGCAAGAACATTCAATCCCCTTGGGTGGCTATCTCCTCTTTCTATGTTTTCAAAACATCTGATTCAACTTCTGTGGTTAAAAAGTCTTGACTGGGATGACGAGCCTCCATCTGATATTGTAGAAAAGTGGAGTCGTTTCAACAGTGAACTGCATCTTCTCTCATCTATTACTGTTCCGAGAAAGATCACTGGTCCAAATGGCTCAACTTACGAACTGCATGGCTTTTGTGACAGTTCGGAGATTGGATATGCTGCAGTAATTTATCTGTGTATTATCAACCATGATGATAGCATTGTCACTCATTTGCTGGCTGGTAAATCAAAGGTTGTGCCAGTCAAGACTCAGTCGTTGCCTAATCTATAGCTCTGCGGTGCCCTGTTGTTAGCTCGATTGATCCATCATGTGTTGGAAATGTATGCCACTGCCTTTACTGTCTCATCCATCCATTTGTGGACAAACTCGCAGGTGGTTTTGTCATAGATTTACTCGTCACCTCATCAGCTGAAGATATTTGTCGCAAATAGGGTGAGTGAAATACAGGAGCTCACAAAATCATCCTGGTGGAGACACATACCTTCTGAGTGCAACCCAGCAGACTGCGCATCTCGTGGTCTCCTTCCTACTCAGCTGATAAATTATCCTTTATGGTGGACAGGTCCGTCATGGTTGCGGGAACCTTCTGATCAGTGGCCTGTAAATATTACCGGCAAGATTGTGGACTCTAGTGTTCTCGAACACAAGGTGAAGTTTTTGAGTACTTTTGTGCCATCGGATGATGTTGAGACTCTGATTGCACGTTTTGGTAGCCTGGCAAAGTTACTTCGAGTCATGTCCTTTGTACTAAGGTTTGTCCATAATTGTTGCGTCACTGAGTCACGTGTGATTGGGAATCTCAGTCCTCAGGACTTGGAGAATGCTTGGCAGGTTCTGTTGTTGCGTGTGCGATCTATTGCCTTCCAGAATGAGGTTGCTGCTTTGAGTAGAGGTCAGTACTCTTCTCCTCGAATTTGCAAACTTTCCCTCTTCATTGGCAAGGCTGGTCTACTTAGGGAGGGCAGGAGACTCCACGACTCCGACCTACCATTTGAGCAGAAGCACTCTGCATTGCTGCCCAAATCGCAACCATTGACAAATGTGATCATTCGCCATTATCACGAGACTTGTCACCACCCTGGCCTCCGTACTCTGCAAGGTATACTCCGGGAACAATTTTGGATCCTGTCAGACAGACATGCTATTAGCCATCTCTTACGTCATTGCTTGTAGTGTTGGAAGGCGAGACCATCCTCGTGTATGCCAGTTATGTGGAACCTGCCTGCCATGAGAGTGCAGCAGGTGAAACCCTTCTCAAGGACTAGGGTTCATTATACAGAGCCTTTTTCTATCAAACCAAGTAGAACACGTCAAACTCCTGTGCTGAAGGCTTACCAATGTCTTTTTGTTTGTTGTGCTACCAAGGCACTGCGTATGGAGCTAACAACTGATTTATCCACTGATGCTTTCCTGGCAGCATACAAACGTTTCATCACATGCAGAGGTAGCTCGTCTGATGTGTATAGTGACTGCGGGACAAACTCTGTTGGGGCCCACAATCGTCTGGTTGACTTACAGCAACTCCTTATGTCACGTGCTAACCAGAAATCAGTCGTTGATTGGTCAGCTCATCTTGGCATCACCTGGCATTTTAATCCTCCAGCTGCGCCGCACTTTGGAGGACTTTGGGAAGCTGGTGTGATATCAGTTAAAGGTCATCTGAGTAGAATCATTGGTGAGCAAATTCTTACATTCGAGGAGCTGTATACAGAGTTAGTCCAGGTAGAAGCTGTTTTGAACTCGAGGCCTCTGTGTCCTCTCAGTTCCAATGCTAACGATTTCTGTGCTCTAACTCCAGGTCATTTCATAACGCTTGAACCTCTCATCACCGTACCAGAGCCCGATCTTGGTGAAGTTAAAGTGAACCAGCTCCAGCGCTGGAAGCTGGTAGAATGCTTGCATCAAGATTTTTGGTGTCAGTGGCATCACGACTACCTCCCCAAACTCCAGTAGTGATCCATGTAGCAGCACCAAGGATCCCCAGCTTAGCCCCAACCAACGTGTTTTAATTAAGGAAGACTGCCTCCCCCATCTTCAGTGGCACCTTGGACGGGTGGATGAGCTCCATCCAGGAATTGATGGGGTTACACGAGTGGCTACCGTGCGAACTTCCAATGGACTCGTGAAGCGCCCAGCTGTGAAGTTGTGCCCCCTACCTACAGACAATTAAAATCTTCATTTCAAGGTGGGTGGGATGTCTGGAGTGTATATAGTGTACTGTAGACATGAAGCAGGACTATTTGTTCATGGATTGTTGGCAACCCTGCATACAGCAGAGAATTTCTGGCTGCCCAGGTTGGCCAGCCTGCTCAACCAAGAAACAACAGTCAAAATGGCATTGTAGCCTTGTTTGGTAAGCATATTGCTCGTGTCACATGTTTTTGTCGCGTTTATAGTTGCTGATAGTGCCATGTTGTGTTATTTTTGTTGTTTTGATCATTATTTGCATTTTTTACGCAATGATATGTGATATAAAGATATTTTTATCACCAGTGAATTCTTTTTACTAAATTATTTGACATTACTTGGTAACACAGATTTAAAAATATCTTTTATTATGTGCAAAAATTAACAATAAATTTCCAATGTCACTCCAAGAAGAAAATATTGAATTAATAAGAATTTTGTCTTATGTAATGAGTTTTTTATTCATGAGGTTACTCTGTAAACATAAAATCAAAATACTGGCAATCCTACTATGTTTTGCGATAAAACTCAAGGTAAAAAATGGGAATACCCCAAGAACACACACTGGCCAATGATAATGCCCAAAATGTTTCTAACATGCCAAAATCCAGGTGACCATGCAAGTAATCTAATCTTGTTCACCTTGGTGGGAAGCAAATAGTCTGACCACTACATCACTGAGATCCTCTGTATCGCCAGTACACTTACAATTAGCTGTAAACTGCATATACAGTATTGCATTTCAATTTATTTAAGAGCTTAATTAACAAATACCATAAAATTATAAGGTAAGAGTGCACATCAGCAGAGATATTTTCTCTCAAAACCACACCAATACACCAGAGCATGCAAACTACCCAAGCACTATCTGGCTCTCATACCACCTGGAACTCAACTTTTAAGGGCATTATTTTTTCTTTGGAAGAGATACAGGTGGTACAGTAAAACCCTCCAACAATATTTCCATTTATAATGTTTTCTCCATATTCAGTACACTGCCTACAATTCTTAAGTCTCTGCCTAACTGAACCTGAGATACTGCACTTTGAAAAAGTGATTTTTAGCCATTTAGGAGTACTCTAAAATGGTGTTTCTAATGTGCATGACATTTTGAAAGTACTCAACAGCTCTCGTATGAAGTGCGTGCTCCTTTTGTAGTTCAGCACATTGGATGGACGTTTAATAGTTTTGTGGAAAAGCATGTATTTTAAACACTCTGCAACATATTTCACACACCTGGTAGGCAGAAGCTTAACATATTTGTCACTATTTTAAACACCTTTAAGCTCTTCCTTCTGGAGGGCTCCGAGTAGCATCAACCTCCTCTCAGCGGCCATCAGTTGGACCGGGTCGACAGGCGATGGGAACGGGAAGTTGATGACTTTGTGGATGTTCATCGCTTTCATCTGAAGCATCAGGTCATCCACCGGTTTCCGCTGTATCTCCGGGACCTCGAATGCCTCAAACTCATCGTTGAACACAGCCGATGAAAACAACCTGAAAGGCAAACAACATTCTGAGAATCAGTTACCCTATTTTGGCGTGTATAGGTCACACATTTTTACAACAAAAATAACTACAAAATGTGGGGTGTGACTTATTTACGAGATATTGGAAAAAAAAACTGTTTTATCAATATACAGTTGCTTTAATGTTTTAACTTAGTTTCTGAGGAAGTCAACAAAATAATATGAACATATTAATAGTTAATCCACTCACAAGTTAAAATGAAATGTTAGGCATGGGCTACGTATAATGGAAACAAACATGCTCGCTTGGGCGCCGCTACTTTCAGATTGTCCTCTTCCTCTCTTCATGTGCGATGGGCCGGTCCTGCGCAGTGACTGCCAGACACTACATCTTTTCTTCAGATAAGTCGGGTAACTGGTACAGTCTTGGTGCACAATAACTGAACGTCACATCAAAAAGTCACTTAGAAGAAGGTTGCACTATTATTGTTCAGAATAAATATTACACTTGCTGAATAACATACTAACACAGTATTTACCCACAAAAGGGTCACCCTAACATATGGGTCGCAGGTATGTTTTCATGTGGGGAAAATTTCTTTTTTTCGACCATAAGGGTTGTCCAATGCTTGTGTGTCACACCATACTTTTACCATCATAAAAATTGTGTCTTCAACTACATATAAATATGAATTGTTGTTAGATAGAATAACAATAAAAGTGACATTTCCTTTGTGTCATGTCGGCTTAACGATGGTGCGTAATGAATACTGCACTGTGCATTGCTGCAAGTTCCCTGCGTTTGCCTGTCGCTGTCAGTCCTGCTTTGTTTTGTAGCACCTCCAGCACCAGTCCAAAGGCTCGTTCCCTTTAGCTTTTTCTTTCTCCCTCACGTTCGGCATCCCTCCTTTCTGCCTCCACCCCCACTCCCCCTCCACAACACCACAGAACAATATCCACTCAGCGCCAGCCCAGCTTGCTTGCTCCCTATTTTCTTTCTTACTCTTGCTAAACGTCCCTCCCTTCTTCTCACCTTCCCTTCACTACACGTTCTAGATTCTTCACCTCTACCTTCCACAAAACAGTATTTTTATAATGCCCTCTTCCCTTCTCTTTTCTCTCACACTGTCGCCCTCTCTCTAGCCGTATGAGACAACGGGTTGCAGCTGTACGTGAGTGTGTGTGTGATGATGCACGCACACATGCACCATTGCCTACCCGGCAACAGATGGCTGTCACTAGGCTGGCAGGCTACGCACAACGCACGTGGTCTGCAATTCACACTCTGTGTTGAGGCACTTTAACATGTCCAAATAAGTTTTATTTTGGAAATACCAACAGAGTATAATTATTTATATAAATATTGTATCCCACAGTAAAATGAACTTTTTTTACGGCAAAAGTGGAAAATTTTAATAAGGGTTGCAGCCCATTGTTTGGAGACACAAAATCTGCATAAAATGTGCGACCCACATTCGGATAAACACGGTACATCAAAGCAATATCCATTGCCTGTTTCAATAATATTTTCATCTCCATCACTGCTATCATTCGCATCATCTTGCATGTTCTATATGGCATTGTCCATTGTGCCATTCATTTTGCACAAGATGCCAGTGACTTTAGAATTTTTTGTCACCATAGATACAGGAATACATCGCCATGCTTCAAGTATCCACTGACACACTTCTGACAATGAAGATCTTTTAGGACGGCCAGTTTTTGTTACCTCCTGCTGTGTACGAATCCATTCACTCTAAAGATGATGAACATGCATTTTTAATAGCCTGTTAATTACCACGTTGCGAGGTTGCAACATGCTAATCATACCTCCTGGTATAACTGCTAAATCACTTTTTGCCTCCTGAAGTTGTTTCTTCACAGCTTCTGTAACATGGTCTCGGTAACTGTCCAAAACCAGCAACAATTTCAAATGTAAAAGTTCCCCTGCCCATCTGCACCACACACACGAAATCCAGTACATAACAAGTTCTTCGAACATCCACCCTTTTTCTTGCACACGTACTATTATCCCAGGTGGAAATTTTACCTTCGGTAAAGTTTTTCTTCTGAATACAATATAGGGTAGCAATTTTCTGCCATCTGCTATTACACATAACGTATGACTGTACACCGTTGCTTTTATGCTCCTGTCCTAAGTATTTTTACTCAGCGAGCAACAGAACAAGTGACTGTTGTTGACTCCAGCATATCAAAATATATAAGCGTCTGATCTGCATTTCTGATTTGTCCTAGTTAGAAGTTGTTCTCTGCCTCCTGAGATTTATAATAAACACTAAATTTTATACCAGCTGCTCTTTTTACAGTGTTCTTGTGCACACAGCACAACTTTTAACTTAAAGTTTGCCCAGTAACTAGCTCCACCCTGTCCCATTTTGATCTTTTAACACACACTTTAAAAATACCACTATGTTATTGCACAACTCAACACTCTCATTAACGATACCGGTAACTGATTAAAAACGGCAAATGGAAAGCTACACAGGGAAGGTGAAGGCCAAGGGGAGGAAACAAGTGACACGTGGGCGACACTGAAAAGTGAAAGTGACATGAAAAGGGGCGGGAGGGGTTGTGCGTGACAGAGGGTGTGACAGGTCGAAGCCTCCCCCCTCCGCCCCCTTTAATACACCATCCGTCACTCTGGTGGAATACTGCACTGTTTCCACTCTTCAGTAGACAGAGACCAGTCGGTGCAAGGATACACTCAATGGCAAACTAATTAGTTTTATGTTGCCATAGTTTGCGTTTGCTGCGCCGGCTGGCACGATGAGGCCTGGCAATATTCACGGGAAAACAAAAAATCAGTGCAGCCTATACTTGAAATATTAATTATCCTTAATTTTTGATCAAAACTTTCTGGTGCAGCCTACACATGGAAAAATACAGTACATCAAAACTGACCATGAAAACACTTATGTACGGCAGCCAGCATCTTGGGAGAAAACAAGTTTGAATCTAGTTTATCTAATTTATAAAAAACGTAGAACCCTGACTGTAACTACAATTATATAGAGGGACTAGCAACGTCACAATTTCAAAGAGTGTGCTAAGACCTTTGGGGTTAAACATTATAGTGACCTTCGCCACACAAGGGTTGCTCATACGTATGTGTTAATATGTGGGTATCTGGCTTGTTGCCTTGTTACAGCGCCAGCTTCACTTTTGTGGCCTGAACTATGTAGGAAATGTAAGACTTTTACACAAATAACTTTAGCAGATAGAATAGTTAAGTTTCACGTATTTTATTACGCAAGTAATAAAACACGGTGGCACTGTGCTACCTCCTACACTAGACTTTGAAATGGAAGAAAATCCTAAGCAATTCAGAAGAAGGTGGTCCTGGGAATTAATCTACTTGGGGAAGACGTTACTTGATGTTAGAGAAAACAATATTTAACAACTATTTCCTGACAAATGTGTGGTTGTTCTGAGAGCAAAAACTGGCGAGGACCACTACTAGAAGAGTAGCATCAACGCTGCAGTCACCGTCCGGTGGGCAGTGTGGAGGTCCTGAAGGGACATGCTCGACATGACCTGTTACCAAGGGATTCTTCTGGATTCAAAACCAGGAGGTGGTAAGGAAGGCGGAGTGACATCTTCGGGAGCCTCTGGAAGTTCCAGTCTCCCAGAAGCAATGGAGGGTCAGTGGTTGCTGAAGAAGTGTTGAGGTTTTTCGTCGGTGACGTCTTCTACTGGTAGACATTCCTGCCCTTGAGCGGTGGAATCTGCGGACGTACTAGCGCACCCTGATGGCTACTTCTGATCCTATAAGAAGGCGGTGGAGGAGCAGAAACTCATGAGTGCATCACAGTGTCACAGTGGAGGCTGCCTCCAGCCCGGAGGTGGACGGTGGAGGAGTGGAGACTGTAGATTTCTGGTCAACCCAGACCTTTTATACTTATTTCGTACAGGCGCTCGGCGTTGAGGGGTGCAGGGGGTGATAGCCTCAGCCACAGGGGTTGAAAAAACAAAGCTACTGATGCGGAGCTATCATCCCTTATCTTTGGGTGCTGCTCTTGAGTAGACTGGGAGCTACCCTCCCTCGCCATGCAGTACAATCTTGCAGAGGTGTATTGGCATCATGGCTTCTTGGAATTTCGGGTGAACAGTACAAGCTATGATCATGTGTCTGTAGTCACTTCTGACATTGTGCCAAGTGGTAGCCTGTAGGCATGTGTCCTGCTTCTTCAGTACTGTTGTGGTTAGTAACTTGCCAATAGGGTTGAGCATTACGTTCAAGATGGAGCGAAGTCAATCTGTAGGGTGCGCATCAAAGATGCAGAATGTGTCATTTCTATTTTTACATCTACTTTATTAATCTCATTTACTTTTCCTACAGCAAAAATTCTCCTCTTTCTACAATCACCTGTATTTTGCAATAATTTTTACTGATTTCTTGAAGAAAAAAAAATAGTTTTACTGTAGTTTTTTGTACTGTTTCTTCAATGAAAAAAATTTTAACTCTACTTATTGTTATTATATCAACACTCAAAAGATTATTTGATATTATCAGAAGAAAGCTTTACAACTTTCAACAAAAAATGCTAATAAATTTTAGTGCTCGGCATTCCAAATGAAATCCACATGTATGACACATTAAAAAATATAATATGTGAAGTAACTTAAAGAAAGATTAAAGTCATAAGAATAACAACTTAATGCTTGGGACCTCCGCAATTCAGAGGGTCTCGTAACTGCTGACTTTTGAAATTACACTGATATGTCAAAGTGTACGTACACAAAAACAGGACTACATATTCCAATACAGAAATTAAAATGTAAATTAAGTATAAAATTTCACTTTAAATGTTAAGGTCTCTAGCTTAGCAAAAAACACCCAAATTTTCTTCTAAAGTAAACTATTTCACTTGAAAATCAGATGATTTGTTTCAGCGTCATTTTATATTGGGTATTTAAGTAATAACATATACTACTTTGATATGTAAAGAAACTAATTACTCTTTACTAAAATTATCAATATAAAACATTAAAAATATATTACTTTATAATCAAAACTGCTAACAATGTACTATATTTCTTATAGTGAAATAGCGTTATAATAAACTGCATTGTAACAGAAAAAAATATTCCTATGAGAGCTACCATGATTTAGCAAGAACGTGCCACAGCTTTTGTGGAGAAAAGGGTTGTTATTTCGAAAAGGTTGTTATTTTAATTTTTTTTAAATTGATTTTTTTCATGGTTGCTCGAACATGGATTATTTCGAGAAGGTCGCTATTCCCGGGAACATAGAAATGAGAGTTGACTGTATTTTTGAATAGGTTAAGATGCTTTCCATGAATAATACAGTACTATTTGGTCCCAATCACTGTGGCAGCACATATTTGAGAGATTTAGCCCTACCTATTTGACTAGTAATGCTAATCCTTATGTTAAATGTGTTACTGCATTCGTAAAATCAAGTGGTGCCAACCTGTAACAGTGGCCAGGGCCCACACGGCCAGCCCTGCCCGCTCTCTGGTCGGCGGATGCCTTGCTTGTCCACTTCACTGCAAACATGGACACCCCTGTCAGCTTGTCGTAGAGCTTGGCCTTCACGCGGCCACTGTCCACTACGTACTTGATGTTAGGGATGGTGAGAGAGGTTTCCGCCACATTGGTCGCGACCACGCACAAGCGACAGCCACTAGGGGGCGGCTTGAAAACCTGTGACACAGAGCCAACATCTCCTCACATCTCATATATACTGACTAGTTTTTTTTAAAAGATATTGCCAGTACTCTGCCATAAATACAAGAAAATATGGAAAAATTCAATATTGTCACTTCCTGTACTAGAAACAGTATTATGTGCAAAATAATTTTACAGCCTTTCAAATCTAGTAGGTCAATACAGAAAAACTAAAAAGGCAAAATTTTTACTCACAGAGCTAGAAAAAGTGAGATGCAGGCTTGCCCTTTTTTAGTTCCTTCTGTGTTGTCCTTCAAAAACCTGCAGACTTAAATGATAGTGTTCAGCAGTTATTTACATCTCACGCCCACTTAAAGGAAAGCAGTGCAGTACTGCAAAGCATAGATGGAATATCACAACCAACCTCAGCCTGCTTGGCGCTGGGTAGAAGCGAATATAAGGGCAGGGCCCATATGGCCTGTCGAGTGGCTATGGGGCCAAGCCAGTCACCCACATCATCCAGGTCGTCTTCGCCCAGCACCGACTCCCCAGACCCCCAGCCATCTGCTTGCTCCTCCTTGTCCTCGGGGCCACGAGGCGCGGTCGGGTAGCTGTCCAACTTCACTTCTGGGAGTGTCTTCTGATGCTGCTTCCCTCTGCGGGCACGTTTCCTCCTGTGTCGCGGTCCTGCTTCCTCATCCTCTCTGTCCTCCATAGTATGTGTCTTGTCACCTTCACTTCTGTGTAGGGGGAATGATTTCCTCAACTTTCTTACAATACTCTTCACCTCTTGCTGACCTGCACAAATATATGTATATTTTTTTAGTCTTCCAAATAATTATAAATGCTAAGATAATATACAACACGTACTTCAAACATACACACAAGAAGGGAAGTCATTCCTTGTTACATTTACAATTAACATTTAGAAAATTAATATGTATTGATGCATGCCCCACTGCTGCGCAGTGTGCCTGCACATGCACTTCACTCCATAAACGAGCAAGCAAGAGCTCGGGGCAAGTCACAAACAGTGGCAGACTACTCTTCACATGCCAATAGAATCGACTCCATGCATTGGACAGCCTCGGACATAAAAATAATTAAAGCATTTAATCATAAATTGTACTACCCACCCTCTTGAGTCAAGATTGCTTTACCCGACGGGCCACTACCCAAGATAACTGAGAAGAAAGTTCAACCGACACCACAGGATCGCAGCACCTATGCTGCACCGCAACCCTATGATAACCAACCCCTGTGGAGAAAGGTTAAACACCCCTGCACCCCTGGAAGATTGCTGATCCAGGTATTTCCAACTATACAAGAAGGTACCAGCACACCACTTGCGAGAGTCGCCGGGCTCGCTGGCCGCATAGGTCAGCGAGCACTCCCTGGGTCTGACCAAGACCTCTCTCTCCTCTCCTACAGCCTGAGAAGGCTCAACCCTCCAGCAGCTTGTGAAGGCTCAACCCTCCTGCACCAGCCGACCGCAAGGATGGCCCATCTCTCCAGAGGTAATCCACGGCGTCCACTCCCTTGACTTCGTGGTAACAGGTCGTCACAACGTCCCTTCTGGAAAAACCACCCATCGGAGGTTACGCTGTGAATTGTGTAAAGTAGAGAGAGAGCTTTTTTATTAATTTTTATTATAAGCTGACCTTCACCTGCGTAATTTAAGAATTATTTCATAAATTAATTTTTACAGTGTAAAATCCAACTGGGATGCCCCATGTTTTCTTTAAAGTAATAATAAAATATTAAGTCAAATCTGAAACTCGTTGACCACCCTTCTTTTAGAAATAGTTCCTTGATCATTAATAGTGTGCTAGATTGTAGAGAGTAATCTAAATGCCCAGTAAGAAAGGTGGGACTAAGAGCCGCTTTCGACGTCAAGAGCGGCAGGCTCGACAGAGGTTAAATAACATACAAGCAGAGATAGAGACCAAGTGTGAGGACACGCCCCCACCTGCGGACCCAGAATTTAAACCTCGACCCATTTCTCCATTCATTTCCCTTGACCACGAGTCTGAGCTCGACGCCTGCTTAGGTGCTTGTTGCCAGTGGCAAGACCCAGAATTTATAAGCTATCATCAGCCGGAGACACCTCTACCTCCCCCGAGCGTAGCACCACCCAAACCAGATGAGAGAAAAGCTGTTCAAAATATGTGTACCATCTGTTTGGCTTCTGGGAAGATTATCCGGGTTCGACTACCACCGAAGGTTACTCCAAAAACTTATGTAGCTTCTTCCCCCGTAAATTACGTCCCCCAACCGCCGGCCGATGCGACCGCTACGTATATCATCAACCCCTCTGTCGGGATAATCCACCCCCACCTTCACTATCGATTGAACTGTATTTTCATTGTCCGTGCATTTTGGCAACATTTGTAGTGAGAAAGAGTGTACTCCCCGGACAGGAGACATTCATGGTTCACCTCACTCTGGGGTTTGATTCCCCTCCTCCAAGACAGTATCCCCCAACTAAGCGGCACCCTATTGAACATTCCATAACCCACCGGGCTAAAGTAATAGAGAATGCATTGTGGTAGGATTACCAACTGGACCCGGGAGGGCAGTCAGTGCTCGAACCATTCGACCCAAGAGAAGGACGTTTGTCAGTATTGAACAGTCATTATTGAATTTCTTCATATGAAATACTAACAAAGAGCACAATTTTGGATTTAATTTTACAACACATAGTAAAATAACAAGGCTATAATATAAACTTAAACTTTAATGTTCCTGGTGAACTAGACGGGGGGGGGGGGGGGGGGGATATGGTAGATGTTTTATTTAGACTGATGTGGTCAATGGAATTTGTAGAAAGAGACCCTGAAAGGAAACTAAAAGAATATTAGAATAGTAAAACAAATTAAACAAATTGAAACAGGAACGAGTTACAATAGATAGTTTCTAGTATGTATTGAGAAGTAACATTGTTGAAATTGTAAAATTGTCACAAGTTTCCAGTGACTGGACTTAAGAATTATCATATGAATTGCAAAGATTTACACTCATGTTTACTTTTAAAATGTTTAGGGTTCATTGTATCGGTATCGGGTATCTGCTGTGTTGGCAATGAAGTATCAGTTTGTACCGGTATCAGTGAAAATTTGTACCAGCGTTATTCCTACAGTCAACATAAGTAGTAAAAGTGTGTAAATAGTCTAAAATGGAATTAATGTTTTTAATGCAAACAAAAGACATACATCTGAATGGCCAGATAGACATCAGATTTGTAGATTCTTAAGAACTACTGTAGCAGGCATTCTACACACTTTTAACACAGTGATGTCCCACAGAGCCATGTACAATTTATTGTTACAAGTTTCTTATCTCGTGTTTCATCACACTTCAAAATCAGGCACAAAATTTGCCATCATTCCTCGGTAATATTTCGATTTCCATCCATCTCATACTGACATTCTTTTAACTTAATTGCCCTAGCACTTCACAAAAATGTGAACACACTCATGCATGCAAATGTACACAAACTGCCAGCAAACGAACCTGTCAGGAATACGAGGATACCTCCTTCAGGGAGCTGCGTGTGGATCCTGCAAGCCTTCTTAAATGCTGCAGTCACATAGTCAGGGTCAGTGCGCTTGCTGAAGTGAACAGTCACAGGGAACTGACGCCCTTCCACCTGCACAGTGCCATTGAGTTTCCATTCATTTTCTCTATACAAGTGCATGAATATCAGGATTGTGCGAATGTGACTTTTTTTCTCACGAAATGAAAACGAATGATATGTTATGAACTTAACTGAAACTAAAATTAAAAATAATTTCATAAGTGTTTAGTCTTAATAAAATATACACAAATTTCATAACATTTTAGCAAGTTATTCATTATAATAAATTTGTTGCAAAACAAAGCCAAAAAAATTTAGGCTAGAATATTTGCTACAGGGGTTCTTGTCTACATTTAAATTTCCATTTTATGTTGTTATTTTAGTTATAAAATAATGAAAAGAAGCAAGATGATTTACTGGTAAATATTTCCTTTGGTAGTGCACTAAATAAACATTCATTAAACACCCAAAGATTAATCAAAATTGAGAATCTTTGCTTCTTTACACCTTTTGGCAAACAAATTTCTTACCGAAAGGAAACTGAAGGTTGTAATTTTTCATTTTTTTTTGGTACGCTGAATATTCGCACAACTCTTAACGAATTCACACTACATGCCTAATAATTACCACAACCATGCACAAGGAACTTGAATCATGAGGTAGATGCTGCCCATCTCTCAGTGTGGACTCACGCAATCTAGTGATGAACCAACTAGCTAGCTGGACCACCAGATAGAACTTGGCACAGGAGACGACATAAAATGAATTGAAATGTACTACACTGAAGGTCCTCGAGACAACAGAATGCTCATCATGTACTCTCCCAATGTCGGGTCTTGACTTCCCTTCACTAGGTGTGTAAACCTGCCATCACCAGCCCAAGCAACACCCAGGGGTCTCACCTCATTCCTACATCATCAATATGGAATTCATTCTATCCCATAATCAATAACAGTGCCAAATTATTCTGCTATCATCCCAATGGCATGTTATTACTGATCATGTATATGAACCAACTAATGGATTTCAGTAGCAAGGCCAGCTTGTGTAGATGTTTGTACATCTCTAAACACAGACGAGACAACAAAAAATTTCTATATTGCCCTACTTCCAAGAATTGTACAACAGAACCCAAGAACCATTGAAACAGTGTACTGAAGATGGTCCCTGATCCTACTCCACAGCCCTCTAGTTTCCCACACCTTAGACCTGCATACCCCTACATATCTCTCAATATGGATCCCTGCCAGTAACATATGTCTATAAGTTGACAGAGCTCATCCTATAACCTGTTCAAGGTTAACTGAGCACTTATAAAATCCCTGTTTGGACCTTTACGTGTCAGTCACTCCAGCACCAGGTGCAACACAGTAGATCCTGCCATGGTGGGGGGAGGCCTGCAGTCATCTCGCCTGGCAGATGGGATGACTGACATCTACCTGGACTGGCATCACTGTACGACTCCCCCCCCCCCCCCACCCACACACAATTTCCTTCTGGAGAAGTCTGTGGTGACGGCAGTCTACTGAATGAATGTTCTTGTAATCTCCTTCCTCGGAACCCAACATGTAAAAATGTTTCTGGGCTACGGCCGACAATATAAATATACCCCTGCACCCGGACTGGCAATTTTGGGGTAGCCATCTGGATAAATTGTGGTAATCGGGCAAAGTCTGGTGCAGCAAGAGATACCAGCAGAAAGGACGGATGACGGCAGAGGGTGTGAGACGACGAATACAAGTGTGTATGAGTGTGTGTGTGTGTGTGTGTGATGTGGATGGACGAACGGGCATGGTATGAGTAGAAGATCACTGTGCATGGGGATACTCTAAGCACTCTAGAAAACATTCCAGACTTGTGGAATCTGACCTGAATTAACATGGGACTGTATGAATGTGTGGTATGGACTTTGTTGTAGATGGACATAAAATTCATAAAATAATTCAATAGGTGTTGATACACTGTTTATTGGGACTGATTTTAAGTTATTTGATTACACTAATTTCTGCGAAGTAATGGACAATTATGTAAATATTAGTCATAAGCAGCAAGTGATAGCCATTTATTGCAAGCTATTAAATTGAGAATATTTTCTTTTTAGTGTTTGTAAATAAATTAGGAAATGATTAAAAACTTGTTTATTTAATCAAGAAGACCATCATTTAAAGAACCTAGCTAAGCCCACTGACACTGAGAAATTTTAACAATATTCTAAATTTCATCTCATTTTACATAACTTCTGCTATATGTCATATTAAAACTGGCCATGAGCTAACTCACTTCATCCATGTATCATCCAAATGGAACTGTGCAATTGTCAGGAATGTAAACATGTTATTACTAATCCGATATGGAAATTGATACTCTAATGTGTACATAATAAGAAATATTAACTCCAGTGGTAATATTTACACTTAAAAATTACACTGCCATTAGAACATTACTCTAGGAATTATTAGTGGTGTAGCTATCAGGCTACTCACCTTCCACCTAGGCAAACCGGGTTCGACTCCTGGCTGGGTTGCTCCTAAATTTTCGCATGTGGGAATCATGCCGGACAATGCCACTGGTTGGTGAGTTTCCTCAGGGATCTCCCATTTCCCCTGTCCTTGCATTCTGGCACTGGTCCATACTCACTTCACCCTCATCTTCTCTCAAGTCCTCGCTGTTAAAGAGGAACAGTCCCGCCATCTTGGATGTATCCATTTTTCACCATAACTGACATGTTAAGTTGGTTTACGACACATTGTGCCAGTAGCTTTCTGACACACGGAAACAGTGCTTTTCCTCTAGCATATTCAGTAGAAACCTGTTATAATATTCTCGCATATAACATCATTATTCCATGGTCCCAACATTTCTCCATAACGTTTAATAGTTTAATTTCCTGCATATACCAATGTTCATATTTTTCGTTTCCTGCTTATAAAATCAGTACATATTTGATCAGTTCCTCGCAACATCTCAAACGTAATTTTTCTCTTAAGTAAAATTTTTCACATATTAACAATGCAGTAGCCTGCAAACAGATACAGAAAACAGATTACACTTAAAATATTAAAGATTTTAGAGGTAATGATTCTGAAAATTACTGAGATGACCAAGAGTAGATGAAAGAGTAAGTATACAGAATGCATCTCATTGTGCATTAATTGGTGATGCTATGGTCCATCAAATTTTGATCACTGATATTTTTGCATCAAATGATTCATATAAAGATATTAAAGATTTTGACTAGCTATTTATATACAAAGTTATGACATTAGAATTTTGTTTCGTTAACGTGTTCCTGCAGGTGTAATACTGTTTCCTGCTTCACCGTTTTCCTGCATATAACATTTTATTTTACTGACCCCTTGAAAAATTATATAACAAAATTCTATTATACATTCATAGGCATGGGTAGAGGCCATACAATTTCTCAAAGTAAAATTGCCTTTACATGTAAATACACAACATTTTCAATAAATTCCGAAGTACTACAAAATTTGCTTATTTGTATGTGAAATTCTATGAAATTATGCTAGAAATACATATATACATAGCACTAATATCACATTCCAGTATGGAAAAAAAACTACACCAGGCAAGAACTGCACATAAAATAATAAATTACATAAATTGGGTTTTAACATGCACTGCCTATTGCTAACTACTGCCAATGGAAAAATATTGCAAGTTTCATTCATGCTGCTAGAAGGGTCTGAAGGTAAACAAACCAGCAAATGCGGCACTTATGGACTATGCAAACTTCCAATACAACATTTGACATTCGGAAAACATACAATTATTATGAATGGAATTTTTAAAAATACTTTATAAAATGTTGCCATGAACTAAATTTGGAAGTACGTAATTACAATAATGCCACAGCAAGAATTTCTCTCATCATTGCTCACTGTAATTATAATGTATTTCTACTGTGGATGCGAAACTGAAATATGCATTTAGTACAATTATGCAACTTCCAACTCTTATATCCAAAATAGGTTCATTAGAGCACAACTGTACTTTGCTAATGCAGCTGTAAACACTCAGACAGTTTCCAGACCTTAACGACTGGAGGAGGTTTCTTGAACAGCTTCCGGTTCCCTGTGAAGTCCTCCAACCGTAAAGTGGCTGACATGATCACCAGCTTCAACGGGTCGCCTCTCTTGGCCCGCAGCAAGCTGATACGGGACAACAATCCCATCAGTATGTCTGTGTGAACTGTCCTCTCATGAGCCTCATCCAGGATCACCACTGAGTACTTTGACAGCAGGAAGTCCTGCAAAAATATTCAGGAAATATCAACTTCATCATTAATGTAATTACAAGGTACTGGTCACCAAAGAAATTTGTATGAAATATTATTCAACTTGAAGACATTACTTAAAAGTACAGTTGTGTGAATATTTAGCATGCAGAAACAATAACGAAAAATTGAAACTTTTATTTTTGCTTTCTGTAAAAAAAAATTGGTTGCTTAAAGTCTTAACAAATCAAAAAATTTTGATTGCAACAAATGTTTCAGTACATATCAAATGTTCATTTGGTTGACAAGCAATGAAATTTTTTCTTTCAAAGAGCCACTTGTTAAGTTTTTATTATACAGCTTGACGCTTGACATCCTTCTCAGCCGTTATTAATCATATTTTACTCATCAGTACAAATGAACGTGGGGCAGTTGCAATGAAGTTTGAACTAGCCGCCCCCACTAGCAAAGCACCAGAGATTTTGGTTATCTACCAAGGAAGAGTGCAGATGCTCTGCGCTGTAATTATTATTCACCGGCTGAGCCACCGAAGCCATGCATCAAGGTTCACCAAGTACCGCAGCGTGCCACCTGATGCCACTACTAGCACCGAGACTTGAACCTGGATCCTGCGCCGGCCCGGCGTGAATCTCATCAAGGATCTATGGCACACACTTTGCACCTGTTACCCACTCTCCAAAACACCCCTATGCCAGATGAAGAAGGGGCAAGCTGCCGGAGGAGTATAAATAGAGGGCAGCACCAAGGCTCGGGACCAGTCTTCAGGTAAATGATGTCTGTCTCCTACCTCAGTCTCCCATCGCACCCTAGTGGTGCCAAAGACCTACCAAACTCCTGAACTCTTCACCGCACCTCTTGATGGGCCAAAGACTCCTCTCTCTCCGTCTACGGAAAGTTCAGTCAGATAGCACTTCTTATCACTGTCTTTCCTATAGCTTTGCACAGGTCGCCTCCACCTGCTTCTCGTAGGGCGTTAACCTTCCGTAAGCCCTAGGGGATAAGCGGTAATACCTTCACCATCTTTGTTTATTTCCATAACAGGAATAAATACTGGCTATCTTACTTTCGAATATCACTTCCATATTCCAATACCCATTCCCCGTAGACATCAAACCTAAACGGGGGATGGCAGGAGACCGGGGTTTTATTCTTCCCATAACGACATCTTACAACACCCACAGAACACCTTGGACGGCCATCCATTCACCACACTAGTGTGGTGAACGGTAGAGCCCTGCACCAGAATACTGTTCTGTAGGGATTGGACTGTCAGTCTGGGGTCAGCCCTTCTCAACGCACAGTAGTGGTGCCAAGTGGGGTACTTCCTCGGGTATGGGGGGACCAGCGCCTCCAGGACACTCACCACACCAGGTTAACACATCCCAGGTGGAATCGGCTTGTCAGCTTGGAGGTTGTCTTTCTCAACGCACAATAGTGATGCTGAGAGGGGCAGCCCTCTGCATCTGGGGAGACCAATCTGCTGGGATCTCACAGTGGTGGGACCATTGTTGACGGTATGCAGCTTGACTAACTCCTCACCCCGGTGCTGGAGTTTGAGCGTGAGATGCAGCCCCAGCACTCACACTGTTGACACACTTACACGTCGACTGCCCCACTCTAACCAGGTCTGATCCTAGGTATTTGTCCTCATGCCATTTACCCACAGTGGTGGTATTCAAAAGAGGGCGAATGGGGCAAGGGCTGCCTCTTAATCTCCCTGGGGCTTAAATTCCTTCCTGACTGGTTCAAGCTACTTCGTCCACAAGAGCACGCTGCAGTACTCCGTCGACTCACCGTTCCAGCTCTATCCGCTGTCATACCAGCCAAGCACAGATACCTGCCAAGCAGTCCTAGATGAACCTGGTTTAATACCCAGCCATCCGCCTACAAGGCCCAAATGGTATACGGGGAGAGCACCCACCTCGCACAAAGAATAAGTTGAAGCGCCTACAGGACATGCCTAGTCTAGCGTCTGACTAAAGTCGCTTTGAGTCAGTGGCCAGACTAACCACCAGAGTCGGTCACGTGTCAAGCTTTTCTAAAATAACCACACAAAATTAAACTTGAAAATGTTCCTAGAACTATTGGGTTAAATTGTTTCTAAGTTATTCAAACGTTTTATTATAGCTAGTATTTCTTTTTTCATTAAGCAATCCAGCCATGTAAATATTTCTTGATGTGTGCATACTAGAAATATTTCTGTTAGTATAATTATACTACTATACAACTGATGGTACTACAAAAGTTTGAATGGTTGTTATATATTGAACTTATTTGATAACAAGCCACACTATGTTTAATAATACACAAAAAAAAAAATTTAAAATGTCTTGTTCAACATGTATCAAGTTTGAGCTCTCATAAAATTATTTTTCATTTTCGTTTCAGTTTCATGAAATTCAGTAATATATATTTAATTTTAATTTCATTAAATGAAAAATCACTTTCACACAACACTACTTACAAGTACAGAACTATTTCCTCGCATAAAAAAACTCATACAACACTTTTTTTGCACATTGGCATGTCAAAATCACAATTTTAGTGTTTTTGGTATGTATTGGCATGAAGGACCGTTCACTTGCACTTCTCTGGCCGTTTTAACCAAGTAGCCAATCTGCCGCATAGTGCACCATAAAGGGTGACTCGAACAGCCCCAGAGTGTGTTGGTATGGGCCGCTGAGGATAACATCTTTGCTTTTCTTCACTGACCCAAATTGCATAATTCACAATGACCGTTTTGTTCATACACAGCAAGAGTAAATGAACAAATGGATAGTCACTGCATCCCAAATGAAGCCAGGGCCGTCAGGCGCAACAGCTATTGGAAGTAGGGAGTGAGCTGCCGCGCAGCAGTGAATTCGCTACATCAAGTGTGCATCGCTTCAACAAGCCCCGTGGCTGATACATTGAGTGTGTGCAGCGTGTGTCAAGCTAATTAGATTAGGGATTAGCATACCCTGTTTAGGTATTAGTTTCCGTCCGCACAGAAGTGAGGTTAGTAATGTCCTCTTTGTAGTCGTACACATTGAAGTTGTACATAGCACCTTTTAGCACTCAGTGCATCTCATACTGCACCTCATGGGATGCAACATGCGTTGTCACAGGATGTTATTTTATGCACAGGCACACCTGTAGATTCAAAGTGCAACGCTCCTGCGAGCAGAACTGTTTGCACAAAGAAATAAAAAGGTATTATGTAGAGATTTTTAATTCACAAACATGTTAGTTTAAGCAATGCAATGATGTTTATAGAGTTTGATGTGCAATTTAATTAAGAAAAGTGTAAATGTTAATATTAGTGATGCTCAGGTCCCACTTTCTGAGCATGTCCCGGCCATCTTGAGGGCTGGCCAGAGCCATGCTCGCAGTCTGTCTCTGCCATCGGAGTCAGTAAGAAGCACATTCGTCGCAAGCTTTGTGCGCACCCTCAGTAGAACAAATTTTAGGCGGCAATAATTTAGCTTATCAATAGACGTAATGTACGGGAACATTTTATTCAATTATTAGTGCCAAGGGGGCAACTGCACTTTTTCTTAAAATGTAATACAAATTAAGTTCATTGGCTTTGTGCCAAATTGCTGTTTTGGGTACTGATGGACTTGAGCGTCAGATTCGTTTCAACTTAGGAATATGTGCATAGTACGTTCTTGTAAACAAAAGGCAATAATAAAACACGTGAATGCAGTTTCCGTTTGTTTCATTGTTTTAACTTTGGGTACGGCACCCTACAACCAAGCATAGAGAGAGAGAGTGTTGTATTTATGGGATCTGCACCCTCTTGCAGTGTAGCTTCAGTGTTCTATGAGTAAAGTGTTGCAATTACGGGACCGGCACCCATAAACGCCAAGTAAGATCTGTGTTTCATTAACAAGTGCATGCCAGGGGTCTGACATCTGGCAACTTGTAATGGTAACATATGATACCATTCTTAGCATCAGTGTTGGCAAACATGATGAACCATTGAAAGCAGCAACCGCAAGACGGCGACTCCAGGGACACCCCGTTGGCCGTCGGTCCATGACCCCAGCCAAGCAACAGCTCGACTGAGCTTGGTGCCTGGGCACATCAACTCGCCCCTGTCTTGGGTAAGAGACAGGGCAAAGTAACCTTCAACACTTTGCCTGAGAGTCCGCCCATGTGAGTATAATGTACAAATAATAAAAACTAACTCACTTACTGAAATTATAATTCACAGTGAAATAATATACTACCAATTACTTCAAGAAATCTTAAAAAGCATGCTACAAAATGTTTTTGCAATTTTTGAATATTTTCTATTCATAGCAGTAATTATTTTTTGAAAAATAAATTTTGCTAAGCATACCTTAAAATTAATCAAAACATGACCTTTCAGTCACCCTTGTTACATTTTCTGTAAAACTTTTCATTTATTTCATTTGTATGTAGCAAAAAAACATACAATTGTGATTCTGACATACCATCATGCAAAAATCATGTAAACTAAAATTTTTTTATGCATGGCAAGAGTAATACAAGTAATGTCTACAAGTTAAATAATATTTCGTACAAATATAAAATAATGAATTTTTGGTTACCGGCACCCAGGAGGGTACACTGAGAATATATCCCATGCTGATGGTACTAAAGGCTGTTCATAATAAAGTGAGCACTTTTGGAATTAACTATGGAAAAAAGTCACTGTCCCTACCTGCATATATTTTAACGGGCGCACCGAGTGACATGCGCCCAGTAAAGTTGGTAACGGTTGATGGGAAGTAGTTATATATCTTAACATTGAATACAAAGTGTTACGTAAACATTTGAGATAACTTAAGATCTTTCTTTCGCTTTCTGTTTTTTTTAATACATCAAAATTCAAAATTATGCAGATTTGAAAAATATTTACTTTTTTAATAATTACACAGTTTCACTTGACCGACGCATGAATAAAGTGATGAAGCCCATGGCAATGTCAATTTTACATAAGGCAGAAGAACACACAACATGCATACAAGTGGATCTTAAGCAGAGCTTTCAAAAGTGCTCAGTTTACCACGAACAACTTATACCTGCAATGACACTGCAAAGCAGTTGACAAAAACACACTTCTTCAAGTGACCCAGCCAATAAGGAAATTATTCTGATAAAACTGATTGACTTTGTTGTTTAAAGGGCATTACTAACATTACTCTGGAACTGTCATTTACTGGCATCCCGTTATTACATGAATAAACTTAACTCAATTATCCATAATTTGATTTTAGTGCATGGTTTGGAAAAAAAAAATTAGAAAATACCTTTTCAAAAACTGATGCGTGACATCCTGTTGAATGAGAGACTTGTACATTAAGTAGGATGAGGTTTTTGTTCGGCACTGAATCAGGCGCACTCTATTCTGGTAAGGATTTGTTTGCAGGGTTTAGTCCTTGCGGGGTACGAGTACACACATAGTGTAAAGCCTGGTTGCTCTCCGGTAGGGCACAAAGTCTGGCTCTGGCAAAGTGATGCACTTTTAAGGGTGACTGCCTTGGCCGGTATACTTGGAAGATGATAGTTTCAGATTCCTGGGCCAGCGATGGGCAGAATGCGGGTACGTGTTGGCGCTACAGGTATGGTTGTTAGACACTGGGTGGATGTTGGTCGTGGGGGTGGAGCCAAGGATTGCTAACAAGATAATGCACCATAAAAAAAATATTTATACATAAAATATTGGCTGACCTAGACTCTGCTAATTTACACTACTGTAACAATTGAGTCAGGAGCCTTATATTACTACTACTGAATGACTGTAAGAATAGAACAAGGAACAATATTAACCTAGCAATATTAAAAGAGATCTGTATCAGTGATCTACCAATCACCCCTACAAAAAGCAATATATCTAAGATACACTGGTATAAAGTTAATTAAAAAACCCGTACAATAATTTCCTACTTAAGACACACAGTTCTCAGTACAAGTGCTAATGCTTTAGTACAGCAAATGTAAAGAATGCCTATGTCACTAGACATTTTTAAAACTTTAAAAGTCATCTTGTGGAACAACTGATTATACCGTTTCGCACTGGTACCAGCTCGCAACAACAAAATTAAAGACATTACCTTCCCACATGAAACAAAGGGAAGACAGACCTCACGCACTACACGGGGCAATAGGGTAGAGGCTGGATGACAAACTCCAGTAGTATACAATCCCAACTGAGGCTCTGCAAAAGTCTACATAAAAAAAGAAGCATAAACCCATTGTTTGGTCACGCTAAACTCATTGAAGCATTGAAGAAAATTCCGCTGTACCATGAAGGTCACACACAAACACACAATGGGAATATTTAACTGTACTGCAGCGAAGTAAGACACAATGTTGATTTTACACTAAGAGTTTACAGTTCAGACTTAACAGACATTAAATCTGAAATACTCATCTTTCACGCCAACGCAACTCGACGCTGAAATAGGGACTTTTCATAAATTTAAGGAAAATCTTCCCTGAGAGAACTGTACAAAGCACAAGTTTGTGGCTTGTGACTGTGACTTTACTGTATAAACACAAAAGCATTTCTTTTTAATATGCCGCGTCACTTGAATTCCAGTGACTGTGTATTATGGTGTGCATACTCATCATCATAGTTTCCCATTACTTGTCTCTTCCAACAGCTCAAAATTACCCTCCTCTAACGGAAGCAGTTGACATCACATACACTGTGCGTTTCCCACGAATAATAGTAAACACTTCTTGCCCGCACAGTACGGCGATTCAAACTCGACATGCATAATCCGTTTTCTCAAATAGCTTAGGCCCGACTTATTCATACCCACCACAGTCCTGGGACCCGGTCACCCCAGAAGCTACAAATACACTCCTCCGCTTGCCACATACACATCACATTGCCGCCCACCCCCGCACCCCTCAAGCAGATGACACAAGAACACACCATGATGACAACCAAGCGACAGCGCAAAGCAAAAGCTGCCAACGTATCAAACACACATTCGCCCAACCTACAGCACTCAATGCACAGCCAACATGCGACGTCCATATATCACACAAACAAGAAGCAGTGTAATGGGAAGTTAATAAAAAGAAATGGTATCCCGTTGGTTTGGTAAAGAACACCCCAACTTGGCTAGCATAATATGTGTGTATAGGAAAAATAAGCTTTGTGGATCATGGGCAGACAGAAATACAAATTGCACAGTAATGAAAAAAAAATGTATGTACAATTCAGATTTTCATTATTTTTTGAATATTCCCATTTGTGTGCGAAGACTAACGAGAGGCCATATTTCGTAACTTTAACTTGCTTAGAATTCTCACTGTGAGCATCTTTATGATAACGAAAGTTGAAATAATAGTTAATTGTGATTGTCATTACCCGGTATGTATTGCATTATATAAAACATATCTTTACAGCTTTGTGATGTTGCATACATTTGACAATACTGAGGACTCTATTCTGATATCAACAATCTAATTGAGTACCTCTAGAAAAAATTAAATAAACTTTTTACATACACTTTATTTTGGCATGTGTAGGCGGCACCAGAAGCTTTTTAAGAAAAGTTAGGGATAATTAATATTTTAGGCATAGTCCGCACTGAAATGTTGTATTCCTGTAAATATTGTCGGGCCTCATCGTGCTAATGGGGAGGCCAACTGGTGCAGCAAGAGCATACTACAGCAATGTCAAACTAATTACTTTGCCTTTAGGTGTGTCATTGCCACCCTGGTGGCATCATCACACACACAGAGCTACTGCTGGCTCTCTCATCTGGTCAAAGAGAGAGAGAGAGACAGCATGTGAGAAATGAGAGAGGATAAAGAGGGCATTCTAAAAATACCGGTAGACCACCCAGTCTCCATAGTACTTCCCCTCCTTCATATTTTTCCTCCAACCACCTCCAAGCAGCTGTGTGGAGCAACGGCGAGTGCAAAGAGGAGAAAGACTCAGCGTTGGGGGGAAAAGGGGAGCAGGGAGTGGAAGGAAGTGACAAAGAACTTGGTCGTGGACGAGGGGGTGGGGGGAGTGGTAAGGGAGGGATGCCGATAGAGAGGGAGAAAGAAATGAAAGGGAGAGAGCAAGCTACGCTAGCACAGCAAGGTGGCACTGGGCGGCCCATAAGCGTTTAAACACGTATGACACGCTATTCATTTTTTTTTTGGACTAAGAGTTTATTAGTTTGAATTAACTTCAATAAGTCAAAATTTTCTTTCCATTGTTTTTTATTTATAAAGACACAACAGGAAGCCAGAGTAAACTGCTGGGCCAACTGCGGGAAAAGTAGCCACCAAATATGTACAATTTTTGACATAAAAATTACTGTAATGTGCATCACAAACAACATTGAATTGCAATCAAAATTTTTGATTTGAAGTTAATTATTGAAGAATTATTGACAGTATCACATTGGATAAAATCTCCCCTGCAAGTCACTGCTCTTCAATTAATTATTTCTATTTTGATACTGTAATGGTTACCATTTCAAGTGAAAGTCTTGAAACCGGCTAACAGCCAGCAGCAGTCAGACCATGACGGCCCTCACAGTTCACAAGACACGTGGGTAAGCACGTGCACAAAGACACCACGGCCAGACTTTCCCAAAACCATGTATTCTTATTTTCAGGTTACAAGTGTTATAAAAGTGTAAAAATGCCTTTTCTAAAATACTGTGCAATGTTACTTTCAAATTCAAAATGTGCGTTGCGTTGAGGAACCAGACATTAATATTCCGGCATAAACGCCTATAAAGAATAGTCATCGAACACCAATATTTAACAATTTAAATTGTTCTTGTTATTATGTATTTCAATCTCTTATGTGCCTTTTCATTTCGAAGATAAATATTTCACTCAGCATGCATAGCACTTCCGCTTGTGTGAACCCCATAGGCAGCTATGGTAGACCCGCACAACCCCTGCTGCCTATGGGCAGTCGTTCTAGGAGAGCTGGCGAGGTAAAACGCTGTCACATATGCACATCATATTTTTGCACTGAGTTAGAGTTCCATAGTTCACTTTAGTTTACTGGTTAACCTTTGCTTTGGATACATTTCTCCAGACATCCCCAGCATAATTGCTTCTTCTTAAATAAATATTTTGCAGCCCTTGTGGCTTTTTCAATTGAAATCGAGGGAAGGAGGAAAAATGTCGGAAAGGCCGTGCAGCCCGCGCATCTTCTGAATCAGGCGCCATCCGCCTATGTTAAAGGCTTTTGATTGTAATTTCTGCATAATTTCTGCATATGTGCAATATTAAGGGTAATCGTTCTATGTATGTATTTTTAGGATTTTGTTAAGTTGAATTGTGTTACGGCTACATCATTTGCGACCACGTGGCCAACCGCCGCCAAGTCCATATCTGTGCCATCCTTGTGCTTAACGTATTCTTGCTTATAATTTCATGTGTGCCATCATTTTCTCAAGGTAATATGTATTGTTTCATTAAACGGTTCTTGTAAGTTTTCCATGACTGATTTTTTTGTAAACGACCATGCTGTCTTTCCACATGTCTGATTTTTCTGCCATCGGGCGAGCTACAAGCTTTTGTATGCTTGAATCATAAGGGGAATAATTTTTCCAACACCGCTACCACTATGTTCGGTAAAGATTTGCCATTTTTCACGGAGGACTATTGCGATTCCATATGCACCACGTGATCTGCTATGATTTTTATCCAGCGGCATCCACACCATATAAGAATGCTTTCACGCCTCTGCATGTTTATTGTGGCTATTCATATCGCGTCCCATGTTTTGTAATTGATATTTATGTAATTTGTATGGTGGTATTATTTTCGTCCTAGCCTGCTAGTGTATAGACCATTGCCACAAATCACGTGGTTAGGAGACGTATCCCGACGAGTACGCGTTAGTGACGTAGGTAATTGCACGTGTTAGTGTTCATGTTCATGTTCATACTCCGTGTCCCGTCTCTGGGTGAAATCTGCAGTTTATCCCAGTGGCTGTAGCAGACCCCTTACCCTGTGAAGATTGTGCTCGCATACACCATGGAGAAATCATCCATCAAGGAGTGCACTAGTAAAATTAGGATCTGGGGGAATCACCCACCGGAGTTAGCTAGTCATGCCCGAGATTAAGTGTAACTCAGTATTGGCATTATTTGTAACAAGTGCAAAAATAAAAGCAATTCTCAGTGTACAAAATATGTTTCTCTGTAGCGTCAGAACCCAGCACACTCCTACTTCATACAGTGTTCTCATAAATGTTTAGTAATGAAGAAGTGTTTTGTAAAGACACTCAGGTGAGATGGACACACAGAATCCACAGCATCCCTGAGAACCCTGAGTCTCAACGTGCGGTGTTTGGGAAACACCGCTGGCGCCCACCAACCAGTAAGTGACTAGTGTCTTCGTTTCTCTCGTGCCTCACCCGACGGTGTCAGTCTGATTATGAATGAATACTCACATTTAAGTAAACATAATTTTGTTGACAAATGTACACAGCAAACTCTGTACAATTACTACATAAATACACAAATCACGGAAAGGAATATGCAACAAAAAAAAAGTGAAATAATGACTACACTGGTAAACTTGAGTTGTACTAAAATAATGTTTAAGATTTTTGCTTGCAGTGTATCCCTGCTTAGTGTAGTTCAATAAGACTCTGCCAATACTCGAGAATTTTAGATTATTCTGTTTTCAATAACATGGTTAAGCTCAGTTTCTGTAATAACAGTTAAATAAATAAATGCCAAGTCATCAGAGGGCGTGCAGCGATAACACTCACCTGTTGGTGGCAACATGCCATTTTGCAATACCAAACAAATTATTATGAAGATGTGATGCAATGATACAAACATGAATTTATTCATGGTATTGTTTCCTCGTTTTCCCTTGACAATATACAAAAACAGCAAATCAAAACTTCGAACCTAAACTTTATAAAAAAATATATTCAACACTTCATAATTTAGAACCTGCTGGGTACTACAAATAAAAGTCACATAAATATCCAACCAAAATATGTAAGAAAATTAAAGTATACTCACGCCTTCAATTTCTTTGAGCAAGACTCCATCAGTCATAAACTTTATCCTAGTATCCTCAGTAGCATTGCCTTCAAACCTGATGAGGTAGGAAACCTCACGAGAAGTAAGGTTCATCTCGTGAGCCACACGCATTGACATAGAGATTGCTGCCACTCGTCGAGGCTCCGTGATCGCAATCATCCTACCATCCCTACAAAATACAAGCAATTTATGTCAACTAAGATCTGTCTGATGTGCAATTATCTTAGGTGGAATCAACAGCATAAATTGTGTGCTCTTCAAAACTAAGTTTTTTTTTTTTTCATTTGCAAAGAAAATGCTACATTCTATTATTATTTACACTAGCTAGTAGGACAAAGTAATTTTGGGGGGAGAGAGGGGGGGACAGGCTATTTCACTGCTTTTCGTTTTGTAATTGCTTTGAATTTCCCTTGTTTCTTTGGTGAAAAACTAATTAAAGTTTAGTTGCCAGATTTTGGAAAGAACTTAACAACATGTTTAGTGCCAAAGGGGGGTGAAGTGAAATGGATATAGGTCAGTGATAGAATGCAAAGGAAAAAAAAAACGCCACACACCTAGCACAGCCCCAATAACAAATTAAAATGCACCCTTTGCACACCTCATTGAAATAAAGTAACTGTTCTAGTGGTACACCTACTCCAGCAAGTGACTGGTGTTGACATAACGTGAAAGAATTGGCGATTTCAACATTCTGTTCCGAACTCACATGCGCGAGAACCATAGTAAAAGCCTACGCCTAGAGTATTACTGTACTAACAAATTCTTCAGAGCATAAATAAAAACAAAAAAAAAAAAATACAAATTTAAAGAGTAGAGATGCAGGAAGATAGACAGAGAAAAGTTGCATCTAATTTGATGTTTGTAATATCCACAAAGATACTACATAAACATTATTCAATATTCAATAGTTAAGTGACACAAAATATGTTTACACAAACAGAAAAAAAAATTATGTGAATAGCATACTGTCTTGACTTGATATTTAAAAAAAAATTGTGGTCTTATAGTGAACTTATTTTATATCAAACAATTATTTGTTTACAAAAAAAAAAAACATGAGTAGTATACTCTCTTAGTTTGATATTAAAAACCTGTCTAAAACAGTTCTTCTTAACGCTGTCAGTGAACTTATTTTCATATTTGGTTCACCGAAAATATTTTCTGCTAATCATAGGTTTCAATGGTAAATATAGACTTTACCCCTGATATTAACACGATAAATAAATTTGGTGTATTAATTGAAATGTTACAGGAAAACTACTGTACTAATACATCCACATGGACATCAATGCCCGAAGACACCCCAAACCCTTTAGAATGAGCTTTCTTTCCACTGCATCTTGTTCACCTCATCAACAGCAGTTAGCTGGCTTGATTCCATGAAACCACCTCATCAAACTTCGCAAATAAAATAATTACACCAACTGTAGGAACTTAAGCCCAGACAATCTGGATATGAGTCTATTTGTTCTCCAAGCCGGAAAACAACAGTCACACAAAAACTACATGAGACTATGTTTACTTTTTACTAACAGTTGAAGAAATAACAAAATGTAGCTTGTATTGCACAATTAAGGAGATCTCAGTACTAAGAGAGTTCATACACATGTAAGTTTGCAGTTTCTCAAAATTAAAAAAAAAATTTCATATTGGCTTATACACACACACACGCACTCTTTTTGTTTCAACTTCACTGAGGAAAAATGTGCTGTAATGCACTTTCTACACGCAGGAGTTAAAACCTGCAGAAATTCAGCACCGTATGTTGAAGCAGTGTGAAGCAAACGACATAAAGCAACCAAAAAGGTGTGCAAGTGGGTAAAAATGCTCAGAAATGGGAAGAATACATGTTACTGACAAAAGCCAATCAAGTAGCCTTGCAACGTTCTTGTATGGAATATTAAATCCAGAGGGCATATGCTTTGACCACAGAAGATAGCTACGCTGGCCCACTGAAGGAGAAACTGTGCTGTGACAGGTTCAGCTCGGATTGTGAGGTCCAGAAAGTGATGCAGACCTGGCTTTCAGGAGCAACTGCAACACTTTTTTCAAATGGGTGGAACAGCTCGTTGAACAACACAACAAATGAACCACCATGAAAGAGGGCTACATAGAGAAATGAAATGTGTATATGTTTGGCATCTGTGGAAATAAACGTGTTTTATGGGAAGGGTCTTTACTTTTTCATTCAACCTCATACTAGACACCATTCATTCCGTCAACTTTAGAAAGTTGAGAGAATATGCAATGCCCAAAATTCCAAAAGTATGACGTGTGTCGCTCCCCGCCTTAGGCCGTTTGTGACGCTGGCCGCTTCACCAGAGCAGCACACACCCACACTCGATGTCTGATCAGCGGCAATTGTGTGTTTAGTGGCATGTGGTGCAGGAGTGGTACAAGCTAGTGCAGGTGCAGAAAAGTGTGAGTGGTGCAGCGCCACGTGCATTGAGCAGCCCAGAGAAAGGGTGGAATGATACACTATCACGTGCAGTATGCATACAAGGGCTTTTGTAACATTTTTAATGGTACTTCTGGACATGGGAAATGGACACGTGTGCAGGAATTAAGAATGACATGCATAAAAACCCTCATATTGTTTTTTTTTTGTAATGTTTATTTTCACCGCCACCAGTGTTTTTGTCCACTTCATGCCACGTTGTTAAAGATGTAGGTCTATAGTTGTGTTTATTTTATATGATTCTGCAGATTTTTAAGTTTTTTTTTTCCATCACGTAACAGCAGTTTCTTCTGCATGAGTAAGTAGATCCCTCCGCGGCATGTGGACCCACGCTCGCCAGCCCTCGTGCTATGGCTGGAAGTTAAGTCAGCAAGCCGCACCTAGAGGGGGAGGTTCGTGTAAAATCACGCTCACACTTTACCTGCCCGGATGGTCTCAACTTCATCATAACTGGTAACTTCTCTGCAATACTGTAATTTTCTGGAACCTTTTTGTTTTCTGTCATCTGGGACACTTCCCCTTGCCTCCCCAGGAATTGCATCACCCGGGAAGTTTGTAATTTCAACAGCACACGTAATTACCATATACCATAAAATCTCTATCAGTGTAGCCTTCGCCCCAGGCCAAAAGAGAGCATCATTGTCAGTTGTCCTCCTGGAGGGGACTGTAAAGTCATTGAATAAAATAGCATGAACTGACCAGTGCATTTTATTTCGGTCGCCGAGAGGCATTTCAGGGCACGGGCACTTTAAAACTCACCATTTTTTATGCAAGTGTTATGTGGATTTTCAAGGGTAATTATTAATTCTTCTGTGTGCTGCAACGTATTTTAAAGTGTTTGTGTTTAGTATTTATGGGCGTGTGGTTTGGCCCTAACAATCCACGCGTAGAGAGTCTGATTGCGCCGATCAAGCATTTTCAATAATATGCAATACCATGCGGTGATTGGGCTGCCCGAAGAGCCCCTCGTTTAATAAACAACGAGGCCTCCGTACAAGGTGAACAACAGCAAGATCATTGCGGGAAAGTTTGGCGGGGTGATTGGCCCGCAGCACCCCAAGAGCACCGAGGAGATCTCAGCTCTACCGCATCATCAGCACTGACGCTGCTACGGCAACGTCTGGCGCCAACCAGGTAATAATTTTCAAACCAATCTCCTTCCAAATTGTTCACCACCTTTATAAACCCTCAATTGACCCCATGCCATCCCACGACAGCCGTCAAGTATCAACTTGTAGCCTATATGTTTTGATAACCCTTGTTCTAGTGTTAAAAGTACATACCCATCAGAACAAAGATAAGTATTGACATGTACTCAATGGGAGTGGAAATTATTTATGGGGGCTAGTCAAGTCAAACAATGGCTTTAGACGTTTGAGGTTGAAGGTTATGTCACGTAACCCTGGTCACGTAACGTTTGAGAGAGGAAGTTGGCATTTTAGACACTTTTACAGCTTTAATTCGTGATGCCAGAATCACAATGTACATGGAGTGCTTTAATGCTTGACTGGCACATGGCCAGTGTACAGGACAGGTCTGGTAGCCTGTCGGAGGGGCACAAAGTCAAAGCACACTGTCACGGCCCTATGAGCAGGCTGACCCTTATTCACAGTTTTACCTGGTTGTACACTGGTCTGCTGTTGGTGATGCCTCGGCTGGAGACTTTTTCCCCAGGCATGGCGATGGCTGGTGGTCGCCTTGGATGCTCACAGGATGTGAAGTGCTCTTGCTTGGCTGGTTACTGCAGGATGTTGACTGTGGATTAGGTGACTGCCGAACCATGGGTTCATGATCCCCAATGATGGTTCTTTGCCTCTTAGGAATGCCTCGACCACAGGGTGAGGGGTAAAGTTGATCTTAATTAAGGGCGGAAATATGGGGGTTGGTTATTCTGAGGGGTAAGGCCTCTCAGTGGTGCGGGCGATATGAACTCTGCCCCGTTCAGGTAAAGTACTGCTGAGGGCATTAGAGGGAATGGGTTTGCAAGTTAGATTAACTTTGGAGGTGTACGCTGCCTTCTTCAACTTTCTTTGCACGCCTCCCTTCCAAGAGTATGGCATACAGTGAACTCTCAATGCATTATTATTCAGGGGACTGCCAAAAAAATGTCCATACATGCAGGATTTCAGTAGATGAGGTTTCTGACATGTACATCAATAAAATACAACTTATAACCTTATAAAACTTTATGTTAAGTATAGCTGTACATCATCTGTGAATAAAGTTTAACTAATAAACACAATAACAATGCGAATTTTAGAAAAACCATTACTGTAAATAATACACTAAAAAAACATTTCACCTAAACTTGTTTAAATAACGAAAAATTGTCTCAAAATACTGTATATACAATATTTACTCGCATATAGCGCACTCTTTTTTCCCAAAATAAAGGAAAAAATTTCTGGGGTGCGCGCTATACATGAAAAAAAATTAAGGAAGGCAGGGTGGTAATCATAAACTATCCAAAGATGTTTAGAGGGAATAGTAGCCAAGCCAAACAGTCCATTATCTCATCTCTTGCTCCTATATCATCACTCCTCTCCCTGCTCTGACGGCGCCTCCTGCCCTCCCCAGTGACCATCGCGGCTAGCGTCACCTCTTTTTTCACTTATCCACATCCATGTTCCATGGCCAATAC
The DNA here is from genome assembly GCA_029891345.1 of Dryococelus australis. NCBI lineage: Eukaryota > Metazoa > Arthropoda > Insecta > Phasmatodea > Phasmatidae > Dryococelus > Dryococelus australis. Next base: position 92,964,950 of record CM057005.1, read on the forward strand.
AGGGGCCATAAACATGTAATGACGAATGCCATATGTGTTTCATACACAGCAAGGTTTAAGCTGTCAGTAAAAAAATGTAAGGCTAATTATAACCGACAACTACGGTCAGGGTGGAGAATGTAAAGGAGGAGCAGAAGGGAACAGACGACACATTTTTTTCGAGAGAAGGATAGTGTCACATTCCAGCACGGAAAAAAAAAAAGACATCTTGTCATTGGGTAAAAGAAGCAAAACAAAGCAAAAAGAAAAAAATAGAATCCCTGTAAGAGAAGCGAAAAAAAGGAAGCCTAAAAAAAGCTAAAAGAATACAGGAAGATTACCGCCCACTGCAGTTGACATTTTTCTTTTAATGACCGTAGTTTACTGTGATCGTACAGCACGCCACAATGTTTTGTCTTTTAGCGCTGTGTGTTATTTACTTGAAGTACTTCCCAAACTTATCTAAATCACCACCACACATTAATGTAAAGACAGAATAATTTGTTACATACTTACTAACTAAGCCCCACAAATTGTTGGTGCACTTTTATTTTTTAAAAATTTTCCCTGGAACTTGTTACAAAAATCATGGTGCGCACTATACACTAGGGTGCAAAATGAGTAAATATGGTAACTGATTGTAATGTGACACTAAATGAAAGCTGACCCAAAACTTCCAAACCCTCTGAAATGAAAATCTTGATAAAATTTCTACATTCGCCAAGCACAGTTTATTTGCTCTGTACCATAGCAGGTCATGTGTAGGCAAACGCGTGCAGCCCAGAGACTTGCTTTGTTCTTTTGCTAGACAACAGCCTCCCCTCTTGAAGGCATGTGAGGGGGGGAGGAAGGAAGGTGCACGGCTGAGAGAGACAAAAAGGAGGGTTAGAGAGAGGACGCTAGGTCGTCACCTGGTTGATAGGTAACCACTTCCCCTCTCGTCAGACATGTAGGGGAAGTAACAAGCCAACCACGCACATCGCACTATGCCGCAGTGTCAGACAGACATGTTGGGAAGGCAGACAACGTGCCACAGAACAGTGATAAGCGGTGGCACACGTGACTTATTTCACATCCAGTTACTAGATGCATGCATAAACAACCAGCTTAAAAGCTATACTTGCGGGAAATCTTAGGTGACGGGACCCAAAATATACTTTGATCGACGCACCATGTGAGAAACAATAAAAGCAAGTTATGTTAACGTTGTTTGAATATGAATTTCGCTGGGACCACAAAAATTGTCGATGGATGTGATTTATTAGTACATGCGGTAACGATACGTTAAGAGTCGACTGTAGATGAAAGGGACGAATACGGCCTCGTAAAAGGCAAGCCTGTGACTCACTTCCCTAACATGTACTTCTGAGTAATCACAGCCTCACAGGCAGGAACTGTACCTCTTGCTCCTTTTGTCCGGCCCTATAGAGAGCGGTGGACAGAGCATTAGGTTATGGTCAAGCTGCTTGACAGAATACTCAGGTGTGGTGTCCACAGGGGATCGATCAATCAAAGTTGGTTCCAGCCCCGTTCCGGCTCCATAAAGAGCGGTGGTGGAGTATGGAATAACCTGGTTGCTCGATTTACCTGGTGGAGGAGTTGCTCGTGACATAGGCTCTACCGAATTCTACCGAGTGGCAGCACTCAGGTGGCTATCTAGTGTGTGTAGGTCCTGGCTTTGTATAGAGCTTGGTCTACCGGCTTCACTCTGGTGGGCTGTGTTTACGTACGAACAACTCAGTGAAACTTGAAAAATTAGCACGCAGAGAACAGTTAGAAATCACATGTTATAGTGTCTGAATAATAATAACACGGTGGCCCTGTACTACCTCCTAAGCCAATTCAACTCCTGACACGGAAGTAATGACTAACGTATAAGAGGCCACGTAAAGGTGACCGAGACAAAAAGCCGGGAAATAAAAGCGATAATTCTCTGTTAAGTAATATAATTAACAACTTTAGCCTAACCAAAGGGTGGTTAAACTACTAGAAGGGCTGTGTTAACTATTGCCGTCACCGTCCGATAAGGCAGAATCCTGAGGGGACTGTCAGAACCATTACCTACTGGGGGCGATAAGGAAGGAGCAGACATCTTCGGGAGCCATTGAAGGTCCAGTCTTCCAGAAGCAGAGGGGTCTACAACGTGTGCACAAGTGGCTTCTGAGCGGATTGTCTTCGACTGTTGGCAGATCCAGCCCTAAAGAGAGCAGTGGATTCTGTGAGGTGTACCAGTGAGCGTGAACTGCTGGTGGCTTCCTCCAGCCCAATCATGAACTATGGAGTACCAGAGACTGTAGTTTGCTGGACATGCCAGCCGATTTATACTAATCTCATCTTGGGCCTCCGGGTGACGGGTGATAAGCTCAGCCGCTGGAGTCCAGGGTTGAACAGTGTTGATGCGGTGCTATCATCCCTTAGTACTGGTCGTACACTCTCTCAGCATTTCTAGGAATCATCTTGACCTTGGCGGTCGGGCTCGGTGTCTCAGTAGACAGTACAATCTCATGTCGGGGGTGGGCTTGACATCTGCTTGGAGTATGGTAAACAGTACAAGATAGTTGGCAGTGTTTGTAGTATGATCTATCATTTTAAGGAGTACCTTGTACGCACATGACCAGCCTCTTGCAGTACTGTTTAAAAGACTTGCCCGAAGGGTGAACGTGGTTCAGATGGAGTGAAGTTGAGCGAGCATAAATGCTGTGCAGAGCATCATGCGTATGTATGTTGAAACCCTATTGAAATATGTATGCTATCACATTAAGAGTGAGGAAATGGTGAATGTGTCACTCTATATTACGTAATTCCCGCTACAAGGTACAGTGCCACAGAATTAAGGTTCAGTTATCAGGTTATGTTTGAAAAGCATCTGTCACTGAAACAGCAGTACTTAAGTCAGTTATATCACCCACCTGGCATAGCCGGCCTCGTAGAGGAACTGCGGGACTTGTGTGGTCTTGCCGCTGCCAGTTTCCCCAGCCAGAATGACGACGGGGCTCTCCTGGATGGCCTCCATGATGACCTGCTCCTCTGCCAGGACCGGCAACTTGAGGCGCGCCTCTTGTATGCTGGGTGGGCGGTCCACGTGGACGTACACTGCGGGAACCCTGTCCACCTCAGGACCAGCATCCGGTGGCTTCGCCTTCTCCACCATCATCACCTGCTGAGTGGGGACTGTAGTTTCAGGGGCCACATCATGGCCAACCTCCTCCATGGGCTTATCACCAACTCTTCCTCCTCCATCACCCTCGCTGTCTTCATCGTCACTCTCGTCATCATCATCTGAACTCTGCACAGACAAAGGGGCTGTGATGATGTATAGGTGAGATGACTTGCCTCTCCACCCTCCCTTTTCCTTGCCAAGGTGAGCAAGGTTTGATTACCAGAGAGGTCACCCAGATTTTCACATGTAAGAAATTTGGAAGATGCTGTAAATTTGCCTGCATGATTACTTGGGGCACTCCCATTTCCCCTCCGGGGCTACAGTGGTGTGGTGGTAAAGATACTCGCCTCCCACCTAGAAAATCGCGTTTCATTCCTGCCGCTCCTGAATTTTCACACGTGGAAACGTGCCAGACAATACTGATGGTCAATGGGCTTTCTCGGGGATCTCCATTTTACCCCACCCTTGCATTCCGGCACCACTCCATACTCGCCTCACTTCATCCTCATTGGCCCTCAAGACCTCCCATTTCACCAACCTTTGTACTCACTACTCCATTTTCACCTCACTTCACCTTCAACCACGCTCAAGACCCTAGCTAACAACATTATGGAAGCACAACTGACAAAAGTAAGTTTCTACAGCCACAGCATTACAAAAGTTGGTTTGTCAACAGTCCAAAGGCTGGTCTAAGACCCCTAGACATCACATGCCCAGGCAACTTCTGCAGTTTGAAGGCCAGACCCACCAAAAAACTTTAAAAATTCCACGGGGTGTGTGATGCACCATTCTCACACCCTGTTGCACTCATTCTGGCCAACTCTCTTAATATTTTTATAAGCTGGTATAAGCAAGTTAACTACAATCAGTTTGCAACTTAACTGCAATCAGTTTCATTAGTAGCACAACAATATTATTTCAATTATTTTTTAATTATGGGCAATGGAACATTCTTTCCTTCTGTACTAACAAAATTAAACTATCTGTTCATATGTTAGCAGTGGTGTTTAAGTCTGCTTGCCTTTTACGTTGATAATTTAAAAAACAATCATTACTTAAAAATATAAGTTATTCGAAACCATGTCCTAATCGTAAACCAGTGTTAAAGAAATGGCTGGATATCTAGTAGTTCAATTTCCTCAAGACTGAAAGGCCTTTATATTATTTTTCATTCCTCACCAAAAAGTAAATTTAAGTTACTAAAACAAATCTCTCAGCCAAATGTTCTGCATTCTTTCATCCTGTGCACCCACCAATGTGTGTATGTGTACACTCATGGACAGCTGAATTAGAGATATCTGCGTAGTAATGTGTAGCACCCCCTTTTGGCCTGAGCACAGCAGTGATGCAGCATGGCATGGCCTCTACAAGGTACCAGATGCATTCAGGAGCCATACTGAACCATGACCATCACACCGCATCCCACAATGTACTGAGATCAGTTGGGACAGGAAGGATCCACGGTGCGCATATTCCTCTCAACAACATCCCAGATGTGTTTGACAGATTGGGTGACCTCCGGGTCTAGGCAAGGAGCCTGAAGTCTGTGGTGTGTTCATCCAACCACTCTGTCACAATCCCGGAGCATCATCTTGCTGTTGAAACAGGTCACCTGTAGAGTGTCGTAGAGACAGAAATTGGTTCACATGATCTACCAGCAGCCTCTGTATCATATACCGGTGAGGGGCGATGACAACATGTACCAGGGGACCCACATCAACCCGCCATCAATGGCCTGAACTACTGACATGAGATATCCATCATTTCATGTGCTTGCCAACGAACTCGTACACAACCATCTGCATGTACCAACAAGTAGTATCTCGACTCATCCATCCAAGTGACCTTTTCCCACGTGTCAAGGGTCCTATGGCGGTGTTCCCGCACCCACGTAAATCTTTGAGCCTTCTGACGTTTGGTGAGCAGAGGTACCCTAGTGAGGCTCCATAATGAGGAGATGGTTCTGGATGGTGTGGCAGCTCAAAGGTAGTTGTGGTCTAGTATTGAATTGGCGAGTGATCTGCTGCACTGCTGTCTGCTTATCTGCTGTTAACAATTGAGCTAGCTGATGGCAGTGCCTGCACAGTATCAAAGATGGAATGCTCCGTAGGACTGACCCCAGTGAAATGCACTCAGATCTTGTTTCTAACCCATTCTGTGCTTCACTCTCAGTCACACAGTCAGTATAAGGTCTTCCAACAGCCCAGTTGTGCATGTCTAGGCACTATTCCACCATTTCGCCAACATTGCAGATGTGTCTAATTCAACTGCTCGTGTGTGTATAGGCATACACATTTATGTACGCACACCACATACACTAGTGTGAAAAAATTATAAACAAGTGGAGAAATTAACATACCAGTAGCAGAACAAACAAAAGAACAATCAAATTTAATAAATCTAGGAAAAAAATTGACCAGAAATAATTACACTAATGAAAAGAGGACATTGAAAGATACATACCTCAAATGTAACAGTATTTGGTGGCAAACTATTTTTTGTAAGCGATTTGCCTGAAGACAAGAGATTACGGCGTTTATTACTTCCCTTCACGCTGCTCAGTTTGCGCTTCCCTTCTTGTCGTATTGGTGTTTCTTCTTGACTTACTTCATCATCGTCCTCTTCGTCTTCGCTTTCACTGTCTTCTGTGCCTTTCCCAAGCTTTGTTACTGTTTTCTGTTTTCTCTTTTTCTTGCTCTTTGAGTAGAAAGCCGCTATTGATGGAAGACATTTTGTAATTTCTGCAGGAGCAGATGCACTTGACAGCTCAGTTAGGACCAGTGCTCGCTAGAACACAAATAATGCAATTATAATGAACATTCATGTTAAGATCTTAATAGAAAAACATTTATTTATACCAAAAAAGGCTATTATGAAGGGAGTGTCCACTTCATTTCGCAATTTGTAATACATATACAAAAAGGGAATTAATTATAAACATTTTACATTACAATACACAAACAAATGTATTATATAATTCCACAAAACCAATCACAATCAAATCTGCACCACTCTGCTTTACAGAACATGAGTGAAGCAAATTTTTAGGGTGCACCCACTGTCCTACTTCATACGCTAGTAACTTTAATGGGTGCGCCAGAGCCGAAGAGGGTGATTGAGGTGAGTATAAAGCAGCGTCGAAATGAAGGGACAGGGGCAATGGGAGATCCCCGAGAAAACCCGCCAACCAACGGCATCGTCCGGCACGATTCCCACATGCAAAAATCAGTAGTGTCACGACCGGGGATTGAACTCGGATCGCCTTGGTGGAGTACGAGGAGGCTACCTGCTCAGCCACCTGGCCCCAACACAGCATAAGAAAATCTAATTTTCTACAATCAGCGTAACAAAAAATTATGAAGCTTAAACTGTCCTATCAGAATAGAGTACTTCAATAGAAAAAATTCCTGGTTCTTAATAATTTATTAGCTACTATAGCTTTTGGACACAAGGAAGTTTTGATGTTCTTGAGTTGGCTACTCTGAGATTTAATGTTTTAGTTAACAGGAACAATATTTTTCATGTTCACACTTATTTCAATACTCTTTTTTACTCAACAAGGCATTTCTCTGACTTCTTATATTCTGATTGACTGGAGTAAAAAATGATCCTACCATAAGAAAGTGAAAGTTGGCCATCTCTAACACAATCTCATGCAATGTTAAGTACAGATGTATGCTAATTCTTAACAAGTATTGAATTTCTTACTATAACGTGATATGTTAATGCCACGCTGATTGTAGACAGGCCCTTAGTAAATGTGGGTTCAGACACCTAGTACAAACATAATAACTTGCATTTTCCTTTTTCTTTTTCCTTTCCACCACTTTCTGTAGCTCCTTCCTCTGTTTTTTGGACAAGATTCTCTTCACAGTTTTAGATTCCTTTATAGTTTTGGTTTTCCTCTTCTTTGATGGCAAAACTAAGAGGTTATTGTCATCTGTCTGCCTGGTATCATGATAAATGGGATCCAGTTCAATCTATGAAATTAACAAACAATTCCAATTAATAAATTATATGTTTTAACAAATTAATTTAAGGTTAAAATAAACTAATAATTTCATTTTTAAAAGCATAAAGTAATTGAACCGCAAAATAAACATACCCTTTCGGTGCTGGCATTGTTTATCTCTGTGGTGACAACCTGTCTTGCCTTCCAATTAAATCCCTTCTTTACTTTCATTTTTGGTCAAATCACTTGCCCAGATGAATACTGAAACTACGCCAATCCGTGATTACAAAAATACCGTATTTGGATTACACAAATTTGTGTAACAATCGCACTTGCACAGATCTACGGCAAACCCACGTGCTCCGAATTTTCTTCTGCTAGGGCCAGTTTCGACATCAATCGATATTAAACTCCATCGATAGTTGAAATTCAATCGATTTAGAAATAAAAAAAATGATCACGCAAAAACACTAAACGAAATCGTTTCGTTATAGCCTTGGTTTTCAAGTTTAAAAGGTTGTGGCAGTACATTGATGCCGTCATTGCAAAATTTCGGAAAAAACTTTAACGGCGTTTTCCAATTGACTGCTCGGGTGAACGTCGTTGAGAGCAACTGCTCTATTGCTCCTTTCATGCTCCAGATCTCGACTTGCTCTAGAACACGGGGAGCAACGTCTCCCGAACAAACCCTGTAGTGCCAAACCGGTCAAACCAAACCTGTCAGCTGACTAGAAATGGAAGGAAATGCACCAGATGTGGGTGATTTCAATACAAGCGCTATAACGTACATAGGGAAAAGGGTAAGCTATTTGGTTTTATTCTTATTTGCATCATTTGTACACTATTTATGGAATTAAAAATATACAGAATAATTCCGAAATTAGTTCCTCTGAATTTGTTCTTCGAAATTCAAACACAGTTCAAATTAAACAGTGACAATGTTATATGAGATGGAAATTAAGTGTCATTTCAAAGTTCCAATTGTATTATTGTAGGAAATGCTATTTTTTCCCCGACTTAACTTAACAGCATATTGAGTCACATTCTAGACATAACTTTTTGATTAATTTCGATAGTAGAAAACTTGTAGAAAATGAGAAGTGCCTGATTTCATTACTTAAATTGGTTGAACTGTCTTTCGCTGTTTTATGACAGGAGGCAATTTATTGTGTCAAACTAAAAAAAGAAGTGATGACAATAATGACAGATGTTTAGTTTTTTGTTGGTATTTTATCCTAATTGTACCCAACATAACCTCTTAGTGTTTAAATATGTGATGTAGGTTATAGGTTGTGAACCTATCTGGCCATGCCAGAATGTAAAGTAATGATATCATACGTGCATATTTATTGGTCAGCTGTATGAATCTTGGAACTCCAGCTCATACTTTTCCAGGAAACGTAGTAAGTAATGCCAAAAAAAAGTTAAGGTGTTTTAAGAAGAGTGCTCTTCTTACTGATAAGTGGGAGAGGGGTGGAAATTTGCAGGCGGACATTGATAAGATAGGATTGTGGACCAGGAAAAATTAAATGAAGATAAATGTAAGAAAACCTAAGGTAGTGAGGTTCACAAGGAAGAAGTTGATAAGCAGGGACATATACAGATGGGAGGGACAAGAGATAGAAGAAGCAGCAGAATATAAGTATCTAGGGATTGTACTGCAGGGAGATCTCCAATAGAAAAAACAGGTAGAGAGGGTGGTTGCAAAGGGAAGAAGGGCTCTGGGTATGCTGGGAAGGGTGCTGAAGGGAGTCAGCTGTGAGGTGAAGGAGAAGGCGTATGGCACAATGATACGGCCAATGTTAGAATATGCTGCAGCAGTATGGGACCCGTATGTGGAGGTGGAGGTGCGAGAACTGGAAAAGGTGCAGAGAAAGGCAGCAAGATGGGTGAAGGGTAGGTGGAGAAGGCAAGGGCAGGATGATGAGGAAGAAGGGAACTATAGGCAATCAGTGATGATGAAAGAAATGGGGTGGAGCTCATTGAAGGACAGGAGGAAAGTTGAACGGTTAGTCAGGATGTACAGGTTGGTGAATGAAGAGGGAGGATGGGGAGGGCTACACTGCAAGCTAAGTAAGGAGGTGTTTATAGGAAGAGGAAACAACAGTGAGAAGCTTCAAAGGGTGTGGAGGAGAATGGAGCGGGGTAGGCAGTCCATGCTTGTGAGGTCTGTGAGGGAGTAGAATGTGTTGAGGGAGGAATTAGTATCTGTGAGAGGGGTTGGTAAGTTCAGGAAGGGAGTGGGAAAGGAGTTGGTTGGGTGAAGGAGAGTTGGGAGAGCTCGCCACCGGGCGGTAGCCTAATTGCGAGTGTATGTATGAAAATAAATTGTACTGTAGTAACTGATAATAAATGGGTGCATATTGTGTATAAGTTCAGGCGGGATCAGTTCTTTTACAGTATTTTTGGCCTTGAGCACCAGACTTTAGAAGATGATTACCTACTGTTGAAATGTGTAAGTGTGGGTGTGTTGTTTGAATGTTACTGCAATTTCCAGTCGTGTTATAATGCCTCAGTAAGATACGTACACAAAAGATTATCCAGGCATTGTAAATCATGCACGGACATGAACACATCAAATGAACACACAAATACCATCACTCCCTGATTATAATTGCTACTTAAATATAGCGATTTGAGTAATTCTTTTACATAAGGAAAACAAAACGATATCTTTGAAGCATTTACTGGGAATATGCAAGGGAAACAATAGAATAATACAACACTTAACACAGCAGGACATATGCAGACTTGCCAACTTTTACGATTTTTTTGTAAAATGTACGGAAATCATACCCTCTTTAGAATTTTACAAAAAAACCTTGATTTTTTCCGAATTCCGATACTGAAAAAAAAAAATTAAGTGGATATTTACTAGACGGGCCATTCAATTATTCGATACCTCGATAACGGGAAGTATCGAAAATTTTGAGTATTGCATCATGCATATCGATACATTTGGTTAATGCGTGAAATGTTTAATTATCGACACGTTAATGGCTTTGTGTGCCATTTTCTCAATTGCCTCGACGAAATAGTGTTTTCGTTCTGCAGTTGAGTTTACTAGTTTCGGAAAGCCGGTGAAATGTTGTATTTATTTAATGAATCAGCTAATTATGTTTTATCGATGGCAGAGAAACGTGTAGTAAGAATTGTAACAGAACAACATGTATTCAAGAGTTGCAAATAGGAATTACGAACAGTAAGTCACTGTTTATTGTAATTAACGTAACTGTCGTTCCATCATTAACTTTCCCTGTCCATCACATTTACCGCCATTTCGTATTTTATCTTTGGCTTTGTACAACAAACGCAAAAATTTATGTCTCACAAACCTGGCCAGCTAAGATGTTCCATGGCTGGCCATTAACAGGTATTTTTAAGGTAAATTTGGTTTACTTCAGTTACAGAATTCGTTATTCAAAAAAGTAAATCCACCACTATTTTTCAAGTTAGAACAGAGAAAATCTCTGGCTTCTAAGTTCTGGCAGAGACCATTTAATCTTCCCGAACAGCCTGTTTCCAAAACGGAGGGTGAAACAAGACCAACAATGAAGCCATTCGATCAGCCCAAAAATGGCAGAGAACTGACAACATACAGAGTATCATTTTCGGAGAAATTTAAATTATTTTTTTACAAGAAAAATTCAGGGTTCCTTCTCTCATATTTACTAATATAACTTATTAGGAAATTGGAAGCGATTCCTTATTATATTGTGCAGAAAAACATATCCTGCTCCTATTATCCAAAAAATTTCCTGACTGTAAATTAAAAATTAGAGCGTCAAAATGACATTCCTGCAATCCTTAAGGGCTATACATTTTTATTTAACCAGTGATCAAACAGAAATACCTTTCCTGTTATCTGGGGAGACTTCCCTCGTCGCCAAGCATCTGACCCTGATACCAGGTTTTGATGACGCTTAAATACAAACCTCTAGCATTGCCTCACTATGGGGGTAGGTACAATCATCGACCAATAGCGAGCCAGTTTCAAAGAAAACCTCCTCGCAATTATCCCCTAGCAGGGTACCCAAAATTCGCTAAGTGTAAATAACAGTCCAGTTCATTTTCTATGACTTAAAAGTCCGCTGATTCAAATACAGCCATTCAAATTGGCGCGGGTCAGGTGTGTGGTTTCCGCCACACTGTGAACAAGGAACACTGCTGACATCTGGTGGGCACCGCGTCAACTCCCACTGGCACCATGCGGATGGACAGTTTAACGTTGACGTTGCAGCGGTCTGGAGCATGTCCAATAAAACATTTATTTGTGCGATAATTGTGCAGCTATGAGCTGAAACTCAATCAGCGTGGGCATCCTTCTTCAGAAATGTAAGTGTTCTTAAATATAAAAATAAATTCTGTAGTATATTTTGTTCATTTTTCACATAATTTGTTTTCACCACGCATCGCTCGATCAATAAATTTCCGTGGCGGACGGGTGAAGTCGTTTTTGCGTGAGGAAACGGGGCAAGGTGGAGAGACACAACGCGTAATTATTAGTGTATGTGTCTCAATGTGATGAATGGAATGGAAGGATGGGGGAAGTTTGAAGCCTTTACTACATCCTGCACTGCAGGCCAAACAAGGTACACCACTTCACTAGAAAACAATGACCAAAGTCTTTCAGAAGAGATAGAAAATTTATACACACGAGTCGTTTTTAAATCTCAATGTATTTGGCAAATAACCTTTCAACATTACACTACAAAATATGCAAATATTTTACACACAACCAACTAACTTTTATGTGGGCAATTTTTCCTGAAACATCAAATGCCCTACTAATACTGTTGAGTAACATTGGAACGTTAATAAATTAAAAACCTTTAATTTAAAACAAGTTCTCTAAAAATTATCTTGTAAAACATTACTGACGACCTAATCAAACATTCTATCACTATCATGACCTAATCAAATATTCTATCACTATCATGACCTAATCAATAAAATCTGACTTAATATGTCACAATTCATTGGTAGCTGATAACATTGAATATCTCATGATGTTTGGTAATTTGACTTTAAACGTTAAGCATCTCATAAAGCTGACAAAACATTGAACATCCTTATATAATAAGTCTCACTAAAGACACTATGCATATTTTGTGTAGCCATGTAACTTTATTTAATCATACATTTTATTTTATGAACCTTGACATAATTATCTATCATCTAAAATAGCCTCTCCAAGAAAATTTTGTACATTGTCAAACATTTTGTAACTCTATGTTACACTTTCTAGTTATGTTAATGTGAAATGCAGTACCTTTACTCTCGTAATTTACTAAACTTGACAAAGTATTGTGTGACCAAGGCTGAAAACTTCTATTTGCATTTTCAAAACAGCCTTTATGATACTTGAATAATTGAACATCCATGTGTTCCAATAAATGGATAATTTTCCATAATTATTAACTACCAACAAAGACTGGCAAAATGTCAATTTCTAATGCTTTGGCCATGAAGGGCCCTAGCTATGTACGAGTGAGTACTGTGCATATCTTGTTCTAGTCCCGAGCAGCTGACTCTTCTCTAGCTATCGGTCCTTGGAGTTAGTTATACTACAAATTTTGGGGTCTCGCCCCCACCGTATGTGGGGCACAATGATTAATTTTCAAGTACAACCATTCAGAACCATGGGAGGTTCTGGAACATTAGTACAATTTTTGAAATTCACGTGTATGTGGCACTGTCTTTACTTGAACCTTGCACGTCTCCTGTTGACGTGGGCTCGTGTCCCTCACCTCATAAGACCATTTGCCCATGGCAGTGCATCTAACCAGTGCAGCCAGCATCAGCATTCTACCAAGTACTATGTGTGTGTGATGCACCCGAGCACTAGTGAAATAGTGCAGTGAGTGGAGAGCATGAACACTCGTATACCCCAGTGTAGGGTAGTGCAGCATAGTGTAGTGCAAAGTGCAGAATGTAAATACGATCAATCTAAAAAGGGCTTAACTGCGACTGCCATGTTTTTCATCTCACGTGTTTCACACTTACATCATCCATTGTGCAAGTTTTTTTTTTTTTTTTTTTTTTTTTTTTTTTAGTATTAATGTAAGAGAGAATTTATGCAAGTAATTTCAGCTTAAGGTAAATGGTTCCTAGTAGTGTGTTGTAGTAAGCGAGTAGAACATAGTTCCAGCTCAGAGCGCCAACCCCCACCCCAGCAGGTTCGGGCGCCAAGCTGGAATACTGGAACCTTTCCATTTTCTGCTGCAGTAGATTCCTGCCCTCTCCCCCTGCAGTTTGCATTGCCCAGGGGAGCATATTATCACAACTAAAGATTTTCATGGCTTCGTGCCAATTTTATACAGTGTAAGCCGGCGGGTTGTGCCCTATGCCGTTGTAAAGTTACTTCCAAAGGAAATGTTAGCAAGTGCACTAAATAAACTTGTCAAGGAATTTTGCTAATTTCATTTATGAGTTTGGCCACCAGGTTTTTCAGGGCACGGGCCCTTATAACCCCGTTCCAGTGTCATGTAATTTGCAAGTGTTCGTGCAATTAATTTAGTTCATCTGTGTGTATTCAACATGAAGGGCGTGTGGTCAGTCGATATAGGCCACCCACCAGTTAGCAACCTGGTTGATATATGCATAAATGATTTGCAAGTGATGGTGGCATGTAACCCGCCTTAAGAGGTTACCGCGTCGCAAAAACAAATACTCTACAGCATCAGCCTGAGGGGATTCTTCACATCTACAGGGAAATTATGTCCTGGGTGAACAGCCCATGACCCAGAGAATCAACAGTGTCTGCTCTAGTAGAACTTCATGGTATTGCCTTAACGGGCGATGCCTGCGCCCTACCGGGTAATATCATCATTCCATTCCAACCTAAACCTTTACCGCCCCTCAAAATCCATCTTGACCTCGTTCGTCGAGCCACACTGTGCCAAATTGTCACCCTTCTGTGTGGCATAATTTTCCCTTCATGCTAATCCCTAACCAGTACTCCAGAAACTGCCAAGAAAAACCATTGCTGCCAAATATTTTCCTGTCAGTACAATTCCTGTCATAATTTCTGCCTACTTGCAACGGAGTTATCAGGAGGGAGGTCCAGAGCCAGCGCCGCAATGCTTTCCAGACACCGGAGAATGTGCCATGTGATCCGACCAAAAATGAGCGCCTCCATCATCAGTATCAGCCTCCATCAGCATCATCTTCCATCAGCATCATCCTCCATCAGCATCATCCATCATCTAAGTATTGTGTATTGTTGCACATTCAGAACAAGACACACCACAGGTCTTAATTAATAACGGTGGCTTTGGTATAATAATGTATCACGAATGGATGATATCCCAACTCCATCAGACATTTATCAAAATAAACTGGAAAGAAAATGCTGGAGAAATGTCCTATGGAGATTGCTGGGCATGTCATAGTATTTTGTGCACATGTGTGATAAACTGTTTTTTATTAAATTTTAGTGTTTTGTATTTTAATTTAACATGAGATTATTTAGAATTCTGGATAAGTATTTAATTAAATTTAATTTGTAAGAATGAAACAACGGACTGTGGTGTAGTGATATATCAATGGCTTAGAATGAAAACCTCGTACCTCACAGAAGTTGCATGGTTTTATCACTAAAAACTGTGTTTTTTATCCCAATATTCTACTTTTATTCATTTCATGTGGAGTGCTGTAAAATGTGAGATAAAATGTTTTCCAACCAATGGTATCAAAAAATCCTTTGCCAAACATGGGGAATACAAAGGTTTCATTGTAAGCCATCAGTATGTGATGCAGTAATTTGATGAGCCTTATAATTTGGGAGGCTTCCACTACAGGAACGCTGTTATGTATGGTGGTGGAATTGTGATTCAAGGGGATTCCCAAGTTTTTCAACACAGTGACGTAAAACTGATACTCGGTTGTTCCAGCTGTCTTACCAGAGATATACAGTTGTAATTCCAGGCCGGCATAGCGAATAGATTGAGTGAGACAGAGGAGGGGGGAGACGTAGGGGAATGTAATGTTGGGGGGGGGGGGGGAATGTGGGCAACCAGAGAAAAATCTCCCAACGATCAGCATCACAAAGTTCCGGGTGGGACTGGAGCTGACCTCACCAAACCTTCCCTCTAGGTGGCCGATACCTATTAAAAGGTCATAACTAGAGTACTGCTTTCTAACTGTTACATATAACCCCCACAAAAGCAAAAGCTAAATAGGCTCTTAGATCTTCAGGGTCCACCGGGAACTTTGCAAATTTAAAACCGCCATACTGTCCAAAAAATTAAACAATTTTCGCGGGCCAGTGTACTCGAGTGTACACTGCCTTAGTTTTGGGGAATGCCCGGTAATCAGAAACGTTCCCCGCCACCTTGCCCCCGAGCTCAAAGGGCTTAGTCACTCCACGCTGCAGACTATCGATACGGTTCTCTTACACACACGCAAACACGCTCATTCAGTTCAATCTTCTGTTGGCCCCGCGGTGGTCCGGTCCTTCACTCCATGGTTCGCCATCCTTTATCGCATTCCAGTGTCATCTGCCTGGGTCATCATCAGTTTATCCCTGGGTGAGACTAATTACTACCCCAGGGATGTGTGTCGTCTTGATCGGTGAATGAGGGAGGGTGGAAGGGAGGGGGGTATGAATTCTTGCGTGGTGTAACTCTCCCCTTTTCTAGTTCATCCAGTCATTTGGTCAGGTGCAGCCTGGAAGAGGGTCTGTGGACCCCTTTTCAATTCCCCCTGCCCCCGCAGAATCCCTCCCTCAGGCTGGTTTCCCTCGAGGGGTAAACTGTCTGGTCCACAATCAGCATCACAGCCACATTTCCCAGCTGATCAACTAAGGACAAAACTTAGGTTACTGTGGCAGCCAATAAACATTTTATTGAGCATTATTCAAAGCCTCACTTTTTTTTTTTTTTGCATATTAGATTTTCTTTCTTTCTTTCTTTCTTTCTTTCTTTCTTTCTTTCTTTCTGTGAAAATTCATCACAATGGCAATCAGGTTTTTTGAAACTGTTATAGTGACGTTTCTCTTTTAAGCAAGTATAAAATGAAAATAAACCATGCTAATTTTATCACCAGTTTTGAATATTACCCCCTTTCTAACTTTCCTAATCAAATTGAGAACCACTTAAATTGAAATGACTTGCATACGCAACATGCTATACCTTGTGAGTGTGGTGTGCTATACTAGTAAGTTCTGAAGGCAAGCATCTGTGGAATGGTAGTAATAATGGTCTATTGTATTCATGAGCAAGAAAACCAATAGTGCATTCGCCACCTGAGTTGTCAGTGTATAGTGAGAATGTAAGCAGAGCTGTAGTCCCAGAACTTAATGTAGGGGCTTACACAATGAAAAAATTAAGCAGTAATAAATATGCAGAAGGCTTCTAAAATTGACTTTACACAATAATGATCCTATTCTCTAAGTTCGACCGATAGAAAAGCATTTTACAGTGTGTTATTTGAAATCAAAACAGAATCAGTGTTTTATTTTATAGTATTTGTATAGACAGCAGTTGTTTTTTTTTAAGCAGGCCAACAAATTTTGAGAGTTTGTTATTTAAAATCAAACTTTTTTTTAATTATGCTATTCTGTGATTTTATAAGCTTAAGGATTGTGAGTTAATTTTTCTATTTTACAATTTCTTTCTATTATGAAATTTATGCAGTAAGCATTAGAAGTAGCAATTTCATTGTGTACACTTCAATTTAAGCGAAGAAAATGGAAAACTTTCTAGGTTTTACTACCATACTACCAATGCTTATTGCTTATGTTTTTCATTGTGTAAACACCTTAAGTCAGGGCATGACAAATCTCGGGTGCCATGTTTTCACTGTCCCTAGAATTGAAGGGTAGTGCCTTGTATGTACCAAGTTTCCCATCATTTGGCATGAGGGAGACTATACAGAAGTAATTTAAAAATGTAAAATAGAAACCCAAATTTTAATGACAACATTTAAACATTACAATAACAAATTTGTTTCAAAATTGCAGTACGTATTTTGAACACACAATATCGTTGATTTGTAGTATCTTCACAGTTTTTGAATTAAACTTTTGAAAAATCTCTCCATATATGACAGGTTTGGTTGTTTTCTTAAATATGTCATTATCACAAGCAATTTATACTTGTGTTAATATAAAAGTATCTTATTTTCTGTTAAATTCAACTTGTACTTGTTTTTATCTATAAATTGTAATATTTCTTTTATGATAAATAAAATTCAAAATGAAGAGAAAATAGGTGTGTTGATGATACCTAGTAAGAAATAGTTCTTACGTAAAATATTATTCTAATTGCACACAAATATTGTGCATTCTCCCTGTGGTGTAATTTTCTAGACTTGGTTAAGCTTTGTTTGCATGAGGCAGATGATTATCATGGAAGTAGAACTTCAGCAGGGCTTCAGAAAAGTTGAAGTAACTTAGTGAAGCTGGTTCCACGTATTTTACCGTATATAAAAACAAACACTCCAAAATGCCTCTTTTGATGTGTCGTTACACTTCTCGTCAGAGCCAACTCTTCAATTGGACTAGCATTCCATAAAATATTGCAGCAAAGTGAATATAACCAAATTTGTAGTTTGGTTGTGAAGTAGATCAGTGATATATACTTACAAGCACAGGGTTATAAAGTATTGAAATCAATTATTTTGGGATACATTTATGATGGTACCAGCCTTTGGAAGGTTTTTTTTTTGCTGGATATTTATTTATTTTGGCAGTAATTGATATCCACTACCTTAACAAATAGCAAGAATTATTTCATGACATCGCCTCAAAATTATTATATATTTAATTTATTTGTTTGCAGTTTCGCACATTTTGACATTTAGTTTTTGTTTATTTGCTACATAGGCTGGTCTCGCTTATTTTTGTAAGTGTTAATATTTTACTGTAGTTTTATCTTTGCACAGTACCTGTTAGGAATCCAGCACCTTTAATTGGCTAAAGAAATATTGAAAACTTTGCAGTCAGTAGCTAAGAAATTGCGTACATGTTTTACTGCTTTTTTTATAATAAGAATGGCTTAGACCTTGACCTGCTTGTGTGATAGCTGTTCCTGAAATATTGTGACTATTGAAAAATGTTTGCAACTTGCCTGGAATGGACTGTGAAGTGTTCTTTTCTCTGCATAGCTTTTGCCCATCAGTGATAGGTTGCAGTTGAATTATTCCATCCCACTGATGTTTCCACAGCAATTTTCTTCACCTATTTAGACATTGATTTTTTTTTTTTTTTTTTTTTTCAATTGAACTGTATATTTTTGGAGATCACTGCTGAAGTCTTTGCAGCCTGTCGTGATGTGTGAGAGGTTTCGAGTGGACTCCCTCCCTGGTGAAATGTGATACCCTGCCGTGTAGCAAATGATGGTAGTCACTAGCAGGGGTTTCTTACGTCACAGGCAAGCCTTACAAGCGAGGAGCGGCTGGCTCTAAGAACTATTGACTGTGTCTTGTGCATGCTGTAAGGCGTTAACCCCTTGTGTTCTTCTTTCCCTGCCAATACTTGGGCAGTCTCTGTTCTTACATTGCACGTTGTTGATGGTCATGGTCGTACACTGCTTTACTTTGTGATTGTGTGCAGTGCTTAGGGGATGGTGAAAGTGTACTTCAGTAGTGTAATAGTAGTTGGAACACAATTTTATTTTGTTGTTTGGGTTTTTGGGGCTTAAAAAGGGGTGACGCTTCATAGCATGGCCCTTGCATAGTGCTTTTATTTTTTATTTTATTTTTTTTACTACTGGAATTGATATTTGCCCATCTCAGTGACTCAGCACAGCTATATGCGTTCATATTCAATGAGGACTCGTGGTGAAAGTCATGGCTTACAAGAGTGGCCATGATTTCCTGGACCAAGATTCGCCGCCATTTCAAAATTTGTCACACGTGTCTTTCATAACGGTCTTCAGCAAGAGAGGAAGATTTTCACAGGTAGCCTAAAAAGAATCCTTATTGGTAAAAGAATTATTTTATTTGAAAATATTTTGACAGGCAATTTTCTTAGTTTTTGGAATCATTTTCAAATGCTTTAGAAGTCATAAAATTGTAACTTGGATTTACCAATGTATTTTATTATGCATTTGCCACATTTTTCAGTAAAATGTTCGTAAGTAAGCACTATCACCACTCCAAGGTTTCTTGTTGTATGGTAACTAGTTGATTAGTAACTGTCAGTTTTATTATGGGCTGCTCGCTTTGTATTCACTTGATCTGTATTTCCTAGTAACATGAATGTACAGTAAGTTACCATTACTAGCTATTAATATGCTGTACGGTTTTGTAATTTAGTTATTTTTGTTATAGTGAATATGGACTTTAAAGAATACAACAAATTATTAATATTATATGTTAGTCCATATTTTGCTCTGTATTAACACTGTTTCGTGTAGTATACCAGTGAATCATTTTAATTGTTGATAGTATAAAGTGACAAACAAGAATTTTTTTTCCCAAATCAGTAATGGCAGCTCTGCTATAATGCACACTGTGCATGTATAAAAACTAGAACAAAAAAATATGACCGTTTCTCTTCGTCAAACTAAACATTAGATTATCGCTGCTATCATGTGGAATAGCTCTTTACACAGGCGTAGTACCATATTGTTGTTACCATTTTAAGCATAAAGTTGTGAGGCTGTGATTGTATGTAGTACTCTCGTTCCCCCAGTGTTACATTCTGTCATTGTTCCTTCCCCACCTCCCATTACCACTAACACTTCTGCAGTTAAGCTGCTTTTGCGCAACACATAATGGATTTCTTATGAGACCTCGCATGACAAATCTCATTTGAGAATATTAAGAAAAACAAATCCACAGATCAAACTTGAATCAAAAAGCCTCCTTGGATGAGAAAAGTTGATGGCCTCGGAATAGCCATAATCTTAATAAATAGATATCGTTACAAACTTTTTTTTAAGTAATGGCTATTGAGCAGGATATTTCTTCTACTCGTCCAACAATTATGCAACACTGTCTAAACTCCATGTATGTGGTCATGTGACTAGCAGAGAATGACCAATAGAATAACTTGTGTCGAGGAAAACTCTTCTGAAAATAGGACATGCTCTGTCTGCTGAAAATATTTGTTTTGCACAAGATATTCGTGCATGAGATTTTGTATGAAAGGTCCATCCTGCACTGATTTTGCATGAATTTTACATCATGTAAAAACTGCTTTAAATATCATCCAAATCTTTCATTCTAAGTAGTAAATGTGTAAAAGCCTGAGTTAATACTGAAGGAAACTGAATGATACGTAGGTACTGATAACAAGCGATCATGGATGCAAACTTGCATGCAGTACTGCATGTGCTTACAATCTGCATGCTTTCAATGTTTCTTCTTGATTTTTGTATAATCTAATTACTTATTTACTTATTGTAATAAGATTAGTAAATGTTTATTATGTACAGTGATTTATAAGTCCTCCATCCCAAACAAATGTGGCCACACTCACTGGTGTCGAAAGAGGGATAGAGGCATTTATTTTATGGTAATTTGTATGTTGGTTGTTAAGGCCATATTACATAACAGATTCTGTAAAAGCTTTTCCAAGGTCCGCTCTAGTGGCCGTTATACCGGTTAGTACAATACCTATCATGGCATTTCCCACCTTGTACAACCAGATTTCATACCAGGTTTGGTAATAGGACACGTCCTATTTTTCGTCCCAGGTTCCATACCTGCTTTCGTACTTGGCCAATCACCTCATAGTTTCAGAGTGTAGGGCACTCTTTGTGGCTGCTATTGGAAATGAGTTGATGAAGAATCTAAAAGGACGCCTTTATCTTGATTATGCATAGATGAGGTTGAAATTATTTAAAACTTAACTTTCCATAAAGATGAATAATATTGGCGATGACAAACTTTTAAGTTCTATTTAAAACTGTTTTAAATACTTGAAATATTACCTTCACTATGGAAATATAAATTCAAGTAGTTATTTGTATATACCATTTTAAAAAAGATAAGATTGTTTGTGAACTTGTGGTACAGCTGTAAATTAACGGTATTCGTAACTTTTGGGCACGAGTTCGAAAATCCGTCAGACATTTTTTTTAATAGCATATTTCATGCATATAATAACTTGTTAGGCAAAGAAAAATTTATATTTTGCAAAGGGATAATACTTTTTGTAAAAATTAAAAATATGTCTCGTACTTATGTGACTTCACAATCGATTTCAAGAAACAGTTTGAAACTACACCAGTAAACACTGAATTAATGTAAAGGCCAACAGTAATACAGCAATATTAAGATGTGCTCTCTAGTATTCTATGGGCCTATGCAAGTTACTGACTGGTAGCAATTCTACAAATTGGGGTGGTATTTACTGTTCAAAACACATGCTCCACACTCAGTGAGTGTGTCGAATTCTAGTACGCGAACTGCTGTCATCTAATATGAATCTTCCATGGCAGCTCATATAGCATCCGGTTTACCAGTTTGTTCACCAGATCTTGTAGAATCTAGTACATGACCCAAGTACGGCAACAGATATTGCATGAAATTCGGCTTTTGAGTAGACTGTCTTTCAAGAAGAAGTAAGGTCACAGATAATACAGAGTTTCTGCCCAACATATGTAGTTGATGTTAACAAGGAAAGTGTTGCAGATATTGATGCAATGATTGCTTTAATATGAGGCGTAGTGTTATATGGCTGCGTGCAGGGCATATCTGTGTTCATGAGGGATAGAGGTCTTAATAAAAATAAAAAGTACAAAATTTGATTTCCAAATTATTCATACAGCTATTATTTACAGCATTAAATAAATTATCTATCTTCTTACTTGCTCTTTTTATTTCTTAGTAAGTGCAATACTGGTCTATTTCAACTCCAATTAACGACCTTAATATCTCGTTTGGTTACACTAAATTATTTCATACTCAACATTAACATGTGTTCAATCTATCTGTTGCCATCATTTATAATGTCTTTCATTCACGCATCTAGTCCCGTAGTCAAGCCTGCCAGCTACACACTTCACTGCTTGATACTCACAGTTGCAGATTTCCCCTACACTGGTCATTTCTCTCTCTGCTCGTCATCTATCACTCGGAACTGAACCACTCATCTATTCAACAACTCCTCTTGGTCCAGAGGCCCACCACATGTTTATACTCTGCTGGCCTTGACCTGGAAAGTTCAACGCACCCCAAGTCACACACAGAGAAACTGGGGCAGCAAATCGCTAGAGCAGTGTTCAAATAAATACAGAAACTCAATACAACCAAGGTCAGCAGCGTGTACCACAAAAGGATTATTGTGTCGGCTCGCCTTTTTATAATAGCCACATGGTTCTTGGTTTAGTGCGCGCCTGTAATTCAAAATGTTTGACGTGCAGCTGCTGCTATCATATTATTTGCTGTCCTTCACTTCCACTTGCTCGTGTGGGATGCGAAGCAGCGAGCTCATAACACTGCCCCCCTACTAAAGTCTGTTCAGCTCAGACAGACACTGCAACATCCGGATCATCGTAGAGTGCCAGTCAGTTGATGTGAACAGCCTTCGGCTCCGTCCGAGAGCCTTGGCGACAAATCCAAAAGTCCACATCATGGATTTTCAGATTCCTGTAGAAGTCTTACCGAACATTTCTATAGATTCCAGTAACCTTTTTGCCTCATAGGGATGTGCAGACACACCAGTTGTCCTTCTTTAATTAGCTTGCCTGTCATTCTCTGTCAAACCGGGTCTTCATCCTTTACTATATGGTTATTTGTGCCTTACAGGAGGATTAATCCCTTCATTACTGCCTCATAAAGATGACTCAAAAACAGAATTTCCCCTTGCATCTTTTTTAGCCCATGTCTGCCAATCTGAAAAGTACTGGCACTTGCAGTGGATGCTGCAGGTTGTAGTTGGATCTTCGTCCGACGTATCCTGAAGCGCTGGTAGTTCTGTAAACTGTCTTGCTCCCATTCTCGAGCTCATGTAATTGGTTCTTTAATCCTCGAGGCACTCCCTCCAGGGAATCACTATCCTCAGAGCCACTACTAAACGGGACCGTTACAACATTGGCTCCTTGCCATGGGTTCATGTCACTCCTATGTGGCACAGTGTGGACAGGGCATCTGGACAGCATCCGCAAGTTCATGCACAATTTTCAACTGCTTTGTGAGGTGTGCAGCTTGCTGCATCAGCTCGTCAATGCAGTTTCTCAGTTGTTGGGAATATGCACGAATCTCACAAATTTCGTCACTCAAGTGCTTGCATATGCTCATAAAAGCCATTTGTCATCTTGCTGCTTCTTTTCACGCTGCTGCTTTTGTAGGCAATAGGCTCTTATGTGCCCCTATTGTCCACATGATCAATACTCCCTTCATCTGTGTGGGGGACGGCGAAGCTCTGTAGCATGAACCCAGGAAGCGATGTCTCTTAAAGTTAACTGCAACTCCTTCAGTATCCTGTCTTTGTCTTTGTTCAGCGTCGTACTGGACATCGGGGTGTGGTCTCATGTCTTGCTGACTCCACCTCCAGTGCTGGCCAGAGCGTCCTGCATGTTACAGGGTGCTGTCAGGCGTACCGCTTGCTGTACCACTGTGTCTGTGATGGTATTGATGAAACAGCCAACTGCGGTGATGTGCGCCTCCTCAGTGTACCCTTCTAGAGGTAGTTGAGACAGCCGCACGAGTTGCCATAGATTCTGCAATGACTCGCCTGGTCGCTGGGTGCGGCTTCGCAGCTGTGCATGGTGGGCATGTTGCAGGTATCTGTCTCCAAAATGTAGCTCCAAGGCAAACACCAGTGTGGGATACTCCAGTCTATGTCACTGTAGGGGATTGTAATATGCTCAGTGCGGGGCCTCTCATTACAGCCGTAAGGTAGTAAGCCCACTTTTCGGCTGACCAGCCATTCACGGTGGCGACTATTACAAACTGGTGTTGTTACTCATGCCATGAAGTCTAGCCATCGTAAGGGGTGGGCTTAATTGAGACCCCTGTTCCCACTCCTGGCTGCGCAACACCAATACTGCAGAGCTGGTGACTATCCTCCGAGGTTGCTGCAATGGTTATGTCTTATACTGCCTCTTCACTCTTCTCTGCTGCCGATGTGGTGGTACTGGAGCTCTGTTGCTGGAGTGATTCGTGTAATTCCTTCTCTAATGCACTGATCTTCTGTTTCAATTTATTCTCGACACTGTCCATCCTTTTACTTACACTGTCCATTCTTTCATTTACACTGTCAATTTTCTCATCCACACAGTCAATTCTCATGTTCACTAACTCAGTAATGCCTTGTATTTTCCTATTTTCATTTACACTATTTACAGTTTCAATCACACACACACACACACACTTTCACACTACTAATTAGAATATTTAAAATTTCATTTACACTTTCTTTCACGCTACTAATTTGTGTGTTTACAGTTTTATTTACTCTACTAACTTGGTTATTTACAGCTTCTTTCAAGATATTTATACTTTAGCTCACACTAATCATCTGGCTACCCCTAGCCCCTCAATTAATTCTCGCAGTACTTCCAGTTCTGCAGACATTTTTCTAGTTAACATTCACTGTGATGGTTGTACAAAACAGTCTAAATTTTATGGCCCACAGCTATTAAAAGTAATTAACTTTTGAATATCACTAATAACTTGCCTACTGTCTAACTTAATTTAACATTAAATGCCTCCTTTCCACTTCTGACACCAGTGTTACAACATGGACGCCTGCGGGGCATATCTGGTTTCGTGTGGGATGGAGGTCTCAATAAAAATAAAAGTATTAAATTTGATTTCTAATTTATTCACACAGCTCTTGTTTATAGCATTTAAATTTTCTATCTCCATTCTTACTTTTTTATTTTTTAGTGAGCACAATACTTAATTTCTATTTCAACTCCACTTAACATCCTTCTTAATGTCTCTGGTGAGTCAATCAATTCATACACATCATTAATACATGTTCAGTCTATCTGTTGCCGTCATTTGTAATGTCTTTCACTCACGCATGTAATCCAGTAGTCCAGAGTGCCAGCCGCACTCTTCTCTGCTTGATACTCACAGTCACAGATTTCCCTTCCGCTGGTCACATCTCTTGCCGCTTGTCATCTATTGCTCGGAACTCAGCCACTTATCCATCGAACAACTCCCGGCCCAGAGGCCTGTCACATATTTATACTCTGCTTGCCTTGACCTGGAAAGTTCAACGCACTCCAAGTCATACTCAGAGAAACTAGGGCAGCAAATCGGTAGAACATTCTTCAGATAAATACAGAAACTCTATACAACCAAGGTCAGCAGTACGCGCCGCAAAAGGTTTATATTGTCTACTCAATTTTTGGTAATAGATACATGGGTCTTTGTTTAGGGAGTGCCTGTAATTCAAAACATTCCATTGGCCTGTTGCTGCCGCTATCATATAACAGCTGTCTTTCACTTACACTTGCTCGCATGGGATGTAAAACAGCAAGTGTGAAACACTAGTATCAAATTAAGTAGTATGATAGAAACTGCAAATACTTATATAATATTAAACAGAATGTAAATAGTCAAATGAATAATAGAAATGAAAATGTAAATAACCAAGTTTACTAAATACTGTGAATGAGACTCTAAATAGTCAAGTAATTGTAGGTAACTTGTGGGCAAGAAAATACTAGATACTGTAATTGAAAATTTTAACAGTGAAATATAATATATTGATAGTGTTGTAGTTTGTAAATTAGACCAAAAATTGACGGTGTAAAATGTGAATTTTAATAGGATGTGAGTGCGCTAAAGAAGGAATGGCAGGATTTTTTTTTTTTTCATATAAGGATGGTAGGCATGATGCAATGCGTGAAGAGGAAAATGTATAGAGTGCAGAGTTGAGATGGGTGGTTGAAACCTCTGCTAGGGGCCATAAAGGGAGTCTCAATTAAGTCTACCCCATAATTAGGTTAAAACTCCTTATGGGTAATCTCAACACAAATTCAAGATCATTACCACATTGAATTGCTGGGCAGAACAACATGATGTTTACTACCTTGCTGTCATTAGGGGCCAAGCACTCAGTATATGTGCCCCACTTACAGCTATAATGACATGAACTGAAGTACTCCACACTTGCGTCAACATAGGTGCTGCACACTTAGGCTACCAGTATCTGCAACATGCCCATTATGCCCAACTGTGGAGCAGTATCCAACAACCAAAGAGATATTGCAGGAGTTATGGCAGGACATTTTGCAACTGGCTCATCTGTCACTTATGGAGTGTTCTGAGGAGGTACAGGATTATCATTGCAGTTGGCGTTTTCATTGACACTATTGCAATTGTGGATGTTCAGCAAACAGTATGTATAGCCGCACTGCATACCGTGAAGGACATCCCAATCCCAAGCACTGGAGTGGGAGTTTGGTTATAGCAGCGTCATTAAAACCCTGAAGAGCATGGATGCTGCCGTCAAGAACATTGCCCTCAAGGTCTGTACCACAGGGCTCCACTCACTCTATTCATAGTTTCTTCACAAAGGTAGATGACTGTTGGAAGGAAGTCCCTACCGTGACCATTTTAGGACTGTAGTAGGGCTTAATCCCCAGTTTGCTGGGGTCGTTTGGGTGACCGCTATTGAGTCATGTCGCAGACTCTCTCTTCCTTCTAGTTTAGAGCCCTTGTTACATGTCTTGTTCCCGTCCAGTTTTGTTTGATGCCTTTCCTTCCTATTGGGGCTCCGCATAGATTATCTGCAGGGTTATGGCCAAGAAAGAGTTGTGCTGTCTTGATCTGTTGGGATCAGCTCTGCATTCATTGGGATACTCTACCTTTTAATTGGTCAGCTCAGAGTTTACAGCACAGTGTGCATAAATAATGGTTTGCATTTTGTCACTACTTCTACATAACTTCTATGTTATCCATCAGTTTCACGCCGTGTGGTAGGACCATGGATGGGTGAAGGGAAATTGGCTGGCTGCAAAGTTGAGGTTAAGACTTTGACGTAGTTACCCAGGGCCAGACACTGTCCCAGCAATGTCAATATTGGTAGAGCTGACTCTTCTGTTCTCTGGGCTGCAGGCCGTTCACCCAGGACCTAAAAATTTCCACACTGATTCTCTGCTTTCCTCATGTGAATATTATTTGTACTGAATTTCCCTTCGGCAACCTCTTGCCGGATGCCCCGCCACATTACAAAATATCTAACTGGTATTACCGGGTGGGCTATCGTCTGACCACACGCCAAAACACTATGAACTTACAGTATTTACGAAAAGACATATTTAAAACTCTGGACACTTGCATAATAAAGAGCAGATATTCTGAGGACCCGTGCCCTGATGTACCTTGTGGTTAGACAAATAAGAATACACTGAATTACTGGTCCACCGTATCTTAGTGCCTTTTATTACCTTCTCCGTCTGAGAAAACTTACATTGCACTGGGCTCTGCTCACTAGTAGGGCTATACAGACAAAACAACATACAGTCACACAATGTTTACAGGGATTTTAAGTCCCCCTGGGCAATGCAAACCACAGGGAGAGAGGGCAGGCCTTCCGGCAGCTAAAAAAAAATGATTCCGATATAGTCTATTGAAGTGAACATAGTTGGTTGCAAAGTTGAATGCTGCCGGACACGCACGACGCAGCCTTGCCCTCACGAGTCTCAGATGCTACTAACGTGGCCGGCTTGGCGCCTCGACCATCCAGGTGGGGGTTAGCGCGCCAAGCGGAAACTATTTCTTACAGTACATAACGTAACATTCTTGCATGCATCAATTAAGGCTTACCTGCTCAATGTAAGATATAATAATTCAAAAAGGCATTTGCAGTTACAAAACACAATACATAACACTTGCAATGGATGAAATGGTGAAAACAAATGTTTTAAAAATATAAAACATAACACTTGCTTTATTGGCTCAATATGAATAGAGTTTACACTAGGACGTAAGTTTCTACATATTTCGTTAGGAATGTTCCACGGCACCTGCCATTAAGCCCTTTTTAGTTGGCCCTATTTTCATCTGCACTTACGTGCCTGGTGCTGCACTCCCTTCACCTTTGCACTCATTGCCCTAACCTGCGCTTTGGACTTGTCGCACCGTGCACACAGGCGTAGCACTGCACATGCATCACTTACACTGTGTGTTTCCTTGTAGTGTTGGCCTCAGTGCAAGGCCGGGTGAACGGTCTATGAAGCTGGAGACATGGCACACGTCAATTTCAATCCTCATTAGAGGTTTGCGCTGTAGGTGAAAGATCCTACATAAACAGCTCAGTTGGAAATTCAATTTTACACCAGCTTTAATTAATTTGGGTGAGCACCATATGCTGCCTATAATGTGTGTACTATAAACTTATCACTACATATATTGTTAACTTTTAGTACTTTATCTTAATATCTTGCAAATATTTAAAATAAAATTTTGTTGCAACTGACAGTTGAAAGATGCATAATTGTACATTCTAAATCTAAAATTGTCTAACTAGTTTTAAGTTCTCTGTGAAATTTTAGAATCATTATTTTTACTAATTAAGAACAAGATCTTTGTAGTTTTAGCTCAATTTTATTTTAAAAATTCAAGATTTCTCTGTTATTGTTTTTATTCTCATGAGTGAGATGTAAAGTTTAAAAAAAGTGCATATTTAAACACATGTTCATTTAAAATTTGTAGTATGTAGCATCTAAATGATTATGTACAATCAAGTGAAAGCTTTTAGTTAAAATAAAATAGACCTTTAATGATATTTTATGTATTGAAATATTTTCAGGTACAAACGTGAAATTTTTTCGAAATGTGTATTCCCTTTGGTCAGTATCTTAACAAAAATGTTCTAATATAATTTATTAGAAGAAATAGTTGAAGTTCGACTGATAGTGCTTTTTTTCTAATTCAGCTTTATTTTGTCTTAACTTGAATTTCGGTTTTAAGGCATTATTAAGATTCATTTTGGTCTAATTTTTGTTTTATTGCTATTCACTATATAATCTTGTATTTAAAAGATATTACAATAAATAAGTAATTGATAGACTTAATCAAGGTTTATCAGTGAGCATTAAAATGTTTGTAATTTAAGGTGGTATGAACCAAATAGTTATTCCCATACTAATATGTTCTACACACATATCGGTTTAGTGAGTTTTGTGTTCAGTTTTAGAATGTATGTTAGAAACTAAAATAACTTGGTGCCATTTCACGTCACTGGAGTGACCAGGGTCCAAGGAAATTTTTGCCAGAAGTTTTTTTTCTGATGGTGGCATGGACTGTTTTGCAGCTAAGCTATGTGGGTCAGGACTGCCACCGCTTGCCACCTGCTCTTGCCCAGATTTATGGCGCCAAGGTTCACTGTCTAGACCTCAGCTTCAACTGCCTCAGGTCGCTGGACGGCATTGAGAGATTTTTCAACTTGGAAGAGTTAGTCCTGGACAACAACAACCTCACAGATAACATTGTCATGCCAAGCCTGCCACGGCTCCACACACTCTCCCTTAACAAGAACAAAGTGAGTGGCATTAGGGTTGCCAGATATTCGGAAAGGAAAATCAGTAGATGTGTTGGCGACATTGCTTTTTTGACTCGTGTCCTACAGAAGCACATGTAACAAACCAAACGTTTGTGCTAAAACATGTACTAAAGAGGCTAAATTGCACATATATTTTACTTTTAAAATGTTCATTGTAGATTATAGTCAAATTTTGTTCATGAAAATACTTTTTCTGTTCTGTCTTTTGGGACTGTGAAAATAAAATTATTTGAATGGCAAGAGTGTGCTTTGAAAAGAATACACGTTTCTTCAAAGAATGCTACAATTGCTAAGAAATGGTTTTTAGGGTCAGCGCTTAGTCACATTCGGGTGAATCTTTGATGAAAGGCTGCACGTCAGAGTTGAGCACCTTGTGCGTACAGGTGAAGAGACAAGTGGTGATTGAGTGAGAGTTGCCCTTAGCGCTAACATATTTCAAGGCATTGAACTTGCAAAATAGCTTCAGGCAGTAGCGGGTGAGGGTGAAGGTATTTTGACTGCTCTTAACAGTGAGGTCTTGAGAGCAGATGAGGGTGAAGTGAGGCGAGTATGGAGCAGCACTGATGAAAGGGCGGAGGAAATGAGAGATCCCCAAGAAAACCCGCCGACCAGCAGCATCATCTGGCACATTTCCCACTTGCGAAAATCTGGTGTGAACCTGCCAGGGATTGAACCTGGTTCACCATGGTGGGAGGCGAGCAGTCTAACCACTCAGCCACTGTAGCCCCTCAGGCAGTATTGGGATGGCTATGGGGTAGGATATGCATTGCCCTTTCCAAAATTTAGCTAGAGTGCCAGAATAAGATTAAATAAGCTGCCATATTTTCACCCGCTCCCCCATCCACAGAGATGCAGTATATTGTATACAATCTCAAGTGAATTGTCATAATATATTTCTGATACTTGATTACATCTTTGTTTCTGGGTTATAGACTTATCCCTGTCTTTTATGCAGCGTGTAATTTAGATTTTGATTGCATCAAAATTAAGTTTATAAGAGAAGCTAAAATGTCTCGAGGGGCACCTAAAGGCATGTTCCCTCTTAAGTTGATGTTTCATGACTGGCTGCAGGCAGGGGAAACACTTCAAGTTCACTGTGATTATGTAATAGCTGCACTGTTAACAGGTTAGCAGGTTAATGGAGATTACCAGATCTAGGGTCAAGCACTCTAGTGATGTAGCAAAATTGTGATAAATTATAATGCATCGTAAAGAGAGAGAGGAGAGACAGTTGAGAGATTTAGGCGGCTCTTAACAATGAGATCTTGAGAGCCGATGAGGGTGAAATGAGGTGGGAATGGAGCAGCGCCAGAGTGCAAGGGTGGGGGAACAGGAGAACCCTCAGCAAACCCGCTGATTAGCAGCATTGTCCAGCACAATTCCCACTTGCAAAAATTCAGGAGTGAACCCGGCCGGGAATTGAACCCAGTCTGCCTTGGTTGGAGGCAAGCAGGTTAACCACTCAGCCACCATGGCCCCCTGCATCGTAAAGTGCTTTGAGAAATATCCAGTCAACCATGATGGAACTGTAAGTTACTTTATGATGTCATGTGTAACTGCACTTCAGCCCGCCTGCTGACCTAACTATTGATTTTCAACAGGATAGAAGTTAAAAAAATACATAATTTGGAAGGAGAATACTTGCGAATAAAATTCCACCAACCCTTATGTATCCAAGTTGTTACTTTATTGCCATCTCATTATCAGTGTGTTAAAAATTAAACTAATGGGCTCTTTTTTACATCAAAGTAATTTATAAAAATTACTTTGATGGATAGTTTAACCAGGTGATGGAATGGCAGAATGCTGGGATATTCAATGGACATGTTTATAATATGAAACATATTTTATTTATGGGACAGTCAGTGTAAGAGTTACAGTTGTGTTATAATTTTACATGGAACTCGCACTTTTTATTCCAGTGTTTAGAAATTTGCTTTTCAATACCTGGGCGATAAATATTACAATGTTATTATTTTTGAAGGGGAAAAAACAGTGATTTCCATTGAGAATCTTTCTAACACATGTAACATGTATGTTAATATTTTTGAACGAGTAGCAGTTGCAAATCAACGTGTTGTATTTTTAGCAGCGTGCTTGCAAATGCCTCTGGCACCTGTTAAAATATGAGTATTCATGTAGTGTTATTTCTAGGGGATGTGTGTTTCATAAGGGCATTATGTGAGCAGATAACCAACCTGGAAACACTCCTGACGAAGATTTCCCGTACCTTGCCGTCTCTTACGTACCTCAGCTTGCTGGGGAATATTGCCTGTCCCAATCAACTGTCAGACTCTGAGAAAGATGACGACGACTACCAGCGATACAGGTGTGTGCTGCTTGAATAAACAGTACCTGGTGACTCTTCTTCCAAGTGTGTAACTGTTAGTGTTTATTAAAATCCATATGCCATAAGAGTTCATTTGCACTAAATAGTGATGATAAAATGTTAAAATATATGTAGATAAAGACAGGTTCTATTCAGAAGTTGATTTCAGAAATACTACTTAATTAAGGAAACTCTCTAGTAAAATTTTGCCCATAAAATCAGTGTTTGTACATATATCCCAGAAAATAAATATTTTGGGTAGGCCTAAGTGTTTTTCCGGGAAAAATAAATAAAACTACTATCTACAGCGGCCACTTTTTACTTGTATTGTATAAAATTATTCAAAAAGGAAAAAATAGTAAAATTTGTTTTAAAAAAAATAGCATTTTTAGGGCTTTTCTGTGTGGTTTCCATAAGGGAAAGGAGAAAAGTACAAAGTTTCGTCTGTAGTTTACTTCATTGGCTTAGATTGCATATGATAATATCCTACTGTTACAAACATAATTTGCGAGAAATTCAGCATTTCTGGGAATGCATGTTGCAATCTTGGGATGGCCTCTCACAGTGCTTCTATGGCCAGGTGTGAACTTGAGGCATTTCAATCTGTTTATTAGCGATTCCTGTTACGAGGAGTGTGTGTTCAAGGTCAAGGAACGAGGGAACGATACGAGTGACACTAACACACACCCCTAGCACCTCGTAGCTCCTATGGGCAAGGCATGCAGTGTTTCTGTCGTGATGTATTGTGCACATTAGATCTGCAGCAGTGAGACTTGCTTACATGAGATGAAAGACAGATTAAACTATGCCCAATAGTTGCACTTTTCTCTTGTCACTTAAGGTAACTGCATTGTCAAGCTTTAAAAATGTGATATTTAATCATTTCCATAATTTTTCTGCATGAATACACTTTTATGATGAAAATGAAGAAAGAGGGGCATATTGTTTTTCTCCTTTTTTCGCAAAAAGTTTTATTTCCAGAACATTCATTTACCAATATTTATATTTTCATGCTGATGCATGCCACACTACTGTGCAGCATGCCTGCATACTCTACTTGACGACTTTGCCCCATCAGTAAGTGCCGAGAGCATTTCGGGCAAGTCTAAAGCAGAAGACAATTAGTCTAGTGGCTACAGGGTTGACACCATGCGTTGGACAACTACAGACACGTAAATAATTAACTTGATTAGTTACGAAATTGTACTGCCCACTCAGAAATTAGCATGCGGTCGCCACCCCTATAAATGAGGATTGTTTTACCTACCAAGTCCTGGACAGGCCAAAGCAGATAAAGAAGTTAACAGTAACACTGCAGGTTGGCAGCACCCCTGCTACCAGCGACGTTATAGCCACAGAGCCTCGAGAGGAGGCGGTAAATGTCTCAGCCTCCATCCAGGGTGATAAGAAATGTGCAGCGCTGCCCACTACCCTGAAATAATCTACCCCTGCGATGGAAGGCTACCAACCCCGCATCCCTGTGACAGCCACAAAGCTGTGATTTTGATTATATACGGAGATCCAAAAATGCTCTTGCCAGAGTTCGTCGGCCCACCGACCGCAGTGGTTGGAGGGCTCTCCTGGGTCTAAATAAGGCCAACCTCTCCAAGCCTGAAGAAGGCTCTCACCATCCTCAAACTGTTTGAAAAGGCTCTCAACTCCAGCTCCAGTAACTGGCATACAGCTCTTCAGCACCTACCCGGCAGCCCGCAGAGAAAACCCCGCAGGTAATCTCGACTTTGTCACCTCTGCACCCCTTTACCCAAGTCATTCCTTGACTTCCGTGGTAGCTGGCCGGATCGACGTCCCTTCTGGACATTAATCGCCCTTCATTTACTTTGCTGTAAATTGCGAAACTATAGCTGCTTCAGAATTTTACTTTGAAAGTTGCAGTACTATTCATGTTCGCCTTCACCTGATGTAATAATTAATTTAATTAATTATTTAAACTTTAGCTTCTATTATACCGAGCCACTATCCCCACTTTTCCGAAGCGTCAATAAACACTCTTAGTAAAATATAATACTTTCGTGAGGTAGTCATTTCCCATCCCTCATTCACTTTTGCAATTTATTAATTTTGAATTGTGAATTTCTTAATAAATTACGGCTCACAATACCAATTGACCTCTGCAGAGTACAGACAAGTATGCTGAACCCTTTAGGTTTCCTGGAACTTGCATAAGGCTATAGTCTGAATAAGACCGGGACTCCTGGGGCATGTCCAATACACCCGACCATACCTGCAGCAGCACTCTTTGACACTAGCAAGTCATGTCTCCTGTGCAGCGCCTTGAAATAACTGAGCAAGACCCTCTCCTGAGGGCTGGATTCCGATGGCTAGGATAAGAGTGAGCCCGTCTATTTAGTTGATATCTAGCTAGAGCCTAGAGAAGTAATAAATTATTCTATTAATTACTTTCTTTCTATTTTAATGTGGTTGACATTAAGAGTGCCGATGCCAAAGGGAGGTGGACAGCACAGTCGTATTCATCGCCTAGCTCGGCGAGTCCTGCAGCAAGAGTTGACCAATTAGGGGATGTTTCTCCAGTTGAACCCTCTAGTAAATCTGTGTCGCATCAACCCCTACTCGAGGTAAGAACAGCAGTACCCGGTAAAGAAGTCTCCTCAATAAATAAACACCAGAATACTTATTTTTAGGGTTGTGCGAATGTGACTTTCTTTTTCACAAAACAAAAATGAAATATGTATGAACTTTCGTGAAACTGGAACGAAAATTAAAAATGTCATTAGAGCTCAACATTAATTTAAGCTTAACGAATTTCATAACATTATAGCAGGTTATTCATTATAACAAATTTGTTGGGAAATCAAACCAAAAAAATGTACGATGTGGAGTATTTACCACAGGGGTTTTTTCCTAAATTTAAATGTTATTTACATGCAAAATTTTTCTTTGCTAGTGCAGTAAATAAATATTCATTAAACACCAGAAAATTAATAGAAAATGAGAAATTTCATTTCGTTTCGACTTTCGGTAACCAAATTTCTTACCGAAACGAAAATTAAAGCTGTAATTTTTCATTTTCATTTCGGTATACCAAATATTCACACAACCCTACGTATTTTGATCCGCTACTAGGAATTTGTTGGCCGTGGACCGATTATGACCACATGAGTTATCTAATCCCTCCTACGCCTACACCGGTAGTGAAACCATCCCCGCCTATACAGCCTAGCATCGCTACACCCCCTAGCATGTGTAGAATCTACACCGTTGCTAGGAAAGTACTAGACATTATCATCCGGCCCAAGCCTGCGGATAAACTCCGGATAGCCTTCCCTACCCTTGACTTCGTACCCGCTTGTAAGCCCGCGTGGCCGGCCCTGTATAGGTGCCCAGGAAGCAAGCCAGAAGCTTATTAAGACACTGTCCAGGACTACATTTCAAACACCTTATTTCATTATTATTTGCATCTTCATACACATTTGCATTCATTTATTTGCTGACAGCTGGCATCCCGTATTTTGACTGCCTTCACAGTGAGCAAGGTCTAGCTCCATGGGAGGGAGTCAGTCACGATCAAGCTCACCCTGGGGTTTGATTCCCCTCCAACCAATCAGAACCCTTCTACCAGGCGGTATCCCATCAGGTACCCCAAAGTGGGCAAAACCAGACCCGCCAGGCGCATACCCCTATCCGAAACTCTTCTATTGCCGATGGGCCAACCCAATTAAATCCCGGAGGGAAATTTGCACTCATACCCGTATTCTTTATATTTTACATTTTAGATCCCCCCCACCCTCCTGCCGCCACAACCCCGAGAGCCTGGCCGAAGGGGAGCACAAGTGCGTCAACGCAAACAATTTCACAAAAAATGTTTAAGTACTCTTAACCATGGACAACCTTTGCACAAGGTTTGAGTTGTCCTAGCTTGATGAGTGAATGAGTGAAGTGAATCTTCTTGCAGGTACTATGTACTGCATCACCTCCCAGGACTGCTGTTTCTCGACTCGACCAGGGTCAGCAAACAGGAGAGAACCGAGGCTCTGTGCAGAGGCCAATACATGAAGGTCGTCAGTCCTGACACATCAGTGAGTTGCTGCCTGCTGTTACATTTTTACTGACATTTCAACAAGTAGTTTTCAAATGAGTGGCACCTTGAATCATGTAAAAGTCCTTAATTAATAGTGTAGATACTGTATGAGCAATTACAGTTGACTTTCAATCTATCGTTATTCAGGGGACTGCCAA
This sequence comes from Dryococelus australis, assembly GCA_029891345.1. Lineage (NCBI taxonomy): Eukaryota > Metazoa > Arthropoda > Insecta > Phasmatodea > Phasmatidae > Dryococelus > Dryococelus australis. Next base: position 93,001,005 of record CM057005.1, read on the forward strand.
ATGTCCATACATGCAGGATTTATGTAGATGAGGCTTCTGACAAGTACATCAATAAAATACAACTTCTAACCTTATAAAACTTTATGTAGAGTATAGTAAGAGCTGTACGTTATCTGTGAATTGAGTTTAGCTAATAAACACAATAAAAATGGGAATTTTAGAAAAAAATACTATGGTAAATAATATATTAAAAAAACATTTCACCTAAAATCGTTTAAATATAGAAAATGTCACGAATTCCTGTATATAATTGATTGTAATCCAAGACCAAATGAAAGCTGACCTAAAACTTTCAAACCCTCTGAAAATAATATAACACTGAATGCAAGTCAAATTTTATATTTCCCGTGTGCACTATCAGCTAAGAGTGTGTGGAGAATGTATCGATCAGGTAGTGTCACGGTGTATGGGGAAGAGATGTTGGCGGGGGGGGGGGGGGGATTTCCTCTCAATGCCGCTACTTGTTGGCGACACCTTGTGCACTTACCAAATGTCCATCTTTTAAAGTGTTAATTATATTTCACTGCAAAAAAAAAAACTTGTAATTTTGAGACAGATATGAATATATGTGATTATAATTGATTTCTTCGCTGTCATTAATAATTAATCATTCAAAACCATGTCCTCTGGTGTCTCCTGTCGTGAGTTACACTGCACTTGGCTCGGTGCTTACCTACACATTATTAGATGGCCAAAGGTGTTGAATAGGTCCTTACATTTTATCAGTTTATTCAACGCACGTCTCTATTGAAATTAACCAATATAAATTCTCAGATTTCCCTGCAATAAGTTACTGAAAAAATGAACTTCACACTCATAATAAAAGTTGCTCGATGTTCAAACAATTTTTGGTGACAAGGGAGGTAAAGTATATGCTTCTGGGCATATAATTTTATTCACAGAGATGCTGCCCCTTTAGTTAAGTAAATATTACATTTTAAAATTGTTAATTTTACGCCAGATACAATGAAACCCCAATCTTATGGGAAAAAAAAGACCTTTAATCACAAAAGAAAACATCATTGCGTAATATTTTCAAGCAAAACCATTTGCTTTAAAATACAAGCGATGATAAGTACAGCTATTTTGAGTGACGGATAATCTTGATAAAATTTCCATGTTCGTCAGGTACAGTTTATTTGCTCTGCCACCAGGCGTGTGAAGGTAAGTGTGTGCAGCCGAGATACTTGTTTTATTTTACTAGACAACAGTTTTCCCTCTCGAAAGGTATGTGAGGGGAGGAAGGAAAGTGCGCAGATGAAAGAGAGGATGCTAGGTCACCACGCTTGTTGCTAGGTAACCTCTTCCCCTCTCAAGCATGTAAGGGGAAGTAGCAAGCCAGTCTTGCACAATGTCGCCGTGTTGGGAAGACAATAGAAAGCACCGCAGAGCATATCTAGTTACTAGATGCATAAACAACCAGCTTAAAAACGACAGTTGCGGGAAATCTTAGGTGAAGGGACCCAACTTCAATCTGCGCACCATGCGATAAACAATACAAGTGGTTTATGTTTACATTATTCAAATAGGAATTTTGCCGGAACCACAAAAAATTGTTGGTGGATGCAGTTTATTAGTACATGCAATATCGATACATCAAGAGTCGACTGTATGGAACCACATTTCTGCTAACCCATTAGACTATGGGTATTCAGGACTTTTTGTAATAACTTTAAAATTTCATTCTTCAGCAAAAGCACTTATGTATTTTATAGCTAGAAAATGGAATATTGTCACAGACAAGAAAATCAGGTACTCCCAATTTTGAAAATATGGTCTTTAAATGATTTATTGCTGCCTCTGGCGATTTATCTGCTATTTGAACTAACTCTAACCAATTAAAGTATGAACCATAAACAACCAAATGTATCTTATCACCCATCTGAAATATGTCAGTCCAGTCGCCACGTGGTCCAATGTTCGTCATAGTACAGAACATGGCTGAAGAGCCCCTTACACATTTTGCAATCTTTCAAATGTCATACATTTTGCTACTACTCTTTCTATATCCTGATTAATACCAGGCCATTACATAATGTGCCGTGCCCTAGCTCTACATTTCTCAATACCTCCATGACCATCATATAATAACTGCAACATTCACTGCCTTAATCCTTTTGGAACAATTATTTTGTTTTGCAAGAAAATCAAACCTTCTACTGTATTAATTAGGGCTGGACAGATACAGATACCGATACATCGGCCGATTTACCCAATATCTGTGTCTGTTACAATCTGTCATGGTTGAAACAAATTGTTTCATCAACCCCAAGGCTTTAATTATCATATTTTTGAACGTGTGAACTGAATTTTACTCAACTTGGTACACATATAGTACTGTGCAAGGACACTTAACTTTTATATTTTTCGACCACGCCAGGCACTTATTTTCAAAATGTTGGCCATTTAAAAATTTATGGTGATATGTCGTATCTCTGAAACCATTCAGCCGATTTATACCACATTTTGTATGCTGACAGTGCAAAGCGTAGGCATTGAATTCAGTAGTGAATATTGTTACAGGTCAGTCATTTTGGAAAATAGTGCCACATGAAAAAATCAGGCTTTTACATTATATCTCTAAAACTACTCAACCAATTTTTGCCAAATTTTGCACATAAATAATGCTATGATATTCCAGGTAAATATACATAACTTAACTTTATTAGACACTTATTTTCGAAATGGTGGCCCTTGTAAATATTTTACATTTCTTTGGCATAATTACACACCGTTTGACCAGTTTCAACCAAATTTTGTACGCTGACAATATCTATTACAAGCAACATATACGAAAAAAACCAATTTGTAAAGTAGCAATATGTAAATTAATAAAGTTTTTGTGTAATATCGCTGTAAACAGTTGACAGATTTCTACGAAATTTGGCAAACAAGTAGTAATGTGGTAAATTGATACGTACAAGTATGTTTCAAATATGTCACACTTATTTTGAAAAGGGCAGCCATCTAGCTATTTTTGGCATAGTATGCTATATCCTGTTAAGAAGTTCCCACTAAGAAGTTTTCCTGCTTAATAAGTTGAATAATTGTGCACCTTGTCTATCTGCAGGTGAGTAATTTGGCCCTTTTAAGAAGTTTTCCTGGTTAATAAACATTATTTAAGTCCCTTCAGAAACGTCTTAACAGAGTATAAAACATCAAACATTTCTACATGAAGCCTCTTTCGTGTTTCATTTTGTAAGATTAGTGCCACGCAAATAAATAAAGTTTTTATGTCATCTCAGAAAATAATTGTCCAATTCCTACTAAATATGGTAAACAAATAGTTTTAGGTATGTCAGACACTTACTATCACAATGGCGGTCGTATAGCTATTCTAGTTTTGTATGTTATATAATGAACACAGTGTAATTAATTACAATCAAACTTTGTATCCTAGCTGTATATATTACAACCATCAAATGCGTTCACACAAAATCTCTCTTGTCTGCCATTTTGTAAAAGAGTATTACTGACAAATTAAAATTAAGCTATATCTCTGAAAAAAAAACAACACAATGGCAGGCGATGCAAATTTATAAACTTTGAGATTGTCAGACATATATTTTAAAAATGGCATTTATATAAACATTTCAATAGGGCCAGACTGATATTGATACTGATACATCGGCCGATAAACCCAAAATCAGAAACCACACTTAGACCATACTTTTAAGACTGTCTTATATAATATGATGCCTATTGTGTCATGTTTTGTTTACAACACATCTTTGTTGTCCGTGGGTTGGTGCAGTGGTAAGCACATATGTAATTGGAAAATGAAAGAAAACCTCTATAACTATTGAAAACTTAATAGGGTTTAATTTTTTAAGGGCTCACGAAAATATAGGCTGCTTATAGGGCTAAGTTATGTTAGAAAATCTGTAACTTGGCTTATGAACAGTTTACGTAAATTTCCCTACTTGATTGTTTAGTGTCGTTTGTATTTAAAATATGAATACAGTAAAACCTCGATTATCCACGACTCGATCATCCGATTTTCGATTATCCACGTTTTTCTGATTGTCATTTAATTTTTTTCAATTTTGTTGTTCAAAGTATATGTGCTTGCTGAGTACTGGTAACTTAATAATAGTTAAGTGAATTTCGATCTGTAATATTTAATACCAACACTTGCACATGCTTTAATTAATATATATTTAAATAATAGGTAAACAAAGTAAAAATCTGAAAAATAATACCAGGAGCCTTATGCTCCCACTACTAATAACTATTGCGCAACAGACTAAAATCCAATGCATGTTCCATGTCAGTGTCCCATAAATCTAGGAGCTTGCCACTAGCAATGTTATTATCTGATGCAGACTTCTCACTAATGCTGATCGCAACACTAGTGCAACAAAATACTATCTCCAATAGTATCAGCGTATGTGGCTGTGGTCATTCATTGGTGACTGCCAGTTTGTTTTAGGGCCGGTTTCACCATGCGAGATAGTGACATTTTAGTGAGATTAACTGACAAATAATCTCGATTATGTGTATTTTATGTTTCACTGCGCACATTAATCTCGATTTTCTCTGAATATCTAGGTAAAATGTTAACCCACCAATTTTGGTGATTTGACACATTATCAGATTTAAGCTGTAAAACATAAACAAATACTTTGGGAAGATGACGAGAGGGCAAAGTTATTTCAACGAGAATAAAGAGAAAATAGCTCAGGCAATGTACAATTTAATTTTGGAAGAGGAAAGTGATGATGATTTTATTGTTCGTCGTCTGCAATGGTTACATGATAGAATAAATAATTTTGAACTTTATAGTGAAGAGGATTTTAAAGCACACTTTCGTCTTTCAAAACAGTTACCTAGATATGTTTTGTGATGCATCGAAAATCAATTGAAGTATCCCACTGACAAGTAGGTTTATACGTAATTAATTATAAATGCTGAAATAAGTATTCTATATGTCACACTTGGTTCAAGTGATGCTTGAATATGTGATGATTTGATGCCAGCATATTATAATATATTTGTTTGTTTTCCTGTATGCCATCTCCTTATTTCTTATCTGCAGGAACATGCCTGTTCCAGTAACTATATGAACACATTCATCTGCATATATTTTTCGTGTATGTTTTTTTAGGTTATCCCACGCCGCCTTCAAATTGTCTGCTGTCCTATAGTGATCACGAGATGTACAATTGAAACTATTCATGATTTTTGCTACCGTTTTGCTTTATTTTATTGTGTCACAGAATCATTTTATTTCCTATGATATTACACGGTTTTCTGTTACTAACACTAACAATGTGTTTTTCATGCGATAAAAAATTTCTGCTTTCCTGTTTCCTTACGACCGCAATACCTTCACAACTTGCCATACTTTCACAAAATGATTATTCCATACAAGATCAAAGCTAAATCTTTAATGTTTACCAAGAGAAAATTGTGATTAAGTCAGAATATCGAGATCATTTTAAAAAGATATTCTCTTTACGGCCATTGAATCTGGTGATACACGCTCGATATTATTGAGATTAAAATCAAAGTTAAACCTCTCATCTGGATAAAATTTTATCTCAATATTCCGAAAAGTTAAATGTTGATTGGTGAAACCGGTGAAATATCTCAGAGTATTACAGGATACAAATGGTTTTCTTATGATTAATATGCTAGCATTTAAATTTGAAATAATATTTGTTTGCATTTCAATTGAACGTTATGTACATTTATCTGTGAAAATGATGTTAAATTATATCATCCATTCAGTTTAACAGTTGCTATTCAAAAATTCTTTTTGGAGTTGTTACTTTCATCTGAATTACCTAGGGAAACATTGAATCAAATCTGAAAGTCAAATATAATAATCAAGAAAAGGAAATTTTGAATATCTGGAATAATTATCGCTGCATGTTGATAAAATGTTTTCCAGTATTTCACGTTGAATGTTAATAGCATTTTCCAGTATTTTAAGGAGATTATTTTGAATTATAAGAATGGTGTGGTAAAATCATGTGTCAAGATGGACTGCTGAAGTAATTCTGCAACTGTGGAATTCGATCCGGAACTATCAACTGCAGTTTCGAGTCCATGGTGAGATGGCCAATATCCAGAATGGACTTTGTTTGGCATCTTCTGTTCCAACTATCTTCGATGCAGACTTATAAGGTGAACTCCACCCATTTATATTTCTTCAGTGGAACTGTAAGAAAGCTTATATCTTACTTCGGTCCTGTGTCCCAGTAGTCCCATTTTGAGAGTTCGTGAATTTATTGACTAGCTGGCAAATTTTGAATATTTCCTTAACAGTGGAAACAGCTGTTTTAAATTTTAATAAAAAAGCTAACACCAAATATTTATAAACTGTTTTCCAAATTTGAAATCATTTAAATACTTATATATTCTCCTAATCACATATTGTAAGGAAGGATGCAGGAAATATTTAATATTCATCTTTGAAATTCTGATACCAATCCAAATTGAGCAGCATCTTAATTTTCTCATTAATACATATGTTCTACCTCCTTAAAAATTCATTAAATTAACATAATTACTTTGTTCTTTTCTTTAGTAGTCATAAAATATTAATTAAGGACTATTAAAATTAAGGGTTGATGTTTGTGTGGAGTAATCAGATTTGAAAGTGTTGATTTTTGTATATTCAGAGGCATGTGTCTTCTTTTAAATATTTACTCTTGATGCCCATATGTCCTGTAGATATAATTTTATTCATTATATTTTCTATGATAATTCCTAAAAATTAACAACCCTATATAAACCGGCCCTAAGTGTTTCGTTGACGCGGACGTTTACAGGTTTAGATATTGTGCGGTAGATTTCCAGGTGCGTTTGTAGCATTCTTGCAACAGTATACACATAGTACTGAATCATGTTGGAAAGTGCACAAAAAAGAAAACTTAAGTGCAGTTTTCCCATTAAAGCCATGCCACACAGCCCATAAGAGTGAAGTGAGACAGCCAAATACTGATAATAGCAATCAGCCACATGGCAACCATCAAGGTAAAACTGACTTATTTAGCCACGAGTTTTGAATATCCGACTATCTCTTTCACTGCATTATTGTGGATATCGAGATTCTACTGTCTTATCTTAATTCTTTCATAGTCGAACCATCATTGAATGCAATTTTTAGTGACGGGGTTGAATAATTTTTACAACGGATAATTTAAAAAAATTTTAAAATATTCAAAAATAGATAGTAGGTGACATTTTTAGCTTAAATAAATAGGAATTTTGCTCGGGCTGGGAAAAGTATACGTTAATTCCGGTCAATGCATGTGAGTTCGGTACAGGTTCAGCCTATTTGGAAAACCAAAGACCTGTTGCTGTGCAACATAACCTCAAAAATTCATGTGAAGATGGGCGAGGATTTATAACAATTAACCATTCGATTCTAGATTCTTTGATACCTGTAATAATCGATGGTATCGAGGTATCAACTTTGACATCCCTAAACATAATCTTAAAGACATAGTATGTAATATGTACCAGACATGTGGTAATCTTCTTTCTGTACTGCAAGTAAAATTTGTGAGCCAGTGAAAGCTGTCAAACTTATGGTGGTTTGATAAACATTTTTTTTAGACTTCACTTTTATAGCATGACCAAAGTGTTATTATTCCTGTAATACCCTTGGCTGTCTATAAGCAGGCCATCTATAGTATGTGCTCATTATTGTTGGAGAAGGAAAGGTTTGTCTTCTTTTTTTCTGTTCAGTATTGTTTACTACAGGAAAACTTTTTTTTATTCCAAGTTATCAGGAAAATACAGAATACAGGGGAAAAACTGAGAGTCATACTCAAAAAACAGTAAATGGAACCAAAATAATAATAGGCCTATATTTAAAAACAGGCGAGTGTAAACTCAGTGCATGTAATAAAGTTTTCAGTTATACTATTTATAAACAGAGTATCGTGAAATTAATTGCATATTGCTTTTGTTTTCATGTACTCTTAAATTCTGACATTAAGAATATCAGTTCCTTGAATTTAATTTTTTGTAATAAGCAGAACTGGTTTCAAGAGCTATTAATAAATCAGTACCATTTGAGCCTCCCTACTCCTGCCTCTTTCCAGTGTGTAATTTTATTCATGGTAGCTAGAACACCATGCTTCCCCTCACCAAAGAAATACAAAGAACTACAGATAAAGAAATGACACACCTTACTAACATCTTGGGGGCTGAGGTTTATTGGTGGAATTAGTGTATTGTTTCCCCAAAAGATATTACATAAAATCTTTATTTATTCATGTGGTGCTATCTTACAAAATGGGATAGAAGGGACAGTGTTGGCATATATGATGCTTGTAGTGGATATTTTCCGCATGCTAAATTTGGTCAAAATTGGCTGAACTGTATGGTAGATACAGTAAATAAACCTAAAATATTTGTATGGTTGCCAATTGTGAAAATAAGTGTCTTATCCATTTAGATTGCATGTGTTTGTGTGAACTATCCAAGTGTCACTCACCAAATTTGTTGAGAATCGGTTGAGTAGTTTCAGAGATATAATTTAATAACTAATTTTTTTCTTGTATTATCTTCCAAAATGGTGTAGCAATATCAATACCTTTCCTTCAATTTAATGTCTACATGATATACTGTCAGCATACAAAGTTTGGTTATATTTGGTTGAATGGTTGCTGAGATATCGCATAGAACCCTACATTTTTTTTTAGATCACCATTTTGAAAATAAGTACCTGGTATGGTCCAAGGCTATAAAAGTCCGATGTTCTTACCAAGTACTATGTGTGTACCTAGTTAGGTGAAATTCGGTTCATCTGTTCAAAATTTTTAGAGGGCAGATACACGCACGTATATAAAATATGCATGCGCACACAGACCTGCATACATGCACACACGCACACGTGAAAGTGATCTTATAGGCCTAAAATGTAGTCTAAAAAGCCACTATGAGGGTTGTCGCCGGCTAAGAGCCTGCAACAGCTAGGCCATGACGGGACTCGCGGCCTTCACTGACACGTGGGTAGCATGTGCACACAACCTGCCACGAGCACTGACTTTTCCTACAGGAAATTATTTGTGTTATATGTTTATTTTCACGGTCCAAATTTGTTACTAATGTATGATGTATTTTTCTTTCAGGGTATAATGTGTGTAAAAATGTTATTTTCATGATATTGCACCATATTGACTTTTGAAATTTAAAGTGCGCGCTGCACTGAAGAGCTGGACACTGACATTCAGGAGTGAACGCAAAATACCTTTAATAACAATATTTCTGATTTTCAATTGCTTTTAATGATTTTGTATTAAAATAATTTATGTGCCATTTATTTTCAAGTATTAACATTTTTACTCAGCGTGCATAGCACTTCCGCTTGTGTGAACCTTGTAGGCAGCCATGGTAGGTCCGCGTGACCCCTGTCTCTGGGCAATCTTTCCAGGAGAGCTGGCGAGGTAAGGTGCTGTCACGCACACACTTCATATTTGTACACTGAGTTAGATTTCCATAGTTTCATGTAGTATACTGGTTAACCTTTGCTTTGCGTACGTTTTTGCCTGACATCCCCAGCATTATGCTTCCGCTTAACTAATTATTTTGCGCCCTCGCGGCTTTTTGAACTTTAACGGAGATTAGGGGAGAGGATGGCGGAGATGCCACGCGGCCCACGCACTTTGTAAATCAGGGGACATCTGCCCCTGCTAAGGGCTTTACCAGTGTAATTTCTGCTTAATTGCTACAAGCAATATTGAGGGTAATTTTGTATGTGCGTATTTTTAGGGTTTTGTCATGTTCAATTGTTTTTCGGCCACATCATTTGCGACCACGTGGTTAACAGCCGCTAAGTCGGTATCTGCACCATCCTTGCACGTAAAGTGTTCATTCTTGTAATTTCATGTGCACCATAATTTTCTCAGGGTAATATGTATTGTTTCATTTAAGGGTTCTTGTAATTTTTCCATGTTTGATGCTTTTGTGTATGACCAAACTGTCTTTTGCATATGTTGGATATTTCTGCCATCAGGTTCACTAGAAACATTTGAATGCTTGAACTGCACAGAGAATAATTTTCTGAACGCTGCTGTAACTTGTCCAACAGGATTTTGCTGATTTTCACATAAAAATATTGCGTTTTCATCTGCACACGTGGTCCGCTACAAACTTCATCCAGCGGCATCCGCACCATCTAAGATTGGTTTCATGCATCTGCGTGTTTATTCTGCCTGTTCATGTTGTGCCCCACCTTCATTAAAGGTTATTTTGTGTAATTTATATGGCAATATTATTTTATCTTAGCCTGTTATGTGTTTGACCGTCACCCCACAATACATGGTTCGGGGACGAGTCCCAATGAGCAAGCGTTAGTGAGAGAATAAACACCCTTGGTAGATTCATCTTTCTCATTCCCCATGCCCTGTCTCCAGGAAAACCGGACAGTCCACCCTAGCGGCTGTAGACCTCTTTTCTTGTGGAGACTGTAATGTCTTCTGGTGCCACAAAGAGATCATTCATCTAGGTGTGCGCAAGTTGAGTTACATACTGGGGGAATCCGTCTCGTGTCTCACCCGACGGCATCAAGGTTTAAATTAGATCATGTAGATAAAATATACAGAGATACAAAAATTCTCTATTTATTTCATGTGTTTCACGTATGAATCTTTAATGTAAAGTACATTTTTGTCTGCGTAGAACAGGCTACGTTCGAAGAAGGTAGATGAGGAAATAGGGTCGGAAGCCCTGGACTACACCCCGCTGCCACTGTCCGACAGAGATATAGGCGACCACAAAGGTAAGTTACCAATATATATAGGCTGTTCACAATAAAATGAGCACTTTTGAAAGCCCTGCTTAAGATCTCCTTGTATGCAAGTTGTGTATCCTTCAGCCTTATGTAAAATTAACATTGCCATGGGTCTCATCACTTTATTCATGCGTCAGTCAGGTGAAACTGTGGAATTATTAAAAATGTACATATTTTACAAATCTGCTCAATTTACCTTCGTTGCATTAAAAAAAAGTACATATTTTACAAATCTGCTCAATTTACCTTCGTTGCATTAAAAAAAACAAAGCGAAAGAAATAATTTTAATTATCTTAAATGGTTACCTAACACTTTTTATTCAATGTTAAGATATGGAACTACTTTCCCTCCATCGTTACCAACTTCACTGAGCACACGTCACTTAGTGCGCCCGTTAAAATATATGCAGGCAGGGGCAGTGACTTTTTCTAATGTTTTTTCAGAGTGCTCACTTTATCTTGAACAGCCTTTAGTAAGCTATATTGTATATAGGTAGCTGCAGCATATTTTTTATTTTATTTTGTGATGTAGGGTAATTTGCTGAGTATGCTTGCAGACCTTGTGAAAGAAAATGTGCATTTTACCTAAAAAAAATTTTATCCTGGCTGTATTAATTTGCCTGGGGCTGTACCAAAGTCAGGAAAGAGCTTCAATGAAATTAAATTTTCATTTTACGGTACCATGTAATGACATACATTTATAGTTATAGTCCATTCATGGTTTTTTCGACCTTTTTGAATCAAACCTTTGAAAAAAAAATTTCCCATGTATGACGTGTTTAGTTATTTCCTAAATACGCCCTGTATCACAAGCGTTTTATACTTGTGTTCATAAAAGTTACTTTTTTTCGTGTTAAAAATTGAAGTGTGGTTAATATCTTATCTATAAATTATAATGCTTCATTGATAAATAATTGGAATAAAATAGGGAAAAAATAGGTATGTTGGTAACGTCTAGTGAGAAACCGTTCTTAAACACAATATCATTACAACTGAGTGTGCACGAATGTGGTGCATTGTCCCTCTGGTGTAATTTTCCAGACTTGTTAAGCTTAGTTTGTATGAGGTGGAGGAATATCTTGGAAGTAGAACATTAGCAGGACTTCATAAAAGGCTGAAGTGATCGTAAATGGATTATAAAACCTGTTTCAACTAATCATAACTCCATACCTTTGGACTTATTCCTCATTATGAAATGTTTAGACAAAATTGTATAGTTAATAGCAATGAAACCGAAATAACACCGGCATGTGAATACCCCTTACAATATCAATAACAATTTAATTATTTCTTCTAACAAATCTTATTTCAAGAATTTGTGTGAGGTACCGACCAAAAGGAGTACCGTACACATTGTCTAGAGATTGAATCAATGTTGTACAAGAAAATAGTTGAATACCAAAACTGTAGTTATATGTCCGCTATTTTACGAGTAAAATGCTTTCTCTTGATTGTGTGCGTTTGTTGTTGGGTCCCCCCCCCAGTGTAACACATTACAAATTTTACATGAATATGTATTTCAAAATACATTTTTGTTGACTATTGACGCATGACGTCCTGTGGGCAACTAAGGTACGTCACGGTCCCAAGTGTTTTTGAAGGATGCGAGGGCTAACGCACCGCACCCAGGGTGTTGCTGAGTCTGTAGTCCTTGTGTGTAACTGGAGTACGTCCAGAATACAGGACCTGCTCTGTGGCATTCCGGCAGGGCACAAAATCTGGGACGACTAGTACTATTTTCCGCTTCAGTGGAACCACTCTCACAGGGTTGCCTGGGCGACACTTGACCTGTGTAAGCTGCTGTACCTGCTGTGGCTCAGGTTGTGGAGTGGCAGTGTTTGCCTCTGATTCTGGTGGGCTGGTCAGTGAGCGTTCACAGGTACTGGTGGACGTCGAGGTTGGCTGACTGATCGGGGTCTACCAAAACTACAGGTTAGCTTGGCCGAGAGATGTGTCTCATCTGCTCAGGTAGGCCAAGAATACTGGGTGTGTTGTGTCGTCAACTCTGATGGGTGGCGTGAAGAGAGCTGGTTCGTAAGTTGGTGAGACGGGTCTCTCTAAACGGTGGACAACTTGTGCTTGCTCCTGGGGACCAAGGTGCTAGAGTCCGGTGGGGATGTGGCTAGGTTCCTGCTGATACTTAGAGATAGTCTCTGCCCGTTTAGTCCTCTTACAGGCACCACTTCGACGGGAGAAGGGCATGAGGAAAGAGTATCTATGGTCAAAACTTGCGGAGGTGGAGCATGTAAAGCTGTGGTCCTACTTGAATGTATTTTCACGTACCGTCTTCGCCAACCCAATGTGGTATCCGTATCTCAGTACCCGGCACCAGAAGCGCAGTGGATACCGAAAGTCAGATTTCACTGGCTGACTGTCCCAATACGTGAGTGATTTCTTCTTGAGGATCAGTCTTCTCAGACCCAGGGAAGCACTCCTTCCAGCTCCAGAAGTGTAGTGGAAAGAGCGAACCCCACACTTGACAAGCTAACCCTAAGAGGAGTACCTAGTGTCTGGGCTCTACCGTTCCGTAGACCGTGGTGCACAGGAAGGGTCTACGTCCAGTATGTGTGTGTACTCTACTGATGTGTTCGTAAGTTTGGAATAAATTTCCCGGTCACCTGCTGTCCCTCAGATGGAGCTGATGTCTACAAGGAAGGGTACTATGGCTACGGGAAAGATACCCTTAAGTGGATTAAAACTTTTTTACTCCATTTAAGGAAATAAACGAGATGGTGTTGCACTACCTCCTTTCTCCCATTGCCAGTCCCCTCGTACAGAGGGTTCATCTGAGGTTGAGCTGGCTAGGACTGGTGTTGACGGCCTCGTTTGCTCATCTGCAGAGGGCAAAAAATATCGAGGGGATATGCTTATCCCAATGCTGGTGGTCGTTACCTACACTGAGACGGAGGCCCTTCTTCAACACCTGATTCCTCCGCTCAGTGGGGTTCGCTTGTGGATGGTAAGGGGGGTTGTCCAAGTCTCCACTCCCCAATCCTGGCAAGCCTTCCTCCATTATTGGCTTGTGAATGGGGTGTCATTATGGATGAGAATGGCCTTTGGGTACCCCCAGTGAGGGAATATCTCAGTTTCCAATTTCTGCAGATATTCTGTATTTCCTGACTGGGTAATGGAAATGCTTCTAACCAGCGAGAAAACTGGTTGGTAACCACCAACAGGTATGTCCACGCTATGGTTGGATGTCTGAGTTTCGCTGTTTAGGGGGTACAGGATACGTCTTTCCTCGGCAGCACGCCTCGCAGTTGGAGAGGTACAGATGTACCTTTCTCCAAGGTCTTGAAGTGTTTCCTTGGTTCTGGGGTGTCCAGCATGTAGGTGGTCGTGGTGGTGGCGGCAGAGGTATGCCCTTAGGTTGGTTGGTATCCGGATATTCCAATCGGCCTCTGTTTGACCCCTGCGGGACCAGACGATTTTGTCCCTAAGTTCATACCATTGGATTCATTCTTGGAGGAGGTGCTGGATATCTGGGTCCTGTTGTTGGTGGAACGTTATCTATTCCTTATCGAACTGCAGCTGTAACGATCGAATGTGGGCTTCAGGCAGGAGCTGGAGGAGGGGTTATCTTCTCCCACTCTTTTTATGCTTTCGGTTCCCTGTCGAGATCCGGCTGACGGGACAGTGCATCAAGTAAATTGTTGCTTTTGCTTGGGCAGTGATGAACTTCGAATTCAAATTCTGTGAGGAACATTCCCCACCGCCCGAGCTTAGCTTTGGTGTTGCGGGATTCACGCAGCTATTAGAGGATTTTGCTATCTGTGTGAAGTATAAAGTGCTTGCTGTCCAGGTGATATCGGTACTTGCGTACCACCCAGATCATGACCATACACTCCTGTTAATTGAAGTGATACTTGCACTTTGTTTTGTTTAGCCTGGTACTGGTGTATGCAATTACCTGCGTCTTACCAGAGGCATCTTCTTGATTCAGTACGACGTCCAGCCCGTCCTGGCATGCGTCCGTCTGTAAAATGAGTGGATTGGCCCCCCTGTGGTCTGTGGATTTGTTTGATGTTATTGAAGCCTGTCTTGAGTGCTAGGAAGGCATTGCGGTGTTCATCTGTCCATCTCCAACGAGTATCCATCTCTAGAAGGTGGTGTAAGGGGCCATCTGGAAAGCAATGTTGGGAACAAAATTGTGTAACCAGTTGCATAGGCTGAGGAAGTGATATAATTTATTTTTATTGGTGGGTTCCTCTGCTTCTTGGATGGCCCTTATCGAGTTGTTCTGTGGACAGTTACCTTTGGGGGTGATGACATGGCCTAGGTAATCTGTTGAGATCTTGCCGAAGTGACTCTTGGATAATTTGCAGGTAAGGTCATGTAACTCGAGCCTCTCGACTCGCTTGAGGTGGCCGCAGTGTTCGTCCCACATTTTGGAGTATATGATAATATCCAAAAACGCAAAACAAAACTGCCCTACAAATCCCGTCAACACCTTGGCCGACATGAGCCTCTGGAAGTTGGCTGGTGCGTTCTTCAGCCCAAATTGTATCACTCTAAACTGAAGTGTTTCGCCTTCCGGAGTTGTGAAAGCTGGCTTCCAGATTTGTGATCAACTATGTAATATTGGTGGCATGTGACAGTTTTTTCATTTGCTATGTATTATTATTTCATATTTGCAGCATGTGACGTGTTTTTCATTGGTTTCTCTCGTGTTCCATAAACGTACTTTTTTAATGTTGCATGTTTGGTACTTATTTGATTTCGCCGAAATACTATTTTAAAACATTAATTTATTACAATTCTCAAATTATGCATTTCTGACCTCCACCGATAGCTAGTACAAGTATCTAATTAGTTGTGAGTGCTCCACCACATCAGTGTACATTCAGACAGCGAGCTGGACGGACTTCCTCTGCTGCTCTCTTCCTCACCCAGCTACCCATCAAGTGCTCCACCACCTCATTCCTCCACACACATTCAAACTGAATGGATGTGTCCTGCTGCTGCGCTCCTTTCCCTTCGCCTACCACGGTAATCTGCGAGTGTATATCAGGGATAAGAACAGAATCTCCATCCACAGGTAACATAGCCCCAAAGCAGTCATCCCAGCTCCCATCATTCCCGATGATATACAAGACCAATTAGATCCACAGAAATTTGCCTAGCTCAGTCAAATACTCGATGACCATGTGGACATCTTTAGCCAGGCAGGATCACTACGCCAGATGTGTAGCATCCAGTATGAAATTTGGCCACTTTTGTTCCCATATACAACAGACCCTACTGAGCGTCCACCAGGAGGCAATACTTAATCATGTCTCAAGTGCAGGAGATGAAGAAACAGGGAATCGCAGCACCGTCCAACTCACCCTACAACTCGAGAGTCGTGCTTGTTCCAAAGAACAGTGGACAGTTACAATTTTGTATCAATTACAAAGATCTGAATGAGGTCACGCACCTGATTGCCCCTCCTACAATAAATCTCAGTAATACTCTCAGAGATGTATGGGAAGTGGTGACCTTCAGTACTATCGACATCAGTCATGGTACTGGCATATCGCAGTTCACGCCGACAGTAGTAGGGGTGTGGCGGTTCTGGCTCACTTGGTGAATAACACGTGGATGAAGTGGATCTAAATATTGATTTTTGCAGATTAATAGCTAATCTGATTAACTGGCTAATCCTAATCTGATTAATTTGCAATTTTAAAAACTCTTGGGAAATTTTGGATTAAAATTTTTAAAAATTTTATTTTAATGGTATGTGTAATAAATAGTGTTCTATTTTTGGAGTGTGTCATTGATGTTCATCCTTTGACATCTGGCAGCTGTGAGGTGTTGGGGAATGGGCATATATGTAATGAGTTTGGTGCAAGAGTGTGACATTGAGGTTATATTCACTGTGTGGTGAGCACCACTGGGTGTTTTTCAGACTTTCAAGAAGTCCACTTGAGTTGAGATTTTAAAGACTCCCAACTAGGTCACTAGATCTTGGGGTTCGCGGGCGTGAATCCACTCCCTAGTCTGAACTATTGAAGCTGTGACATCACGTTGGGCGCCATGACAAACCTTGATGCACGATGGCCTTATTTATGTGACACAAAAACCCATCTTACGTGACGGCATTAGGCTGCGAGGTGGTCGCCGTAGTTAATTTACAGTTTTAATTGTGTTGCTAGTCACACGAGAATAGTGATGTCAAAACTTAGTGCCTGGGGACCGGCACACGGCCCGTATACAGAGTAGGTCATGTGGCCTTCCTACTCGGCATTAAGTCTGGTAACACTGGTGTGGCCCGGTGGATGGGGGTGGCACACTACCATGGGTTTACCTGTTTGAGTGGTGGCCCAGGGTGACTGCCTGCTGGTGGTCACTGCGGCTGGCTTCAGGATGTGGTGCACCAGTGACACTGGTGGTAGCCCGGGGTTGACTGTGGCTGTAGGTCGTCTGTTAGCCGGAACCAGGGTTCACGATTCTGTATTGGATGTCCTCGCCCCAGGGGGATGGCTGCTACTATAGGATGTGGGCTCCCGGCAGTCTTGATGAGTGTGAGTGTGGAGAACAATGGTGGGGAGGGAACTGGGAGGTGAGGCCTCTCCAGCTGGCGGGTGGCCAGAGCTCATTCCTGTGGGGTTAGGCTGCGAAGTGCATTTATGACGGGGTTACAACTCTGCTTAGTTTCGGAGTCAGTAGCTGCCGTTCTCACCTTCCATCAAATACCTCTTCTCTAGTGTGACACATAGGAAAGGAACTACCACTGACCGCATCACAGTGAAGCAGGTGGTGAAGTCGCGAGTGGTGTATAAGGCCAAGGCCGAAGCTGAACAGACAAGAGACGTACCATGTGCTCCTTCATCTGACGTGTGGTATCAAAAAGTGGTGAGTTGTCCAGAACCAAACTCTTACTTCCTCTAGCATTGTTCAGCACAGTGGACAGAGTATAGGCTGGTCTAGCTGGTTAGTTGCCTTAGGGAGGTTTTGCTAATTGTTAGGGTTGTACCACACTGGGGCACAGCACGGGTGGCCGTCTAATGGGTGCGTGGTGCAAAATTTACAGTCTCCTACTTCACTCTGAAGGACCTTATCATAACATTTTAACATTTTTCAGAGGGTCTGTAAAATAAAATGTGTTGTGCAGGAAAACCTTATTGGCAGGAAATAATACATTACACCTTTGTGGTTACAAGCAAAGCAAAATGTTGGTATGGATAAAATTTTGCCCAAGATAAAAATTGTGTTATATTTTCTGCCAAGAAGTGAACAAGTACTGTACTGATGTTTTATGCACTATATGACAAATATGAATGTTTTATGCTAGAAAATTTTTTATTCAGGAATGTTATAACAGGATTATTCTGTATATGGATTCATGCACAATTACAGAACTTCTTGTGATCCCTCACTTAATCCAACCTTTTTAAACCTATTCTGTTTGTTGCAGGTGTGTATGGCAAGTGTCGCTACAGATATTCAGGCAAGCACTCTGAAGGTAATCGCTTCATCAGAAACAATGATCTCTAAATTCACGTTAACCGTCCACGTAAACACACACATGGTGTGTTTTCTGATTGTATCATACCATCTGCAAATGTATATTATTGCTTTTTTATGTCATAACATGAAGACTGTATACAAAAATGTATTTTTATATTGTTACCTGCAGTGTTCATGCTCTTTGTCTGTGAGCTCGTGTTCAAGAGAGTGCTTTTTAGCCTTTCTGTTGATTGCACACACACACTCTCTCTCTTTCTTTCTCTCTCTCTCTGCATTTGTGGTCGTGTAATTAGAAAATTTATTACAGATATGTTGTGTGATTAGCCAATGTTTTGATGAAATTGAGGGCAGAAAAGCAGAAACACTTTTTGTGTTCATAGCAACGTTTTCTGATATTCTCATAGTACATTGGACTGTTTTCAACCTGAAGCTAGGCCATTGACGCTGTTGTGTTGTGTTCTTCCTTTCTTGCATTTAATGCTGGTCCGCTGTTGTGTTTTTCATGAATTCCTGTTGCACGCTGACCATGTTATCTCTCTGATATTTAGTCAAGTTTTTACGTAATCAGTAATCGTGTAATGCCAGCACTCCTTGTAATCGCAATTATTTCCCCCCCCCCCCCCCCCCCCCCGGCGCTCTCATCACTTTGTGGTTTCATATTATTTTATGAGTGTATCTTGCTTAATGTTGTCTACCTTAGCTTTTATGTTACAAAAATTTTTATTTTTTTTTTCTGTTTAACTGAAAATTTATAAAAAGCATTTTTACATTCAGGTATATCTCTGAGCTCTGAGCTAACATCTCACGAAAAATCCAATTCTTTTTTGTCTGATTCTTACAAGCAATAAATTTTTGTTGTGTTTACTAATTGTAAGGGTGATTATTTGCGACATTGATGTTGTCATTGTACGTAAAGAGTAGAATTGATTTATTTATGTTTCAGTGTGATGTAAACTGCTAATTTGCAAGAAGCTATTTTTCCAAATTTTTCAAAAAACTTTTATATTAAGTACTTTTTGCAAGAAAAGAAATTATGCCAAAGCAGGTGTGGCATTCTAAATTGCCATGTTTTTAATTCTTCAAAGAAGCCATTTCCCCACTTAATAATTTGACAACTGTAAATTATTTACAGAAGAGGAGTATGTTGCTGTATAATTGTAATTGATCTCAAATAATGTAGGCTTATAAGCGGTGACGTTAGTGATGAAATCTGAAATGTAGTTATTGACACAAACACTAATGTGTGTGTTGTTAAATTGCTCGTGTGGATGCAGTAACAGTAAAATGCCAATAGGCTGTGTGACTCTTGCTAAGAGTTGACTGTAAGCTGGTTCAAATTTATGTTGATGTAGACAGTGACCTTAAACTTGTCTCGTCACGTTTGTGTATCGCAGACTTCAACACCATTTTTCATCTAAATGAACATCGCTGTGTATTTTTCCTCTCATTGTATGGCTGAGTGGTTTCAAGAATGACTTCTCGGTCTGTTGATTCAAGAGCTCGTTTATTCATACACATGTTCTTATCTGTCACAGCGAATTATCTCATCTCATAGCGTGGATGCCATTGCAATTCAGTTAGCAGTTCCTTGTGGTAAACGGTTTTCAGTGGTCTATAAGTTTCCGATGTATCAAGTGAGATCCATTGATATTGTTGTTGGCCTTAGGCTGCTTACACATGATGCAAAATAATTTTGCACGAGACCTCGCATACGAACCGCCCTGCAAAAATATCAAGCAAATTCCATACTAAAGTATGCACAGAAAATATGTAGCAAAATTTGACCTTGTTAGAGAAGTTGATGGTCCTGGTGAATCAATTAATAGCCACAATATTAATTTAAAACCTCGTGAAAATCTAGTTTTGGGTTAAATCTGTGTACTATAATTAATGTCAAGAAGCTTATTTCTTCTCTAACAGAACTCAACTCTATCATAAAAATAATAAGAATTCTTAACCATTGTACATTTTGTAATATTCCTCATTTGCACAGCTTAAATGGACAAATTTTCTCCTGTCTCTCTGATTGATAAACAGTATCTGACATGATCAGCTTGGACTGGACAACAAAATGGCTTGTTCCACACAACTTACATAAAAAAAAAGTAGGATATGTTCTACCTCCATGAGATCTACCTTTCATGCATACTGCATTGTGTAAAAGCTGTGTGATACTGACATGGCCACCAGATTAAAAGGTGTTCCTGAATTGAGTAAAAAACAATCAAGTAATCCTTACATTTTGGTGTATGGGTTTTTATAATTGACCCATTACTGGATTTAATCCCTCTGTATATGGTATTGTTATTTCTGTTTCTTGTACATACGAGTTTTTTTTTTTTTTTTTTTTTTTTTTTTTGGATAAGCATTTCTGTTTGTGTTTGTTACCTCTCTTTGCATTAGTCGTAGTCATCATACTTTCTCTCTGTTCACTGACCAAACAAAATAAAATGTTAGAAACTACTGTAGTGTAGGTAAAGGGGCTCTGTATACTAAAAGTCCAGATTACATATTACCTAAGTACAGTGGCCGGCAGTTATCTGGGCGCATGAGCTCCCTAGTACTGTATTGAGGGGTGTCCAGTACAGAGTGGTCAATGGCTGTGCAACAACTGTATACGAGCAGGATCGCTGCACAGCCTGAGAAACAAAGTTTGAAAATTTCACATTATAGCAATAACGTACATTCTTATGCAAACAAGTAATTAACCATACTCCAACATAAATAAGAATAAAGCACATAAACTTACAAAAAAGTCACATAAATATTAAGTAAACTTTGTACATAGACTCGTGTAATGGGATCCAACAAAACGTATTTATTCAGCATTTTGTCTTTCTTTTTTAGTGTATAACGAGTATAAGTGCACGTTAACAATATACAGAGATAATGAATGCAGTGAATCTCCAGAAAGTAGGGCCGTTGTAGTGAACGATAAGGCATGCAGTAAAATACATATAATTTCCAGTTAAACTACATTACCAAATTATGTATAAACTAAAATCTGTAAATATTAATAACCATGACAAATGGCATTACATATGATAATATTGGTGATATAGTTACAGATGAAGTATGCAAATAAATAGATACATATTGTTTATGCAAACATTACTTTTTACACTGTAAAATAACATAATACTTTCAATTGTTGTGGACAGGTTTTATTGAATGTGATAGGCCCCTAAGTATTAAAAATTATACAGCTTTAGTAACAAAACCTATTACCTACGAGCAATTCATAATGTGAAGGCTATTACCTATGAGCAATTCATAATGTGAAGGGCGAATAGATAAGATACACAAAGAATTTGAAGGTCTAATATATTTTACAAACACTGTCACAATTTCATTATAATGCTGGTGTGTAAACATGTTCCATTTGCACATGCTTAAGCAGTTCTTAAAAACGGATTTTCAACATCATTAAACTTCGAATCCACTCAGAAAAAAACTAATTGTACTGAATGTTTAATGGCTCTACTAAGGGTGAACGATGGTAAACGTCATCAGTATCAGAGTCTGTATTATTTCCCATTCTGTGCTATGAATTACTTGCTGCATCTCTGTGAGTTACAATTCCCTTTTATCTTCAGTCACATACATTATCTGCTAGCAATGTTTTTTGAACAGCCAGTACACAACTGTCTCGGCTACACGCACATCCCTTTTCCTACCCTTGTTCCTCCTTTCTCCGGCGACCCTGCTTCCCCACGCTGAGACTTGCCTAGATAACTACCGGTCATTGTAACAGAAGGCAGACAGGATGTTAAATTGTTTTAAGCAAGAACTGCAGCATCACAAAGTTGTAATATCTTTTCTCAACAGCTTGCTTTTGTAATAATGTTGCTTGGTTTGGAGATCCTCACAAGGATTGCTCAATGTGTGTAACTACAGTAGTATATTTTTGTGATAAAAACTTTAGCTTGAGGGAAGCATGTACATAGGTATTTGATACTAATGAAATATAAAAGGCATTTCGTGGAATTTTGATTTATACAGTATTTTTTTCCATTGCTTGATTAAGGGAATGTTCATAAATATTTGACGTTTCCAAATTGTTACTTGCATTTTTTGATAGATCTGAGCCAATATATATTTTTACCAATACCGGTATGAACCAATACTTTCTTGCTGATACAGCTAGTATCCAATACTGGTACAAATGGACTCCATAGAGTTGTAATGGACAAAATCAATGCAAATAATTTTGCAACCAATGTTGTTAATATTTCCTTAGGTCATTTGTGCGGAAGAAGTAAAAGAAAATTGTTTCTTTAATAATTGTTAATTAATTTGATCACGACTTTCTGTTTTACACTACAGGTTTTCGCTTGATTTCTAAACTTCTATTGACAGTCTCAAAATTTCAAGCAAAGTTGTGCACGTCTTGAGAATACATAGTCATAGTTTTCATTTGTTTGTTTTGTAAATGATTATACCTTTCAAGGTAGCACTTCAAAATTAGACTCTTTATTCGTGTACAGAAACACTAGGGATTGGCATTGTCATTGCTGGTGCTAACTGGTAAGAAATTTCACACTCACTTTTTTTGTTTCATGGAGAACTATTTTCCACTTTAAATATGTACATGTCAATTAATTAAAATTCATCTTGACATAAAAATTAAACCAGTGTTGTTACCAAAACATAAATTAACCCAAGAAAACTGGAGGGCCAGCAGATACTGTCACCTCTGTTCATTCAATTTTTAAAAAGTTGTGGTTAAACTTTCAATGATTTTTCAGAGCAATGTACATAGAATAATTATCTTCATAGGATACTAATTTGTAACTAGCATTTTCCTAACCAATTTTTAATTATTGAATTATCTTTACACTTGTGCTGATGCTTTTTACCCTATCATTTGTATTTTTAATTTTCACAATGTGTTGCACACATCAAAATATTAAAATGATTCTATGTTTTTTTGCTTGTAAATGAGTGCTTTCCAAGTTTCAATTAGTACATTTCTTCAAAAATTGGCTAGGCAGAGATAACGAAGGATCAGAATTCTTGTCCTATAAATCAAACCTAATTAAGAAAATGCATTTTGATAAATTAAATTCACCCATCATCAGATTGGGAAGAAAAACTGAACTAAGGAAATATTGGTGATCAGTATTGGTTTAAAAAAATAATTGTTTCTGGTCGTTCCGATATTTTGAATACCGGGCAGTTTTCAACATCAAGTATAGATACTGGCTCAGCACTATTTTTTTAAGCTCCTTTTTTTGTAGAACATCAATATTGTAATTATGTTAAGGTTTGTAACAGTAACAAACTGAAAGGTTTTTCTATGGATATTTTTCATTATAGGTAACATTTTATCTATTTTTGTAAAAAAAAAAAAAAAAAAAAAAAAAAAAAAAAAAAAAAAAAAAAAAAAAAACTGTACACTTGAAGTATTATATACAGAACAGTGGTTTCCATAATGGTACAAGGTATGTAAATTTACAGGTGTTATGTGAGCATTATCATCACATTTAAAACAGTGTCTAACTAACTCACCTGCCAACTTATTTCTGGTCCGTTCATGTTACCGTCCAGTAAACATTTGTAACTAGAGGTTTTGATGTACTGTATCATTCCAAAAACAGGAATAACCTTATTTACTCATGTATAATGCACCCTTTTCTCCCAAAATAAAGGGAAAAATTTGTGGGGTGCATGCTATACATGGGAAAAAAAAGAGGAAGGGGGATGTTGAGGAAAGTGGCGGGACTGTCTGTTGTCTCATCTCTCGCTCTTACATCACTCCTCTCTCTTTCTCTCTCAGCAACCCTTTTTTTGGAAGGTCAGTATGACCTTCTAGTACGGCAAAAATAATTGCCTGTCACTGCTAAAAGGGGAAAATGAAAAACGAAGCCAGAAGTGTTGAGTAGTAAGTGTGTGAGGTTTTTCTTAAAATTTTTTATGTTGTCTTTTTGCATCCAAGTTATTTGATTAAAGTACTTTCCAAACATATCACAATCGCCACACATTAATGTAAATAAGAACAATTTGTTCCATACTTACTAACAGGGCGCCACAAATTTTTGATGCAATTTTATTTAAAAAAAAAAATTTCCCTGGAATCTGTTGCAAAAATTATGGTGTGCACTATACACTAGTAAATACGGTAGAAATGGTTTATTGTTCAGAGTACAATCTCTGGCACACTACAATAACAACTTCAGTGTCTATACTAATAGCACTTCCACTACTAAATCAGTTAAAGCTTGCTGCACTGCAGACTGTCTAAAAACAATTCTTTGCCCAAAGTGTTTATAATGATTGCCAGCTGTACCTTTCATAATGACTGTGATGATTTTGAAAAACTGTAACTTATCCTTATGTTTTTTATGTGAAATGAATTGTAACCAAAATCTGCATGCAGTGAAACATTCAGGTTAGCAACAATCGGCTGGAATCCCGCTAGCATTTTGTTTTATTGAGCTGGCTTAATTTATTCAGTGGGCAAAAGTTACAGGTAAAAGATTATTCGCTCCGTAAGTAAATGCATATACTTTTTTTTTCAGGAGCTCTGTACGAAATAACACACTTTCACAAACACCAATTGAATCCGTACATAAGCAATGTAAGGGTTTAAAGGTTTTGTGAAATGCATTTATAATGTTCCTTTTCAAAAAAAGTTTTCTTGTGTGTACAGAATATTTGTCCAAAAATGTTTTGTTTGTAATGCTATAAAAAATGTTGCCTATTTGCTCTTGGGTAGGCATTGGGTTATTTGGACTTGCTTTTGAAACGTACTGCTGCAATCTGATTGGCCATTGTCTTTGATGTAGTAGTCTAAATAACTTTTCTTGCAGGTTTTCTGCACTTTGCAATACAAGCAGCAGCTTACGACAATTTCACAGCTACAAAAACAAGGTTGTAACATTATGCATTGTCTAACTTCCTCAGTATACTATGAAAAGGCAGGTTTAATATAGCTGTAAAAAAGAAACATAATTTGTTTGCCTAAGCATGACTTCAAATAACTATTCCGCCTTAAAGTATTACACAAGATAATTTTTGGAAAATTTTGGGAGTACCGGGTTGCAAGTAGTGTATGTATGCTGTGAACAACTATACTAACAACAGTTTTAAAGATTTTTAAAAATAGTTTTCAGAAATTATTTTTTCTGCCTTTGTATATGTACTACTTTTGTAAATGTATTTACTATTGTGCACTTATTTTTGTTATGAAGTTAACATGTATTTTTTCATAAAATTTGATACTACCCGTAATTGTAAATAATAATGTATACATTGTGTGAACATGTGGCTAGCCTGCAATTTTTTAAATAAAATTAATGCCCATGTATTCAAGCTTTGGTTTTATTTAAGAAGACTGTAGTGACTATATGTTTTGGTAACTCTCGCAAGTTAATGTTTTTTCACTGTACATCCTTTCTCTTATGGATTCCGCCTGCCTGTACCTATTTTAAGTGTTAGTCTTGAAATGTGTATGCTATAAGGTAAACTCTTGCTCACTCGCTATTGCCTCTATATTCAACTGACACACATTCTTTTTCTCAGCGACTTAATCTGATAGTTACTTACAAGCAGTGACCCAAATTTTTATGGTACACTAATACAGATAAAAGCATGAGAGATATCAAAGACAGCTCTGACATTCCTGTACATAAAATTTAGCAGCTAAAAAAGATTGTGGAAATGCCCATTTTGGCCATTCTTAAAATCGTAAAAATATTCCTTTGCAAGTTGAAGTGAGAACTTTAAACTTGCCATCTTTGAGCACAAAACTTTTCTTAGATGCTTTTTGTGTTCAGACACATGTACAAAATATAAATTGTTTCTGAATCACATGTTTTCTACCAAAAACCTCTGCAGTGCACTTCTTGTGCGGAGCCGTTAAATGCAGTCTGAAGGAAAACAGTAGCAGAAAAAAACTTAAAGTGTTTTTCTTGAAAAATGTGACAGGGCATGACTTCATGACACTTGGGGCAGTAAATAAAGAGCAAAAGTGACAAGCACTGGCATGATTGTTGGACAGTGCTGTTGTCTGTATACCGAAGTGGTACGTGTTTCCACGTAGCTCGCTATTTGCAGACGTGTTACAGATGTTGGAGGGAGGCTGGTTCCTCCCCGAGAGTGGCAACAGCAGGTGTGCAGCAGTGGGTGCGAGATGACGGTGTGGAGAGTCATGCACAAAGACAGCAAAGGGTACAACAGCTCCATGCCATAATTATAACTAAAGAAAAGTAAGACACTCAAAAAAATTTCCTTGCGAAGGATATTGAGGATAAAGTTCTATCAAAGAAATATTTGACTGATGCAGCAGTCTGGAAAGGGAAGGGTGATTACACATTGTGTTTAAAAAAAGTGACACCAAGCACACTGGACCATTGTAACTCTCAGTTCAACCACTATAACACAATTCCCACACTTGGGGTCATTCTACTTCATGCAACATAATTTCCATGTACTATGTATTCAGATTATGTGCTAGAAGACCAGTTTCATAGGATAAAAATATAAAACATTTTCAGATTCATACAGAATGTTTACAATTTAAATTAAGTATGTATACAAATTTCTAATTTTTTATATATATATATATATACATATATATATATATAACCTCTCAAACAAGTTTTCGACCATGTTTTCTGTTTACCAACAATAATACGTAATATAATAACAGAACTTTCTGTAGTATTGTAGGTTAACACACCACATATAATTTTTAATTGGTAACTGTAATAACCTTTTCGACATGACAATTCTACGACATCACTTGGTGAAGGACACCCTTCTAAAACTATATTTAAAAGGTTGTCGCACAGTGCATATTGTCAGCCCCACGCGTCTCTCGTTTGAGTTTAATGTAGATTTCTTGCACAGATGTGCCAATAGGGAATACACCTGCCCTCCATGTACAGCTGCAATATCCTGTATTTTACTAAGCTAAAAATTTTACATGGGTGCCATTTTGATAATTAGGCCCACTTAAAACATACTAATTTACATGACCTACAGTATTAGTGTGTGGTTGTCAAATTTGTAAGGAATCAATGTATTTTCCTCCCCGAGATAACCAAAATGTTTATGGCCGCCATTTTGAAATTAAGCATTTCACATGGCCTGCCATAGTACTGCCAGTATATGTAAGTATTCCATATGTTGAGAGGAAGTAGTATGCACCAAAACAAGAATAAATGCATAACATGGGTCTTAAAACCCATCCTTTAGAACTGACGCCGGCCAGGAGCAGGTCATCACCAGCCCATGACTGTGCTCGCAGATAAAGCAGCCGTGATGGTAAACACGTGTTTAATAATAGAACAGCCCCGACCCACAAGGCAGTCATAACCAGTGTTTTGTTTAAATTATTTATTTCAAGGGTAAAGTGTTGTCAGAATGTATTTTTATTTCAGGGTTGTGTGTGTGTGTTCTTGTTTTAATTTCAAAATGTGTGCCGCAAAAGTACGAGACAGTCATTTCATATGAAAACACATATAAGACACATAAAAATTTAACAAAAAATGCTGATTTAAATTGTACACTTAAATATTTTAATATTGTCTTGGTGCCATTGCCATTTAAGATGTTAATAACGCACGACGTGAATAGCGACTTCCGCTTGTGTGAACCCCGTAGGCTACCATGGTAGGTCCACTGTGCCTCTGCCTCTGGGAAGTCATTCGAGAGGAGCTGAAGAGGTAAGATGCTGCCTGTACACATTTCACACTGATGTAGGTTATTACCATAGTCACTTTATTAGCATACCAGTTCACCTTTGCCAGCGTACATTTCTGCCAGATGTCCCAGCATAATGCTAGCTCGCTTAAATAATTATTTTGCAGCCACTCCGGCTTTTTAATATTTCATAAGGGAAGTGTGCTGTACTAGGCCGACCACAAGGCCACACAAACCGTATCTGCTATCATCCAAGTGACTGGATGATTCATGCAACTGTGGCTTGATTATATAGTGCAATATTAAGGGCAATTGTTTCTTAGGCTTCTTTCAAAGGTTTTATCAATGTTAACGTGTTTGGCACCAATTTCATGTCCAGCCACGTGGTCACGTATCACTAGACCTGTAGCCATGTAAGTACCACGCTGTAAGGGCTAAATATGCTTATATCTGCGATGCTATTAATTCTCCGGAATTCTGTGCAAATCTTAAGGGTCTACGTAGTATTTGTTTTGTTTTGACCATGCGGTCTGCCCGATTGTTATACGCGCCATCTAAATTTAGTTTCACACAGGTGTGTGTTTATTTACCAATTTCATGTTGTGCCCCACCTATCACCTCTTTTCATGTCTAATTAATGTTGTGTCTGTTGAAATATGTAGTGTTCTGCACTAACCTGCTTTGTCCTTACAAGTTGGTGTTAGCTGCAGCGTAACCGAGTCAATGTGCCGGAGGGGAGGGGGGTTCACTAACCGGCATTGGCTAGGCATGCCCGAAGCATTTCATTAGAAAAGGGCATATCTTGTATTTTGGCCAAATAAATGTCTGACCCCAGTGCAAATTGTGTTTTATGTAGCGTCCGTAACCAGCCCAGTTGAAGTGTTTAACAATAGTGTGTGAAGAGTACAGTCAACGTTTAGTATTGGAAGTGTTAAGTAAAAATGCACAGGTGAGACGAATACACAATACCCACGGAAACCCCGGAGTCTCAAAAGCGCGGTGCATAGAAAGCATCGCTGGCGCCCATCTCCAGTAAGTAAACAGTGCATTCGTTCGTCTCCGTGTTTCATCCGTCGGCATTAGAGCTATGAGCAAAGATATTGTTCACAGGTGAGGCTGGTTTCATGAGAGATGGGATTATTAATTTCCATTATAAACATGTGTGGACTGGTGAAAATCCCCATGCTGTTGACGAAGCAAGGCATCAGTACTGATTTTCAATTGTGTATGTGCAGGAATTACCAGTTATAAATAGGACTTTACATACTACCAGATGGAATGATGCAATATATCATGGTTTCACAGCAAACAAATTGTGTGTCTAGCTGTAGGAAGTGCCATGCCTTCAAAGACTAGAGATGTGGTTCATGCACGATGGTTCGCCGGCCCATTTTCTCCTAAATATCGGAGAATACCTGGACATTTAACAGGTGATAAATTTGTGGGGGAAGCCCATAACATTGACCTGCTCGTTTCTCTGATCTTAATCCCTTGGATTTTGGTTGTGGGGACACTTGAAGGCTTTGGTGTATGCAACCCCTATCAATGATGTAGATACTACAGGAGTGAGTCATCTATGCATGCCAGCACATAAATGATCAGCCAAGGGTTTTTCAATGAGTGCCTGATTCCCTGTTATGTAGGACACAAGGATGCAATATTACTATGAATGGACATCACATTGAGCACTTCTATAGCAATGGCAAACATGTGATCATAGCTCTTATGGCATGGGTTTTAGGATCCTTGTGTATTAGGCATTTTGTACTGTTTTGGTGCATACTACCACCTCTCGCAATATGAAATACTTTTTTCTTCTAACGTCCTTGTATATATACATAGGCATGAAAGTGCTACCGTACAAAATGGGACGAAAGAATGCTATTGATAAATACATTTGATTGTCAAAGACTATCGCATACCAAGTTTGGCCAGTGTTGAAGGTATATAAAATTTTTTTAATAAGCACACTATCTATTCAAAAGAGCACAGGCCAAGTTTCATGGGAATCAGTTTTGTAGATTCCGAGATATGTTTTATTTTTAATGTTGTGCTAAATCCAAAATAGCGATCAATAACCATCTCTAATTTCAGTGCATACATGAAGCACTGTCAACATACCAAATTTGGTTAAAATCTGTTAAACGGTTTCAGAGATATAAAATAGCGCTCTAAATTTTAAAATGGAAGCCGTTTAGAAAATAAACATATGGTTGTTGAAAACTATAAAAATCAAATGATGTTACTAAAGCTATAAGTATACAGTGTTTGGTTAAATTAAGAGAGAGGGAGTCAAATTGCAATTAGTAGTACATTTGGGGGGGGGGGGGGGAATTAGTACAATTGAAGTAATAAAATGCTAAGGTCTTATATTCCATTTCATGAAGCATCTAAGGCGGAAGCTATAGTTGATCAAAGGCCGTTTTTGAAATTATATACTTTTACAGAAATGCTAACCAGACCTTGCGAAATCAGGGTTGGGTATTGCTAATCTACAGACTGAAGATGGAGTATTCAGATGCATTGAAAATTACAGTAGTAATCACATCATCGAAAGATGTCGTACCCCTAACCACATGTGCACGACACCACACACACTCCATTACTAAATCACTGTACTCGCTATTGGAAGTTTGACCTCAAGGTAAATTCAACCACCAGTGCCTATTTCTAAAGTTAAATGACATTGTTTTTTGTGTACTAGTAACATACAGATTCTGTATCCTATATGTATGTTTATACCACACCATTTCTAGCCCCCAGAAGGTATTACATTAGCACCTCCTCTCCCCTAGGACCAATGGGCCACTATCCTATTCATGGGGTTATGTGGTCAGGGTTGCTACACATTTTCAGATATGAAATTCCCTGACTTATCCATGTTTTCCAGTCCAGATGAAAAAATCTTCAGGCCATTAAAATAATGATTGTACTCATTACATACTGCAGTTACGTAATGTATGTTCGACTGTTTATGCTCGGTATCTAATTGTGCTTGATTCTGTAAATAATGGTATTGAAATTTGTACTAATAATTAACAAAAACAACTTTTAATACTTACTCTAAAAATCCACTTTTCAGCACACCGGGATGACTTCCACAGTTTTAAAAATGCCAATTCAATAAATTTATGATATAAGAAAGTTGTTCACCAGTATATCAGGAAAATGTCCACTGTTTGTCATGGATGCAGACGAACAATAAATAATGCATAAATATTCCAAATGCTGGGAGCAAGTGTCAACTCACAGGATCCCATAAAAAAAGTAGCAAAAAAAAACAGTAAAGTATCAAAGAAATCATTAGTCACAACACTTTCATTGCTTGGCAATCTAAGAGATTTCATCTTATAATAGCTGAGCTTCCTTTCAAGCATCTTCTAAAAGTTTTATTTTCTTCTTTTAATGATGTAACAATTTCTGCTGATCTTTTTTTCCTTAAAATGTCAGTTTAATTTTCTTCCTGTTCTTGTTGTTTCAAAGCTTCATGGTATCTTGAACGAGCGTTAAGAGCATACTACATCATACTCTTTATTTTCAGTTTGCTAATACCTCCTGCATTTCTTACACCTTCCCAAACAAGCCTCTGTACAACTAGAGACTCTTCAGACTGGTTGTCAAGAAGAGACTCACAATTGACCAAAAACCCCCTTTCCACAGCAGCATTTCCACGCCAAGGAACAAACTCTCTCTTCAATAACAGCATTAAATCATCTGACCCAGTACATTCGAGTACATCTTTCCAGAAGTGGTCTAATAGTGTTTCTCTCGAGTACCGTTTCATTTATTCAATGAAAATGGTGTTAAAAACAAAGTGATTTAAAATTTTGCTCTAATCTGTCTGCACAAATCCCTGTAATCCATTTGTTTTCAACAAATATTTCCAAACAAATCTTCAGTCGCTTTAAAGTAATTTCTGCTTTTTAGAAATTACATTCGGATCACAGAAAGATAACCCTCTAGTTAAGGTAAATGTCAAAGGAGACCTATCAAACATTTTGTTGCAAAATGGTTGCAAGCATTTCAAGTAATCTCTCTTGAAGAGAATGTCTTTAGGGTTACTATCAACCACTTTTCTAATGGTGCCACTGGAAAAATGAGGCTTTCCTGAAGCCAGGAATGACGCCACCGATAGCGCCCACCTTCCTAGTCTACTATCTTGCAGCAAACCAAGATGACGACTTCCTGTTGCTTCAACTTGTCATTTCAACTACCTCTCTGTAAATTATGTTTTACTTATGCAAAAATTAAACTTTTCGTCCTACTTCCCAGTGGCCATTAAGAGTCACCCAAATACTTACTATTGAAGTTGCAGTGGCAATTAAATATAGGCCAATTTTTTTTAACTTTGTTCCATTCTTCTAAAGAGTATTCAAGACACAAATTAATAAACTTGACGTGAGACGCCCTGGCTGTCTGGGAGAACACTACGTCGATCGGCACTGGTTTTGTTGGATGCTAGGCCAGGCACATCCTATTCCGGCGGGGTTGAATTAGTCCTTATGTGGGACTGGAGCGCGTCCGGTATACAGGACTGGCCCGGTAGTTTTGTGGCAGGGCACAAAGTTGGATTCTGGCAGTGAGATTTTTCAAGTCATGTGCTGCTGCTGGTATACCTCGGCATCGCGACTCTACTGTGCTAGCATGTGGCAGACACTTTAACAGTGGTGCATGAAGAAGTGGCAGGTACTCGAGTGTTGCGGCTGTGGTCGATGTGACGTGGCGCTGCGGGCAGAGTAACAATGTTGATTTGCAAATAAGCGATGGCCGTATTGTTGGTGGCTGTTCTGGTTGGCTGAGGAACTTGCTGACCCAGATGTAAACTTCTCCATTGGCACAAACTGGGGCCACAAACAATTACCTCGAGATGGATGGCGTCACGAATACTGATAACTGACAAAAGGCCTGCATCTGTTCTTGTGGTGCAAGACTGTCTCAACAAAGACTACAAGGGAAGGTCTCAGTTTTTGTATGCGCCAGGAGGCAATCAACATTTGCTTTACTTTTTCCCTTATCCCACTGCTTTTGGAGAAAAGCATCTGGATTCACACAATAGACATGCTCACATCCATGAGGTGAAAAGCAGGGATTGTGTTCCTGCGCAGTGTATGTCTCCGCTGTCTTCCCAGTACGGGGAACGACCCTTCCAGCACTGAAATTGTGATGGAGAGGGCAAGCACCAAACTGACAAGACAGAGCATGTAGGCCTCAGCTAAGACTTCCCGATTCAGGGAACGTCCCCTCCTGCATTGAAAATGTGGTGGAGAAGACGAGCACCACGCTGACAAGCTTGGTTGGGAGACTGAGTACCTATGAGCAGAGTATACAGAAAAGCTGGCTGGTTAGCGAGTGCATGTGGGTTGTAAAATACATGTAGTGGCTTGGTTGTGTAATATTCCTGGGATCATCTGAGTTTCCCTCACGGAGGGGGTCAACCTGGATAGTTGCTAAGTCTACGGGAATGTGGAACTCGAAAGTTGGGTAAAACACTATGTTTATTTCACGTGAGATGATATAGACATGTGATGCCACACTACCTCCTCCATATACGAGAGCTATCGGGGTAGCTATCCTATGCAAATCAGGTAGGGGTGACCCTAAACTAGACTGAATGGGACGGGGTAGATAAGCACTGTGAAAACAACTAAACTGAACATGACTCCGTGTCAAATTGTTCCACAGAGGGGGCCGCAGCGTCTAAAGGTGTAGACGACTAGGCTTTGTTCTTCAGCACAGCGCTTGGATTACTAAGCAGGGCGTGTAAGGAATGATATTGGTTAAAGATAAGGAAAGGTGTGACTTCGACACAAAGTACGGTGAAGAGAGAAGGTAAGCTGGGGAGTTTGGAAACGAAGGCTGAGCCGATACAGGCTGGTCAGTTCCTTGGCGGCTAGTGCAGTGAGGAAATGAAACTGGTGCGGAGTCGAATCTGGACTCGTATTATGCCGGGCGGCTGCCTCAGTGCTCGTTGGCTGGCGTCTTGAGGGTGAGAGGTTGCACTGAGCGAGGGGTGGCAAAAGCATAACTTCTCTAGCGCGACATCCCTGGCCGGCTAGGAGAAGGATGGAAGACAGCGACGAGACCTACTGTAGAAGCCATCTAGCGGTGGGCAGTGGTGCTCAGTGCCTTCGGCGCTTAGCTTGGGTGAGCCGGTGAATAATACAATACCGTTGACTGGGACATCTGTTCTCGCCAAGGTAAACCGTACAAACTGAAGTCACCTGGCGGTAAACAATGACAAAATCCATTGTCCCAGAAGCAACGCGTGCTATGCTGATGAGCTGAAGTCAAATAACCATTGTTGCCAATGCATCAAACTATTTACCAGTTTGAGGGAATTTTCTATTACAGTTATAGCTTTTCCCTATCCCCTCAATCAAATTTCATAAGGAATGATGTAGATATTGCAAATGTTTCATTTCTTTAGACTGAGTTAAATGAGCAGCATTGTAATTTTATTTTATTCACAGTTTAATGTGTTCACTTTGCTGTGGGTTTCATTAAATTTAAATCATTGCTGTTTCTCCTTGTTTTATTCCCAATAAAATATTGCTTATTTTAAAGGGTTCTTTATTTGTCCGAAAGTTTCAAGGTCTTGTGTATTGATGGCATTTTAAAGGATCTGTGATGTTTGTACAGTCCTATGTGTCACGTTACACAATTTTTGCTCTTGGCGCCCATGTACAATTTTAATTTTCATTCACAATTTTTTACACTTCCAGTACATTTGTTAAATGCCTTGGGAGGGCCTGGCTATGGCTCAAATGGATTAGGACATTGCTCGTGACATGTTGTAATGGTGTAGTTAATACTGATTTGACAGGAACATTGCGCCACCTTAATCTCCCCACCGTGGTACATCCTCAAGGAGCAGGATTTGAGCTTAGTGTGATGAATCCGCAAACAAAGTAGACATAAGGCCCTTGCACTCTGTCGGCGATGGCGGTGACCTGGCGAGACTGCGCATACATCGTCGCCATCTTCAGAACAAAATGCAGGACTACACAAACTTGAAGGGCATGCCTTCTCTCAAAGTAAAGGCTGGAATGTCTTGTGTATTTTGGCAACGTAATAAACAAGCACACAAAATCAGAGTAGGCTTTTCTCACTCTCGGGTCACTTTGTTTTCTGAAATCTGCTAATTTTTACACTTTGATGCATAAAAATAAACAGAAAGCAAAATAAATTATTTAAGTTATCACAAATGGTTACCTAACAAACACTTTTTATTCAACATGGAACTACTTTCCCAACCACTGTTACCAACTTTACCAGCCAAATGTCACTCGGTGCACCTGTTAAAATTTACGCAGAAAGAATTTTTTTTTCCACAGGTTGGTTTCAAAAGTGCTCATTTTACCATGAACAGCCTTTACCACCAAATACTTCATAATGCAGTGCTGGACTGTGAACACACACTCACTTTCTCTCTCCTGCACTGATTATTACAATAGAAACCAAAGGAAAGGACTGGCCACATTAAAGAACAAGAAATTCACGCAACCAACAAAACCTTTATATTTTTAGTGATAAGAAATACTTTTACTTGAAAGCACACCTAACAAGGAACAACATTCTGAATACCAACAACACTTAAAATACAAAGATTTCTGAAAAAGTTAATTGTCACTGTTTAACAGTTCGCAAACTTAACATTTAGAAGTTTGACCCATACCTTGACAAATTTCTAAGTCTTGTAAAGCTACGATTACTTGAGCAACAAAACCATGCAAAAAATATGGTTCTGCAAACCACTTTGCCACTTCCGATAAGCTGTAAGTGTGCCCACTTTCTATACTGCAGTGCTTACATCACTTATGGTTCACCAGTTTTCCTCAGCAGTACGTGACAGTTATCAATAAAGTCGGGATTACAATTTCATGGTTCATGTAACACTGTACAAGCAACAAGAAAAAAATAAAACCTACCTATGTTTTAAGTTTTATTAAATTTCTCTATCTTTGTAGAGATGAAAGCCATTGTCTTACGATTCTTGTATTGAATATTGCTACTACAATTGCTGTAAAACGTGTCATTCTAATATGCAAAGATAACTTAGTGCATCATAAGCCTGACCACTTTACTGTGTAAAGAGAACTCAAGCTGCAGGCAGATATGTATATACAGTCCCTAGAAGAAGCAATGCTCACCAAAACATTCTATACATAAATTAAATAAATAAAAATGCAAAAGGTCATGTAAAGAAAAGCTTGTCATTGTCTATCATTTGCACAATACAGTCAAACCTCTATTATACACACTCACGGTCTCCCAAAACTTGTCTGTGGGACCAAATTTCAACCCATTTGCCACCTCTTCCCTACGTGAACTTTTTTTATGGTATAAAGATGGCCAACATAAAGTACGCCCATGGCCAAAAATAATGATTTCACACTATAGTCTATTCACAGTTTCTTCACCCTTTTTGAATCAAACATTTGAAAAATCTCCCCACGTGAGTCGTGTTTAGCTCCAACATATACAATATATCACAAGCATTTTATACATGTGTTCATAAATTTTAAAAGCAGTGAGAAATAGTTCTTATACAAAATACTGTTACAGCTGAGTGCGCACAAATTCGGTGCGTTGTCCTTTGGCATATTTTTCTAGACTTATTTAAGCTTAGCTTGCACAGGGTGGAGGAATATCCTGGAAGTAGGATTTTAGCAGGGCATCAGGAAAGGGTGAAGTAACCGTGAATTGATTATAACAATATCACTAAAGCAGCAAAACGCACAAAATCAAAAAACCAAAAACAAAATCATGAAAGCTCACAAACATTTGAGACGGCACAAACACAAAATGACGTCGCACCCCCAACGCCGCGGTCCAAAAATCCAAACCGTCACAGATGGCGGCGAGAGAACAAACCCTACGTGAAAATTGCATTCAAACAGCACATTTTGCAACACTGGATAAACAGTCATGTTCACACATCTGACAGAAAAATTATGTACTTTTATTGATGAATTGTAGAGTAGGGTACTGTATTCTGAGTAGTATGATACCCGTTACGCAGAAGAGACTACCATGCGAGTTAAAATTAAAAAAACAGACTGCAATGCCCTACATGTTTTTAACACAACAGCTGTGATACAGCACGTGTTTACATTTCTCGTGAGGAAATAAGATGATTTACATTAACAAAATGGTAGTAAGTCCTTGATTAATGGGCAACCAGGGGACCAGCCCGTGAAATCCGCAGGCTGAGCCACCATAGATGAAGCAGGTAACCGTACGAACTAGTATTTACGGTGCAATGTCTGGGAACTTCCGCACGTGCTCGCTCGCACATCCCGACAAGCAGTTTCAATTATGGTGAAAGTAAGATTTAAAATTTAAGACTTAGACCTATAAAGAGCCTAACCTGTCAACTGGGGAGGGGGACAGGGAAAGGTACCTCTCCCCCCAAATTTGGAGGAAATTGGTTGAAAAATATGTCTTCCAGGCTGATTCGAAGGCGAAAAACACACACCCAATCCCACAAAATGGAAAATATACCCCCCTTGTCACTAACTCCTCCCAGGGGTGGAGAGGGGGGCACTTTGGGAAGAGGGATTTCAGAGAGGAAAGAGAGGGGATCAGTGAGGGGGGTAGGCTTCCCCCCCTCACTTCTGTTTGCCAACAGCGGCCCTTGAAAAGTCCTAGCAGGAATTGTGTCTAGTTAACTGTCAACATTGCAGTTACTTCCGGTGTGGCATGTTAGAATGTTTCTCATTAAAGTTCATATTGTTTGTTTGATTCACAAGCTTAACCAAGTCTGGTAAATTACACCAGAGAGGCAACACACATTTGTGTACACTGTAATTACATTTTTGTATCAGAACTTTTTCTTGCTAGGCATTACACATATTATCTCTCCATTTTTATTAATATTTATTATAAACAAAATAGAATGTACAGTTAGAGCCATGTTTATACAGTGAATAGCAATAAAACCGGAATAACACCGAAATGCAAGTTATACAATGCCTAACACAGAAACTTCAGTTAAAACACAAAATAAATTAAATGTATTTTTGTATCTGTGAAACCATGACCAACAATCTGTATCCAAAAATGTATAAACTGCATAATGATAAGAATAGTTTAAGTTTTCAGATGATGGGACAGAAAAAAAAATTATTTTTAGGTTTATTTTTAGGCTGAGTGAATAACAACAGTAAATATTGAATACCATGTGGATGAGAAATTATCATTTAATGAGAACAGCAAAACTGTGAAAGCAGTTATAAAGATTATTTTATTTCCAGTATTGAAGGTTTTTTAGTTCTCCATAAAACCATATCCAAGCCATTTGTGTAGATGGTAACAAAAAATCCACACTGATTAGAAACCTCAACATATAAGTTACAAAGAAAACCCTTCAAAAGTGATTTTTAACCTATAGTAATGCTCTGCGTTGGCTTTGTTCAAATAAATGATTTTCTCTTGTTAAAACAATTGCATAAACATTATAAAATGTTAATGGAAAAATGCATATAAAAATAAATTATCAACAACTTTCAATAATAAAATTTTCATTAAAATAACACAGTACAATGTTGGCTCTAATAATGCACAATTTTAGTTACGACATTTCAATTTCTAAGACTTTCATAATAAAACTGATAACACCAAAATCAGGTATTTCAAAAAATGAAATGTGCCTTAAAATAACACCACAAAATCTTGCCCCTACACTAGATAAAATATGAGTAAAAGTTCATTTTAACCAAAAATAAGGTACTTCATGTTAACATAAGTAAAAATGGTAGTAACACATGACATACATACAGTAACTCCTATCTATCGGTTTTCAGGGGACTGGCAAAAAATTTCCATACATGCAGGATTTCAGTAGAAGAGGGTTCTGGTATGTACCTCAATAAAATACAATTTCTGAGTACAGTTCAATGGAGAGTTTCTCGAGTGTGTCCATCAATATAAGTACTTAGGAGTCATCATAGATGATAAAGATGAGCTTTTTGGAACACATACAGTATGTGTCCCGCAAGGCAGTAGTAGTTTTCCATAAGCTCAGAGCATTGGGAAATACTGAGTGGGGCTTGGATTTTCCTACACTTAGGAAAATCTACAGAGCCGTATTAGAAGGGATAAATGCACAGGGTGCAGTAATGTTGCGCACACGTGCTGAATTAGTGTGGCCCAATAGAAAGCTTGTCAACGCTCAGAGGGCGGCATTGCTGGCTGTACTGAAAGCATATAGGACGGTGTCCAGCGAGGCACTTCCTGTATTGGCGGGTGTCCTTCCTGTAGATCTACTTGTGAGAGAGCGAGGACTGACAGTGGAACGATCAAGGATTAGAAGACTGGATTATCAAGAACGAAGATCGATCAGGCAAGACACCCTGGAGATGTGGCAAAGAAGATGGGATCACTCAACCAAGGCGAGGATCACCTACGAGATCCTCCCAAGTGTGGAGCAGAGGATGAAAAAAAATGGATCACAATGAACCATTATAGTGCTCAGTCGCACACTGGTCATGGCAACTTTAAAGCGAAACTGCACAGTCTCGGGCTAGTAACATCCTCATTACGTGAGGAGGTATGGTATGTGGCACGAATGATACGGTACAACATGTATTGATGGACTGCCCTAAAATTGAAGATCTAAGAGACTGGTTGCAAGGAGTGACAGAACAAAGAGGATTGCAGTTGGAAATGAGAAGAGTTATGGAAAATCAGGAACTCCACAAGCTGTGGAGCAGATTTGCAACAAGAGTTGGGTAAAGGCTTGAGGAGTTTGACCTGTGGCAACTGGAGTATTCTAATGACCCACAAGGTAGCGGCTCGGGTAAAGGCTTTAATGTTTAAAGTCAGGGCATAACTGATTGGCGAGGAGGCAGGTTTAACTGAGAAAGCCATGTGAGACCAAGAAAGAAGGCACAAAGCACTAAGACATAAGAGGCGAAAGTGCAGTGCACTGTCTTACTCATCTGAGTACAGTTGAAGTGCAGAAACCTTCGGGCCGTTAAACCTCTCATGTAAGGGGAGGACGGAAGATGCGCTGCTGTAAGAGACAAAAAAGATGAGAAGCGAGAGAGGGTGCTAGGTAACCACTTCCCCTCTCGTCAGGGATGTAAAGGGAGATAGCAGGCCAGAATCGCACGTCACATTGCACCACTCACTCCGCAGACGTGTAGGGACGATGGACGTGTTCCAGAGCTGTGATAAACAGTGGTGCACGTGATGTATTTCACATCCAATTACTAGACGTTTGCATGAACAACCAGCTTAAAAACTATAGCTGCGGGAAATCTTTGGGGGCAAGACCGAAATGTACTTCAATCAACGCAACATTCGATAAACAATACAAGAGGTTTACTTTTATTTACATAGGAGTTTTGCCGGGACCACTAAAAATTAACTGTGGATACAGTTTAACAATACATGCATGCGTTTATTATACTAGAATTGACTGTATTTAGAAAACAACAAAACACAACATACATAGCATGTTTTTTCAGAGGCTTGATTGAAAAAGTGTGAAGAACCTACAAATACGTTATAATTTGTATTATAATGTATTGTCAAAACACTGTTAAAAATAGTCATGCTTGTGATTAGGATGTCTTTCTTTCCCTCCCCAGTATGCTAAATCACAGGGTCAAAATTATGAATTTTTCAGAATTTTTTGTATCATCACAAACACTCATCAATAAGATCTTTATTATTAACTGCAAAAATCAAGCCCCTTGAGGCCTGCATTGAAGAGGTTTCACTGTATTGAACAACTATAACAGTAACATATCCACTACAGGTGTGACAAAGAACTTGGCTCCTTTACAAATGTACAGATTATCTCTCAAAACACCGAGTCTGAAATGCTGCTGTTTGGTACTGTGTGTACAGACATCTTTGTAAATATTACTGTGTACAGATTTGGACTTCCTGCCATTACCATAGGTGGTGCGCTCATAGTGCTTCCGGGAACAAGCAGATCTAGACAGTCTGTTGTTCGCAATTCGTCGGGGGAAATAGCGTTTGTTATTGCCTGCCAGTTTTAATATCAACAAACTTTCATGTTATATAGTCCATCATGATATTCGATGCAACAGCTGCTCTCACAATAAACTTGAGCCGAGAGATTCATTCTTCAGCACACACAGCAGTGAAGGAAGACAGAGATGGAACTACAGTGGAATGCAAGAGCCGGGGAAACAGGAGAAAACCGTCCAAGTCAACCACGGCTGCGGAGTCGGTGTACCAACTTTTGACTCCGACTCATCAGTTTTTCCACTGTCTAACACTGATTTTTTTTTTATCAAATATTTGGGGATCCGAGACCTAATTTTGTTTGTCTAACAGAGTAATTTTACACGTTGCTAAACCTAGTTATCCTAAATTAACCTCAGTGAATACAGAATAACACAAACTTACAGCTTCAAAGGTTTGTTAGTCGAGGCAGAGCTGTAGTCTCTATGTTTTAACTCCACCCACGATTGTGCTCACCCAAGACTCCTCTTGACCAACTCCACATTTGCCACATTTCTCACCTGCAAAAAAACTGGGTACTGTATGACAGCAGCTTTATCTTGGTGGCAAGCTGCAGTTGCTATTAAGCTAAATAAGCCATGGCTTAGTCCAAGTCAGAACCTGATCGGCTGGGAACAAATACAATATGAGAGTTACAACTACACACACAAAATAAGTGGACATTTTGGATTTAAAACTATTTCAACGTACACTGTGCAGCAATACACATATTCTACATGATATTAACGAAATATTTAGCCTATTCAACAGATTAAGAACAACTAGAAATAGAAGCACACTTACAGCCAAGTTCTCGCAGTGGGAGAAAGCGGCCATAAAATTAACTGCATAAAGACTATTCAGAAGAAAAAGGAGAAAGTTACACTCAAGATGTAGAATCCAGAAAAGATTAAATCTAATTAAAATGCTTCGTGTTTTTGTAATGGAATTTTGTGTGCACTTTATTATTTTTTAATATAAATGTTATATTACAGTTCTTGGTAATATATGCCTCATACATAGGAAGAATAATTAAGCAACTTATAAAAATCCAGAAAACAAAATTTTACAAGATTTTTTTTTTTTGTAAAAACTGCATAACTATGTAACTACAGACATGAACACTGACTGCACCATTTAATATATATATATGTATTCAATGACGGCACTGAAATTACCATACATCAATACGTAACGAGTTAGAGAAACAATTAATTAGTAAAGGCATGTGGAAGGATAAAAAGGCAAATGCACACAATTGTGGTAAAAATGATGCAAACTGGACGTCGGACGATCAGATGGGAAGACGTAGTAGTGTCTCGTTGGGAAAGTAGGGTACATCAACCAACCGTAAGTAATAGCAGTAACATTCCAGAATAGAGGCTTTTTCAAAAGAAAAAAGTGAAATAATTCCTGTCTACTAATTACACAGAACACTAATTTACCAGGACACACACACACTATTTCTCAGTGGAAATGAGCTACACATGAAAATCATTTCTGTGGTAACTCCGAGCTTCAATGATGAGCGACACTCCGCGTCACCAAAAAAAATTGCCAGCAAGGTTGAATCACTGTTTTGGGGATTTACTCCCCTGCTGGCGCTGGGACTTTAATAATGTTTGGCTACGCTTGTACAGTATTTTATCCAGCAAGGAGGCTACACTCATACACTATCACAGTAACATTTGTGTGCGTATCAGTCTGTATTGATGATATTGTGAATTTAGGTATTGCTTGATTATTCCTGAAATAATCATCATATTTTATAACAAAATTATGTTTAATTGCACAAAAATGTAACCGAACAATGCCTTAATTGACAATACAATTTACAAATACGATAGTGGAGAAGTATGAACTGGAAGGAAATTGTGGGGTAAACTTTTATAATGAAAACTTACATATCTTTTGTTTCACCCCACAATTTCCCTGGTCCTCGTGCCCCTCCCCACTACCGTACAGTTGCATTTAATTTGGCTACAATAGAACATACTCATATTTTCGCACAAATATGTAATTTAACACATTTAACTGAATTGACTGCAATAAAACACGCTTTACGCACTCTTTTGAACACCTACGACGGTTACACAATCACCACTAATCGGACACTTCCCACAATGCACTATGATGTAAACGACTGAAAAGTTTGCTATTGCTGTCTAATCATTGGTCATCAACTGCAGTGTAATGTACGTCTACCGCTTAACACCATCTCTAACCCTATTTGTGTATGCTGTACCGTATGTATATTTATTCTACTAGTAATACATTACATAGTACACTCCTCTCGCCAATATAGACAAGGTAAGCCTTGAGTAATTCACCACAATTACCTGGATAACCCTATTGCCACTGCATAAATATACCCCGTAAACGACGTTTCCCACATTAAAGATTTGTTTCAAACAGTATTCTCACATGTAATACAATTCAGTGACCCAATATAAAAGGTGGTTGTAAATAATACGTGTTTTACTGCATAAACTTCAGTAAACTACTTGAAGCTCCCCAGTAGGCGTACTTCTTAAGTGTGATTAGAACACATCCAGGTATTTTTTCCCCCCTGATTTTCGAAAAAGCCTCTATATTCTGGAATATTACCAAAATCAGAAAATTTTTAAAAATTTGCAACACAATTAATTGAATTTAGAGCTGATGTGAAATGATAAACACATGAAAGTTACTAGTTATGTAAAATTATTTTGACTTATCACTTACTGCTAAACTAGTAGCATTGAGGTACAGTTTCAACAAAAGCATTAAATAAATTTAACACTGAAGTTTTCACCGTTCATAAACTCGTGAACATACACATTCAATACAGTGTACGACGGAGGCACACACTACAGCATACTGCAAAAAAACATCAAGCTAATCGGACTTGGCGTGAGTAGACGTGTTCTCCGAACTCTGCTCATTTGACTGCGCTGAAATGCTTAAATTCTTCTTTTTCATGGGATTTGCCTTGCACTCACTGAACAGATTATTCAGGTCGAAGACCGCCTTTATGTTGTCTTCCGAGAAAAAGAATTTTACCAACTTCCCGCCGGCATCCACGGTGGGCCGCCTCGACACTTCTTTGGCTTGCTTGAACAAGATTATCGTGGGCAGCTGCCGGCTGACGGAAGAGTCGTTGATGCGGTATTTCTTGGCTGCGTCCGGGTACCTGCCAACGTCTATCTTGCCGAACTTCAGGTTGTCCAGAGCATACACAGAGGACAGCTTCGAGTAGACCGGTGCGAAATTCGTGCACGCCGGGTTCCAAGCGGTGTAAAATGCCACCAGCCACGTGACACGCTTATCCCGCTCCAGTTCTTCGTCCAAACCGAGCAGCGTGCGGAAGTAAACTACATTCTCTGGGCCAGAGTACGTCGGCTCCGGCAGAATCAACCCACACAACACGAATATTATACTAAACGCTATGCCAAGCCTCACGTCTGCGTAGAACCACAGGATCAGGCTGGCCACTTTACAATATATGAAGCTGGACGACAAATAGCTTATCATCGTAACACTTCCTGCTTTCCGGGTC
Organism: Dryococelus australis; assembly: GCA_029891345.1. NCBI lineage: Eukaryota > Metazoa > Arthropoda > Insecta > Phasmatodea > Phasmatidae > Dryococelus > Dryococelus australis. Next base: position 93,045,377 of record CM057005.1, read on the forward strand.
CTCATCATAACCACGATCAGCAGAAAGAAGAGGATTTCGGACTCCCTGGAATCCAGTTCGCATTGCGTCTCGGACTGCGGAAATACGAAGCTGCAAACCACTGGCGCCTTCTTCGCTGTTAAATACGACAGACTTAGAAAAAGGTTAACGAAGTAATAGGGTTTGAGAAGTAAACTGAAATCTTCCTTTAGCGACATTTTCACAACACTAGTTAAAAACAAGTGGTCAGGTACTTATCTAAATGTTACACATCGCTGCGCAGAATATTGTTCTATTATCAAACCCACACAGTGCTATAAAACATTTAGCACTTCGCTGCTTTCAGACTTGAAAATTTAGGACAAATACATTAACATCGGGTGCGTTCCGGATTGTCAGTATATACGTGTCAGTACGTACATGTACGTACTACCGTTGATGTGCACTTGTCGGGGGCTATTCGGAACATAAGAATAAAGATGAGGTAGACCGCTTCCAATACTTCTGCGCATGTACCCAACATTGACCTACCCCAATCCTTCACAACTGTCAAACAGGAACATGTTAGTTTTTATCTTAATTTTTAAATAACAAGCGCTAATAAAATACTTGTAGCAATTTTTATTTAATCAAAAAGCATTACAAACAAGTTACAGAAAATATAATAACATCTCTAGAAGCAATTCGTGGTAAAGTGAACACTTTTCAAAGCCCTCTCATTTAGAGAAGTACACATAAACATATCTTCAGCTCTAGCTTCGTCAAGACAATCTTATTTGGAGCCTCAAATGCTTATTTACAATTCATGAATATCGCTTAGGTTTGTCTCAAGCACAGTCAAACAAGACTGTCTTATTTTTGTGTACCTTAAGACCATGGAGGTATTAGTCTATAGAGTGGAAACCTAGACACGAAAGTGAAGCCGATAATGAAAGACAAGAACAGGTCTAGTGGTGGCAAAAAGACGCATGTTTTACATTGTTTACTATGTAACGTTTTACATTGTTTACTATGTAATGTTTGCCACTCATAATATGGTGGCTGACGTAAATAATCAATCTGCACATGTGCAGTTGAAAGAAGTCAGACAAGGATTCAGCTTCTTTTGGTAATCGTTGAGAAGATAGGCTTTTGCTACTCCATCATCGATTACCCCCATGCTTAAGACTGAATATTTCTGTTCCATAGTCGCTGCTTAATATCGCGATTTCGAACCACATTTCATAGTCATCGAGACCTTGCTTAAGATCAGTGGTGTCTCGTTAGGGCAAGCAAGGCAAACAGTGCTTGCCCAGACAGTTTGGTGACAATGCTATATTTCAAATACATATTAAATTCTAACTTATATTTACTTTGAGGTAACTTTCCACTCATGCGGTATACATTATACTCGGGGAACAATACTGTACATTACAAGAAAACAACTCGTTGTCTAGTAAAACCAAGATGTTTGGCAGCACTGTAAGTAATGCTTTCAGCAGGTAGGTGGTCGCAATGTTTTTCCCGGCCGACAGAGGGGAGGCACGGTAGGAAGACCACCCAGGGTGGGGCGGGGGCTTATGATAGAAGCTACGATAGTAGTGCTTTCTTCACCGAACTGAAGCGGACACAGCTGAAGCTGGCCTAGCCGCAGGCAATTGGCGTCGTGTGGTTAAAGTTACTAGATCGATGCATGAGCAAGTTCGCGTGCACAACACGAATCGAATTGTTTTTATTTAATTTCGTTTTGGTGCTGAGAATGTTATGAGTATTCGTGCACGACGTATAAGCTATATAAAAATTATAAAATTACCATGTGAGACTGAGAACCAAGTAGATAGTTTGAGTGCAACAGAAACATGTGGATGTAAGTGTGGTGTGTGCGGATTACGAGTGAAGCATTTTTCCAGCAGTGCTTTCAATTTTCAGGAAAGATGTGACATCATAAATGAGAGTAGGCCGACTTCAGAAACACTTGTAGTTAACTGGATGCAACAACCTAAACAAAATTGTTTTGCTGGCCATATTTGTTTTCAAATTATGTTAACACGTGGACTGCAACTGGGTATTGTAACCTTAACAATTTGTGCAATTCTGTTCAAAATTACAAGCGTTCTGAAGTTCACATAAATTTGTTTTTGTCTCTTAAAGAATTTGGTAAAAAAAAAAAAAAAAGTTGACTGCTTTCCATCTTTACACAAACGAATAATCATTTTTCTTGTCTATACTTCTGTGCAAACAAAATTGCTCCGTATGTAAATCCCTCACTGTCGATGGGTATTAAAACAATATTGACTTTGAATGGTCAAGGTTCTGGGTTTGATGAAGGTATCTTTGTAATATTTTTCACTCCGGCAAATTTTATGTTCAAAAATATTAATATCTTTACAAGCTGTGTATTTTATATTTAGGTACGAAAAAATGTTTAAATGCCACCATTTTGCACCTTGAAATCACAATTTTCCAAGGGGAGGACCCCTGGACCACCGACCCTCCCTTTATTGGGGAGATCAACGCCACTACTGAACCCTGCACACAGTAGCTTGCCCATGAAATTATAGCAAGCATCGCCACTGCTTAAGATGGCAAATAATCTCGTCTTCGCCAAGTCCACTGTAAATGCGCTCATGAAGATCCTCTTCTTTGTGGACTATGAAACGACATGTGGAAATACCACTGTCTTGAGAAATAAGACAGCCTTGACTAAGACAATTTTTAAGCTCAGCCTTGAGAAATGAATATTAACACCACTCTTAGAATAATAATCAATAAATATATTTTATTTTAGCCTTAGACGTGAACTTATATTATTTTTCGTTCCATGGAGCCCACTTTGTAGCCAAGCTACACGGCTATGGACCAAGTCAAGATAACAAATACATAGAATAAAAATCACAGTTACATAATATAAAAAAGGAAACACAATATTAATTATATTAATCACAAATTAGAAACACATTTTTTAAATATCATAACATCAGTGCGTAAACATACAATTAAATAAACAAAAATATAAATTTATTATTATGCATACCAGCTAAAGATTTGTAGAAATTCATTAATTTCTTGGGTATTCTAAAAACATTGAGATTCAATAAGTTTTATTTCAATACCAGTAAATTTTATAATATTTCTTTCATCTTTGATATGTTTAGGTAGTTTACTGTAAAATCGTAGTCCAGTGTAGTATGTACTATTATGAAACGTATTCCGAGTGTGGTGGAATCACTGTGTTTATTACTTACATAGCAATATTTATTAAAGTGATTAAAGGATAAAAAATAGTTGAAATAAAAAAATAACCAAGGTCCCAAAAGTGCTGACTATCGTGAACAGTCTATAAGAACTTGTTTACATATCAGTTATCTAAAAAAAAAAAAGTTTTTGCTAGATGGGTTGACAAAAACGCAGTTCACTGTTGGGACACGGAGATTGTGTGCAGCCAGCAAGATCGGTCTACCGCCGTTAGATCTAACTATAGTCCATTCATGCTATCTTCGGCCTTTTGGAATTGAACCTTTGAAAAAATCACTCTAGGCATAACATGTCAACCTGATTTGTTCAATCACTTGGAAACTACAAATATATAACACTGTGATTAACTCTAGAGTACTGTATTTTTTAATAAATGAAACTTTTTTTGATATCTACTATATTTTGTAATGTTTATTTTGTATTTACTACAAATTAAAAACAGCAAGAGCAGCAGTGAATTGGCAACAGCTAGTAATAAATAGTTTTCAGTTCAAATATTAATTCAACATAGTTTTTTGGTATGCTCTTTGTAAATTAAATATTACTATTGAAAAAATTTCAATATTTAAGTAGCACAATAGAAACATATTTCATTGTCACAGTGAAAAATAACAGCGCAAAATAACATACAGAGGCTGTAGTGGCATAGGGTTTGTTTTTTTCGACAGACGAAACTTTGGTTGGATGGAGCTTATAGCTCGCTCGCTCACTCACTCACTCTCTCTCTCTCTCCTCTCTCTCTCTCTCTCTCTCTCTCTCTCTCGGGAAATTTCCCAGCGATAGTAAACAGAAAGTTTACATGTTTAAAATTGTAGTATATTTCGTACTTATTGCAGAAAAATATGGATTTTTTAATTTGGAATTAACAACTGAAAATATATTTTATTGTTTAAATACCTATGTCATTTCAATGGATGGCACGACGTGCAACACTTACAAATCTAGTAGGTCGACAGAAGTGGCATGGAAGGGAGAATATAGAACTTCACCTTCCACGTGCTTGTCCCAATATGACTGTCAATTATATCCAGTTTTATATGGCCTTACGTATGACAGTGATGTGGCGACATGTCAGTGGTACGTCGTGTTTCTTATCGAAGCGTCAAGTTCGTACTCGTGTTTTTTTAACACCCTAGGCAAATCACAATGTTGTGATAAACATGTGCTTCCACAGCAGAGTGAAATGTGTTTTTCATCATTGCGTATGAAAGGGCGTGGTGGCTGCGTTGTAATCGTTTCGCAGGCCAGGTGTTATATATATATATATATATATATATATATATATATATATATATATATATATATGTGTGTGTGTGTGTGTGTGTGTAGTCATACATAAATACACACACATTCAGAAATAATATTAAAAAGCTACTTCCTCCTATACCCGTCGGGAGTCCATATATCCTTCCAGTTCGTTACGCAAGTTCATACAATGTTCAGGGCAAATACACTAGGAAAAGTGGAAGAAAACATTTTAGGAAAATACACAGCCCTGCGAAATGTCATTCTTCTTGTAGTTGCCCTGCAAAACTGCATTCTTCTTGCAGTTGCATCTTCACATATAATCCTTGAAAACGTATTAAATCATTTAGTGATGTACCCACCCATTTATAAAAATCTAAAATTAGCTAAGAGTCCTGTGACTGAAGGCTATATATCTAACGTGTTAACTATGGAGGTCTCTGTCTTCTCCTATTACGTGCACTGTGGTGAGTGTTTATACGTGATACAATTGTTGAAATTACCTGCACTATGATGAGCGTCTGTAAGTAATTCTATAAAATTACGTGGGCTGTCAGCCACTGATTATTCAGAGACTTTATTGCTGGTGAGGAGAAAAACGTTGATTTAACACTGTTCTGTTTCTATCACTGACAGCATAATGACTACTGTTATAAGTTCATTAACACCGAGTCGAGTGTCGAATAGCTATTTTTTTTATTTTTCCTCACCTGCTCCTTTGCTTTCCCTGCTTAGTGACAGCTTAGTAGGCACTTGCGCTGATACATACTTAATTTAAATCTAGCCTAAATTGTGAATGTTCCTAGGTTTCAGTGTCTTTGACTGACGGTTAGTTTAAATTACACTTTGAAGGTTTGTAACGAGTCCTGTTCTATGTGTCGTAGTAGTTTACGATTATGTGTGTACACTGTATTTCATCGCAATTACATCTATTACACTATCATCGCAATTTCACTTACTTGGTTTCTGTTGGTGCGGGTTTAGCTGGCCTTCCTCTTGGGCGTAGCTCGGCCTGTAGCGGGTACGGCCACGTGTACCTTGACATGGTTCGCCACAGTCATTCTCGATACTGGTCAGGCACAGAGTCGGCCTTGGCAGTATCAGGCATCAAGGCATGGTACATGGTGTCGTGGCATCTTCTTCAGCCGGAACAGAGGGTGAGGGCACAGCTACTAGGAATGTAGTGGCAGTGCAGCTGAGTGATCCCAGGGCCCTCCACCACGACTGCACGGGTTCCTACCCATAAGGTCGAACTTTTATTTTCTATTGCAGCGCATAGGAGTTGCGGTGGGAGACCACTCTCCACTTTCCCGACATGAGCATCCTGTTGTGCGGCCAGGTAGTTGGAGACATCAGTTTTCTCGACGTCCAGGTCCCGCAACGAGGCAGTGGGAGGGAACGGGATCTCGACCTCCACTGCTGGCATTGCTCCAGCTGAGGGGTAGTGGGAGGCATCGACTGTCTCGGCGCCTCTTGTGGATGCACCAGGAAGCTACAGATCACCGTGCTCAACCTTAGCTATGGACAGTACATCTCACAGTGGGTCGGGTAGTTGAAGGCGTCGACGGTCTCGACATCTAGGTCCTTGAGAGAGGCAGCGCAAGGGAAATAAGTCTCGACGTCGACTGCGGGTGGTGCACCAGGTGTTTTGTAGGGGGAGGCATCGACGTTCTCGCATTCTTCTGTGGCCGCATGAGGGAGCTGCAGGACCCCGCGCTCAGCTTCAACTGCGGGTTTTGTGTCTCGTTGTAGGGCCGGGTAGTTGGAGGCGTCGACGGTCTCGACATCCAGGTCCTGTGGTGAGACAGTGTGCGGGAGAGAAATCTCGACCTCAACTGTGGAAGTTGCACCATGTGTCGGGTCGTCGGAGGCATCGATGCTCTTGGTGCCTTCTATATCTGTGGCCGATTGAGCGAGAGACAGATCGGGTCTCTCGGCCTAAATGGTGTCGATTGATTGTGAGCTCTTGATGAGTTTGTTGTCCGCTGGTCTAGTGGCTTTGATAGGTACTACCCCGTTGGAGCCCATGCTCGCCTTTGTAGGTGGGATGGCCTTGATCTCGAGTTGGGGAGTTATTCCAGGCGCGGGGGTAGATAAGTTGGGTGGTTCTATTCTCCTCACCGATGGTGTTTCTGACCTTTTGCTGATGCGACTAGACCATCAGGGTGTCTGGTGGCCTTCACTGTCTTGTGGGCACCCATGACACTTCGGAGCAGCTGGGAGCTATGTCGCGTGGTGCTCCGACTTTGTCCGTATAGCTGCATGACATGGAGGGCAGTGATCTTAAGCTATCTACTCGTCGGCCTACTTCACAATCTGGCCTCCATAGTGGCACGTAGCTGGACGCTCGTTCAATGGGGGCAGATCGTACTTCGGGTGGCCTCATGAGTTCAGTATCGAGTTCTGGAGCGGCCCTTCGGCATTGTGATTCATCCTCACTGTTGGAGTCCTCTAACGTTTCCCCTATGTCGTCGGTGTGCTCTTATCGTGACATGACGCCCGGATAGGGGCGTATATGACCTCTTATGGCTTTCTGTATTCTCCCCCTAACGTGTTCGCCCCAGTATACATTGTGCCCCTTTCCAACAATCCGGTAAGGCCCGAACCATTTGTCTGCGAGGCCAGCACTAAACTGATTGCTGGACTTGCTGAGGAGATGTGTTCTGAATAACACAGTCTCCCTGAGGCTGAACCCGCGTACTCCCGTCTTGGGCTGTGGGTACTTTTTTTGGATGTAATCATCCTGGGCTCTTTGGGCAGCAGTTGTACGAGCCAATGTGGCTAGTCGGATGTCCTTGGGTTATGGTTTGGTGGTGGGTTCACTGTCCCTTTGCCAGTCACCTGGTCGGCGGAGGGTCTGTCCCACGAGGCATGTACTTGGACTGGTGTCCACCACCTCATTAGTTCGACGATGTAGGGCAAACAAGATAGTGGGACTATATATGTCCCAGTGTCTGTGGTCGCTTCCCACACTGATACGGAGGCATTTCTTAATATCTTGGTTCCTCTGTTCAGTGGGGTTGGCCTGGGGATGGTAGAGCAGTGTCGTACACGTTTCAACTCCCCATCCCTGGCATGCTGACTGCCACTGGCGACTCGTGAACTGAGTGCAGTTGTCAGTCAGAATTGCCTTCAGGTATCCCCAAAGTGCGAAGATCTTGGCTTCTATTTTGTGCATTATGGGGGTTGTTTCCTGGCTGGGCAGCGAGAAGGCTTCTACCCACCAGGGGAACTGATCTATAACGAATAGGAGATAGCGGTTTCCCTTGTGCTCCTTGGGTATAGTCCCATTAGATTAGTGGCTATATGTGTCCATGCCATCTTGGGTCTGCTTAGCCGTGCAGCGGGAGGAGGGACTGGGTAGGCCTTGCTGCGGCAACACGTCATGCAGTTGATGTACTGTCGGACGTCGCAGCTCATTCCATCCCAACTATAGCGAACCACTATGTCTAGCAGGATTTCACGGGTCCCCGGATGCCCGTTCTGGGGGTGGTCCTGGTGACGGCGGCGGCAAATGTCTGCTCCCAGTTGCTGTGGCACCCTGATCTTCCACCGAGTGTTTGGTTGATCACTTCGAGTCCACACGTCATACTGGGCTTCGAATTGCTGTGGATGCTCTTGTAAGAGCCGATGTACATTGGAGTCCTCCTGTTGGCTTATCGGGGTTTGATGCCGGGTGATTTGTAATTGGAGGAGCAAGATCTACTCATCGGGGTTTCTCTCTACTTGAGGGGGGGGGGGGACATCTTTTCCCCTTCCTCTTCCCCTGTTCCCCTGCTTTCTCTTCCAGTGTAGGAAAGCGGGAAATGGCATCAGGCAGGTCGTTCGCTTTGCCTGGGCAGTGCTGTACCTCAAAGTAGAATTCAGTGAGAAACATATTCCACCGACCGAGCTTAGCATTGCTGTTCCGTAACTCGTGTAGCCACTGGAGGGATTTTGAGTCCGTTCGCAAGATGAAGTGTTGGTTATTTAGATAGTATAGGTACTTTTGCACTACCCAGATGATGGCTAGACATTCCTGTTCATTTATGTGATGACATTGCTCTGTTTCGTTGAGGCGGGTGGAGGCATACGCTATCACACGGGGTTGGTTATCACTGCCCAGCTGGTAGAGGATGGCTCCCAATCAGTTTTGGCATGCGTCGGTTTGTAATATCAATTGTTGATCTCCTAGAGGTCTGTGTAAATGCTGTATGTTACCGAAGCTTGTCTCCAGGTGGTGGACGGCTTGTTGTTGCTCCGGTCTCCATCGCCAACGTGTCTCTCTCCAGTAGCAGATGTAAGGCTGCCACGAGTTGTGTAATGTTCGGCACGAAGTCGCGTAGCAAGTTGCACAAACCCAGATACCGCCGTAGCTGTCGTTTATTTGTTGGTTCGTGTTGGACATGTCCCAGGTAGTTGATGGAGGACTTGCTGAAGTAACTCTTGGAGAGTTTGCAAGTCATCCTGTGTTGTTCCAAGCGTTCCAGTACCCGCTGCAGATGCTCGAGTTGCTCCTCCCAACTGTTTGAGTATACAATTACATCGTCGAGGTATGCAATGTAAAACTCTACAACATACCCAGTCAATATCTCTGCGGACATTAGGCATTGGAAGGTGGCTGGGGCAATCATTAGCCCGAACCTCATCGCTCAGAATTGTAGGGTTTCACCCTCTCACCCTCTGGTGTGGTGAATGCCATATATTTGCGGCTATCTGGGTGTACCGCAATTTTTCAGTATCCGGATTCCATATCCAAGGTGCCGAAGATAGTGGCCCCGCAGGGCGTATAGTTAAGGTCGATGTCTGGGGGGGGGGGGTTTAATTGAGTGCGTTATCTCGTTTAGGCCCTTGTAGTTAACGAAGAAGCGCAGCTTTCCATCCTTCTTGGGTACTAGGACTATGTGGAAGTTGTAGGGTGAATTCGAGGGTTCTTTAATCCCCTGGTCCTTCATTTCATTTACCTGGTCCATTATCAGGTCGTGTCGGTGGGCAGATCTGCTATATGGTTAATTATAAACAGGTGTGATAGTCGTGGTCCAGATCTCGTGTTCGATTGATCGAGTGTGATGCAACACCACACAACTCCCCCCCCCCCCCCCCCCGGACCGAACGCATTGGCGCGTTCATTTAGTACCTGTTGCAATTGGTTAAACTGGGATTCGTCTAGCTCATGATTCACTCTCGCAGGATCGATGGGTGCGGGTATAATGTCCTCTGGGCTGTGGTCCCAATTCACCGTTATCCTCTCGTGCTCGCCCATGTAGGTCCAGCCTTGTCCATGGTCAACAATGCACTGATGCTGCCTAAGCCATGGGCAGCCGAGCATAACCGCTTCTGACAGTGTGGATGAAACTATAAGTTCGGAGGGGGCTGCGAGTCGATGTATATTCACATGTACCGTGGTGCGACCATCTACCTGTAGAGTTGTATTAGGTTGAGCCATTCTAACAGGTTTTGTTTGTGGGCACATGCTGGCGAATTGTTCTGATGTGAGTACATCTCTCCTGATGAAGTTTGCTGTGGCAGAGGAGTCCAGCAGTGCCAGACTCTGTCTCCATTTATTTGTACTTCGATGTAGAGAGTTATGGACAGGTTTGGATCCTCATTGTAGCCCTGGATTCTGTGCCCTTGTGATCCAGTGGCGGTGGCCCGCTTCGCACCCTGGCGATGGGATTTCCCAACTTGCAAGAAGGAGTCGGTCTTTCCATAGTCCTAGCAGCTGAGGGCTTAGGCATCTGATTGGATTTGGACAGTGGTACCGCTGATCCGGCTGGCTTGTGGTAGCAGTCCTTATTCCAATGGCTGCCAGGACAGAACCAACACTTTGGCACAAAGGTTGTGTGTGTCTGAGGTGTGGGCACATCCTCGTGTGATTCGACTGGCAGAGCTCGTGGTTCCAGTATTTTCAGAGGTAGTGGCTTCTCTAGACTGGCCTGTGCCGCAAAGTTTTGTTCTGCTTCTCGTGCCCTCTCAACTAGTTCATCGATAGTTGTTGGCCAGGCTGTAAGGAGGGCGTTTCTGAGACTGGATAACAGCATTCTTCCTATTGAACGTACAGCCATGGCTTCCGAAAACTCTGGGAATATGCGCCGGTACAGTTGTTCTTTGCAACATATGAAAATTTCCGCCTCATCTTTGGGTATGTGTCTGGCTGTAAAACTGGGTTGTTAACCATGCTAGCACCTCACCAGTGAATTCTGATGCAATGTGGTTGCCGAACTCCTTCCAGTCCGTAAGAAAGTCCCCATAATTTTCCCACCAGGTTTCAGGTGTAGTTGGGCCCTTTATAGCCATTGTCTCTGAGGTAAATTGGTGTCTCGGAACTCTTTCTCACTCTCATTGGTAAACGCTACTGGGTCTTCGTACGACTGACCAGCGAAGTCTGTTATCTGGATGTCGTCATCCCGTCCAGTGGCTCGGTGGCTGGGTGCTGTCCTAGGCTCTATATAGATTCGGGATGGCCTCGATCATCAGGAATAAGGGACGTGTTTCTTCCTATATTTCTCGCATTGGTATGCCATACCTAGCATATTGATGCGCTCGTCGGGCCATCCTAAGCACAAGTTATGGAAGGGTTCGCTGCACATTGCGCATCTGACCAGGTCAATGCCCAGGCTGAGGCAAGTCACGTTCCTACAAAAGTTTGTGGGTTGCTGGCGCCAGTCTTCGCAGCGATATTCGATACCAACAGAGTCTCATGTCTCGTCTGGCCAACCTAGGCAGAGGTGATGGAATGACTTCAGACAATACGTGCAGTAAATTCGGTATGTGCCTACACCTTGACAATCAGTGTGGCAACATTTAGGGTCTTGAGTATCCAATCCAGACTCGTTAGCGCTGTCTGGCACGGCATTGATCTCGGAGATTCGACATGGCTACAATTTCTTGGGCACCACGGGGTTATTAATGGACTCCCCGAAGTCCGGTGGGTTATGCAAACAGGGTCTCGGGGTCGGTTGCCCTCGTTCGGCCTTTTACTGCGCACAGTCAATTAGCTGATGCCCCACGTTGGACGCCAGAAAATCACTTGACAAGTGTCCGATTAGTTAAGGCTGGATCACGGTAGTGTGGCTTTGGTTGCACTTAGGTCGGTATGTGCGAGGGTTGGCTTTGTGCTTACTTATGGCTGGATGTAACGACCGGGCATGTAGCCTTACGAGTTGGTACAACATCCTCGACTTTACAGTTTACTAGTCCCTTGGATGGGTCTGATTTGCAACTCGTTTCGGAGATAGTCTTAGTCGACGACGGCCAGGAGATGCTAGGGGTTGGTGCCTTGTCAGCCTGCGAGCGAGTGGTAGCTGGATATAGCTGATTATGTCGCTTGTCTTCATCTCAAGCGGTAGCAAGGCCACGACATGACACAATGCAGAACTCGCAGTTCCAGTCCTCTGATGCCCTACTCCAGAAGTTACTATTAGAGATGCCTAGCCGGTTCTCTATCTTGTTCGGTAATTCTCTTACCACTGGCTGACAGGTCGGTTGTGTACGTAGCAGTGCTGATGGGAAAGTAGCTGGGTTAATGGCAGTCGTAGGTGGTGCCAGTGACCGAAGTAGGTGGCACTATCTCGTTCTGCGAACTGTAAGTGGGGTTAGACCAGCCAGTTGTCTGGCAGGAAGATGCGCAACTCTTTGCTCCTCCCCCTGGCGCTGTGCCGAACCTTGAATGGCATAGAGTGGGTGGAACTATGGAGAACCTCGTAAGGAGCACCATGGACGTGGATAGCCCTAATTTAGTGTTGCCTGGCAACAGTCTTGCCAACACGAGCACTGGTACGTCAGAAGATCCCCCACTGTTGTGGGGTGATAAGAAGTGTTGGAGCCATATGGGTTGCCAAGACTACCACTGGGTGCGCGATCCCAATCAAGGCCAGGCCTTACCACCTAAGCAAATACCCCCCCCCCCCCCCAAACACCCAGGCGCTTCAGTAGGGATACAACTCAGATGTACCGTTTCTCCCTGATTGAGAAGTGTTGCTAGTGGTCATGGCTCGTCTATTCTATTCCTCCAGTACCTGTGTACTTGGTAGGAATAGGATAGCTGGCCATCTAATGGGTGTGTTTTCAACTTGGAGCCACCTGAGGGGGAGTCTCCAAGTTGTAGCTCATTTCGGAACAGGAATAATTTCCCGGTTCCGGTCGGCAGTACTCAGCTAGAGGTTCTCCCAGTAATTGGTGACAGATTACCTTATGAATGAGACTCGAGGGTAAGAGAAACAAAGCCGTGTTAATTAAAAACTTATTTAACATGGTGACATGTGCTCTCCTGCCAGGCAGACCGGTGGCTGGAAGTAATCCTATGGTATCCAGGTGTAGGTGACCTGGTCCTAAGCTAAGTGGGGAAGTTAAAGTGAAAACTGTCGAAGATTATTTAGATACAAACCTAACTCTAAATAGGGGTGTCTGTAGGAGACAAAGAAGAATTACATGTGGTATGTATAATGCTAAAGAAAGTTTCTGGTAGCTACTGGCGTCGTTGGAGCATCCTGTAGTGGGGCTGTAGGGCTCTAACTGTGACGTCAATGGTGGCAGCTGAAGAGACTGTTAGGAGGTTGGCGACAGCATCTGGAAGGGATGATGATCTCGTAGTAGTCTAGACTCCAGCACCCAGGTGCTCGGAGAAGACTGCAGGAACAACTGGCAAGGACTGCCGCGCACTGCCGTACATAACGAGGCAGCACGTGTTGACGCCGTACGATGTTCCTCAGGTGCGAGGCCAAAGTGGGGGTAGCACCCTTTAGTCATCTCTCGGCCTTTGCGTATCCTGGGTGGTAGACGTTCATGGCCCGATGCGGATGATGGCTGGTAGACTCTCAGCATGGGGGAGAGGTGCCGTGCCGCCGTGTTTCGCAACCTTGTATCCACGTGTCCAGCCGCCCTCCAGGATTGTAGGAGACAGTTACTTCTGTGTGCAAAATGGTGTGGGGTTTGAATCTCACGTGTGTAGAAGTATTACACTACGGTTGCAGTGAGACGAGTAGTAATCGTTCGTAGTTAATTGATGTAAGTGGCATGCATCAAACCCAACACCATCCAGCCAACAGGCATTAATTATATTCACCTCTATTTCATTTGATTCCTTTCGTACGTTGCTTTACCGCGTTCTTGTCGGTGGTGTGGTGGTGTCATGCTTCTACCACCACAATTTATTTTAATGTTTTTTCACTTGGGATTCTTTTTCACCCTCTCGTCCTGTCTTTCTCGTCTGGTAAATAGCTACACACAACGGTCCCTATTTACGTTCTGTTTCAGCACCGTTTTTACTTTTTTTTTTTTTTGGGGATTTTTACCATGTACGTTAGAGGTTAGGTGCACATCCAACATAGCCACCTGGTTTCCTCCCTGATGCCCCATCACAAATAGAATTTTTCTCGTGTTATTGACACACAATTTAAATTTTGCACCTTTCCAGCGCATATGTAATATTCTCCTATTGTTATTTTATTTGTCTGTATTTAACGTCATTCCTTTTGGATATTGCTTTTCAGCATTCATGCCATTGGTGTCATGGTGATGCCACAACACTACTGTCAATGTTAATTTTTTTTTGTATTTTTCGCCTCCCACGCCATGTTTATCCACTCTTGTCCGTTATTTCTCTTCTGTTGCAAAACTACACCCATTCATACTACCTCTTTTTTCTAACCATTTCTACTTGTTGGTTTGTTTTCCATGTACATTTGGAGTTACGTGCACATCCAACATGGCCACCTGCAAGGGTATATTCTCCATGAATGCAATGCACGCAGTGCCTGCTGTAATAAAATTCAAAAACAAAAATATTTATTAACCATATACTTCCCATGTTTCTTTTAATTAAAAATAAATTTTCGTGTCCTCACTACAGTACTCACTAAAGTTCTACTTCCAAGATATTCCTCCGCCTTGTACAAACTAACCTTAACTAATCCTGGCCAATTACACCAGAGGAACAACACACCGCATTTGTGCGCACTCAGTGTAACAGTATTTTGTATAAGTACTAGTTCTCACTAGGGGCTACCAATTTACCTATGTTCTCTCTGATTTTTATTCAGAATATTTATAAATGAAGCATTATTATTTATAGATAAAATATGAATAACATTTCAATTTAACATAAAAAAATTAACTTTTATGAACAAAAGTATAAAACGCTTGGGATTCAGGATGATTTAGGAAATAACTAAACACGTCAAACATGGGGAGATTTTTCAAAAGTTTGGTTCAAAAAGCCAAAGAAACCACGAATGGAGTATACACCTGGGACTGGGTTGCACTCCTCAGACTAATAGGTGCTCAAAAATTTGCAGCAAGGCGCTGAGGGGGGGACGTGCGCGCGGTGTATGTTTCAATAATTGATCCTAATAGTTCCCTAAAACGCAGAGGCATAGCGCTGTGGTATTCTCAACACTTATTCAGTTGATGTGACGTCACAGCAAGCTTGTGCGAAATGTGGCAAACGCATGCACAAGGAAACTGCATTCAGCAAGCTAGCAAGCGGGGTTATATCTAGAAATATTCCATTTTTAGTGATTGTGTTTTCTACTGTTACATTTGAATTAGTATTTTAAAAAGTAGTTCCGCAAGATGAATGGTGGCTGTTAAAGTGACATTATAATAAGTTTATTTAATAAATAGTTTCATTTATGGTCGTTTAGTGAGAACTTAGAACTTGTTAAAAATGAGAGACATACGCCCACTGTCAACAATTTAAAGACAGAAAACAAAGTCAGAAACTTTGCACGAACATTTAATTTTGACCTTTACAAAAATTAATGTATAACTTATAAAGAAATGGTAAATGTTATGATGGTAATAATTCATGAAAACATAAAACTTACAAGTATATTAAGTTTTGTGAACATTCTGAAGTAATTTTACTTTTTAATTACATTTTTAGGCAGGCAAATATTAAAATTTTTAACAGATATTACATTATTCTTTTTAAGAAGAAAAAATTTAACTTCGCCTTAGACCTAATTTAAGTGATTTACTACTAGCGAATTGAATTGTTTTATGAATTTTGTACGTTTAAATCAATTTAAAACTTTTCAACTTTAAATTTAAAATTATATGATTTGAACAGTGAATCTCACTATTTGACACCTGAATTTATGTTTTTCCTCTCTCATATTTGGAACATTAAAACGGTTTTCTTAAAAAATTGGTTAAGACTTTTTTTTTTTTTTTTTTTTTTTTAATTAATGCCTACGCTAACATTACATGTTACCCTGCGGATTAAATTATTTTATTTTCTTCATATTACATGCTGAAGTGTCTTCTCTATGAGTTTTATTAATTTAAAGTGTCACTTATGATTTTATTTAGGATTTAATTATGTTCAGTGATATGTGTCGAGGTATTTGAGTGTGGCGATTTATATATTTTTGTATTATTTCAGTACTCAATTTTCATCAGGATTGACAGTTTACAGATCTCTTACACTTTACTTTTACCTACATGATTGTATTATCTAAATCTGGAGCATATTTTGAGCTTTATATGGGCATATTTGAAAGGTTATTGATTATCTTGTGTTTCAAGCATCCCAGATGAAGGCAAGAGTGAGAGGAAAAGGGTACTAAAGAACTTACGGGCATTTCGAGCAACCTTTTATTTTTACTTTGTTGTTGTTAATATTTCATTCCTTTGTGGAAAGTAAAGTGCCAAAGTAAATTCCGTGTTGCATGCCTTGCCAAAATTTTCAGGATACGCCCCTAGCCACCTGGCTTCCTTGCTACCAGCCCAGCCTCCCTGATGCCGTCACATACTGCATTTTTTTGCATGTTACATCCACACTATTCTCGATGCACAACTTACAAGACTTACTTGATATTCAGTTATAGTTATTACATTCACCTATACCATATTTACTCGTGTTTAGCGAACTCTTTTCCCAAAACAAAGGGAAAAAATTTCTGGGGTGTGAACTATACACAATAAAAAAATTAAGGAAGGTGGAGTGGTAGTTATAAACTGTCCAGAGATGTTTAGAGGGAAGTGTAGCGGAACAGTCTGGAGAAGGGAAGACATTTTTTAGAGGAGTGTCACATTCCAGCAGATCAATAAAAAAAATGCTTGTCACTGCATAAAAGGAAAAAGAAAAAAGGGAGGCCTGCCCAACCCGCAAAAAAAAAAAAAAAGTCCACCAGTTGATGGTTTCCTTTTAACGGCCGGACGTTTACCATGATCAGACGTTTACCATGATCGTACAGCATGCCACAATGTTTAAAGTATTTTCCAATCATATCACAATCACCACCACATATTAATGTAAAGATAGAATAATTAGTTACATTACTAACAAGGCACCACAAATTGTAAGTGCAATTTTTTTTTCTAAATTATTTTTTCCCTCAAATCTGTTGCAAAAATCATTGTGCGCACTATACACAAGTAAATACGGTATTTCCTTTGTGTCCTGTAAACTATTTTCCAGGTTTATGTTGGTGTGGTGGTATGACACTCTCAACATGCATAAGATGATGATGGTTTTGTCACGTTACCACTATACACGTACTATTGTACAATATGTCGGGGTGGGGGGTTGTCCGTGTACGTATGTATATGCACATATTTATTATGGTGCTGTCCACTACCTCCCCTCTGCTAGATGCTTGAGTGACCAATACTTTTCTTCCCCCTCTTTGTGCTTTGGAATGCAGCTCTGCTTTTCCACACATTGAACTCCTAAACATTGTAAAAAAATCAGTTTCCACTTTCATAGATTATTTCTCGGACATGCAAGTTGTTGCTAAAAACGTGGTGTGTAATTTATAACATCCAATCCTACAATGTATCAAATTAATTTTTATAACTTTAATGTGTTACTGTACAGTATGCAACATGTCAAGATTCTAGTATGACTTGGTGATACGGAAAAAATATATAAATGGCAATGAAAATCTCCGTTTGTTGTTTAGAGTACATGTGACAACATTGAATGGGCTAATGTGGTGAATGTGTTCTCATTCAAAATCACTGTATTATCTTCATTTGTCATCCCTGCATCAATTAGTAATCAGCAGGTATAATTATGAAAATATGAAAATGAAGTACAGTAGAACAAATGCAAAATTTACCATAATTTAATCTTTAACAACATACTTAAATACTGTACGGACTGCCTGTACGTTTTATGTTAGTAAATTGTTTGGTTTATTTACACTATCTTAAAGGTATTTTTTAAATCTTGATTATTGCATAACTGATTATTTAGTTTAATTTGCTTTCGAAGGTATTAATATTTTCTCAATTCCTTCACAGTAAAAAAATAGATTAAATTAAAATTTTAGTTTAGTTAGTGACGGGAATAAACAATTCATACAATCTCAACAATAATTTAAAACTGATACTGGGATTATTTTTTAACGTCAATTATACAAAAAATTTTAATTATATAAAAATTTATTTTAATACAAAATGTAAATGTATTTATTACTACACATGTATATGAACATCGTGAGATTATAACAAATTAACAATTGTCTGGCATTCAAAAATTCCTCTTAAGATGATTGATAAGGCCATTGGTTGAAGGATCATGGCTGCTGATAGGCACAGTGTCTTGAAGTTCCTTCTCGATGGATTTGGCCAACTGTTTGCCCAGATCCAATCTGAAAACATGCAAACACTCATACGCTACACTTCTACTGTTCACACTGGTAGCTGTATATTAAAGATAATCCCAACTGCTGTAAACTTTAATGGAGTGTATTTCTTCAGAATTAATAATTAATTACTGCCCAAGGTGGCACAATGGTAAACCTTCGGACTCACGTCCTTGAGGACGTGGGTTTGATTCCATGTGTGGCCATCCTGATCTAACTTTCCAATGTTTTCCATAATTTTTTCAGGCAAATGCTGGGTTGGGCTGGCTGCTTACTACAGGCCACGGCAGATTCCTTCCTGCTGCTGCTTCTCTCGCTGAGCAACTTGCTCCTCAGTCTCAAAATTACCTTGCTGTCGACAAGATGTTGAGACTTAACTTCCTGCCTTTATCATTAATTAATATCATCACAAACTACATCTTAGGTCATACTACTTACTACAAAGATACAGCATCGCTATGCTTGTTGCCTGCAGGTATATGCTTAAATACAGATTACACACACAGACATATACGCCTGTATACAGTGAAACCTCAATTATTAGTTTTTCAGTGGACCAACAAGGAAAAACCAAGCATGCGGGAAAACGATGGATGTGGACTTGGATTTTAGGCCTAAGAAATATTGTACATAAACTTGAATGTATCGCTAAATGTTGTAAGGTAAACCCGTGTCACTAACTGTAATTTATTCCTGTATTACCAGTGTATAGACGTCCATTACAGGAGTGATTCTATTATGAACACTATGTGGAAACCTTTTCTGCAAGGAGCAGATTGACGCACCAGGACAACGCTACAATCAACACAACCGTTATGGTTGTCAACAAATGGTGATGCATCGTATGATTTCTGCCGAATCATTCCTGCTACCAACCATTGTAGGAGAGTGAATAAATTTCTCTATGACTTAAAGTTTATATGATCATTCGTAAAACTTGTTTATTTGTTATTAATTGAAATGTTTATTGTAAATGTGATGCAATTTTGTGTTTTCAAAGTTCAAAATGTTTTCTGTTTTTTTTTCATGTCAACTTACTAAATTAATTAAGTGTTTAAAAAAAAAACAATTAATTTTGTTAACCTGCTTTTGTAACATTATATTTGTTTCAGATGTTTTGCATCCTGATTAAGGTTTGTTATTATTGATGCACTGTGTACTATTAAGTTAGGTTACCTGCTGTCAGTTGATTGTTTAAAATAATACTCTGTTTAATATGTCACACCTTAAATTATGGTTCTGCAGCTCACAAAAGTCTTACTTTGGCTCACTGCTTAAGTGGGGCATCTGTAAGGATATGGTCTTACAGGTATCTCCATAATGTTTTTATTACCTGGTTTGTTTACATTTGGTTTCAAGATCATATCTATTGGACACAAATATTATTGTTTATTTACCCTCTACAATTTTATTCTTTTCAAAGTTTGGATTATAAGAACACAATAATTCTGCTACCACGTAAATCAATTGAAAAAGAACTTTATTTTGTGGACACAAACTCAGTGATCGTTCATACTAATTTTATAAACTATTCAAAAGCTCCTTGGCTGCATATCATTGGATATTAACATTATCTATACATAACTGCACTGTGATTCGTCATTGTCGTGTGCTACGAATTTCAAACCTCTGCAATGACTCAAAACTTATTTGTTGAGTAGAACTCTCCCTTTAGAACATAAGAGAAGGCTTCATTCTCGAAGTCTGGTATCCAATACTTAAGGAAGTAACACATCAGTTAGAATTCTCCACAATGACACTGTGTAACATCAAGGGTCGGCGCCGAGATGACGTCTACGAGACGTAGACTTGCCTAAATCACTTAAAGAACGGTAAGACCACTGCATGTTTGCCTCCATTTACCAAATCTATTACATTCAGAACTATGAAATTTTTATCTCCAGAACAAATATCCATGTCTGTTATTAATACATAAATCATTCATCATCTACAAAAAGTTTGGTTGTTTTTCACTTCAAAATAGTGATACGTTGATAAAAGTAAAAAGTAAACAAACTTCTTTTTTTTCACGCGCCAAAGATATTTTGCATGCACACAGTATACTTCACTCTTTAGCGTGCACACAGTAATTTTTTCAAAATGGCTGCTGCATACATGTGACACTAGCGCCAGCAGCCATATGTGTCAGTTTCACGGACACATTTGTTTAAAAAATTCTTGCAATGGAGGTGAATAATTAGGCGATATATTTTTCACATACACCATTGCTTCAATAATGTATATCCAAAATACTTAGCTTAATTATTCACTAGCACGGGTATACAGTTATCTACATATATCTGTTCCCGGCTGTTTGATCACATGTAAAGGCCAAGGTCATTATTGAAAAGAATTTTTGCCACACATTGCCAATTTTTGCGCACGCAATCTGAATTTGGTGAAGGTGTGTTGCATTTGGCATTAATATCACAATGGAAAGGAAACGGAAATTATTGCAAATATAGTCGTATAAACAAAAGTGTCAGTGTGAGTGGAGAAAAGAATTACGATGGTTTGTACATTCCAAACAAAAACAATTACAATGAGGAGGGCCGTGTCAGGTAGTGAACACTTACACGTCTTGGAGACGTGTTCCTTTTTGTCTAGGAGCTAGACCAGGCGCTCCTATTCCCTGGACGGTTCTAGTCCTGATGTGCCACTGGAGCTTGTCCATTGTACAGGACTGGCCTGGTTGCTTGCTGGCAGGGCACAAAGTCGGGTTCTGAAAGTACGATCTTCCACTAGGAGCTGCTGCCTTGTTAATAATACCTGGGCGACGGAGTTCGATGGGTTTGCATTCAGCAATGGGTTGAGTGTGAGTTGGCAGAGGTACTGCAGGTCCGCAGGGTGGTGTGGGCCGAGGTGTTGGACAAAGGATAGCTGGTTTCAGTTAAGCAATAGCCGGGGTGAGGAGGTTGTTCAGGTTGGCTGGGGTGGGCGATTAGCCACCATGGGTATTCTTCTGGGCTGGTGCAAACTGGGTAGGCGAACAAGTCCTTTGTATCTCGAGTTCCACTGGGTCTTGCACGTGACTTAAGGCCTGGGTTTGTTCCCTGGGGTTGAGCTTGGCTATGGAAGCAACAAGGGCAGGGGATAACAAATACAGGCGACCAGAACCAAGTAGTGTCTGCTTCAGCCATTCCTTTAGACCTCGCCGTCTGGAGTAGGACTAATACAAAATACCCTCTTCGTACGCGAGAAGGAAGACAGGTCCCTTGTTCTTCACTTTACGCATCAGAACACGTGAGAGTTGTAGACTAGGTGGATAACCTATTCCAGCACCTGGCGCAGATGTGCAGCACGCACTGGAAGTCAGGCCGCACCGTCATGGGTCACACACATGAGTGTTGCTCCAGTCGAGTCTTCCCAACTCGGGGGATGTATGTCTTTCTTGGCATGGATGCGCAGTGGAAAGACACACAAACACAAAGCCAACAAGCTGACACAGAGGCAGTGTACCTGTGTGACTCCCCCATCCTATCCACAAAGGGTGACTCAGCTAGGTGCTTGTGGGTAATTAGAGAATGTTTTTTGGCTCATCTGGATACTTTCCCGGGATCACCTGCATTCCCTTCCCATGAGGAGTTATCTGGGCGCAAGGTGCTACGTCTACAGGAATGCGGAATCAAAATGTTGAGCTTTGCACGCATTTATTTCTGTTTGACGGGAAACACACATGATGATATACTCTATCTCCTGAATCGGTACGAATTATCACCAGGAAGCTAAAGTACATGGTTAAACTGGTAGAGACGTCCGGTGTAAAAGAACTGACGTGCATAGTATTGAGTGAATACTATGCTGTTTGTTCTGCCATTGTTGCCTGTTAATTTCTGTATGCATGGACATACATTGAATACTGGCACGGTGCTGGTATAACTAAGCAGGTGTAGGGCAGGATTAGTCCTAAGAAGGACTGAAGGAAGAGAATCCCTTGATTCTGACATGTTCGTGCAGAATAAGGGGGTGGGGTTAGCAGCATTCAATGCGAAGAGACACACCTAACTGCTCGAGTGACCAGACTACTCTTACATGCCGAGCAATGTGTAAAGAAAACAAAGCTAGGGATGCAGACTGGTCTGAGCAGTGAGTGCTAGATAGCAGAGGACTGGGTGGCAGTAAGCGAAGGCTTAAAGGATACAGGCTGGAGTGTCCAAGTAACAAGTGCTGGATGCCTGAAGACTGGTCCGGAGTAAAAAACTGTCTCTCCTTTTCTACTCATTTTGGCTGCTGCCCGATGCTTATTGGCAGGCGTCTTGAAGGCAAGGGGTGTTCGCTGAGCGGGGAGGTAGAGAATGTATGACTTGCCAAAGTGACGCCACTGGCCGGTTGGAGGATGGGGAAGCAAAGACAAACGAAAACCCTACTAGTACTGTTATCTAGCGGGGGATAAAAGAACTCGTTGCCTTTAAGCACTGTTACGGTGGGCTGGTGAATAAAACAATCTAAACTGTTTATGATGTCCTTTCTACATGGTAGATAAAACAATCTCAAAAATACGGGGACAAACAGTAATACAAGCTTCTAAACTCACTATCAAAGCTATCCATAGGATGGAGCTTAAGTCATCTAATCACCATTGTTTGAAAAGCACCATGCGTCAACATTAAATATGTAAATATACTTTATATCTATTTTTTTAAATGTAATTTGCCAATATTTTTAATTTCAAGAATTACACACAATTTGACTCAATGATTCCAGGATTATTATATACAAGAACCAAGATTTCGGCTGCAGGGCTAATGGCAGCCCTGCATTTAAGTAATAAACACAGTGTATATATCCCACCACACTCAGAAGTATGCTTCCAAGGCTAAAATAAAATATATTTATTGAATATTATTCCAAGTGGAAGGGCTTACAAAAGAGCTCACTTTACAGTGATTAGCATATATTGACATGTTACCTGTAAAACAGGGCCAGCCAGTACTATGTTGCGAATGCACATCTGCATGTGAGCACGGTGTTTTTTTAATTATTTGTTTGTGTGTCTTTATCTGCACTTGCTAATGTGCGAGTAGTTGGTATATGTCTCTGTGGCTTTCACAAAAATTATTAGAGCCTACAAACAAAACCTAAAACAAGCGATTCAAAATAGTGATGCTATTACAGGTTCATTGCACAGCAAGCATGTTATTGAGCACAAAACTTTTATTACCGTATTTCGGCATGTATAGGCCGCACATGTTTACAAGAAATGACTACAAAAAGTGGGGGTGCAGCTTATTTATGAGATATTGACATTAAAATTTTTTTTACCCTCAAATATGTTTAGAATTTTTCAACATACAGTAGTACATTTCAATATTTTTAACTTAGTTTCTAAGGAAGTAAAAAGGAACAAGAACAAAGAGCTTTTCACTCGTGCACAATAATTTGTTCACTCATGGTCATAGACAAAATAACTTTCATCCCGCACGCATAAAATGTAAATATGTTGGAGCTCGGCCATAGATGACATACATGAGAAAATAAGTTCGCTGCAGTACAAGATATCTTACGTAGTTCACATGCCTGTCGCCATGCCACAAGTGCATGCTGATAGACACCATTTTGTGTAACATGTTGCCGTGGTTTTGCCTTCTCAAGTCACGTTACCATTTGTGGAACATAAATCGACGTATATTTGTAAACATTGCAACATAATACAAAATTTTCTGTCACAAATGTTTCGTAGGGGAGAAATTAAGTCGGAATTCACTATGTTTGTACGGAATTGTGACTTAACAATATTTACAGAAATACAAAAATTCAGTACGGCCTACACTTGAAATATTAATCATCCCTAATTTTTCATTAAAAACTTCTGGTGCAGCATATACACACCAAAATACGGTACACAAAATAACTGACTTACTTACCCCAAAAAGTTGTAGGGGTCTATGTTCCAGATTGCACCTTGCACAAACATTTTGTACTCGTATATAGCTGAAACACAAAAATATTCACAACATAAACTATACAATTCTCAGCACATGATACAGATTTAAATGGAAAGCACTGTGGTAAGTTCTATTCAAATAAGATAATGATCTTTATTACCATTTATATATATTTATTTACAGTATTACCTCTGCAGCATTGCACGAATGAATCTTTCACCTTCAAATGGCTAGACACTGATACTGGCATGCACAACCATCTACTATTCTTTCTTGCACTCCCAACTTGTCCATCAACCTGAAGTCCCAGCTCCAGACATGAAAATGGAAATGTTTCACACAGAAAACATCTAACAAATGCTGCCTGGCTTCCTTGCTACTGGCCCGGCCTCACTGATGCCTTGTCCCTTGTTGTAAAAGAAATGCACTTGTGCTAAATAAGTAGAAGCTAAAAATAAAGTTTGGAGGGTAACGTACACAAACATGTCCACTAGTTTCTCTTCATGAAAGAGAGCAAATATAATTTAAAATTTCAGACAGAACATCTTTCCTTGTTATTAAAGGATTATATCTGACATGTCCTCAGTATCTCATTCTGTCTTTAAAATAGATGCCTGTGGAAAGAAATTGTGCAGCTAGTTACCTATATTATCATTTTCTTGACAGACACGCACTGCAATATGAACTCCAAAAACTGTAGTGTCATTTACTAACTACAGTAAAACCCCATTAAAAAGTTTTCTTGACTGATGCATACTGTGAATTCAAAATCGTTTTGCAACTGGTCTTAACAACAAAGTATTGTGATCCTCTTAAGAAGTTTTCCTGGTTAATGGACCAACAATTTTAAGTCCCTTCAGAAACTTTTAAAGAGAATTTTATTGTATACATTTAAATATGTTTCAGTCAACATAAAAATTATTCAAGCTAGTACAACTAGAGATTAAAAGCAAATGTTTTCATATTAAGTGTGAGACACACTAACCAATAAGAGCTCCCATCATGAAAGGAGTAAATTTCCTCACAATTATTGAATTGCTCGGC
Source organism: Dryococelus australis (assembly GCA_029891345.1). Taxonomy (NCBI): domain Eukaryota; kingdom Metazoa; phylum Arthropoda; class Insecta; order Phasmatodea; family Phasmatidae; genus Dryococelus; species Dryococelus australis. The sequence goes on from CM057005.1 coordinate 93,070,338, forward strand.
CTGTTCCCCTTGAACATCTTGTGGGGCAGCAAAGCTTCCAGCTGTGATCCAGAGATTCCAGACTTATCGAGCTCGGCCCGGGCCTCAGCAGCAGACTTACCCTTCATTAGAGCTTCCGTCTGAGCCACAAAGTTGGCAAGCAAGATCTGCAACAGGCAAGCAAGTACAGATTTACCCCCACCATTAAAAATAAAGCACACTATAAAAGCCAGAGAGGTTTAGGTGGCTCTTAACAAGGTCCTGAGAGATGAAGAGGGTGAGGCGAGGTGCATATGGAGCAGAGTCAGAATGCAAGGGTGGGGGAAATGGGAAATCCCCAAGAAAGACTGCCAACCAACATCATCATCCACAATGATTCCCAAATACGAAAATTTGAGTCTGACCCCACAGGAAATTGAACTCAGTTCACCTTGGTGGGAGGCGAGTCCTCTAGCTCTCATGTCGGGGGGGGGGGGGGGGGGGGTAGTTTTCTGGCCTTATTCATGTTAACTCTGTAATTATAAGTGTCTGTGGATGGCTATATCTACTGTGCATACATGTGTGAAAATGAGCCAGTTATTTACTAACTATCTTAGGTTAATTTAAACTGCAAAATCACTCATCCAACTAGTATTTTGGGTTGTGGCAGGAATAGGCTACTAGGCTACTGACTACTTTATAAATAGTAGACAGACTACACAAGTACGTGAAGGGTTGTGCTCGTAGACACACACACAAACAAAAGAAAGACGAACACATTTTCCACGTGGATGTAATGGTCGCGTAACGTTTCGCTGGCTAGACCAGCTTCATCAGGCGCCAAGCGGTGGCACTCTGGGTTAGATTAGTTTAAACTATAAAAACATGCATTCACTCACTATCCAAGGGGGTCACTTTATGTTCGGATACTATGTTGACAAATGACGAGTTAAAAGGTGCATGTACAGTAATGATGACCACCTAAAAACACAAGCACAGTAAACATGGTCCCTGCTATCCACAGACTCATATTGTATTGTTTCCATATGCTCAAGATGTCACTGCGCTGGCAAACAAGCAACTTTGACGTGTGATGCATTTTGTGCTATTGGGATGCGCACACTACTCATGAATGCATTCCATCTTGGAAACCACAATTCCTTATGGACCAGTCTGCAATCATTGACAAACGAGAGAACTAAGATGGGACATGTGTTTACACGAGTGCTGTGGGACAGCCTCCACATTAAGACTCGGCCACATGATCCTACACAGCGCTACTACAAGTCATGAGAAGCCATCATGTTGCCCCCCTCTCATAGTTTGAATTGCCTGATTCTCCAGGACAGCCGCAGTGTATCACAATCCCGTCACTGGGGAGCATAGCGCTGCTGCTGGAGCATCACAGCCTCCACAAGTGCGAAGATAGGAGAGATATTGCCAAGCAGTAGAAGCGCCGCGTAAATAAGGCAACACAGTCACCCATGCATGATGTCACAAGAACAACACCCAAGAGGGCAGAGCCAGCTACCCCCTCACCCTTTGGAGCACCGCCGAACTGAACCCATTAGTATAAAAGAGGCAGCAGGACATGGCCTCAGGGCAGTCTACTGTAATTCCACTGCTGTCATGGCCACTGGAAGGTGTTAGCACACCAAGGGTAAGCACTAGCTCCCCTGACTGTTGTTGTAATGGCCAGAGCATCTAACAGTGCCGTGTCGACAACCACCAGCAGCCTCCAGAGGGTCCTCAACAGTACCAGCAGCTCCAGAGGCCCGCCAGCAACCAGAGGGTCTTCCAGACATTGACACCACCAGAAGGCCTGCCAATGCTGTCATAAAACCTTCCATTTCCTCTACACCGTTTCTCATGGTCTTCCTTGAACCTCTAAGACGACGTTCCCTTTTGGTACTAGCCACACCACTTCTTCAGCAGCCTTCTGGTGCTGAACCCCCAACAAGCTAGGTTCCTTCAGAACTTCTTTTAACTCTAAGTAAAATTTTAATATTTAATTGGACTCATTTCAATTTAATTAATTTAACTTACCAATCAGGTGCATTTCCCTGATCTAGAATTAATGCGTCTTTTGAACATGTATTTTAAATGTATTATTATTACTAGGAGAGTGCGACACTATGCATTTTGTTTTGACCTTTTAATAAAAAGCTAACGTAAATTCTAACCCCTCATATTTTATTTATTGAGCTAAACTTGTGTTTACTATAAACTTATACTGCATTTATGCAAGAGTGCTTTCTCTTTAATGCTAGCCTTATGGCTTTATTCAATTTATTCAGAAATAGCTGGCGCCTCACATAAGAAGCCATTTAAGGCTAGTATACACACTATCCACTGGTGGAATCGAACACCAAGGTACATCCCTACTCTGCCCCTACTTAGAGGCCAGTGGTATGGGAGAGGAATACTTTGACGACTTGACCAACTTGTGGAATATTCACCTGGAAATACCTAGTCTGAACCACAGCAACACATTCATTCTGTTTACTCCACCCACTGCTTTAAAACGCCAGGTCAGGTGTAACAGTGTGTGCAAACCCGTTGGCAAATGCAAAGTGATACACCAGCTTATTCCAATATTATATTTTGTACTCAGGCATCCTCAATTCCATATAAAAAGAAAGGTGAAATTAAATACCACCGCAAAATCACAGTACAGAATTTATTAAATGAGATATTGGACACATAGAGAATACCCTTAATAACCCTCTACCACTGTTCGAAGCACGTACCAGGTTACCACTTATAGTGGCAGTCGAACCCTGTCAATTTTCCTGGAAGCCAAGTGGATAGTGCACATATTCTGAACATCTTTCCTCTGGTCAAACTTAGGTGGGGTTATGGCTACTGCGGGCGAAGGAGTCTCCAGCTGGGGGTGACTGACTGGTTCCTGTTCTAGCCATGGCCAACAAGCACCTAAATAGGTGTCGAGCTCTGACTCATAGGGGGAAGGGGAATAATATGTGAAATGGGCCGAGGCTTAAATTCTGGCTCTGCAGGTGGGGGCGTATCCCCACATTCAATTTCTGTGTCCACCTGTGTGTTATTCAACCTCTGTAATGAACGTCGCTCTTTGCACCGGTTACGGCTCTGGATACCACCCTTTTTACTCCACATCTAGACCAGCCTTCTGACCTTTCCGCAGACGTGCAGTTCTGGAGGCATGTCTTAATCAGTCACACTCAAGGCCCTGACATATAGATATGCAGTCCGGTATTAGGACATCACAGAGGGTAGGAGAGGGAACACCGGAAACCCAGGAGCTGCGGTATGTCTTTTCAGACTCAAAGCCTTTTTCAAGCCGTGTCTCCTGTGGAGTTCGGCACGCTTCACAACTAATTCTCAGTGGGGTTTCAATGCAACAAACTTGCTATATTAGAAAAGTATTAACACAAGTGATCCAGGTACTATAAGTAAAAGGAAGGTAAACAACAATTCCTATTTCACGTAATATTTATTATTACGATTTAGGAAAGTGAGAAGTCCCGGTTGGATTATACAGGCTAGCTAAGGATTGAATAATTACATAAATTTATTCAGGCAAAGGTGAGCATGGTAAAATAATAAAACAAAAATTTTCTCTGGTTGTAAAAGTACGTTAATCCACACTCTTTACAGCGTATCCTCTCAAGGGAAATTTGTCCAGATGGGAAAATGTTGCGACGACTTGCTACCGAGTCAAGGAATTGAACTGTGGTAAAAGGGGTTGCAGGGTAGGGGACGTCGGGTTACCTCTGGAGTGATGTGCAGTCTTCTCTTGCAGGAAGTGGTTAAGCCTTCTGCAAGCTGCTGGAGGGTGAAGCCTTTTCAAGCTGCTGGAGAGGCTGGAGACATTGCAGGCTGTAAGAGAGGAGAAAGAGAGGTCTTGGTCAGGCCCAGGGATTGCTAGCTGATCTATGCGGCTGGCAAGCCCGGCGTCTCTGGTGAGGGGTGTGCTCGTGCCTCCTTATACAGTAGAAAATTCCCGGATCAGCCATCTTCCGGAGGTGCGGGGTAGCGTAGCCTTTCATCACGGAGGTTGGTTTATCAGGGTTGCGCAATGCCGCACATATCTCTCTGCGCCGAGGCGGCGACAAATTTACCACCTCGGTCCGAGGCTGACGGGTGTGATGTCACAGGGCAGCAGAGGTGCTGCAATCCCACGGTGCCGTTGGAACTTCCTTCTCAGATAATCTCAGGGGGTTGTGGTCCCTTGACTAAAATGGGTGGCACTCACATGCTGGGTTCTGGGGGAGGGGGGGCAGTACAATTCATAATTAAACGCGTTAATTAATTCTGTGACTGAAGTTGTCCAACGCGTGGAGTCTATTCAGTGGGCACATGAAAAGTAGTTTGCCACCGTTTGTGACTTGCCCAAGCTCTTGCTTGCTCGCTTGTGGCGAAGTCGCCCGTAGTGTGTGCAGCAATGTGGCATGTGTCAATGCAAAGTAATTATACTTGCATTTCTTTGTTTTCCAGGATTTGATCAATTGTATTACTTTGTCAAGTGCTTCTATAGTACAAAAACAGTTCATACCAAAATAGAAAATTTCTTAAAACAAAAACCTTAGTATGTAATGACAGCAGAAAATGTGTAAAAGTAAAAATCTTTTTGGGAATATTTTTTGGTTCTTTATGTAATAGAAGGGTTGATTTTATTGAAGCCTTAATACGACATTTAATAGTTCTTTAAGTAAATTGTTTCCTGAGTAAAGTTAAAATGAGTGACTTCTTTTGTTATTAAAACTAAATTTTTTTTATAAATTCCGAACTTTTAGGTTTTTTGGGCTTGTGCCAACATAAAAAGTATGTGGTTTCAACAAAACAAACCTCTTTATTACAAAGTGGCCAGTTTTTGGTCCCTTCAGGTTTGTATTAATGAGGTTCCACTGTAGTGGGAAATGAAAGTGAAGACCTGGCAACACTGGCCACCCACCAACCCACTGCATACCCATGTTATTCACACACACCTTGTGCTGCAGTCCACCCCTGATGGGGTTATGTGAGTGGGCTGGAGCAATGAAGTCGCAAGGGATGAACCTTGTACCTTGGTGCAGCAGCTGGAAGAACGTGTGCTGTCCATTGGTCCCTGGCGTCCCCCAGACCACGGGACCTGTGTCGTAGTCCACCGGCTTCCCTCCGAGTGTCACACACCTGTGGTTTGGAGATTCAGAGGGGACTTAGCAATCAAGTCTTTATCCATGAACGGAGTGAAGCGAGACGGAGGTGGAATGTTTTGTCTATCGCCTTCCTACCTGGTGTTTGAACTGCAGTGCAGTGTTTCAAATACAGGTTTCTCCACATAACTATTTAATGTGCATCCAAATTGCTGATCTACAAAAATTACACACACATTAATCGAGGACTGTTGAGTGCTTTAAGATGACACACACATTAGAAATACCATTTCACAGCACTCCAAAATGGCTAAAAACTGCTTTTTCAAAGCGCATGAATCTAAAAACAGACACATTAGATACAGACAAAACTACTGAAGGGCCCTGCATCAAACCTTACTACATTGTAGATACTGCATGATGTAAACACTGTATGACAGTTCAAAGCCTTGCGCATAGAGGTGATGGTGCATTTCATGTGCATGATGGTGTAGCCCTTATTGCTCGCATGATTCTCAGCCTCAGACATGGGAAAAAGACTCCAGGTAGGTAGGCATCATACTGCACTGACTTTTTAAATTTACCAACTTGTCGTTGTGACTAGTTTTTCAGTGTGTGTGTTGAATTTATTAGCACATTAATATCCGAGTTAATAGCCTCCTACACCTTCTTACATTATTGCATATTCATTGCCTTTATTATTCTCAGACTACCGATAGAAGATAATCTACAATAAAAAATGTACTAAATTTTTGTAATTCGTTACCACCCATACGCTATTCACGATGACCAAACTGTCTCCATTAATAATTTTTTGGAATAATAAGAAAAATCTTTAAGATCAGTTACACTACCACTACTTAATGACAAACTGTACACAATGCTTTCTTTCACAATTAAATAGTTCATGAAAAAAAAGTATCTCTTAATATATTTCCTATTATTTTCACTGACGAAATTACACTTACTTGCCATTTGCTTCCATTTCTGTATACTGAACGTGACTTGGAAACTGATGTAAATACTGGTCATATGGAATCAATGCGTGGGTTTGTGCACCATAGAAATTATTATACCAAATACCAAGCAAGGCTAGAATGAATGGCACCTGAAATGATACATTTATACTGTAAGCAGTTGTATGTTCAATTATAATTGTAAAGAGAATACAGTAAATACTCTGAAATCAACAGCTCGCAAACCACTGTGAAATGTTTGTTGCATTTCAATCTTCGTCTAGCTACAACAGTCTGATTCTATTTGGTAATTAACACACAAGCACAAGGTTAATTACTGATGCACTGCATGGTTTTTTTCAGAGCAGCAGGATGAGTAACCCATGAACCAAATGTAACCACTCAATTTAAATAAAATTTTTGAAACATTAAAAAAATTAAACTGTAAAATTAATAATTAAAGGAAGTATAATTAATTGTTTATTTATTTATAATAATTTATGCTTGTAATTTTTTCCTTTCATTGCCTGGTTTTATGAGATAAAGAAATTGTATGTCTTTTAAGCACCTTTGGAATTGAACCATAAGATTTTACGTTAACAGTACTATTTTGGGAAAATTTAACCACTACAATTTTTATCATAGTGTTGCAATTTAGAATAGTATAACCGTAATATTAAAGTACTAACTGCATGTCAAATTTCTGTATATACATTACACACAGAGCAATTTAATAACAATAATTTCAGTGAAAATTATTTTGCAAAACATTAAATTAGAATAAATATGTTTGATCATGAAACTTTGACTGGAAAATATTAATGATAGCGTGAAGAGTTCGGTATTCTTTTAGCAGGTACAGCTTTTGCCATGTTTGCATGCAGTGAACTGAAATTACATTATGTTTCACATCCTCTGCTGTAAATTGTGAAGTACAGTGCTGTTATGTGTCCTAAGACTTTAGCAACCCAACACCATAATTTCATTAATCCTGCTGAAACAGAAAGAACAAAGTTCAAAAGATAGAATTTGTAAATTCTACATATGGTAATAAACGGGTAGCCTTGAATAATTTTTGTGAACTGTTCTACTCTTTAATCTCTGCCGTTAAGCCTGTCACATAATACTGGCTAATCTAGGGTAGTTACTGTATGTACCTAGATCCTATATCTTGGAACACACTTGTGCCAACATTGCAATAACATTTTGCTTACATTTTTCTCGACAGGGGCCGTCTTAAAGTGGTTGTCTATGAAATGGGCCCCGGAGAGGAGTCTCTCGAAGTTCTCAAAGCCGACGGACAAGGCTATTGGGAGCCCGATGGTCGACCAGAGAGAGAAAGAGCCCGCCACCCAGTCCCACATAACAAACATGTTTCGTTCATCGATTCCAAACTCCTTCATCTTGGTCACATTGGCTCCGAGCCCCACAAAGTGCTTTGATACTGCACTTGGCTGAAACAACACACACCGCAAGTCAACACAACATAAGGCTCAGTTTCACTTCTTAAACACAAACTCTTTGTTTTCATATCATTATTTCAGTTTTAAAGTAATTATTAAAAGTATTTACTACAAAAAATTTAAATTTTACAAGTTGATTTATATTTTTGTACTTAATTTTACTACATGTTATTTGATATCCGTAAAAAGGCAGGAATATATTGATATGTTTAAGTAAATATTATACTACGTGTGACAAATTTAATGTAGATAGTTTGAATTCACTTCTGTACTGTAGAGTGGGGCAACTAGCTATACTTCTATAATATCATTTTTAACTTTTTTTTTTTTCACAAAAAATTTAAATAATCAGGAAATTAAAGAATTTGATATAGTAGGTTATGCCAAACCTCAACTATAAGAGAACGCTTTTGAAATTCACTTATAAATAAAGATTAACAACATTTCAGGACAGTTAACGACGAGGTTCATAATCCTCACAGAGGTTCAGTAAACGAGCAAGCAAAGTGATTTGGGCGGCTCTTAACATTGAGGTCTTGAGAGTCGCTGAGGGTGAAGCGAGTTGAATATGGAGCAGCGCTGGAATGCAAGGGCGGGGGAAACGAGAGATCGTTGAGAAAACCCGCCGATCAACAGCTTCACCCGGTACGATTCCCACATGCGCAGAGGTTAAATTAAATCCAACAAGGATACAGGAGTATCCTGAGAAGACTCACCGGCCAAAAGAAACATCTGCTTTGTTTTCAGCATGCAAAAAATCAGGGGTGTCCCTAACTGGAATTGATCCAAAATTGCTTTGGCGGAAAGCTGGTAGCCAAATTAATACCATGGGCTCCAACATTTGAAAAAAAAAATGGCACATAACAACATGTAATTTTGGAAGTAGTGTCTAAAGGTCCCATTTAAGACATAACACATGTATTTTAACTGGTGGCCAATGAAATTAGGTTCTCTTGTTTGATGACATGTTCGAATATGTAATGGTACAGCATTAGCATATTCATTTCTGTAACATTTTCAATGTCAAGTGATGGCTGCACAGATACAAGTCATTACTTCAAAAGCAATGTAAATTGTTACACAAGACTGGATAATAAAAACTGGGGACAAAGAAGGAAAAGAATGAGGCTTTCACAAGTGCTCACTTAACCTAAAACTCAGAATTCGAACTGAGAACATTTCATGTTGTAAAGTGGTGTCTTGACCATCCATGACACAGAGGTCAACCACTGCATTTATTCTTCTCACTGACTGCTAAAACACACTACCAGCATTCAGTTCAGCTTCTGTCGCAAATTTGACAGAATGATTTTAAACTGAAGAAATAAAGTTTTAAATTAAAGTCTACATTTTTTCACTCAACCAAAATATTTTAGACTGTAAGATACATACTCATACTGACATTATCAAAAAAAAAATTAATAAATTAAATTTATTAGTGTTAACTGTGAAAACTTTGTTTACTTTTACATTCATTTCCTACACCCAAAATTAAAATATGATAGTTTCTTCCTAAGTTGTTGGTAAATCTCAAAACAAAATGGACAAACTAAGTGAAAATTCCTATAACCAGCCATACTCACATCATTGGCTTTTGACAAAAACCACTCTTTCGCTGAAGTAGCATTTACTATTGTGTCCAGAGTCGTGAAAGTTTTGGAGGCAACAATGAAAAGTACAGTCTCTGGGTCCACTTTTTTCAAAGTCTCAGTCAAGTGGGTGCCGTCAACGTTTGCCACAAAGTGGACTCTGGGTCCGATGGCATATGGCGTCAATGCTTCGGCTACCATGTGAGGACCCTGCAAAAAAAAAAAAAAAAGTTGCCTCTTTGTGAGCAATCTTTTGACAAGGTGTCAAGTCAATGGGAAATTACTGAGCGTAAGCTCTGTAGTTATGACAATTATTTTACATCCAAATATTTTATGGCAACTTCCACAATGTGTCAGCTTTTACAACTCACCATGAAATTGCAACCTGATGCAAAGTGAATAACATCTTCAATTGGCTTTCCTGTGTAACCTCTCCAGTGCTTTGAAATTACCTAAATAAAAAGAAACAGTAACACTTTGTAGATGTTAAAATATGTCATGACACGAATATGAAACAAAAAACTATCAACACCCTCCTATGAAGTGAAGTAAAAGTGTTCACTTTAATTTAATTAATTTATTAATAATTCTATAAATGGAAGCAAAAAATTTAATTAGCAGTTCACTATGTCCTCTCTTACAAATTTATACAGCATTGAAATGGGTTCTCAAAAAAAAAGATCTTGAAACAATTGGATAAAAATTATAAATACTTTTTGCAAAACTTACTGCTCTTCATGATGAATGGGAAATCAAACCGAGATAAATAACGTCCTCAATAACGGGAAATCCAACTGAGCTTATTACATTAATTAACCGAACACACATACATAAAATGAAAACCAAAACATAGCTATGTCCATACTGACTAAAAACTAAATCAAGCAAAGCAAAACTACACAGCAAATGAAGAGAAAGTTTTTAACCAAAAAGCCTATAACATGTATTTACTTATTTTTAAAATTTCCCAGCAAAGCAATACTTAAATTTAAGTGGCTCTTAAGGATGTCGGAGGTGTTTCACCATTATACAACTCAGTTTTATAAGAGTGTCTTAGCTGGGCGATGCTTAAAGAAACAAGTTGCAAATATTCTCATGTTGGTAGTGGTGCATTGGTCATGTGACTAAATGGACCAATGAGAATTATTTCACAGAAAAGATAAAACAGAAAAAAATTTCCCCCTGAAATGCTGTGTTTACTTTTGTTATGAGTATAGGAATCCTAACAACATATTTGTTTTATAATAAACAATTAAAGCTTTATCGTTTGCCTGATAATAATAATAATAATCAAAACAAATGTCACTGCACATACGGAAAATATATGTGTACTCGATTTGTTCAACTAACTATGCGTACAGAAATTTATTTATGTTAAAATTCCATTCGTGAATAGATAAGTTTTTTTTTTTTTCGAGGCTAATTTATTATCATGGGAATGTTGTGTTGCAATTCTGTGATGTTTTATGATTTCGTTTTTATTAATTATCAGTGCCAAGAAGTGTGATTTTTCACAGCAAAAGTTAACAATCTATATTAGGCCTGGGCTGTGTTTTACTAGTCAGAATGTTAATTGTTAAACATTTTATCTACTCGGGTAAGTTTTTAGAATTGTTACATATACTTAAGTAGCTTTCGTCAAGCATTTGTATATAAAATACTTTATAAAAATAGTATGTTAGGTTAATGATAAATTTTAAAATGAAACCGTTGTCTTGTTTAGGCACTGATTAAATATTCCCTAAACGTAATGTATATTCTGTGTAAAAATCGTATTGCCCTCAAAAACACCACTGAGCCTACATTTACTACAGTCTACAAGGCCATCCCGAATTTTTCTACTAAATAGAACTGTTTTATGTTTTACGTACAACATTACTGCTACGTTTTAAAGATTCGGTTTGGCTTTCATCACTAATCAGAATTGAACTTTCTGAAATTGTGATAGTTTGTTGATAACAACATTGACGATATTCACGTGCAATTTAGAAATGCCCAGTGCCCGAATTTGAATAAATACGATTATCACGTCACACCTGTATGACATCTTTAATTGGGCCCTCGTTAAATTTTCTAATTCAAAACAAAATCAAATGTGTGCAAAACTTGTACTGCAAATTTGCCATGTGTAGTAAAACGTAGGTGTAAATGCATTATATTATGTTCAGTCTCAAATCCAATCAAAGTAATCGTATATTTTTAGGCCTACATATCGTACATACATAGTGAAGGCAAACATTTTTTCCATTTATTTCAAATAGGTATTTCCATAGCTTATGCGTACTCACCTGCATTCACACTCAATTTTCTATGTATATATTAGGTTTGTCTCTTAAAAATACGTGGAAAATGTACATAAACAAATATATGCCTGCCACGAGTTTTGTTTACGACCATCATCATAGGTTATTTCAGCAAATAAAGACTTGCACCCAGACTCAATAACTTTGATACACAATAACATCTTATTTTTATTTATAAAACAAATTTAATTTATAAAACCAAATACTTTATAACACATTTGGAGTTATCCACACAAAATTTTTTCAGTAGCAGCCATTTTCCTTTTAATTTGTTTACAATGATTTAAGCAGAGCTTAAAGAGTTAGGCATCCAATTTCGGCTGCCCAAACTAAGAGCTGCTTAAAACATTTTAAGAAGAGCTTAAAATTAGTGAAATGGTACAAGGTGCTAGGGACAGCTTATTCAGTGTTTAAGTAGAGCTTAAATTTTAAGATGTGTTGGTGAAACTGGCCCTCAGACTACTATGTAAAAGCTATTCACGGTAAAGTGAACACTTTTCAAAGATTTATCATTTTGAATAATAGTAAATAAAAATATTTTATTTTGGCCTTAAGATGTTAACTTTTGAGCGTGGTGGAATTTACATAGTGTGTTTATTTCTTACATGATAATATTTGTTTAAAAAGGTGATTAAAGGATGAAAAATGTCTAAAGTAAAAAAGTAACCAGGAGCTCAAAAATTCTCACTTTACAGACACCATCTACTGCACAAACCTGGAAGAAATTCCAAGGAATAACAAATGCACTATACTTCTGGGCTTAAGAGATATTAAAAAATAAATATTTTTATATAACAATGGCATGTGTTTCCAAAAATTGCATTCCTGAAAACCTATACATGACTTTAAGAAATATTTAGTCTGCAAATACATAATGCAAAAAACTCATTATTTTATGTAAGAACGATTTCTTACTAGTCATTACCAACATAGTGTTATATGATTTATACAGAATGTTCTGCAAATCAACCAACACACTTCGGCAGTGTGTTATACAGATAATTAGCAACAAAAAAGTAATATACACCAGTAGGCTATGCAGCCCCATTTCAGAGTTACAGGGGCGTAAATTCAATAAAACATAAATAGAAATTAATGAATATCTTTAATACAATTGGCTACATTCATGTTGAAAGTCCCACACAAACTGTTGAAAATGTGCTCAATCTAACTGTAAGCAGGTTTTGATACACTGTAACATGGAGTGTTTCCACTGCATGCCTGTATGTTCACTTCTGAGTTGATTAATGGCGTCGGTTATCGCCTGTAGTAACCGATCTTGTGTGTCTGGTTGCAGTTTGCTGTAAACTGTACTTTTCAGACAGCCCCAGAATGAAAAGTCCATCGAGGAGAGGTCTGGAGAGCACACCGGCCACTTCCAATCCGCCTGTGCGGATACACAGCGGCTGTACCTCGCCCATTTCCTTCAGAGTATCCGTTAACAAACACCATGCCTGTGAACTCTACACACTCCTGACATTATTCCACAACCACTCGCCTCGACATAACTAACAAAGACTGAATACACCAGACACACTAGCAGCCTCCTTACTGTCAGAATGGGCACATTTTGAACAGCTTGTGTGGGACTTACAACATGAATGTAGTCAATGCCATATAAGATATTTAGTAATCCCAATTTGTATTTTTATTGCATTTGTGTCCCTGCAACTTTGAAATGGGGCTGCATAACTTATTTGTGTATATGACATCTTTTGTTGCCAATGATGTGTATAACACGCAGACGAAGTATGTGGGTTGAGTCGCGGAACATCCTGTATATGAAACAATCAAACACGCCATAAACCAGGTGAGATTTTGAAGGTTTTATATAGAAAGTGTGCCTAATTATTGTAAACAAATCACAATATATTTTGCTTGTCAAAAAAAAATTATCTTCATTTACATACTGAGATATCTGGAGGGGAATGTTATTAGTTTAGAAAATTGTGAACAGCTAGTAAAAAATGTAGCGCTAAAATGAGAGAAGTAATCATGAGTTTTCTTCCAGTTGATAGTTTCTTGGCTTGATAAATTGTAGCACTGTATTCACTGCATGTTTATGGCACTATTGTACAGGAAGACAATCAAGTATGATGTTACAAGAAACAGTCTCTTTATGACCCTGAGGAACACTGCTGAAGACAGGACAGACATGGAGAACAGGAAAATGCAATACACATCTTGTGATAGTTACTGCATTTATCCAAACCTAAAGTCAATATTTTTTTATCAAGTAATAGCATGTGACACTCATAATTGTTGATAAAAAAAACAATTCATTCTGATGAACCAAAAAAAAAAAGTTACTTCTTATGGTTTTGACATGTTAGATATGTATCATAATGTAGGTTATTAACAACACAGTAATTTGTCACAGAAACTTAAAATTCAATTAGTTTAATTTGTCTTTGACAACAGTGAGTAAACTAGTTAAAACTTAATTTAAATGCCAAAATAAAAATTAGGGAAAAATTAATATTAAAATTTTTGGGGAAATCTTCAGCAGCAAAGAGACCATTAATGGGTAGTTTAATGTTAAAAATCATCCTGTATTACAGAAAATACGATACTTGTCTTTCTTCACAAAGCTGCCATGAGCACACAGTGCTACCCTGTGTCAAGCCACAAAATAAGCATCAAAGATAAGGAAATCAGAAATAATGGCTTTGCTCCTCATAGGAATATTTAAATTTGACACACAAACCCAGGAAAGCCACATTCAAGCATGCAAGTAATCAGTAAATACTTTATTTGAGGCATACTTGCTCAGTGAAATCCTTCATCTGTTGAAGAGCCTTCTTCACGTCTGGCATCACGTCCTTGCCGTCCAGCAGAACTGGCGCGTCACTTCTGTTGCGCAAGGCCACGTGTAGCACAGCCTCGGCTTCTGTGAAATTCACCTTCTTCCCTGCGAGCACGTTGTCCCTGACCTCCTCCACTTTCCTTGCTTTGGCCTGTAGCACATCGGGTGTAACCATACAGTGAAGGTGAAGAATGGAAAATTTCTGAATAGAACGAGGCTGGTACAGGTACACTACGCACATAAAAAGTCTAATGGGAAGCTGGTCGCACCTCCAGTCACACTGCTGTTTTTCACACATGCAGTCAAATTGTTGGTGTTTCAAACCTGCAGTCATAATGGGTCGGTGTTTCACACACGCAGTTAAATGGTTGGTGTTTCACACCTAAATTTAAATGCCAATGTTTCAGACCAGCAAACAGGCATTTCATGCAAACATCAAATGGCCAGCGTTTCACGCCTTCAGTCAAATGTCTTGTGTTTTACACCTGCAGTTAAATAGCTCGTATTATGTGCCTAGAGTCAAATTGCTGGTAATTCTCATGCCTATAGAAAAATGGTTGGTGATTGATTCATGCCTACAGACTAATTTCTGGTGTGTCACTCCAGCAGTTAAATGACTGGTGGTTTATATTTAGTTATTTATATATTTGGATCGCCTCCATAGTTTCTAGTGCATACTAGAAGGGAGTTGTCAATGTTTACAATTGCATACAGAACAGTCCCGAATAGAATAATTGAAGTTAATGAATGCATAAATTACAATAACATACAAAACAAAGATAGGTACATACATGGCTAACAGAAAACATACGATTCAGTTGTAAGTTAAAAAGTAACAAATAATACAGCATAAAATAGGGAAGTTGTAAATAATAGATAACTGACAATATACAAACTTTGTACAGGAGTACCAGATTAAAATATCGTAAGGGCACTATACTAGTCCTATTTTATTACTAAAGGATTCTTCAATAGAGTAAAAAGGTTTTTTTTATTAGAAAACTCTTTAGTTCATTTTTAATTTATTTATATTATTTATTTCTTTAATTGTCATGGGTAGATTGTTTAATAGTTTTATACCACTACAGAACAGGCTTTGTGTATATGTACTTTGTCAGTGTGCAATAATATGTATATTGTTATGACCTGTGATATAGTGATCATGTGTGTGTTTGTTTAGTTCATAATTAATATTTTGCTTTACGGAGATTATAGTATGGTATATATAGATGCATGACTAAGTTCCTTGAATAAAGGATTGCAGTGGTTCATACGGTTTTTTCCTTTTATTATTTGTATTTTTTTTTCTTCTGAATTTTGAACACTTTCATCCAGTTAGAAGAGTTGCCCCAAAATATAAATCCATATGCCAGAATAGATCGGACTGCGGATAAATATACAGCCACGACTACATCAAGGGCACACAGTTTACTTATAGGGCTGTACGCACAGACTCATCTAGAAATGAAATTGAAAAACCACTAGCACTTCCTGTAATGGAGATTCCAAGTGACACTAGAGTTCATATGCTCAGTCCGTTTTGGTTTAAGCCTAGTGCAGCTTCATGAAGTTTAGTATGGACGGTTACTAAATAAGAAGATACACGGCCTTGCCCGAACTTGATAACGTCAGTAGATCTCAGCCAATAGGAAGTCGCGGAAACTATGACATCTGCTTCATCTCGTAAGAAATAAAATGGAGAGGTCTACTCCTCGCAATACGCATATTATTCTTATACTGTTTAAAAATGTAATTTTTTTGTGAGGATGTACATAAAATGCATGTAGAAGTGTAAACTGCCAGCCAACTAATTAAATAAATATATGCATAATTGCCATTTCTAAGATAATGTTAATAAAAGTTTATGAAATATTATAATTACAAGATTTTTTAAGGTATTTAAGAGGGAAGGCAATAATTAATTATTAACAATATTTCACACACAGCTCCAGCGCCTAACATAATAATAATTTTACTGCTATCTGAACTAACCAACAAGATTTTAAAAAATCTGATAATAGGTATGATTCTGAAAATATAATTTGGAAAAATTTAACTATGCTCGCGTAATATGTTTACACCTACCAAATTCCCCTTCCATAGACTGTTTGCCAAATGTACAACGAGATTCGACGCAGCTAACATCTCCACTCCGAGTGCGCCAGTACACCGATGCATTTGTGCGATGGGTGATGCATGCAGCACAGTACGGTTAGTGTAGCAGCCTGGTGAAACACAGGCACAGTGATACAGAGCAAGAAAAAGGGTGTACTACAAAATGGCCAGTGCCGTAGGACTCTTAAAATAAGGGGACACTTGGACATCCCGTGAAAAAGCCCTCGAGTGTTGTCTTTTTTAATGTTTTATTGCAAGTTCGGTGTTTACATCACGTGTTTCACACTCATGTCATTCACCTTTGGTAATGCAAATGTATTTCTGTTTTAACTAAAGCAAGGGAATTTATGTATACGCTAAATTGCAAGTAGTGTAGTTTTTTATATTTTCACATGATTTCTTGGCAAAGTGGGTCAAAAAGTAGTCCCACGTGACGTGCCTGCCCGTCAACGCCGGCCAGCACGTCGCGTAGGAGAAGTTAGTCATCGAGTAGCACTCCGAGGGGATGGTCGTGTGTCGTGTCGCGCACCCGGGTGGCCAGTAAATTTTGTTTTCACCAGTCATTTTAGTTTGCAATAGTAATTAATCTTTAGGAACCTCGTTTCGTTTAGCCGCCCGGGAAACCGTCCCTCAGCTTCCTCAGTGCTTCAATCGCCTGGGGAAGTATAACTTTTCAAGTAATCACTTCACAGCCTTCGCTCCATTTTTGGCAGAGTTACCTTATCGGCAGGTTAAATCTGACACCCAAATGTAAATGGCTTCCTAGAGGAGCAGTGTAGTTACGATGAGTAATTTCACGTGGAACTGAACTCACATCTTTTACTACGTCTGCCTAAGGGAGCGGGCCCTCACCATTCTTGCTAAATCGTACAGTGTATTGTGCAAGTATTTCCAGTGTGTATTTCAGTGTTTCAATGTACTGCATCATTTTCTAATTTAATTTGGGGTGTATAGTCAGCCCAGATAGGCCACAGCGTAAGTAGCACATAACTTCACACTTTATTAGAGGAGTACCAGTTTTCCCGCCCAAGAGAATTATCGCCTTGGTCGTCTGCCAAAATCTTCCACAAAATTTTCCCAATCTCATATGTACTGTTCCCAAAAATCTCCTCCTACCCATCATAGCCAGATCTCATTAATGCTTAATGTTAAAGAATAGTCCTTTGCTTTATAAATGTAGACATTCTGTAAACCTTTCTACATTTTATAAATTAATGCATATACATTTAAATAATTTACACTTACACAAGAGAACTAAAAATCTATAGTAATGAATATAATTTACTAACTTTTGCATTATCTAGTGACTGCAATGTAACTGTTACTACTGTATGTGAATTACACGTTTGGTTTGCGAAAAGAAACTGTATGAAAAATTACAATATAATTGTATATGTAACGTTCCAGTTCCATAAACACATTCTCTTAACAGGAATCCTACTATATAATAGGACAATCTCTGTCTGTCTGTCCCTCTTTAATACTTCTAAGTCCCTTGAAACTCAACAGAAGTTCTTCAAATTTTGCAGAGAGAATTCTCAGGGTCAAATGCAGGTCAAGTCCGAATTTCAGCAAGATCAGATTATGCAATCATGACTTTTGACCCTAAAAACTAATTTTTTAATTACTTTTTCCGGTGAAAGTTTTGTATTAATGCATAGAGATATGGAGGTAAAGGAATATAATTTTTGTTTACTTTAAATCTCTCACTTCAATGTTGAGTTAATTAAGTGGGGCCTTAGTGGCTCAGTGGATAGAGCGATTCCAAGTGGGGCCGCAGTGGCTCAGTGGATAGAGAGATTCCAAGTGGGGCCTTAGTGGTTCAGTGGATAGAACTATGTTAAGTGGGGGCCACAGTGGCCATGTGGATACATATATCTCAAATGGGGCCGCAGTGGCCAAATGGCTAGAGCGATTCCAAGTGGGGCTTTAGTGGCTCAGTGGACAGAGTGATTCCAAGTGGGGCCACAGTGGCTTAGTGGATAGAACTACATATATCCAATGTTGAGTTAGTTTCACATCTTTTTTTTTTTTTTTTTTTTTTTTTTTTTTTCAGTCTTTGTATGATAACAAAAATTTGTAACATCGTAACTGTTCTAGACACGTGACAATACTAAAAAAAAAGGTCATGGGCTGGACCCCTAGTGTGTAAATATGCAGTCCCATACAAATTTAAATTTTTTAATCTAAAGTTAATATAATACAGGCCTTGTTACTGCCATTTTGCAGAAAATCTCAACTGGATGGTAATTTAAGTAGGTTGTTCGGCGACTAGATTTCTACACTTAAAAAACAAAGTGGACTAACACTTAATGAGACCAAGCATATGAAACTGGCAAACTAGTGACAATTTCCCTTCGTTTGTAGAGGTAGCAGCGACTAGATTCTTCTCTGCATATGGCTCATGGAGTGCATTGCAAAGCACAATGTGGATAGTTTTTTTCATACAGTTTCCTTATGTAAATGCCAGTTTAAGTTTTGGTCTATATGTAATCCTAAAAATCTGACATTATTTTAAATGTCTAATTTTTTGTTACCTATAGAGATTATTTCATCTTTTTGAATTTGGTTACCTAAAAATGAAAATTTCACTATGGAGGACTAAGGTACATTTAAAACTAATTTGTTATGAAACCAGTTACTAAGTTCACAAAGTGTTGAATTTACTGAGTTGATTAAGTCACTATCATTATTCTCTATTATTAGTACGTTTATGTCATCTGTGAACATTACAATTTCACCATTATTTATTGACAATGGTAGAGCGTTTATAGATATTATAAATAAAATTGTTCCCAATATTTAGCCTTGGGGGACTACCACTGAAATAAGGTTTTTGTCCGATAATATATTTGAGAATATTCTATTAACATCACTAATGAATTGATATGATAGATTCAAACATTGTAAGAAGTATACCCCTAATACCATATGCATCAAGTTTTCCAGAAGTATATAATGGTTTACATAATCACACAGGCAGGCTGTGCTGGTGTTTTATACCTGCTATTAAATGATTGGTGCTGCAGACCATCAGTCAAATGGCTGGGATTTTAAAGCTACAGTTAAATGGCTGCAGTTTTACACCTACAATACAAGAATAATATCTGACAAATAAACTATCTAATTATTGTATATCATAGTTGCAACAGTTTAAAAATTATGCCCAAACATACAAAAATATTTTCTCAACACTCACTTCTAAAAATAATAACAAATATTAACATCATAAATACTGAGTGCATAAATAAACATGCAAGAAAATGAACAGTAAGTAACTTTTTTCCTTTCTTTTTACATGTCGATATTGCAGACAAGGTACAAGATATTTATTGTGGAAGAAGAATTAATACTTCATGTAAGTTTTCTCATGTGCCACGTAGAATGTGACATTTCCAATAACGTTATACGTGTATGTTGAAGCATTTTAAGCCACCTTAGTACAATGACAAGATATAAATTGCACTTAGAAGGATTGGACACAATACCAACCTTAACACGGGTTATGTTTGAGGAATAAAACCTCAGTACCCAATTTATTTGTGGTGTCACTAAAGTTAGAAGGCGTTAGAAGGGCAATCCCTGACGTCGACAAGAATTGCACACAAGCCTCTTAGCTAGCTCAGTTGCTGGTTGGGTTCCCCACATTGGAAAAACAGAGGTTATTGGTTGGGAGTTTTGTGGGCGTTCTGATTGGTCAGAAGCTTGGGGAGTTGTAACCCCTAGGATTACTTTTACCTTCAGAGTTCTGCGGTATACAGAGCATGTTTTAGGGATGGTGGTGGCCTTCAAATAATGCAACGCCAGTGTTGCAGTGAGGAAGACCTTCTCTCGCTTAGGCAGGACGCCTGTGTACAGTGTGGGTCTGGTTGGTTTACGTGTTGGAACAAAGTCAAGACACATTGGGAGTATTGTACTCCGGCACTTTACCTGCTGTTCACGAGCAAGCGGCACCCTCCTCTTCTCCGGCTGACACTGTGGTGCGGCCAGTGGCTGTACAGCGGCAGACGCTGGCTGTGGAGGAGTTGTGCTCGTTCTGCCTGTAGGTTCCTGAGGTAGGTGTGGAAGGATTGTGGTATATGAGGGTGGGATTGAGTCCCAGGATAGCAATATCGAAGTGTACTACCAGTAGATAGCCCAGTGGAATTGCTCGCTACTCTGGTAGAAGGTGTGAATAACGGGTCGCCATTTAGTGTTTCAGGAAAAGTAATGTTATTTATTTCAGCTTCTAGTTTCTTAATGGCTTGCTTAACTTCGTGTTTCTGCCCACTTCTGTGTGAATGTAGCATAAGGCAGAATTCAATAGCAATAAAAATATAAAAGCGTAAGGCGAAGCCGGGTAAAGCTGCGGCCCTGTGGTATGCTTCAAAAGTAATGGTATTATCACGCAAGATCCACCCTGTAGCTCCACGTCCAGCCATTCACCAGTGTATGTATGGAACTACGAGGCGAAGGAACCCTGCATTGATAGCCAGTGCCTAATAGGTGTGGTGTTTTTCCACTGAGGGGTCAGGTAAATCAGCTAGTTCCCTCGCCCCGACCTGGCCGTTCTCCAGCCGGCAGGGTAGGAAGCTAACCAAAATACAAAATTCCACAACTGGAAAGAAAGTAGAGTTGTGTAATTGCCTTATGGCTATAGTCACATAGCCGGCTTAACCTAACGTGAGCAAATCAAAATGCAAGTACTTGAAATCCTTGATGGTCAACAAAAGGGGTTCATTAAAAGCTAAATATGGAAACACTAACGCTAATGATACAGTATTAAAATACGTTTATTAAATACGTATTTAAACAATTTTGCCAAGGCGGCACCACACACTCCTAACCAATTAAAATACAAAATAAACTATATAATATTTTTTATTGATTAGAACGGAAGTTAATATAATAATGCCAGATGAAGGTTGCTTGCAGAGTTTAATGTGGTGTGGTATGTAATATTGATAGCGTGAATTACTTCAACAGAAAAAATGGTCAATAATAATTGCACACCAAAATTGTGTTATTGGCAAGAAGGGAGTTCTTCAGCCAAGTGATGAAGACGTGGCCGGGCCAGGACCTCAAGGGATGACCACAGGGGATGTCGTTGCAGTGGCCTACAATACCTGGAAGGTTACAAGAAGGAAGAAGTGGAGGAAGTGATAAGGGAGATGACATCTGCTAGGCCCTCTGGTAGCTCTTGATGACTTCGGGAGCCGCTGGCGGAGGCAGGAGAAATTGAAGGTTTTCTGGTAGGTAGTGGCCCTCTGGAGCTGGTTGGCATCAGCAATGACCACTGGGTCTTCCACGGTCACCGACATAGATGAGGGACTCTGACATGGGCTAACACCAACTGCTTTCTCAGCCAGGAGGTGCAGCAGAATCACTTCTAACATCTGTGATGGGATTCACTTTATACTAACTTTCCCAGTTCAGGGGTGCTCAGAGGTGTGTGGGGGAATTAACCCCGCCTCTCGGGGGGTGGAGCTACTGACATCACACATGGGTTCCTGGATCCTTATCTGGAGTGGCGCAAGACAATGACATATCTTGCCCTCATACGTTCATGGAAGCCGTGACTATTTTCTGGGTGGCTCGCTACCCTTCAGCGGCGTGTAGTTTGAACTATGTGCTGATCCTCTAGTGACAGCGGCAAAATGTAAATGGATACTTCTTCTAGGAGCATTGACGTGATTGCTTCTTGTAGAGATTAGGTGAACGGTAAAAGCAGAGATCATATGGTACGTGATTGTGTTGAAGTTGTCAACTTTGGTGGACCACGTATCCTGCCTCCATTACCATTTTTACTTGGAGGTGACTTGCCCATTGGGTGAATCCGGCTGAACCTGGGGCAAAGTCGTTCATGTAGAGTGCGCTTCCCCTAAGCACAAGACGCGTCATGCGTCAATGTGCTTTCAAAAGATTGAAATTATTCAATGATTCAGTAAACCAAATTTAAAGACAATAAAAATGATTAAGGGTGTTTAAAACCAAGACTTTACACCACGCCTCAAAAGCATAATGGAGATGTGAAATTTGTAAGTGATTGAGGGGTAGTGAACATGGATCTACTTGTATGCACATTGCGCATTCTTCCACCATATGTAGGATTAACATTGTCATGGGCCTTATTACTTAATTATTGCAAAATTATTAGAAAAGTAAACATTTTACCAAGTAAAGCAACATAATTTCAGTGAACACAAATTGTTTACCTAGCAATAACATTTAGACAAGGGACTATTTTCCCTCCATCGACAAATGCAAGGCACTGTACCCCTCCACTAAAATATAATACATACAGATAGGGGAAGTGAAATTGTTCAAAACATTTTAAAAGTGCCCAATTACCTGTGCAAAACCTCCAGTAAATTTTGGTCGCACGCTGCACAAAAAGTGAAGCAGTAAGAAAAAAATAAAAGGCATACAAGACATTGTTTGTTACACCAAACACCAGCAAAAACACTGATAAAACACAATAAACTTGCTTACAAGGATTTAGGACTTTAATGTTCACAGCACTCACCAGTTCAAACAAAAGAGAGAGGCCTTCATCATCAATAAGATTTTTAGAGAAGTCCACTAAAATACTGCCATCAGAAGGTGTTTCCAGTTCAATACTGCAACAACCAAGTAGGTAACACATTTTTCAAGTACGATGGTAATATTGTAATCACACTATTGAAAAAACATGTTTGCAGGAGAAAATGTTGAAATAATATACTGAATGAACCCAACATGTGGTAAAATTACATTTTCAAGATTTATAAGGATTGTCATATGCCGAAAGTACATAAGCAGTTAAAGTAACATAAAAAAAATTTTTATAATACCAACTTTGCTAATCTCTACTAATACAAGCGGCGTCCCAGAATTAGTTTTGGTTGGCAACCTTAAAGACATTGGCCACAAAAAAATTGGTTATTTTACATTTGTACCACACACTGTTAAACTTTTACACCAGTGATCACTCTTTCCTCGCAAAAAAAAATTGTTATTGCATAAATACATGGAAAAATTTCAATTTGACTGTTTTAGAAATGTACAGATAGTGGAAACTAACATACATACTGACGCCATCGGGTGAGACACGAGACAAACAAAGACACTAATTACTTACTGGTTGGTGGGTGCCAGCAGTGTTTCCCAGACACCGCACTACGTGACTCAAGGTTCTCAGGGATGCTGTGGATTCTGTGTGTCCATCTCACCCGAGCATCTTTACAAAACACTTTTGCATTACTAAACATTCATGAAAATGCTGTATGAAGTAGGAGTGTGCTGGGTTCTGACGCTACAGATAAACATATTTTGTACACTGAGAATTGCTTTTATTTTTGCACTTGTTACAAATAATGCCAATACTGAGTTACACTTAATCTCGGGCATGACTAGCTAACTCCGGTGGGTGATTCCCCCAGATCCTAATTTTACTAGCGCACTCCTTGATGGATGATTTCTCCATGGTGTATGAGAGCACAATCTCCACAGGGTAAGGTGTCTACAGCCACTGTGATGGACTGCAGATTTCACCCTGAGACTGGACACGAAGTATGAACAAGTACACCAACACGAGTGATTACCTACATCACTAACGCATACTCGTCGGGACACGTCTTCTAACCACGTTGAAACAACTCCGTGCCTCCTGTTTATAAAATGCCCTTTCTCCTTCCTTTACAGTTACTTCCTTCATTTTAAGTGGCGGTAACGGGTGTCTAGGGGGATAGCTCATAGGTAGCTCAATGTTAGAGGGAATTATGAAAAAAAAAAAAAATATATATATATATTATTATATATATATATATATATATATATATATATATATATATATATATATATATATATATATACATATATATATGTATATATATATACATATATATATATATATATATATATATATATATATATATATATATATATATATATACACACAACTAATCACAATGAACAAGTAACAATT
Source organism: Dryococelus australis (assembly GCA_029891345.1). Taxonomy (NCBI): domain Eukaryota; kingdom Metazoa; phylum Arthropoda; class Insecta; order Phasmatodea; family Phasmatidae; genus Dryococelus; species Dryococelus australis. The sequence goes on from CM057005.1 coordinate 93,094,587, forward strand.
ACAAGAACACAACAGGATATAAATTCTTACAACACTCAAGACTGTAACTTATTACAGAATAGCAGACTACATTATGACTCAATTACAATATGGTAACTCTGATAACCACGACACAGCTAATCCCTGTCCTTGCCAGTAATAATTATTATTACAAAAGGGGAAATGGGGACGATGTCTCGATACCAGCATAGGGCCCTACCGCTACGCGAATTATGCTCACACTTTATCTCCTGCTTCAGTTGGCCTCGGAACCTCTCTGCCCAAGGGTAGGTAGGTGCTCTCCTCTTCAGCCTCGATCACACACATACTCTCAATACTCGTCGAAGTCTCGTGCCCAGCTGGGGCGGGGTGCACCGGCCTCCAGGCCTCCTATATAGCCGGGCGATTTAGGACATGTTTGTAAAACAAACCCACCCGGCTATAATTCCATAGTGCGCTCTACCTAAGGTGGTGTAGCGCCACCATATTACACTACAATGTGATTTGTGGCGACAGTCTGTACATTTAGTAGGCTAGGACAAAAATAATGTAACTGTACAAATTACACAAATATCAATTACAAAGCATGGGGACATGACATCAATTGGCACAATAAACACGCAGGTAGGTGAAAGCATTCTTAATTGACGCGGATATAGCTGGATGAAGTACTTAGTGGGCCACGTGGTGCAGATGAAATTGCAATAGTTCCCGTGTTTCATTGGGTACATAGGTCCGCCATTTTGCACAGTTTCCAAGTGGTTTCACCTGTATTTCTTGGTCAACGACGCTCCAGTATTCAGAATACGTATCGGCACAGTGTTGTTGGCATTGTGCAGAATTCTGGGAATTTTCTCGTGCCACATGCACTTTCCTCAAAACCTCGCGGACATTTAAGGAAACAAGTTCTCCGGTTGGGTTGGCAGCAATGCTTTGTATCACAAGGGGTGTGCTGTCTGTTACTGGGGTGGCGCGGCAAGGTGGTAGTGCCTCTTTCCACTCTGCATCGTCAGTCACAGTTATGATTGGACACGGATTCCTTGACAGCGTATCTGTGAGTTCATTGGTTCCCCCCGACACGTGCTCTTACCTGGAAGTCAAACTCTTGCAATAACAATGCTCAACTGGCAAGTTTGCTCTTCCCATTATGCATTCCCTCTAGCCAAACTAAACATCTGTTATCCATCCTCAAGGTGAACTTCCTGCCTAACAGATAAGGCCGGTACCTCCTCAACGCGTGTACGATCACCAAACATTCCTGTTCATTAACGTGGTATTTCCTCTGCATTACCAAACTTCACACTGTGATAGTTGATTATGTGCTTCTCCCCTCGTTTACCCACTTGATACAGTACTGCTCCAATGCCTCCGTGGCTCGCGTCCGTTTGTACCACATCCGGAAGTTCCAGATTAAACCGAGCTAGTGGCTGACAGTTAAGAAAAGCATTTTTTATCTCTTGGAAAGAATTCTCCGTTTGAGATGTCCATTCAAATTTACATTTTTCCGACAGAAGTGCGGTCAACGGCGCTGTGATTACAGAGAAATTGGGAAAAAAATTCCCGCAGCCAATTGATTAGTCCAAAACATTTTCTTATTTGTTTTCGTGACCTGGGTGTGGGTTTTTCCTGAATCTGTTTTACATGTTGTGTTTCCAGTCTTGTGTCCGTTCCCGGTGACATAATGCCCTAGAAATTCCATCCTACTCATTCCCAACTTACAATTGTCGATCTTACACGTCAGCTTGTTGCTTGCGAGCCTTCAGAACACAAGACTCAGGTGGTGATGAAGTTCTTTCCAGCTGTTCGACCACACAAGTACAGAATCTAAGTACGCCATCGCAAAGTCTCCTATATAGCAGTTTAATACGTTAACCATAACATTTTGGAATGTAGTGGGAACACATTTTAAACCAAAGGGCATGGCGTCAAATAGGAATCTATGTCCATTAGGTGTTGTGAAAGCAGTTTTTTTTCTGTCCTGGGTCGTATAGGCGCCAGCCAATATCCGGACTTGAGATCAAGTGAACACAGTAGCGGGCCCTAGTGTTGACAAAGTGTCCTTTATGTTGATTACGAGAGGTGGCATGTTTACTCTTTATTTAACGGACGGAAGTCTACAGAAAAACCTCTTTCACTGTCCTTTTTAGGGGCTAGTGTAATGTCTGAATTGTAGAGACTTTGCGTAGGTTCTATTACATTGTCACTCAACATCTGACATACCTGTTAATTGATCACGCGCCAGAAGAAAATACCTGGGGCCTGTGGCTCGAAGTACACTGGGTCCTCGTGCGGTGTGATGATGGCGTGCTCAGTGACGTCGGTACACTGTAGCTTTCCCTCGATGTGGAACACACCGGCATACTGGTCCAGCAGTTGCTGTAGCTCCTCTTGGTGCTGTTCTGGCACCTCGTGCGAGAACTCAGCAAGCGGCATGGCAGCTCCTGTTGTCAGCGGCGTTTCTCCCACTGCGTACAGCATCCACCTTCCATGTGTAGACAGTCGAGATGTGGTTCAATAATGGCCTGATTGTCGATCAACCACGGTAACCGCAAGATCATCTCCTCACACAAGTCTGGTACAATGTACACGTCACATTTCGTACAGAGCTCACAAATTCCTACCGTCACATGTATTACACTTTTCGCTTTGCCCTGTTGATTGGTGGTAATGAATTGCAAACGACATGGCGGCACTCTAGTTGTAATGGCCTGTATCAGTCCCTCATGTACAAAGTCATGGTTTGCGGCCGTGTCAATTACAGTTTTACCCTCGCGTTCTACATAAACATGTAATGCACGTACAGAACTGTCACTTTCCTTAGGCAGATTCATATGCTCTGGCGGTGATATTGTTGCAGGTGCTGTTTTGCCAACCTCCCAACTTAGTTTCCCGACTGATTACCTTGGTAATAGTTCTCACTGCTCATTTTGTGGAAGTTTGACCTCTGTCCATGGTTTGCCCGCACTGGCGTGAATGGCGGAGGTGGTCGCGTGATGTCTACCATTACTGCGGGTGTTGACGTGCGGTAGCTCTGCCTTGGGGATTGGTACTCCTGTCCCACGCGCACATCTCACTCATAGAGGCACGCCTCCCTCGTAAACTGTTCGACACTTACACATGTTGCCCTCCTTAGGTACGGCCTAATATCAGGTGTGTACAACGCTACAATGATTTGGAGTGCTCCGCGGGTTGGCTGCCCAGGTGCAGACGCTCATACAGGCCTAGCTCCTTCTATATAAATTCCTCTATTCCCTCTCGCTCGTGTTGCTGTTTGTGATAAAGTTCGGCTTGTGCTTGGATGGCATCTCCGTCAGTGTCAAACCTACCAAGTAACCATTAGCAAAACTCCTCCCAGGTGACTCGGTAGTCACGCACCAGGTTTCACCATGTGGCGTCAGTTCCCCTTAACCTGTTCGCTGTGACCTCAGTCCAGTCCTCATGGTGTCCATGCAACTTTTCTTCACAGACAGCCAAGAACGTACCCGGGTCTTCTGCATCTAGTCCAGCAAAAGTTGGTAAAAGTACATTTTTATTGGGTCCTGTTAGGCCCTGTGGCATGCACGTTACTACTACAGGAGGCAAGGGCTTAACCTCCAGTGTTGCCGGTGACGCCATCTTTACACAGTTCGTCTTACGGCAATCAGCACAGTTTACGACTCCATTGCGGCGGTCCCATTTGCATTGTTGGCACTGCGCCCTCTTTGTTTCCACCCTGTCACATCCGGTGCACCTTCACAGGCGTTGGTCTGGCGGCGTTGATGCTGTATCGGATGTGCATTGGCATGTTGGTCCCCAAATTTTCACTGAACAGATTAATTCCACTCACTTTCCCACAATGCACGGATAGTTCGACAGTCATGTTATCATTACTCGCGTTCGTGATCGCGGATGCCAACACGGACATCTTGATGCATGGTTTCCGCCATTGTAGCGGGGATGACGTGACGCGGATGAACACACTGGCCCACTTGGGAACGCCAAGTGATGCCGTAGGGTGAAACACGAGATGAACAAAGACACTAATTACTTACTGGTTGGTGGGCGCCAGCAGTGTTTCCCACACACCACACTTCGAGACTCAGGGTTCTCAGGGATGCTGTGGGTTGTGTGTGTCCATCTCACCTGAGCATCTTTACAAAATACTTCATTACTAAAAATTTATGAAAATGCTGTATGAAGTAGGAGTTTGCTGGGTTCTGACGCTACATATTTTGTATACTGAAAGACTTTTATTTTACCACTTATTACACATCGTGCCAATACTGAATTATGGTTAATCTCGGGCATGACTAGCTAACTCAGGTGAGTGATTCTCCCAGCTCCTGATTCAACTAGCGCACTACATGATGGATGATTCCTCCATGGTGCATGAAAGCACAATCTCCACAGGAAAGGTGTCTACAGCCACAGTGATGGACTGCAGATTTCACCCAGAGATGGGACACGAAGTATGAACAGAACACTAACACATGTGATTACCTACGTCACTAACGCATACTCGTCGGGACACGTCTGCTAACCACGTGATGTGTGGCGACTGTCTATATACTTAGCAGGCTAAGATAAATATATTGTCACCATACAAATTACACAAATATCAATTACAAAGCATGGGACATGACATGAATTGGCACAATAAACATGCAGGTGCGTGAAAGCATTCTTAAATGATGCGGATGCTGCTGGATGAAGTTCTTAGCGGGCCACGTAGTGCAGGTGAAATTGCAATATTTTCTATAAAAATCATTGAAATCATGTCTGAAAATTCTTCTGGTTGCATTGCAAGCGTACAAACGCATCTGGGATGCCTGATGGCGGAAATCAAACATGTGCAAAGACCGCGTGGTCGTTTACAAAAAGCATTAATCATGGAAAAATTACCTGAACTCTTAAATGACACAATACATAAATCCTGAAAAAATTATGGTGCACATGAAATTACAAACCAGAACACTTTAAGCGCAAGGATGACGAAGATACGGACTTGGCTGCTGTTAATCACGTGGTCGCAAATTATGTGGCCGTAAAACAATTTAACACGACAAAACCCTAAAAATACACACATACAAATTTTCCCTTGATATTGCTCGTGGCAATGAAGCAGAAATTACAATGCAAAAGCCTTTAACATAGGAGGATGGCACCTGATTTAAAGTTGCGCGGGCCGCATGGCCTCTCCGACATCTTTCCTCCTTCCCTCGATGTAAGTTTCAAAAAGCCACAAGGGCACAAAATATTTACTTAAGCAGAAGCATTATGCTGGGGATGTCTGGCAAAACGTACGCAAAGCAAAGCTTAACCAGTGAACTATGGAAATCTAATTCAGTGCAATAATATGATGTGTGTACGTGACAGCATCTTACCTCGCAATCTCTCTTAGGACGATTGCCCAGCGGCAGGGGTCACGCGGACCTACCATGGCTGCCTATGGGGTTCACACAAGTGGAAGTGCTATGCACACCGATCAAAATTATTATCTTTAAAATGAAAAGGCACAAAAGAGATTTAAATATATAACAATAAGAATAATTTAAATTGTTAAATATTGGTGTTTAACGACTGTTCTTTTATAGGCACTTCTGCCGGAATATTAATGTCCTTGTTCTTTGCGCAACGCACATTTTGAATTTGAATGTAACACTGCAGAATATTTTAGAAAAGACATATTACACTTTTCGAACACTTTTGACCTGAAAATAAAAATACATGGCACTGGAAAAATCACATCACGTTTTGAGAAAGTTTGTGGTTTTGGCATCTGCACGTACGTTCTTACCAACGTGTCACGTGAACTGTGAGGGCAGTCATGGTCTGACTGCCGCTGGCTGTTAGCCGCCGTCGATACAAATTAGTGATAATTCATATCGAAAGAAGGTGCCAACAGCTATTTCAAGACATCTATAAAATCATGCACGGATTTGTTTTTGCAATTTGAAAAAATTGCTGATTATAATCAGGGACATTTTTGTTTGTTTATGATTTGTAGCTGCCCGTCAATTTTTGTAAAATAACTTTTGCCAATCACATCGTAAAATAAAAAAAGACAAGACCTTTCAATTCCCTAGTTAAATTTTCTGCAAATTATTTATTTATTTTACATACATGTACATTACAAAAAATAGTACCTTCAATTTTCACGTTCACATACAATGTAAAAAAAGAATTATTTGAGGAAAAAGTACTCAACAGATCGCTACTCATTGAACACTGTGGTGGCCAATGCCCTTAACAACATTTCGAGTGCCAGTGAAGATGAAAAGAGGTGAGGATGGAGCAGTAGTGGAATGCAAGGAAAATGAGACCACCACAAGAAAACCAGCCAGCCATCAAACAAAGTTCACCTTGATGGGAAATGAATAGTTTTGACAACTATACCAACATCACCACAGCCCCCTGCGAACTTTGGTATGAAAACTACCTTTCCATTCTGACATTTCAATTGCTACATTTCTCTTTAAAGGAATATGCTGCAGCAGTATGGGACCCGGAGGTGGAGGTGCGAGAACTGGAAAAGGTGCAGAGAAAGGTAGCAAGATGGGTGAAGGGTAGGTGGAGAAGGCAAGGGCAGGATGATGAGGAAGAAGGGAACTATAGGCAATCAGTGATGATGAAAGAAATGGGGTGGAGCTCATTGAAGGACAGGAGGAAAGTTGAACGGTTAGTCAGGATGTACAGGTTGGTGAATGAAGAGGGAGGATGGGGAGGGCTACACTGCAAGCTAAGTAAGGGGGTGTTTAGAGGAAGAGGAAACAATAGTGAGAAGCTTCAGAGGGTGTGGGGGAGAACGGAGCCAGGTAGGTAGTCCATGCTTGTGAGGTCTGTGAGGGAGTGGAATGTGTTGAGGGAGGAATTAGTATCTGTGAGAGGGGTTGGTAAGTTCAGGAAGGGAGTGATAAAGGAGTTGGTTGGGTGAAGGAGAGTTGGGAGAGCTCGCCACCGGGCGGTAGCCTAATTGCGAGTGTATGTATGTATATGCCAACATAACTGGGTGTGTTTATCCCCAGTCTGTGTGGTGACACACATGGCTATACATACGTAGTTGCAGACAGAAATTGTGCCGAATCCACTGTCAATAAGGATTTTTGTTTTGATAAAATACTGCACCGATATCCCACGACACAGTTTTCTCATATCAAAAATCTGCTTATTTTTTTAAAGGTTGATTTCAAAAGTTCTCAGTTTATAGTGAACAGCCTTTACAAAGATATATGCTGCCGCACAAATTGAATTTTTCTATAGTTAAGACTGTTACTGATGCACAATTTATTTGGGCACTAAAAGGCCCTACAGGAAATATAATTTGGGAGGATGATACGAATGCCATGATGTACCAAAGCCACAAAATTTTAGGATCATACCCTGTACTCCCATGCTCCCGCACCCCTGGGTACACTGAAGGTGATAGAAATGGTCTCAATTGTGGTGATACCCACCCCCTGCAAGCATTTCCCTTCTTTACATGCGTATGGGGCATAGCCCTGGGACAAATTTATGTCTACATACATACATACACTCGCAATTAGGTTACCGCCCGGTGGCGAGCTCTCTCAACTCTCCTTCACCCAACCAACTCCTTTTCCACTCCCTTCCTGAACTTACCAACCCCCCTCACAGATACCAATTCCTCCCTCAACACATTCCACTCCCTCACAGACCTCACAAGCATGGACTGCCTACCTGGCTCCGTTCTCCTCCATACCCTCTGAAGCTTCTCACTGTTGTTTCCTCTTCCTCTAAACACCCCCTTACTTAGCTTGCAGTGTAGCCCTCCCCATCCTCCCTCTTCATTCACCACCCTGTACATCCTGACTAGCCGTTCAACTTTCCTCCTGTCCTTCAATGAGCTCCACCCCATTTCTTTCATCATCACTGATTGCCTTCTTCCTCATCATCCTGCCCTTGCCTTCTCCACCTACCCTTCACCCATCTTGCTGCCCTTCTCTGCACCTTTTCCAGTTCTCGCACCTCCACCTCTACATACGGGTCCCATACTGCTGCAGCATATTCTAACATTGGCCGTACCATTGTGCCATACGCCTTCTCCTTCATCTCACAGCTGACTCCCTTCAGCACCCTTCCCAGCATACCTAGCATGTCATCTTCCTTTCGGACTTTGGGTGTATACAAGATCGAGATACCAAACATTTGTTTTAATAGTGTGACAAAGTTAATGACATCAGGACATGGAACGTCTAGTTGATTAGGTTGGTAATAGATTAAACAAGTGAAGCAATAAAATGCAACAACTTAGGAGCTATGTTTTCGAGCGTGGCAGGACTGTATAAACATGTGGAATAAAGTAAGGGTTAGAGAAAATGCAACAGGTGTGTTTAGTATGAGTTTAGTTTAACGACTAATTTTCCGGGTCGGATGTTAGATTTAGGAGTGATTTATTGCCTATTTTATAGGAAATAATACTGTTTGAAGTATTTGTTGAAATAAGTGTGTGATGATATGAGTGTATATATGGTGTTATTCAGACGATAATTATTTAATACGGAGCTAAAATAGAAATACACGGTGCATCATGGTGTTTTCAAATGAAAATTATATATGTACCAATGTGCAAACGATATGTTCCATGTCTGATAATGAAAATGAGTGTGGTATTTCATGTTGGCAGAAAATGGATGTGTTTGGTAAAGGTAAGTGTTGATACATTTGGGTATAAATGTGTGTTTCCAGTGTAATAACGAGTGTTGTAGTTATGTAATGTTAGGTCAGGATTCTGTAGCAGGTACCTAGTCTTTACCATTTAAAATTAATTATTGGATATGTTTGATGAATGTAGTGACATGTAGAAATATGTTGTTGTAGGTACGCCCTGTTAGGATAGGGTAGGCCTAGTATGTTTAGGGCGGTATTTGCTAAAGTGAAGCGTATAATATACCAGAAACATGCACCCATTACAGTGATTCATCCACACACAACCTGTGATAAACAAGGTGTGGCTGAACAACCAAAAAATGTGATTCGTCATTTAGATACACGTTATTTTAGGAGCAAAGTTAGTAAATAATTGACTATTTTTGTTTGAAATATGCATCCATTAAAGTTATTCGCCCACACACGACCTGTAATAAACAAGGTGAGGCTCATTTACCGAAAAACGTGATTCGTCGTTTACAAATATCAAACGTTAGTTTAGGCAGCAAGATAGTAATATATTGACTATGACATAAATGTGGTATTGCGTTGTACACTTGGTCGTAGGATCCCCCAAGTGTACTTACACAATACCATATGTGGTATCGGGTAGTTTAATAGAGCGGATGGGCTCTATTGTAGTTCGCGATACCATAGTATAAAATTGCTGAAAAGTATCCCCGCCCGAAAACCCCACATTCCCGAGTGGATACCCTGTTGGATTGTCGTAGGAAAGGAATGGTGCAATAGAAAACACGGAATGACGTCAACGACGCCACACTGGTGACGTAGTAAGGAAAATGTAGACATCGTGGTATCGGGTTCTTAAACATGCCCCGAACTTCACATGTCAAACATTCGTTTTTGGAAAATTATATTTTAAAACAAGTGACATGTTTTAAGGGAAGCCAACGTCCTATTTACAACACGCGTCATCTTATACTATACAATAGCAGTCTCTCCCGCAGGCCCTACAACCGCCAGACAAACCTGTACTGCTCAAATCGTGCAGGATTATTTATCATAAGCTCGGAAATGTTCAGTCTTTCTCCTTTGCGCTTGTAGTATTGCTCCAAAGCTTTCCAAGCCGGCTCCTCGGTGAGACTTGCCAACGCATTCATTGTAAATGGACTCTCATATATGTATCTATTTTCTGTGAAATAGACTACTGACTGAATCCACATATGATGATGAATAGTGATTTGTAAGGACGTGTCAGTGACAGTTATAATATGATCAGTGACCCTGCCGTTATCACGTATTAGTTCATCCGGGTTATCATAAAAAACAAACACCGTTTACAAACACCACAATAGGGGATGGCCAATTATGTTCGAGAAAATGAAAATATTTATAGGTAAGTTACGATATATCTATTATTTTATCGACAATATAACAGAAAAACCGAATATCAATATTTTAAAACCCAAATTTCAACTAATATTCTATATAGAATACAAAACATCGACGTTTTTATTCCGGACTAAGAAAAGATTATCTTACAACCAAAATTTTTCGTATTCAGAGAACATTGGTGGTACGAGGATTATCTTGCGTTAGTACGGCCTAACTATTAGTGCGGAATGAGGATAGGATTAACGAAGTATTAAAGTCAAAAAGAACCATGACGAACATAAAATTCTACAATTTCGTTAATATTACATGCCAGTGAAAGCTAGATAAAGTAACGAAACATAAAAATTACCTTTAAGGACGATTCTGTCAATCTGTATGCAAAAGTATTCCGAAATAATGAATGAAATGTTACGTGAATAATAATTACAAAGGAAATATAACTTATAAGCTTAATAATTAATTAGTTTTTAGCTACAGCTTTGCCTTTCTATTTTTGTGTACCTCCCGGTCGGAGGGGCTTCTCCCACACGAACACTCCAGGGCTCACAACAACACATTACACGAAAAAAAAAAAAAAATGCCTTTTATGAAAAACAGATTTTTAGGAAATGTGATATTATACACACAAAGAGAATTTTAATACAAATGTAATATGAGTGTGAGAGTGGTAACTTAACGTCTGCCTTGCCCCCATAGCTCAGGGGTAGGGTGGCCGCCTTGTAGTTAAGGGCTCGTGAGTTCGAGCCCCGCCCCCTCCATGTAAGATTCTCAGTTCGCCTGTTGCACTGGGACAACACCAACAAAAAAAATAGTAACATCAAGGACTGTAGAGTAGAAGAATCCTGGTTCAGAACTTTCTGGAAGATAGAATTTTAAGCAGTTTATATAATGTATTGTTGTAATGTATTTAACATTACAACACACATTTAACATAATTATATAGACAGAAACCAGCCCATATTATAAGTGCATAGAAAATGGAAATTTAACAAATCAATAATTGAATAATCAGATATTGGTATATTAATTTCATCGTTCTTCATTCTGCAGTATTGCCATATATGATACAGTCATAACACAATGTTAAAAATAATAGACGTTAATGTAATGGATAATGTGATTTGTTTATACGAGAAGGAAAAAATAACACAGCACAGCAAATTACCGAAGGAAAAACACTTTTATATGAAAATAAACAAAGCCAACCAAATATGGGGCCAAGATATTTTACATAGAACTTTTCTATTCCAACATTAATGTGTAAATATAGACAAAACATCTACTTTAATATTCAATTCAACATGGAGTACAATACACTATGTTTTGTTTCTAATAACGTGCATTAATATTATTGTAAATTATTATTAAATTTGAAAATAAAAAACATTTTTTATAAATAAGTTATATTAAATGTAGTGCTTCCTACTGAAGAAAACCTCCAATGCGCATATGGAGTATACTTGAAAACAGTTTTTGTTCATGATCCTTACACTAAAGTTGGTCCTACTCAGATCGGAGTTTACGAATACAATATAGTTAGTCCACCCTTAGTCCAGACTAACCTGTTGCAGAGCATCTCCCATTCCCAAGAAGAAATGTACCATTCATGATATAGATGGAAATATTAGCCACAGACAAAACTTGCTGGACCACGCCCATCATATTACTTGGAATTTGCACACTTCCTCAGGATGTTGCATTGTTGGCTATCAGCTGCAATGGACGTGCATGTGCTCAGTTTAGGCGGGCAAACTGGATGGACGAATCCCTTAATTTGTACTGGTTGTAGACAGGATGTGCATACTTCCTCTAGATTGCCTGAGATTGTTCATGCCAAAAATCCGCCGCTAATGTCCAGGTTCGTGTGGTCCCACTCCTGTTGCATATGTTGGAGAGCGGCAGGTTCGCAGCAGACACACTCATCTTCTCTGGGAAAATCGATTAGCGGTGGATGCAGGTCGCATTTCATTACGTAACTCTAACTTAATGCCTACGCCTTATTTCCCACAGGAGTTACCACCGGCAGGTCCAGAGTGCCGGGTCTGCTTAACCAAGGGTATGCATTTTCATGTACAGCAATATTTCATTGTACCTTTGCAGTAATAAAAGATTCATACTATTATTATACGTGTTTTATTGTATTAACTCTCCAGAGTTCATTGGGTCCTGCACCCTCAGAGCAGCATCATCTTTAAACAGTTTTTCAGTGTATGTTTTGTATTCATGTGGCCTGCCTCCCTCAAGCAGAGTAAATTCACTGATAATATAGGCGTGTGAATAGGCCGACAGCTTCGCCCCAAAGGAAATATTTTACATTCAACATAATTTAACTGGCAATTAAATTAGCTATGCTTCATATTGTCCATGTATCCAGAGTCGCCATAGGCCTTCGGCCGTACGACCCCATTCAACATTGTTCTCTCTATCGAACATGGTGCTGGGCACATCACCGTTCTTGTTTTCCACCTGTTCCCAGGTAGGACACAAAGACATCCCAGCACCTCTTGAGGCGCAATGCACTTGTGGCATTGAAGTAGATGATGTACACATTAAAAATTAACACACATTGTACACTCCCTAACATCTGACACAACTGTAATTACACCTTCTACAGCCATTGCACTTTACACATAACACACATGGCACTGGTTCGTCGAGTCAGGTGCTCCACTGTGATGTTGTGTTGCATTCTTGACCTCTCTGCTGGCTCGAAGTGGTTTATGGCTTGAGGCCTAGGCAATGTCGATATCATGTTTTATATTACAACTTATAATTTAGAGGTTTCTGTGCAAATTGCATATTAAATAAAAATTATTAGAAGTTAAAATAAAATGTGCATCATAGCTTAGTGATACTTGGGATTCAATAAAAACGTGGATGTCTTTTACGTACAACACATGAAATACAACTCCTTTCAATAATAATAAAAACCCTCTTAAAATAAATACAAAATACACTGACACTGAATATTATATGTTGGAGTGGTATTTCCTCTCACTTACCATGTAGTGGATATTGTGCAAATTGTCCATTGTGCGCAGTTATTGGGAACATGTTATGTACGTTTTTATTACGCAAAACAAAAATAACATAGCATTTCAAAAATATATGGCACACTAGATTGCCAACACATTCCATAACCTTACTTCATTGGTTAGGTTTACACACATTTAGTACTTAGATGTAAACAACATATTTAAATTGACTTTGAAACACACTGATTCTACATTACACATATAGCAGACAAATAAAACACTTAAAAAATAAATTATACTTTACTTTTACACGGACAATAACACACCATTGCCTGTAATACAAACTTTTTGTCTTTCTGATAAATATGAACAAATTAGATTTCATTTAATCTCTTATACCTTAGTGTTTAAGTTTGTCAATGAGTACGTCATGATTTACACAGTCAAAAGCTTTTGTAAGATAACAATACATTACTATTGTTCGCAGTTTTTTGTCCATAGCATTAAGGATATTATCTGTCAGTTTGTATATTGCTTCATTTGTTGATGAATGTTTCCCGAAGCCAAATTGTGAGTTTGAGAAGATTCTAAACTCTTCAAAATTTTGCATGAGTCTTTTGTAAATTATTTTTTCAATTACCTTCGAAAAGGAAGTTAGAAGTGAAATGGATCTAATTGTCTATGTTTACTTTTTCACCTTATTTCAAAAGCGGAATGATAGTTGCCTATTTGAGTCTGTCAGGGAAAACACGAGTCTTAAAAATAGTATTACACATATGGCTTAAGAGGACACTAAATTCACAAGCACGCTGCTTTATTAATTTGCAACTTATGCCATCACAGACATAAGGTAATTTTGGTTTCAATGATATTATTAATTCTTCCACTTCTCCTGAAGTTGTATCAACAGTCTCATAGAGGAGTAATCTCTATTTAGTGAAGTTGAAAAATTATTATCAGGATTATTATTAGGGGCTTTATTTATTAAGTTATCTGCTATGTTTAAATAGTATGAATTAAAAGTTTCGGCAACTGAAAGTGCAATTCTTGGATCTTTGCTTTTTCTTGTGTATATAAATGACTTACTTTGCCACCTTAATTCATGCATCTCTTCATTCTTTTTGCAGACGACACCACTATTGTAGTCTCTGCTGGTTAAAGGAAGCACTGGGATGGTGGTCCAGTACCACTTTTAGTCAATTAGAGGCTTGGTTTAAAGCCTACACATTAAGCCTTAGCCTTGAAAAAACACATTTTATCCTGTTCCGTATTAAAAATAGCAAAAAAATAGACTTAGACGTCCGCTATAACGCAGAAGGAGTCAGTGGAACTAAGCATACCAAATTCCTAGGGCTGCATGTAGACAATCACATATTGGAAACTTCGAATCGAACAAATTTTACCAAAACTCAGCTCTGTTTTGTCCTGCGTAATATTGTAGACATTTTCAAGCAGAGAGACTGCTGTAATGGTTTACTTCGCATACTTTCTCTCAATCAAATGGATTTTAAGGATATTATTTGGAAATAAACCATCTGATTCCTGTAGGCTTTTGTTCACTTGCATGTGAATATATCTATGCTTCAGTAATGTTCATTTCCAAAAACCACAGTTTATTCCAGAGAAATGATACTCTCCATAAACATAACACAAGAAATAAAGAAGTAATTCATTTACCTGTTGTCAATTTTTAAATGTCCCAAAAGTGGTCTCCTTCCTCTTCATGTCAGCTGTTCAACAACCTACCCAATTACTTGCAGAATTTATACTTTACAAATAAGAAACTCTTCAAAAAGAACCAAAAGAGTTCTTAATAATCAGAACTTTTTATTCTGTAGACGAATATTTATTATAAACAGAACATACTGACCATTACATAATTTTAATCATGACTAGAAACCCCTATGGATATTCTGTATGAGGTATTGTGTAAAGCCAATGGAATGTGTGCCTCTGTTTTGGTTTTTATTTCTTAAAGATTGAAGTGGCCCGGGAGTAGTACAGAAGTGCAGAAGAAATTGAAGAATGAAGATTAAATATTGAAAATTCAAGACTGTTTGTATTTCATTTTATATTTGTTTTTGAATTCGATAATATTATAATAGTTTGATGTTTCGATTTTTTTTTTTTTAATTATGTGTTCATGTTCTGGCTTGTCCGTTGTCTTTGCACAATCTTGTACTCGAAAAAAGACTAAATGGATGCAATAAATAAATAAAGTTAATAAATAAAAATTGATGTGGTCTATATGCTCAAGAAATCTACGCTTAACATAGTTGTTGGGCTGTGGCTATTTCCCGATGTATGTTGGCGGTTTATAGGGGGGCCGTGGTAAACGGACTTTGGTTAGGGTATTGTGGAACACGTCAGTTCTAAACTTTAATGTTTATCAATTTTGAAATTATTTTATTTGTTATTGACCTACAATCACCAGAAATAAAAATTATGAAAGCCTGATAACTTTTTTTTAATCTGTCATAGAAAGGGAATGATACAATTTGGGGGTTTTCATTTTTTCAGTGTTGGCTATGTGGTTATTGTTTTTAATGTAATGTTTCTGTTATGAAATTGAGAGTTGAATGTTTTTACTTTTTAATTTATTTATCGTCACTAATTGTAATGTGCTGCAATGAATAGCGATAAAAATTTGGTGTTAGATCTTAATGAAATATGTCGCTTGTGTCTGTCAAAAGATGGTGTTATGTTGCCAATATTCGATGATGGTTCCAAGGAAGATGACTTGCCACTTTCGTCACGAATTGCGATGTGCGCTTCGATTGAGGTTAGAATCAACTTTGGTATCGTACGCTGGTGTGAATAAATTCGTTTTTATGAAGAATTTACTAATAAAGGTTCAGGATAATATAAATGTTTTTTCGGCGTTTTATTTACTGCCGCCATGTTGATTGAGCCGTGTGTGTTTAATTTAAATAAGTTTTTACTGAGGGGCATTACTATTCTTAAGAATAGGGGCTTTTCTGAAAGAAAAAAAAATCTCGGAAAGTAGTATCATTCCACTATACTAATTACACAGAACACGACTTTACTAGGGGCATCAACATTTGACCAATAGAAACCCCAAAAAACGATAGTGGGGCGGGCTATGAAGATCAGGAAAAGTGGGTAAAATGAGTGAAATATATGTAAATATAATATTCATTCATGAAAATACAAAAAATTTGCAAAAGCTTTAAATATGATATATCAGGGAAATTGTGGGGGGTAAAAAAAAAAGTACATTTTCATTATAAACTTTTACCCCTCAATTTCCCTGCAGTTCATAGCTCACCCCCTTATCGTATTTAGAAATTGTATTGGCAATATTGTCAATTTAGGTAATCTTCATTTCAATTTGTTTGCAATTAAACATGTTTTCATGAGACAATATTACAGTAATATTACAAATAGTACAAAAATATGTTAAATTGCAAAAAACACCTTATTTCTCAGTGCAAATAGACTACCCATGACGATTTTTGGGGAAACTCCAAGCTTAGCTGATGCTTGATGCTTCGCCACCACAAAAAAATTGTTGTCATGCCTAGAATCACTGTTTTGGGGATTTACTCCCCTGCTGGTGCTGGGACTATAGCTCGGTGCATAATATTTGGCTACTCTTGTACAATATTTTTGCATTTTAACATATATTCGTGAATAAATATTACATTATGTATATCTATGTCACACTGGATTTACCCCACAATTTCCCTGATCTTCATAACCATCCTCACTATTGAGTTTGGGGTTTCTATTGATCAAATGTTGATGTATCTAGTAAATTCGTGTTCTGTGTAGTTAGTGGAGTGGAATCATACCACTTTCCGAGATATTTTTTTCCAAAAAATTAATTTAATATTGTTAATTGCCAAATCACTTACCATTCATACAGCATATATGAATACGCACACCACATTGATCCATTTGACCACACTACACAGATACACTAATTAATCACTGCACATATATTATAATTTAACTTTTCTCTTTCTATAAAAAAACTCGTAATTTCACACAATTATTAGATGTAACACTTCAAACAACATGAATTGCAGTAAAACACGCGTTTAAGCACTCGTGAATCTGAAACCTCCGACACAACGCAAGTCAAACAGCACAGCAACTAATGTGCCGTCCTGCAATTTCCCACAATCTACCGGACGTCAACCAATGTGGCGTTATACATCGCCTCTTTTATAAACAACGTCTCTCTGTATCATCTACGATATGTAGGCTCTATAGTTATTCTACTGGTAATACGTTTTATCCTCTCATCAATATAGGCCGGGTAAGCCTCAAGTAATTCACCAGAATGACATAATGTCCCGACACTGCTCCATACCTGTGTTGTTTACCTGTATAACCTCAGCGCCGTGCTATAAATATACCACATTAATTATGTTTTGCGTATTAAATATTCATTGCAATATTCTTAAATGTAAAACAATTCAGCGACTCGATATAAATATATTCTATTTAATTTATACCTATTTTATACCTAGCATAAATACAGCAATCGTGATAATCCTCCTTCCTATCACAATTTATTTTATTTTTTACAGGAAATTACTTGAAGCCCCTCCAAAATTCGTAGTAATTACTATTACTAATAATCATATCTTTATCCAGGTATTATTTTCCTGATTTTCGTAAAAGCCCCCATTCTTAACAATTACGGATGCATCATTGTACAGTTAATTCCATAAGTATTCGTACACCTGTAGCTCTGCTGTACATATTAGTGCTGAACTTCAGCCACCGAACTATAACAGTTAGGGATAGAGTAATATGCCTTATGGAATTACACAGGAAATGCATTTCTTTATTTGTACACATTTAACAGAGGAAAACTAAATACAACGTCAAGTATATTAACATTTACAAACAGAATTATACTAATCTTTTGTGTCAAAAGTGTTCGTACACTTAATATTTTTTTATGCAAAAGAATTGGAAACAGGATTTCTTTGTTGTTTAATATGTTGTTGGATTTCCTTTTGCTGAATTACAACTAAAAAATGGTGTGGAATTGATTTTACGTGTTTCCTCATCACTTCTTTGGAAATAGAAACCCATCCTTCCTGAAGAGCCATTATCATGGTAGCCTTGCTCGCAATTTGCATTTCCCTTATCCTGGTCTCCAAAATGCCCCATAAGTTCTATTGGCTTAATATCCGGGGATTGGGCAGAGGTATGAAGCTGCTGTGGGGTATTGTACAACAGCCAGAGCCTAGTACTATGGGTGGTATGCGTGGGATTGTCGTCTTACTGGAACATGAAATCATTCTTGATGTTGATTTGTTTTGTCTTTGGCAACTAGATTTGATTTCAAAATATCAATATGCATTTTGTGATCCATTATGTCTGTAATGTGAAGTGCTCCTACTCCGGCAGCGCTCGTGCGTCCCCACGTGACCACATTTCCACCTCCGCGTTCAACTGTGGGCTGTACGTTCTTAGGCTGTAGCTTCGTATTCTTTTTCCGCCATACCGTATATATCTGTCCAACCCAAAAATATTAAATTTACTGTCATCTAGGAAAATAACTTTATTTCATACGATAGATCCTTTATCTATGTGTTTTTTTTTTTTTTTTTTGCGAAAGCAAGACATTTCTTCCAATTCAGTTTGGGAACTACTAAAAACTTCGTGCAAGCAAGGCAACTGTTGTTCCCTTCGTGTTTCAAAACAGGACGTACTGTACTTTCATATACTAAG
Organism: Dryococelus australis; assembly: GCA_029891345.1. Taxonomy (NCBI): domain Eukaryota; kingdom Metazoa; phylum Arthropoda; class Insecta; order Phasmatodea; family Phasmatidae; genus Dryococelus; species Dryococelus australis. Next base: position 93,113,258 of record CM057005.1, read on the forward strand.
ATGCTTTGGCTGGACAGCTCTCTCACAATATTTGGGGCACTTATTTGCGATTGTATTTAATTAGACGCACCACTTGACGCCTATCTCTAGCAGTCAGTTTGCCTGGACATCCTCCTCTTGGCGTGTTTCGCGCTGAGTAGTTTGTTTCACAATACCGGTCTGTTATGGATTAGAGTGTCGAACGTGATGTCCCGATATGTGCTGAGAGCTCCCTCGAAGATTTACACTGTTTGTGAAGTATTATAACAAGCTTGCATTCCACTTCACCCGGTTCTTTCCCCTTACGGTCCACGTTGAAGTCACTTCTTTCCTCTTACGGTCCATGTTGAAGTCACTTCTTTCCCCTTACGGTCCATGTTGAAGTCACTTCTTTCCCCTTACGGTCCATGTTGAAGTCACTTCTTTCCCCTTACGGTCCATGTTGAAGTCACTTCTTTCCCCTTACGGTCCATGTTGAAGTCACTTCTTTCCCCTTACGGTCCATGTTGAAGTCACTTCTTTCCCCTTACGGTCCATGTTGAAGTCACTTCTTTCCCCTTACGGTCCATGTTGAAGTCACTTCTTTCCCCTTACGGTCCATGTTGAAGTCACTTCTTTCCCCTTACGGTCCATGTTGAAGTCACTTCTTTCCCCTTACGGTCCATGTTGAAGTCACTTCTTTCCCCTTACTGTCCATGTTGAAGTCACTTCTTCTTAGTCACTCCAGTTCAGTCAACCTCTGACTGAACTGCAGCTTGTCAGAAGACTCTTCATGGAATCACAATGGTGCTATTGTCATTGTTTACTAAACATGTTCATGCCTGTATGATTACTTTTGACATATGAGGTTGTTGTTCACATTTTGCTTGTTTAATTTGTGTGCATAATGAATAAAGAATATACATATAAAGAAATTGTTTCTCTTAGCAATGATGTTTGTCGCGTTAATCTATCACTAACCATTATTGTTTGGCGCCTGATCAGGCGTAAGTTCAGCATTGGTATGTCCAGCATGAGTATGGATACTTATGACATTGACTATATATAGTCTATTTGTATCTTTTTTTAAACCTAAATATGACTATCAAAAGCATATATTTTATCAGTGAATTATGTTTCACTGTAATTCTTAAGAATAGGGGCTTTTTTGAAAATCAGAAAAATAATACCTGGATGTTATACGCCTATATGGTTAATAGTAATCATAATTACTTGTAATTTATGTAAAAAAAATATATAATGTGATAGTGAGGGGGGTTATCATGAGTGCTGTGTTTATGCTATAAAGTACCAATAATTTACGTTTTGGGTCACTGAATTGTTTTGTATTTAAGTATACAGTTTGAAACAAATATCTAATGTGGGAAACGTCCTTTACGGGGTATATTTATGCGACGGAGCTGATGTTATACAGGTAAACAACATATCAAACCGTGTCAGAAGATTATGTAATTCTGGTGATTTACTCAAGGCTTACCTTGTCTATATTCACGAGAGGAGTGTACTACATAATGGATAACTATGTCAAATAATCGTGTTAAAATACGAGTGTTTGTATGCTAATATGTATATACTTTGAGTTATTTAAATTATATTTGTTCGGTAAGGTGTTTGTGGGTACACAGTGTGTTGTACCCACAACACACTGTATTTCAGTATTTCTTAAGAATAGAGGCTTTCTTGAAAATTAAAAAAAAATCTCTGAAAGTGGTATATTTCCACTTTACTAATTACATAATACACAAATTTGCTAAGGACATCAACATTTAGCGATAGAGGGGAGGGCAATGAAGATCAGGAGTATTTATTGGGTAAAATGAGTGAAACATACGTAGGTGTACATAATATAATATATTGCAAAAAGACTGTACAAGCATTGCCAAACATTATGCACTGAGATATAGTCCCAGCACCAGTAGGGGAGTAAACCCCAAAACAGTGATTCTAGGCACTCCAGCGATTTTTTATTTTATTAGCCCATTTGCACTAAGGAATAATGAGTGTATGTTTTGCAATTTGACATATTTTGGTTTTATTTGTAATAGTATTGTAATATTGTTTCATGAAAACATGTTTAATTGCCTAAATTGACTATGTTACTATTACAATTTAGAAATACAATAGTGGGGTGGGCTATGAACTGGAGGGAAATTATGGGGTAAAATTTTACCATGAAAACATAGATAGTTTTAATTGAATGATAAATGTAATGTTGTAGGTGATGCAGGGAGATGGTTTGCCTTCGCTGGTTTGTGATAGGTGTGTTAATCATTTGGACAGTTGGTACACGTTCAAAGAACAGTGCTGCAGTTCAGATGCAACGCTTCGTCAGTATGTGACGTCCCACGCAAAGGTCGGTATTTGTCCGCATTCTTAACTGTATACTTATATTTAAAAAAAAAAAAATAGTGCTTGAGAGTAATTTGGCAAGCTTCAAAAACTGTGTATCCGTTGCATACTTGCCTACCTTTATTATTTACTTGTAAGTTTTATGGCAGTGACCTGCCACAATGATTAGTGTTCCCCTTGGTCTTTACTGTATCTGTGTCTTGTCCTTTCCAATGACACCATGGTGTACATACAAACAGGCTGCCACAATCAAAATGTTGAAAGCTGCCCTACCCCGTACATTAAAAATTTTTAATTTGTATGTTAATTTTTGCTTACAGTTTCGTACGTTAACTTAATGCTTTTATTCAGTAGACTAAATTAAAATTGGTTTATAAATTTATTATTTTTAAATAATGAATAACTGTATTTTACTTTAAATTACAGTGGTGTAGGTTTAATTTCAACTGTTCGTCAGTAGTAATATCCATTCTGGTTTTGGATTGTCAATGCCCTTGTGTTTATTTACACAATTTGGTTGTTTTGTGGATATAATATATTTTTTTCTTCTATGAAACAACCCCAAGAGACTAAATTATCAAAACTAACCATAGCCACAGGACATGGTGAGATGTGAATGAGACATCAAGAGCAAGAGACATGATGCTACGTGGTCAGGTGACCCAATCAGTGTGATATATATATAAATATATATGAGAATACAGAGTATTAGCTTGTGTTGTCACTTCATTTAATATAATTTCCAAATTACATTTTATTGTATGAGTTAACAGTATAATCTTTGGTTATTTTAATTATTGACATAGAGATCATGTGTAGTAATTTTCATTTGTTTCTAGACAGTATTCAGTATTAATATTTTGTTTATTATTTTTCATTTTGTTCCTAGAAGGTGGTCAGCATTAATTATTTTTTAAACAAAAGTACTAAATAAAATTATCCTGGCTTGCCATTGCTGATTGGGGGAGAGATGTGTCATGGTCAGACGACAGCCAATCGGAGGACAGGAGACAACAAAGTATGACAGAAGTAAAATAGATTAATTTTTTTCTGACAATTTTTCTCACCATGGTATGGGGATATAAATAAAATTCATTTCTTGTTTACATTTCATGTGAAGGCACACGTCTCCAATGAGTAATTGATATTTTTCCTGAATTTCGGCCACTTGATTAGCTACAAATGTTCTCCATTAAGTAGGAGTAGCTGGGATCCGTGCTAGCACCAAAGTTGAGTCTGTCCACAAGCATACTTGGGAGAAGGTCAGATTAAGAGCCTCAAGGACCCTTTCGAGTAGTCTGGATAACAGTGGAGCTCCACACAACTGTAGCCGTGCAAGTGAAACCATTTTTACTGGAGCAGGATTTTTGCACAGAGGAGTTTGACAGTGACATTGCCTGATCCCTATGTGGCTCTAATGTACATACATGCACTGTAGCCTCTCTCAGATGCATCTGCAAGCCCATGTAACTGGAGGTCAACTATGATCCCATTACTCAAAACATATCTGTCACTGTGGATATGGTTAACTTGAGGAAGTTGCTCATGCAAACTGTTCCACTTGTGCAAGAGCTCTAAAGGGATAACCTCATCCCAGCCAAGTTTTGCCTGCTGTAATTCTTGTAGCAAAATTTTGCATGAGATGACAGTGGGGCTAATCAAACCCAAACGGTCAAATATAGATGCAATTGTTGCCAGGACTGTTCTCTTAGTAAACACCAGTGCCTCAGGACAGTCTGATGGAAGGTGAAATCTACTGACAATCTGAAGATGATCAAATGCTGGATGCCAAATAAGTCCTAGTGTCTTACATCTTTGGTATCCAAATGGAGAGGCATATCACTTTCCCAAAACTCAGGGGGTACTGCTTCAAGTAGCTGTGGATCATTTTCGAAGAGTAAATCCTCCCTTGCTTAGCAAATTTATTAGTTGTTTCTGAATTACCAAAGCTTCACTTACTGAACGTGCACCTGACATACAGTCATCAACACAGAAGTCTCGAATAATCATCTTGGATCCTACAGGGAAATGGTTCTGCTCATCCCGTGTAAGCTGATGCAGTACTCTTGTAGTCAAAAATGGGGCACATGCAGTGCCATATTTCACTGTTTGCAACTCATATTCCTGTATACCTTCTTCAGGTGATTTCCTCCACAATATTCTTTGAAGGTGACAGTGTTTTGGGTTGACTCTGATCTGATGATACATCTTCTCAATGTCTGCAGTGAAGCACACCTTATGAGAATGAAACTGTAGAGTTATCGAACATAGGTCCTGTTGTATTGTTGGCCCAACCTTGAGAATGTCGTTGAATGATTTTCCATTAGGAGTTTTGGCAGAAACATCAAATACAACTCTGGTTTTGGTTGTTGTGCTAGACTCCTTTATCAGTGGATGGAAGGGTAGGTAATAAACTGATTTTGCATTATTCTTTGAACCATCAACCACCTTCATATGACCTGATTTATATTCCTGCAAGAAATTTATGTACTCGGACTATAAACTTGGATATTTCAACAGACATTGTTCAAGATGTCGAAATCTCATTTCTACCATCTGGTGGGAATTACCAAGTTCTCTGTGATCTTGTTTGAGTGGCAAATATACTATAAATCTTCCTGTAGTATTCCAGTGGTATGGACAAAATGATCTTTACATTTATCTTCATCCCTTGACCGTGGAGTGTGATGAAGCTCTTCTAGTTCCCAGAATCTTTGAAGCTGATGCTCCAGACTGTCATAATTTCTAATAAGAAATGCATGTTGATCTGTTTGAACTGTACTTGAGGTTAGGTATGGTCCTGACACTAGTAATCCTAGTTTCATGTATTGTAAGTATGTGTCCTGGACCTGTCCTGGATATTTGTTCAGGGAGAAGCAACTGGAAAAATATATCTGCTCCAATAAGTAGATTGATTTGTCCTGGCTGATTGAAATTTGCATCTGCTAATTTTATATCATGAGGAATACTCCACTCCTGGTAGCTAATGGAATTCCTTGGGACATTCCCCGGTATTCTTAGTAATACAGCAACAGTCAAGAGTTGCAGAGTAATTTGTTGTCATAGACAGAATTTTGACTGTGGCACTATATTTTGGTTCTGATCTTACAGTGCTTATCCTTTGTAGTGGTACACAGTTAGAAAATTTCTTAAATGCCAGTCCCTGAACCAAAGACTCACTGACAAAGTCTGCTTGTGATCGGAGGTGTTATTCTCAGATTGCGATTTTCTTCTTGGTGTGACTTACGGCTCTCGACTACCCGCTGTTCATTGAAATTGGTATTCGCACACTGTCAGAAACACGGGTAAGTGTGAACACATCTTCCGCCTGCTTGTTGTAGCCTCCTGGGGCTGCCGAGCTGTACCAGGCGGGAAGCCTAGTGGCGAATGCTGGGAAAAGAATACTCACACACACACAGATTCGTACGCGCCATATTGTTTCGGTGCTGATCATCGCTGATATTTATTTATTGTTGGTAAAGAAGACGATTTGTGTGTGACCTCGGTACCAGGAGCGTATTCTCCATGAATGCAATGCATGCTTTAATAAAATCCAAATGCGAACATATTTCCTAACCATATACTTCCCATTTTTCTTTGAAATAAAAATAAATTTTCGTTGGCATATTGGACTGGAATGCACATCTCTCTTTCCTAATAGTTACTCATAATCTCGTGGCAAGGCTCTGAGAGGTGGCGCGTGTGTTACATGTTTCGATAATTGAACGTAATAGTTCCCTAAAACGTCGAGGTGTAGCGCTGTTATATTCTCAACACTCATTCAGCTGGTGTTACATACAGCACTGTAAGATTGCGCAAAATGTGTATGAATGCATTGCATACACAAGGCGACATTGCATTCAGCATGCTAGCGAGTGAGATTATAAACCTTTATTCAATTTTTAGTGACCGAGGCTTGCGTGTTCTACTGTTACATTTGAATTCATATTTTAACAGTAGTTTCACAAGATGAATGATGACTGTAAAAGCGACATTGTAATAAGTGTATTTAATAAATCTTTTCGGTTATGTGTGTTACGTAAGATGTTAGAACTTGTTTAGGTTTTATGAGACACCTACGCCTGCTCTCAACAATTTTAAGACAGAGAACAAAGTCAAAAAGTTTGTACAAACATTTAATCCTGATCTTTACAAAAAAAAAGTTTGGTTGTGCGGTAGCAAAACACCTTATTTTAGAAATATATTTAGTTATAGCTCATATTATATGTAGGTGCTTTGTGGTATATCCAAAAAGTACGAATATTATATTTTCCCCCTAAAGACTTCATTTATTGAAGTTTCCGAGTACAAGTACTAGGCTATTAATGTATGGAGAATTATGTTAGTAACGGCACTGCTTAGGTATAAAAAACAAGGTACTATATTCACATTTGTGTACCATGGACATTTATGCAACTAATTAAAACATTATTTAAATTATTTAAATATTTATATTTAACAAGCTTAAAAATCAATCTTGTGCTTTCCGTAACCAAACAAACTTATACGATTAGAAAACTAAAAGAAGGCAAAAATATCACAATACTAAAAATACAGCTTTTATGTGTGTTGACTAACTACTCATTGTACAAAGCGCAAATGATGTTTTTACACAATCAACTCGTAAGTTGTGAGCATAACTCAGTGAAACAGTATTGCTGTTTATAGTTTAAGTTATTGCCAGAAAATGTTTATGTCTAGAATAACTTTGTGTAAAAGCAATAATAAGCAATTAACTGCACAGTGAAATTGGCTGCCTGTGGCTATTTGATTTAGCTTTGCTTTGTATTGTTTGTTAGTATTATTGCTTTTAGACAAAGATGTTCAAGACACAAATGTTTTCTGGAATAACTTAATTTATAAACACCATTAATGTGTCATATAGTATAACTAAAAAAGTTTCGTTAAACAACTGAGATTTGAATTGTAAAACCTGATGTCACGCAGCGCGAACTGAGCTACAGACACAACCTGCAAGATAGCAGTGTAAAAGGTTATATACATGACAAAGTCCATCGTTAGCGCATATTTTTTGAAGTTGTGTTTTATTATGACTGTGCCAGTAAATTGAAACATTTCCTGTTACTTACACGTACACTAACTTCATTTTGTACATAAATATGTTTTACAGAACCTGTAATCTTTTCGTAAATTGACACATACGCCTTTAGGTTTACTCTGGTGACAGCCATCTTGTTTTCTTTGGTATAGCAGGAGTTTATAACACCTTCTATTAAGTCACATGTCCCAAAATTACTTTCTGATTGGTCAGCAAACATAGCCTTCCATCTGGGGTGCATATAAATTGATGATATTCAGGCGTGATCAACGAACACCCGCCTGTGGCTTTTCATTCGTATCCGAGAATGTGACGGGCAGGCTTGCAGACAGCAGCACCGCATACTACTGTGGCCTACTGCCTACTCTACACGTATGTAACATTCGTGTGTTGTTATGCACCCTCACTGTGGTGGTAGGTAAGCAGTATGTGTGCGTTTGTAGTTTCATATTTAAAGAACAATACTGAGCACTGCTGCTATGATTGTCACAATCATCTTCACTCACATCCCTTTCCCTGCCACATGATTTTTGTGAGGTTTTCTCTTGATCGTCTACCTGGGTAGATTTAGATTCTCTGTGTAATAATGTATTATGCTTCCTTCCACATTTACGACAAGAACCAGATGTACACTGTCGTACTGTGTGTCCTACTTACAAGCAATTAAACAGTTTGTTCTGAGATACAAATACAGTACGTTCTTGGAAATTCCCATTTAAAAACTGAGGACACGTATGTAAAGCACGCATTTCATACAACTACCATCAGTAGTAACATAAGCTTGTGTTACACTCTTATCCTGCTTCGTAACTGTATCTTGTTTCTTGTTGACCATGCTAGATGCAACTGGAAGTATGCTTCGATTACTAAGCTCTAAAGCCTGACGTCTAATATCAAGGAACTCACATAAGTCCTTTAATGGTAAAACCTGGTTGCTAGATGAGCTTACTCCCCATTCCTTGCGACTTTGTTCATAAAGTCTGTTAAGAACTAACTACGACATCAGTACTTCATGCAATTGTATTTTTAGCTCTAAAGCTTCAATAGCCATGAGGTTGTTTGCTAACTGGCTGAACAAATTTCTTAAATCTGATGCTGAATGCCTGGTAACAACTGGTAAAGACAATTGTTGCCTAACATGTGTGGTCACAATGAGTTTCGGATTGTGGTATGCCTTGCACAATATTCCCCACGAAACGTCGAAATTATTAGCGGTGATTGGCAAGCTTTCTATTATATGTGCTTCGCCTGAAACAATGACAGTAAATAGTGGTGTTTCTGGATGTTATCTGGTGAATCGTTATTGATCACCAAACTTGAAAATGTGTCTTGAAGGTGTATAAACACTCTGACATTTCCACTGAATGTGGGCAATTTGATTGCAGTCAATTTAATGCGTCTGTTAGAACTTGAATGTATTGAAGGTGAACACTCATTGTTCGCAATGTTTGTTGATTCTATATATTTTTCAACAATGGCTGTGGACCGTCCTACAATGTCATAGTAAGTGTTCGTGTTGTTCTGAGTCTCCATCGTACAATTCAAGCTGTTCCTGCACCTTGTCATATTCATGCATTAATTGAGGTAAACTCTCGAACCTCACTCTCATGCACTGGAACCTGCTACATGCTTCTCTACAAATGTTTGCATTCATTTCAATTTTGCCTTAACCAGACTTCTAGATTGAATCAAGAAAGATTTTTGTTTAGGATCCAGGCTGACAGGGAAGGAGAGGATAATAAAAGAGACTTAGCTTGCTTTAGAGGTGGGCGAAGCTTAAAAAATTCGAATTCTAATCATTCGAAACAAAAAAATGCTTTTGAGCAACTTAAATTATTTATTATTATTCGCCCCAAAAGCAAAAGAAGACAATGTGTGCTTACTAACATCAATGTTTTTATCCCACGTTTGCCACACACATGGCGAGTGAAACATGAAAACATAACCTCAACTCAACAGAATGCCCACAAATTAGTCCAAACTGCATTTGGTATAAAATAATTGTCAGTATCTAATTTTACTCACAATTTAGCAAATCGGAATTATCTGGGAAAAATCTTTTTATATTACTTAACACTTCATTATCTTTCCAATCTTAATTTGGCACCTAATATTTTAATTGGTATTATATGTTTATTTTCCTCATGTACAACAGAGTTTTGCAGTGTGATAAATATGATGTTAAACTGCAAGTTTTACAGACTTAACTGCTGTGAAAAGTGTGAAATTGAACCTACTGCTATTAAAATCTCACTTTTCAAATGTGTAATTAAAAAAAAAGGTGAATTCTTAATAAAATACAAGTGTGGTTTCATGCCAAAGGTATTGTATTGACTCTTTACGTACGCGATTATGATTTGATGAATCAAATTCAGTCGAGAAAATTGATTTATCTGCATATTCATAAACAGATTTGAAGGTTTTTCATATAAGCAAAAAATATATTGTACATCATATATTATGTAACTAGAGTAATTTTGCTTCCCATCAAACCTCTTCCTCTTTGAAGTCATTTGTAAATTAATCGGATTAGGAGTAGCCATTAGTCTGCTTAGCCCTTAATCCGCAAACTCTAGTTTGATACCATTCCATCATCAATAAGTCATTCACCTAGTGAATTAGAAACTGCCCCTACTACTACTACTACTATTATTATTCCTCCTCCTCCTGGCATCAGATAGGGGGACCCTTGTCAAAGTTGACAGGTACAGTCTCAGCACTACAAATATACGTCCGATCATAGCTCGCACTGTATTTAAGCATGAAAAGTATTTATCAAAATCCTCTGTCTCATGTCATGCCAATATTGGAGGATTAACTGCTACCTGAGTAAACATTATGAATAGAAGCCCGTAGTAATTTTGTGCATGTAACACAAACTTAAATACTGAACTAGCAGTGTCACACATTTTTGGTATTTGTGTGTGGTTTTAGGTTCTGAATTGAAGACGACCCCTTATTTTTTATATTCCATTTCTGTAAAAAAAAAAAAATACAATACATGGTAAAAAGAACTATAATTTTTTTTTGCAAATTGGTGGAAAGCTTTTCTTTTTTATCCGCCTTTTACCTATCGTGTAAATATGTATGTAGTTTTTAAATAAATTTATAAAAATGTTATAATTAGTGCAATGTATAGGTACTTGTCAACAAAATACTTTGAATTGATATTCAAATTGAATTGATATTCAAATTGAATTCACGAATATTTTTACAAATTCGCTTCAAAATGAAATATCCAGCTTCGCACACCCCTAGTTGCTTTGCAGCTCCCTTGTTGGTTGCCTTTTGTTGTCTGTGGTATTTTGAACACATGTTTTGTAAACTTTTTTGAAAGCAGTAAACATACATTGCACTAAATTAATTTAATCATGTTAACTTCAAATTCATAATTTTCACTGCAGGAATATATTTATTTAATTCATCACCTTTAATTTTCCCTCATGCCGAAAGTCCAGCAAGCCCCCCTACATTAGTGCTGTCAAACATTTTATGCACTCTTGATGCTAAGTAGTCAGTGGCGTGTAGTGAGTTTTTTTTCTCAGGGTAAGCAATATAATAGCCCCACATATTTTAGTGTTTTAGATAACATTTGCTAGTGCCGGGCTGTAATTCCATTTTCAAGTTCTACTGACAAACGAAACTTCCAACTTTGCTTACCCTCCACATGTATTTACCATTTTTAATAGGTACCTAACATTAGTTATAAAAATGGAAATGAAACGAATGTAATAATTAAACTGAATATTATTTAAAGAGCATATTATAAATTACAAGAAAACTCCCATTTTCCTGAACACTTCCATCCACTCTCCAAGGAAAAATGATAACTGGAGTACACAAACAGAATGACTGTACGAAAGAATGCGGCATGTTAACTGACTTGCAAGTTTTATTCATAGCTAGTTGCTCCCATTTGTGGAAATTGATACTAGATAGCAGCACTATACGTGTAGAGTACGGGAGTTATGAAAACTCTGTTTCTCGAATCGGAAACAGGAAACTCAGAATTAAGTTTTTAAAGTTACGGCGAAAACTATAAAGGGTCGAACATTTCCGATATGTATAGGGTAAGCATTGCTTACCTTGCGTCTATAGAATAAACGCCACTGTAAGTAGTGCAGTTAAGTTCTGCTACCCCTTTATGGCTATGCTCGTGAAAACATGAACATTATCGTATAAGATGTAGTAAAAGGTGTGTTTGTCAAAAGAAGATTGCTAGGCCTACATCCAGTGATTAGATTAGATTCCCAGGCTGCCCCAAATACCAGTAATTTTTATCACAGTTGGCCAGCTGCACATTGGGAGGAAAAACATATTTGCAGAGTTGTAGCAACTGAAAAAATTAACAAGAATGTATTGTGTAATTTTTTTGTATTTCCCAATTAGATCCATTTATATGAATGTGTAGGTTTGTTCCATTTGGCCCCTCTGTTTGCTCTTTGGAGTCGTAAGAGTTGAGGTCAAAAATGACCTGGGTCAAAGAAAGTTGTTAACTCCTTCAAAGTGAATGGAACATCATTAGGTCGTTTTCGTGTAAAGATCACAGTGGTGAATATAGCAAACACTTTGTAGCTGACGTTATATTTATTTTTGTGATAGTTTGTGTACAAATAATTTTCCCCCAACATACATTATTTTAAAACACTGTTCATTGTCCATAACATCCTTAATTCAATACATTTTTGAGGATAAGTTGAAAGATTAAAGACGTTCTCATTTTGTAAACAATAAAAATGGTGAACCAGTGAAGCCTGCCAAAATCTACTCAGCAGACGATATGCCCTTGTAACTCTTGTTTGCGAGAATGAGCAGAAACGAGCGTGGCCTAAATGACCCAGAGGCATTTTGACCTGACGAATGGAACGTCCACCGCCATACTGCTTCTGGTGAATGGAATGTGAAAGAGACAAAGTGTCAAATGGAACAAACCTTGGGTTGTCAGGATATAGCGCTTGTGATTACAAGTGGAAATACAATATACAATTGTAGAAGTCATGGTTCAGTAATATAAATTACCTCTAATTAGACACAGCTTAATAAAAATTGTACATTATATATCATCATTACATTAGTACAGAGTATACATTATTTAAACACTATTTCAAAATAAGTTCAGGTCAATTGTTTGTGTTGTGATTACTATAATATAAGATATAAACTGTTCTCGAGCTGACACTTTAAAATGAAAGAAACCAATAATAAACACATAATACAAAAATGAACACATTGTGAATGCTTTAAGTAATAAAATATATATAATAAGGTTGTGAAATACAAAAAAAATTACTCATTGCTGCACAGACACTATAAATTATGAAGAAAGTCATCTGTTTCCTGCAGACTATAAAAACAAAGTATTAAAGAAATTTCCTGTAAAGCCGAGTTAAAGTTTTAATCATCATGTTTCACAGTAGGAAATGATTTGGCTCAAGTGCTTGCACGTTGTTCATGGAGACATGTTATCCACTTGGTTTGGCGGCTACTCAGTGCATTGATCAAGTGTTTTGTTTTTCTGTGCAACTTGCCAGTGATTCAAATATGCTCAAGGAAACCACTGTTGTAGCAAATCTAGAGTGGTGTAGTTAGAAGGTCAGACACCTCACGTATTCTGAAAGTGTTGTAGTACGCAACAGTGCATCAGGACTAAGTGTTCTGCAGTTCATTACAGAAATAATTTAATTTGTGTCCGCTAGTTTTTGTAGGCACATCATTATGGAAAGCTTTATAACAAGCTTAAGGATTCCAGCTGGTTAGGTTGCCAAACTATGTGGAGAGCTTCAGGAATTTTTTATTTATTTTTTATTTATGTATTTTTTATTTTCAATAACTGTTCTACGTGCATAGAATTCCACATTGAATAACATTTAGAAAAAATTGTACATCTGACAGCAAGTTCCAATTTTCTCTTCCTATTTTTAACATGTATTTGTTGAAAGTGAATATAAGTAGAAATGGTATTTTCACAATTTTTTAAAATATTTATTTATTAAAAGTATATTTTAAAGAGTTTGCGCTTGCGTATAGAAACTGTAAAAAAAAATATAGATTTATGTGTATGGGGTGGTTTTTGGCAGGAGGGCAGGGAGGAATATTTGAAAATTGGTTAGCGGTTGTTAGCTAGATATTATTTTGGGTGTGACTGTGAAATTTAGGTACATGGGTTAAAACAGGTTAACTTATTCATAATGGTTACAAGCACAAATAATGCTTAGCAGAAGTAATACAGTACATATAATACACAGCGCACATAGCAAGCATGACAACAACAACATTAAATTAACTACTTATTACAATGTTGACAGTCGTTTATGTCTTATTTTTAGTTTGGACTTAGTACTACTAAACTATTTAAACTTTCATTAATGTACACATTTCAAAGACTTTTCTTTAGCTTCTCTTTGGAATGTGTGCATTTTTTATGTATGAAAACACCTGTGCATGATATTTAGAGTTGCCAGGTTACCTGCAGTGTCTTAAGAGACGAGTTTCCGACGTAAAGATAGCATGTCGCTACAGTGCCTCGTGCATAGAGACAATGAGGTATGTGATGAGCCTGTGTGGGTCTCCTGTAGCTATTTTGCAATGTTATGCCTCGGACACACAGAGTACCTCCGACCAGGTGGAACACTCAAACATTGCCTTTACTTGTACTGTGGAGGACTTTGGTGATCATTAGTCCATCAGAGGTTGTCCTTTTCTAATGACTTCACTGTTGATGAGACATTATACCCTATTTACCCATATATGTATTCCCGTCCTTCTGGGTTTGGCAGATTTTCTATTCCATTAGTAATTATAAATGTAGTCACTTTAAGTTTTTAGTTGCTGGTTAGTCTGTGGTTACTGCACTAAACAATAAAATACATTGAAGTTAATTAAAAAAAAGGGGGGGTGGTTCAGAATTGTGGGTTAACGGTTTTCCATTTATTGCTCTGAAGCCTGAAAATGTCTTCGCAAACGTAGTGTAATTTTGACAAGAATTGGTTTACTCGTCTTAACTTTTTGCAGCCTATTGTGTATGTAATTTTTGTGTTCAAAATGGTTAAGATTTTTTGATTTTCTGTAATAAAGAAAATAGAATAGTATACAGTATATAAATAAATAGGAATAAAATAAATATGTAAATAAAAAATGGAGTATAGGGCAGTGTTTACTGCTCCTGTAGTCTTTAAGGTTTTTCTGTTCTTTTTTTTTTGTCACTGCCTGAATTCATTATTTGTGTATATTTTGAACACTACCAAGTTAAAAAGATAATAAAATAAAGAAAAAAAATACAATATAGGGGTTTGCATAATTACGTGTGAGGATAATAATTCTACTAATTTTTGGTTATAAAAAAAATCAGTTTAGTTATAAAAATCACTGAGAAAACAGGATACACTCTTTTTTCAAGAAGTATTCTTTTTGTGCACGATTGTTTGCATGTAATGAGGGTGTTTATGATTATTTTGTTATACAAAGTAAGTTATTTGATTTCTTCATTTTGGTTCAGTATGCTTGTGTGACCCACGAACAGGAAAATTTTTATTTCATAGGAAAGTGTGAAAACCATGCAGCGGAAAAAATTTTTTGTTTGCAAATGCAGTATTATTTATATCATCAACTAATTAGATAATGCCTAACAGAAGTACAAAGTAATGATTATTGATCACTTGAAAAGGATTATTGAGAAGAAATATACTAGCTTGAACTTATTTTCAGCAAGTTGCAGTTTGTATGCTTGCCTAGCAACCAACGTACTATGGGTTTTATCCCCAAGACAAGTACATATATTGCGTAGAATGTAGGTAGGCTATAGTATGTTTCTGATGTTTTATCTTGAGGCTGCCATTAAAATAGCAAACATTTTGACACCCACGCAAATATCTATGGCCATATTAATACTGTGTTTTGACTCCCTGTGTTATTTTTAGCTTGTAATGTGGAATTGTAGATGAATCCCAAGTGTTGATATTCATACTCAAGATGAACACCTTTACCCTCCTGGAGAAACCATCCTAGCTATGTACTGAGTGAGGTACACTCTGTCTCGTGTAACTTGGCAAGATTTTGACAGTTCGACGAAAGTAGCACCAATGTTTACCGTTCGTTGACGTATCAGCTGGTGTGTCAAGTGGCGGCTGTATATTTTATCAACACGCAACATGCTAATCCACTTATCTTTACGATGCCAAACTAATTTTAAGGAATTTACAGACCGACATCTGTCTAAAAAAATTTGATAAAATATTAAATCTTTTGTTTTCTCTTTTTTAATTTATTAGAGACAACGAATTTGGGTTACCATTTGTGAAACTGTAATTGTGGTACTTATCACACTTTAGATGTTTCAGCTAATGTGTTAAGACTGGAGAGAAAAGTAATTCGGGGAACTTTCCGCCAAAAACTCACCAAGGACTTTTGCAAAGTAGGTATTCTGCTATTACTAAGACTAAACTGCTCGAGTTGGGAATATGTGTCGTGAGATAACTTAAGAAATGCTTAAAAAACTAGCCACGCACTCCCACATTCTTTGTTTTATTAATACAGTATAATAACCACAGGAAAACAACAAAGAAATGGGTTTATGGGAAGAGAAGAACATAGCGTGTAATGGACGTAGGTGTAAGATTACCACCCAATAGAAATTACTAGTATATGCTATTCACGGTAAAGTGAGCTTTTTTAAGGCCCTGCTAAATTTTTCCTTTCAATTAATGTCTACCTTTCCGCCACTTTTTAATCTAAACATTGCAATATAACTAATAAACACAGCGTATACATCTCAAAAATCTCGAAAATGAACGTCTCAGACTGCAACAACATATAACTATTAGGCATTAATGCCTTTTGAGGGGGCCTTAATAAGTGCTCACATTACCGTGAACAACCTATAATAAAAATCATTGTACACGGAAATGCATATGTTACTTAAAAAATTATGCAGAACTCACGGAAAAATAAAACAGTTGGTATCCATTTGTAAATTTGTAATTTTACGCACGAAGTCTATTTTTTCTTGGCTGGTAGTTTTTTGGGAGCTGGCTGACAGATGGCATAGCAGAGCGCATTGTAACAGATGGCTTGGCAGGGAGTGTTGTGAGCCGAGCATGTTCATCAAGAGATAGCAGCACACCAGCTTGCCTCTGGATCCCGTATTTTTAAAAGTTCAATTTTCTGCTATTACTGGCCTGAAATGACATGAGTTTGAAATATATTTCATCAAATTATTTGAAAAATAATTCAAGAATACCCTGCAATGTTTCTGTAGGCTTTTGGAATTAATATCAAGCATGTATGGATGGCTGGGTGGAGTGGGGATATGACATAAACAGAACTCCCAATGTTTGAAGTTGCATTTCATTTGAATACGATCCATTTTAATTAGCATTTCATTTTGAACACCTCTACATTACTGCTTTAGCACAAAGTTTAATTTTTAACACTAACAACAGTTGTTTTGTCACCACATATAAGAAAATGTATTAATTAATCTAGGAACGCTTTCTTCTCCACGTATTTTCTGCTTGTCTGATGTGCATAGGCAGTGCA
The DNA here is from genome assembly GCA_029891345.1 of Dryococelus australis. Taxonomy (NCBI): domain Eukaryota; kingdom Metazoa; phylum Arthropoda; class Insecta; order Phasmatodea; family Phasmatidae; genus Dryococelus; species Dryococelus australis. The sequence goes on from CM057005.1 coordinate 93,130,179, forward strand.
GTCAGAATAGCCAACGTAATATTAATTTTCATTCGTTTATGCATCAGCCGATACAGGATTTTGTAAATGGCATGTTGTTTGTTTCGTATTTGTCAAGTTGCCACTCACTGACTGTCATGATTTTGCCAAGTTATATGAGAGAGAGAGAGAGAGAGAGAGAGAGAGAGAGAGAGAGAGGAGAGAGAGAGAGAGAGAGAGAGAGAGAGAGAGAGAGAGAGAGAGAGGAGAGAGAGAGAGAGAGAGAGAGAGAGAGAGGAGAGAGAGAGAGAGAGAGAGAGAGAGAGAGAGAGAGAGAGAGAGAGAGAGAGAGAGAGAGAGAGAGAGAGAGAGAGAGAGAGAGAGAGAGAGAGAGAGAGAGAGAGAGAGAGAGAGAGAGGAGAGAGAGAGAGGAGAGAGAGAGTAGTGCAGTGGTTGGTAACATGTTGGACTCACATTTGGGAGGCCCTGGGTTCAACTCCTGGCCTGGATTTTTTTTTTTTTTTTTTTTTTTTTTTAAATCACTCCAGGTGAATGTTAGGGTAGTTCCTTACTACAGGCTGTGGATGATTACTTCCCCATTCCCACTTCTCTGAGCAAATTGCTCAGTCTTGAATAACCTCGCTGTAGACGAGACCTTAAGTCACACCAATCTACATCTTGACATACACCTGACAAGTTGTTCTGTATGCCTCTATGTTAATTCACCATCAGGAGCCTCTAAAAGAACTTAAATAATCACAGATATTTGTTTTTTATTTGCATCTTAATGCAGATGTGGAAGCAGGTTGTTATAGTTTAGTTGTTACTTTAGGGCCTAATGTGGGGTTTTCTTTGAAATTTATCTACTGTGAGAAATTTACATCCACTCCAGGCCAGAATTATGATGAATTCACCCAATTTTAAACATGTAAAAATTGTATTCATTTCAGGTACAGTATTGTGATTCATCTCAAATCTTTGACGCGTAGTTCAAGAGTAATCGTGTGGAGAGAAAGAACCTATTAAAATTCAGCAGTATGATGTAGATTTATTTGAGCTATAATTCCTTTGTACTTAAAAAGAGTGTTGTATGAATGGTTGGTACGTGTGAGCTATTCAGATTTTTGCAATATTTAAAAATGGCAGTATTAATGGAAAAAATAATAGTTCCTTTTAAAACAATGGTTTGCAAAAGATAGCTTGAAAACAGATAAAAATTGAATTGGTTGAAAAAGTCATGTTGTGTGACAACATAATGAATCCTGTGAAAACATGGTACTGGCTAGATTTTTTTACGTGAATGTATTATTGCATACATTGAATATTGTGTATGAGCTGTTGTAAGTAAATTCCTTGTGTGTTGCTTTTGTGTGTAAATTCATTATAATCCTGGCCTTAATGCAATGAATTTGTGTGTGACGTTACATGTAGTGTGTTATGCAGCAGTGTTAGATGTGTTTGTAGTGTATGGCTTTATTTCTTTTTGAGATTCAGATTATCATGTCTCATTGTGTCATTTGAGTGTCATTGTGAGAAGTTCCTGTGGCCATTTGAAATATCATACATGCAGCTTCATTTTTATTTATTTGGTCATGTGTAATTGCAGTTTAATTTTAAGTAATATTTGAAATCACCAGCTTTTGAACATATTAAGAGGCATTTGCTGGCATGAGTTTTAATATGTATTTGTTTGTATTTTCCTTATATGTATTCTGGAAGTGGAAAACTAACTATTGATTTTAGTAGTTAAGCATCTATACCTAGTAGATATTTAAGGTACATAACTTCAGTATTATAAGGATTTTACAGATTATTAACTACATATTGAAAGTAATTTTTAGGCTTATTAATTTTTGTTACAGTTGTCAATTGTATTTCAGGTTTGTACTAAATATCATCATTCACCATGTCTACTGATTAGAGTTTTTTATTTTCTCCTCCCTAGATGTTATTGGTAGACACAGAAGACATGAAAATAAAGCAGGATGATGAAAGCAAATTCACACACTTCCTGCACAAAGCTTTGGGAGATCGGAGAAATATAACTTCTACTAAAGGAACGCAAACAATTGTCTTGAAAACTGTGACAGTGACAACGAAAAGAAACATCAGGTCGCATGCTGGTATTAAACGTAGAGCTATGCTGCGAAATAAGAAACCAGTAAGGAAGAATGTCTCGAGAGTAAATCCTGTGAACAGTGTTGAATTCATGGATGCGCTGGACTTGAAACCAGATTTGTCAACAATTTCATTAACGAGTGCGCATTCCGAAGTCTCGAGCGATGACGAAACTGTCTCTCCAGAAAGCATCAATTTTGAAGCACCCTCGCGAAAAAACTTTGGGTGTGCCCACTGCCCAAAAATATTCTTGAGCCGTTACTCCCTGCTTACCCATGAGATGACGCACACCGGGGAGAAAAGATTCTTTTGCGAGCAGTGCGGGAAGGGTTTCTACACGGAACAGCAGTTGAAGTCGCACGTCTCCACCCATTCAGAGGAGAAACCGCACATTTGCGACACTTGCGGGAAGGCTTTCCGAACGAAACACCTTCTGAACCTGCATACCAAGACTCATTCGTCTGCCACGCCATACTTGTGTAACATCTGCGGCAAGAGCTTCAAAACTAAGGGCACCATGGAGTGCCACTTCAACGTACATTCGCAGCAGAAGAACTACGTGTGCGCTGAGTGCGGGAAGGGATTTAAGTGGAAACATTCATTCACGATGCATGCAAAAGTGCACAGCCCATGCCGCCCTCTCAGTTGCGAGTTCTGTGGAAAGGGCTTCAAGCGTAAGAAGGACTTGGAGCGCCACCTCCTGATACACACCAATGAAAAGCCCTACACATGCACGTTTTGTGAGCGCAAATTCTCTGCAAAGTGGAATCTTACCCAGCACGTGCGGTTGCACACGGGGGCTCGTCCTTACGTGTGTGGTGTCTGTGGCGAGGCATTCACTCACAATGTGACTTTAAGGAAACATGCCAAACTTCATGCATAGTCGCTTACCTAAAAAATGCACATTTTGGAGTTCTGTTAGTGACATACAACTTGAGGTGAACATTTTGAAATCATACCTACTCTGTGAGAGGTGACATTGTTTATGCCTCAACTTACATGATCAAGAGTATTAGTTTTCTAAGTGTTGTGAGCATTGCCAATAAATTGTGCAGCATGTCCCATAGAAAATGCAATTGGTAATAGTGTTAGGTGAGCATTCTTTTCTGTCCATTTTCTTTTGATGTCCTGCAATTTGTTTTAACAGCATATATTCTATTTTTTAATCTAGCATAAACCACAAAAAGAAAGTAGTGTAACATGTTCTTTTACAGTGTATACACATTATGATCAGTAGTATGTGAATTTTTTATCGCTAAATTTTTAATGCGTGTTGTTAGTGTTAGTGCAAACTTTAAGGCTGACCAATGTAAAACTTCTATTTACCTAGTGAACCCAAAAAATTTGTTATAAACTGAATTGTGAAAAGCCATTTTAGAGTGATTTTTTTACTGCTCACACACACACGGAATTTTTTAGGGGGGGATATAGGCTAGTCTGAAGTTTTATTTAAAAATTATTTTCAAAGTGAGATACTTTTGCTGTGTTTGCTGTGTTTACATAGAGTCTATTACAGGAAGAAATGCGACAAATGTTGTGATTTATTTTCACTTCTGTACTAAATTTAGATTTTATTTCTTGGAGACATTTCCTGCTCAACTAAATTTAATGCCTCTTAGTTCTTAGTATTGTGTGCAGCATTCATTTAAAATGGCATTCATTCTCAGAGAGCTACTATATAAATTAATTATCTTTATAGCCTTATTTTGTGTGCAGCAATTGTTCCCATTTTAAAGTTTTGTAATGACAGAAACAGCCTTTTTGGTCATGCATAATTCTGATTGGCTCATTCCATCAAATATCAAAGAAATTTTATAACCAGTCCAATAATTAAAAGTTTGATGGAAACTGTAGCCAGCCAAATTTTTCAGACAAATAAAATATGGCAGCATTTATAACATTTCAGTGATGTCACAGCTGTCCAACTTTATTTGACCAAACTTATTGGAAGCTGTTTGATGGGATAATTTTACAATGTGACGGGGCTTAAGGGCACTGCTTTTTGTAGCTCTTTAGCACGTTTGAGGCAGAGAAGCGCGGGAGCGATATGGGCCCCATCACTCCTACACATGCAGTGGCTCCAACGTGCTGCATGTACCTATGGGGCTTTAAGCAATAATCCTATCATTTTAGTGCTGGAAAGTGTGAAGCTAAGTTCAGTGTGGGTCCCTAGTAATAGTTTCACATGTTTCTGACCTGTATAGTACAAGATACAGCAGTGTGGAAAAGCAGTTTTAGCAATTTTGGATGGTTCAGCAATAACATTTACAAGATGCATGGCATATTGAGAGTATTATACGTACCTCGTCTGAAGTGTATTTTCTTTTCGTACATCAGTATAATGGGGAAATGTTAAATGGTTTCGTAATAAAAACACTGATTTCAAACACACTGCAACGCAATTCAACTGCCAGGTAGACTGCCCCCTTAAGGGTGTCATGTTTTCTACCCGAGTCAGCATTAGTAAAGCAGAGAGAGATGTTTTGTAGATCTGTCTGGCCTCTGAGGGACACACCAGTCGTGCTCAGCCAGCTTTGAAAATAATAGATGTGGGTTGGGGGTGGCAGAGAGGTGGAATGCAATTGTGAAAAAACTGGAGCACACTGAGAAAACCCACTGGTCGCCTGCAATGTCTGCTGCATGTGGAAAATCCAAACTCTGACCAGAAATTGATCCCGGACTCTAGTGGGATTTTGGCATGCCCATGGAGGCGCCTTATAGTAGCAAAGTAAGGAGCTTTTTAAGTTGCTGCAGTGAATGCATCACAAACATAAAAATAGTGTATGTCATGAGAAGGAAAACTATAGCTCAGTTATTTTAAAAAGTGAAAACATTGTGAAAATTAAAATTTATTAGCTTTGTCATAAACCACAAATGTGTAAACCCTTTTTTAAGGAATTTTCTGACTGATTATCAGCTGAATTCACATACTTATCGTAAAGTGTTACTTTAGCATCAAATTGAAAAATTGATTAAATATTTCAGAGAAGAAAGTTTTTGGCTGGCCATTTAATGTGAATGTCATTGGTGTAGTTCGTTGTGGTTAATTAAAAATTTTTGACATCTGCATTTGAAAATGATCCCTTCCTGTAATTGCGTATTTTTTTATGAGCGCACTGACTGACATGCTTCCAGTAAAATTGGTAGCCGTGAATAAATAGTAACTTGATATTGTAATGCTGTAGAAAATGTGGAGGGTTTATAAATTTGTGAATATTAAAATTATTTATTTGTGCTTCTTTTCGAATTAGAAGCTTATGATATCTGTTTTACTAAGTTTAAAAGGTTTTACCTCAACATGAATGAATTTTAAAATTGTACAGTTTCAAAATAGTTATTTCTAAAACTAGCCTGTTGAAAACCACGTATTTGATGTCCGAATCATTGTAATTGAAAGGTTTGCAATTATTTTTCTTAGAAAAATTAGTGCAATGAATCCTGTACAAATCTTTGTTAGAAAGTTTAAATTTTTATAAATGTTAAGAATCTTAAAATGGAACAACAGAATGGAGTTATTGTTTATGAAGCTTTAATCAAGTTGATAGCTTTTGGATATGTGTAGGAAAACATTAAAGAGTAGAAGGTATGTATAACGTTTACTGTTATTAATTCCCCGTTGTATTTTTTTAACTTTCGTGATATATGTTTTTTTGTCATTTTTAGTTAATTTAGTTATGAAATTCAGGATGTTTTGTGCTTGCAGTATTCTGACGAATATGCTCGTATGTTGTGTTCGATTATGTTTGACTTTGTGATGGCAAACTCGTGATTAGGTACGCCAAGTGTAGCGTAAACTTAGTATTTTGCCTGGTTTTTCATTAGTTGGTAATAGCCATTTCAGTTATAAAACTGAGATGATGGTATTTGGTAAGGTTTTTTTTCTTTTGAAGGCTGTTGTTATTTCTGCTGATCTCTATAACTGGCTAAGGAAACAATATGATGTTATGTGGATAATCACTAGAGATTTAATTGTACCTGTATACTCTGTTGAGTAGGTACATATGTAGATTATAAGAGAATTATTTTCAGCATAAGTTTTAGTTAACAAAATAATAAAAAAAAAAAGATATCCCAAGAAACCTCTACTTTATGTATGTGTGTGTGTGTGATCATGTTCTTGAAAACTGTGATGTTATGGAAAGTAACATTGTCAAAGGTACATTTTACCATAAGAACAAGTGATAATCTAGCTATGGGTTGCAAGTTGCAGAAATGTCTCTTTAAACAAACTATACAGTAAAGAGAAAAATTTGTTTACAGCTACATATTTGGCACAATATACAGCATGACATACTGTTATTCTGAATTTGAGTTCAAATGTTATTAATATTTTTGTGTTTGTAATTTAAAATATAGGATACATATAAATTGTGATAAACAGAGTAGTTCTTAACAGTTGAAAAATCCTTTATGCTATGCCCTTTAATATTGAAAACAACATATAAAATTATAGTTCCAATTTGTTTCTGGTTCCACATAATTTGGTAAGGTTGACATTAAAGTTTTGTAAAAAAAAAAAAAAAAAAATTGATGTAATTTATATATATATATATTGATAGTAAGATTTTTTTTTTTTTTTTTTCCTTCCTCCTACATGTTGTGGTAAAGTGTTATGTAGTGCACTTTCATCAGCTATGAGACGAGACCATGCTTCGTAAGTTTTAGCTACCAAAGTGATGGCCAGAAAGTCTTATATGTGTATTGTAGTGTACAGCACATGTAAGCTATGTCATGCACACAGTAATTCTTTGACGAAAAATTCCCTTTAAAATTATAATAAATGTAATAGTTTGTAACATACACAGAAATGGGTGTGTGTACAGATTTATTTTATGGCGTGAATCATCACAGAGATTATCTTTCACATTGGTATTAGTTGCTGGGGGCTTGTGAATATTATTCATAGGTTTCCTAAATGAAAAATTAACTTGTACACACAAAGATCCCTTAAATCTCAAACATTAATGAACACTTTGCTATCAACGTTATTTTGTAAGTCGATAGATAGAGGTAGATGTACAGATGTAATCCAAGTGTGCCAGGCCATGATTTTGCACACGGCCATCCAGTGAGTAGAAACATTTACCAGGGTTGTGATGTTGCCATGTGGCTTGATATTTAACGTAGACACAAACTCTTCTGCTCTGTTGTGGGCCACGGAATATGCCAAACACAAGTATAGGGGGACTGGCTACTTAAACTTAGGAAATAAATGTGACCACGTGTACGTTGGACCCTAAGCCATTCTGCGTTTATTACACATTATTTTAACACTGCAATGTGTGGGGCGCAACACCAACTCAAAAAGAACGTTAATGAACAATACAAGAAACATTGGGGCCCAAAACACTAATGGTTTTGGAAGTTAATTAAACAGGTAGAATTACCATATCATTGTTAGCATAGTTTAGGCCCTCGCAGGCCACATGGCATGCATCTGTCCGGCTAGAGCTCCAACAAGAAATTGATGAATGTCCAGTGGTGGCAGGGACATTACCCCACGCCGGAAGTGGAAACCACTATTCGACCATGTGCGTGGATATTGAAGTATAATAAAAATGGAAGGAAGACATTATGCTAATCACAAGAACAGGCCCACAAGTACACTGCAAAATAAATACATAAAATCCTTGACAATAACAACCCTTTTGCTGGTGGCTTCAGTCAGCCAGTTTTTGGTGCACTTTTGTACATGCGTTGTGCCCATGTGCGACCAAAAGATAATAAACGAATAAAATATTATATCGACTTCCAACAAACACAGAAATGTCCCAAGTCCTTGGCACAAACAACAAACAAAATGCCACAAAACCATAGCATGCAAAGTGGCATAGTAAAGAAATAATGGCCCAAAAGGAACCAGCACAAACAAAATTAAGGGAGGAATATACACAGCAGGAAGTGAAATAAATAGTCATGCTGGGTGACAGCACACAGCAAAAAAGAGAGAGAAGAAATAAAATATATAAATACAATACTTACTTGTATGATTAAACAACAGATAGGCCCAGAGGAAACATAAATTATCTAGGAATAAAAGACTTGATTTGTGGTTGTGTGGTAATTAAATCTTTTCTTTAGATTTATTCATTATTTCTCTCAAACAAAGAGGTAAAATTACTGTCATCAGGTAAATAATTTTTTTTTCTTTCAAAATAAATTGACTGTTTTAAATAACCATAAAAAGAGAGACTCCAATACAACATTAAAGATCAGTTCTCAAAAAAATTAAAGCAATGAAACTTGACCATAAATCAGTTTAAATTAAATTGTGATTCAGTGGCATTAAAATAAAATATTCAAATAATTAAAAATGTCTTTCATGACACAAAATTAATGCCCTTATTAAAAATAAAAATTATTCCAATTCATGAGGCTGATAAGTATTAAAATGAGGCCCCGTAATGCATCCCTAACAACTATTGATGCTAGTTTGTATTAAATTAAAAAGTATTAACCTTAAACTTATTTCAAATTGTATATTAAAATGAAACCATCTGTTCACAGATATAACATTTAAATACAAATAACTACTCTACTATTTAGTTTGAAACCAAAATGGACAATACGGAACTGTTCAATTCACATGTGCATAGTAATAAAAATATATTAATTTTCAGAAGTATGTTAATCTTTAGTTAAGTCCCATTGTAACTTAGCTGTATGACGACTGTCGAATCCACAAGAACAGTGAAGTTATATCCCGGCCAAGAAGATTACATAGGTCGCTGTCAAACAACCAGGATGGAGGAAATTAACTTGACTACATCGCCACCGACAAAGAAAGGGGAAGCAACGTGCAGAAGGTTTCCCATTTTGAAAATAAAATTAGCCAGCCCGTGCAGAAATGTTAGGCCAAAGCGTACAGTAAATCCTAGGCTGCCACTTGTATTAAAGACTAGCATGCCAGTATCAGTAATGATTAACGTGCCACGTGCGCCCTCACTAAAACAAAATATAACCATGAAAAATTAGTGATTAAAAATAGTAGGTGCATGCACAAAGAGAACAACTATAAACCTGAAGTGTCACTCACCAAGGAGGGAACAAAAAAAGATATACAATTTACATGTTTGTGTAACTTGCCAAACAAAGAACAACAAAAGCACACACCACAAAAAAAAATAGAAAAAAAAAATAAAGCTGTTGAAGACTAAATAGCTACCACAGCAATGAAACACTAACATTAAAAAAAACTGAACATATTCCGAAGAACACAGCCACCAAAGTCAGGCAACACGCCATTTTGATGCTGTGGCTGGACGGAAAGTGACGAGAAGAAGCTCGTGGAGCACACAGAAGATAATGACAAAAGCCAAACAAAAAGCTTAGATTTACAATGCAAAATGTCATAGGCTTTACAGAAGAGGCTAAATGTGCTGAAGTGCACAGAGGTGGGAGAACATAGCATGTGAACAAAGGAGCATTTTTGATGTGAAATAACGTGCCAAAAGGCAGGAGGAATACGCCGAGAAAATTTGCAAGAACTGCAGCTGCAGGGAAGTGAGTGGAAGGGCTAACCTCAGATGGCGACTGAAAAAATTTGCAATGTAGCATTGCACATCCGATTGGTAGAGAAACAATCTCTTTTAAAACACGGGTCTGCAGGCGACACTGAATTAAAAACATAATTTTCAAAGTACAGATTAAAACTGAATAGTAATCAAAGTAACTATAAAACTATGTAAATGGGAAAATATTTATAAATAATGATTAAATAAACTGAAATACTTCACTAACACATCATATAAGATTTGATGAATAAATAAATAAAATATTTATCATGAAGAGGTATATCGTAACACTGGACAAATAACTTTATTAAATAAACAAGTAAATTGCATATACTCAAATGGATAATGAAAGCATCAATTATCACATTGCAAAATTATGATAAAACCATTAAATATTACTCTCAATCATTTTTGCTGAATTAAATACTGAAAATTAAGTTTCAAGAGTGTTTAAAAATAGTTCACTAGCAGTGAAGCAAGAGTAAAATAGTATAGACATGGTATTTTAAAACAGCACAGCGTTGATGCACCATACACATGCATCACATACATTGCATGACTGTGCATCTTGTGTGCGTACAGCTCACAACGCGCTTATGCCGGCCGAGGGACGAGGTCAGAAGACAACTTCAACAGATTTAACTAAAAATAAATCATGTCATAAACTTGGGGGGGGGGGGAGGGGAGTGTTGCCTTGCCGATGGTTTGGAAATAGGGAATAATCTAATCATTTCAATTAGAACGACAACTCTGAGGTTTGTTTAACTTTTCCGAAAGTAAAATATGATTTTAACTTGTAATATCCATGACCAGAATGAAAGAAAAAGAAAGGAAGAAATATGTATAGAAAATGTGAGAAATTTAGTTCAATTTAGATGTTAGTTTATGCCAAAAGTTTGTTGATTAAATTATGTGACAAAATGTGGCTTTTACTGTCCTATTTTGAACTTTGTGATAAAACTCAAGTCTAATTGTAAAGTTTGTTTAATAAATGATATCTAGGCACTTCGCTGACTCTCTACCATGAGTAGATTATGTCAGAAAATAAGAGACATATCCACTGAGTGAGCATCTGGGTTGTCAGGGGGATATTTGATACAGTTAGTGCATAATTTTAAGAGAAGTCTGGTAGCTCAATCAAAATTTGAATTAAATACTGTGCTGGGACTAGGAAGAAAGAGAGACGTTGAGAAACCTGAATGATGTTCGGTTGCAACACAGAGCCGTGATTTCGCAGGGCATTAACTTTACAGCCATGGCAAGAAAGTTTTGACTTTGGTCTTGACGCTCTCCCAAATGTACTTGTTTGAGCACTTTAGGGCATCTTCTTTCAATTTGGCCATGCTTCCTGACACTAAACTAGCATCTCGGTTCCAGCTAACTGCCTCGGTGGTCCTTAATGACCATGAAAATTGCAGTAAAACATAGATATGCCAGTCTTCTAAGACTTAAAACTAAGAAGTCTTGCCAGTTCAGTTTGAAAAGTTGCTTCAAATAAGTCACGTCATAAAAATGAATTGCCCACTAAGAAATTCCTGCTTAGAAGTATCTTTGCTATAGTTGATATTCAAGCAAACCCAAAGACTTAAATAGACTCTGATCTCAAATAGAAATTATGTGACCAACGTATAAATTGTATATAACATAATTGTAATACTGGTAAGCTTAGTAAAAATCAAATAGAAACTGAATTTTAAAATTGCTCTGTTTATTAAATTGATAAAACAAATGTTGTAAATATGGAATCTGTCTGAATTGGCGCAATTACAACATACCTGTACATGCAGAAAATTTGATTGCTACAAAATACTAAATAATCTGAGGTAATTAGATTTTAGAATACGTAGAAATTCAGTGTGTACATATTTCTACTACAAATACATGAAAAATGTGCATAATATATGCTTTGGAAAAATTTACTGTTTATTAAGTTTTTAATTAATTGAAATTTGATGATGGTGATTTTGTGGGATATAATAATGTTGTCTGCAGTGGGAAATATTTTTTGGAACATAATATTTAGGAATAATACATAATTACAAGTTCACAATAGTAAAAGAAATACATGTTACAACCTTAAACAAATTGTTTGGTAGTCTTAGCAAATTAAGTGTTTTAATGGTTTTCACATGTGGGAACGCCATGCCAGCGAAGCGTTACTTTTTTTTAACTACATCGCTGTATACTTTTAGAATCGAGTTTTAAAAAACAATATTAATTAATATTTCTTTCAAAGTATGAGGATAAAGTTATTTACAAAAATTGAGAATAAGGATTTTCAGTTTTGTAATACGCAGCAATTTTTTATTATTGATAAATTTCATGTGTGTTCCACTTTTTCTTTATTAGTAGTGGTGTGATGAGAATTTGATAAAATTAACATGTGTAATTTTTTTTTCTGGAAACTTATATACTGCACTTGTATATTGAGAATTTAAAAGTAAGTCCCATTTTATTTAAAAATTTATCTTTTCAGGGCAAGTGTTGTAGATTATTTTGTTCTAGAAGCTTAGTTTGTGTTGTTTATTAATATTTTTTTATAACTATTTTGTGTTGGCTGTTAAGAGTTTTTCCATGAAATTTGATTGTAAAGTTCCGTCTTCATATTTAAATTAGCGATTGTGTGTTGTTTAGCTCTTGATTAGAATTTACTGCATAAGTACTAACATAAAATAAAGTTGTGGCATTGTTAACTTAAAAAGCTAGTAGTTGCATGCAACATGACAGTGTAAAATTGATTCCTAATTGAGGCAGCTTTTTCCACGACGAAAGTGTACAGTGGATTTGCAAGTAAAGCTGGTACCGGTGTTCTAAACACTTTCAATTATTGTATTTTAGTGTGAACTTACTGCTATGAATATTCTTGAGGTGTAATCTTAAAATCATGCTGTGCTAAGAATTTTTTCTACAACTAGTAATTAAATATTTTTGCTTTTGTTTCTACTGATAGGCATTTTATTTTTTCCTCTAGATGTTAACGGTGCTTAAAAAGCTTGAAACAGATTCTGCACCAGACCACAGTGGTGATTATCCTCTTATATCTAGAATTGCAGCGAAGAATACAAAACTGTTAATGCGCACCAAGAGAACGTTTAGAACTGCAAGTGCAAAAGTCACAGTTGCATGCAGGAATGATTTTAGTTCAGTGATTGTTGGTGATTATGCTGATGACTCTGTTGGTGACGTGGAAATAAGAGCTTGTGTACCAGATGGTGATAGAAGTGAGTCAGCAGACCACGAGTGCATTGCAGCATCACCCTCTCCGTGCAGTGACAGGTTAGAAACTGTTGAAGATAAGGGAAGCATGTGTTCAGATGTAGAATTCCCCCCGCTGCCAAAGAAGAAGCAGTTCTCCTGCTCGTTCTGCTCTCGCACGTTCACTTGCCGTACGTCCTTGCGAGATCACAAAGCGTCCCATTCCGGAGTGAAGCGGTTTGCATGTGGCGAGTGCCCCAAAGCATTCTACACACCATCGCAGCTGAAAGTGCACGTGCAGACGCATTCGCCGGAGAAGCCATACACGTGCGGCACATGCGGCAAGGCATTCAGGAAGAGGAGCAACATGAAGTTGCACCTGGTGACTCACTCAGAGGCGTTGCCGTTCCTCTGCAATGTGTGTGGCAAGAGGTGCAAAACCAAGGGCTCCCTCAACAGTCACCTGATGGTTCACTCCACTCAGAAAGACCATGTGTGCCCCGAGTGCGGCAAAAGTTTCACGTGGAAGAACTGCTTGGTGGCGCACATGAAGGTGCACCGGCCAGAGCGTCCCGCCTGCTGCGAGCATTGCGGCAAGGCGTTCAAGCGCCGGGAAGACTTGCAGCGCCATCTGCGTACTCACACGGGGGAGAAGCCTTTTGCTTGCATGTACTGCGAGCGGAAGTTCTCGGACAAGTGGAATCTCACCCAGCACGTCCGGCTCCACACCGGCGACAAGCCCTACGTCTGCAGTGTGTGTGGGCAGGCATTCACACACAATGTGACATTGCGCAACCATGTTAGACAGCATGCAGACAGCTCCAGGCATGCAGGTCAGGAGTGAGGTTGGAACTAAATGAGGGTGATCCAGGAATTTGGCTCCTGGTAAGGAAATACATATCAAATGATGTTCCTGTGCATGGCAAAAATCACACATAACTGTTCACCATGGTAGCTCACAGCGTCCATGTGAAAAATACAGAGCAGGAAGCTCCTTTGCTACTGCAACGGTAACGTGCCCAAGATGAGTGTTTTAGCTGAATGCCCTGTCTAGCATTATATAAACTAGGAATGTTAAAAAGTTTCATTTTTGTATATATCTTGTTAGGTCTGCCCCTAGAGTAGTTAACATTAACAAGCTGTTTTCTCTTCAGTGTTGTGTTTTGCAAGATTTTTATAAACACAGTACTGACAACATTCTTGCCTGATAATGCTTCCTCGTAATATTGAACATAAGTGTCCACATGTGTATACGGATAGTGAATGGTTTAGGAGTGTTGAAAGATGATATCTTTTTGGAGAAGCGTGTAAGAGCTTCATCTGTAAGGAGTGTAGAATCCATTGTTTTTGTAACGATAAAATAGTTTCCTTTGTAATCCGAATGTGTTGTACATGTCACTATGTGATTAACTTTTGCGCTATTATGTTATAGATACTGTGATAGTGGATTTGGGGTAAGATTTCACAAGTGTCACTGCTGTTCAAGATGCTGTGCTTGAATATTATGGTTATAGTTGTATTTTAACTCTCATAATTAATTCAAGGATTAAAAAAACTATATTTTGTTCCAGTCTAACTACCAATACAAACTAACCATTTTAAGGTAATATAAAAAGTTTTGCTGTATTTATAGAATTCTGTATATTATTATTATTATTGTTATTATCAGTATTTTAATTTTGTTGCATTATTTTTGTGTTCATTTTATGTAAAGAGACAACGTACACAAGGACACACAAACACAACCTGGTTGTTCTTACCACGTGCCTGTATATCTTACCAAAGATATTTGCCGCTCTGGAACATGTGCATTAGCCAATCTCCGAAGGCTACCAAAAACATAAAGATACACTTCAAAGACACAAATCAAAACTACCAACAGCTACTGATCAAAAGACTACTCATAGAGACTTGAGTGCAAATAAATGTGATTTAATTGGAAATAAATATTTTAGTTGAAATGTCATCAATTAAAGGAATATCTGTGCAAATACTTATCATGTAGTAGCTCTGTTCTTTTGTCTTCTCAAAATTTAATTTGCTTTGTGTGGAGAGTAGCACTCTCGTACGTATCTCTTATATGCAACTCGAAACGTAATTCAGTTTATTTTTTTCTTTAAATTTTTTTTCAAAATATGTGAATAAAATAAAATAATTTTTTTGCACCAACTCAGTTGGGAGAACATGACAACTCAATTCAGGGGCTCCATAGGCATATAGGTAGAACTACTTTAAATGACTGACAATCCAAGATGGCATAATGTAAGCCAGATTCATTTCTCAAAAAGTCGTTGATTATTTTATGGGCGTAGTCTCTGCATTGAAAATTCATTATACTTAACTTAAAATAAATCTTGATTACTGCAGAAAGTCTTGAGATCTTCTGTTGCTGGTACCATTAGTTGTGGGCCTTAGTCTTCCCTCACGGGGCTTTCAAGCCTTGGGTACTCCACTAGTCTTTGCCGTACCACACGCAGTCGCGGAAGCTCATACTTGGCTTTAAAATAATCCGCATAGGTAGCGCGTGCAGACTTAAAATATTCTTTTTCAAATTATGCACGTCTTCACCCTGTCTGCAGTCTGCATTTCTGTACGGGACTCGGCCAATTAACCAGCAAGACTTAATATCACTCAGGCCGATGACACACTAGGTCATCGCTGCCTGGCGGGAAAACCAAGATGGCTAAGAGCCTTAAAAACTCCATAATTAAATGATTCCTTTAAACGTAGTGCCAGTCAGGAGATGGCTACATCATATTTTACACATACGTCTTGCGTTACCATATCAACCAATCAACAAATTCCTCTGTGCAAAGCGGCTTACATAAAAAATAACTTTGCGATTGAGACAGAAAGACTTACAAATATAATGACAAAATATGTTATCTGAGGTAAACAGCTGGCAGTTAATAATGTGAATTAGAGCTGGAGTAAATAAAATATATCTGCCACAAATAAATAATAAGTAAAGCAAATAAATGTTACGTGAGCATACACATTGCAAAAATAAACTAAGATAACTGTTACAAAAATAAGTAGCGGTTATTTCAGGCATTACAATATGCATGTATGCATCATGTAAATTGCATTAACAACAACTTCAAACTTTTTTGGTTGAACTCGTTAACTCGTTAAAAAGTCAGCATTTCCTAGTGTGGATATCAGCTTGCCACAAGGTTTGTGGGGAAAAAAAATTTTTGTAGTGTGCCAAAACATATTCACATAACAATCACTCCCAAATGTTAGATCTGAATTCATAGTGCTGTTGTCAAAATGGAAAATGAATCCCGTTATGTGATTGTTAATTATTTCTTCAATTTCTACTGTCAAAGAAGTCTGTTAATTGTTTTGGAGTATTTTAAGTAAAGAACTTAATGTACTAGATGTGTAATTTTTAGGATGATTATCTTGCAAAACATTTAAGAAACTTTGTGTTTACCTTAACATCTTTCAATTTGACTGTTTCAAAATGTAATATATACATACATGCCTTCATACACACATTATAATTCCAGCCCTTTGGATGTTTTTGTGCCATGTTGTAGGATAACAAGGGTAGCAAGTAACTAGCTGATAAGCTAATATAGGGTTGCCAGATTTTTAATATTCAGAGAATAACCATAGTTATGAATTCTCCAAATACTTTAAAGGAATACTCATATGAGAGCATAGTTAAGATTTAGCTGTTCTAGCATAAAATATTTCAGCAGTTTGATAAAGAAGATGGAGGAACTTAGTGTATATCATTTCCCAGGAAATAACTTGGTTCCCCCCTCAAAGTAAGGGTCTCAATTTCATCTGTATACGTTTTTCAGTTCCTCCATTTCTCTCTAAAGCACGTTTTTGTGATATATAGTGAAAATGGCTCAAACTGGTGTTTTCACGATTATTTTTAGGCTTGAACATTCCGGTACAAAACATTAAAAAATGAATAGGGATATGCATGAAAACCTTTATTTTTATTATTATATCATAAAATGGTAGTGTCTCTGCTGAAAGTCTTACAAAGGCGCGTTATCACGGCAAGACTGCACGCCAGTTCAGTACTTTGCGCATAGAGGCAGTGAAAGAGTTGATGTGCATGTCTCGGTTGCCCTTGATGCTCCTATGCTTTTAGGCCTCAGGCGAGCTGAATTCCTTCGACCGGGCGGCCACCTTAATGCTTTTATAAAGTAATTATTGAATATTATTAGGGCATAATTTGAAGCACTGCAATAAATATTCAAAGTAATGTTCGTCGTGATGTGATTTTACAGTTTCTGTATTTGCAGCAGTGGACAAATTGCTTACCGTAATCACCCAACGCTCTTGTTACATCGAGCAAATACTGTATGATGAAACAAATATGTAACTGTACTGTTCCCTCATTAGCCATTTCTGTGCTTACTAGCTACGTACTTAAGCCCAATTATTTTGCTTAATTTTGCATAAACATTTTGTGCACTCAACCCTTCATCATTATCAGCTGTAATGAGAAATACTAGAAGCTTTCAATCCATGCTTACCTCATGTTATACATTGAGCACAAGACTTGTTGCATTTGTGGCAAAACATCAGAGTATACTAATGCCGTGTTACACCACACATGCTTAAATGTACTTTGGTGTATGTAAAACTCTTGGTTAAATGTAAGAAAAGGTGACTGCCTTAAATTATGCCATGTGGGAAAAAGAACTCAACATGGAAAAACAATTGACAATTTTAAAGTGCACATGTAAATAAATGTTTGTTTTTTACACATTGTGCTACAATTTCTTAAACAAATACAGCATGTCCAAGTAAAGACTTGGGAAGAGTACTTCTTTGTTTGTTCCACCAGAATGAATACATCATAAATTATGTTTTGGCATTCCTAACAGATTAGCAGTTTACAACTGAATCTTTGTAAATTGATGCTAGCATGTCAAGTGCAATCATTGTTTGTTAGGTCATTGTGCTTTTGTTTTCTTTACAAAAATAAAAAACAACTGCACTTTTAAGTAGACAGGTTGTATTAAGTAGTGCGCTGCTGTAAAGTTTGTGGAAATGTTCAGTTTTGTTGTTTCCATATTTCATTATACTTTAATTAAGAATATTGTGATCTTTACATTAAAATGCTGCAAAAATGTTAAGCGTATAATGGATACCCAAAGGACTTACACAGAAGTGAATGTTGTATTTATTTTACAAGTAATCTGAAAAGAACTTGATGAGATATTTTCTCAAGTTACTTTCTTCAATTAGTCAACATTTGTGTTTTTCAAGATTCTGAGATTTTAAATTGCAAAAGCACATCATGTATTTTTTGTGGAATGTCATTAGTAAATATCTACTGGATGCTCTATATTTGGAAAGTACATTTCAATCTCATCCACAAGCCATATTATTTGCTATTTTGGTTGCGACTTGCTTTTCACTCTTTCGAATCAGCAGTATACTAAAATACTATGAAACTGGTACCATTAATATCCATACTGTTGCTTATTTATAAAGTGATGTAATATTGTTTGTGAGTTGGTGCTGAAAGCATTAGTGACATGACATTGTGGTGGACAGTACTATAATAATTATTTTTTGCAGTTACCTTCTTTTGGAGTTAGCATATTGGCATTAAAGAACGTTGATATGTATTAATTGCAAATATCCAAAAAAATTCCAGTTTATTTTATGGCTTATTAAGTATTATAACATTAATTTTTTAATTTTAAAACTTATTTTTTGTTATTACATTTTATGAAACCTCCCAATTAAATCAGTGAAAAATTCCGTATTTAAAATGTTGATGTTTGTGTAATGTTAGCTGGAACATTTTTGCCAAGAGTTTACTTATATTACTACTGTAAGTCTTTGAGGGGAAAAAAATTTTCTAACCTACTATATTGAGAGATATAAGTAGATTTGCAAAAGCAATCAATCTGCAGTGCGATTTGTCTTTCAAAATGGAACATATTTTGTGCAATTTGTATACATGTGTATATATTAGATTTATTTCATATTTATACATGTCATAATAGTTGTGTTACCATCAGTTAGCATAAAATATTAAGTGGTATATTTTCTCCTTTAGATGCCCGCAAGAAATGAAGATATGGCACAACATGAAAAAGGTCCTGTATTAGAAAGATGTGTTCCCGAATACAGTATCGGTGGTAGTGAGAGACTTAAGCGTATTCTGCTGGGAGAAGTTGGAAACACGATAAGCGGGCCGGTGCAAGGAACATGTCAAAAGAACATGGAAGAACATGGTTTGCAACAACATCCGTGGGACTGTGTGTCAGTAGAACTAAATGAAAACTCGGAGGATGCAGAAGAAAGTGAGGAAGAAGAAGTGCTGCATGCCAGTTGTGAAGCGGAAAGCGAGGCAGATAAGACGATAGCAAGTACGGGCAGATCAAGGACTGGTACCTGCTCTACGTGTGGTATGTCGTTCAGGCTAGGAGTATACCTTCAGGAGCATGAGGCATCGCATGTGAGCGAGATGAAGTATTTCTGCAAGCACTGCAACAAGGGTTTCTACACCCGTGCCAAACTAAATGTTCACGCCAGGTCCCACACGCTGAGGCACTGCATCTGCAGCATCTGTGATAAGCCGTTCAACAAGAGGAGCAAGCTAAAGAAGCATCTCCTGACGCATGGGCAGGATCCTAGCTTCCTGTGCTTCATTTGCAACAAGACGTTCAAGACAGGGGAGAACTTGAAGACCCACGTGTTGGCACACCTCGGCGAGAGGAGGCATTCGTGCCCCACGTGTGGCAGTGCATTCAAGACCCGCAAGACGCTTGTCACCCACATCAGGACGCACACCGGGGATCGCCCAGCTGTGTGCCCTGTGTGCAGCAAGGCATTCAGGAGGAAGGAGGCCATGACGAAGCACATGCGGGTTCACACTGGTGAACGGCCGTTCACGTGTCCGTTCTGCGAGCGTGGTTTCACTGGCAAGTGGAACCTCACCCAGCATATACGACTGCACACTGGTGCCAAGCCGTATGTATGTTCGTACTGTGGGAAAGCGTACACGCACAACGTCACACTTCGAAACCATGTGAAGCAAGTTCACGAGAATGAACACATAATTAAGGATTTAAATTCCCATGAGAACAAACATTTAATTAAAGAAATACACGCAGTTGAGAATGAACATTTAGCTGAGGAAATAGAAACTAATCAGAAAGAACATTTAATGAACAAAATTAATGTCCATGAAAAAGAGCATTTAATTAAGGAGATAAATGTATGATTTGCAGTTTTGCAATGTAAGTCTTTGGACTTACTGAATCAGATTTGCCAGGTTGTTAAATTAAGATAACAGTTTTTGAAGTTGTTCACTATATAGCCACCTTACTGATCATTAACTTCGTGCAGTGGAATGTGATGGAGAATGGTTATTGACTTTGATCACTAATCGTAATTGTTGGCTTAAAATAATGTGAAAATGGGTAGAAAATAGTACAGTCAAACCAGTGCTAAATGGGAGGAGAGCTTAAAGTGTTATTTACCATTACAGGCAGGTTATTATTTTAAGAGTTAGAAAAATAATTTACTGTATAAGTATCTAGTATCAATCCACTATTCTTAATTATGTTGAAGTAGCAACTTGCAAACATTTTACAGGCAAAACATTAGATTTTATAGCATACAAAATACTCCATTACATTCAAGTACCATAGTTTGCAATAGTTGAGTGTTGTACATATGAAAGTTAAGACTGCATGATCTACAATCAAAAGTACATGCCTATTTCTACTGCTGTATTTTTTTTTCATTGGGACCCTTAAGTAATTTTCTGCTTGTTTTAAAGCAATAGTCCTCCCTGCCTTAATTCATTTCTGCCAACAAGCAGTTATCTTGTGTAGCAAAAGAATGATTTTGCAGCATTTTAAAAAACAAGGGACTCTAGTTTCCATTTTAGGCTAACACATCATCAGTTCTCGCTTAGCGGCAGCAGTTTGGATATCACGGAGTGTTGCCACAGATTTTGCATTGTACACTATACATGAAATTACTTTGTTCAGCCATTTTCACCACCTTGTTATGAACATATTGAGACTGCCATCCAACCCCATCATTGGAAAACTGGGGGTTGCCACTCTCTGTAGGCCATAAGAGACCCATCTAGGCAAATTAGTAAGTAAGCATTTCATAACTAACAAAAAAAAATAGGTGCTGTTGTTCGAACTCGCTCAGACTAACCGCTTCACTGATACGAGCACACAAAGTGACCATGCCTACAGGTAGGCAACCCGTTCACAACACATCCAGCTGCAGCACCACTATCGTACAGCCATAGAGGTATACAACACACATGACAGAAGGGCAGGTGGAGCGGGAGGACGTACACAGTGCAGTCGCAGCAGTCGACTAGCGCGACATTGCAGGTAGCCGTATGGAATACAGCATACAGGAATACTGCAATATGTACCGCACACTTGGCGAGTGTTCTGGTAATGCGCATACCGCAGCACTGTTACACAGAGAGAGGTATCACGGTCATCGTCGCCCCACAATGAATGTCATCCAAAGGTTGGATCAAAGAGCACGAGAAACAGGGCAAATACTTTCTCTGCAGAATGTCAGTCTCAGAATGCAATCATATAGACGCACGCCATGAGTCGAGTGGGTTCTTCAGACGTTTGCAAGGAATCCCACCTTGAGCCGGACGGCATGTCGGTGTGAGCCACACACTTGTACAGGCCATCTTGTGAGATAATGGGCTATATTCCCATCACTAAAGTACTGTGTCACATTTAATGGAAGGGGGTCGGCCTTGCTACTTAAAGGACTGTCACTAGATGCAGACATCACTACAAGATCCATACTTCATGGGTCACATCCTTTGGAAGGACAAGTCACATTTTACCTGCGAAGATGTATTTAATTGGCACGATAACTATTACTGGAATCACAGCAATCCGCATGTAACTCGTGACAGAGGGCGTCAGATCCGATGGTGCATAAACGTGTGGTGCGTATCCAAAACACCGGGTTAATGGGACTGTATGTGTTGCCAGACACCCTCACCAGATGCATGTATGCAGTGCTTCACAAGGAGGCACTCCCAAAGCTGCTAGATTATGTTTTATTTGTAATCCAAAGAGTTATATGGTACCAACATGACAGGGCACCACATTACAGTGGAGCAGCTCGCTGGGAACTGGATCACATCTGTGTGCAGCAGTGGACCGGGAAGTAGGGTATTTTCTGTATCCTGGTCATAAGTTTGTCGGACCACAATCCTGTGGACTTCCAGTGGGGATGGACCTGTGAGCAGTGCATTACTCGATTGCATGCTGCTGTAGTACGTGTGACCAATGATCACTTGTATGAGGTGCAGGCGGCCATTCAACGTGTTCATGCCTGTATAGATGGAGGTGGTCAATTCTAACATCTTTTGCTTTACAACCATTCAAGTGAAAAGTATGCATGTTAGTAAATGTTAATAACACATTCCTACAAAATGCCTGTACGCGTGATAGGAACATAAATAAACCAGGTGCTGCAACCATACGATGTGGTGATGTTTACACGTAGCGAACCACATACATTTTAGTAATATGGCATAAGGTAGTTCTAGTCCTATGGTATGTAGGATGTGAAATCCGTGTCAGATATGGCCTCTAGTGGCTCCTTGGTCGCATATGTTGCGATGTACATGCTTAAAGAGTTGCCTGATTGTAAGCACGGTCACTGAACTCGTACTTTGTGTGCTCATATCGCTGAAATGGTTACGTTAGTCTGAGCGAGTTTGGACAAAAGCACCTTTTTTTCTTTTTAGCTATGAGACACTCATTACTAATTTGCCTAGATGGGTCTCATGGCCTACAGTTACAGTAGATCTCTACATGCATAATGAGGATGGTAACCCCTAGTTTTCCAATGATGTGGTTGGATGGTGATCTCAATTTGTTCACTGCATGCACATGAATGGAATCCAGAAGGTGAATGATCCATTTGGAATGGGTTTTGATTTGTCACTTAACATGTTGCTCAAATCCACTTTCATGGGGGGGGAGGGGGGGTCGTACGCTCCTACTTTTAAAGATAGAGGAGTGGTTCCTATGCACATTATTCTTGATTAAGGTATGGCTACCATGGGCCACGTGTGAGCTTATTCACCATTTTCATGCCACCATGTATTCACACACACAAACATTGTTTGTCTCTTCCTTGAAACCTTAACATTTTTCTTGTGTTTCTGTAAATTTGCACTGTATAATTTATTGCTTATTAATAATGCCATTTCAGTAGATTTTCATGTTGATTTATTATATCTAACCAAATGTTAGATGACCTCAATTTAGAACATTCTTGAAAGTAGGACAAGCTTTCATCACTTTGGTGTAGAATACTATTAGTTCCCCCAGATTTTATTTGGACATGTGTTTTTTTCAGACATTATTTTTTTTTGTCATTTAAACAATTATTTAGGTAGAAAATAAATGAAATTTTAAACACAGAAAACACTGGATGCAATAGAAATTATATTCATTGTTCTATATTTTTAAAAATGTAAATAAAAACTATGCTATTGTTATTGTAATGTAAGGAAGTATATTGGGTGCATGGAAATAGTCATTGGAGGACTTTTTATCAGCCTTTTATAGGTTTCATAAAATGTACAGTTGACTGTATTATTTTTTTCTGTTTTCAGGGGTATTAAAAATACCTTATGTAGATGCTAATCTTTTACACTTTACGTTGATTAGTTTAAACAGGAGTGGAGTCTCTCAAGACTATTAGTATTTACCATTTTAGAACTTTTTATTTTTAATTGGATTTGCAATTATTGTTTAATTCCAAAATTGTATTTAAGGACTTAGAAATTGTTAAAGTTAGCCTGTTGCCAGAGATAAAAATGTATTAGACAAAACAAATTTTGTATCATGAAATTCTAACTGATTGCACGGAAATTGATGAGCATAAAAGAAACTTAAAATAAAGAAATATTCATAAAATTCAACAGGAAAATTTACATTGTTTTTGTACTTGTGTTGTGATCCAGGGTTAAATGTTTCTGTTGAATTCCTGCAATTTGAACAATGTTATTGAAACAATTCTCATTTATCTTTACGTGATCAGTGTGATGAAGAAGTACACATCGTTATTTTAAGGGTTGTTGTAAGTTGTATTAATCCTTGTGTTAAATATCCATTTCTATTTGATGGATTATTATACTGGTGATTTATATTTCCTTCCATATATTAAAAATGTTTTATAATTTTGGAAATGCCTTTTAATGGGAATTATTGTGTTTGTAATGTTGCCTATTTCAGGATTCATTTGGTTACCGGTATTTGATGTGTTTAGTCCTAAGTTATGCGAAATATATTTTGTAAAAATGGGTTTATTTTACCTTCTGAAGTTGTAAGACAATCTCGTTTGTATTTTTAATGAGAATTTTTTCTGTTATACCAAATATATTTATTTCATAACAAAATTATAATTTATTATTTAATTGGAATTTGACACTGTTCTTATGTCCAATCTTTTTGTTTATTTAGCAATAATTTACAAACCTTTTTCCTATTTGTGTATTTCTACTTAAGGGTTGCCCTTTATAAAACTCATGTCAAAGCATTATTTAGTCTATGGTACATATTTATAAGCTTCAGATAAAATCATATAATTACAGAGCTATTTGAAGTGCCCATTCTGAAAATAGACCAGCTGTTCAACAGTCACACTTATCAGTAATTTTTTTTTTTATGGTGTTCATATCACATTGGCTGTCAAATTGTCATAATCATAGTTATTTTCATCAATCATCATGTCAGTCATCATCACTCGTTAGTTGGGTTTCTATCCTGGTAATTTCAGTCTTATGAGCAATGTTTTATTTCCTTACAGAAGTGGCAGTGTTTATCACACAAAGGCAAAACAAATTAAACAGAGGCTTTACATGGTTTAAACCTTTTCATCCATTCATGGTTGGTTTCGTTGAGTTTGCAACGAACACTTGTTGCCCAGAAAATTGTCAGCTTTTCATGGTTAACTAAGCACTTTTGAAATTGTTTGCAAAATGTCACTGCCCATACCTGCATGTAGTGTACCGACGGCATGCACCCAGTAAGGTTGGTAACCATGGAGGGGAAGTAGTTCTACACTTAACACTAAATTAAAAATGTTAGATAAACCTGTGTAAAAACTGAAAATATTTCTTTTTCTTTCCATTTACTTTTTTTTTTTTTTTTTTTTTTTAAGTAAGAATAAGTGTAAAAATCAGCAAATTTATGAAATAAAAACTTTTCTAATAATTTTACGGTTTCTCTTGATGCATGAATAAAGTGCATGATGGATGCATGAATAAAGTGATGAGGTACATGGCGATATTAATTTTACATGTGGTGGAAAAATACACACATTGTGTGTACACATAGATCTTGAGCAGGGTTTCATAAGTGCTAACTTTACCATGAACAGCCTATAGTATTAAGTTGTACTGATGTTCAGAATAATTGGGATGCAAGAAAAAGTATGACTAGTTTTTAGTTTCGCTGCTTTGCACTTCTGTGCACATGTGTATGAAATCAGGATCAGGATGTATGTGTTTGTTGTCTTCACAAGGCATAATTAATATTTCTTGTTCAGATGTATTTAGGTTTTTTATCTTTGCGCCCGTGCACTTTGTACGTTTAGTGCCACTGTTCAGTTCCTGCTAACTCTAAAGCTTCGGAACTTTGTACCCACATTTGTAAATTAATGGTACCTGTAATTTTTTGTAAATTAGCATTTGTAAATTCGTAAATAGAATATGTTAAATTTTGTACTATAAATATGTGTACATAGCACATTTTATATTTTAGATCATAAACCATAATTTTAGTTTTGATCTATACATTATTTATGTTTGTGAATTAAATATTGAACAATAGCTATATTTGTTTCAATTATTTTAGCATAGTCGTTGTTTTAAAATACCTACCTAGGTGTCGTAAAGCCAGCAGTATCTTTCCATTTGTATTGAGGACAGTATTGTATATTTGTATACACCTAGCAATGAATGGGAATATACCACTTCCTTTGGGAGTACATTTCTTTTAGTTTGTAATGTCGAAACTTGCTTGCAGCTGATAAATAAAAGCAATTGATGTGACAATGAAAGCATTTCTGTAAAATTAGGTGAAATTTGTGTGTTTCTTTTATTACAAATGGAAGACGCAGATAGCAAGCCAGTTTTTACAACATGAATAAAAAAGAATTTTTTAATTTTTGTACATTATGAAATTGGAATGGGTGCAGGGTACATAATCAGCCATCTTACATATACTTACTTAATACGTTCTTGAAACTATATAAAAATGAGGATGGATGAAAGTTGAATCATAGAATTACGTGTTGTATCCAGATGGAATTATTTTTTAAGAACGTTTCGAAAGTAATTTAGTACCCTACATTATATCATCATCCTTGGGTATTTTATATGATAAGGTTTCTGCCTTGCCAGGCTGTCAAATAGTGTGCAGACCTACAGGAAAAAAAATTCATTCAAAAACTGTTTTACGTGCGTAAAGTCATCTACGTAGGAATAGCAGTTAAAAAACATTCCATATCTGACAGCAAGTATAGGTTTTCTATTTTTCTGTTCCTGATCTGTTTTTTCTCCTAAAAGTGAAAATGGCTGGGACTGGCATTTTCACAATTTTTTGGCATGAAAACATACGTACTGCAGATATGAAGTTTTCGCAGGACATGCAGGAAAATGTTATTATTTATTATTACCCCGTAAAATTTTAGGATCACTGATAGGGAATCTCAAGATGAGAATTGCTAATATGAAGATTGCATGCCAGTTTAGTCCCTTCTACATAGAGATGATGAGATATTTGTTGAACATACCTGTATTGTCTGTAGCCACCCCATGAAATTTTAGACCTCAAAGAGACAAAATGTCTTTGACCAGGTGCAAAATTTAACATGGCGGTTTGATAGTAATGAATACCTATAGTCTATTTTTTTGTTTCTTCACACATTTTGAGTCAAACCTTTGAAAAAATCACCCCATGTATGACGTGTTTGGTTCTTTCCTAAATAGGCCATGTATCACAATATTGTTTTATGCTTCTGTCAACATAATTAACTGTTACATTATTTTTATCTATAAATTTAAATATTTGATTTATAATCAATATGAATAAAAACAGGGAGAAGATAGGTGTGTTGGTAATGCCTAGTAAGAAATAGTTTGTATGCCAAATATTATTACATTGAGTGTGCAGAAATTTGGTGCGTTGTCCCTTTCTTCTAATTTTCTTAGACATAGTTAAGCTTATGTTTGCACGAGGTGAAGGAATATCCTGGAAGCTTCACAAAAGTTGTAAGTAACCGTGAATGGATTATAGTATTTGAGTGAGTGAACAAAGTACAATATTATGAAATCCATAGAGAGAAAAAAAAATGATCTTCAGATGCAGCAGTGAATGGCAGTAACCAGAGGATTGAAAGAACTATGAAATATAGCCTTGTAGTCAAATATGAAAATTTCCTTGGTTGTAATTGTGATACATAAATGTTTTAGTACTATATTGTGTAAAATCACACTTCATTATTTTCATACACTGACTTGTGCAGCTTATATAAAAAGGCTGCTGCAAAGTACTGTTGTAAAATATGGTAGTGTTAGAACATTCTCTTAAATTTGTATTTATCTGGGAATTATGATTCTCTAATTTTCCAATTTTTTTTTTTTTTTCATAACTAGCATGTTTTAATTCATTGTATGAAATGTATACATGTGAAAATTGTACCAAAGCAAGATTATCAGTGGTAGCCGTTTCATAAAATGGTTACAATCTAAAATTTACTCTTGAAATTTATTTTATATGCCTTTTTAAGGTTTTTTTTATTTTTTATTTAATTTCTAATTGGCTATGATTTTTCCATTTTCGTACTCATGTGGCAAGAATGCTGATCCATTAGGTAAACTCAGAGAACACCACGGTGTTACGCAAATGTGACATATTCAGTTATTGGGAGCCTTTGTTGGTTTTAGCTCTGTCCCATGTGTAAGTTTGTAACATAAGGCCCAATCAAAATTGTATACTCATTCATCTGGAATAATTTTGATGTGTTGATTGTGTAAAGAGTTAGCAACAACAGCCTGAATTTTGAACGACCACCGTTTAGTCACTCACATCTTTTTCCTTAAGTTTGATGTGTTCCAAGCAACAGCTATCCTCAGTGCTTGAACTTATTTGCCAATGTGAGATGTGGTAATTTTGGAACACTGGAAATGCTGGAATCATATGAAAATTTAATTTTGATGAAAACAATAAATTAATTGTTTTTGAAGAAAGTAAGTATTTTTGCAAGAGGTTAGAAATCATATTTGCACTTGTTGCAAAGTTGGATTTTTTAAATGCTGCCAAAAGTGTGAGTAGTTGCCCATACATGGTAAACCTAAGTAAGTGATGTATTAATATTCTGTGCATTTCCTATAGCTCATTGTTGATTTTTTTTTGGGGAGGGGGCATTTGATGTCTATACCAACATCAATTTATATATTTTTTGTATTTTGGACCCAGTATTTTTGTGTACATTGCATTTTGTGTACATGCTATTTTCCATGCATCTTTTAAAATATTCAAGATCATACATTTCAGATTCCATTTTGTTCATTGTATGTGTGTTTTCCAGAAAATGGTAAAACTGTGATTTTGACACATAATTATGCAGAAACTATGGAATGTATTTTATTATATTCTGGAATTTTTTGTGCATGTAAATTTGGCACAAAGATGAAGTAATAATTGATTTTGTTTACAAGCCAATATTCTTTGTAGAACCGTTCCCCAAGACTGAAAATGTTTTAATTTTGGAAACTTAGATATCTATTAAAAACAATTACAAAAGTGATATTACTTGTGCCCTACATAACCTGCAACATTTTTATTTAATATCTATTAATTTAGATTTGAAATTCACCTAGATAGTTAATGTATTGCTATTTGGCTGTATGTAATTAAAGGTGTGGTTGTAAGATGTATGTTTTCTTCAGCATGTCATAATTATGAGAATTTGAGTATTCTTCCATAAGCCCTTTTTGAGTTTCTCATTGTTTATTGATTTTAAGTTTCCACATTATTGTACCATCAGTTATATTCTTCTGTAATATTGCAGTGTATAACTTTTGTTGTATTTACTTGTTGTTGGATAGATACTTTGGTATTACTGGATTGTTGTGATTGTTGTTGTAGTGGTCTGCAGTTGTATTTTGGAATTCGGTATTTTATTATTCATTTTTTCAAATGTCTCATTTTCAGTTACATGGTTGGCAGTGACAAATATATTAAATATTGTGTAATCTATTTTCTCTCGTAGATGTCTTCTTTAGCCAAGATAAATGGAGCAACAGTGGATATCTTTAAAAAAGATTTGTTGTCAGAAGAATACAATGAGAGTGACAACACTATTGTTAAAGATACTATTGGTAGTATGTGTCCTGGTGAATGTCTTCATGTGACTCAAATCAGCAGACGAAACAGTTCAGAAGATTTGCATGACACTGAGGATGTACAGGATGAGGAGGAGGTAGGAAATTCAGATAGAGTTTGTAAGACTTTCTTATGTACCAAGTGTTCAAAGACATTCACTAGCCGCTTGTACTTTAGGGACCATGTATCCTCGCACAGCGGTGAGAAGCAGTTCTTCTGTGACAAGTGCCAGAAAGGTTTCTATTCGCGGGTGAAGCTGAAAAACCACTGCAAGACGCACGAAACCAGCCGTCCGTACCTGTGCAGCATCTGTGGGAAAGGTTTCCGGACCAAGGGTGAGCTGAAAAAGCATTTTCACTTGCACTCCGACGAGTTTCGCTTTCTGTGCTCCGTGTGCGGGAAGACCTTCAAGACGGGTCCGTATCTCCGAAGCCACATGTCGGCACATTCCGGGGAGAAGAGGCACGTGTGTCCCACTTGCGGCAAGGCATTCGTCTGGCGGGAAACGCTTGCCACGCACCTCAAGACGCACACGCTGGATCGGCCAATCTCCTGCCCCATCTGTGGCAAGGCCTTCAAGAGGAAAGAGGTCATGACTAGGCACATGCGAGTGCACCTCGGGTGAGCGGCCGTTTGTCTGTACGTTCTGTGGGCACAGCTTCACGGACAAGTGGAATTTGACGCAGCATGCCAGGCGACACACGGGCGTAAAACCGTATGTTTGCAGTGTTTGTGGCCAGGCATATGCCCACAACATTACTCTTAAGAACCATTTAAAACGGAAGCACAGTGTTTAAACATAATAGAAGTGCCTTGCACAACTGGATGTTTAAATTTGTGTGGTGTTGTCAGGAGTAAGGAACTATAGTCAATTTGCGGTTTCTTCACACTTTTTGAATTAAACCTTTGAAAAATCACCCAGTGTATGTTGTGTTGGGTTGTTTCTTATTGTGTAGTGTATCACAAGCATTTTATACTTGCATTAACATAAAAGTACCTTAGTTTAGGTACTTGTATTTTATCTGAAAATTATTGTATTTCATTTATAATTGATATGAATAAAATTAGGGAGAAAATAGGTGTGTTGGTAATGCCTCGTAACAAATAGATCTTGTGCAAAAATCTTATTACACTGAGTGGGCACGAATGCAGTGCACAGTCGCTTTGATATAGTTTTCTAAATTTGGTTAAGCTTTGTTTGCGTGGAGCAGGGGAGTATCCTAGAAATAGGACTTAAGCAGTGCTTCAGAAAAGTATGAAGTAATCGTGAATTGAATATAAAGTGGATAAATTGGTGAAATTTCATATGAATAATTGTGATAGTAAGAAAACATAAGCAAGATTTTTTTTTTATAAGTGGTGGGGAGGGTTCATAAAACTGTGTTGGTAGTTTATCGTGCGCTGTTGGTGTTTTATAATCAGTGGCATCTCGTTAGGGCAAACAAGGCAGGCAATGCTGCCCAGACAGTTTCCTGACAATGTTATATTTAAAATAAATATTAAATTCTAACTTATAGTAGGCTACTTTAAGGTAACTTTTCACTCATGCGGTACACATTGTACTCAGGAAACAATACTGTACATTATAAGAAAATAACTCATTGGCTAGCAAAACCAAGATGTTTGGAAGTGCTGTAAGTAATGCTTTCAGCAGGTAGGCGGTCGCAATGGTTTCCCGGCTGATGGAGGGGGGGCAGGGTAAGAAGACTGCCCGGGGAGGGGCGGGGATTATGGCTGTGTTAGAAGCTACGATGGTAGTGCTTTCTTCGCCGAATTGAAGCGGACATAGCCAAAGCTGGCCTAGTCGCAGGCAGTTGGCGTCATGTAGTTTAGAGTAACTAGATTGATGCGTGGGCAAGTTCGCGCGCAACACATATTGTATTGTTTTTATTTAATTTTTTACTTGGGCAAATTTTATGTTAAAATATATTAATATTTTTACAAGCTGTGTAGTTTATATTTACGTATGAAAAAATGTTTAAATGGCACCATTTTGCACCTTGAAATTCAAATTTTCCTGGGGGAGGACCCCCTCCCCCTCACACAGTAGCTTGCCTATGAAATTATAGCACGCGTTGCCACTGTTTATAATTTTCTTCTGAAGGAAAAGTAAGTTTTACATTTTTACTGTTTTAGTAACTTTGCTTGTAAACTTTTTATTGTAAATGTTTCAGAACACTTTTATTAGTAGATATAATTGTGAATGTACCTGCCTGGGACATTTTACGGTCAAATGACAAAACATGTGTAATTTTATTTGTGGTGGAAAATCTGTAAACTGTGCATTTTTATTCCTCACTTGGCCTCTTGCTGTGATGTCATTAAGTGCAACAACTGTGTTGTTTCATCTGTGCCAAAAATATGTACAGCATTTGTGTGTGAGCATTTCATTAAAGATTTATTCTTGCGTAAGAATTGTTTGTTTTAAAACTATACAAATTTTCTGAAACTGAAGATGCACATAAATTATTTAATTGTAAATATCAGGTAAATAGTCTCATTATTTGTAAGTAATTTTTTTGTTTGAATTCATAGTTTTTTATTTTATTGAATGAAATAGAGATGTACAGTATGAAAGTATTTGTATGTAAATTGTAGTTCAACTAAACCTATGCTAAGGGGACCGCATACTTGGAGCTTGTTATCGCGTTTGCGGCAGGGAAGCACAGAAGCGATACAGGCAAAACTGACACGCACCTAGTGCATAATCACTCATACATGCAAGATGCTGAACTGGCGTGCAGTGTTTCCGTTGTGTTGTATGTATGTACAGGATTTCAAGATGTGACCCTGTCATTTTATTGGTGGAAAGTATGCAGAAAAGGTTCGCATGTTTCTGACCAGTATGAGATACAGTGGTGTGAAAAACTGGTTTTCAGCTATGTTGGAGGGCTCGGGAAATAGCATTTACAATGTGCGTGATGTATTGAGAGTATTATATGTACTTCGTCTGAAGTGTGATTTCTTCTCGTACAATGGGGCCATGTTTAGTGATTTCGTAAAAAAAGCGTGGATTTCAAACACTTTGCAACACATTTCAAGTGTCAGATGGTACCCTTAATCTGTTTATGTTTATTATATTTTGGTATTTTCACCAAGTATTCGAACATAGCTGAATGGAATGTGTTGTTTGTGAAATTTAGTCAGTTGTATGTGTTAGTTATTATGAATAGCTCCTTTCATTTTGAAATTTAAAATTTGCAAGTAAAGCTCAGTAATGGACAGTGATGGAGTGTCACAACAACAGTTATGCAAGTTTTGTGTAAATATGCTCCGTATTTTGTTTATTTGCAGCAGGTCTTACATTACTGTGTGTGTGTGTGTCAGATTTGGAAACCCCCAGTGCTAAAAGAATTACATATTGAGCTAGTCACTCAGTTTATCTGAAGAGAACATTATTTTCTGTATCTAAATTACATATTTTTAACCTATCAATAGAACAGTGACTACAGTTGTAACCAGACTATACATATTGATTCAGTCACAACTAAAGGTCAGTGTGAAATAGCAGTCTTTCTTATTGTGAGGCAGTTGTGATTTGTCATAAAAATCTTACTACACCAATATCAGTAATTCCTATCTTGAAGCATGGGAGAGAGATGTGACCTGCTACAGTAGCGCTCCTAGTGGCTCGGTGGGGCTGCCATTTTTCTACTGCTGCAAAATCTGGCCTGTGTTTTAGCAATATTTTGAAGATTCTGCATGATCAAAAGTAGTGTTTATAACCACAGAAGGCTGTATCAAATGAGTTATGGGTGTATTTTGAATGTAAAGAGAAATATAGATTATTAGTTTGCAAATAAATATTAAATTTTTAACTTCCAGAGTGCTCATTGCTATCTTAAGGCACAATGCAATTTGCAACTGCATTGCTCTATAGTGCGATTAAATACATACAGTGGAAGCCCTGAATACCGCGGCCCAGTATACTGTGGATTTGGTTATATCGCTGGGAAATTTATGTCTCCCGACCGAGAATAAATAAGTGAAAAGTGTGCTGTCAGGTAGGTGTGTGGTCTGTCGGCAGGTGGTTGTGAGTCGAGGACATGGATGTATGAGGCGGAGGGAGCAGCCACACGTTCTCCTACCAAGAACTATTTTAGTGATTCGTTATAGCCAATATTGTATGGTTTTTCGTATATGCAAATAAAATGTATTCCTATATTACCATATGGCAAGTAAGGCCGTGTGCATGTATAGGCCACGTCAGAAGTTTTTGATGAAGAAAAATTCAGGATATTTAATATTTTGAGTACACTGCACTAAATTTTTATATTCCCGTAAACATTGCCGGGTCTCATCATGCCAGTGCAGAGGCCAACATGCTGCCTAAATTTCATAGAAATTCAACACATTGACGTGAATCGCATCAATCAGCATGTTTTCCCAATACCGGGCCGCTGTTACAAATTGAACCGGCCCTGTAATGACGGCAGTGGTGGTGGATGTCTGGCCGCCGCCCGCCAGAATTGTCTGTTGCGACCAACCGACAGCTGCCCAGCCCCGACGATCTAGGCACGAGCGACAACAGCAAGCAGCTGCATCAATCTCCTACGGGGTATAGCTCTATTGATTATAATGTATATGTACTGCCTATGCGTATATATACTGCCTATGCGGTATGTCTTCCTATTTAAAAAAAATCACGAAATTTGAGGCACGCCTCAAAATTCATGCTTCGAAGTCATTTACAGGCCTATAATTAATCTCCAATGGGGGATATAGCTCTATGTAATCATTATTATTGTGATGTAGACACTTAGATTATAATGTATATATACCGGCTATTCAGTATGTCTTCCGATTTTCGAAAAAAGAATTCCGAGCGGACGAGCTATTGTGGACAAGGCTTAATGTGGAAAAGCGGCCTTTCTTTGCATGCCACAAATAATTAGCTTTTTTTGTTTTAGTTTTCCTTTTGAAAATGCAAATCAGACGAGCAAGCGACATGTTTCACAACACGTGAGGCACTGATAGATCCCATCGGCAGTGCAAGCGTGCATTCGACCTTTGGACTTGAGCTTCCTTGCTCCTCCTCACTTCCTCCCATACCGACCCAGCAGGCGGCAGGGGGTGAACCCCCATCTTTTACCCGCATGAGGAACAATTCGCCGCGAACACTGCCCGTGGTGGAATACGCACATCCTTCGCCTGGAAAATGCAGTATTTTTTAGTTATTCGCTTGAATGCATGTAACCCTTCTCACAGCACGTTTCTCTTCTTCTGTTTCCCTCCCTTGGTTGCTGTCAAGTCCAGTGATGCTGGTAAAATAAATAATGTCCCGATACCAAGGGACTAAACGTTTGACGAGTTACAGCGGTAAATATAACCACTTGCTCCGTGTTTGACAGATGGGTGCCACGCCCCATTAGAACACTGGCTTTTTTTTTTTTTTTTTTGTTACTTTACTCTGTCACTCCCAGAATAGCGCGGAAAGCTATAACGTGGGTGTGAGTTATGTCCCCCAACAGTTGTGGTATGTAGGGCTTTTACTGTATTAAATTCCACCTGAAAATGGGTGTGAGGAATGTACTGTATTGGTGTTGAAGTCAATTACATGGTCATCTTTATTAAATTGTGCTCCAGGTAACATTACAGTTGGTATCACACATACGATGATGGACATATATATTGCAACAAAGGATGTCTGCTTTATGAGGTGGTACAGATATGCGAATAACATTCTGAAAAATGTAACGTATGAAATAAGTTTGTTCGACATAATCACAAGTCATAGTATCTTTAAGAAAACAAAAATTACGTCTAATTCCTGAAAGTTTACAAACTAAAATGATATGTTTTATCTTTACTTTAAGTGTAAATAACTTGAGAAAAGTATTGGAACATAACTTTTTTAAGAGATTCAGTACTTTGTTGTTTGTCCTTTTCTTGCGATAACTGCAACAAGTCTTTTTGGAATTGAATGGACATATTTCCTGGTAACTGCTCAGTTTATGTTGTTCCATTCTTTCACAATCATTTCCTTTCGTTGTACTTTGGATGTTATGTGATAATTCCTCACTTTGGTTTCAAGTTCATTCCGTAAGTTTTCAATCGGATCGCAGTGTGGGGATTGTGGAGGGGTTTTTAATGCCTGAGGTGTATTCCATAGTATCCATTCTTGAATACCTTTGGCTGTGTGCTTGGGATCATTGTTTAGTTGAAAGAAAAAATCTTGCCCTAAACCCAATTTCTCAGTACTGTTTTGGAGATTATTCTGCAATATGTCCTTATACACAAACCTATCTATAATACTATCTATAAATACAAGATTACCAACACCATTAGAGGCCATACAACACCAAATCAATATCCCTCCACCCCTATGTTTGACTGTGCCTATCAAGTTCTTTGGGTCCCATTCAGTATTAACCTTTCTCCACACTTGTAACCACCCATCACTGCGATAGATGTTGAACGTACTTTCATCTGACCAGAGTACTTTATCCCACAAGTCAGCATTTTGAGAAACATACTGTTTTTGCAAACTGCAAACATTTCTTCTCATGAACTTTACTTATGTATGGTTTCCTTCTAGGAACTCTGACATTATACTCAGCTCTGTTAAGAAACTACGAACAGTTGTAACTTAAACGTGCATACCTAGGTCTTTTGTAGCTCTACTGCAGAAACTATGGAAGTTTCCTTAACCTGGAGCAAATATTTCTCTGTTCTCTTTTGCTGGTCTCCTATGGCCTACCAGTCCTGGGAAGATTGAGCACTGTACGGAACTTCTTAAATTGCTGAGCAATATTAAATACTGTTATCCGTCTTCTGTTAACTGTAGCCACAATCTCTGCATAGGTTTTGCCTTGTTTGAACAATTTAACAACTATGTTTTACACATCTTCAGTGGTCTCTGTACCTTTGTGGTCCATGTTGACTCTGTTTGCTCTGATCATATAATGGCAAAGTATATTTGTGTCTCAATTATAGATGGTAACTGTTCTGATTTCAGGAACCGTTCTGGAACATTCTATTTCATTAAAAAGAACCGTTCATTTTAGAACAGTTCATAACATACTCAACATCTGGCGTGTTATGTAGGCCTAAATTCTTGTAACGTAATCATGGTTTTAGTAAAAAGAAAAATGGGGGAAGTAACTGCTGTGATGTAACCGCAGTTACTTCTCTACTGTATGTAAGAAAATATATGTTGTGAAATAAATGTCATTCATACTCATGTAATTTTGTCACAATTTAAGTTATTACAAAAAACTGAGGATAAACAATTGTTTTTCACATTTTCTTACATTGCTATTATTTTGTATTTACTTTTTAAGGCTGTAATATTTACAGTCACACAACTTGCAACACACAGAAACACTGCAAAAAAATATTTAATATTGAGAAAATAATGTAACCTGTATTCTAGCATAGTTTATCCTTATTGGTAAGTCTGAGCGAAACAATTTGAATTTAAAAAAAAAAACTCCTGTTGGGGTGTCGTGAGTCAATAAAACCTTTCATTTAAATATTATTCACATTTCTGTTCCACTGTGGGTTTGGTATTATATTTCATGTGTTTTGAACAGTTCATAACAGTTTTGATACTATAGGTGGTTCAGTGCATTCTCTAGAATGTTCGCGAGTTCACAGCAGTTTGCGACGAAGAGCGATTCCGTGTCCGGAACTGTTCATTCACCGGAACTGTTCGCGAGTTCACAACAGTTTGTGAAGCAGATTGATACTATAGGTGGTTCAGTTCATTCTCTAGAATGTTCGCGAGTTCACAGCAGTTTGCGACGAAGAGCGATTCCGTGTCCGGAACTGTTCATTCGCTGGAACCATTCGTGAGTTCACAACAGTTGGAGAAGCAGATTGATTCAGTTTCTGAAACTGTTAATTCGCTGGAACCATTCATGAGTCTGTAATAGCTCCACAACTGAACAGTTCCACCTAATCGCCGTAATCATAAACTCAGTGTACTTAAATATTACTCGCGTTATACAAATTTTAAGGTGGGTTTCATAATTTTTTCACAGATTAGAAGTTAACCACCAAAAATATAAACAATTTTTTTGTATTTTCTCTGTAAGGAAGTGGTTGAATAGTATGGCGTTCCGCCGGAACCGTTTATTTGACTTGCTCGGAACTGTAGTTCCAGTTCCTCTCTCCGGAACTATTCTTTGGAACTGTTCCAGTAAATATTCTCCATCTCTAGTCTCAATGTAGAGGGAAACGAGAAGAGAATGACCAGAGAAAAACAAACAAGTGACATGCATCCATCTATAACTTCATTCTCCAATTCAAGTGTGTGTTCCAATACTTTCGTCTTGACAAGAAACCGTAATAAACAACTGTCTATTCCAGTGTTCTATATTATGCAACATTCTGAATATGTGTCTATATAATTATAGCATAGGATGGCAAGAATATCCGTCATTCAAATTCATAAACCCTAATAACTCCCATTCTGTAAGACATATATGCTTGAATGCAGTGTGACCTTACCCCTGTTCCAATATATATGTCTGCTACTGTACAAGCACTTAACCTTGTAAAGTTAAATTGTGGTTTTGAAAATATGTGGTTGCAAAGTGGTCTTCAGCACAGATGATAATTTTTGTGTGAATGTTCAGAGCCGTGCTTCCGTAACTTTATATCCAAGTCAATCCTACGCGTAATGACCAACTGTTTACACATTAGAAGGAATAGTATAAAATAAATAAATTTGGAGAAATGGCTGCTCAGAATAATTATTGTTATATACACAAAATAAAACTGATTAAATACCCTATAATTACCTTGAGTAAGATATGCAATAAAATTCCTAAAGTAATCTTTGCAAAGCTACTACAAAAATTTGCGTTTAAATAGGAATTACAGAGACAGATTTTTCAGAAAATGGAAAGATGTTTTCATGGAGTTTTTCACTCCACAATTACTGTAGCAAAATACACAACGAATAAACTGAGACATAATTAATATTACCACAAAATTATCACAACAAGGCAAAAGAATTTCCATGACATGCTATGTTATATGACTGCATGGCTTCGAGAGTAGGTCATCTCTCTAAGCCAATAGGAGTGCTAGTACAGGATGTCTACTCATCATGAAAACCAATACAAAGTAATGAAATTGAGCAGGTGATCATGAAATTATCTTTTTTGTATCACACTGATGGCAAACAATATCTTGGCGAGTCATGACATGGCATGTTGCTTTTTGCCAAACGAAGTGATAATTTTTCTTCCTCCGAAAAATACATCAAATTAACATATCAAGTTTGTACACGTGTTTTTTTAATCTACCTAGGCAATTTACGATGATGTGATGAAGTTGTGTTTCCACGGCAGTAATAAATATATGTACTGTAGCGTGTGTCGTAAATCGCTGCGTGTGAAAGTATGTGGCTGCGTCATGGTCGTTATGATGGCCCAGTGTGTGTGTGATTGCAAATACTGGACGCTCGAAATTTATAAGTTTTAATGGTGAACATTTTTTATGACAAAGTTAATTATTTTAAAGTCACTTATGTGTATCACAACGTTGTAACTTTGCCTTAGGTGTTTGAAACACAGTTGTGTAACGTGCTTACGTGCCTATGGTGTGAATATTTACCACAATACCAACGAATTACTAAGCCCAGCCAGAACATTTTAAATAAATAATTAAATAAACCTAATAAAAACTAAGTACCTATGCAAATATACATGAACTGAAAGAAGTTACGGTAGGCCTAGCTGTGTGCATGTTCAATTCTATCAGTTAATTTTGTAGCTGCTACGTACAAACAATAAGTGACACGAGTTGCGTGTTTGAATTTATCCAACATACATCAATAACAAAAAGTTAAATACTACTGTTCTTCCCGCCACAGTTGTAACAGGGTTAAACACAGTCACGGCAATATATAAGTTGTATTATGTGAAATATACTATATCGTGTGTAACAATTATGTTAACGATGCCAGTAAAATAATAATCGTAAGAAGTATTGTCAATACAGACATTTTAAAAAAGTCATGAAGCTGACTTAAATATTGTTATATGACTAAATCGTGAATATTCGTACGTAATGATTTTTGAAACATGACATAGTATTTAGAACAGCTGTAAACAGTAAACAACGCATTTGACAATTATACAGAATGTCCACATGAAACTTCGCTGATTTCAAACAACAATATAAAAAAAACTACTAAACATTGAATCTTTCTTTTTGCTCCTTTCGTAGCACTCAAAATGAGTAAGCGATACTTAATCAAGGCCCATGTGTGCTCAAGCATGTCTGAAATGATGGAACTGATTGCATTCACAAGTCTTCCGCGGAGATCACCAACATCACGTACAGGTGAGGCATACACACTGTCTTTCACATAATCCCTCAGGAAAAATGCAGATGGGTTGTGTCTGGATATGGCGGTGGCTGCTTGGTCCGGTCCATTTCGTCCTATCCATCGTTGTGGAAATTTTCTGTCCAAGAATTCACGAATATGTACACTCCAGTGCTGTGGTGCACCATCCTGCTGGAAGATTACATTTGACTGCGGAGGTTGAGGCTGAGGGACATCAAATAGCTCCCGAATGTCCAGATAAATGCTTCCGGTTATTGCTCACTCGATAAAGAAAAACGGTCCAATAATTCTGTCTTAGCGCACACCACACATTCAACTTTACGCTGTCCGCGATATGTTCCCGAAAACTGTGGGAGTTTTCCGAACCCCAGATGCGAACATTGTGCCAATTAACCTTCCCACTTACGTGGAAGGTTGCTTCGTCGCTGAAAACAACATTCCTCAGGTAGTTGGGGTTCTCTTAGATCCGGTCCACCATTTCAATAGCTAACCTTTGGTGTAGTCGGTGGTCGTTTGGCTGCTGCGCTTGTACAATCTGAATTCTCTACGCTTACAAACGAAGCCACTTGTGCAGGATCTTGTGAACTGTGGATCGTGGAATGTTAAGCTCTCGTAGTGCTCGATGAAAGGACTGTGGTGAGTTTCTGTGGAAGTCGTCTCTGATATCCTCTACCGCTTCATTACACGCGTGTTTCCCACCAGAATCTGATTGTCTGTTTACACTCTCAGTGGCTAGAAACTTGTCATACCGTGTTTAATGGTTTTTTTATTATATTGTACTTTGAAATCAAGAAGGTTTCACGTGGACACCCGCATAAAAGTAGAAGTCGCATGGCAGTGTTAATGTTTACGTGTAGCGGAAGGATACGTAATCAGTAACCAAAAGTGGAAATTTTGCAGAGCTTCAGAAAAGGCCGAAGAAACCGTGAATGGACTATACCAACGTCCACACGACTTACGTAGAACGGGTCACCGACAAGGTAAGTCTCAGCTCCCTCGTCGACCTATCCCGTCTTAGGTCGTACAATTTCATGCGCTGATATTAATGCTGGATTGACGGTGTTCAAGCACCATCACAACAATTACATGTTTTCTCATTAAGCCTCCGATTTAAATAATAATTGTAAACAACAGGAAAAACAATTTTCATAGAGTTAAAATTACAAAGAAAAGATTCTATATATACTCATATACAAAACAATTTCTTTAAATTCTTTTTTTCTCTGACTACTGTTTTGAATAGCCTTGAAATAATTACGTTTTGCTGCATTGTGGACACGGCAGTTTGTTTTGCGTGAATACGTCTAGGTTGACGCGCTCGGAAACCTTATGTTTATTTTTTACGTTCCCGGCACCGCTTCACTTGATCATATGGGGGTTTATGGGTATCACTGGATTGTTTTTGAGATCTTTCCAACCGTATACTATTTATGTATTTCGAATTTGCTTTTTGACGAGTATTGGCCGAAATCGTGTTAAGTTTTCTCAAATTTTTTTTACATTTAATGCATACAATTTCACCATAACAACGCCACACAAATGTTTATATACATGAAGTCGACGGAAACTTAGAATATCGTCGTAGTTTCTCCTAGTCAAAAGTTATAATACCCGGAAGTTATGAGATGCAGCGAAACGCACTCAAAAACCCGGCCTTCCCCCCTCACCCTCTTCCACAAGGTCGACCACCTCGTGCCATGCTTCTCAGTCCTCACTCAACGTAACATATTTTTTGACCCTTTGGTAATCGAGTTATTGTCGGATTTTGTGGTTTGCCTCCCACAATGGTTGCAAATTTAAAGACGTATTCGCGTCAAAAGGATGAAGCAACTATACAGGATCTAGATGAGAGACTCCTCAACATTATTCGCCCCGCTAGGTTTAGTTTCCCTCTCACAGACACCAAAGTCCAAATCCAAGGGTACTCGCCTCAACATACACACTGAGATGCAGGTAGTGTACACTGGTCTGCTACTGTCATCTTATTCATCGCAGTGTCTCCAATTTCCATAGTCTAGGACGTCTATCTTGAACACGGCGTGCCTGCCTCACAGACCAGCATCAATGTCTCTACTACAGTGTACCTGCGCCAAGAGAAATTCTTACTTCATCGTGCCCTGAAGTTGTAAAGGGTTTTCTTTCTTCCCCAAAAGTCATACACGTCACTGCAATTAAGGACTTCTGTATCATATTTACAGAAAGTCACTCTCAAATCACCATGGCTAAGTCTTCTTTATTCGTCACTAGAAAGAGTTTCACTAGAGGTTAGAACATTGTTTAGTAAACAGGTGCTTTGAGATGTTTGTATACTTCCTCTTACCAATTTGGAATTAAGTTAGATTAAATAGAAATATGACTTCGACAGTTGTGTTTCTTGGATGGAGTAGGTAAATGGTGGATACATGCACAGAAGACGAATAAGCGGTCTACATATTGTCGGGTGCCATGGCCGGAATTATAACCATGGACACACCCCGAAAGAATAAGGGTATAGACGGCAGACCACAGCAAATCAGCGCAGAGCGAAGAGGACACTGGGGAAATCTGTGCGACAGTCGCCCAGGAGAAAATATAATTACTTTATTGGATTAAGATCGGGGTAAAGTAGGGTATTTGTTAGTTCGAGGAAAGAATTTGTGAGGTCAGTGAGCGATTGCATGAAATGTTTCGAGCCGCTGCTGGATAGTGACCAGGATCAGTAGCGCAGCCCTGGTGGCGGAAGACAGAACTAAGCCACCTACCCGCATTTTGCAGTCATCTCTCTGAAACGCAGGAAAATAGTCAGATTTTTAGGCAAAAATAAAGAAATAATTAGGAAAGGGAAACTGATTCTGCCGAACTTCTCCGGGGATATAAATACACTCCTTCCCTTCCCCGCGACCTACTCATTTATAGCTGCATAGAGCAGAGAACGAGTGGGACCGAGGCTACTATAGAATATTCTACAGCAATGACAACACTTCCAGCCAATCAGAGATATGGGTTTGAGGTAGATTCGTTTAGCCCAACGCCTTAAAAAATACGGTGTTACATCCCCTTAAGATCTTGTGCGCAGCAACTAGCAAAGCCTTGCTGCTTTCCTGGTATACGCACAACCAGGAGGTGAATCTTTTTGTTATTCGTTCTCGACAGATAGCTGACTGGAGCAGTATTCCCGTTTGCCTCTCGGATATATCCCGTCACTTACTGCAGTATAAACTTCAGATTACGGAAAACAATACGCCAACTTCCTGATGAAAACTAATGAAGCAAAATGAAAGGAAAAATATATATAAGCAAATTTGTCGGAGAACACTCTATGGCAAAGTGCTCCTTGTGGTGTATTGTCGTTGAAATTTTGTTCAGAGACTGTACAAGTAATTTTGTACTCATGTGCAGTCACGTTAGTCAGGCATTGTTTTCCTAAAACATTTAATTGCGACTCATACAGCATAGGCCATAGCGGACCTCAACACAGCTGGCTTGATTCAAAAGTATTCAAACATGGTTGATCTAAATATCAGTTATCACAGGGATTCCTGAAATACTGTATTCCTAGGCGAGTAATCTCAACATAAAATTATCGGCTTGCGTATGCTGGCTCTGTAACTAGACGCAAATACAGTTTCAGCTTTGTTGTTCCAAATTCGATTTTATAGTATGTCACTATTTTCGGTGATCATAAAGTTTTATTTTACGCTGAGCTTTGTTTCATTGGCCATAGACCCTTATATGAAAATTACTTTTAAAATTTCAGCAATGCTAAGGATTCCCAAAAGTATCGAAATGTATGTGTTATAAGTAAATATTATTTAATTATGTTCTTATATACCAGTCCACATTAACACTCGCCATCTTGAAAATGTTTGGATTCATTTTCGTTTCACACAAAACTATTATCATAATAATTACTTTAAAGGTGTAAAATAATTTAATAAAATATTTATAACACTAACTCACTCTCCATGTTACCACAGTTATGATTCCATGCTCTACTACTCGACTAGAGACACCGACAATATTAACATTATTGTAGTCGTATTAAATTGTTTTCTTTTTAGAACAATATTTTAAGCCGTATCGACGAATCCGAATATAAATACCTGATTATAAACAAAATTTAGGAAAAGCAAGTTTACATTTTCAATTGTCTTTAAACATGCTTCACCTCTTAGACTTAGGAATGTAAGATAAAAAATAAGATGAGAAGCGTATTTTATATATGTCATGTTATTTTCAGA
This sequence comes from Dryococelus australis, assembly GCA_029891345.1. NCBI lineage: Eukaryota > Metazoa > Arthropoda > Insecta > Phasmatodea > Phasmatidae > Dryococelus > Dryococelus australis. The sequence continues at coordinate 93,173,893 of CM057005.1, forward strand.
AACTAGGCCTACTTAAAACATTATTGCATATGACTGATTGAACAAATTCCACAATAGATGAGAAAATCAACCAATTTTTAATCTTGATCTTTGTAACGATATACATTAGCTGCTGCAACTGCCAAGTCATTAAAACTTTCTTTCCGTTATAACTTGAACTACCTTAATTTTTAGTATAGAAAGATAATAATTTAAAAATTGTAATATTATTTAGGCTTTGCATCCTGGATCGCACCTAGAATGAGTCAGGTTTTGGACGTAAACAAAAACACTAAATTAACTACGAGGTCCAATGTGCAAGACTTCATGCCCTGCATTTTATCAGTGTGCAAAAATTTCCGCTTAGCCTCTCATCACAGTTGTTCAGGGCATGCTTCTGGATCAACTGCGATGTTAAGAGGACCGTGTAGTCAATTTATTTTTCTTTGAATAGATCCAGCGTTGCAAACAGGTATCTCGCTCCTGCTTTTGATCCTTGTAAAGGACCAAAAATATCGACAGATACTAATTGTAGCGGCTTGGAAGGTAGAATAGGCTATAAAGTACCTTGTAAACTTTTAACAGGTTGTTTACCTTTTTGACACCAGTCACAGAATGATGTTACATCTCTAATGGTAGGTAGAATGTTAGGCCAATAGACATAAAACGCTTCAAAGTTCCATACAATTTATTAGCTCGTACATGTCCAAGTGTAGCAGGTACCTCATATTCTACTTGAGAATTAATATTGCCAGATATTACAAGCTTCCAAATGTCTTCGACATTTGTAAAACTACCACTATGATAGAGCTAAATACCTTCGGAGAAGCAGAAAATGCTACGAAATGGTTGTTTAGGTGTATATGCGTATCTCAGTATATAAATGTCCTGGAAACACGAATTCTCGCCAGAAAAAAAAAATTGTCTAAGGCCGTATTTTATTTTATTTTTACTTTTATCATATTGTTGTGACTATAAGATTGGCATGGCAGCAAGGTGTTGCTGGGTTGCAATATGTTACGAGCAGCAAGGTGCCACTCAGCCACCGTCGTGTGGCTGGAGAACTCTGCGATGTGGGGGAGGGGGTCAGACTATGTAACGGGGGGCACGAGTGTGTGGACCATCTTTCCAGCATCCAGCTACAGCGTGCGCCACTCTGGGTGACCGACGGCGCAGAGAGCTGACTGAGCTCGAGCTGAGGCCATCTCCTCCCGCGTGCGGGCCTTTGCGACCCGCAATACTATACTTCCAGTGGCGAGTCCGAAGTGGATATCTGCGGATTTTGTAGGGGTTGTTAAGGAAGCTTCAGTAATAGCTTCCGCTAGCAGCTTTTAATGATATGGTGTTTCTAATATCATTCTAATTCAGTCCCTGAATATGATATATGTTGTGCAAACAAGTAGAAAGTCATTTATATAATATATGCCTGGATATTAGAGTCTTTGACTATATGTTTGAGAGGCAGGACCATAAGTCCAGTCCAGTACATTTTATAACAAAAAGGAGTAAAGTTTACGCAGCATCTACATCTGGCTACCCCTTTAGATTCTGTGTTTTGTTACGACCCCTTTCAGAGTAGCCAACGAGGGCTTTAAAATGTAACAATGAGAACAATATAAAGTGTTCGCAGAGAAAGAATTTCGTGAAATTCGTAAAACGTCGCATTTTTAAAGCTTGCCTGCTTATATTCCTAAAGACTGTTGCCTAGTTTGAAAGCAGAGAGAGAGAGTTTGATATAGGGAAATACATTTCAACGAAATTCTGGTTTTTTGATGCCAATTTTGAAGATATGAACTTTAAACAAAATTCTAAGCGCGATAATGATATACTCTTATCTGTGTATCGAGGCAAGTTTAAAACTTTGTTTTACAGTTATTTTTTGCTTAATTATTAGTTTTTCTGATCTTTAGATAAAACAGGCTATACATTAATGTAAAAAAATTGCTTCGATAGCAAACAAGAGCATATTTTAAAGCTCAAAAGAAGTTCCCTGGTGGCATATGTATATATGTATATATATATATCTTTAACAGGTACGCCATAAAACCAAATTTCATTAACATGTAATTCCCTATTCCAAATTCTCACTGCTTTGAAACCACGGGACAGCCTTGTGCTCTAAAAGCAAAATACGATTATAAGGGCATTGTGTGGGCTTTCATCGCGTGTAATAAAGTTCCACTATCACACATAAAATTTGCACAATACGCCGCACTGACGGCAAAACTGCCTATCCTACCCCTGAGCTATGAGGGCAGGGCTTAATACCATTTACCTACAACTATAACTTGAGCAAAAGACAAAAGAAAAATTCAGTTTCTATTAAATTTAGTATATTTTTAGTGTTGCCAAATGTTACAGACTCATGATGCTATTTTTTAATGTTTGAAAGAATAGATCATAGTCGCGTAGCTAACCTTAACTGCCGCAGAAACGATAATTTTCTTGTTACAGTGGCGAAGAAAGCTTCGTGTAGAATCGGCATTGTTCGTCCCCGTAGATCGAAGCCAAAGGGAATACAGAGACCTTCCGTATTTTTTATTTACGGACTTAACTACGTCTTTCGTTTTTTTACATTTCCGTAAAACATTCCGTAAATATACGGAAATTTCGACAATGTACATGTACATCCGCGGGAGGGGAGGGGAGCCTAGTTACTTCTATATTTAACTGTTATTCAAAATGGCGGCAATGGAGTTGCATTTCCCCCTCATCCACCCCCGGATGCTTTTGCGCATGTAGTTGCATATGTAATTGCTAGAGGACTGCAAAATTCGCGTTATTGTTTGAGGGCATGTTAAACTTAAAGCACTTCTCCTTTGCAATACGTGAGTCATTGGACCATTCGTTATTTGACACGCCCCAGGTAACTCCGCGCCAACAAATGAACACTTCACAATCGTGTGCCCCTATAACATGCAGTTCACTCAGAAAGGGCGGGACTTGACATTTTATGCAGCAGTCACTGGAGAAAAGACGTAGGCTCAAGTATATACAGTACTATAAACTTTAGCTTGATGCTAAAAAATAACGCGAATTTTGCAGGTCCCTAGCAATTGCATGTGCAAATGGGAATGTACTTCCCCCACCTCTCTGTATGAGTGACGAGGATGCGAGGGGGTGTTAGGTTGAGAGGGTGAGGTGGGGATGGAGAACTGGTCACACGAGTCCCGGGGGAACCACCACACAGCGCCTAAAATCGAATATTAAGAAACTAGTGTTTCTTAAGGCAACACACTTGTAATATCCTTCACTTTGTTGAAAATCGTACATAATTTTCCTCGGCCTGTCTTGAACGACTGGAGGCTTCACAATGTACGTGGGTGCCCTCAAGTCTCCACTGGTTCTCACAGCGAACCTCTATGGTATCGGATAGCATCACACACGTCCAGTAATTGAACGCTACACCTACCCCGCCTGAGGCATGCCCACAACGCGGCTCATAAGAAACTCCGCCAAAGCTGGCAGTGTTGCCTAACGCATCGTACAAGGCATACTTTTTACTCGGTAACCTTTCCTCTTTCTGTTGATTGACTGACGCTCCGCGCACGGCTTTTAACACTGTAAGTGGTAATGGTCGTGGAAACACTAACGCACTCTTGGGGGCCATTTTATACGCCGCACATCACTGCAGCTCTGATCAGTTCAGGACATTTCTTCCGAGTGATTCACTTTTTGTCTATCGGACTATTTTACGATAGTTTGCCATATTTAACAAAACTTCAAGTCATTTCAAACAAACTCGATATGCTGGCAGGTCATGTGGCAAGCACAATAAGCGCTTACATATGGCGGATTTTGTCTGCTGTTTTCGAAAAGCATTAAGCGCAAAATAATTTTCTTCGTAGTATCTTGGGAGCAACTAAAATATCTCTGCAAGATATATATATATATATATATATATATATATATATATATATATATATATATATATATATATATATATATATATATATATATATATATATATATATATATATATATATACAGTATGGATATGAACTCTACTGACAGACTTCGGCAAAAAATAGTTCGAAAACAAACATATGACCTAAAGCCTACTAAGTCTATTCCGGAATGACGTAAAAACTCCTGAAATTGTAGCTGAAGCTGGCGTTTATTGCTCGTAACACAGCCACAATGAGAGAAAAATCTCTGAGTTTCTGTATCAAGCATTATAGAACTACTATATGTTAAAAATGTCCTCCGCCATCATCCGTGCAGTGGGCATAGTAGCATTAAGTCTGTTCACGATAAAGTGAGCACTTTCGAAATCAACCTTAGAAAAATGGCCCTGCCCCTGGCTGTATATATATTTACGGGGGGCGCACTGAGTGGCAGGCGCTCAGTAAAGTTGGTAAGGATGGACGGAAGGTAGTTCCATATCTTAACGTTGAATAAAAAGTGTTAGACAATCATTTGTGATATCTTAAATTATTTCTCTCGCTTTCAATTTTTTTAATGCATCGGCGTGCAAAAATTAGCACATTTATAGAATATTTACTTTCCTAATAATTTCTTAGTTTCACTTAACCGGCGCATGAATAAAGTTTCGAGGCCCTTTGCAATGTTAATCATACATAAGGCGGGAAATACACAAGTAGATCTTAAGCGAGGGCTTTAAAAAGTTCTCATTTTACAGTGAACAACCTATAGGCATTGTGTAACAGCAGCTGAAGATTTGTGTAAGTTTTACGGTGTAACCATCCCTTTCCTGTGTATAGTCGAGCTGGACTTTCGGAAATTATTAAAATTGCACTACCTCTCCAGTGGTTCTTAACGGGTGAGTTACAAAAGAAAATGAATAAAGCCGTTAGGTTTAATCAGTAGTAAGGCCTTGAGGTTGAAGTAAAGCAACTGCCTATGGAGCACTGCACCCGACTATACAACATGAATAACTCATAAAAAAAAAGCAATACAGACGCCATGAGAATTGTCATAAAAGTGCGATTTATGCTGATTATGAAAGAAAAATGTATATTTTGCAACATTACTAAAATATACTTATTAAGTGTAAAAAATAATCGATCGATGGAGTTCGCATTATTAAGAAAATTCCAGCGCATTTCCGTTTTAGATGCTTCGGAAAGCACGTTTTGTAAGAAAATCTTCTTAAAAGAAAAATCGTCATAATATTTACTATGATTGTTTGTAATAAAATCATAGTAAACATGTATCATATCAATTTTATACTTAACTTTATTTACGTCAGTTTCAGCAGTAAATGTTTCTAACAAATGGATGCACATATAATCAATTATAAAAATCATTTCACATATAATTATTAAAATGTTCTTACATACAATTATACCAAACATTATGACGAGCTTTCTTTTAAGAAGAATTTCTTGAAAATCCGGCTTTCCAAAGCATCAAAAACGGAAATGCGCTTAAATTTGGTTGAAAATGCGGACTCTATCGATCGATTATTATTCTACATTCGAAAAGTACATTTTAGTAAAATATTTTGTAATGTTGCAAAATATATGCATTCTTTTTTCATGTACAGCATAAATCGCACTTTCCTGACAATTTTTATGGTGTCTGTACTACTTCATCTTGTATGGGTGCAGTAATCCATAGACACTTGCTTTACTTCAACCTAAAGATAAGCTTAGAACTAGTGGATGGTCAGGAAATCAAACGCATAAAATAATAACGTTCTCTTAAGGAAGACAACTAACTCATTATATCTGTACAAACTCGCTATCATATTTGCTTCGCGCTTCAATAGAGTCTTCCAGATTCTAAAGAGAAAATTAATTAAATAACTGACAGAAGTGACTTAATGTTTCATCACCTCCATAATTTGTCGAAAATCAAGTTACAGATTAAATTACATACTTTGCCTTTTGTTGAACTGTTACCAATATAGAATACTAATGGAATTTAAAGATCTTATAGATTTATATGAAAAACATTGGAAGGTGTCGGGTTCTCCTTTGAATTAAATTACCTTATTCATCAAAGTCACATTAATTGAGTGAGTGAAGTGAGTAAAGAGATTAGGGCGGCTCTTAACATCAAGGTGCTGAGAGCCGTTGAGATTGAAAAGAGGTGGGAATGGAGCAGCACTGGAGTGCTAGGGCGGGGGAAACGGGAGATACCCGAGAAAACCCGCAGACTAGCGGCATCGTCCGGCACGATTCCCACATGCGGAAGTCCGAGGGCGACCCCCGCCGGGAATCGAACCCTGTTCTCCAAGGTGGGGTGGGTACTAGTGTAACCGCTGAACCACTGCGGCCCCGTCGCGGGGGTTTATCGCGAACTACTCAGCGGGGTAGAGGCGTCCAAGGATGCAAGGAGAGTGCACGGCCGCAGTATAAGAACCAGTCGGTCTGCCAGGCCGCCGCTAGAACAAGGGAAAGCCTGCTGGCGAGAGGATCTCGACGTAGACTGCATCTGGTTGCCCGGACACGACGCGCCGGCTAAGTAAGTCCTCCAGCAGTATTTTCCATACAGGGTATTCCAATCACCATAGGCTGTTCACGGTAAAATAAAGCCCTGCTTAAGATCTACTTGCATACACGTTGTGTGTTCTTCCGCCTTATGTAGAATTAACATTGCCATGGGCCTCATTCCATTATTCATGCGCCGGACAAGTGAAACGGTGAAATTATTAGAAGAGTAAATATTCTACAAATCCGCTTACTTTTACATTTCGATGCATTAAAAAAATCACGGAAATTACGAATAATGTATGGTACTACTTTACCCTCCAACGTCACCAACTTTACTGGGTACATGTCGCTCATTGCGCCCGTTCAAACATATGCATGCAGCGGCAGTGACTTTTTTCTAAGGTTGATTTCAAAAGTGCTCATTTTATAGTGAACAGCCTTTATCGACCCCTCATTTGGCCACAGTGGTGTAGTGGTTAGACTATTCCCCTCCCACCTCGCCGAACCGGGTTGAATCCCCGGCCGGGTCATTACCGGATTTTCGCGAGTGCGAATCGTGCCAAACGATACCGCTGATCGGCGGGTTTTCTCAGGGAATTCACCGTTTTCCCCACCCTTGCAATCCGGCGGTGCTCCATTCTCATCTTTTTTCACTTTCATCCGCTCTCAAGATCTCGCTGTTAAGAGCCGCCCCAATTATTCAACTCAACTCTTACACGTGTGCATTTCTGTTACGTTTGCAATTCGATCACAGTTTATTAGACACGCCCAGGTGTATGCTAATCAAATGACAGACGTGATAAATCAAGCACTGAATCTCGTTCCACGTGGTTTAAGGAAAAAAAACTGACAACACGCTGGGGTAGCAACCAATGAACAGAAAGTTGAGGCTCGGAAATACATAAGACCGTGGAACGCAGGTCATTTCCTGTCTCTAGTCATAATGTAATGAAATGTGCTACGGACATACCTTGGTGTAGGGGAAGCAAGGTGACGTCACTGGATATGTCCCGGTGACGTCACTGAATGTGGCACCGCGGTCTGTCTGGTCCTTGAGTGGGCATACGCGTGCGTCTCGGCCACCGACTGTAGAGTGAAATCCAAATGAGAAGATAATGCGCAGAAGTCCAAAACGCGTCGGGCGGGCCGGGAGAGTCCATTGCCGCTGCACGAAGGGGTGGGGGGTTGTTCTGATCAGTTCAGTAGCGAAAGCGGCCGAGTACGGCTGCACCGCGTGTGCATATTGCGCAGTATTCAACAGCGCGGAAGTAGAGATCGATGTTATCAGGTTGGTGTGTGTAGCATCAGCAGTGGTTTCCCTCCCTCCAGCGGCGAGCGATCGGAGAGCCCTCCCCTACACTTCATCACCAACCTTCCGCCCCCAAAACTGCGCGAAGATTTTCTCATTTAAACTTAACTAAAGGTTGTTGACGATTAAGTGAGCACTTTTGAAATAAACTTTATAACAAATTTACTGCCCCTAACTGCATATATTCCAAGACGTGCCTTGAGTGACATGTACCCAGTAAAGTTGGTAACGATGGATAGGAAGTAATTCAGTAGCTAAACGTCGAATAACATATAATAGGTAACCATTTATAACTTGATTTATTTCTCTCACTTCTGTTTATTTTATAATGCGTCGAAGTATAAAAAGAGCAGATTTGTTAGATATTTACTTTTCAAATAATTTCACAGGTGCGCTAGACAGACGCTTGAATAACGTGATAAGGCCTACGAGACTGTTGACCTCACATAAGGTGAAGAATACACAACGTGCATAGAAGTAGATTTTACACAGGTCTTTCAAAAGTGGTTATTTTACCGTGAATAGCCTATACACGTACGTGTGCTTCCAGTCTGAGTTCTTGCACGTGCTGTTGGGGACGAGCCTGGTAATGGTTCACGTTTCTTCACGTACATTACGAGTCGATACTCGGTGGAACAGCGTGAGTTTATCGTCCGCGCGTACTGTAAAACGGGAGTGCATAAAAGCGTGGAGGCGACATTGTATAGCTCAGTTCGGAGGTCGCAAATCGACATGCAAAGTCTTGCATTTGATACGGGACGAGAGCGAGTGAACCACTCTGTATAAAGTCTGTTCACTGTTAAGCGAGCACTTTTGAATTCCGCCTCTGAAAAAAATTCACTGGCCATAACTATTGTGTTCACACTATGACACACATGCGCCTAGTTAAGTTTGTAGTGATTTATTAATATGGTTCTAAGTCTTTTCTTTGTATTGCAAGTATAATGTAAGAATGTATGGCTATTGAAGGCAATATTTCTTGTTCTATACACAAAAGAGCATAAATTTGCATATTGCCAACACATTACTTTCCTAAAATTGCAAGTTTTTACTTGGATGGTGCATGAATGGAGTGAGACGGTCCATGGTTGTTTTAATATTCAATATGGCAGTATTATATACAATTAAAAAATAAAAAGAGGTCCTTAGCAGGGATTCCAACACTTCTCGATTAAGTGTGAAGAACCTGTAACAAGGCTTCACTCAAATCCTATGTTCTTAATGACATTTTACGTTAAGTTCGATTCCAGTTACTTTTTATTTGTCAATTTCCTTTGTGTATGAGTTTAATATGACTTAATTTATGTTATAGTTATTTGTAAGTCAATTTGTGGATAAGTGTCTTATTTTCTATGGATGATTTTACCTCATTTAGATCCCAGTTCTTTTTTCTATAGTATATTTGATAATTTAGATCCTTCTCTATTAGTTCTCGTTTAGTGTAAGATGTTTTTAGTTTTTCTGTAGGTTGTGTTGAAATTTGAATAACTTTTTAAGTTGGGTTTTGATGCAAGTTCGGTTCATTTCCGGATGAAATCATTTTATATGGAAGTACGTCAACATACAAAAAAAAATTAGCATCCACAAAATACATTTTTGTGTCAAATATTTGATAATTAAATGGTCACCCCCAAAAATAATAATTTGTTAGGCTGAAGAGGCACAGAATGCCCCCCCCCCCCCTTCCAAGTTTATGTGTTTTTAAAACAAATTTCTGACTCCATGCCTTGTTTTACAAGTACCACTTGACGCTGTTTCTGTTCGTTATATTTGCACGTAAATTTCTTATTCAATTTCCAAATAAGTGTGAAAGTGTTTCAGGTGTGTGTTCCGCCATGCCGCGCCTCTGGACAGCCCTGGTCGGGGCAGCTGTGCTGTGCGCCGCTGCCAGCTACAGCGAACAGCCTCTGTACCTGACCCCGGTAAGTCTGCCGGTAAACAGTCACCAGGAGCCCAGACATTTCACCAGTTCATCTTCGCATCTCGCTGGACTCCAAAATATATAATCCATTCACGCTTATTTCACACTTTTCTGAAGCCCAGCTATAGTTCTACTACCAGGATATTCCTCCGCCACATGCAAACTAAGCTTAACCAAGTCTGTTATTTAACACCAAAGAACAACGCACGTAATTCATGCGCACACTGTTGTAGTAATATTTCGTATTAGAACTATTTCTTTCTAGGCGCTACCAACACACGTGTTTTCTCACTGTTTTTATAAATATTTATTATAAATTTAATATTATAATTAATAATTAATTATTGGTAAAACTTCAGTTTAACGAAAAAGAGGATACCTTTATGTTAACAAAGGTGTAAAATATTTGTTATGCACGAAATATGTATAAAATAACGAAGTACGTCATACATGGGGGATTTTTTAAAAGTTTAATTCAAAAATTGTGAAGAAACCGCGAATATACTATATATATATATATATATATATATATATATAATATATATATATATATATATATATATATATATATATATATATATGGCGATTTCCTCGTTGCGCCTCAGGTGACTCGACAGGCCTCTAGTAAAATGCTATAAATAGTGACCGAACAATACTCAATACAGACGTAGGTCGCACGATCGTCCATGTTCATCGTCAGGCTTGAATGGTTATAATTTAGATAGCCTTTTCATAAAATTGAAACGTGGGATTTTTTTTTTTTTTTTTTTTTTTTTTTGTCGAGCAAGGCAAGAGAGAAGATTCATTTACTAATGATATAAAGAAAGGTTACTTCTTAGCTCGTAATCCTAAATTAAACTTAGTGTTGAAACTACGAGTATATAATTTCGAAGTAGACTAGCTCTACTGTCGCCATTTTATTGTAACGCTCTGTCAGCCTAGTCTTCGCAGTTACGTGGTGGCATTCCGTGGGAACTGTTTCGAGAAGGAATCAGATTATGCGTGGTTTTGCTGCCTTAAAGTTAATATAGCTTAAACACATATTCAATACAAACATTTGGACATAAAATAATCACGAACTCTTGATTACGGTGTTAAGACTTTTAGACACGTTTATTTTACAAATTCTGCTATGATTGATGTTAGTTATTTTACAAATCTTCATAGAAAAATCACCGTATCTTGTCTTATAGTTAAAAACGTTAAAATGAGATTATATTTTTAGACTGCGAGTCTAACTAACTTCTATATTTCCTGAGCATTCGCATTATTTTGCCACATTTATATTACATTAATCTGAGTGCTTCTTTCCGAACTCTGGTTTAAATTATACCGAAGCGGGGTAAACGGTCGAATTATATGCTATATAACTATTGCTGAAAGTTTAACGCGTGGCACGCAATATAGAAAAATTGTCTTACATGATGAGTAAACGGAGAGATTTAGGTGGCTCTTGACAGCGAGGTCTTGAGAGCCGATGAGGGTGATTAAAGTGAGCATGTGGTAGGGCCGGAATGAAGCGGCGGGGAAAACGGGAGATCCCCGGGAAAACCCGCCGCCCAGCGACATCGCCCGGAACGATTCCCACGTGCGAATATCTTGGAGTGACCCGGCCGGGGATTGTACCCGGTTCGCCCTAGTCCGAGGTGAGCAGGCTAGCCGCTCAGCCACCACGGCCCCTAATTCTTCCATATTTGTAATACAATAGTCGTTATACTTCGCTAACTACGTTAAGATATTTATAATTCTGAGAGAAATTTCATCTTGAGAAATAATTTTCCACTTCACTAATTAGTGGGTGGAAATCGTCCGGTCGGTTGGTGAAGATAATCTTAGTTATCCGCGGATAAGTATTTGCTCCTCGAAGTAAATTGTACCGTCTAATTTGTTAAATACCTGGCAGTAATTTCAAAATTCACACAAATTTTCCAAAATTCTTTTTCCTTTTATAAGGCTTCCGTCTACCTGGCGATTAAAATGCGTTACATTGTGTTTGAAATACTCATGTTCCTACGAAACTATTAAACGTGTGTCCAGTGTGCTGATCTAAGAAAACAAAAAACACACACTTCGGACAAGAGCTTCGAAGAGGTTGTTCACATTAGAAACGCCATTAAAGAGAACTTCAGAATGGCTAAAAACGACTTTTTTAAAGCGCTATATATAGAGACCTGACAGATTCGCGAGTTAAATACATACAGGCTAGACTTTACAGTCTTACGAACAAGACTGTGGATTTTTTGTCTACTGCCACAGTGGAAGGAGGCGATTGGGCAATGGTTCTCCAGGAGGAGTCAAATACCGTGTGGACCAATGTACAAAGTTATATATACACATGTGTTTTGAATTCTAGCCCGTCCCAAAATGAATCCGCGAATTCTTCACGTGTCTAGCTATATCTCATAACATACGCGCCAGATATATACAAGACTACTCAAGGGTCCTGTATTAAACCTTCCCATAGACTTTCAACCAATAAAATTACAGGATCGCTGCTGAGAGTCCCATAGATAGCCGGAACACAGCGAGAACACTGCGGGCCAGTTCAGAGCCTCGCGCTTAGCGGCGAAGGCGCGCTTGATGTTCGTGGCAGTGTCGCCCTTATTGCTCCCATGCTTCTCGGCCACAAACGCGGGTAAAGGAGCCTTAATGTTTCACAGTCCACAAACTTTCTGGAAACACATTTCAACTTAATTTATAACGTAATGTCAACTTGATACCTTTAATATTCATGTGAGTTAAACTTTTCCGAAAAAGTTTTCCTAGAGACCATGAAAAATCAAGCTTTCTGGCGTGACGCCACTTTCTCTGAAATGTTAAACACGCAACGATTCTATAGGTTTACTTGTCTCTAGCACTTCCAGTGCTGCCATATATCGACTTCTGTATGTTGATAGGAGATAAGTATACTAATCTCCAACGGACACAGGATTCAGACTTACAGTAATAAAAGATAATTATGCAATAATAGTTACTTTTTTATGACTGAACGAACTACCTCCTGACAGACAACTAGTATGAAAACGTTATTGCGTACATTTACAATTACCTTGTTGATGGTCTCAAAAGAAAGATTATTAATATTATATACCTATGAGATCAGCAGGTCTATACCTTGCTCCATTATGCATCCTTTAGTTTTGAGAAAATATTTGTATTCCGGTTTTATTTTCGAGGTTAACGTTGCGTGTCGGATTTCTACTCTATAGCACGAAAATGTTTCTAAATACTGTTGTAATATCCCGATTGTAATTAACTGTTAATATTTATATCGCATACGAACGACACGTATTTAAGTATTCCTGACTTCTGGATCGAAGCCTTTGTCTTCCCGTTTCTTAAGCTCCGCGTACCACAGCATTTGTCAAGTGGTGAAGCGATAAGAAATGTGTAAATGTAGGAGGAAGTGATAACTAAAAAGGAGCACATGACCTCAATGCCAGGTAATCAAGAATATGTAACCAGACAGTCGTTACTTCGTCGCTCCTTGCACTTTCGAAAGACCGGTTCAAGCTACTGCATTCTCGCCCATGATGTAATATCCCGCCACTTGTAAATGCTAACATTAACGTGGCGCCCTAGTCTAATATAACGTCTTCGGTCAAGTAAAGTTATAAAATTTTTATGAAATGTACACTCAATACCATCAAAATTTGCGTAGCCTGTAAAAAATCAGTGATTTATGTTTCGTGCCATGGCGCACACACACCCAACGCCCCAGGGCGCTGTCATCTTTGTTCGTGTGACGTATACGGTACTAGTCAGGCGTGGTTATAGTCTATTCCCAGTGTCTTTACACTTTTTGAACCCACTTTTTGAAAAATAACCCCATGCATGACAGTTTTTGGTGTGTCCTATATATGGCACGTATAACAAGTGTTGTATACTTCTGTCAACTTAAGATTATACATTTTTGGTTAAATTAAAATTTTAATTATAATAAAATTTAATTCATAATTAATTCGAATGAAAACAATCAGAAAATAAATGTGTTGGTAATACCTAGTAAGAAATATATCACCTAATGCAAATACAGCTAAGCTGAGTGCACACAGACACGGTGATTTGTCCCTATGGTGTAGTCGTCTGGACATAGTTCAAGTTTGTTTGCGTGAGGCGGAGGAATATTCCGAAATTAGGACTTGTGCAGGTCTTCAGAAAATTCGGGAGTTACCAAGAATGCATAATACTCAGCGGTACATCGAGGACTATTTGCGGTCTCATGTTTTAAGTTCCCTGATGGAGTGCCAATGAGTTATTTTCCAGCAAGATGATGCTCGCCCAACCAACAGTTCTTGGAAAATCATGATGGAATCACTGGTGATTCCTCGCTCTGAGTATCCTAGGCGGTACATTGTTTTCCTTATCACTGCCTTATGACTGATTTATGTTTTGAATACAATACAATGGCATCGACTTTTCTAAAGGAAATAGTTTTTATTTGTTGGTACAGCACCATATTAAAAGAAATATTGAGTACGACTCTTGATTATTAGGCTGTTCACGGTAAACTGAGCACTTTTTTAAGCCCTGCTTAAGATCTACTTGTATGCACATTGTGTATTCTTCCACCATATGTGAAATAACATTGTCATTGGCCTGATGATTTTATTGTTTCGTTATTTAAGTAAATCTATAAAATTAATAAAATTAAAATATTTAATTTGCCATTTTTGAAACTCATATGGACTTAAGAAATTAAACGAAAAAAAATAACGAAATAATTTCAGTGTTCAGAAATATTTACCTACCACTTTTAACTCAACCTTACGGCATGGAAATAATCTATCTCCGTCGTTAGCAACTTTACCGTATGCACGCCACTCTGTGTAGGCATTTAAATATATGTAGATATGAGTAATGACATTTTCAAATGTTGTTTCTAAAAGTGCTCGTTTAAGCGTGAACAGCCTATACTCTCCTTTAATAGGTTACACCACTTTCAAATTCTCTGAAACCTGAGGAAACATGAGTATTTCCATTTAAAGTGAACACATGCAATAGATAAACACCGAAATAGTTCGTCGTCTACCTTCTTACGTAACACGTGTTGAAGGGGCTGGAGGACTATGCAGTAGATCTGGAGTTGTAGCGATGCTGTGCAGGATCAACTGTGCCAGAGACAGGGCCGCTACTCTTGCGAGAGCCACGTGGTCCAGACACAAGACGGATACCTGCTCTCCCTACACCGCGTTCTACGTGCCGATCTACCCGGAGCCCCTGGACCACCTGTCTTACTCTGCCACGGCTTGTTCATGGGCTCCGACATCTGGCTACTCGCTGACCCGCAGAACTCCCTAGGTAACTACCAACAACATACAACTTTCCTCCTTAAGGTCTACGATAGTTAGCTAGTCGCCCACACGGACATCTCTCTAGGTAACCACCATAAACTGTGGGCTCACATACATAGCCACATAAATGGTATAACAATAGCACATTGCACACGATCAGATATTTTCCCGTGCGAAATTATTTTACAGTTGAATACCCATGTATCTTGTTCATAATTTATTTTCTAAAAATCTGACATTATTTAGTCCTGTTGGTAAAATAATATTCTAATGTTTTCGTTGTTTTGACATGTAGTAACAGCTCATGTGTGACATTGTTTTGACATGTAGTAACAGCTCATGTGTGACATTGTTTTGACATGTAGTAACAGCTCATGTGTGACATTGTTTTGACATGTAGTAACAGCTCATGTGTGACATTGTTTTGAAAATGGAAAGCAATTTTTGAAAAATTTGACTTATACGTTTGTCTTAAAAATCTTTGATTTCGCTATCGTGGAGATGCGGATAGCTTTTAAAATTTTCTGTCGAATGTTCTTTATATATATGTATATACATATATATCTTATAACAAATTCTTGTAGGTTTCTGCAGCATAACTTCGTTCCACTATTTTACACTTCTACTCTGCTGTGATTGACTATTGCCTCAAGTGCTTGGACAAAAATTCAAATATAATCATTCCCTTTATGCAGTTTGTCAGGAACTCTCATCCACACGTCCTATTATGCATTTGTGAATCAATATGTTTAAAATCGTAGTGGCCAATGCACATGGATGTCATGCTTTCAATTGTGAAACCAGCTTAGGGGAAATCAGTCCTCGCCAACTTGGTGTTGTAGAATTTACTCCAAAACTTGCATTGCAGATTTTTTTCTTCTATGTTTCAAGGACTGACAGGGCATGGAGCATCGTTTTTGTTTGACCACTCTTGTATAGGATGTTCACAGTAAACTGAGTACTTTTGGAAGCCCTGATCAAGATCTACTTGTATGCTCATTTTGTATTCTTCCATCGTATGTAAAGTAAACATTGCCGTGTGCCTTAGCGCTTATTTCATGTTTCGGTGAAGGAAAATCGTGCAATTACTGGATAAATTATTACTAAACAGATCTGCTAGTTCTTAAACTTATATGAATTAAAAAAAAAACAAAACTGTACTTGAAAGAAATCGTTTCAGCACTCAAAAATGTTTACCTAACACTTTCAATTCAGTGTTAAGTCATGGAATTACTTTCTCTGCGTCGTTTACAACTTTACTGGACCGATGTCAGTCATTGCACGTAAAGGCAGTGACCTTTATTAAAGGCTTATTTCAAAAGTGCTCGATTAACCTAACAGACTACAGTACCATTGATTTAATCGCCCGCAATGTCCAATTACGTATTTTCCTGGCAGTTAATGGTTAAAGTTTAATAAAGACAGTTGAGCTGTAGCTGCTCAGCTGTTATTTTTATATTCTTTGCTATGCGAAAGTTTTGTTTTAAAAATTTGAAATGACAAAGATGGATAAATTAAAAAAAAGTGAGTATGTATGAATCCAAGACGGCCGTTATGGATGAATCCTACATGGCGGGTACTAAACCGTCTTAAATCACGTCTGCGTTAATATAAGCAGTTCACGGTAAACTGAGCACTTATGAAAGTCCTTCTTAAGATATACTTGTAGGTGCATTGTGTATTCTTCCGCCTTATGTAAAATTAGCATTGGCATTGGTCTGAGCATTTTATTCATGCGTCAGTCAAGTGAAACTGTGGAATTATTAGTAGATTGCAGTTGTTCTCTAAATCAACAACAGCCACCTGTTCTTACCAAAAAGTGACATATTCTGGATTATGTTACCGCCTGGCATAAACCAGGAATCGAAAGTAATCTGAACACAGTCAGGAATAGTGGTCAAATTATAAAGGGCGTTCGGCCAGTGGCACACGGGGAAAAAAAGGGGAAAGGGGGGTCCGAGTTTCGGAGCTGTCGTAGTGATTTTGATTGGTTGATATAAATTTCGAAATATATTTGTTACTTCTTTCTTATATACTATCGCGGTTATTTTTCAGAGCACAATTTTTTTTATACAGTATGACATTGCCATACATACGCCCAGTGCACTATTCTAACGACAAGCCAAGGTTATTATAGTCATTCCTATATTGATAAAACGAAAATGATGTTTGTGGAGTGGTTCATATTTAAACAATTTTTCCTTGCAGTAGTAAATAATTTGTTTCAGAAAAGAAAGCGTTTTTCACAGTGTAAGATTTTACTTTTTTCTATTACATAAAAATCAGGGGAAAATATGTATTTTATAAGTAACTCATGTTTAATGACTCGTGTGTGCATAAACAGACACATAAAAAGTTGAAAACGCACTTTTTTTAACTATGGAAATTTATGCAGATCACGACGTGAAAGGAATTCCACTAAACTGGGATACCCGTACGTTAGGATCACTAAACCACGTCAGTAAATAAAAATTTTACTTTGTAATCACACGCAAGTTTTTATATTAAAACCAAGTTTCTTCCTTCAACTTCCTTGGCGCTATGCAGTGGGGGCGTCCAATTGTCACTTAAGTCAAGTTCAATTTAACCAAAATTTGAGATGATTTCTCTCCAAATATATATTTAAAACGTTCGAGATATGTGACATATTTAGAAGACAACGAAACACGTCATACGTGAAGTAATTTTTCAGTTTCAATTATAAAAAAGTGTGAAAATAGAGCTAATCTACCAAAGTATACTTTACATGCTATTGCTGCACTGGCGATCGTCTTCCGCGAGTGGTTTATCAGCCTTGTTACAGGCAAGTAACACTGCCATCCAACACTGATTAGATTATAACCTGATCTGCTAAGGTATATAAAAAATATAAGATTCTCAAAATTGTTACTGGTGACTAACTGTAATCACGACCGGCCGCGGTGTTTACATCCGTTTAACATTGCGAATACCTCCCGGTCCACAGATGCACGGGTATCCAGTGCCAACCATGGAGGTATTAGTCTATGGAGTGGAAGCCGAGGCACGAAAGTGAAGCCGATAATGAAAGACAAGGACAGGGCTAGTAGTGGCAAGAAGGCGTGTTTTATATTGTTTACTACGTAACTTTTGCCACTCATAATATGGCGGATGACGTAAACAATCGGTCTGCGCATGCGCAGTTGAAAGGAGTCTAACAAGGCATCGGCTTCACTTGATAGAAGTGGAGAAGGTAGGCTGTTGCCACTCCATCATCTATTACCTCCATGGCGCCAACTGGTCACAGGTAACAAACGAGCTGTGGTTCCAACCGGTCGTGTTGTTTACAACAGTTTGAGACCGCGGATACGCAGCTGGCCCCGGCGGTAACTGGCCACAGGTAGCAAGCTGTGGTTACGATTGGATGCAATCTTCACCGGGGGCGTCTGGAATCTTTCTGCGTTAAGGCGGGGCCGCTGTGGCCGAGCGGTTAGCTCGCTCGCATCCCACCAAGGCGATCCGGGTTCAGTTCCCGTCCGGGTCACCGGATTCTCGCATGTGGGAATCGTACCGGACGATGCCCTTGGTTTTCGGGTTTTCTCGGGGATATCTAGTTTCCCCCGCCCACGCCATTCTCACACTTCTCCATACTCAACTGAATCGCCCTCATCGGCTCTGAAGACCTCACTGTAAACAGCCGTCCAAATCTCTTCTCTAGGGGTGGGACTAGAAGGTCTTGTAGAGAATCTGGTGCAACCGACCATAATTTAGATTCGAAATAAATTACACCGTTATTCATACCCAAATTTTTTCCTATTCACACATTTTACAGAGAATCTTACCATACTGGCATAAACATTATTAATTAACTTTATTATTGATCTCCATTTTTAGTATATATAGCCTTCCTAAAAAATGAATCTTAAGCTCCATTGCCTTTTGTTTGCTGCTCTTCGTGAAGTCTGAATCTTAAGAGGAGGGGGTTGAATCCCCACTTTTCCCCTTAACGTCTCCCTTCGACACTGGTGCTGACAATAGTTCAATACCGTGAACACTCTACGGGCACCTGGCAGCAAATGGTTGCAGGTAATAGACTGCGTTTTTGACCGGCTGCAGAGTTCTCAACAGTTTGATACCGCGAACACAGCGCGGACCCGCGGCGGCAACTAGGTCGCAGGTCGCGTGGCGCAAGGCCCGCACGAGACCGCCCGCGGGAACACGCCTCCTGCGCCGTGACAACCTCCCGCTGAAAGGTCACGAGCCGCGCTTACAATAAACTCTATCTACAA
This sequence comes from Dryococelus australis, assembly GCA_029891345.1. NCBI lineage: Eukaryota > Metazoa > Arthropoda > Insecta > Phasmatodea > Phasmatidae > Dryococelus > Dryococelus australis. The sequence continues at coordinate 93,193,044 of CM057005.1, forward strand.
CACGGGTCCTCTCTCGCCAGCACGATAATGCGTCACCCTCGTGTTGTTCCGTACACACTCGGTATTCGTCCGCATAGTCGTGCCTACAGGCTGGGCCTGGGTGCCGTGCCTATAGGATGGGCCTTGGTTGCGTGCCTATAGGATGGGCCTGCGTGCCGGGTCTATAGGGTGGACCTGCGTGCCGTACCTATAGGATGGACCTGCGTGTCGTGCCTATAGGATGGGCCTGTGTGCCGGGCCTATAGGGTGGACCTGCGTGACGTGCCTATAGGATAGGCCGACGTGCTGTGCCTTAAGGGTGGGCCTAGGTACCGAGCCTATAGGGTGGGCCTGGGTTCCGTGCCTTTAGGGTGGGCCTGGGTCTGTGCCTTAATGGTGGGCCTAGGTACCGAGCCTATAGGGTGGGCCTGCGTGCCGTACCTATAGGATGGGCCTGTGTGCCGTACCTATAGGGTTGACCTGCGTGCCGTGCCTATAGGATGGGCCTTTGTTGCGTGCCTATAGGATGGGCCTTGGTTGCGTGCCTATAGGATGGGTCCGCGTGCCTTGCCTATAGGATGGGCCTGCGTGCCGTGCCTATAGGATGGGCCTGCGTGTCGTGCCTATAGGATGGGCCTGTGTGCCGGGCCTATAGGGTGGACCTGCGTGACGTGCCTATAGGATAGGCCGACGTGCTGTGCCTTAAGGGTGGGCCTAGGTACCGAGCCTATAGGGTGGGCCTGGGTTCCGTGCCTATAGGGTGCGCCTGGGTGCTGTGCCTTAAGGGTGAGCCTAGGTACCTTGTCTATATGTTGGGCCTGGGTGACGTGCCTATAGGATGGGCCTACAGGCCGGGCCTATAGGATGGGACTGCATGCCGGGCCTATAGAATGGGCCTGCACGCCGTTCCTATAGGGGGGCCAGGTTGGACCCTCCCTCCGAACACCTCATGAAGCCATCGGGCCCTCGTAAGGTCCCGTCCATAATCGATGTGGCGCACATAACATGCTTAGTATAAAGAAGTAAAAACATTTTTTGATATGGTAACATCCACAACTAGTATTTGGCTTGACTTACTTGACTTTATTTGCGTGATTTGGCGTTAAGATGGTCATCTCTGAATATCTTACTCCAAGTTTTTAACGCCGGCGAGTTAGAATGTGAAACCTCATAAAAACTGCTGTAGCAAACTATCGCATCCAAAATTCTTGTGCGGGAAAAATGATTTACTATTCGTTTGCTCTTTCTAATTGGTTAGGAAAGGGTTTTTTTTTCTTTCACGTTAACGCCAATTGTAGACAGGTGGTTTCGCCTGTTAGGCTTTGTAAGTAATATTATTCAAGCCATGTCGATCGTGGACGGGGCTTAACTCGAACAGGGAAACCAATCCTTGCCGAAGATACCTGAAGTCTGCCCGTTGTCGAGGTTATACGGTCTTACAACTACGGCATTAAAAAATTTATTACATATTTATACAAATTACATGCCATATTCACATAGCATAAATATACAATATAAAATCATATAGTTTCTCTCTGTATATATTGTATAAATCCGTGATTGTTCTGCATATTTTAATTTTGACGATGGTAGCAAGAGAGTTAGACTGGATAGGTCTTTTCGAGCCATAGACTAAAGATGAGGTAGACCGATCTCGCTAGCTGCGCACAACCAATCTCCGGGTCCTAACACTGGCTTTTCTGCCAACACGTCTAGCGAAAACGGTATTGTTTGGATTTTAGGTTAGAAAGCTTATTTGTAAACAAGTGCTTAGAGATGTTACTATATCTCCTCTATCCAATTTGTAATGCAGTTAGGCTAAATTCCATTTGGTAAAATAATTTCATTAATATAATAGTACTTGTCATTTAAAAATTAAAACATAAACAAACACGTTTATCACTGTTGACCATGTGACTTTGACAGTTGTGGATGATTGGGGTAGGTCAGTGTTGGGTACATGCGCAGAAGACGAATAAGCGGTCGACCTCATCTTTAGTCTATGTTTCGAGCGACTATTTTCTTGGGTCGCAGCCTTGTTGCCAACACCAAAAAAAAAAATGGGAATGTATTCATTTTTAAAAAAAATATTAACTTGGGAACGACCAAAATACCTTTGCTCAGTTTATAACTACGAAATGGTTAAACTATGATTTCAATTTTAATATGTAGCAAATTGCACAACAACGATTTTGTAACTTCACTCGATATGTAGTTGCAGGGTTTCTGCCATGTTCCACTTGATGCTTTGTGACTTGCCTGTTTACCGAGACGAGATCGTCGATTTTATTAAATTTTCTTAGTTAGAAGGACGTTTAAAATACAAATGTGTTTGAAAAAATGAGGATCGCCAGTCTTCAATGCCTAAATCCAGAAAGAATTTGAAGTCAATCCCCGAAATAATTTATACCAATTTCCAACTGTACGAACAGTAAGAAAAAAAAAAAAAAACAAGACAAATGGGGCCACCTAAACAATGTTCACCTCGACGAAGGTGGGTTCCATACATTGTCTCATCAGGGTAGCCAGTATCTGAATTCATAGTTTCCCATCTTAGTAATGTGCTTTGACAGATGTCATGTTGGCAATGTAAGTGCGACCTCTTAACATTTAGATCATAATAAAAGCTCGACGTAAGAAATACATGGCCTCTATACTTTACTTGCTCTGTGAGTGGTAGCACTGATTGCTTTGTGTAAGGCACTCTTCGCGTCCGTTTAGGCCTATTCTGATTGTAATATAGTATCACACATTCACGGCTACGGTTTATATTCGCTCAAAAGTATTTCTGATATTAAATAACTGGATAAGGGACGCGTCAATAATATTACCCTGAAAACGTAGACCGATCACAATTTAAAAAAAAAAATCACAGATGGCGAGATCTCTACTATACCACCAACATAATAAAGTGAGTATTTATCTTATACTCTGTGGTCTAACGTTAGCAAGACCGTAGAACTTACTTCAGCTTGCTTCGGCAAACAAAGAATAGGATAGGGATCTCCCGTTACAACCTTGAGTTACAACACTTTACTTGTATGGTTCCTGTGAATACATTCAATATGGCAACTTCGCCAATACATTTGTATCATCCGAATCTCGCTGTTACAAACAAGTGCAACCAACATTTGAAAAAGGGTGTGCATGTAGTAATACTTTTGAAATTTTATGGCAATGGCGTGACTGGACGGAATTCAGAAAATTGTTGGAGTTTCTCAATTGCCGAAATTGACTATGAGGAAAGCAACCGAGGGCTATAAATCGCACATAAATATGTTTCAACCTAAAAATTAAATAAATGTGCAATAATAAAAAACACATATTCGTGCAAAAATTGGAATAAAATTTCCACTAAAATTTGATAACATAAAATAAATATTCAGATATTGCATTTTTATTTTTTGTTTCGCGTAAATGTTATTGGTGGAATTACGTCTCTAATTTTTGCACAGTTTTTGAATTTTCACTACTGAATGTTAAGCTTGTTTTTTCAGTTGAAATTTTTCTCTTGGGAACTTTTTTTTACCCTTAAATATTTTTCTCGTAGTAAGCTTTGGCAAAGGAAAATATCAAAAAAATTTCTGAGTTTAATTATCATTACAATTTTTTAAGAATGGTCATAATGTAACTTGGGTAATAGATCAATGTTGACTTTCGGATTTTTTTGTTAATGTTAATTTTCTCGTATGGCTGTACAAGAATTATATACCTGCTATAGTTCTACTTCCAGGATATTCCTCCGCGTCGTGTAAACTAAGCTAAACTAGTCTAGAAAATTACACTAAAAGATAACGCACCAAATTCGTGCGCACTCACTTGTATACGCTGTTCACTGTAAATAAAATATAAAAGCAACGCCTACACGTTGCTTTTATATTTTATATCAAATGGAGTGACCTCCTGAGCAACTGATGCAAACACGTGACAGTCACGTGGCGATGTTTATGTAGACATGTTGGAAGGACAGGCGTCGTGCTGAACGATAGAAATTGCGCGAGGCTTTAACCGCGAAGAGACAATAACCATGGGAATGCTTGTAACCTGTGCAATTTATTTCAGTCACGAAATTGCGGTATAAAAACAACCTGACATCAACAAACACGCGTGTGATAGGAATACTCAAGTGATTTGTTACCTAACAGAGAACGTACCAGCGAAGTAAAGTGAGAGATTTTGGCGGCATTTAAAATCTGAGGTTTTCCGGTGGCGATGGGGTCGTGAATAGAGGAGAGTACTCAGCGGCGGAATGCAATGGTGATAAAAAAAGAAGAACCTCGAGAAAACCTACTTAGAAACGGCACTGTTCGCCACGTTTCTCACATGCGAAAATCCGGGATTGACCCAGGTGAAGATTGAAGACGGTCCACAGTGACGGAGAAGGTAGTATTATGTTCCCTTAACTTTTAAATTTAATTAAATTTTTTATTTTAGCCAAGAAGCGTAATTTTAGTTTGTATTTCATGACACAAAGCTCAGGTTGAGGCACTTGTTTCACTGTGGTTACCTCCAGCTGTGAAGTTTGAAGTTCGGCCTCGTGATGGACGCAGTACGTCGAATATTGCAGTCAGCCATCGTCCGAGGTCGACGGGTGAATCATTACCAGCTGGAGAGTTTGTCCCGGGGGGGGGGGGGGAGGGTTTGTGGCGCTGGTTTTTTCCTCTTGGACTTCTTCCCCATTCCACTCGAATAATGATAGTCTGCCAACCGCCATTTTCTTTCCCATCTCTACACCGAGAAACATACGGGTATAGTCCGCCCGCCGTTAACTCGACACTTTTGAAATTTCTGTTCAAGGTCTAATTCGCTATCAATTCCCTCACATTTCATATTAAAATTGCCATGGGCCATATCACTTTATTCACGCGTCTTTCAAGTGAAACTGTGATATCACTAGAAAAGTAAATTTTTTTTTGATGTTTGATAATTCTTACACTTACGTGAATCTAAAAAAAAACCTCAGTTCAGTCCATGTCCCGCCAGACGTGATGTTCTAGAGTCCTCCAAGCGCCCTCTCGCACAGTGGGCTTCACTCGTCGGTTTCACGCCCTCTGGTCCATCCAAGCCACGAAGACTTCGCTGGCCGTCGTCCCGCAATCTCCAGTCGTCGTCCACACCTCACTTCGCTCGCGCACACTCGCCAGGCGGCCTCCATCAAAGACTGCCAGCCGCTGGGTTGCGGCAGTATATATAGTGTCTTAGGCCGCCACCTAGAATCTTCCCCAACTCGCGTGGTATGTCGCGGAGGGCTGAGGCGCCGGCCAGTCTCACCAGAACATTCTTGCGTCGTCGCTAAACCCGTCGAAACCTCCAGTAGGGGAAAGGGGTCATGACGCAAGTAAGGCGCCGAGCAGCGCGACAGCCCGACGGGCCGCTGTCCATTATTCACGGGTTTCCCAGAAAGAGGGGGATCAGGAGGCGCGGGGCAGCTGAGTCGGCGCCAGCTGCAGCACGTAACAATACATTAGCATTTCCACATTCATCTTCTTCATTAACCTCAATTCCAATCATACTGTTGTGTGGGAAAAGGTATTAGCCATAACCTACCTCTGACTCATTCCTTCTATTCTGCCGTCCTTTCTAATTTCCCTATTGATATAATTTACTAAAGTATTTTGTCTCATTTTCTTGGTTTCGCATGTTGGACTACTCGTGTTCCACAAGCAACCACATTCGCATTCACGGTATAACTTTGGCAAACTTAAGTTTCTTCATACGCACACTTTATCCTCCTGAATCCCTTCCCAAAAACTATATAGTAAACACACAGTTCTAGGATCCGCGTACGCAATGTCTGACTCGACTGACCGTGTGCACATGGACAAGGCGAGCGCGTGACGTCATGAAAAAATATTTAGGTGAGGCGAACGGTCGAGTGGCTGGGTCCCCGCCTTAACGACCTTACACAGTAAAAACTTTTAACATTTTACTTTACATTTTCTTTACTGTGCCGAAACCACCAATACACAATACAACAGTAAAGTCAGAGTTCAGATAATTGAACATCGGTTCTGCGATCTTTGTAGAAATTTGTATCTTGTTATGTAAATCATTATCATATTATCCAAGAACGCATTTACGTATACCTTCTTTTTTTAAAAATATGTTTAAAATTTATATAAAAAAAATTATTTCAAAACAAAAACTCATTTCTTTACTTCATTCAAAAATGTTAATTAATGTATTTCCTCTTGATATTGTATTCGTTTGCCATTTATTTAATTTAAGACGAGTTTTTTTTATATACCGAGATTAAAATCGCCCTACAATAAAATATCACCCTTTCCACATAACCTCTGTTCGATTCTCGGCAAAATGGCTGCTTCACTTTGACTTTAAATTTCAACTTTTCGAAATCATTAAGTCAAGAGAACTTGACTGTACCTTTGAGAGTTCCATTATGTAAAATTCAATAAGAAACAACATGTCGGAAAGGAAACGTAAAGTCAAATGTAAAAGTTTTGAATTGTGTAATGGCCTTAAACCACTCTAGTGGCCTTCCAGCTGGTTCAAGCAGTGAACTCCACTCTGCGTTCATTGGTCCAACCGTTTACACAGGGTATAAACGCTGTTCACGATTAAGTGAGCATTTTTGAAATCAACTTTTGAAATAGTAATTGCCTCTACCTGCATATATTTTAACGGGCGCACTAAGTGACATGCGCCCAGTAAAGTTGGCAACGATGGATGGCTAGTAGGCCCTAGTTCCATATCTTAACGTCGATAAAAAAGTGTTAGATAACCATTTGTGATAACTTAAATTATTTCATTCACTTTATGTTTATTTTGAATCCATCGAAGAGTAGAAATGAGCAAATTAGTAAAATATTTACTTTTCTAATAACTTTACAGTTTTGCTTGACTGAGGCATGAATAAAGTGATGAGGTCCACGGAAATGTTAATTTTACATAAGGCGGAGCAATACACAACGTGTATACAACTAGGTCTTCAGCAGGGCCTTTAAAAGTGCTCATTTTACCGTGAACCGCCTATAGTCATAGGGCGGGGTAACTACTCGACATCTTCACTCGACCAGTGTAAACGAGGCGCTTAAGGGCGACACTGCAACGCGCATCTGGTGTGCCATCGCCGCTAAGCGCAAGGCTCTGAACTAACGTGCAGTGTTCTCGTCGCACTGCAGCGGCGACACTATTATTTTATTGATGGAAAGTCTGCACGATGGTTCAATGCACGTCCCTTAAGTAGTTTTGTATGTATCAAACGCGTATATTTTGGGATACAGCGCTTTGAAAAAAAAAGAGGCAGTTTTTAGCCATTTTGGAGTGTTCTGAAATGGTGCTTCTAATGTCCGTGACATCTTGCAAGCACTCGACAGCCCTCGTCTGAAGTGAGTCGTATTTTCGTACATCAACGAACTGGACACGCGTTTAACAGTTTCGTAGAAAAGCGAGTATTTCAAACACACTGCAATGCAATTCAAGCGCCAGGTACTATGCAATTTTTATCTATTTCCCCCTGATTCAAATTTAGGAGAATTATTGAAAATGCGACAATAGCAGCTTATATGTCTACTTTACCCATCATGACTGACGTAATGTATGAACTACTAACACATATTTATGTAACTAACTTAATACAAAATTATATATATTAATTTATTCTCATCTTTTAATGGCAACCAGGGAATACTAATTAACAATCAAGCACAAAAAAGTACCCAGAAACATGAAACGCAATGTTTCTATGATGAAACATTCTCAGTAATGACCCTCACACTTCTGTTATGACAATAAGATGACTAATCTATTTATAAGTTGTGATACATCCTCTTACGAGCCACACACATACTTACTATAATTATCAACTTACTATAATATAATCCATTCACTGTTACTTCACACTTTTCTGAAGACCTGCTATAGTTCTACTTCCAGGATATTCCTCCGCGTCGTGTAAACTAAGCTAAACTAGTCTAGAAAATTACACCAAAGGATAACGCACCAAATTCGTGCGCACTCACTTGTATACGCTGTTCACTGTAAAATGAGCACTTTTGAAAGCTCTCCTTAGTATCTACTTGTCGTAAAATTAACATTGCCATGTGCCTCATCACTTTGTGTATGCATCGGTTAAATGAAATTGTGAAACTATTAGAAAAGTAATTTTTTTTTCCAAATCTGCTAAATTTAACACTTTGATGCATTAAATACCAGAAAATGAAAGAAATTATTTAAGTCTCACAAATGGTTACTTAACACTTTTAATTCGACGTAGTTATAAGGAACTAATTTCCCTCCATTTTTACCAACTTTACTGGGCGCATGTCACTCGTTGAAATATGTGCAGGTAGAAGCAGTGATTTTTTTATAGAGTCGATTTCAAAAGTGCTCAATTTATCGTGAACAGCCTTTAATAATAGTTTGTATGAGAATTATTTCTTACTTGGCGCTACCGACAAACATAATTTGTTTTTAAATTTTTAATCAATATTTATTATAAATGAAATATTACAATTTATAAATAAAATATTGGTAAAACTTCAATTGAAGGAAAAATACGATATTTTTATGTTAACAGAGGTGTATAAAACGCTTGTGATACACGACGTATGTAGGGTACAACCAAACACATCACACACGGGGTGATTAATCACAGGTTAGATTAAAAAAGTGCGAAGAAACCGCTAATACACTATGCGCAGTTGGCTCTCCGCGACGGCGAGAAGAACGTGCAGAATTGCAACAGCGACGTCATGTCGAGAGATGATGCAAGATGGTGCGTTGAGGAAGGGAAGGGGAGGAAGCTGTGACGTCACCTTTACAAGTGTCCGGAAGAGGGGAGGGGTCGATGCTCGCGGCACGCGCTAATCTCTTTGCCTTGGCCCCGACGATATTTTGTTCCACTGTACCGGAAAAGGGGGGGGGGGGATGTGGCAGACGCCTCTGACCTGCATATCCCCCAAGGACGCCAGGTGCCGTAGCTGACCAGCTTTCTCCGTAGGCTCCCGGCTTCGATCCCCCCCCCCCCTCGCGTCAGCGGTGTGCGTGACAGAAGAGAAGGGTTAATCCTACTATAATGTTGTCATATTTTTCTGACCCGAATTTGGGACGCTCGTTTTGGCTCATAAATGGTCGGTAGTGGGAAAAGGGACAGTAGCGGGTGTGTGTGTGTGTGTGTGTGGGTTGTTGGTGAGGAGGGGGGGTAGGGTGATGGACTGTTTACAGGGGGTGTTTCGTTAAAAAAAGTGAATAACATTGTTGTTTTCTTTACTAATTATTTATCATAAGGCGTATGATTGATGGATTAAAGACACTAAATAAAAACGATGACATTCTTTGTTCTTTTACTTTTGGTGACGAAAGGTCACTGGCATGCCGCTCCCGCGACATCCCTCTCGCTGGTCTTTTTGTTTTGTTTTTGTTTTTTGTTTTGTTTTATTGCATCCGTAATATCTTTTTTTCAATACATAGCTGTTCAAAAATTGGACAAGTCAAATTACAGTATACAAAGTTTATACACTCGAAAAAGTAAACACACACACGCACACACACGCACACACACGCACGCACCCACGCACACGCACCCACACACACACACACACACACACACACACACACACACACACACATATATATATATATATATATATATATATATATATATATATATATATATATATATAAATGTCAGACTACACGTACACGCATCACATATTTACCTCATAATTTGACCAATCCTCCTCCCACATATGGCGCGTCGTCGTTTTGCTGAAACAGAAGAAAAAGGAAACGAGAAAAACCGGACCAATAAATGCGTACAACGACATGATATACAGCAATTTCTTGATTTTTTGTGGTTTAGATATTCATCTACACTATAAAATGTTAGTTTAGAAAAAAAAATTCTTTCAGCTTTTCTTTTTAAAGAGTTTTTGGTTAGAGAAGCAAAGTTTCTGGCCCAAATCAACCCAAAACCGGCTACGCCACGAGTCAACACTGTCAGGTCCCAACATTCGGGACAAACGGCCGTCCCGAATGACCCTCTAAAAAATTAGGGACACGGCCTCGAAAATCGGGACGTCTGGTCACCGTATCCTACTACAGGTTGGGAAGATCGATGTTAAAAGTGCGGGAAAAGGGGAAATCATCGCCCCTAGGCAAGAGCAAGTGTCGCATGTGTACCAGATCTCTTGTATTTTCTTCGTTAAAGAGCAGGATAGTTACTATATTAATAAATAAAAAATAACATGTCTTCGTAACTTAGTAAAATATTTCTCTTTTATTATTCACATCGCTTAAAATTTTAATTAAAAATCACCTTTTAGAACACTGCGCACCCAACGGCGGAAATTCGTCCGTATGCCAAACTCTCCCATAAGACATCACGTTCCGTTCCTAACATGAGTAGAATAAGGGCGGGTTTGCTATTAAATACTTAAGAATTAAGAATTGTACTTATGACTCGTTAAGTACACGGAAAATATGTTTTGAAATTGTGATTCATCTAGCAATTGTTAGGCCTAAGTGTAACCAATCAAAATTGCCGGATAGCAAAGCAGCCGACGTAACATTTAAATATGGGCAAGATGGAAGATTACGTACATATATTTAATTATTTGTGTTTACTGCTTATGTAATCATTTTGAAAAACCTTTTCTATCTTATGGGAGGGAATGTAGGTTCTAACATTGGGCATTTACGTCACTAAATTTGCAGAAGGTTAAATAAAACGAATTCAATAACCTCTTCCAAGAAATAAAACATGACCTCGAAGGCTTATTTAAATAAAGAGGGATATACATTCATTGCATACGATTTTACGATACAACATAACCTAAATCCAAGATGTAAATAGAGTTTCCCGTCAACAACAAACGTTACTGGGTTCTCATTGGCTACTTAATATTGACTTGTACTTAATAGATAAAATATAACGATATCTTAAGTCAAGCCAAGAACACACATTACCCGTCACGACCCGCACACGACAGTCATAAACCAATAACCCATCCTAAAGCTATCAGTGCGACAGTCACGGACACGCCTGCCAACTCAACTAGGGAAAACGAGGCCTTACCGAAAATACCCTCTTAAAGCTGTTGCTTGGTTTGAAAGAAGTGAAAATTTGGTATAGGCTGTTCACGGTGAAGTGAGCACTTTTGAGGGCCTACTTACATTTTTCCTTTCAGCCATATTTTTAAATCCTTTAACAACCTTTCTAAATAAATATTGACATGTAAGTAATAAACACAGTGTGTGTACTCCACCGGACTTGCAAGTTAACATCTAGGGCTAAAATAAAATATATTTATTGAGTATTATCCCAAGTCAGAAGGCTTTCAAAAGTGCTTACTTTACTATGAATACCCTATATAGTGATCTATTCGCAGTTTCTTCACACTTTTTGAATCAAACCTTCGAAAAATCACAGCATGTATGACGTGTTTGTTGTTTTCTAACTATGTATCACACGCGATTTGTATTTGTGTTGGAAGGAATCGTGAATGGACGATATAGTAAAATGCATATTATTAAAATTCGGGGTTCAGGCGTTCCCGTTACAGATATACCACCCGAAACGTTTTTGAGGATAAAAATACGCGCTTCTTTGTTATCGAAGCCTTTTGTAACATTGATGCATAGCCTGTTTCCTGGAAATACCAGAAAACCTGATGATAAAATGAAAAAAATTACTGGAAAACAAATTGTTATATTTGCCTCGATATAGAGTATCCTTTCTCACACCTACGTTTTTGTTCTATGTTTATATATTCAAAATTGGCTTAAAAATCTAATCCTACCGGCTGGCAGCTGCGAAATTTAAATAAGAAATCTAATGTTTAGGGAATTCCTCCTCAGAGCGTTAATTTTAAAGATGGCGTTTCAATGTATCCTTCACTTTTAGGAGAAGTTCTCTCCAGCGGATATGTTTCCACAACATGTATTGCCTGTTTGCAAGACTTTTTTTTAAGTTTATTTTTTACCACATAGTACATACTACCTATCTATATTGAAAATATAGAAATAACATTTTTTAAAAATTTGAAAAATAAATACTGTCTGGCGACGGCATGCTAACATAAAGTAAACATCTGCATTTTGTTGTGTGCTCTGACGCTTGGCAATACCGTAGAAACAACTTCGGCAAACAAATGAGCAAGACAGCGTTCTCTCGTTGGTGGGCGACATCTTTGTTACCCTGTGCCCCCGAATATAGTAAAGCACGCTACTGTTTTCCATGAAAGAACCACCTAAGTGACAAATTATTATAGACTGTTCACGGTAAAATGAGCACTGTTGAAAGTCCTGCTTAGGATCTATTTGTATGCAGACTGTGTAATCTTCCGCCTTACGTAAAATTGACATTCCCATGGACCTCATCACTTTATTCATGCGTCGGCCAAGCGAAACTGCTATATTATTGAGAAAGTAAATATTGAGCAAAGCTGCTATTTTTTACACTTCGATGCATTAAAAAAGAAACGTAAAGAGAAATAAACCACTTAAATTATCACAGATGGTTACCGAACACATTGTGTTTGACGTTAAGATATGGAACTACTTTCCATCCACCGTTACCAACCTTACCGTACGCATGTTACTCAGTGCGCCCGTTAAAATATATGCAGGTAGGGGCAGTGACTTTTTTCTAAGGTTGATTTCAATTATGCTCACTTTATCGTGAACAGCCTTTAGAAACAGCTCGAATAAATTATGTATAAATGTATGGTGGATGAAACATATAAATTGGTCTGTTAAACAAATTTTGGGGCAGAGAATAAAGATTATATAGGATGCTATAGGGTCTACAAATCGAATACCGACCTGCACATTGGATCATTTTTAGCTATACTTGTACGTGAATTTCTGACTGATTCCGTACTCACATGCATCCTATATAAATACTTAAGCATTATCCATCGTTTGGGCATGTCGTAGGAGGCATCTGGAGACCCGAAACCATAAAAATGTTAATTTTATATCAGACGTAGAAAAAAATCTACTGTTCTCACTCCGTCATGAGAAAATGTTGCAGAAATATATAATGAAGGCGAAATGAGAGTTTTAGTATTTTTAGTTGAGAAATAAATATTAATATTATTTTCTCTCGGACGAATATACATGTGTAGGCAAGAACATCTATGCCTATTAAAAAATATATCCAGGATGTCAGTGTCCGAGTATCGATTGTTAAATATCCTTTATACTTAATTTATATGTTGTGTATATGATACAGATCACATGACATGTGATTTATTTGGCAAAGTCAATTACTAGCATAAAATCTTAGGCTCCCATATTCTGAAATGTTTGACACTTTGGTGCTATATTTTGAAAACAATAATTATTTGACCAGAAATATTTACATTTATGTGATCGTTATATAGATCTCTTTCAGATAACTAAATAAAATACTATCGCGAAATATGACCTTAAGAGGCAACCACAGAACTTCAGAGGGACTATGCAACCCACCATTGCCACTTTTAAATCAACGGTAATTGCGAAATTGTTAAAACAACAAATGTGGCACGTTATTAGAAATCATCTTTAGTTTTGTTAGAATAGTAGTCGCGTCGGTTCGAAATACGTTATTCGAAATCAGCTATAAGTGGTTTTCTATCACAAACCTGAAAAGTAAGATCGATGTATATAGATTATGATGAATTCTTTTTTTGTGCCTGAATTCTGAGAACGCATTTGAAAGCAGAGAAACGAATTCTTAGATATAATGCGAAAAGTTCAAACTGCTTACATCTTCTATCTCCAAAACTGTGGAAAAATTATCCTTGAAGTAAATGGGGGTATTGCATAATACTGTACAACATGCAGAAATCATTAGTAAAGGCTGTTCACGATTAAGTGAGCACTTTTGAAATGAACTTTAGAAGAGAATCACTGCCTCTGCCTGCATATATTTTAACGGGCGCAACGAGTTGCATTCGCCCAGTAAAGTTGAACACGATAGATGGAAAGTAGTTCCATATCTTAACGCCTGATAAAAGTGTTAAGTAACCACTTGTGTAAAATTTAATTATTACTTCCCCTTTGCGGTTTTTTAATGCATCGAAGTGTAACAATTAGTACATTTGTAAAATATTTAATTTCATAATAATTCCATAGTTTTACTCGACCGACGTACGAATAAAGTGATGAGTCTATGACAATGTTAATTTTACATAAAGCGGAAGAATACACCACGTACATACAAGTAGATCGTAAGCAGGGCTTTCAAAAGTGCTAATTTTTACCGTGAACAGCCTTTAAGCACATAGTGCTCATATTTACAAAATTGTCGGAAAAGGTTGATTATTTTTCATTTGAAAGAAGCACGCATACATTTCGCAACACTCTAAAATACTTTACTATCATTTACTTATTTAAACGATTTTTAAATAAAAAGTGTCTGTTTTAATAATGAAAAAGAATACTTTTCCATTTAGGATGCTTAAGATATTTGCTGATTTTTTTCTAAGCGAAAGGGGGGGGGCGGGGGTGAGAGCGTCAACCCCCTGGAAAAGCTCCTGCAACTACTGTATTTCCCGTCACGTATATGGGGCCGCGGTGGTGTAGTGGTCAGATTACCTTCGGGTTTGATTCCCGGCGGAGTCGACTGGATTGTCGCATGCGGGGATGTTGACGGACGATGCCGCTGATCGACGGGTTTTCTCTTGGATCTCCCGTTTCCCCCCGTACTTGCATTCTGGTGCCGCTGCAAACTCACCTCACTTCCCACTCATCTGCTCTCAGGACCTAGTTGATTAAGAGCCGTCCGAATCTCTCAACTCAATAATAAGATAGTACATACACAACCAAATTTCTCGGGAAAGTGTGATTTATTCTGCATGTGAAATAATCATGCTCACATTTCGTAACACTGGGAAATGTTTTGCTAGGATTTGCTTATTTAAATGTTTTAAAACCAATTTACAATAGTCTGTTTTTAGTTAAAATGCAAGCGGATTTCCATTCTACATACTTCGAAAATTCAAAGAGTGTTAGAATGCTATCATTTCAGGGGGCATCAATTACCTGATAACGCTCCTGAGACTACTGCTTTTCCTTCAAATATAACATATTTAGAGATTTGAACATGAGGAGAACGGGGGAATATGGCTTTCTCAACAACCGAGATACATCGATACATCGCTTACATGTCATCGTCGAGAAGGCTTATTTACCTCGAACGTAACGAGCCGAGACGGCGTGCTAATGATGTAGTCTCGCGAAAAAAATTTCCAGGTCGCTAGTCGGCCTTGGAGCTCGTAGAATGTTCACTGTAATCGTTTATACGCAATATCTTCAAACCTCATTATTCAAACCTTTGTGAAAAATCACTCATGAATGGCGTGTTTGGTTTTTTATTAAATATTTCATTCATCACAAGCGGTTTCTACATCTGTTAACATAAAAGTTTTTTATTTTGTTACATTAAAATTTAATTACTTTTTTTTTTTAGGAACGTTGTTAATTAATTTTTTCAGCTTGTCAAGTATCCATCTGCCACGCGTTGATACTCTCATAAGTAATAAACCAAAATAACTCATATCATTGGTTAACGATGTAAGTTATAATGGTTTTCACAAGACTTTAAGACACGGAATTTTTTAAATCCTAATTCATAACCAACGTTATTGTATAGGTGCCAGAGAATGTTTACGTTAAGGAACACAGTAAATTTTTTGTACGTTTCACAAAGTATTTCTCGGAAACAAGTTACCAAAAAAGTTTTTGTAACACTACAAATAAATTAATATATATTTTATACACTTAGGTACCGTATAATAAACGTACTAAGTTATAACTTATGATATATATCCGTGTTTTAAACGAACATGAAACATACAGTATGTACTTGTTACAGTACACTGTATCTGTATATTTTCATATAAAATACTGTCGTAACTTTGTTATAATACGCTCGTAGCATTATAAAACTTATGTTGGCAACATTTTCCGAAAAAAAATTGCAGAAGTAAAAAAAAATAATACTGTGTAGGCCTATATGTACATAAAGACTGTCCACGGTAAACTGAGTATTTTCGAAAGTCTTGCTTAAGATCTACTTGTGTGCACTTGTGTATTCTTCCATCAAAAGGAATTTTAACATCGCCGTGGGTCTGATAACTTTATTCATGCGCCGAACAAGCGAAACTATGAAATCATTAGAAAAGTAAATATTTTATAAATTCGCTAATTCTTCCTCTTGTATAAATAGAAAAAAAAAATCCCGGTTTTCACAAATGTTTCCCTAACATTTTTAATTCAACGTTAATTCATCGGAATACTATCCCGCAGCTGTTACTAACTTTATAGGGCACATGCTAATCAGTGTGCTCGTTACAATATACCCAAGTAAAGACAGTGACATTTTCCAAAGGTTGATTTCACAAGTGGCCAGGGACCACGGTAGCTGAGTGATTAGCACGCTCGCCTCCCACCAATACGAACCGGGTTCAATCCCCGGCCGGGCCACCGGACTTTCGCAAGTGGGAATATTGCCGGACGATACCCCTTCATTCCGGCGCCGCTCCATATTCACTTCAATCACCCTCATCGGCTCTCAAGTCCTCGCTGTTAAGAGCCGCCCAGATCTCTTCTCTCACAAGTGGTCAATTAACCGTGAACAGTCTATACGTGCCGGGATTTGTTTCAGATGCTGGCGCTGCACTGTACCGTGAACCAGCCGTGGTTTCACGTAAACGTTTTGGTGGCGGGTAATCGGTCACCACAGCAGTGTCTTTGTCTTGCTCCGCAGGCTTCCTGCTGGCTGACGAAGGCTACGACGTGTGGCTAGGCAACCTGAGGGGGAACGCCTACTCCAGGAACCACACGACATTGTCGCCGGACCAGAAGGAATTCTGGACTTTCACGTTAGTACCGTACACTATAGGCTATTCACCGTAAAGTGAGCACTTTTTAAAGCCCTCTCATTGAATACTAGTTAATCTGTATACAGAATGTTTCGTAACTTATGTTACAGACTTTGGGAGGTGATTCCTTATGGAAAAACATTACGAAAATGCAGATTGACTTATGACAAGAAGCGACGTCTAAGAGTGAAAAACACTCCCAAAAACTGGGCTTTAAAATTAATTCTAATCTAATAAAATCATATCAAATTAATATTAACTTAAGATATTTAAATATTGTAACCCAATATTACATTTTTGCCATTTTATTTAGTAAAAACCACTTTAAATTCCGAGTTTCAGGGTGCTTCCAACCCTTTAACGTCGTTTCCGTACATACGTCAATTGGCATTTTCGTAATGTTTTTCCATAAGGAATCACCTCCCCAAGTCTGTAACATGAGTTACGAAACAACCTGTATATAAAACCCTTTGTGTGTGACTAAACCGCATCATCACTTACAAACCACTGGACCAATTGAGACCATATTCACACTATATATTATTGAGGTGGTGAGTAAGTTTTTAGTTGAGTTTCATTCCGATAGGTGGCGCTGGAGTCTAACTTCTATATTTATGGGCCCATTTTGCTCATACTTGGAGGAAATGTTTGTTGATGTAAAAGAGAAAAATGCCAGCGATACCACGGCCAAACATAGGTCGACGTACCAGACGTAACAGAAAGGACACATTGAGAAGGCAAAATAGAACGTGAAAGAGGCGGAACAACGTTCGCCGGAATCAGCTAGTATTTTATATTGGCCTTAGACGTTAACTTCCGAGTGCGGTGGGAAATACACATTGCGTTTATTACTTACATTACAATATTTATTTTAAAATGTGGTTAAAGAATAAAATGTAGCTGAAACCAAAAAAATAGGGCCTCAGAAGTGCTCACTTTACGGTGAACAGCCTATAGACATGACGCTGACCGACTTACGGATCCTGCGAATGAACTTGACATTGGCTTAAGTATTCCGTCTATAGTCCATTCACGCTTAATTTAGGCTCTCGTGATGTCCTGCTAAAGACGTACTTTCAGGATATTCCCCCGCCTCACGCAAACAAAGCTTAGCTAAGTCTCTAAAATCACTCCAATGGGGCAACGCACCACATTTGTGTGCACTCGATTTAACGATATTTTTCATAAGAACTATCAATTACTATGCAATACCGACATATTTGCTCCATGATTCTATTCGCATTAATTAAATTGATAAACTCTGTTCACAACAAAGTGAGCACTTTTGAAATCAACCTTAGAGAGAAGGCACTGCTCCTACATGCATATATTTTAACGGGCGCAATGAGTGACGTGCCCAGTAAAGTTGGTAATTATGGAGGGGAGAATAGTTCCGTATATTATGGTCGAATAAAAAGTGTTAGGTAACCATTTGTGATAACTTGAATTATTTCTCTCGCTTTCTGTGTTTTTAATGCATCTAAGTGCAAAAATGAGCAGATTTGTATAATATTTACTTCTCTAATATTTACAGAGTTTCGTTTGATCGACGCATGAATAAAATGACGAGACCCATGTCAAAGTTAATTATACATAACTCGGAAGAACACACAACGTATATACAAGTACATACTAAGTACGGCTTTCAAAAGTGCTTATTTTACCGTGAACAGCGTATGTATAGCATATTTGTGGTTTCATCTCAATTTTTAAATAAAACCTTTGAAAACTCACACCATATATGACGTGGTTAGTTATTACCTAGATAATCCACGCAGCACAACCGTTTTATACATCTGTTAACATAAAAGTACCTTATTTTTCATTGAATTGAAGTTTTGCCTTTATTAAATTTATAAATTATAATATTTAATTTATAATAAATATGCATATAAATAGCGAGAAAACATATGGGTTGGTAGCGCCAAGAAAGAAACAGTTCTCATGAAGATTATTATAACTGAGTGCACAAGAATTCATTGCGATATCCTTTGGTGTAATTCTCTAGACTTAGTTAAGCCCTGTTTGCGCGAGGCGGATGAATATCCCGGAAGTAGAACTTCGGCAGGGCTTCATAAAAGTGTGAAGTAACCGTGAATTGATTACAGTCGTCCGTCAAATCACTCTAGTAAGCGTAATGTGTGCTTTATCAGTTTTCAGTATAGTTGTGTTGATTTCCATCAATTAAACTCCGAAATCAACCTTTCCTTTAATGGATACGAGAACCGTTTCATTTCGCTCGTATTACTTCATTAGATGTACCAGTATTAGTATCAGAAACATATTATAACAATTTATGAGACATTATTTTACTGTGTATCAACTCCCATCGGTGAAAGAAAGTCAATTTGGCACCCATTTAATATCATTCTAATCTCGGTTTCTTCACACTTTGTGAATGGAACCTTCGAATAATAACTTCATATTTGACGTATTTGGTTGTTTCCTAAATACGTAATGTTACATGTGTTAACATAAAATTACCGTTTCTTTTTCCGTTAGGATCTTCTAGGGACCACGAGCCAATTTCAACGCTTTATCCTTTATTGTTGTTTCTTCTTCCTGCAATACTCCTTCATCTTCTCACTGTGTACCTTCTTCCTCTCCTCGGAGCATTTAGAGCCTGTTTTTTTTCCTTTCTGCCTTGGAATCGTTCCATTTTTAACAGTTTTTTTTCATTAAAAACGCCTTTATTTGTTGCTTCTTCGTCTTCGCCTATAGTGTATCTATCCAATTCTTGCTTACTTCCTGAATCCAGGTTGTTGTTAATTTCATGTTCCAAAGATATTTGAAGATCCGTTTGGTTAATCTGTTGCCACCGTTCTATATAAATGTAAAAAATAAAAAAATAGCAATTTCCTCTTCCGTATTGTTTCTATTATGTTTTCTACGTTGTGATATATTTCATCATTACTTCTTAATTTCCATAATTCTGTAGTTTTTAGTGAACCAAGTATCTTACGCATAATTCTACTTTCTAGCAGCTCTAATTTATGCGGCTTATAATTCAGTACTAGACATTCACTTGGGTAAAGACATTCCGGTTTGACTTCTATTACCTTATTTTTGGTTAAATAAAACTTTTACTAATAATTTATCTATAAATTATAATATAATCATTTAAAATTGATAAAGGCTGTTCACGATAAAGTGAGCACTTCTTACATCAACCGTAAAATAGACACTACTCCTATCCGCATATATTTTAAAGGTCGCCCTGAGTTACATGCTCCCAGTGAAGTTGGTAACTATGGAGGTGAAAGTAGTTCCGTATTTTAACGTCGAATAAAAATTGTTAGATAACCATTTGTGATAACTTATATTACTGTATTTCGATTGCCTTTTGTTTTTTTAATCCTTCGATGTGTAGAAATTAGCAGACTTTTTAAATACTTATTTTTCTAATAATTTCCAGTTTTACTTGATAATTTTACATAAGGCGGAAGAACACACAACGTGCATACAAATAGATATTAAGCAGGCCTTTCAAAAGTATTTGTTTCACAGTTAACAGCCCGTACGAATAAAAACAGACAGAATATATGTGTTGGAAATGCCTAGTAAGGAATAGTACTTATGCAAAATATTTTAAATTAGTGCGCACGAATGCGGTGTGTTGACCCTCTGGTGTAATTGAATAGACTTGATAAGTTTTATGTGCACGAGGCGGAGGAATATCCTGAAAGTAGAACATCAGAAGTGGCTGTGAATGGAGTTCATACCATATCGAGCAGTGCTATCCGCGGGCCTCGGCGCCCCTGAACTCATGTGTCGGCAACCCGGTGGCAGGTGTGCTGCGCTGGTTGTGTCATATCGGCCCGCAGGCGCAGTGGGTGGGCACTCTCGCGTTGACAGTGTAGACAGACGCGCGGTTGCGAAACTTGGGACCTCCGGAGATAACCCACCTCACAGCCAGGGCTCCGGTACTCGCTCAAGGCCGCCGCCGCCACCAGGCCAACTGAAGTCACGACGTTGCCTCATGCTGTTGCAAGCCGACGCGACGCCTCCAAAACTCACGACATAAACATTATCTCTTAAATACGCGCGACCAATTATAGAACTACCCACTCACTTTCAACATGGCTGTAACAAAGCATATGTTTTGTCATAGCTGTTCACGGTAAAATGAGCACTTTTAGAAGCCTAATTTAGATCTACTTGTATACACATTATGTATTTCTCCGCCTTATGTAAAATTAACAATGCCATGGACCTCATCACTTTATTCGTGCGTCGGTCAAATGAAACAAAAATTATTAGACAAAGAAATACTTTACAAATCTGCCCATTTTTACACCCATATGCATTAAAAAAACAGAAAGCGAGAGAAATAATTTTAAGTTATCACCACTTTTTATTCGACGTTTAGCTATAGACCTACATTCTATCCATCGTTACCAACTTTACCGGGCGAATGTAACTCTGTGTACCCATTAAAATATATGCATGCAGGAACAGTAACTTTTTTCTAAGGTTGTTTACTAACGTGATGGCTTTATCGTGAATATCCTTTAAGAAAAAACACTTGAGAGGCCAGTTACACACAGACAATTTATTTAATATATTTCGAAATGCTCTTTATGCATTGTAAACATGGTGCCGGCAATACGTGACCGCGGTGGCAAAGCCGATCTGGGTTCGATCTTCGCACATAGGAGGCGTAGCTTCCGTTTACCCTAGGGTCGTATTACGTCGTTGTTCCTTCCTGCGGACTTAATCTGAGTCACATTTCACAACGGACGACTCCATCATAAGGTCCTGCAACAGCTGTGCAGATGCGTCTCTCTGATCTGTTTCCGGTCGACCGGTACAGCATTTGATTGGTTCACGTGAGTAAGATGCTGATGGTGTAGACTTGTGGTAAGGTGCTGTCTGACTGGAGATGGCTGGTCTTTATCTTTATCTATAAATTGAAATTAATTCTATATTTATATAAATATAAATCTGTTATATTCCTAGTACCTGCGTGTTTTCTTCCGGGGTGAACGAGTAATGGGGTTTTCTCAGAGTGCTCCAATAGCTAGAAGATGGATTGCGAATGTGAAGTGCCGTCTTTTGACCTCGACAATCATGGAGCCTCGACCTGTATCTCCACGAACTGATTGTTGCTAGTTAATATTCTACGATCGAGTTTTCACCTTTGTTCAAGAAATGCATGCTGGCATGAGAGAATGGTTTGTACAAAGAGTCCTTTTCGTGCGTTTAGTCTGCTTAAGTCAGTCTTTCCACGAGTTGCAATCGCAATCTTTCCATCAACCTCACAACCCATAAAGATGAAACACGCGCACATCAATACCAATCCTAATCTTAATATTTAGCATTCATCACCACCACCGCTGCAGCAATAAGGTTTAATAATGGGTCAATGGGTCACGAGGTCGTTGGTGTCAACGGGTCAGTTTGTGAGTGGGTCGGTCCGACAACAGGAGTCAGTTGTCTACTTTAAGTGTAACCATGATTTATAGGTGAGAGAAGAAAACTTTTCTGGAAGAAACAGTTTAAGATATAACTGCATATTAATGTGATCAAGGAACTAGCATCTAAAGCCTGTCTACCTGCCTGTGTGTAGTTTGTCAATGCCTGCATGTGATTGGGCAGCTGCAATCATGAGGTAACTTGGTGATTGGCTGGTCAGTGTCTGCACAATATATTAATGGTGCAGTACGATTGGTTCAAAGTCAATATGATGCCATAGGGGTTGCACACTTGTATATTGTAAGCAGTAGGGAGGAAAGCTGAGAGCTTTAGTGTGACAGCAGCTGCATCAAAGGTGGATCGTCTCGACTAGCTTCTGCCGCTTCACAGAGATTTGTTCTCGAGTTTCGTTTTTTAGGTCATTCAAGGTCATGGGGAAGGTCGAGGTAGTCTGCATCTAATATGGTGATGGTGGTCTTTAATGTATTATGCTTGTTGACTTCTATGTATTTTTTCTCGAGTTTATAAGGGAGCCTCCAGTAACATATTAACAAATGAAAGACGGAAAATCAAGATGGCGGAATGAGTATAGATGAGGGAAGTAGGTGCGAGGGTCTTCTGGGGATGGAACGGACGTGACTAATGGCGGTGCTGGGAAATGCAAGTTCTATAAATTTAATTTTTTAGGGAAAGAGGGAAAATGGCCGCCGGAGTTGAAGACTTTTTAATTTAAAAATTTTAAAATAAAATTTTACGAAAATTAATTTTTGAACAATATTTAATTTTAAACGATTTTTAAAATTATTATTTTTTATTAATAAATATGGTATACATTTTTAATCGATTTTTAACATTTTTTTGGATTTTCGCATTTTAAGGTTTAAGGTCAAGGGTACTGATCCCTGTCTCCTGGTCAGCTGGGTCTGACCCCTTAGAGCAATTATGGAAAAATGGGTCATTTCTGGGGATCTTTTTAATAATAAATTTTTTCGAAATTTTGTAATGTTTTTTTTATTTGCGTTTTTTGAGGTCGAAAGTCCTCGCTGTCAAGGGTCAAAGGTCAATGACATTTTAAATGGCGGACCGTGATATAGCAAGCTGGCGGCCTGGAAGCTCCGGCTCCGACGCCCTTATGCCAGACTTCCCTAAATCCTGCTACTGCTGACGTTTAAATCGTGCTTCAAAATATTGTGCATATTTTCAGCTCGTTTCTATGATTTATAACCTTCGAAATTGTTTTGTAAAACAGATGCTTACGTTAAACAAAAAATCTAAACTGAAACATTGTATCTGATTGTAGAAAATACTATAGTATTTATACTAGGGTGAAAGAGAAGGGGGGGTATTATATTTGAGGTAAAAAGTGTTGAGTTTTTTCTCATTTAACCGGATTTGCGAGCATCTTTTATAAGCGAAATAAACGTTCACGTATTCCTGCTAGTTCCGTCATGAGGATGTCAGTCATTCGCAAAATGTTGTAAATATTTCTTCACATTTTTTATTTCGATTTTTTCTCGTCATGAAACTTGTGTGAAATGAAGGCATATCCAATCACACGCACGTGTGTGCTCTCTTCTTAGTGATTGTGAAGTTAACTCGGACACAGATAAGTCTTATCAAGCTTTCCTTGTAGGCGTGAAGCAAGCAAGTCAGTCTTGGTCTGTCAGATGCCATCCTCTGATCCCTGTAAAATCCCTACAGCAAACTTTTTAAAGTCACTGTAGTACAGCATAATGTATGAAGTATCATTGGAGACACCCGATTTTCACGAAAACATTTCTTGACTAGTTGTACTTCATAACACTTAAGATAGATCCACTTTTGTGGTTGGATGATTCACGTGTTGCACGTCTTGGGTATTTGTCAGCTAATTACAGACGTACAGTATCGGAGTAAGCTATTTACTATTGGCCAGCCAAGTAGAAAAAAAGCCTTATCGCATAGACACGCAGCCAATAAGCAAAAGAAAATTGATTGTATGTATGTAGGGTAGGGCCACCTGTTTCTGGTGAAATAATTTACATGAAGGCTAGACTCCAATGTCCTATGGTATATGTGCGGTATTCCTTTGGTTATTGGCCACTTGTCTTTGTCGGGAGACAGTTCCTTACCTTACGGGGCCAATTATAATTAGGTAACTCCTACTCTGAGTGTCTGCGATTCGCGGGCAAATACGTACAACGCGTGACAGTGAAAATCATCCAATCACAGAAATGGATCTGACCTCTAATGTTTTGGAAATAAGTCCTGAAATATTTTCGTGAAAACAAGCGAACTTAACGCAGGGTACTGAAATCTATCATGCGCGGAAATCTTTTCGCGAAATTCGGGTGTCCCGAAGTGCCAGAATAACATTGATGATCTCATATTTCGTTTCGCCGTCATAATTAGGCGAGAGAGGGTTTTGGACAACTTTTAACAACGATATCTTGAGAGCCGATGAGGGTGAAACGAGGGGGGTATGTAGCAGTTCAGGAATGCGAGGGCGAGAAGAAACGGGAGATACCCGAGGACACCCGTCAGCCAGCAGTATCGTCCGGAACAATTTCCACGACGTACGAAAATCATGCTCACCTTGGTTGTAGGCGAAAAGTCTGACCGGGGGACCAGTGAGATGCCTAACTTATTATTATTATTTTTAGACGTTACGCCTCTCCAACAGGAGTATTGGCAAAGTGAGTCAGAAAAAAGTCCAAGAAGTTGGTATCAAAATTGGTATCCATTATACCTTGATTTCTTCCCCCCTCGGCCGCAAAAAAATCTTCATTGTTAAACTTTATGACCGGACATTAAAAATAAAAGCTTGTCGTGACATACAGGACTACTTAACAATTACTTAGATTAGTCTATACGGTTTCGGTCACATACATATTTTCTCATACGAGGCTGACATTATTAAATAACGTGATCACCTTTTGATTAGTTACACATGTGGAACGAATCACTTACGGAAAAAAATGTCAAGATTTTCCCTGTGCCTTGACAAGATTGGTTTTTAAATTTTGCCTTTGGAAACTAAGTTAGGTGTAATATCTGTAAATTCAAAATAGCGGTGATACTTTCCTATTACGGCCGCTTGTCACAAAAAAAATACATTATCTTAAGAACGAAATATCGTTCAACTCGTAGACATTATAGGACATTGTGTATTCTTCCACCAAATGTACAATTAACGTTACCATGGGCCTGTACACTATATTCGTGCGCCGGTCAAGTGCAATTGTACAACTTTTTAGGAAAGTATATATTTTACATATGTATTTATTCTTACACTTATATCGATTTAAAAATAATAAAAAAATTTCATATTTACAAATATTTACATAAAACTTGTAATTTGCTGTTAACACGCAGAACTATTTTCTCTCCATAGTTGCCAACTTAACTGGGCACGCGACAGGCAGTGTGCTCGTTAAAATATGCTCAGGTATGGGCAGTGACATTTTTCAAACGTTGGTTTCAAAAGTGCTCACTTTACCGTGAATAGCCTTAAAGTACTCTTTCTTCGCATAAATAAATTGTAGATAGCGTAGGTTTCACATCATGACGGGTCAAAATCAAAATTTTAATGTTTTTGGACCATATAAATACAATTAACAAAAAATTATTTTACAGGAAATTTAACAAGGATGAATTGTTGCTCACGTCTTAACTCATTTTAAGTTATGTTTAGCAATATTGGTTTTTCAAAAACTCATAAATCACTATGACTAGAATAAATTATGCAAAACTTTCCATGTTTGAAGAAATTTTTTAAAGCTACAAGATCATTTCACAGAGTGATTTTAAACATTTCTTGAAGTAACTCATGTTGTCTTATTTCAATGAGAATGATCACATTTCGAGCACTTTGGATGCACTAGTTATTTATCCTATTAGTAGTTTTTTTATCCTTCCCGTCACTATTTAAAATAAGTATTAAGTAAGTAATAAACACAGTGTATATATTTAATCGGACTTGAAAGTTTATGTCCAAGAATGCAATATAATATATTGTTCGACTATTATTCCACATGAGAGGACTTTCAAAAAGTTCTCACTTTATCGTGAACAACATATACTCTCCTTTATCAGAGTTGCCTTGTGCGGGACCGGCTGAGTGATTTAGATGTGTCACAGCCACCTTTCTCGATATCGATTACAAGCAAATAAACCATTTTTTTTTCCATTTTTTTTACCGGAAACACTTTCTACAAAAAAGATTTCGAAAAACATTCACACCGGAAAATTGAGAATAACTAAAGATTTATAGACTGAACAAAGACAAAAACATATTAATTAATTACTACGTGCTCTCCTGTAGCATGGTTCTTGGTTCCCTTCAAACAGCAGATGTTTTTTTTTGGTTAGAATATTATGTTGTGAAAGCTGACCATGACATTCCTAAAATTATTAGAAATATGAAACCCTATGATATCGCTTGGCCAGTACTGTTTTAGGCAATACTCTTAAGGAACACCGTGAATGGTCGAATGGGTAAGCTAAGAAGGGCCATGCAGCAAATATATTTTACATCTGGTCTGTGCAGAGGTGTAAACCAGCTTGGCTATTGCAGGTGGCACGAGATGGGTGTGTGGGACGTGCCAGCGATGCTAGAGTATGTGCGGCTCTCCAGGGGCGACATGGAGCCGCTGCGCTATGTGGGACACTCCATGGGCGGCACAGCGCTGCTGGTGGCGTGCGCCGAGAGACCGCAGGCCTGTTCAATGCTGAGTGGAGCGGTGCTCCTAGCGCCAGGCGCCTTCCTCGCAAGTAGCCGCAGCCCGCTCGTTCATTCCGTCATGCGCTTCCACGATCGCCTCTGGGTAAACGCCAACCACCTTTCCGCTCCTAACTCAGCACCTCCTAAACACAACAGGTTGGCTCCCAATTCTTACCGCTCCTAACTAGGCACCACCGAAACACTAGTGTCTGTCTCCAGCTCCTTTCCGCTACTAACTCGAAACCTCCGTAACACGAGTGTCTGGCTCCCGCATCTCTCCACTCATAACTCAACACCTATGAGACACGAGTGTTTGGCTCCTGATCCTGTCCGCTCATAACTCGACAAATATGAAACACGAGTGTTTGGCTCCTGATCCTGTCCGCTCATAACTCGACAACTATGAAACACGAGTGTTTGGCTCCTGATCCTGTCCGCTCACAACTCGACACCTTTGAAACCTATATACTTTACACTTTTTGTCATAAATTGTTTTATGAGAATGCCAATACACTGTAACTATTAGAACTGCTGAATATCTTACGTTTGTACAAAAACTGCTCATCCGCCCGGCATGCCCTCTGACACTAACGTCATGGGCCAAGCCGTCCATGCTTGCTGTTCCAGATTTACACCGAGAGTGTACAGAAGTGTAAAACTTTGTCGGTCTACCCACAGGACACGTTCTACTTGACGGGGCAGTATGAGTGTATGACGCATAATCGGCGATTGTCGGGAACCATCAGGATGTGCGACTACAACATCCTCATCCGTAAGATGTGCGAGGCTATCTATGATGACACCCTCGCCCGCGCCTATTTCGGCATCAATGAGGTAAGACTCCAGACACACTTCACAACAGTATATAAATCCATTCACGGTTATTGCCAACTGTTATGAAGTCATGCTAAAGTTCTACAAGATATTCCTCAGCCCCATGAAAACAAAACTTAACCAAGTTTAGAATATTTCATTAATTGGAAAATGATCCACAATTATGCGCACTCAGATAAAATCTTACATAAGAGCTATAATTCTTAATAGGCATTACCAACACCTTCCTGTTTTTATTCATGTTAGTAATAAAGGCACATCTTGCACAAAATGAGGGATATAGCATGTCCTATTTTTTCGTGCAAGGCAATGCAAGTTGCGATTCTATTGGTCCTTTTATGCTGGTCATGTGACCTGTTGTAAACATCACCATAGAGTAAAAGAAAATCATAATTTGAGGTGTACGAAGCTGTATACAGGAAAATAAAACATTGCTGGAAAATCGACAGTTCGCTGCAAATAAAATAATAACATTTATATATTGGCGGGATAGTTTTGAAACAAATACTTTGGTGAAGTAAGCAACTTCATATTTTATAATATGATACCTTTACTGTTTCGTACACACCAGCACTATCAACTAATTTTAATGCGAGGCAGTAGGCATCCTATTTATCTACGTCTGAACTCGTTTCGCATACACTTTAGTTGGCATTCTCGTACGAAATATATCATACGAAATCTTGAACGAAATGCATCTTGCATCGTGTGTTCCCTGCTATACGTTTGTTGCAGTTTGTAAACAAGAGTTTAGAGATGTTTTATACTTCCTCTAGCCAATTCATAATGCGTGTTGACTAAATCCAAACTGATATTTTATAAATATAATTCTGCTTGTCCTCTAAAAATTAAGATATAAACAAACAAGTCTATCACTGTTGACCTGTGTTCCTTTGGGGTAGATCAATTTTAGTTACATGTGTAGAAGACTAATGTTAGATGTACCAGTTTCTTACATACCAGTTTTCAGGCTGTTTTACCACGTACCATGATACTTTTGTCCTGGTACGTAAAAAATAAAAAGATTTCAGTACTTGTGATCAATTGTAACAAAAAGCACGACAAAATTATTTTGAGTTAAGTACCTTACTTCACAAAATAGTTTCTTGGGACGAAGTACAGCTGATCTCAAGTTCCGAGCATAAATCTTGCACATCCAGTGTTCCATTTCATCTCGTGTATGTTGTTCCATATTGCATAAAGCATCGCGGCAGAAACAGGCTGTTGTGATTTTACTTTGATTCTTTGAAGTTTTCGCATAGTTTTGTTATGTAGGGAACTACGTTAATTTTCCTTACATGCCAGTGTATGGTTAGATGCAAAATTTGTGCATAAGATTTTCCCTTTTACTAACTTACAGTTTACATCTTTTTAAAATTAAACGCAGAATGAAAATAAATATTTTCAATATTTTTTCTTAATGTAAATAAACTGTTTTTTATTATTTCAGATTCCTTGCAGGCCTTTAAGTGTTTATCCGTTTTTTTTTAAATTGTGAAATGAAACCATCAGTTAAACAGAATATACAAAGTAATCGCTTGGCTATTTTCTTCGCGTGAAGTTGTATGACGTACAACTATTTCATCTAAAGTACCAGTTTTTTGTGAAGTCAGTGCCACGACCTCCGAGTTGTCATCTACCATCCCGGAGTACCAGTGTTGTAGAAAATGAGCCTGTCCTGCGAGATCGTGAGACTGAATGCATGAGTGACAGACATTTGATACAATGGTAATATATAGTTTGTTTGAATATGTATAATAAGTGCTGGTTGAGTGACTCTAGTTGGTCTGAAGACAAGTCATAAAGCTATAGTTAGAATTGAGATGGGAATTAAATATTGTACTCACCGATAATAAGTGTGATATTAGAGGTATATTTTCATTAAGACCGCCAGCCAACGAATACGGCCTTGGCAATTTGTAACAATATTGATAAACTCTTAAATTTTAGTATGCTAATGCCATTCTAGTAAAATAAAAAATGCAATAATACACTCAAGTCAGTATCTCATATAAATGTTACATGTCAGTAAACCAATTGTTTCTTCACACCTTCTACTGATAACTCTGAATACATTATGTTTGTTGAAGGTACCAAATAAACTGAATCTGTAGAGCTCTTTCATTTCCCCTGTATATCTAGCCATTTTAATTTTATTTTTCAAAATAACGATATATAAATGTCTGGAATTTTGCTACAGTTGTAGTGACTTATGCGTGTACATACAATTCCACTATCACAATCGCGGAAGCTGTAAACCAAGCATAGTACGAGATGAACGAGCTGGTGGCAGTTTAAGACTTTCGGGATTCAAACTCACGAACGATAAGTCAGAAGCCATATCATCAGTTCTGAAAGAGTAGATCGAAGAAAGCATTTGACTCAAGAGTGATTACGTGGTGACAGCAAGTAAAACTGCATTTACAAGTTTTTTACTCACAATACAGTATCTCAACCATTTGTTTATCAAGCTCTACAATGTTTATGTAGAATAACATTGAGTTACATGGAAGCAAACTGTCAGTGTCGTTCACTGCCGTTCCTAGTCTGTAGCCAACTTAACGGCGCAGTCTTCTATACCTCTCCACCACTCTTCCATACATACAATTCTTCTTAGTCTTCTCTTGCCAATTCTCACTTTCTCTTGGACCCTAACACTTATCCACCCTTCACAAAGAGAGCTAAACTGTTAACTACGTATTTCACACTTGACGAATCCAATTTATAGTCTACTAACTGTAAATATTTCTTGGTAACACTGCACAACTTTTCACTTATGCCATTATATACTGAAAATACACACCATGATTATCTTTAAGAAATTTAATATTTTAAAATATTTACCAACATCAACTTTAATAAATTTTTACCATAAAGAAAATTTTAAAAAATGTTTCATCCGTGACGCATATATAACGAAAAATCTATTTTGGTGAACTTTTGTGTGGCTCTGAAATAAATATTCAATTACAACACACAAATATTAATGTAAAAATATGTACACACAGGCAGTGATCACAGTTACTGTGTATGGAAAAAAAAACCAGTGTGTAAACACCTTCAGGTTACCTACAACTACAACTTCATTTGTTTAAAATAATCTGCAGCAGGTTCCTGTCACATCCAGCATAAATTAGGGATAAGGCAAGATTGCTACATCAGTGTATGGCTGGTGCTGAGTTTATTACATTCAAGCTATGAGCTTAACTTGTACTGCAGTAAGAAACTGGATAACCATGATGAAAGCTGTAAAATGTAATATCATGCATTTGTTTCCCTTCACAGACTCATGCACTGACGTTCTTTGCCCACATCCCAACAGGAACCTCTATATACACGGTGGATCACTACACGCAGATAATCAAATCAGGTAAAATATTCACGTGTGGCACAACATTTCCAATAGCATCTGCACTACTTAGGACTGGCTATGTAAAATTAATCACAGTATCAAATTCAGCATGTGTAACTAACCCTCTTCTGTTTTTTTTTTTCATATATAATTTTTTCCTTTACAATTTTTACAAGTTATGCTACAGAGTGTTAGGTATGAAAAAGTATCAACAAAAATCAAAAGACATAAGAGAGTATTAAAGATCATGTACGACACTCACATGAATGGTTTATTTCAGTTTTTTAATCAGCACATTCTGATAAGCGAATGTACATGTTAACTGAACGGTTCAGTATTTCTTCTCATTACTGACATTACATTCCCGGTCATGGACATGACGTTAGTTTCAAGTTCCCTGCAGCAGTTTCGACTTGTCACCCTCTTCCAAGAAGACAATTAAAATACTACTCACCATGCGTGCCAGGTACGGAGAGGGTTGATGGCAGTCGCTCTTCCACTTTTCAGCCGGCAGAAGGATTCCCTCACTTCCTTCCACAGGATAATCAGCCGGCAGAAGGATTCCCTCACTTCCTTCCACAGGATAATCAGCCGGCAGAAGGATTCCCCCACCTGCTTCCACAGGGTAATCAGCCAATAGCTGAAATCATAATAACGATAAAATTTTCGCATTGATGTGCTAACATATTTTGTTTTTTATTAAAATAATTTTTTAAATAAATGTAATACTTGATTAAAGGGTGCAAGTAGGCTGCTAGGAGACCAAAATTATACAAAAAGATAGGAATTCAAGTACTCACAATGTAGTACTCGTCGACAGGCACGTACGCGTGCGCACACGCACGTACACAAAGTAGGATGACACATTTTCCATGCGGTTGTGCAATAGCGATGTTTCTCTGGGTGAGCCAGCTTCATCAGGTGGCGAGTTGTAGAACACAGCAGTACGGTGGATCGCCGCTGTTAGTGGTAAACCTAGCGGCCGGATGGCAAACTAGAGTGTGGCTTATGCGTGAGGTAGGAGCTGGAGATCCTTAAAGAACCTGGTTAAGCCCGCCAACTTTAAGAAATTGTAACAGCACTTCCATAATGAAGCGACGTGGATACAGTGCGGTGACGGAATGCAAGAGTGGGGGAAACAAGAGTTGGGTACTGTAACAGTAACTGCCATTTTTTCAGCATTCTTGATGCCCAGTTAAATTTCACACCGACATATAATACTAACATCTGCACTTTTATAACAATTGAGAAGTGTTGCCTGAGTCACAAGTAAATGCAGTAAAGTTCAAATGAGAAAATAATCTTCGCGCAGCTTTGAGGGAAGGAACATAGGAGAAGGCTCTCCTTGAAAGCTCGACACTGGAGGGAGAGAAACCACGCGGCACTGCTGGTCCTGTACATACCAAACTGATTACATTGCTCTCTACTACCACGATGTTAAATACCACACTGCAATGCTCATATTTTTTTGACAGGTAGTATGCAAAAGTCAAGCAGTTCTCGCCCAACCACCCTCGGCTGCTGTCACTTCTGATCTGAACTGAGCCCCACCCCTTTGTGAAGCGGCACCACGCGGTTCGAACTTCTGCACATTATTTTCCTTATTTGGATTTCACTATAAAAAGTAATTAGCAGTAAAAAAATAATATAATTCAAAAGAAAGTTGTACACGAGTGTGGTAATGCTTGCAGGTAAGTTCCAGCACTATGACAGCAGCATCAGCGGCAGGATAAACAAGAAAAGCACAGCAAAGGTGCCGGAGTACAACCTCACTAAAGTGACAATACCCATAGCCCTCTACTACAGCAAGGGAGACACGTTTGTGGATGCTGAAGTAAGTTCTACGAGTTTTAGGCATAAAAATAACAAAGTTCTCTCAGCGGTTCCACATGTTTTCAGCATTTTATATTTGCATTTTTGATGCCTTGAAATACGTGATGTCTAAAGCCCGTTCTGCAATGCACAGATGCGAACAAAACCGGACACAGAAATAGTAAACAAAAGAATGGATAAATCTGCATGAATTTGAACTATTCTAAAATACAAAGAAACATATCAGCATGCTACTTATAAAATAAAAAATACTCGGCTGATACAAATTAATAAGTTTTGTGATGTAGATACCTCACTTTGTATATTTTTATAGTTTTTAATACTGCGTAAATACTACTGCCAAACCATGTGCACGTGTTTATTAAACAAAAATGATAATAGTCCCTGCAAATCAATGCGCTTGTTGCCACCAATATTACACTGACCATGAAAACGAATATAAACAAACCAAATACTCTATTCCTATTGGCCACACGAATTCACGGACACATTTTCTTACGTGTATGCATAAATTATCAGCATCAGCATGCGTTTCATTGTAGATTGGACATGGAGTGTGTTACGTGTTCCACTTCCGTAATACGTCTCCACATCCGTCTCTTTGAAGTTGAAATGTGAACTTGAAACTTGTCTTTAGGCAAAAAACAATTCTTAAATGTTTCTCGTGTTCACACCACTGCAAAACATGCAATGGCTTTTGAATAACGTGTTTTCAGTCAAACTTCTGCAATGCTCTCCATGCGCCTGCCCAGTGTTCCACACACACTGTGTGTTGCTGCCACTTTGCAAGCGAGGCCTCAGGAGTTCCACTCGCTGGCCTTACACCACCACAATACAGTGTTGATTGGATGATTGAGTGAATAGATTTGGGCAGCTCTGAACATCGAGGTCTTGATAGCCGATGAGGGTGAGGCGAGGCAAGTTTGGAACAGCACTCGAATGAACAGGTGGAGGAAATGGGAGATCCTCGAGTAAACCTGCTGATCAGCGGTGTTGTCCAACACGATTCCCACAATCGAAAATCCAGAAGCGACCCCACCGGGAATCGAACCTGGTTCACTTAGGTGGGAGTCAAGTAGTCTAATCACTACACCACTGCAGCCTGCTCGATTCCCTGATAGACTATGCCTGTATCAATGTGTACGGGAAATTTGACGCACACTGTTGTTGGCAGAAGTGTCTTCAAGGGCAGTCTCCTCACAAAGCATCAATTTGCTCTTAGCCATGGTCACCCTGCCTTAATGGGACTCCCTAGCAAATTACTGTCTGCAAAATCAGTATTCGCTCATATACACACACCTCGGTAAATATTATGTTCTGGAACATGACTTTTTTCGAGGAAATGTATATAATTATGTATAGCCAACACTTTATTATTATCCTTCTAAACATATTTAAAAATAAAATATTAGCATTTTAGGGCTTTACTGCACTTTGTACTTTAAAAGGGAGTGAAACGTGCAGCGTGGCATATGCATTGTACTGTAACAAGTATAATCTGTGAGAAATTCATCTTGTTGAGGAGGCATATTACAGGGCTTTCGTAAAAAAAAAATGCAACATTGAAATGATGTGAAATTATGAGGCATTAATATTATTTTACTATGCGGGAACGGGCAATTTTTTCTTTATGCCAAATAAGATATTTTTAAACTGCAAATAATGTATTTAAAGACATTTGAGCAAACTCGGTAAACAAATAAATAGAAAGTCATCTTATTCATCTAAACATTAACTGTTATACTACATCACGTTAGTTAGATGAGGTATGGCTGCTTTTTAGTTTAAGTAGCCGGCCTACCTGGCAATTGAACTGCATTACAGCGTGTAATTCACGGTTTCCTCCAAAACTATTAAATGTGCGTCCATTGCGCTGATCTACGAAAACAACACACACTTCAGATAAGGCCTGTCGAGTTCTTCATAGACTTCATGCACATTAGAAACACCACTTTTTGAGTATTCAAAAATGTAAAAACTGCTTTTTCAAAGTGTTGTATATCAAAATATACATATCAGATACATACACAACTACTCAAGGCCTGCATTAACTTTCCTACAGACCTACCACCAATAAAAGAATAGCATCACCGATGAAAGTCCCATAGGTAAATGCAGTACGACGAGAACACTGTACGTCAGTTCAGAGCCTTGCACTTAGTAGTGATGGGGCACTTGATGCTGGTGGCAGTGTCGCCCTTATTGCTCCTGCATCTCTTTGTCTCAAATGTGAACAAAAAAAATCTTCTCCAGGTAAGCGGGAAACTTAAATTAAAATATCAGAAATTCTGCTCTGAACCCTTGCATTTAGATGTACCAGTGGCCTGACCAAATCTTGCAGCCACGTAAAATGATTGTGCACTAAAATGAACGGAACATATTTAACACTGAACTGTAAAGCAAAACATTTATTTCTGTACATTAAATTGAGCTACAAATCCATATTTATCAAGTCCCTTCAACATTGGCATAACTGCTACCCTAAAAAAAAAAAAAACTTTTTTTTCATTAAACACAAATTCAAAAATTCGATGTTGCTTTTATTATTGTAGTTAGTTAAAATATAAGAACCCAGACTTTCTTACAAAATATTACATTTAGTCGACATATACAGTTTACAAACAACGAAACTATCACCTACACGGAAGAGGCTGTTTATTTTACAATGAAAATTCTTCTTTTATGAGAAAACTAGTATGCAATTTTCCCATGAGAGTTTTAATCATAATTGCAGACTTTAGAGGGACCAAGTTTTTTCTCCTACCTATTAATAATTGTCCTAATACACTGACAATAACAACCTATAATAAGAAAAACCTCTGTTAGATTAGATTAATAAGGCGAGTTAAGGAAATCAACATACTTGGCACTAAGCCCAAACCAATGACTTGTTTCCTATAGTACTTGGCATTATGTCATCACTAATATTTTCACATACAGAAGTAATCTAGAAAACACTTGTTTTCTGTACCATTAGCTCAAGTTGTTGAAAACTGCAACTTTGTAGAAAACCAAATATGCGGAAGCTGCATACTCAAACCCTCATAAAAATTAGTCCTCCTCTTAAAACAGAGTACTATGTGGAAAATTATTGGAGATACAAGTTGAAGGTGAAAACAATCGTATTGTTTACTTCTTCAATTTTTAACTGGGAAATACTCTGGTGAAAAATTTATTTACAACTGACATTGCTACAGTAGGAACTTTTATAGCAAGGCATGAGTGGCATCAGAGTACAAGGTCACTTATTGCTAAATATGTTTTATTGCAAGAACTTTCTGAATAATGATGTTAAAAGAAAACTTAAAAAATTACTATCATACAATAGAGTATAGTGTATACATGTAAGTCACACTTTGTGTAATTTAAAAACGAAAATTTACTACCCGTACGTGCATTTCACAAACATCACATTAAAATATATTGTTTGGCATTATTTTGTGTATCATGTGACTTTAGGTTTTGAAACATACTGTAGTTGAATACAAAGGTACATCAATATAAAAAGAGTAAAGGTTAAGCAAATACACAACTGACAAATGTTTCCTGCAAGGAATTTTCTTTTTGGAGAAATTTGTGTTTTGAAATGTGTTCCTAGCATATAAAGCTATTTGCACAAAGCTGTTGTTAGAAGTGTTTTAGTTAATTGTCATTATTCTTGGAGAAATTAGCAAGCATAACAAATGATGGGTAGTAACTATTGCCATTGCCTGACTAAATTCAAAATGCGAGTGGAAGAACTCTACAGAGGCACTTCGTTTTTTTTTTTTTTTACTTCCAAATAAAAATCATCTCTTAAAGTACACCAAGCTATAAACACTGACCAAGTTCTGCTGCATTTCTGTTTTACAGGGTGTTTTGGAGCTGTCTTGCAAACTCCCAAATGTGGTCACACTTCACGAAGTAGCAGATCCAAACTTTGACCACTTCAGTTTCATTGCTGGCAACAACGTGAGAGATCTTCTGTATGACAAAATCTTGGCAAGCCTGAGGGCGTTGTGAAATGAAGATGTGTTCCATCGTGACCTTACAGTGTCACCAACATCATAACACAAACCAACGATGCCAGACGAACATTCACTAACAGACCCCAGACAAAGGGAGCTGTCTATAGTTCACAAAATGTTTGTAAAAGTTACCAAGATGCATTTGAATGACCTACATTTATTGCAGCTGCACAAATATCTCACAATAAACATGAGAATATCTGACTGTGCATTATTAACTCAACACATTTTTTGTAAAGGACACAGTGCACAAACCCACCTTTTGTTGAAGGTGGATGCAGCAGTTTTATGAAATCTTGTTATTTCTCGTCTAGTCAGAATAGTTTCTATGTGCATAATCACAATTCTGCAATGTATTAACATCATATCATAGCTTTGTGCTGTAGAGAATTCAACTTCAATTAAAAATAAAATTGTCTGATTTTTATTTTTATTATTAAAAGTTTCCCCATTCCATTCATTATTATGTAATGGGTTCATATTTCTGAACTCTGATTGACTATACAAAACCTTCAGTGAATAAACACTACTGTATTCAATCCTCTACGAACATTGATTATAATTTTAATTTGCCAAGGTAAAACCGCAATTACAAATTTTCGACATAAGTTATGAAAACCGCCAATGGGAAATACACTTGAATGACGACAATGAAACAAAATCATCATTGCTAGGTAAAAATTGCATGGGTAGAAAAAAATCATGAGATCTTTACACATTAGATAAAATTACACCAAAAAAAAATACCAGTATATATTCAAGGTAGCCTTTACACACAAAACTGGTCCACATAACACAACAAAAAATATCTTGCTACAACAATATTGGAGACTCTCTATACAATGGCATAACATGCTCTACTACAGGATGTCTACTCATTTACAACGAACTAAATTTATGATTTTTTCATGACATCTTCACTTAAATTGATTACTACTCGACAATGGAAGGCATAATGACAACCATTATAGGTGCACAAATTTCATTGTCAGAGAGTGTATAAAGCACGTTGTTGATGGTTCATAAGCATTAATAAATTATATGTGGATCCACCCTTCACCACTTAGCAAAGAACATCAATGTCAATAGACGAGTTGGCCATCAGAGTGATACAAAAAAGATAATTTCATGACCACCTGCTCAATTTCATTATTTTGTATTGGTTTTCATGTAGAGGAGTAGACATTCTGTACTAGCACTCCTATTGGCTTAGAGAGATGAACAACACTCGGAGGCATGCAGTCATATAACATAGCATGTCATGGAAATTTTTTTGCCTTGTTGAGTGATATTATTGTGGTAATGTAAATTATGTCTCGGTTTATTTGTTGTGTATTTGGCTACAGAAATTATGGAGTGAAGAACTCCATGAAAACATCTTTCCAATTTATGGAAAGTCTGTCTCTTTAATTCCTATTTGAATGCAAATTTTTGTAGTAGCTCTGAAAACATTACTTTTAGGAATTCTATTGCATATCTTACACAATGTAATTATAGGGTATTTAATCATTTTTATTTTGTGTATATAACAATTATTCTGAGCAGCCTTTTCTCCAAATTTATTTATTTTATAACTATTCCTTCTAATGTGTAAACAGTTGGTCATTACGCGTAAAAGGATTGACTTGGATATAAAGTTACGGAAGCACGGCTCTGAACATTCACACAAAAATTATCACCTGTGCTGAAGACCACTTTGCAACCACATATTTTCAAAACCACAATTTAACTTTACAAGGTTAAGTGATTGTACAGTGGCACACACACACACACACACACACGCACACACACACATATATATATATATATATATATATATATTGGAACAGGGGTAGGTCACACTGCATTCAAGCATATATGTCTTACAGAATGGGAGTTATTAGGGTTTATGAATTTGAATGACGCATATTCTTGCCATCCTATGCTATAATTATATAGACACATATTCAGAATGTTGCATAATATAGAACACTGGAATAGACAGTTGTTTATTACTGTTTCTTGTCAAGACGAAAGTATTGGAAAACACACTTGAATTGGAGAATGAAGTTATAGATGGATGCATGTCACTTGTTTGTTTTTCTCTTGTCATTCTCTTCTCGTTTCCCTCTACATTGAGATTGGGGATGGAGAATATTTACTGGAACTGTTCCAAAGAATAGTTCCGGAGAGAGGAACTGGAACTACAGTTCCGAGCAAGCCAAATAAACGGTTCCGGCGGAACGCCATACTATTCATCCACTTCCTTACAGAGAAAATTCAAAAAAATTGTTTATATTTTTGGTGGTTAACTAATAATCTGTATAAAAAAACGATGAAACACACCTAAAATTTGTATACCGCAAATAACATTTAAGTACACTGAGTTTCTGATTACGGCGATTCGGTGGAACTGTTCAGTTGTGGAGTTATTACAGTTTTATGAATGGTTCCGGCGAATTAACAGTTTCAGAAACGGAATCACTCTGCATCTCAAACTGTTGTGAAATCGCGAACGGTTCCGGTGAATGAACAGTTCCGGAGAGGAATCGCTCTTCGTCGTAAACTGATGTGAACTCGCGAACATTCTAGAGATTGAACTGAACCAACTATAGTATCAGAACTGTTATGAACTGTTCAAAACACATGAAATATAATACCAAACCCACAGTGGAAGAGAAATGTGAATAATATTTCAATGAAAAGTTTTTTTGACACACGACACCGCAACAGGTGTATTTTTTTTATATTCAAATTGTTTCGCTCAGACTTACCAGTAAGAATAAAATATGTTAGAATACTTGTTACATTTTTCTCATAATTAAACTTTTTTTTGCAGT
Source organism: Dryococelus australis (assembly GCA_029891345.1). NCBI lineage: Eukaryota > Metazoa > Arthropoda > Insecta > Phasmatodea > Phasmatidae > Dryococelus > Dryococelus australis. The sequence goes on from CM057005.1 coordinate 93,232,820, forward strand.
GTTTCTGTGTGTTGCAAGTTGTGTGACTGTAAATATTACAGCCTTAAAAAGTAAATACAAAATAATAGCAATGTAAGAAAATGTGAAAAACAATTGTTTATCCTCAGTTTTTTGTAATAACTTAAATTGTGTCAAAATTACATGAGTATGAATGACATTTATTTCATGACATATATTTTCTTACATACAGTAGAGAAGTAACTGCGGTTACATCACAGCAGTTACTTCCCCCCTTTTTCTTTTTACTAAAACCATGATTACGTTACAAGAATTTAGGCCTACATAACACGTCAGATGTTGAGTAAGTCATGAACTGTTCTAAAATGAACAGTTCTTTTTAATGAAATAGAACGTTCCAGAACGGTTCTGAAAATCGGAACTGTTACCATCTATAATTGAGACACATATACTTTGCCAATATGTGATCAGAGTAAACAGAGTCAACATGGACCACAAAGGTACAGAGACCACTGAAGATGTGTAAAACATAATTGTTATTTTGTTCAAACAAGGCAAACCTATGCAGAGATTGTGGCTACAGTTAACAGAAGACGGATAACAGTATTTAATATTGCTCAGCAATTTAAGAAGTTCCGTACAGTGCTCAATCTTCCCAGGACTGGTAGGCCATAGGAGACCAGCAAAAGAGAACAGAGAAATATTTGCTCCAGGTTAAGGAAACTTCCATAGTTACTGCAGTAGAGCTACAAAAGACCTAGGTATGCACGTTTAAGTTAGAACTGTTCGTAGGTTCTTAACTGAGTTGGGTATAATGTCAGAGTTCCTAGAAGGAAACCATACATAAGTTAAGTTCATCGGAAGAAATGTTTCCAGTTTGCAAAAAACATTATGTTTCTCAAAATGCTGACTTCTGGGATAAAATACTGTTTCAACCATGTTTTTTGGTTTGCTATTTGTAAATTAAATGTTGCTTAATGAAATATTTAATTATTTAGGTAGCGCCGTTGTAAACGTATTTCATTGTTAGAGTTAAAAATAATTTTTCAAAATATCGTAAGTAGGCCCTAGTGGCATGGTAATAGTTTATTCGATCGAGGAATATACTGTCGTCTGAATGGAGCTTATCGCTCTCTCTCTTTCTTTCTCTCTCTCCCGGGAATTTTCGAATGGTTATTAGTAGTAGGACAATTATACATGTTTTCATTTTAGCATATTGCTTATTTATTAGAGCAAAATAATGATTTTTGAATATGTAATTTACAACTGAAAAGAGATTTTAATGTTTGTATACTTCTTATAATATATTTAAATGCGAAGGTGTGACGGTTACAAATCCTAATTTGGCAGACGTGGTGAGCCACGTCATGGCGTGTTGCTTTTTGCCAAACGAAGTGATAATTTTTCTTCCTCCGAAAAACTTCAAATTACCATATCAAGTTTGTACACGTGTTTTTTAAACCTAACTATGCAAGTTACGATGTTGTGATAAATCTGTGCTTCCACGGCAGTAATAAATATATGTACTGTAGCGTGTGTCTTAAATCGCTGCGTGTGAAAGTATGTGGCTGCGTCATGGTCGTTATGATGGCCCAGTGTGTGTGCGATTGCAAATATTGGACGCGCGAAATTTATAAGTTTTATTGGTGAACTTTTTTATGACAAAGTAAATTATTTTAAAGTCACTTATGTGTATCACAGCGTTGTATCTTTGCTCTAGGTGTTTGAAACACAGTTGTGTAACGTGCTTACGTGCCTATGGTGTGAATATTTACCACAATACCAACGAATTACTAAGCCCAGCCAGAACATTTTAAATAAATAATTAAATAAACCTAATAAAAACTAAGTACCTATGCAAATATACATGAACTGAAAGAAGTTACGGTAGGCCTAGCTGTGTGCATGTTCAATTCTATCAGTTAATTTTGTAGCTGCTACTTACAAACAATAAGTGACACGAGTTGCGTGTTTGAATTTATCCAACATACATCAATGACAAAATGTTAAATACTACTGTTCTTCCCGCCACAGTTGTAACAGGGTTAAACACAGTCACGGACATATATAAATATGTATTATGTGAAATATGCTATGTCGTGTGTAACAATTTTATTAATGTCAGTAAAATAATAATCGTAAGAAATATTGTCAATACTGATATTTTTAAAAAGTCATAAAGCTGACTTAAATATTGTTATGTGCCTAAATCGTGAAATTCGTACGTAATGGTTTTTTTAAATATGACATAGTATTTAGAACAGCTGTAAACAGTAAACAACGCATTTGACAATTATACAGAATGTCCACATGAAACCTCGCTGATTTCAAACAACAATATAAGAAAAAACTACTAAACATCTTTCAGCTTGCACCAACCTGTAAAGCAACTAATGAAGCTTTACACAAAAAACCAGTGCACTTCTTCTTGTGCTCCTTTCGTAGACCTCAAAATGTCTAAATAATACTTAATCAAGTTCCATGTGCGTCCAAGCATGTCTGGAATTATATAAATATTTTATTAAATTATTTTACACTTTTAAGGTAATCATTATGATAATGGTTTTGTGTGAAACGAAAATGAATCCAAACCTTTTCAAGATGGCGAGTGTTAATGTGGACTGGTATATAAGAACATAATTAAATAATATTTACTTATAACACATACATTTCGATACTTTTGGGATCCTTACCATTGCTGAAATTTTAAAAGTAATTTTCATATAAGGGTCTATGGCCAATGAAACAAAGCTCAGCATAAAATAAAACTTTATGACTACCGAAAATAGTGACATACTATAAAATCGAATTTGGAACAACAAAGCTGAAACTGTATTTGCGCCTACTTACAGAGCCAGCATACGCAAGCCGATAATTTTATGTTGAGATTACTCGTCTAGACATACAGTATTTCAGGAATCCCTGTGATAACTGATATTTAGGTCACCCATGTTTGAATACTTTTGCATCAAGCCAGCTGTGTTGAGGTCCGCTATGGCCTATGCTGTATGAGTCGCAATTAAATGTTTTAGGAAAACAATGCCTGACTAACGTGACTGCACATGAGTACAAAATTACTTGTACAGTCTGTGAACAAAATTTCAACGGCAATACACCACAAGGAGCACATTGCCATAGAGTGTTCTCCGACAAATTTGTTTATATATATTTTTCCTTTCGTTTTGCTTCATTAATTTTCATCAGGAAGTTGGCGTATTGTTTTCCGTAATCTGAAGTTTATACTGCAGCAAGTGACGGGATATTTCCGAGAGGCAAACGGGAATCCTGCTCCAGTCAGCTATCAGTCGAGAACGAAACACAAAAAGATTCACCTCCTAGTTGTGCGTATACCTGCACAGCAGTAAGGCTTTGCTAGTTGCTGCGCACAAGTTCTTAAGGGGATGTAACTCCGTATTTTTTAAGGCGTTGGGCTAAACGAATGTACCTCAAATCCATATCTCTGATTGGCTGGAAGTATTGTCATTGCTGTAGAATATTCTATAGTAGCCTCGGTCCCACTCGTTCTCTGCTCTATGCAGCTATAAGTGAGTAGGTCGCGGGGAAGGGAAGGCGTGTATTTATATCCCTGAAAAGTTCGGCAGAATCAGTATCCCTTTCCTAATTATTTCTTTATTTTTGCCTAAAAATCTTACTATTTTCCTGCGTTTCAGAGAGATGACTGACATATGCGGGTAGGTGGCTTAGTTCTGTCTTCCGCCACCAGGGCTGCGCTACTGATCCTGGTCACAATCCAGCAGCGGCTCGAAACATTTCACGCCATCGCTCACTGACCTCACAAAGTCTATCTCCACGAACTAACAAACATCCTACTTTACCCCGATCTTAATCCAATAAAGGAATTATATATTCTCCTGGGCGACTGTCGCACAGATTTCCCCAGTGTCATCTTCGCTCTGCGCTGATTTGCTGTGGTCTTTGTCTAGACCATTACTCTTTCGGGGTGTGTCCATGGCTATAATTCCGGCCATGGCACCAGACAATATGTAGACCGCTTATTCGTCTTCTGTGAATGTATCCACCATTTACCTACTCCATCCAAGAAACACAACTGTCGAAGTCATATTTCAATTTAATCTAACTTAATTCCAAATTGGTAAGAGGAAGTATACAAACATCTCAAAGCACATGTTTACTAAACAATGTTCTAACCTCAAGTGAAACTCTTTCTAGTGACGAATAAAGAAGACTTAGCCATGGTGATTTGAGAGTGACTTTCTGTAAATATGATACAGAAGTCCTGAATTGCAGTGACGTGTATTCGTTTTGGGGAAGAAAGAAAACCCTTTACAACTTCAGGGCACGATGAAGTAAGAATTTCTCTTGGCGCAGGTACACTGTAGTAGAGACATTGATGCTGGTCTGTGAGGCAGGCACGCCGTGTTCAAGATAGGCGTCCTAGACTATGGAAATTGGAGACACTGCGATGAATAAGATGACAGTAGCAGACCAGTGTACACTACCTGCATCTCAGTGTGTATGTTGAGGCGAGTACCCTTGGATTTGGACTTTGGTGTCTGTGAGAGGGAAACTAAACCTAGCGGGGCGAATAATGTTGAGGAGTCTCTCATCTAGATCCTGTATAGTTGCTTCATCCTTTTGACGCGAATACGTCTTTAAATTTGCAACCATTGTGGGAGGCAATCCACAAAATCCGACGATAACGAAATCGGGGCATACAGTTTGGCATTGCAGCTCCGAATCTATCGTCTACATTCGTAATTCAATTACGCCACTCGATTACCAAAGGGTCAAAGAATATGTTACGTTGAGCGAGGAGTGAGAAGCATCGCACGAGGTGGTCGACCTTGGTTCGGCCCGGGGGGGGGGGGGGAAGGCCACGATTTTGAGTGCGTTTCGCCGCATCTCATAACTTCCGGGTATTATAACTTTTGACTAGGAGAAACTACTTCGATCTTTTAAGTTTCCAACGACATCATGTATAAAAACATTTGTATGGCGTGGTTATGTTGAAATTGTATGCGTTTAAATTTAAAAAAAGTAAGAAAATCTAACACAATTTCGAACAATACTCGTAAAAAAGCAAAGTCGAAATACATAAATCGTATGCGGTTGGAAAGATCATCTCAAAAACAATCCAGTGATTCCCATAAAACCTCATATGATCGACGGAAGCGGTCCCGGGAACGTAGAAATTAAACATCAAGGTTTTCGGGCGCGTCAACCTAGACGTATTCACGTAAAACGAGCTGCCGTGTCCAAAATGCAGCAAAACCCAATTTTTTCAAGACTGTTCAAAACAGTAGTCAGAAAAATATTGTTATTTAAAAAAAATTGTTTTTGTATATATATATATATATATATATAGACTCTTATCTTCGTAATTTTAACTATATGAAAATTGTTTTTGCTTTTGTTTACAATTATTATTTAAATCGGAGGCTTAATGAGAAAACATGTAATTGTTGTGATGGTGCTTGAACACCGTCCATCCAGCATTAATAACAGCGCATGAAAGTGTACGTCCTAAGACGGGATAGGTCAACGAGGGAGCTGACACTTACCTTGTCGGTGACCCGTTCTACGTAAGTCGTCGTGGACGTTGGTATAGTCCATTCACGGTTTCTTCGGCCTTTTCTGAAGCTCTGCAAAATTTCCACTTTTGGTTACTGATTACGTATCCTTCCGCTACACGTAAACATTAACACTGCCATGCGGCTTCTACTTTTATGCGGGTGTCCACGTGAAACCTTCTTGATTTCAAAGTACAATAATATAAAAAAAAACATTAAACACAATCTTGCTGTTGGCACCATCCGGTAAAGCAACTCAAAAAGTTTTTTGTGTAATTTTCTCTGAGTTAGTGCTTTAATTTTGTTGCAGGTTCTGAACAATCATCGGAAGTGACTACTTCACAAGAGAGAGCCCAATGGGTGGTGTGGTCTGCGGAGACATCGTCACCAATTGCTGTCCAGAGAAATTTCCGCCGTGTGTTTGATAGGGTGACACCAGACGTGAAGACAATTAAGGCTTGGTATGACAAGTTTCTAGCCACTGAGAGTGTAAACAGACAATCAGATTCTGGTGGGAAACACGCGTGTAATGAAGTGGTAGAGGATATCAGAGACGACTTCCAGAGAAACTCACCACAGTCCTTTCATCAAGCACTACGAGAGCTGAACATTCCACGATCCACAGTTCACAAGGTGCTGCACAAGCAGCTTCGTTTGTAAGCGTAAAGAATTCAAATTGTGCAAGTGCTGCAGCCAAACGACCACCGACTACACCAAAGGTTAGCTATTGAAATGCTGGACCGGATCTAAGAGAACCCCAACTACCTGAGGAATGTTGTTTTCAGCGACGAAGCAACCTTCCACGTAAGTGGGAAGGTTAATTGGCACAATGTTCGCATCTGAGGTTCGGAAAACTCCCACAGTTTTCGGTAACATATCGGGGACAGCGTAAAGTTGAATGTGTGGTGTGCGCTAAGAAAGACGGAATTATTGGACCTTTTTTTTTATCGAGAGAACAATACCTGGAAGCATTTTTCTTGACATTCTGGAATAATTTGATTCCCTCAGCTTCAACCTCCGCAGTCAAATGTGATCTTCCAGCAGGATGGTGCACCACAGCACTGGAGTGTACATGTTTGTGAGTTCTTGGACAGAACATTTACACAGCGATGGATAGAACGTAATGGACCCGACCAAGGGATAATTTTTGTGTGAATGTTCAGAGCCATGCATCCGTAACTTTATATCCAAGTCAATCCTTCTACGCGTAGTGACCAACTGTTTACACATTAGAAGGAATAGTTATAAAATAAATAAATTTGGAGAAAAGGCTGCTCAGAATAATTGTTGTATACACAAAATAAAAATTATTAAATACCATATATTTACATTGTGTAAGATTTGCAAAAAAATTCCTAAAGTAATGTTTACAAAGCTACTACAAAAATTTGCATTTAAATAGGAATTACAAAGACAGATTTTTCAGAAAATGGAAAGATGTTTTCATGGAGTTTTTCACTCCATAATTACTGTAGCCAAATACACAACAAATAAACCGAGACATAATTTACATTACCACAAAAATATCACTCAACAAGGAAAAAAAAAATTTCCATGACATGCTATGATATATGACTGCATGGCTTCGAGTGTCGGGTCATCTCTCTAAGCCAATAGGAGTGCTAGTACATGATGCCTACTCATCATGAAACCCATGACAAAGCAATGAGATTGAGCAGGTGGTCATGAAATTATCTTTTTTGTATCACTCTGATGGCCAACTCATCTATTGACATTGATGTTCTTTGCTCTGTGGTGAAGGGTGGATCCACATGCAATTTTCTTCTTGCAATGATGATTTGGTTTCAGTATCTTCATTCAAGTGAATTTGCCATTGGTTTTCATAACTTGTGTCGAAAATTTGTCATTGCGGTTTTAACTTGGTAACTTTAAAATTAAATAATAAATGTCCATAGAGTATTGAATACAGTAGTGTTTATTCACTGAAGGGTTTGTATTGTCAATCAAGAGTTCAGAAATATGAACCGATAACATAATAATGAATGGAATGGGGAAACTTTTAATAATAAAAATCAAAATCAAATATTTGTTTTGTATTTAAAGTTGAATTCTGTGCAGTACCAAACTATGATATGATGTTAATACATTGCAGAACTGTGACTATGCACATAGAAACTATTCTAACTAGACGAGAAATAACAAGAGTTCATAAAACTGCTGCATCCAACTTCAACAAAAGGTGGGTTTGTGCACTGTAACCATTACAAACTATGTGTTGAATTAATAATACACAGTCAGATATTCTCATGTTTATTGTGAGATATTTGTGCAGCTGCAAAAAATGTAGGTCATCTAAATGCATCTTGGTAACTTTTACAAACATATTGTGAACTATTGACTAACAGACCCCTTTGTCTGGGGTCTGTTAGTGAATGCTCGTCTGGCATCTTTGGTTTGTGTCATGATGTTGATGAGACTGTAATGTTACGATGGAACACATCTTCATTTCACATCGCCCTCAGGGTTGCCAAGACTTTGTCATACAGAAGATCTCTCACGTTGTTGCCCGCAATGAAACTTAAGTGGCCAAAGTTTGGATCTGTTACTTCCTGAATTGTGACCACATTTGGGAGATTGCGAGACAGCTCCAAAACGCCCTGTAAAACAGAAATGCAGCAGAACTTGGTCAGTGTTTGGAGCTTGGTGTACTTTAAGAGATGATTTTTATTTGCAAGTAAAAATAAAACCAAAGTGCCTCTGTAAAGTTATTCCCCCCCCCCCCCCCACCCAAAAATTTTGAATTTAGTCGGCAATGGTCATAGTTACTACCCATCATTTGTTATGCTTGCTAGTTTCTCCAAGAATAATGACAATTAACTAAAACACTTCTAACAACAGCTTTGTGTAAATAGCTTCATACGCTAGGAACACATTTCAAAACACAAATTTCACCAAAAAGAAAATTCCTTGCAGGAAACCTTTGTCAGTTGTGTATTTGCTACACCTTTACTCCTTTTATATTGAAGTGCCTTTGTATTCACATACAGTATGTTTCAAAACCTAAAGTCACATGATATACTAAATAATGCCAAACAATATATTTTAATGTGATGTTTGTGAAATGCACGTACGGGTAGTAAATTTTCGTTTTTAAATTACACAAAGTGTGACTTATATGTATACACTATACTCTATTGTATGCTAGTAATTTTTTAAGTTTTGTTTTAACATCATTATTTAGAAAGTTGTTGCACTAAAACTTATTTAGCAATAAGTGACCTTGTATGCTGATGCCACTCATGCCTTGCTATAAAAGTTTCTACTGTAGCAATGTAAGTTGTAAATAAATTTTTCACCATAGTATTTCCCAGTTAAAAATTGAAGAAGTAAACAGTACGATTGTTTTCACGTTCAACTTGTATCTCCAATAATTTTCCACATAGTACTCTGTTTTAAGAGGAGGACAAATTTTTATGAGTTTGGAGTATGCAGCTTCTGCATATTTGGTTTTCTACAAAGTTGCAGTTTTGAAGAACATAAGCTAATGGTACAGAAAACAAGTGTGTTCTAGATTACTTCTGTTTGTGAAAATATTAGTGATAACATAATGCCAAGTACTATAGGAAACAAGTAATTGGTTTGGGCTTAGTGCCAAGTATGTTGCTTTCCTTAACTTGCTGTATTAATCTAATCTAACAGATGTTTTTCTTATTATAGGTTATTATTGTCAGGGTATTAGGACAATTATTAATAGGTAGGAGAAAAAACTTTGTCCCTCTAAAGTCTGCAATTATGATTGAAACTCTCATGGGAAAATTGCATACTAATTTCCTTATAAAAGAAGAATTTTCATTGTAAAATAAACAGCATCTTCCGTGTCGGTGATAGTTTCGTTGTTTGTAAACTGTACATGTCGACTAAATGTAATATTTTGTCAGAAAGTCTGGGTTCTTATATTTTTACTAACTACAAAAATAAAAGCAACATCGAATTTTTGAATTTGTGTTTAATGTAAAAAAAGTTATTTTTTTTATGGTAGCAGTTATGCCAATGTTGAAGGGACTTGATAAATATGGATTTGTAGCTCAATTTAATGTACAGAAATAAATGTTTTGCTTTACAGTTCAGTGTTAAATATGTTCCGTTCATTTTAGTGCACAATCATTTTACGTGGCTGCAAGATTTGGTCAGGCCACTGGTACATCTAAATGCAAGGGTTCAGAGCAGAATTTCTGATATTTTAATTTAAGTTTCCCGCTTACCTGGAGAAGATTTTTTTTGTTCACATTTGAGACAAAGAGATGCAGGAGCAATAAGGGCGACACTATCACCAGCATCAAGTGCCCCATCACTACTAAGTGCAAGGCTCTGAAGTGACGTACAGTGTTCTCGTCGTACTGCATTTACCTATGGGACTTTCATCGGTGATGCTATTCTTTTATTGGTGGTAGGTCTGTAGGAAAGTTAATGCAGGCCTTGAGTAGTTGTGTATGTATCTGATATGTATATTTTGATATACAACACTTTGAAAAAGCAGTTTTTACATTTTTGAATACTCAAAAAGTGGTGTTTCTAATGTGCATGAAGTCTATGAAGAACTCGACAGGCCTTATCTGAAGTGTGTGTTGTTTTCGTAGATCAGCGCAATGGACGCACATTTAATAGTTTTGGAGGAAACCGTGAATTACACGCTGTAATGCAGTTCAATTGGCAGGTAGGCCGGCTACGTAAACTAAAAAGCAGCCATACCACATCTAACTAACGTGATGTAGTATAACAGTTAATGTTTAGATGAATAAGATGACTTTCTATTTATTTGTTTACCGAGTTTGCTCAGTTGTCTTTAAATACATTATTTGCAGTTAAAAAATATCTTATTTGGCACACAGAAAAAATTGCACGTTCCCGCATAGTAAAATAATATTAATGCCTCATAATTTCACATCATTTCAATGTTGCATTTTTTTTTACGAAAGAACTGCAATATGTCTCCTCAGGACAAAAATTTCTCTCAGATTATACTTGTTACAGTACAATGCATATGCCACGCTGTACGTTTCACTCCCTTTAAAAGTACAAAGTGCAGTAAAGCAAAAAAAGGTCAATATTTTATTTTTAAATATGTTTAATAGGATAATAATAAAGTGTTGGCTATACATAATTATATACATTTCCTAGAAAAAAGTCATGTTGCAGAACATAATATTTACCGAGGTGTGTGTATATGAGCGAATACTGATTTTGCAGACAGTAATTTGCTAGGGAGTCCCATTAAGGCAGGGTGACCATGGATAAGAGCAAATTGATGCTTTGTGAGGAGACTGCCCTTGAAGACACTTCTGCCAACAACAGTGTGCGTCAAGTTTCCCGTACACATTGATACAGGCATAGTCTATCAGGGAATCGAGCAGGCTGCAGTGGTGTAGTGATTAGACTACTTGACTCCCACCTAAGTGAACCAGGTTCGATTCCCGGTGGGGTCGCTTCTGGATTTTGGCATGTGGGAATCGTGTTGGACAACACCACTGATCAGCAGGTTTACTCGAGGATCTTCCATTTCCTTCATCTGTTCATTCCAGTGCTGTTCCAAACTAGCCTCGCCTCACCCTCATCGGCTATCAAGACCTCGATGTTCAGAGCTGCCCAAATCTATTCACTCAATCATCCAATCAAAACTGTATTGTGGTCGTGTAAGGCCAGCGAGTGCAACTCCTGAGGCCTCACTTGCAAAGTGGCAGCAACACACAGTGTGTGTGGAACACTGGGCAGGCGCATGGAGAGCATTGCAGAAGTTTGACTGAAAACACGTGATTCAAAGACCATTGCATGTTTTGTAGTGGTGTGAACACGAGAAACATTTAAGAATTGTTTTTTGCCAAAAGATAAGTGTCAAGTTCACATTTCAACTTCAAAGAGTCAGATGTGGAGACGTATTACGAAAGTGGAACACGTAACACACTCCATGTCCAATCTACAACGAAACGCATGCAGATACGGATAATTTATGCATACACGTAAGAAAATGTGTCCGTGAATTCTTGTGACCAATAGGAATAGAGTATTTGGTTTGTTTATATTCGTTTTCATGGTCAGTGTAATATTGGTGGCAACAAGCGCATTGATTTGCAGGGACTATTATCATTTTTGTTTAATAAACACGTGTACATGGTTTGGCAGTAGTATTTACGCAGTATTAAAAACTATAAAAATATACAAAGTGAGGTATCTACATCACAAAACTTATTAATTTGTATCAGCCGAGTATTTTTTATATTATAAGTAGCGTGCTGGTATGTTTCTTTGTATTTTAGAATAGTTCAAATTCATGCAGATTTATCCATTCTTTTGTTTACTTATTCTGTGTCCGATTTTGTTCGCATCTGTGCATTGCAGAACGGGCTTTAGACCCCACGTATTTCAAGGCATCAAAAATGCAAATATAAAATGCTGAAAACATGTGGAACCGCTGAGAGAACTTTGTTATTTTTATGCCAAATCTCGTAGAACTTACTTCAGCATCCACGCAATTGTCTCCCTTGCTGTAGTAGAGGGCTATGGGTATTGTCACTTTAGTGAGGTTGTACTCCGGCACCTTTGCTGTGCTTTTCTTGTTTATGCGGCCGCTGATGCTGCTGTCATAGTGCTGGAACTTACCTGCAAGCATTACCATACTCGTGTACAACTTTCTTTTGAATTATATTATTTTTTTACTGCTAATTACATTTTATAGTGAAATCCAAATACGAAAATAATGTGCAGAAGTTCGAACCGCGTGGTGCCGCTTCACAAAGGGGTGGGGTTCAGTTCAGAAGTGACAGCAGCCGAGGGTGGTTGGGCGAGAACTGCTTGACTTTTGCATACTACCTGTCAAAAAAATATTAGCAGTGCAGTGTGGTATTTAACAGCGTGGTAGTAGAGAGCAATGTAATCAATTTGGTATGTACAGGACCAGCAGTGCCGCGTGGTTTCTCTCCCTCCAGTGTCGAGCTTTCAAGGAGAGCCTTCTCCTATGTTCCTTCCCTCAAAGCTGCGCGAAGATTATTTTCTCATTTGAACTTTACTGCATTTACTTGTGACTCAGGCAACACTTCTCAATTGTTATAAAAGTGCAGATGATAGTATTATATGTCTGTGTGAAATTTAACTGGGCATCAAGAATGCTGAAAAAAATTGCAGTTACTGTTACAGTACCCAACTCTTGTTTCCCCCACTCTTGCATTCCGTCACCGCACTGTATCCACGTCGCTTCATTATGGAAGTGCTGTTGCAATTTCTTAAAGTTGGTGGGCTTAACCAGGTTCTTAAAGGAACTCCAGCTCCTACCTCACTCATGAGCCACACTCTAGTTTGCCACCCAGCCGCTAGGTTTACCACTAACAGCGGCGATCCACCGTACTGCTGTGTTCTACAACTCGCCACCTGATGAAGCTGGCTCACCCAGAGAAACATCGCTATTGCACAACCGCATGGAAAATGTGTCATCCTACTTTGTGTACGTGCGTGTGCGCACGCGTGCGTGCCTGTCGACGAGTACTACATAGTGAGTACTTGAATTCCTATCTTTTTGTATAGTTTTGGTCTCCTAGCAGCCTACTTGCACCCATAAATCAAGTATTACATTTATTTTAAAAAAAATATATTAATAAAAAAGAAAATATGTTAGCACAACAATGCGAAAATTTTATCGTTATTATGATTTCAGCTATTGGCTGATTACCCTGTGGAAGGAAGTGAGGGAATCCTTCTGCCGGGTGATTATCCTGTGGAAGGAAGTGAGGGAATCCTTCTGCCGGCTGAAAAGTGGAAGAGCGACTGCCATCAACCCTCTCCGTAAATGGCACGTATGGTGAGTAGTATTTTAATTGTCTTCTTGGAAGAGGGTGTCAAGTCGAAACTGCTGCAGGGAACTTGAAATAAACGTCATGTCCATGACCGGGAAGGTAATGTCAGTAATGAGAAGAAATACTGAACCGTTCAGTTAACATGTACATTCGCTTATCAGAATGTTCCGATTAAAAATCTGAAATAAACCATTCATGTGAGTGTCGTACATGATCTTTAATACACTCTTATGTCTTTTGATTTTTGTTGATACTTTTTCATACTTAACACTCTGTAGCATAACTTGCAAAAATTGTAAAGGAAAAAATTATATATGAAAAAAAAAACAGAAGAGGGTTAGTTACACATGCGAATTTGATACTGTGATTAATTTTACATAGCCAGTCCTAAGTAGTGCAGATGCTATTGGAAATGTTGTGCCACACGTGAATATTTTACCTGATTTGATTATCTGCGTGTAGTGATCCACCGTGTATATAGAGGTTCCTGTTGGGATGTGGGCAAAGAACGTCAGTGCAAGAGTCTGTGAAGGGAAACAAATGCATGATATTACATTTTACAGCTTTCATCATGGTTATACAGTTTCTTACTGCAGTACAAGTTAAGCTCATAGCTTGAATGTAATAAACTCCGCACCAGTTGATGTTGGTAAATATTTTAAAATATTAAATTTCTTAAAGATAATCATGGTGTGTATTTTCAGTATATAATGGCATAAGTGAAAAGTTGTGCAGTGTTACCAAGAAATATTTACAGTTAGTAGACTATAAATTGGATTCGTCAAGTGTGAAATACGTAGTTAACAGTTTAGCTCTCTTTGTGAAGGGTGGATAAGTGTTAGGGTCCAAGAGAAAGTGAGAATTGGCAAGAGAAGACTAAGAAGAATTGTATGTATGGAAGAGTGGTTGAGAGGTATAGAAGACTGCGCCGTTAAGTTGGCTACAGACTAGGAACGGCAGTGAACGACACTGACAGTTTGCTTCCATGTAACTCAATGTTATTCTACATAAACATTGTAGAACTTGATAAACAAATGTTTGAGATACTCTATTGTGAGTAAAAAACTTGTAAATGCAGTTTTACTTGCTGTCACCACTTAATCACTCTTGAGTCAAATGCTTTCTTCGATCTGCTCTTTCAGAACTGATGATATGGCTTCTGACTTAGCGTTCGTGAGTTTGAATCCCGAAAGTCTTAAACTGTCACCAGCTCGTTCATCTCGTACTATGCTTGGTTTACAGATTCCGCGATTGTGATAGTGGAATTGTACGTACACGCATAAGTCACTACAGCTGTATCAAAATTCCAGACATTTATATATCGTTATTTTGAAAAATAAAAATAAAATGGCTAGATATACAGGGGAAATGAAAGAGCTCTACAGATTCAGTTTATTTGGTACCTTCAACAAACATAATGTATTTAGAGTTATCAGTAGAAGGTGAGAAGAAACAATTGGTTTACTGGCATGTAAAATTAATATGAGATACTGACTTGAGTGTATTATTGCAATTTTTATTTTACTAGAATGGCATTAGCATACTAAAATTTAAGAGTTTATCAATATTGTTACGAATTGCCAAGGACGCATTCGAGTTTGCTGGCGGTCTTAATGAAAACCTACCTTTAATGTTACACTTATTTTCGTTGAGTACAATATTTAATTCCAATCTCAATTCTAATTGTAGCTTTATGACTTGTCTTCAGACCAACTAGAGTCACTCAACCCGCACTTATTATACATATTAAAACAAACTATAAATTACCATTGTATCAAATGTCTGTCACTCATGCATTCAGTCTCACGATCTCGCCGGACAGCCTCATTTTCTACTACACTGGTGCTCCGGGATCGAAGATGGCAACTCGGAAATCGTGGTACTGACTTCACAAAAAACTGGTACTTTAGATGAAATAGTTGTACGTCATACAACTTCACGCGAAGAAAATAGCCAAGCGATTACTTTGTGTATTCTGGTTAACTGATGGTTTCATGACACAATTTAAAAAAAAAAATGCATAAACACTTAAAGGCCTGCAAGGAATCTGAAATAATAAAAAACAGTTTATTTACATTAAGAAAAAATATTGAAAATATTTATTTTCATTCTGCATTTAATTTTAAAAAGATGTAAACTGTAAGTTAGTAAAAGGGAAAATCTTATGCACAAATTTTGCATCTAACCATACACTGGCATGTAAGGAAAATTAACGTAGTTCCCTACATAACAGAACTATGCGAAAACTTGAAAGAATCAAAGTAAAATCACAACAGCCTGTTGCTGCCGCGATGCTTTATGCAATATGGAACAACATACACGAGATGAAATGGAACACTGGATGTGCAAGATTTATGCTCGGAACTTGAGATCAGCTGTACTTCGTCCCAAGAAACTATTTTGTGAAGTAAGGTACTTAACTCAAAATAATTTTGTCGTGCTTTTTGTTACAAGTGATGACAAGTACTGAAATCTTGGTATTTTTTGCGTACCAGGACAAAAGTATCATGGTACGTGGTAAAACAGCCTGAAAACTGGTATGTAAGAAACTGGTACATCTAACATTAGTCTACTACACATGTACCTAAAATTGATCTACCCCAAAGGAACACAGGTCAACAGTGATAGACTTGTTTGTTTATATCTTAATTTTTAGAGGACAAGCACAATTGTATTTATAAATTATCAGTTTGGATTTAGTCAAACAGCATTATGAATTGGCTAGAGGAAGTATAAAACATCTCTAAACACTTGTTTACAAACTGCAACAAACGTATAGCAGGGAACACTCGTTGCAAGATGCATTTCATTCAAGATTTCGTATGAAATATTTCTTACGAGAATGCCAACTAAAGTGTATGCGAAACGAGTACAGACGTAGATAAATAAGATGCCTACTGCTTCGAATCTAAATTAGTTGATAGTTCTGGTGAGTACCAAACAGCCACGGTATCATAATACAAAATATAAAGTTGCTTACGTCAACAAGGTATTTGTTTCGAAGCTATTCCGCCAATATATAAATGTTATTATTTTATTTGCAGCGAACTGCCAATTTTCCAGCAATGTTTTATTTTCCTGTATACCGCTTCATACACCTCAAATGATGATTTTCTTTTACGCTATGGTGATGTTTACAACAGGTCACATGACCAGCATAAAAGGACCAATAGAATCGCAACTTGCATTGCCTTGCACGAGAAAAATATAACATGCTATATCCCTCATTTTGTGCAACATGTGCCTTTAATATTAACATGAATAAAAACAGGAAGGTGTTGGTAATGCCTATTAAGAATTATAGTTCTTTTGCAAAATTTTATCTGAGTGCGCATAATTGTGGATCATTTTCCAGTTGATGAAATATTCTATACTTGGTTAAGTTTTGTTTTCATGGGGCTGAGGAATATCTTGTAGTAGAACTTTAGCATGGCTTCATAAAAGTTGGCAATAACCGTGAATGGATTTATATACTGTTGTGAAGTGTGTCTGGAGTCTCACCTCGTTAATGGCTAAATAGAAGAGGCCGAACGTGTCATCATAGAAAGCCTCGCAGATTCTACGGACGAGGAAACTGTAGTCGCACTTCTTGACAATTCCCGTCAAAGGCCGGTTGGCAGCCAAGCACTCATACTGCCCCGTCAAGTAGAACGAGTCCTGTGGGTAGACCGACAAAGTTTTACACTTCTGTACACTCTCGGTGTAAATCTGGAACAGCAAGAATGGACGGCTTGGCCCATGACGTTAGTGTCAGAGGGCATGCCATGTGGATGAGCAGTTTTTGTATAAACGTAAGATATTCAGCAGTTATAATTGTTACAGTGTATCGACATTCTCATAAAACAATTTATGACAAAAAGTGTAAAGTATATAGGTTTCAAAGGTGTCGAGTTATGAGCGGACAGGATCAGGAGCCAGACACTAGTGTTTCGGTGGTGCCGAGTTAGGAGCGGTAAGAATTGGGAGCCAACCTGTTGTGTTTAGGAGGTGTTGAGTTAGGAGCGGAAAGGTGGTTGGCGTTTACCCAGAGGAAATCGTGGAAGAGCATGACGGCATACACGAGCGGGCTGGTACTACCAGCGAGGAAGGCGGCTGGCGCTAGGAGCACCGCTCCACTCAGCATTGAACAGGCCTGCGGTCTCTCGGCGCACGCCACCAGCAGCGCTGTCCCGCCCATGGAGTGTCCCACATAGCGCAGCGGCTCCATGTCGCCCCTGGTGAGCTGCACATACTCTAGCATCGCTGGCACGTCCCACACACCCATCTCGTGCCACCTGCAATAGCCAAGCTGGTTTACACCTCTGCACAGACCAGATGTAAAATATATTTGCTGCATGGCCCTTCTTAGCTTACCCATTCGACCATTCGTGGTGTTCCTTAAGCGTATTGCCTAACACAGTACTGGCCAAGCCATATCATACGGTTTCATATTTCTAATAATTTTAGGAATGTCATGGTCAGCTTTCACAACATAATATTCTAACCAAAAAAAAAAATCTGCTGTTTGAAGGGAACCAAGAACCATGCTACAGGAGAGCAAGTAGTAATTAATTAATATGTTTTTGTCTTTGTTCAGTCTATAAATCTTTAGTTATTCTTAATTTTCCGGTGTGAATGTTTTTCGAAATCTTTTTTGTAGAAAGTCTTTCCGGTAAAAAAAATGGAAAAAAAAAATGGTTTATTTGCTTGTAACCGATATCGAGGAAGGTGGCTGTGACACATCTAAAATCACTCAGCCGGCCCCGCACAAGGCAACTCTGATAAAGGAGAGTATATGTTGTTCACGATAAAGTGAGAACTTTTTGAAAGTCCTCTCATGTGGAATAATAGTCGAAAAATATATTATATTGCATTCTTGGACATAAACTTTCAAGTCCGATAAAATATATACACTGTGTTTATTACTTACATAATACTTATTTTAAATAGTGACGGGAGGGATAAAAAAACTGCTAATAGGATAAATAACTAGTGCATCCAAAGTGCTCGAAATGTGATCATTCTCATTGAAATAAGACAACATGAGTTACTTCAAGAAATGTTTAAAATCACTCTGTAAAATGATCTAAATATTTCTTCAAACATGGAAAGTTTTGCATAATTTATTCTAGTCATAGTGATTTATGAGTTTTTGAAAAACCAATATTGCTAAACATAACTTAAAATGAGTTAAGATGTGAGCAACAATTCATCCTTGTTAAATTTCCTGTAAAATAATTTTTGGTTTATTTTATTTATATGGTCCAAAAACATTAAAATTTTGATTTTGACCCGCCATGATGTGAAACCTACGCTATCTACAATTTATTTATGCGAAGAAAGAGTACTTTAAGGCTATTCACGATAAAGTGAGCACTTTTGAAACCAAAGTTTGAAAAATGTCACTTCCCATACCTGAGCATATTTTAACGAGCACACTGAATGTCGCGTGCCCAGTTAAGTTGGCAACTATGGAGAGAAAATAGTTCTGCGTGTTAACAGCAAATAACAATTTTTATGTAAATATTTGTAAATATGAAATTTATTTATTATTTTTAAATCGATATAAGTGTAAGCTGCTGTCACACTAAACCTCTCAGCTTTCCTTCCTACTGCATACAATATACAAGTGTGCAAGACCTATGGCATCATATTGACTTTGAACCAATCGTTATATCTTAAACTGTTTCTTCCAGAAAAGTTTTCTTCTCTCACCTATAAATCATGGTTACACTTAAAGTAGACAACTGACTCCTGTTGTCGGACCAACCCCTTCACAAACTGACCCGTTGACACAATCGACCTATTGACCCATTGACCCATTAATAAACCTTATTGCTGCAGCGGTGGTGGTGATGAATGCTAAAGATTAAGATTAGGATTGGTATTGATGTGCGCGTGTTGCATCTTTATGGGTTGTGAGGTTGATGGAAAGATTGCGATTGCAACTCGTGGAAAGACTGACTTAAGCAGACTAAACGCACGAAAAGGACTCTTTGTACAAACCATTCTCTCATGCCAGCATGCATTTCTTGAACAAAGGTGAAAACTCGATCATAGAATATTAACTAGAAACAATCAGTTCGTGGAGATACAGGTCGAGGCTCCATGATTGTCGAGGTCAAAAGACGGCACTTCACATTCGCAATCCATCTTCTAGCTATTGGAGCAATCTGAGAAAACCCTATTACTCGTTCGCCCCGGAAGAAAACACGCAGGTACTAGGAATATAACAGATTTATATTTATATAAATATAGAATTAATTTCAATTTATAGATAAAGATAAAGACCAGCCATCTCCAGTCAGACAGCACCTTACCACAAGTCTACACCATCAGCATCTTACTCACGTGAACCAATCAAATGCTGTACCGGTCGACCCGAACAGATCAGAGAGACGCATCTGCACAGCTGTTGCAGGACCTTATGATGGAGTCGTCCGTTGTGAAATGTGACTCAGATTAAGTCCGCAGGAAGGAACAACGACGTAATACGACCCTAGGGTAAACGGAAGCTACGCCTCCTATGTGCGAAGATCGAACCCAGATCGGCTTTGCCACCGCGGTCACGTATTGCCGGCACCATGTTTACAATGCATAAAGAGCATTTCGAAATATATTAAATAAATTGCCTGTGTGTAACTGGCCTCTCAAGTGTTTTTTCTTAAAGGCTATTCACGATAAAGTCATCACGTTAGAAATTAACCTTAGAAAAAAGTCACTGTTCCTGCATGCATATATTTTAATGGTTACACAGAGTTACATTCGCCCGGTAAAGTTGGTAACGATGGATAGAATGTAGGTCTATAGCTAAACGTCGAATAAAAAGTTGTGATAACTTAAAATTATTTCTTACGTTTTCTGTTTTTTTTAATGCATATGGGTGTAAAAATGATCAGATTTGTAAAGTATTTCTTTGTCTAATAATTTTAGTTTCATTTGACCAGCGCACGAATAAAGTGATGAGGTCCATGGCATTGTTAATTTTACATAAGGCGGAGAAATACATAATGTGTATACAAGTAGATCTAAATTAGGCTTCTAAAAGTGCTCATTTTACCGTGAACAGCTATGACAAAACGTATGCTGGTTACAGCCATGTTGAAAGTGAGTGGGTAGTTCTATAATTGGTCGCGCGTATTTAAGAGATAATGTTTATGTCGTGAGTTTTGGAGGCGTCGCGTCGGCTTGCAACAGCATGAGGCAACGTCGTGACTTCAGTGGGGCCTCGTGGCGGCGGCGGCCTTGAGCGAGTACCGGAGCCCTGGCTGTGAGGTGGGTTATCTCCGGAGGTCCCAAGTTTCGCAACCGCGCGTCTGTCTACACTGTCACCGCGAGAGTGGCCGCCCACTGCGCCTGCGGGCCGATCTTACACAACCAGCGCAGCACGCCAGCCACCGGGTTGCCGACACATGAGCTCAGGGGCGCCGAGGTCGGCGGATAGCACTGCTCGATATGGTATGTACTCCATTCACAGTCACTTCTGATGTTCTACTTTCAGGATATTCCTCCGCCTCGTGCACATAAAACTTATCAAGTCTATTCAATTACACCAGAGGGTCAACACACCGCATTCGTGCGCACTAATTTAAAATATTTTGCATAAGTACTATTCCTTACTAGGCATTTCCAACACATATATTCTGTCTGTTTTTATTCGTATGGGCTGTTAACTGTGAAACAAATACTTTTGAAAGGCCTGCTTAATATCTATTTGTATGCACGTTGTGTGTTCTTCCGCCTTATGTAAAATTATCAAGTAAAACTGGAAATTATTAGAAAAATAAGTATTTAAAAAGTCTGCTAATTTCTACACATCGAAGGATTAAAAAAACAAAAGGCAATCGAAATACAGTTATATAAGTTATCACAAATGGTTATCTAACAATTTTTATTCGACGTTAAAATACGGAACTACTGTCACCTCCATAGTTACCAACTTCACTGGGAGCATGTAACTCAGGGCGACCTTTAAAATATATGCGGATAGGAGTAGTGTCTATTTTACTGTTGATGTAAGAAGTGCTCACTTTATCGTGAACAGCCTTTATCAATTTTAAATGATTATATTATAATTTATAGATAAAATATTAGTAAAAGTTTTATTTAACCAATACTAAGGTAATAGAAGTCAAACCGGAATGTCTTTACCCAAGTGAATGTCTTGTACTGAATTATAAGCCGCATAAATTAGAGCTGCTAGAAAGTAGAATTATGCGTAAGATACTTGGTTCACTAAAAACTACAGAATTATGGAAATTTAAGAAGTAATGTTGAAATATATCGCAACGTAGAAAACATAACAGAAACAATACAGAAGAGGAAATTGCTATATTTTTTTTTTTTGGAAATTTATATAGAATGGTGGCAACAGATTAACCAAACGGATCTTCAAATATCTTTGGAACATGAAATTAACAACAACCTGGATTCAGGAAGTAAGGAAGAATTGGATAGATACAATATAGGCGAAGAAGAAGAAACAACAAAGAAATGCGTTTTTTAAGAAAAAAAAGTGTTAAAAATGGAAGAATTCCAAGGCAGGAAGGGAAAGAAAACAGGCTCTAAATGGTCCGAGGAGAGGAAGAAGGTACACAGTGAGAAGATGAAGGAGTATTGCAGGAAGAAGAAACAACAATAAAGGATAAAGCGTTGAAATTGGCTCGTGGTCCTAGAAGATCCTAACGGAAAAAGAAACGGTAATTTTATGTTAACACATGTAACATTACGTATTTAGGAAACAACCAAATACGTCAAATATGAAGTTATTATTCGAAGGTTCCATTCACAAAGTGTGAAGAAACCGAGATTAGAATGATATTAAATGGGTGCCAAATTGACTTTCTTTCACCGATGGGAGTTGATACACAGTAAAAAAATGTCTCATAAATTGTTATAATATGTTTCTGGTACTAACACTGGTACATCTAATGAAGTAATACGAGCGAAATGAAACGGTTCTCGTATCCATTAAAGGAAAGGTTGATTTCGGAGTTTAATTGATGGAAATCAACACAACTATACTGAAAACTGATAAAGCACACATTACGCTTACTAGAGTGATTTGACGGACGACTGTAATCAATTCACGGTTACTTCACACTTTTATGAAGCCCTGGTGAAGTTCTACTTCCGGGATATTCATCCGCCTCGCGCAACTAGTGCTTAACTAAGTCTAGAGAATTACACCAAAGGACATCGCAATGAATTCGTGTGCACTCAGTTATAATAATTTTCATGAGAACTGTTTCTTTCTTGGCGCTACCAACCCATATGTTTTCTCGCTATTTATATGCATATTTATTATAAATTAAATATTATAGTTAATAAATTAAATAAAGTTAAAACTTCAATTCAACGAAAAATAAGATACTTTTATGTTAACAGATGTATAAAACGGTTGTGCTGCGTGGATTATCTAGGTTATAACTAACCACGTCATATATGGTGTGAGTTTTCAAAGGTTTTATTTAAAAATTTTGAAGAAACCACGAATATGCTATACATACGCTGTTCACGGTAAAATAAGCACTTTTGAAAGCCGTACATAGTATGTACTTGTATATACGTTGTGTGTTCCTCCACGTTATGTATAATTAACTTCGGCATGTGCCTCGTCATTTTATCCATGCGTCGATCAAACGAAACTCTGTAAATATTAGAGAAGTAAATATTATACAAATCTGCTCATTTTTGCACTTAGATGCATTAAAAACACAGAAAGCGAGAGAAATAATTCAAGTTATCACAAATGGTTAACTAACACTTTTTATTCGACCATAATATACGGAACTATTCGCCCCTCCATAATTACCAACTTTACTGGGCACGTCACACATTGCGCCCGTTAAAATACATGCAGGTAGGTGCAGTGACGTTTTTCTAAGGTTGATTTCAAAAGTGCTCACTTTATCGTGAACAGCCTTTAACAGTTTTTCATTATAATGGATATATATATTTTTTTTTTTCGAAAATGAGGTACTAAGACATTCCTCCATACTTTAAACAAACAAAACTCCGAGATGCGGCACGCATCAATAGCGTGGAGAGATTTGCGCGACTCTTAACATCGAAGTCTTAAAAGCCGATTATGGCGAAGTGAGGTGAGTACGGAGCAGCGCCGGAATGCAAGGGCGTAGGAAACGCGATATCCCCGAGAAAACCCTACAACCAATGACGTCGTCCGGTACGATTGCCACGTGGGAAGATCCGGGGGATACCCCACAGAGATGGGAGGCGAGTAGTCTAGCCACTTACCCACCGCGGCCCCAGTAAATACACTATCTACCAAAAAGTAATTGGGCACCTGTCCACAATGATTGCTCGATGGTTGTCACCCTGTTAGAATCTCGTGGGGCCACCTCTTGCGGCTATAACAGCAGCCACCCTGTCTGGCATGCTCTCTACGAGTGTTTGCAGGACATCCACGGGGATTCGTCGCCATTCCTCTTGCAACCATTCCATGAGTTGAGCAATGGATTTTGGCCGCTCCTGACGAGCGCTCGCCCGGCGATCCAATTCGTCCCAAAGATGTTCTATAGGGTTGAGGTCGGGGCTCTGGGCGGGCCAGTCCAATCGGCGAACATTGTTGTCGGCCTACTACTGCATAGTAGCCCTTGATACGTGGCACCTGGCATTGTCATCCTGGAAGTAACATGGGTCCATTCCGTAAAAACGGCACAATGTTGGGAACATTTCATGATCCAGAATGTTACAATATGCCTCTGTGTTCATGCTATCACGGACAAACACCAGCGGTCCTACGCCGAAGGCCGTTAAACACAAGTCAACTGACCTACTGAATTACCTATCTTCACGGGCGTCCAATTACTTTTTGGTAGATACTGTATAAATTAAACAAAACCCTATAGTTGTGGGTGTATGTGTTGTAGACTGTTTCTACCCTCTATGTAGCGTGTAATTTAGTTTTCGATCGCGTTAGAATGGAATTTATAAGAGAACAAAAATGTCATAAAAGGGGAGCCTAAGTGCTTTCCCCCCACCCCCTCTTCTAAACTGATGACAAATCATTGTTTGAACACGTGACTTTGATGGTATATCATATTCGCGGTTTATCACACTTTTTGAAACAGACATTTAAAAACGCTCACCCTGCTTGACGCGTTTCATTATATCCTATATACGGTATGTATTACAAGCATTCCATACTTCTGTTTACATGAAAGTACCTTAGTTTTTGTTAGATTTAACTTTTACGTATATCTATAGGCTGATCACGGTAGACTGAGCACTTTTAAAGGCGCTACGTAAGATATACTTGTGTACACGTTGTGTATTCTTTCGCCTTATCCAAAATTATCAATGCCATAGGCCTCGTCGCTTCCTCCATGCGTAGGTCAAGTGAAACTGTAAAATTATTAGATATGCAAATATTTTAAAAATCTGCTTATTTTTACAATTCGACGCATTAAAAAAAGCAGAAAGCGATATTAATAATTCAAGCTATCGGAAATTGTTACGTAACACTTTTTATTCGTCGTTAAGAATTTGAACTACTTTCCCCTCCATCGTTACTAACTTTTCTGGGCGCATATCACGCAGTGCTCCCGTTAAAATATATGCAGATAGGAGCAGTGACGTTTTTCTAAGGTTGATTTCAAAAGTGCTCACTTTGTTGTGAACAGAGTTTATCAATTTAATTAATGCGAATAGAATCATGGAGCAAATATGTCGGTATTGCATAGTAATAGATAGTTCTTATGAAAAATATCGTTAAATCGAGTGCACACGAATGTGGTGCATTGCCCCATTGGAGTGATTTTCGAGAGTTAGCTAAGCTTTGTTTGCGTGAGGCCGGGGAATATCCTGGAAGTAGGACTTTAGCAGGACATCACGAGAGCCTAAATTAAGCGTGAATGGACTATAGACGGAATATTTATGCCAATGTCAAGTTCATTCGCAGGATACGTAAGTCGGTCAGCGTCATGTCTATAGGCTGTTCACCGTAAAGTGAGCACTTCTGAGGCCCTATTTTTTTGGTTTCAGCTACATTTTATCCTTTAACCACATTTTAAAATAAATATTGTAATGTAAGTAATAAACGCAATGTGTATTTCCCACCGCACTCGGAAGTTAACGTCTAAGGCCAATATAAAATACTAGCTGATTCCGGCGAACGTTGTTCCGCCTCTTTCATGTTCTATTTTGCCTTCTCAATGCGTCCTCTCTGTTACGTCTGGTACGTCGACAGATGTTTGATCGTGGTATCGCTGGCATTTTTCTCTTTTACATCAACAAACATTTCCTGCAAGTATGAGCAAAATGGGCCCATAAATATAGAAGTTAGACTCCAGCGCCACCTATCGGAATGAAACTCAACTCAAAACTTACTCGCCACCTCAGTAATATATGGTGTGAATATGGTCTCAATTGGTCCAGTGGTTTGTAAGTGATGATGCGGTTTAGTCACACACAAAGTGTTTTATATACAGGTTGTTTCGTAACTTATGTTACAGACTTGGGGAGGTGATTCCTTATGGAAAAACATTACGAAAATGCCAATTGACGTATGTACGGAAACGACGTTAAAGGGTTGAAAACACCCCCGAAATTCGGAATTTAAAGTGGTTTTTACTAAATAAAATGGCAAAAATGTAATATTGGGTTACAATATTTAAATATCTTAAGTTAATATTAATTTGATATGATTTTATTAGATAAGAATTAATTTTAAAGCCCAGTTTTTGGTAGTGTTTTTCACTCTTAGACGTCGCTTCTAGGCATAAGTCAATCTGCATTTTCGTAAAGTTTTTCCATAAGGAATCACCTCCCAAAGTCTGTAACATAAGTTACGAAACATTCTGTATACAGATTGACTAGTATTCAATGAGAGGGCTTTAAAAAGTGCTCACTTTACTGTGAATAGCCTATAGTGTACGGTACTAACGTGAAAGTCCAGAATTCCTTCTGGTCCGGCGATAATGTCGTGTGGTTCCTTGAGTAGGCGTTCCCCCTCAGGTTGCCTAGCCACACGTCGTAGCCTTCGTCAGCCAGCAGGAAGCCTGCTGAGCAAGACAAAGACACTGCTGTGGTGACCGATTACCCGCCACCAAAACGTTTACGTGAAACCACGGCTGGTTCATGGTACAGTGCAGCGCCAGCATCTGAAACAAATCCCGGCACGTATAGACTGTTCACGGTTAATTGACCACTTGTGGGAGAGGAGATCTGGCCGGCTCTTAACAGCGAGGACTTGAGAGCCGATGAGGGTGATTGAAGTGAATATGGAGCGGCGCCGGAATGAAGGGGTATCGTCCGGCACTATTCCCACTTGCGAAAGTCCGTTGGCCCGGCCGGGGATTGAACCCGGTTCGTCTTGGTGGGAGGCGAGCGTGCTAATCACTCAGCTACCGTGGCCCCTGACCACTTGTGAAATCAACCTTTGGGAAATGTCACTGTCTTTACTTGCGTATATTGTAACGAGCACACTGATTAGCATGTGCCCTATAATGTTGGTAACATCTGCGGGATAGTATTCCGATGAATTAACGTTGAATTAAAAATGTTATTGAAACATTTGAGAATACCAGGAATTTTTTTTTTATTTATACAAGAGGAAGAATTAGCGAATTTATAAAATATTTACTTTTCTAATGATTTCACAGTTTCGCTTGATCGGCGCATGAATAAAGTTATCAGACCCACGGCGAAGAATACACAAGTGCACACAAGTAGATCTTAAGCAAGACTTTCGAAAATACTCAGTTTACCGTGAACAGTCTTTATGTACATATAGGCCTACACAGTGGTATTTTTTTTTACTTCTGCAATTTTTTTTCGGAAAATGTTGCCAACATAATTTTTCTAATGCTACGAGCGTATTATAACATATTTACGACAGTATTTTATATGAAAATATACAGATACAGTGTACTGTAACAAGTACAAACTGTATGTTTCATGTTCGTTTAAAACACGGATATATATCGTAAGTTATAACTTAGTACGTATATTATACTGTACCTAAGTGTATAAAATATATATTATTTTATTTGTAGTGTTACAAAATCTTTTTTGGTAACTTGTTTCCAAGAAATACTTTGTAAAACGTACAAAAAATTTACTGTGTTCCTTAACGTAAACATTTTCTGGCACCTATACAATAACGTTGGTTACGAATTAGGATTTAAAAAATTCCGTGTCTTAAAGTCATATGAAAATCATTATAACTTACATCGTTAACCACTGATATGAGTTATTTTGGTTTATTACTTATGAGAGTAAAATGGACGCGGTGTATTACGCATAATTACGTGTCAACGCGTGGCAGATGGATACTTGCCAAGCTAAAAAAATAAATTAACAACGTTTCTAAAAAAAAGAAATGCTGAATCAGTAGCAACCCAGTCAAACGTATTCGACCGGAACGTGCTCAGTTTTCTGTCTTTCTAATAACGGCATCAAATCTCGCTCTAGCTAGCTCCAGATTATTTGAACACTTTCTATTTGTGTTTTACGTATCATTCTGTTGCGCGTCAAAATGAATATGCGTTGATCAAGTAACGCTGGAACTGTTGGCAATATTAAACGTCACTATCATTCCAGTCTTTAAACAAAAGAAAAATATTTAATTGGCAAATAATTATCAATAAATTAGCCTAAACAAATCCTAATGATCTGGAGCTACTATATAAACGTGGTGGTCAGTTTTAACTATGAAATAGAAATAATCATAAGCAAATAATGTGAGCTATCTTCAAATGATTGTTATTCGTTTAAAAATTGCTAAATTTTATTAATTTTTAACCACCTACAGATAAATATAGTTTTAGTAATGACTTGTATTAAAAGAGATCTTTAATGCGTGTGAGGGGGCTTCGGTTGGTTTCATGTTGACGGTTTCGTTCAAGCGATTTGCCTACAAGGGAAATGTTTTCGTATAGAGGCTGTTCAAATTAAAGTGAACACTTTCGAAACCAACCTTACAAAAAGTCACTGCTCCTACCTGCATATATTTTAGCGGGCGCATAGGTTGGCATACCCCCAGTAAAGATGGGAAACGATGGACGGAAAGCAGTTCCATATCTTACCGGCGAATAAAAAATTGTTAGGTAACAATTTGTGCTAACTTAAATTATTTATTTCGATTTCTGCTTTTTTTAATGCATCGAGGTGTAAAAATAAGCATATGTGTAAAATATTTACTTTACTAATAATGTCACATTTTCATTTCACCAGCGTATGAATAAAGTGACGAGGCTCATGTAAATACTTATTTTACATAACGCGGAAGAATACACAACGTGCATACAGGTAGATCTAAAGCAGGGCTTTCAAAAGTGTTCGATTTACCGTGAACAGTCTTTGTACTCATGTATAGCAGAAGTTTATAATTATTGTTACAATTTCTCTCTCTCTCTCTCTCTCTCTCTCTAGTAATTAAGTGGGCTATTCCAAGTTCGTTAAGTAATGGAGGTTTTAATCAAGTAAAATAATTAATTATTATTTCATTATTTTATTTACAATAACTACAGAAAAATTCTCTGAACTCAAATTCTCACAATAAATTGAAATCACTTACTGTTCACAATTGACACCAATCAATAACATTTATAATTACGACCAAGAAATCAATGAAATTAAATAATTAAGGATCAGCTCAATAGACAGTGTATCAACCTATTCAAATATTATATAAAATATGTGTCCAAATTGACGGTACGAATACTTACAATAAAATCCGTATTACACTTCCATTCAGCCCCATCTCAGTTCAGTCCATGTCCTGCCAGTCGCAATGTTCGTGAGTCCTCCAAGCGCCCTCACGCAACAGTAGGCTTCACTCGTTAGTTTCACACACTCTCGTCCATTCACGCCACGAACACCTCACTCGCCGTCGTCCCGCAATCTCCTGTTATTGTCTACACAGAACTTCGCTCGCGCACACTCGCCAGGCGGCCTCCATCAAAGACTGCCAGCCGCTGGGTTGCGGCAGTATATATAGTGTCTTAGGCTGCCACCTAGAATCTTCCCCAACTCGCGTAATGCGTCACGCAGTCTCTGCAGAACAATCTTGCGTCGTTGCTAAACGTATCGGCAAATCTAGCAGGCGAAAGGAAGTCTGTGACGCCAGCAATTCTCGCCGCTGTCGGCATTAGCGGGATTCCCAGAAGGATGACAGACAGCCACGAGCGCATCGTTCATGGAAAGGGGGGACGGCGACGTGGGTCTCCGATTACGGCGCGGGGCAGCGGAGTCGGCGCCAGCTGCAGCACGTAACATTATTATAGGAGAGCAAACAGTTTACCATAGAGTAAACTGTTTACCATACCAGACTGGTTTAGGTGTTATAGGTAAAATTAAGTATATATTCATTAAATAGTACAGAATAAACTCATAAAAAATGGGGTATCGCACAACATTTTCCACGACAGTCTAGCCACCAACCAAATATGATGACAGGAAAACATCAAGATTAATTAGAGGAAAAACTGTCATCGCATGACACTTCAGCTCGGTGACACCCCATTCATTCCTCTCAAGTAACAAGATAAACGTGAAATCTTCGGCAAAGAAAATTACTCCCAACCAAACACGCAATTTGAAAATGTTGTGTTAATCAAATTAAATACGTGTGTGACAATTCATGTACAACTTCAGAAAAAAGACACCTTGGCGTATATTGAAGAAAATGTGGAAATGTTTCGTCTTTTGGGAACTCATTTACCAGTTTCGTTTTCCTAAATCACGGACAGCGTTTTCGCCGACTAGTTGTAATAAATTCCTATAAATATATATCAGTAAATTTACAGATATTTTTATAGTCAATGCATGGTTACTCCTAACTTTTCTAGAGCCCTGCTAAAGTTATATTTTCAGGCAATTCCTCAGCCTCGTGCAAACCAAGCTTGTATAAGTCTAGCAATTTACACCAAAAGAACAACACGCCGCATTTTTGCGCACTCAATTCAATAATATTTTGTATGAGAACTATTTAGCACTAGGCATTACAAACACACATACTTTCTGCCTATTTTTTCATGTTAATTATAAATTAAATATTATAACTTAGAGATCAAATGTAATCAAATTTTAATGTAACAAAAAAAACTTTTGTGTTAACAGAAGTAGAAACCGCTTGTGATGCATGAAATAATTAGTAAAAAACCAAACACGCCATTCATGAGTGATATTTCACAAAGGTTTGAATAATGAGGTTTGAAGATATTGCGTATAAACGATTACAGTGAACATTCTACGAGCTCCAAGGCCGACTAGCGACCTGGAAATTTTTTTCGCGAGACTACATCATTAGCACGCCGTCTCGGCTCGTTACGTTCGAGGTAAATAAGCCTTCTCGACGATGACATGTAAGCGATGTATCGATGTATCTCGGTTGTTGAGAAAGCCATATTCCCCCGTTCTCCTCATGTTCAAATCTCTAAATATGTTATATTTGAAGGAAAAACAGTAGTTTAAGGAACGTTATCAGGTAATTGATGCCCCCTGAAATGATA
Source organism: Dryococelus australis (assembly GCA_029891345.1). Classification (NCBI taxonomy): domain Eukaryota; kingdom Metazoa; phylum Arthropoda; class Insecta; order Phasmatodea; family Phasmatidae; genus Dryococelus; species Dryococelus australis. Next base: position 93,263,588 of record CM057005.1, read on the forward strand.
GCATTCTAACACTCTTTGAATTTTCGAAGTATGTAGAATGGAAATCCGCTTGCATTTTAACTAAAAACAGACTCTTGTCAATTGGTTTTAAAACATTTAAATAAGCAAATCCTAGCAAAACATTTCCCAGTGTTACGAAATGTGATCATGATTATTTCAAATGCAGAATGAATCACACTTTCCCGAGAAATTTGGTTGTGTATGTACTATCTTATTATCGAGTTGAGAGATTCGGACGGCTCTTAATCAACTAGGTCCTGAGAGCAGATAAGGGGGAAGTGATGTGAATTTGCAGCGGCGCCAGAATGCAAGTACGGGGGGAAACGGGAGATCCAAGAGAAAACCCGTCGATCAGCGGCATCGTCCGTCAACATCCAGGCATGCGACAATCCGGTCGACTCTGCCGGGAATCAAACCCGAATGTAATCTGACCACTACACCACCGCGGCCCCATATATTTGACGGGAAATACAGTAGTTGCAGGAGCTTTTCCAGGGGGTTGACGCTCTCACCCCCGCCCCACCCCCCTTCGCATAGAAAAAAAATCAGCAAATATCTTAAGCATCCTAAATGGAAAAGTATTCTTTTTCATTATTAAAACAGACACTTTTTATTTAAAAATCGTTTAAATAAGTAAATGATAGTAAAGTATTTTAGAGTGTTGCGAAATGTATGCGTGCTTCTTACCATAAGGAAAAATAATCAAACTTCTCCGATAATTTCGGTAATATGAGCACTATGTGCTTAAAGGCTGTTCACGGTAAAAATTAGCACTTTTGAAAGCCCTGCTTAAGATCTACTTGTATGTACGTGGTGTATTCTTCCGCCTTATGTAAAATTACCATTGTCATAGCCTCATCACTTTATTCGTACGTCGGTCGAGTAAAACTATGAAATTATTATGAAATTTAAATATTTTACAAATGTACTAATTTTTACACTTCGATGAATTAAAAAAAACGCAAAGGGAAAGTAATAATTAAATTTTACACAAGTGGTTACTTAACACTTTTATCAGGCGATAAGATATGGAACTACTTTCCATCTATCGTGTTCAACTTTACTAGGCGAATGCAACTCGTTGCGCCCGTTAAAATATATGCAGGCAGAGGCAGTGATTTTCTTCTAAAGTTCATTTCAAAAGTGCTCACTTAATCGTGAACAGCCTTTACTAATGATTTCTGAATGTTGTACAGTATTATGCAATACCCCCATTTACTTCAAGGATAATTTTTCCACAGTTTTGGAGATAGAAGATGTAAGCAGTTTGAACTTTTCGCATTATATCTAAGAATTCGTTTCTTTGCTTTCAAATGCGTTCTCAGAATTCTGGCACAAAAAAAGAATTCATCATAATCGATATACATCGATCTTACTTTTCAGGTTTGTGATAGAAAACCACTTATAGCTGATTTCGAATAACGTATTTCGAACCGACGCGAGTACTATTCTAATAAAACGAAATATGATTTCTAATAACGTGGCACATTTGTTGTTTTTACAATTTCGCAATTACCGTTGATTTAAAAGTGGCAATGGTGGGTTGCATAGTCCCTCTGAAGTTCTGTAGTTGCCTCTTATGGTCATATTTCGCGATAGTATTTTATTTAGTTATCTGAAAGAGATCTATATAACGATCACATAAATGTAAATATTTCTGGTCAAATAATTATTGTTTTCAAAATATAGCACCAAAGTGTCAAACATTTCAGAATATGGGAGCCTAAGATTTTATGCTAGTAATTGACTTTGCCAAATAAATCACATGTCATGTGATCTATATCATATACACAACATATAAATTAAGTATAAAGGATATTTAACAATCGATACTCGGACACTGACATCCTGGATATATTTCTAAATAGGCATAGATATTCTTGCCAATACATGAATATTCGTCCGAGAGAAAATAATATTAATATATATTACTCAACTAAAAATACTAAAACTCTCATTTCGCCTTCATTATATATTTCTGCAACATTGTCTCATGAGGCGTGTTGCCGCGGGCGGTCTCGTGCGGGCCTTGCGCCACGCGACCTGCGACCTAGTTGCCGCCGCGGGTCCGCGCTGTGTGTTCGCGGTATCAAACTGTTGAGACTCTGCAGCCGGTCAAAAACGCAGTCTATTACCTGCAACCATTTGCTGCCAGGTGCCCGTAGAGTGTTCACGGTATTGAACTATTGTCAGCACCAGTGTCGAAGGGAGACGTTAAAGGGAAAAGTGGGGATTCAACCCCCTTCTCTTAAGATTCAGACTTCACGAAGAGAAGCAACCAAAAAGCAATGCAGCTTAAGATTCATTTTTTAGGAAGGCTTTATATACTAAAAATGGAGATCAATAATAAAGTTAATTAATAATGTTTATGCCAGTATGGTAAGATTCTCTGTAAAATGTGTGAATAGGAAACAATTTGGGTATGAATAACGGTGTTATTTATTTCAAATCTAAATTATGGTCGGTTGCACCAGATTCTCTCCAAGACCTTCTAGTCCCACCCCTAGAGACGAGATTTGGAAGGCTGTTTACAGTGAGGTCTTCAGAGCCGATGAGGACGATTCAGTTGAGTATGGAGCAGTGCCAGAATGACGTGGGCGGGGGAAACTAGATATCCCCGAGAAAAACCGCCAACCAACGGCATCGTCCTGTACGATTCCCACATGCGAGAATCCGGTCACCCGGCCGGGAACTGAACCCGGATCGCCTTGGTGGGATGCGAGCGAGCTAACCGCTCGGCCACCGCGGCCCCGCCTTAACGCAGAAAGATTCCAGACGCCCCCGGTGAAGATTGCATCCAGTCGTAACCACAGCTTGCTACCTGTGGCCAGTTACCGCCGGGGCCAGCTGCGTATCCGCGGTCTCAAACGGTTGTAAACAACACGACCGGGTGGAACCACAGCTCGTTTGTTACCAGTGACCAGTTGGCGCCATGGAGGTAATAGATGATGGAGTGGCAACAGCCTACCTTCTCCACTTCTATCAAGTGAAGCCGATGGCTTGTCAGACTACTTTCAACTGCGCATGCGCAGACCGATTGTTTACGTCATCCGCCATATTATGAGTGGCAAAAGTTACGTAGTAAACAATATAAAACACGCCTTCTTGCCACTACTAGCCCTGTCCTTGTATTTCATCATCGGCTTCACTTTCGTGTCTCGGCTTCCACTCCATAGACTAATACCTCCATGGTTGGCACTGGATACCCGTGCATCTGTGGACCGGGAGGTATTCGCAATGTTAAACGGATGTAAACACCGCGGCCGGTCGTGATTACAGTTAGTCACCAGTAACAATTTTGAGAATCTTATATTTTTTATATACCTTAGCAGATCAGGTTATAATCTAATCAGTGTTGGATGGCAGTGTTACTTGCCTGTAACAAGGCTGATAAACCACTCGCGGAAGACGATCGCCAGTGCAGCAATAGCATGTAAAGTATACTTTGGTAGATTCGCTCTATTTTCACACTTTTTTATAATTGAAACTGAAAAATTACTTCACGTATGACGTGTTTCGTTGTCTTCTAAATATGTCACATATCTCGAACGTTTTAAATTTATATTTGGAGAGAAATCATCTCAAATTTTGGTTAAATTGAACTTGACTTAAGTGACAATTCGACGCCCCCACTGCATAGCGCCAAGGAAGTTGAAGGAAGAAACTTGGTTTTAATATAAAAACTTGCGTGTGATTACAAAGTAAAATTTATATTTACTGACGTGGTTTAGTGATCCTAACATACGGGTATCCCAGTTTAGTGGAATTCCTTTCACGTCGTGATCTGCATAAATTTCCATAGTTAAAAAAAGTGCGTTTTCAACTTTTTATGTGTCTGTTTATGTACACACGAGTCATTAAAACATGAGTTACTTATAAAATACATATTTTCCCCTGATAATTATGTAATAGAAAAAAGGAAAATTTTACACTGTGAAAAACGCTTTCTTTTCTGAAACACATTATTTACTACTGCAAGGAAAAAGTGGTTTAAATATGAACCACTCCACAAACATCATTTTCGTTTTATCAATATAGGAATGACTATAATAACTTTGGCTTGTCGTTAGAATAGTACACCGGACGTATGTATGGCAATGTCATACTGTATAAAAATAGTTGTGATCTGAAAAATAACCGCGATTAGTAAATAAGAAAGAAGTAACAAATATATTTCGAAATTTATATCAACCAATCAAAATCACTACGACAGTTCAGAAACTCGGACCCCTCTCCCCCCTTTTTTTTCACGTGTACCACTGGCCGAACGCCAAATATAATTTGACCACTATTCCTGACTGTGTTCAAATTACTTTCGATTCCTGGTTTATGCCAGGCGGTAACATAATCCAGAATATGTCACTTTTTGGTAAGAACAGGTGGCTGTTGTTGATTTAGAGAACAACTGCAATCTACTAATAATTCCACAGTTTCACTTGACTGACGCATGAATAAAATGCTCAGACCAATGCCAATGCTAATTTATATAAGGCGGAAGAAGACACAACGCACCTACAAGTAGGTCTTAAGCGAGACTTTCATAACTGCTCAGTTTACCGTGAACTGCTTATATTAACTCAGACGTGATTTAAGAGGGACTAGTACCCACCATGTAGGATTCATCCATACCGGCCGTCTTGGATTCATACATACTCACTTTTTTTTTAATTTATCCATCTTTGTCATTTCAAAATTAAAACAAAACTTTCGCATAGCAAAGAATATATAAATAACAGCTGAGCAGCTACAGCTCCACTGTCTTTATTAAACTTTAACTATTAACTGCCAGGAAAATACGTAATTGGTCATTGCGGGCGATTGAATCAATGGTACTGTAGTCTGTTAGATTAATCGAGCACTTTTGAATTAAACCTTTAATAAAGGTCACTGCCTTTACGTGCAATGACTGACATCGGTCCAGTAAAGTTGTAAACGACGCAGATAAAGTAATTCCATGACTTAACACTGAATTGAAAGTTTTAGGTAAACATTTTTTAATGTGCTGAAACGATTTCTGTCACTTACAGTTTTTTTTTTATTTTCATATAGGTTTCAGAACTAGCAAATCTGTTTAGTAATAATTTATCCAGTAACTGCACGATTTTCCTTCACCGAAACATGAAATAAGCGCTAAGGCACACTTCAATGTTTACTTTACATACCATGGAAGAATACAAAATGTGCACACAAGTAGATCTTGATCAGGGCTTCCAAAAGTACTCAGTTTACTGTGAACATCCTATACAAGAGTGGTCAAACAAAAACGATGCTCCATGTCCTGTCAGTCCTTGAAACATAGAAGAAAAAAAATCTGCAATGCAAGTTTTGGAGTAAATTCTACAACACCAAGTTGGCGAGGACTGATTTCCCCTAAGCTGGTTTCACAATTGAAAGCATGACATCCATGTGCAGTGGCCGCTACGATATTATACATATTGATTCACAAATGCATAATAGGCCGTGTGGAAGAGATTTCCTGACAAACTACATAAAGGGAATGATTATATTTGAATTTTTGTCCAAGCACTTGAGGCAATAGTCAATCACAGCAGAGTAGAAATGTAAAATGGAGGAACGAAGTTATGCTGCAGAAACCTACAAGAATTTGTTATAAGATATATATGTATATACATATATATGTAAAGAACATTCGACAGAAAATTATAAAAGTTATCCGCATCTCCACGATAGCGAAATCAAAGATTTTTAAGAAAAACGTATAAGTCAAATTTTTCAAATATTGCTTTTTATTTTCAAAACAATGTCACACATGAGCTGTTACTACATGTCAAAACAATGTCACACATGAGCTGTTACTACATGTCAAAACAACGAAAACATTAGAATATTATTTTACCAACAGGACTAAATAATGTCAGATTCTTAGAAAATAAATTATGAACAAGATACATGGGTATTCAACTGTAAAATAATTTCGCACGGGAAAATATCTGATCGTGTGCAATGTGCTATTGTTATACCATTTATGTGGCTATGTTTTCCTATGTGAGCCCACAGTTTATGGTGGTTACCTAGAGAGATGGGCAGGTGGGCGACTAGCTAACAATCGTAGACCTTAAGGAGGAAAGTTGTATGTTGTTGGTAGTTACCTAGGGAGTTCTGCGGGTCAGCGAGTAGCCAGATGTCGGATCCCATGAACAAGCCGTGGCAGAGTAAGACAGGTGGTCCAGGGGATCCGGGTAGATCGGCACGTAGAACGCGGTATAGGGAGAGCAGGTATCCGTCTTGTGTCTGGACCACGTGGCTCTCGCAAGAGTAGCGGCCCTGTCTCTGGCACAGCTGATCCTGCACATCATCGCTACAACTCCAGCTCTACTGCATAGTCCTCCAGCCCCTTCAACACGTGTTACGTAAGAAGGGAGACGACGAACTATTTCGGTGTTTATCTATTGCATGTGCTCACTTTAAATGGAAATACTCATGTTTCCTCAGGTTTCAGAGAATTTGAAAGTAGTGTAACCTATTAAAGGAGAGTATAGGCTGTTCACGCTTAAACGAGCACTTTTAGAAACAACATTTGAAAATGTCATTACTCATATCTACATATATTTAAATGCCTACACAGAGTGGCGTGCATACGTTAAAGTTGGTAACGACGGAGATAGATTATTTCCATGCCGTAAGGTTGAGTTAAAAGTGTAAGATAAATATTTCTGAACACTGAAATTATTTATTTAATTATTTATTTCGTTTTTGTTTTTAGTCCATATGAGTGTTAAAAATGTCAAATTAAATATTTTAATTTTATTAATTATATAGTTTTACTGAAATAACGAAACAATAAAATCATCAGGCCAATTACAATGTTATTTCACATATGGTGGAAGAATACACAATGTGCACACAAGTAGATCTTAAGCAGGGCTTTAAAAAGTGCTCAGTTTACCGTGAACAACCTAATAATCAAGAGTCGTACTCAATATTTCTTTTAATATGGTGCTGTACCAACAAATAAAAACTATTTCCTTTACAAAAGTCGATGCCATTGTATTGTATTCAAAACATAAACCATTCATAAGGCAGTGATAAGGAAAACAATGTACCGCCTAGGATACCCAGAGCGAGGAATCACCAGTGATTCCATCATGATTTTCCAAGAACTGTTGGTTGGGCGAGCATCATCTTGCTGGAAGATAACTCATTGGCACTCCATCAGGGAACTTAACACATGAGGCAGCAAATAGTCCTCGATGTACCGCTGTGTATTATGCATTCTTGGTTACTTCCAAATTTTCTGAAGACCTGCACAAGTCCTAATTTCGGAATGTTTCTCCGCCTCACGCAAACAAACTTGAACTATGTCCAGACGACTACACCATAGGGACAAATCACCGTGTCTGTGTGCACTCAGCTTAGCTGTATTTGCATTAAGTGATATATTTCTTACTAGGTATTACCAACACATTTATTTTCTGATTGTTTTCATTCGAATTAATTATAAATTAAATTTCATTATAATTAAATTTTAATTAAACCAAAAATGTATAATCTTAAGTTGACAGAAGTATAAAACACTTGTTATACGTGCCATATTTAGGAAACACCAAAAACTGTCATGCATGGGGTTGTTTTTCAAAAAGTGGGTTCAAAAAGTGTAAAGACACTGGGAATAGACTATGACCACGCCTGGCAAGTACCGTATACGTCACACGAACACAGATGACAGCGCCCTGGGGCGTTAGGTGTGCGTGCGCCATGGCACGAAACATAAATCACTTGAATATAATCAATCGATGTGAATGTTTATCAACATTCACGTTAACCGGATGATTTTTTACAGGGTACGCAAATTTTAATGGTATTGAGTGTACATTTCATAACAATTTTATAACTTTACTTGACCGAAGACGTTATATTAGACTTGGGCGCCACGTTAATGTTAGCATTTACAAGTGGCGGGATATTACATCATGGGCGAGAATGAAGTAGCTTGAACCGGTCTTTCGAAAGTGCAAGTAGCGACGAAATAACGACTGTCGGGTGACATTTTCTAGATTACCTGGCAGTGAGGCCATGCACTCCTTTTCACTTATCACTTCCTCTTACATTTAGACATTTCTTATCGCTTCACTACTTGACAAATGCTGTGGTCCGGCGGGCTTAAGAAACGGGAAGACAAAGGCTTCGATCCAGAAGTCAGGAATACGTGTCGTTCGTATGCGATATAAATATTAACAGTTAATTACAATCGGGATATTACAACAGTATTTAGAAACATTTTCGTGCTATAGAGTAGAAATCCGATACCCAACGTTAACCTAGAAAATAAAACCTGAATACAAATATTTTCTCAAAACTAAAGGATGAATAAAGAAGCAAGGTATAGATCTGCTGATCTCATAGGTATATAATATTAATAATCTTTCTTTTGAGACCATCAACAAGGTAATTGTAAATGTACGCAATAACGTTTTAGTACTAGTTGTCTGTCAGGAGGTAGTTCGTTCAGTCATAAAAAAAGTAACTATTATTGCATAATTATCTTTTATTACTGTAAGTCTGAATCTTGTGTCCGTTGGAGATTAGTATACTTATCTCCGATCAACATACAGAAGTCGATAGGTGGCAGCACTGGAAGTGCTAGAGACAAGTAAACCTATAGAATCATTGCGTGTTTAACATTTCAGAGAAAGTGGCTTGATTTTTCATGGTCTCGAGGAAAACTTTTTCGGAAAAGTTTAACTCAGATGAATATGAAAGGTATCAAGTTGACATTACGTTTTATTTAAGTTGAAATGTGTTTCCAGAAAGTTTTGTGGACTGTAAAACATTAAGGCTCCTTTTCCCGCGTTTGAGGCCGAGAAGCATGGGAGCAATAAGGGCGACACTGCCACGAACATCAAGCGCGCCTTCGCCGCTAAGCGCGAGGCTCTGAACTGGCCCGCAGTGTTCTCGCTGTGTTCCGGCTATCTATGGGACTCTCAGCAGCGATCCTGTAATTTTATTGGTTGAAAGTCTATGGGAAGGTTTAATACAGGACCCTTGAGTAGTCTTGTATATATCTGGCGCGTATGTTACGAGATATAGCTGGCCACCTGAAGAATTCGCGGATTCATTTTGGGACGGGCTAGAATTCAAAACACATGTGTATATATAACTTTGTACATTGGTGCACACGGTGTTTGACTCCTCCTGGAGAACCATTGCCCAATCGCCTCCTTCCACTGTGGCAGTAGACAAACAATCCACAGTCTTGTTCGTAAGACTGTAAAGTCTAGCCTCTATGTATTGAACTCGCGAATCTCTCAGGTCTCTATATATAGCGCTTTGAAAAAGTCGTTTTTAGCCATTATGAAGTTCTCTTTAATGGCGTTTCTAATGTGAACAACCTCTTCGAAGCTCTTGTCCGAAGTATGTGTTTTTTGTTTTCTTAGATCAGCACACTGGACACGCGTTTAATAGTTTCGTAGGAACATGAGTATTTCTAAAACAATGTAACGCATTTTAATCGCCAGGTAGACGGAAGCCTTATAAAAGGAAAAAGAATTTTGGAAACTTGTGTGAATTTTGAAATTACTGCCAGGTATTTAACTAATTAGACGGTACAATTTACTTCGAGGAGTAAATACTTATCCGCGGATAACTAAGATTATCTTCACCAACCGACCGGACGATTTCCACCCACTAATTAGTGAAGTGGAAAATTATTTCTCAAGATGAAATTTCTCTCAGAATTATAAATATCTTAACGTAGTTAGCGAAGTATAACGGCTATTGTATTACAAATATGGGAGAATTAGGGGCCGTGGTGGCTGAGCGGCTAGCCTGCTCACCTCAGACCAGGGCGAACCGGGTACAATCCCCGGCCGGGTCACTCCAAGATATTCGCACATGGGAATCGTTCCGGGCGATGTCGCTGGGCGGCGGGTTTTCCCGGGGATCTCCCGTTTTCCCCGCCGCTTCATTCCGGCACTGCCACATGCTCACTTTAATCACCCTCATCGGCTCTCAAGACTTCGCTGTCAAGAGCCACCTAAATCTCTCCGTTTACTCATCATGTAGGACAATTTTTCTATATTGCGTGCCACGAGTTAAACTTTCAGCAATTGCATATAATTCAACAGTTTACCCCGCTTCGGTTAATTTAAAGCAGAGTTCGGAATGAGGCACTCAGATTAATCTAATATAAATGAGGCAAAATAATGCGAATGCTCAGGAAATATAGCAGTTAGTTAGACTCGCAGTCTAAAATTATATCTCATTTTAAAGTTTTTAACTATAAGACAATATACGGCGATTTTCTATGAAGATTTGTAAAATAACTAACATCAATCATAGCAGAATTTGTAAAATAAATGTGTCTAAAAGTCTAGACACCGTAATCAAGAGTTCGTGATTATTTTATATCCAAATGTTTGTATTGAATATGTGATTAAACTATATTAACTTTAAGGCAGCAAAACCACGCATAATCTGATTCCTGCTCGAAACAGTTCCCACGGAATGCCACCACGTAACTGTGAAGACTAGGCTTACAGAGCGTCGCAATAAAATGGCAACAGTAGAGCTAGTCTACTTCGAAATTATATACTCGTAGTTTCAACACTAAGTTGTCGAAGTCAAGCCTGACGATGAACATGGACGATCGTGCGACATACGTATGTATTGTGTATTGTTCGGTCACTATTTATAGCATTTTACTAGAGGCATGTCAAGTCACCTGAGGCGCAACGAAGAAATCGCCATATATATATATATATATATATATAGTATATTCGATGTTTCTTAACAATTTTTGAATTAAACTTTTAAAAAATCCCCCATGTATGACGTACTTCGTTATTTTCTAAATTATTTCGTGCATCACAAATATTTTACACCTTTGTTAACATAAAAGTAACCTCTTTTTCGTTAAATTGAAGTTTTACCAATAATTAATTATAAATTATAATATTAAATTTATAATAAATAATTATAAAAACAGTGAGAAAACACGTGTGTTGGTAGCGCCTAGAAAGAAATAGTTCTAATACGAAATATTACTACAACTGTGTGCGCATGAATTAGGTGCTTTGTTCTTTGGTGTTAAATAACAGACTTGGTTAAGCTTAGTTTGCATGAGGCGGAGGAATATCCTGGTAGTAGAACTATAGCTGGGCTTCAGAAAAGTGTGAAATAAGCGTGAATGGATTATATATTTTGGAGTCCAGCGAGATGCGAAGATGAACTGGTGAAATGTCTGGGCTCCTGGTGACTGTTTACCGGCAGACTTACCGGGGTCAGGTACAGAGGCTGTTCGCTGTAGCTGGCAGCGGCGCACAGCACAGCTGCCCCGACCAGGGCTGTCCAGAAGCGCGGCATGGCGGAACACACACCTGAAACAATTTCACACTTGTTATAAAATGAATAAGAAATTTACATGCAATTGTAACGAACAGAAACAGCGTCAAGTGGCACTTGAAAAACAAGGCATGAAGTCAGAAACTTAAAAAAAAAGCACGTAAACTGGAGGGAGAAACGTTCTCTGCCTCTTCAGCTTAACAAATTATTTTTTTTTGGGTTTGAACATTAAAGTATCAAGTATTTGACACAAAAATGTATTTTGTGGATGCTATTTTTTTTGTATGTTGACGTACTTCCCTATAAAATGATTTCATCCGGAAATGAACCGAACTTGCATCAAAACCCAACTTAAAAAGTTATTCAAATTTCAACACAACCTACAGAAAAACTAAAACACATCTTACACTAAACGAGAACTAATAAAGAAGGATCTAAATTATCAAATATACTATAGAAAAAAGAACTGGGATCTAAATGAGGTAAAATCATCCATAGAAAATAAGACACTTATCCATGAATTGACTTACAAATAACTATAACATAAATTAAGTCATATTAAACTTATATACAAAGGAAATTGACAAATAAAAAGTAACTGGAATCGGACTTAAAGTAAAATGTCATTCAGAACGTAGGATTTGAGTGAAGCCTTGTTACAGGTTCTTCACTCTTAATCGAGAAGTGTTGGAATCCCTGCTAAGGACCTCTATTTCTTTTTTAATTGTATATAATACTGCCATATTGAATATTAAAACAACAATGGACCGTCTCACTCCATTCATGCACCATCCAAGTAAAAACTTGCAATTTTAGGAAAGTAATGTGTTGGCAATATGAAAATCAATGCTCTTTTCTGTATAGAACAAGAAATGTTGCCTCCAATAGCCATACATTCTTACATTATACTTGCAATACAAAGAAAAGACTTAGAACCATATTAATAAATCACTACAAACTTAACTAGGCGCATGTGTGTCATAGTGTGAACACAATAGTTATGGCCTGTGAATTTCTTTCAGAGGCGGAATTCAAAAGTGCTCGCTTAACAGTGAAGAGACTTTATACAGAGCGGTTCACTCGCTCTCGTCCCGTATCAAATGCAAGACTTTGCATGTCGATTTGCGACCTCCGAACTGAGCTATACAATGTCGCCTCCACGCCTTTATGCACTCCCGTTTTACAGTACGCGCGGACGATAAACTCAAGCTGATAAACCGAGTATCGAGTCGTAATGTACGTGAAGAAACGTGAACCATTATCAGGCTCGTCCCCAACAGCACGTGCAAGAACTCAGACTGGAAGCACACGTACGTGTATAGGCTATTCACGGTAAAATAACCACTTTTGAAAGCCCTGTGTAAAATCTACTTCTATGCACGTTGTGTATTCTTCGCCTTATGTGAGGTCAACAGTCTCGTAGGCCTTATCACGTTATTCAAGCGTCTGTCTAGCGCAACTGTGAAATTATTTGAAAAGTAAATATCTAACAAATCTGCTCGTTTTTATACTTCGACGCATTATAAAATAAACAGAAGTGAAAGAAATAATTCAAGTTATAAATGGTTACCTATTATATATTATACGACGTTAAGCTACGGAACTACTTCCCATCCATCGTTACCAACTTTACTGGGTGCATGTCACTCAAGGCACCTGTTGGAATATATGCAGTTAGGGGCAGTAAATTTGTTATAAAGTTTATTTCAATAGTGCTCACTTAATCGTCAACAGCCTTTAGTTAAGTTTAAATGAGAAAATGTTCGCGCAGGTTTGGGGGCGGGAAGGTAGGGGATGCAGTGTAGGGGAGGGCTCTCCAATCGCTCGCCGCTGGAGGGAGGGAAACCACTGCTGATTCTACACACACCAACCTGATAACATCGATCTCTACTTCCGCGCTGTTGAATACTGCGCAATATGCACACGCGGTGCAGCCGTACTCGGCCGCTTTCGCTACTGAACTGACAGAACAACCCCCCACCCCTTCGTTCAGCGGCAATTGACTCTCCCGGCCCGACCGACGCGTTTTTGACTTCTGCGCATTATCTTCTCATTTGGATTTCACTCTACAGTCGGTGGCCGAGACGCACGCGTATGCCCACTCAAGGACCAGACAGACCGCGGTGCCACATTCAGTGACGTCACCGGGACATATCCAGTGACGTCACCTTGCTTCCCATACACCAAGGTATGTCCGTAGCACATTTCATTCCATTATGACTAGAGACAGGAAATGACCGCGTTCCACGGTCTTATGTATTTCCGAGCCTCAACTTTCTGTTCATTGGTTGCTACCCCAGTTTGCTGTCAGTTTTTTTTTCCTTACACCACGTGGAACGAGACTCAGTGCTTGATTTCTCACATCTGTCATTGGATTAGCATACACCTGGGCGTGTCTAATAAACTGTGATCGAATTGCAAACGTAACAGAAATGCACACGTGTAAGAGATGAGTTGAAAGATTTGGGGAGGCTCTTAATAGCGAGATCTTGAGTGCGGATGAGGGTGAAAATAGTTGAGAATGGAGCAGCGCCGGAATGCAAGGGTGGGGAAAACGGTGAATTCCCTGAGAAAACCCGCCGACCAGCGGTATCGTTTGGCACGATTCGCACTCGCGAAAATCCGGTAATGACCCGGCCGGGGATTCATCCCGGTTCGGCGAGTGGGAGGGGAATAGTCTAACCACTACACCACTGTGGCCACATGAGGGGTCGATAAAGGCTGTTCACTATAAAATGAGCACTTTTGAAATCAACCTTAGAAAAAAGTCACTGCCGCTGCATGCATATGTTTGAACAGGCGCAATGAGCGTCATGTACCCAGTAAATTTGGTGACGTTGGAGGGTAAAGTAGTACCATACATTATTCTTAATTTCCGTGATTTTTTTAATGCATCGAAATGTAAAAGTAAGCAGATTTATAATATTTACTCTTCTAATAATTTCACCGTTTTACTTGACCGGCGCATGAATAATGGAATGAGGCCCATGGCAATGTTAATTCTACATAAGGCGGAAGAACACACAACGTGTATGCAAGTAGATCTTAAGCAGGGCTTTCAAAAGTGCTAATTTTACCGTGAACAGCCTATAGTCATTGGAATAACCTGTATAGAAAATACTGCAACTGGAGGACTTAATAAGCCGGCGCGTCGTGTCCGGGTAACCAGATGCTGTCTACGTCGAGATCCTCTCGCCGCAGTCTTTCCCTTGTTCTAGCGGCGGCCTGGCAGACCGACTGGTTCTTATACTGCAGCCTTGGACTCGCCTTGTAGCCTTGGACGCCTCTACCCCGCTGAGTAGTTCGCGATAAACCCCCGTGACGGGGCCTCAGTGGTTATCGAGTAAAAAGTATGCCTTGAAATATGCATTAGGCAACACTGCCAGCTTTGACGTTATTTGATAGGAGCCGCGTTTGCTTCGATCTACGGGGACGAACAATGTCGATTCTTCTCGAAGCTTTCTTCGCCACTGTAACAAGAAAATTATCGTTTCTGCGGCAGTTAAGGTTAGCTACGCGACTATGATCTATTCTTTCAAACATTAAAAAATAGCATCATGAGTCTGTAACATTTGGCAACACTAAAAATATACTAAATTTAATAGAAACTGAATTTTTCTTTTGTCTTTTGAATACAAATATAAAAGTTATACCACAATGCTCAAGTTATAGTTGTAGGTAAATGGTATTAAGCCCTGCCCTCATAGCTCAGGGGTAGGATAGGCAGTTTTGCCGTCAGTGCGGCGTATTGTGCAAATTTTATGTGTGATAGTGGGACTTTATTACATGCGATGAAAGCCCACACAATGCCCTTATAATCGTATTTTGCTCCTAGAGCACAAGGCTGTCCCGTGGTTTGAAAGCACTGAGAATTTGGAATAGGGAATTACACGCTAATGAAATTTGGTTTTATGGCGTTCCTGTTATATATATATACATACATACATACATACACACACACACACACATATATATACATATATATATATATATATATATATATATATATATATATATATATATATATATATATATAAACAATTTCGTGAAATTCGTAAAACGTCGCATTTTTAAAGCATACCTGCTTATATTCCTAAAGGCTGTTGCCTGGTTTGAAAGCAGAGAGAAAGTTTGATATAGGGAAATACATTTTAACGAAATTCCGATTTTTTGATGCCACTTTTGAAGGTATGAACTTTAAACAAAATTCTAAGCACGAGAATGATATACTCTCAATCTGTGTATCGAGGCAATTATAAAACATTGTTTTACAGATATTTTTTGGGAAATTATTAGTTTTTCTGATCTTTAGATAAAACAGGCTATACACTAATGTAAAAAAAATCCTTCGATAGCAAACAATAGCATATTTTTATGCTCAAAAGAAATCCCCTGGTGGCATATATATATATATATATATATATGCCACCAGGGGATTTCTTTTGAGCATAAAAATATGCTATTGTTTGCTATCGAAGGATTTTTTTTACATTAGTGTATAGCCTGTTTTATCTAAAGATCAGAAAAACTAATAATTTCCCAAAAAATATCTGTAAAACAATGTTTATGTAAAACAATGATATATATATATATATATATATATATATATATATATATATATATATATATATATATATATATATATATATATGCCACCAGGGGATTTCTTTTGAGCATAAAAATATGCTATTGTTTGCTATCGAAGGATTTTTTTTACATTAGTGTATAGCCTGTTTTATCTAAAGATCAGAAAAACTAATAATTTCCCAAAAAATATCTGTAAAACAATGTTTTATAATTGCCTCGATACACAGATTGAGAGTATATCATTCTCGTGCTTAGAATTTTGTTTAAAGTTCATACCTTCAAAAGTGGCATCAAAAAATCGGAATTTCGTTAAAATGTATTTCCCTATATCAAACTTTCTCTCTGCTTTCAAACCAGGCAACAGCCTTTAGGAATATAAGCAGGTATGCTTTAAAAATGCGACGTTTTACGAATTTCACGAAATTGTTTCTCTGCGAACACTTTATGTTGTTCTCTTTGTTACATTTTAAAACCCTCGGTGGCTACTCTGAAAGGGGTCGTAACAAAACACAGAATCTAAAGCGGTAGCCAGATGTAGCTGCTGCGTAAACTTTACTCCTTTTTGTTATAAACTGCACTGGACTGGACTTATGGTCCTGCCTCTCAAACATCTAGTCAAAGACTCTAATATCCAGGCATATATTATATAAATGACTTTCTACTTGTTTGCACAACATATATTTTATTCAGGGACTGAATTAGAATGATATTAGAAACACCATATCATTAAAAGCTGCTAGCGGAAGCTATTACTGAAGCTTCCTAAACAACCCCTACAAAATCCGCAGATATCCACTCCGGACTCGCCACTGGAAGTATAGTATTGCGGGTCGCAGAGGACCGCACGCGGGCGGAGATGGCCTCAGCTCGAGCTCAGTCAGCTGTGGCAGCTCTCTGCGCCGTCGGTCACCCAGAGTGGCGCAGGCTGTAGCTGGATGCTGGAAAGATGGCCCACACACTCATGCCCCCCGTTACATAGTCTGACCCTCTCCCCACACATCGCAGAGTTCTCCAGCCACACGACGGTGGCTGAGTGGCACCTTGCTGCTCGTAACATATTGCAACCCAACAACACCTTGCTTCCAATGCCAATCTTATAGTCACAACAATATGATAAAAACAAAAAATATATATATATACGGCCTTAGATAATTTTTTTTATTTTCTGGCGAGAATTCGTGTTTCCAGGACATTTATATACTGAGATACGCATGTTCACCTAAACAACCATTTCGTATCATTTTCTGCTTCTCCGAAGAACGTATTTAGCTCTATCATAGTGATAGTTTTACACATGTCGAAGACATTTGGAAACTTGGAATACCTGGCAATATTAATTCTCAAGTAGAATATGAGGTACCTGCTACACTTGGACATGTACGAGCTAATAAATTGTATGGAACTTTGAAGCGTTTTATGTCTATTGGCCTAACATTCTACCTACCATTAGAGATGTAACATCATTCTGTGACTGTTGTCAATATGGTAAACAACCTGTTAAAAGTTTACAAGGTACTTTATAGCCTATTCTACCTTCCAAGCCGCTACAATTAGTATCTGTCGATATTTTTGGTCCTTTACTACGATCAAAAGCAGGAGCGAGATACCTGTTTGCAACGCTGGATCTATTCAAAGAAAAATAAATTGACTGCACGGTCCTCTTATCATCGCAGTTGATCCAGAAGCATGCCCTGAACAACTGTGATAAGAGGCTAAGCGGAAATTTTTGCACACTGATAAAATGCAGGGCATGAAGTCTTGAACATTGAAACTCGTAGTTAATTAAGTGTTTTGATTTACGTCCAAAACCTGGTTCATTCTAGGTGCGATCCAGGTTGCAAAGCCTAAATAATATTACAATTTTTAAATTATTATCTTTCTATACTAAAAATTAAGGTAGTTCAAGTTATAACTGAAAGAAAGTTTTAATAACTTGGCAGTTGCAGCAACTAATGTGTATTGCTACAAAGATCAAGATTAAAAATTGGTTGATTTTCTCATCTATTGTAGAATTTGTTCAATCAGTCATATGCAATAATGTTTTAAGTAGGCCTAGGGTCTGAAAATAACACGACATATATAAAATACGCTTCGCATCTTATTTTTTATCTTACATTCCTAAGTCTAAGAGGTGAAGCATGTTTAAAGACAATTGAAAATGTAAACTTGCTTTTCCTAAATTTTGTTTATAATCAGGTATTTATATTCGGATTCGTCGAGACGGCTTAAAATATTGTTCTTATAAAGAAAACAATTTAATACGAATACAATAATGTTAATATTGTCGGTGTCTCCAGTCGAGTAGTAGGACATGGAATCATAACTGTGTTAAGATGGAGAGTGAGTAAGTGATATAAATATTTTATTAAATTATTTTACACCTTTAAAGTAATCATTATGATAATATTTTTGTATGAAACGAAAACTAATCTAAAAATTTTCAAGATGGCGAGTGTTAAAGTGGACTGGCATATCAGAACATAATTGAATAATATTTACTTATAACACATACATTTCGATACATTTGTGAATTCTTAGCATTGCCGAAATTTTAAAAGTACTTTTCAGTTAAGGGTATATGGCCAATGAAACAAAGCTCACCGTAAAATAAAACTTTATGGCCACCGAAAATAGTGACATACAATAAAATCGAATTTGGAACAACAAAGCTGAAACTGACTTTGCGCCTAGTTACAGAGACAGCATACGCAAGCCGATGATTTTATGTTGTGATTTCTCGCCTTGGAATACAGTATTTCAAGAATCCCTGTGATAACTGATGTTTAAATCACCCATGTTTGATTACTTTTGAAACAAGCCAGCTGTGTTGAGGTCCGCTATGGCCTATGCTGTATGAGTTGTAATTAAATGTTTTAGGAAAACAATGCCTGACTATCATGACTGCACAAGACCAAAATTATCTGTACAATCTCTGAACAAAATTTCAACGACAATACACCACAAGGAGCACATTGCCATAGAGTGTTCTCAGACAAATTTGTTTATATATTACTTTCCTTTCATTTTGCTTCATTAGTTTTCATCAGGAAGTTGGCGTATTGTTTTCCGTAATCTGAAGTTTATACTGCAGCAAGTGACGGGATATTTCCGAGAGGCAAACGGGAATCCTGCTCCAGTCAGCTATCTGTCGAGAACGAAATACAAAAAGATTCACCTCCTGGTTGTGCGTATACCTGGACAGCAGCATGGCTTTGCTAGTTGCTGCGACAAGATCTTAAGGGGATATAACTCCGTATTTTTTAAGGCGTTGGGAGAAATTAATGTACCTCAAACCCATGTCTCTGATTGGCAAGAAGTGTTGTCATTGCTGTAGAATATTCTATAGTAGCCTCGGTCCCTCTCGTTCTCTGCTCTATGCAGCTATAAGTGAGTAGGTCGCGGGGAAGGGCAGGCGTGTATTTATATCCCCGGAGAAGTTCGGCAGAATCAGTTTACCTTTCTTAATTATTTCTTTATTTTTGTCTAAAAATCTTACTATTTTCCTGCGTTTCAGAGAGATGACTGACAAATGCGGGTGGGTGGCTTAGTTCTGTCTCCCACCACCAGGGCCGCGCTTCTGATCCTGGTCACAATCCAGCAGCGGCTCGAAACATTTCACGCCATCGCTCATTGTCCTCACAAAGTCTATCTCCACGAACTAACAAACACTCTACTTTACCCCGATCTTAATCCAATAAAGGAATTATATATTCAGTGTCCTCTTCGCTCTGCGCTGATTTGCTGTGGTCTTTGTCTAGACCATTACTCTTTCGGGGTGTGTCCATGGTTATAATTCCGGCCATGGCACCAGACAATATGTAGACCGCTTATTCGTCTTCTGTGCATGTATCCACCATTTACCTACTCCATCCAAGAAACACAACTGTCGAAGTCACATTTCAATTAAATCTAACTTAATTCCAAATTGGTTAGGGGAAGTATACAAACATCTCAAAGCACCTGTTTAGTAAACAATGTTCTAACCTCAAGTGAAACTCTTTCTAGTGACGAATAAAGAAGACTTAGCCATGGTGATTTGAGAGTGTCTTTCTGTAAATATGATACAGAAGTCCTGAATTGCAGTGACGTGTATTCCTTTTGGGGAAGAAAGAAAACCCTTTACAACTTCAGGGCACGATGAAGTAAGAATTTCTCTTGGCGCAGGTACACTGTAGTAGAGACATTGATGCTGGTCTGTGAGGCAGGCACGCCGTGTTCAAGATAGACGTCCTAGACTATGGAAATTGGAGACACTGCGATGAATAAGATGACAGTAGCAGACCAGTGTACACTACCTGCATCTCAGTGTGTATGTTGACGGGAGTACCCTTGGATATGGACTGTGGTGTCTGTGAGAGGGAAACTGAACCTAAGGGGCGAATAATTTTGAGAAGCCTCTCATCTAGATCCCGTACAGTTGTTTCAACCTTTTGACGCGAATACGTCTTTAAATTTGCAACCATTGTGGGAGGCAAACCACAAAATCCGACAATAACTCGATTACCAAAGGGTCAAAGAATATGTTACGTTGAGTGAGGACTGAGAAGCATGGCACGAGGTGGTCGACCTTGTTGGGGGCAGGGGTTGGAAGGCCACGATTTTGAGTTCGTTTCGCCGCATCTCATAACTTCCGGGTATTATAACTTTTGTCTAGGAGAAACTACGACGATCTTTTAAGTTTCCATCGACATCATATATAAAAACATTTGTATGGCGTGGTTATGGTGAAATTGTATGCGTTTAAATTTTAAAAAAAGTAAGAAAATCTGACACTATTTCGAACAATACTCGTAAAAAAGCAAAGTCGAAATACATCAATCGTATACGGTTGGACAGATCATCTCAAAAACAATCCAGTGATACCCATAAAACCCCATATGCTCGAGGGAAGCGGTGCCGGGAACGTAGAAATTAAATATCAAGGTTTCCGAGAGCGTCAACCTAGACTTATTCACGCAAAACAAACTGCCGTGTCCAAAATACAGCTAAACCCAATTTTTTCAAGACTGTTCAAAACAGTAGTCAGTAAAATATTGTTATTAAAAAAAAAATGGTTTTTGTATATGAGTATATATAGACTCTTTTCTTCGTAATTTTAACTCCATGAATATTGTTTTTCGTGTTGTTTACAATTATTATTTAAGCGGAGGCTTAATGAGAAAACATGTAATTGTTGTGATGGTGCTCGAACATCGTCCATCCAGCATTAAAACAGCACATGAAATTGTACGACCTAAGACGGGATAGGTCGACGAGGGAGCTGAGACTTATCTTGTCGGTGACCCGTTCTACATAAGTCGTCGTGGACGTTGGTATAGTCCATTCACGGTTTCTTCGGCCTTTTCTGAAGCTCTGCAAAATTTCCACTTTTGGTTACTGATTACGTATCCTTCCGCTACACGTAAACATTAACACTGCCATGCGACTTCTACTTTTAAGAGGGTGTCCACGTGAAACCTTCTTGATTTCAAAGTAATATATATTAAAAAAACCATTAAACATAATCTTGCTGTTTGTACCATCCGGTAAAGCAACTCAAAAAGTTTTTTGTGTAATTTTCTCTGAGTTAGTGCTTTAATTTTGTTGCAGGTTCTGAACAATCATCGGAAGTGACTACTTCACAAGAGAGAGCCCAATGGGTGGTGTGGTATGCGGAGACATTGTCACCAATTGCTGTCCAGAGAAATTTCCGCCGTGTGTTTGATAGGGTGACACCAGACGTGAAGACAATTAAGGCTTGGTATGACAAGTTTCTAGCCACTGAGAGTGTAAACAGACAATCAGGTTCTGGTGGGAAACACGCTTGTAATGAAGCGGTAGAGGATATCAGAGACGACTTCCAGAGATACTCACCACAGTCCTTTCATCGAGCACTACGAGAGCTGAACATTCCACGCTCAACAGTTCACAAGATCCTGCACAAGTGGCTTCGTTTGTGAGCGTAGAGAATTCAAATTGTACAAGTGCAGCAGCCAAACGACCACCGACTACACCAAAGTTTAGCTATTGAAATGCTGGACCGGATCTAAGAGAACCCCAACTACCTGAGGAATGTTGTTTTCGGCGACGAAGCAACCTTCCACGTAAGTGGGAAGGTTAATTGGCATTCGCATCTGGGGTTCGGAAAACTCCCACAGTTTTCGGTAACATATCGGGGACAGCGTAAAGTTGAATGTGTGGTGTGCGCTAAGAAAGACAGAATTATTGGACCGTTTTTCTTTATCGAGAGAACAATACCTGGAAGCATTTTTCTGGACATTCTGGAATAATTTGATGTCCCTCAGCTTCAACCTCCGCAGTCAGATGTGATCTTCCAGCAGTATGGTGCACCACAGCACTGGAGTGTACATGTTTGTGAGTTCTTGGACAGAATATTTACACAGCGATGGATAGAACGTAATGGACCCGACCAAGTGGCCACCACCATCTCCAGACATAACCCATCTGGATTTTTCCTGGGGGATTATGTGTATGCCTCACCTGTACATGAAGTTGTGATCTCCGCGGAAGAATTGTGAATGCAATCGGTTCCATCATACCAGACATACTTGGGCGCAGATGTGTGTTTCAAACACCTAGAGCAAAGATATAACGCTGTGATACATATAAGTGACTTTAAAATAATTTACTTTTTCATAAAAAAGTTCACCAATAACACTTATAAATTTCGCGCGTCCTGTATTTGCAGTCGCACACACACTGGGCCAGCATAACGATAATGACGCAGCAACATACTTTCACATGCAGCGATTTAAGACACACGTTACAGTACATATATTTATTACTGCCGTGGAAGCACAGATTTATCACATCATCATAACTTGCCTATGTAAGTTTAAAAAAACAGTGTACAAATTTGATATGGTAATTTGAAGTATTTTTCGGAGGAAGAAAAATTATCACTTCGTTTGGCAAAAAGCAACACGCCATGTCGTGGCTCACCACGTCTGCCAAATTAGGGTTTGTAACCGTCCCACCTTCACATTTCAATATATTATAAGAAGTATACAAACATTAAAATCTCTTTTCAGTTGTATATTACAAATTCAAAAATCATTATTTTGCTCTAATAAATAAGAAATATGCTAAAATGAAGACATGTATAATTGTCCTGCTACTAATAACCATTCGAAACTTCCCGGAAGGGGGGGGGGAGACAAAAATAGAGAGAGAGAGAGAGAAAGCGATAAGCTCCATTCAGACGATAGTATATTCCTTGATCGAATAAACAAACACCATGTCACTAGGGCCTACGTACCATATTTTGAAAAATTATTTTTAACTCTAACAATGAAATACGTTTACTACGGCGCTACCTAAATAATCAAATATTTCATTAAGCAACTTTAATTTACAAATAGCACACCAAAAATCATGGTTGAAACAGTATTTTATCTCAGAAGTCAGCATTTTGAGAAACATACTGTTTTGGAAACTGGAAACATTTCTTCCGATGAACTTTACTTATGTATGGTTTCCTTCTAGGAACTCTGACATTATACTCAGCTCTGTTAAGAACCTACGAACAGTTGTAACTTAAACGTGCATACCTAGGTCTTTTGTAGCTCTACTGCAGTAACTATGGAAGTTTCCTTAACCTGGAGCAAATATTTCTCTGTTCTCTTTTGCTGGTCTCCTATGGCCTACCAGTCCTGGGAAGATTGAGCACTGTACGGAACTTCTTAAATTGCTGAGCAATATTAAATACTGTTATCCGTCTTCTGTTAACTGTAGCCACAATCTCTGCATAGGTTTGCCTTGTTTGAACAAAATAACAATTATGTTTTACACATCTTCAGTGGTCTCTGTACCTTTGTGGTCCATGTTGACTCTGTTTACTCTGATCACATATTGGCAAAGTATATGTGTCTCAATTATAGATAGTAACTGTTCCGATTTTCATGAACCGTTCTGGAACGTTCTATTTCATTAAAAAGAACCGTTCATTTTAAAACAGTTCATGACTTACTCGACATCTGACGTGTTATGTAGGCCTAAATTCTTGTAACGTAATCGTGGTTTTAATTATAATAAAGGGGAGGACACACACACATTACACAAACACACACACATTACACAAACACTTCCCAACTAAATGAATATATAACTGCAGTGATTCAACCGCAATTACTTATCTACTGTATGTAAGAAAATATATGCCAAGAAATAAATGTCTTTCATACTCATGTAATTTTGTCACAATTTAAGTTATTACAAAAAACTGAGGATAAACAATTGTTTTTCACATTTTCTTACATTGCTATTATTTTGTATTTACTTTTTAAGGCTGTAATATTTACAGTCACGTAACTTGCAACACACAGAGACACTGCAAAAAATGTTTAATTATGAGAAAAAATGTAACATGTATTCTAACATATTTTATCCTTATTGGTAAGTCTGAGCGAAACAATTTGAATATAAAAAAAATACACCTGTTGCGGTGTCGTGTGTCAAAAATACTTTTCATTGAAATATTATTCACATTTCTCTTCCACTGTGGGTTTGGTATTATATTTCATGTGTTTTGAACAGTTCATAACAGTTCTGATACTATAGTTGGTTCAGTTCATTCTCTAGAATGTTCGCGAGTTCACAGCAGTTTACGACGAAGAGCGATTCCTCTCCGGAACTGTTCATTCACCGGAACCGTTCGCGATTTCACAACAGTTTGAGATGCAGAGTGATTCCGTTTCTGAAACTGTTAATTCGCCGGAACCATTCATGAGACTGTAATAATTCCACAACTGAACAGTTCCACCGAATCGCCGTAATCAGAAACTCTGTGCACTTAAATGTTATTCGCGGTATACAAATTTTAGGTGCGTTTCATCATTTTTTTACAGATTAGAAGTTAACCACCAAAAATATAAACAATTTTTTTGTATTTTCTCTGTAACGAAGTGGTTGAATAGTATGGCGTTCCACCGGAACCGTTTATTTGGCTTGCTCGGAACTGTAGTTCCAGTTCCTCTCTCCGGAACTATTCTTTGGAACAGTTCCAGTAAATATTCTCCATCCCCAATCTTAATGTAGAGGGAAACGATAAGAGAATGACCAGAGAAAAACAAACATGTGACATGTATCCATCTATAACTTCATTCTCCAATTCAAGAGTGTGTTCCAATACATTCGTCTTGACAAGAAACCATAATAAACAACCGTCTATTCCAGTGTTCTATAGTATGGAACATTAGGAATATGTGTCTATATAATAATAGCATAGGATGGCAAGAATATCCGTCATTCAAATTCATAAACCTTAATAACTCCCATTCTGTAAGACATATATGCTTGAATGCAGTGTCACCTACCCCTGTTCCAATATATATGTCTGCAACTGTACAAGCACCGGACCTTGTAAAGTTAAATTGTGGTTTTGAAAATATGTGGTTGCAAAGTGGTCTTCAGCACAGGTGATAATTTTTGTGTGAATGTTCATAGCCATGCTTCCGTAACTTTATATCCAAGTCAATCCTTCTACGCGTAATGACCAACTGTTTACACATTAGAAGGAATAGTTATAAAATAAATAAATTTGGAGAAAAGGCTGCTCAGAATAATTGTTGTTATATACACAAAATAAAACTGATTAAATACCCTATAATTACCTTGTGTAAGATATGCAAAAAAATTCCTAAAGTAATGTTTGCAAAGCTACTACAAAAATTTCCATTTAAATAGGAATTACGGAGACAGATTTTTCAGAAAATGGAAAGATGTTTTCATGAAGTTTTTCACCCCATAATTACTGTAGCCAAATACACAACAAATAATACGAGACATAATTTACATTACCACAAAAATATCACTCAACAAGGAAAACAAAATTTCCATGACATGCTATGATATATGACTGCATGGCTTCGAGTGTTGGTCATCTCTCTAAGCCAATAGGAGTGCTAGTACAGGATGATAACTCATCATGAAACCCATGACAAAGTAATGAAATTGAGCAGGTGGTCATGAAATTATCTTTTTTGTATCACTCTGATGGCCAACACGTCTATTGACATTGATGTTCTTTGCTAAGTGGTGAAGGGTGGATCCACATGCAATTTTCTTCTTGCAATGATGATTTGGTTTCAGTATCTTCATTCAAGTGAATTTGCCATTGGTTTTCATAACTTGTGTCGAAAATTTGTCATTGCGGTTTTTCCTTGGCAACTTTAAAATCAAATAATAAATGCCCATAGAGTATTGAATACAGTAGTGTTTAATCACTGAAGGTTTTGTATTGTCAGTTAAGAGTTCAGAAAAATGAACCCATAACATAATAATGAATGAAATGGGGAAACTTTTAATAATAAAAATCAACATAAAATATTTAATTTGTAATTAAAGTTGTATTCTATGCAGTACCAAGCTATGGTATGATGTTAATACATTGTAGAACTGTGACAATGCACATAGAAATTTTTTTGACTAGACGAGAAGTAACAAGACTTCATAAAACTGCTGCATCCAACTTCAACAAAGGTGGGTTTGTGCACTGTATCCATTACAAACTATGTGTTGAATTAATAATGCATAGTCAGATATTCTCATGTTTATTGTGAGGTATTTGTGCAGCTGCAATAAATGTAGGTCATTCAAATGCAACTTGGTAACTTTTACAAACATTTTGTGAACTATTGACTAACAGACCTCTTCGTCTGGGGTCTGTTAGTGAATGCTCGTCTGGCATCTTTGGTTTGTGTCATGATGTTGATGACACTGTAAGGTTACGATGGAACACATCTTCATTTCACATCGCCGTCAGGCTTGCCAAGACTTTGTCATACAGAAGATCTCTCACGTTGTTGCCCGCAATGAAACTTAAGTGGTCAAAGTTTGTCTCTGTTACTTCGTGAAGTGTGACCACATTTGGGAGATTGCGAGACAGCTCCAAAACACCCTGTAAAACAGAAATGCAGCAGAACTTGGTCATTGTTTGGAGCTTGATGTACTTTAAGAGATGATTTTTATTTGCAAGGTAAAATAAAACCAAAGTGCCTCTGTAAAGTTCTTCCCCCCACATTTCGAATTTAGTCGGCAATGGCCATAGTTACTACCCATCATTTGTTATGCTTACGAGTTTCTCCAAGAATAATGACAATTAACTAAACCACTTCTAACAACAGCTTTGTGCAAATAGCTTCATACGCTAGGAACACATTTCAAAACACAAATTTCTCCAAATAGAAAATTCCTTGCAGGAAACATTTGTCAATTGTGTATTTGCTACACCTTTACTCCTTTTATTTTGATGTGCCTTTGTATTCTCATACAGTATGTTTCAAAACCTAAAGTCACATGATACACTAAATAATGCCAAACAATATATTTTAATGTGATGTTTGTGAAATGCACGTACGGGTAGTAAATTTTCGTTAATAAATTACACAAAATGTGACTTACATATATACACTATACTCTATTGTATGATAGTAATTTTTTAAGTTTTGCTTTAACATAATTATTTAGAAAGTTGTTGCACTAAAACATATTTAGTAATAAGTGACCTTGTACGCTGATGCCACTCATGCCTTGCTATAAAAGTTCCTACTGTAGCAATATGAGTTGTAACTAAATTTTTCACCATAGTATTTCCCAGTTAAAAATTGAAGAAGTAAAAAGTGCGATTGTTTTCATGTTCAACTTGTATCTCCAATAATTTTCCACATAGTACTCTGTTTTAAGAGGAGGACTAATTTTTATGAGGGTTGGAGTATGCAGCTTCTGCATATTTGGTTTTCTACAAAGTTGCAGTTTTCAAGAACATAAGCTGATGGTACAGAAAACAAGTGTGTTCTAGATTACTTCTGTTTGTGAAAATATTAGTGATGACATAATGCCAAGTATTATAGGAAACAAGTCATTGTTTTGGGCTTAGTGCCAAGTATGTTGCTTTCCTTAACTCGCTGTATTAATCTAATCTAACAGAGGTTTTTTCTACTATAGGTTGTTATTGTCAGTGTATTAGGACAATTATTAATAGGTAGGAGAAATAATTTGGTCCCTCTAAAGTCTGCAATTACGATTGAAACTCTCATGGGAAAATTGCATACTAGTTTCCTTATAAAAGAAGAATTTTCATTGTAAAATAATCAGCCTCTTCCGTGTAAGTGATACTTTCGTTGTTTGTAAACTGTACATGTCGACTAAATGTAATATTTTGTCAGATAGTTTGTGTTCTTATATTTTCACTAAGTACAAAAATAAAAGCAAAATTGTACTTTGAATTTGTGTTTAATGTATTAAAAAAACATTAATTTTTTAAGGTGGCATTTATGCCAATGTTGAAGGGACTTGGTAAATATGGATATGTAGCTCAATTTAATGTACATAAATAAATGTTTTGCTTTACAGTTCAGTGTAAATTAGTTTCCGTTCATTTTAGTGCACAATCATTTTACGTGGCTGCAAGATTTGGTCAGGCCACTGGTACATCTAAATGCAAGGGTTCAGAGCAGAATTTCTGATATTTTAATTTAAGTTTCCCGCTTACCTGGAGAAGTTTTTTTTGTTCACATTTGAGACAAAGAGATGCAGGAGCAATAAGGGTGACACTGCCACCAGCATCAAGTGCCCCATCACTACTAAGTGCAAGGCTCTGAATTGACGTACAGTGTTCTCGTCGTTCTGCATTTACCTATGGGACTTTCATCGGTGATGCTATTCTTTTATTGTTTTTAGGTCTGTAGGAAAGTTAATGCAGGCCTTGAGTAGTTGTGTATGTATCTGATATGTATATATTGATATACAACATTTGAAAAAGCAATTTTTACATTTTTGAATACTCAAAAAGTGGTGTTTCTAATGTGGATGAAGTCTATGAAGCACTCGACAGGCCTTATCCTAAGTGTGTGTTGTTTTCGTAGATCAGCGCAATGGACGCACATTTAATAGTTTTGGAAGAAAACGTGAATTACACGCTTTAATGTAGTTCAATTGCCAGGTAGGCCGGCTACTTAAACTAAAAAGCAGCCATACCACATCTAACTAACGTGATGTAGTATAACAGTTAATGTTTAGATGAATAAGATGACTTTCTATTTATTTGTTTACCGAGTTTGCTCAGTTGTCTTTAAATACATTATTTGCAGTTAAAAAATATCTTATTTGGCACACAGAAAAAATTGCACGTTCCCGCCTAGTAAGATATTTTTAATGCCTCATAATTTCACATCATTTCAAGGTTGCATTTTTTTTTTTACGAAAGCACTGCAATATGTCTCCTCAGAAAAATGAATTTCTCACAGATTATACTTGTTACAGTACAATGCATATGCCACGCTGTACGTTTCACTCCCTTTAAAAGTACAAAGTGTAGTAAAGCAATAAAAGGTCAATATTTTATTTTTAATGAGTTTAATAGAACAATAATAAAGTGTTGGCTATACATAATTATGTACATTTTTTCGAAAAAAGTCATATTCCAGAACATAATATTTACCGAGTTGTGTGTATATGAGCGAATACTATTTTGCAGACAGTAATTTGCTAAGGAGTCCCATTAAGGCAGGGTGACCAAGGATAAGAGCAAATTGATGCTTTGTGAGGAGAGTGCCCTTGAAGACACTTCTGCCAAGAACAGTGTGCGTCAAGTTTCCCGTACACATTGATACAGGCATTGTCTATCAGGGAATCGAGCAGGCTGCAGTGGTGTAGTGATTAATCTACTTGCCTCCCACATAAGTGAACCAGGTTCGATTCCCGGTGGGGTCGCTTCTGGATTTTGGCATGTGGGAATCGTGTTGGACAACACCACTGATCAGCAGGTTTACTCGAGGATCTTCCATTTCCTTCATCTGTTCATTCCAGTGCTGTTCCAAACTAGCCTTGCCTCACCCTCATCGGCTATCAAGACCTCGATGTTCAGAGCTGCCCAAATCTATTCACTCAATCATCCAATCAACACTGTATTGTGGTGGTGTAAGGCCAGCGAGTGGAACTCCTAAGGCCTCGCTTGCAAAGTGGCAGCAACACACAGTGTGTGTGGAACACTGGGCAGGCGCATGGAGAGCATTGCAGAAGTTTGACTGAAAACACGTGATTCAAAGACCATTGCATGTTTTGTAGTGGTGTGAACACGAGAAACATTTAAGAATTGTTTTTTGCCTAAAGACAAGTTTCAAGTTCACATTTCAACTTCAAAGAGACGGATGTGGAGACGTATTACGGAAGTGAAACACGTAACACACTCCATGTCCAATCTACAATGAAACGCATGCAGATGCTGATAATTTATGCATACACGTAAGAAAATGTGTCCGTGAATTCGTGTGGCCAATAGGAATAGAGTATTTGGTTTGTTTATATTCGTTTTCATGGTCAGTGTAATATTGGTGGCAACAAGCGCATTGATTTGCAGGGACTATTATCATTTTTGTTTAATAAACACGTGCACATGGTTGGCAGTAGTATTTACGCAGTATTAAAAACTATAAAAATATACAAAGTGAGGTATCTACATCACAAAACTTATTAATTTGTATCAGCCGAGTATTTTTTATTTTATAAGTAGCATGCTGATATGTTTCTTTGTATTTTAGAATAGTTCAAATTCATGCAGATTTATCCATTCTTTTGTTTACTATTTCTGTGTCCGGTTTTGTTCGCATCTGTGCATTGCAGAACGGGCTTTAGACATCACGTATTTCAAGGCATCAAAAATGCAAATATAAAATGCTGAAAACATGTGGAACCGCTGACAGAACTTTGTTATTTTTATGCCAAATCTCGTAGAACTTACTTCAGCATCCACACACTTGTCTCCCTTGCTGTAGTAGAGGGCTATGGGTATTGTCACTTTAGTGAGGTTGTACTCCGGCACCTTTGCTGTGCTTTTCTTGTTTATCCGGCCGCTGATGCTGCTGTCATAGTGCTGGAACTTACCTGCAAGCATTACCACACTCGTGTACAACTTTCTTTTGAATTATATTATTTTTTTTACTGCTAATTACATTTTATAGTGAAATCCAAATAAGAAAATAATGTGCAGAAGTTCGAACCCCGTGGTGCCGCTTCACAAAGGGGTGGGGTTCAGTTCAGAAGTGACAGCAGCCGAGAGTGGTTGGGCGAGAACTGCTTGACTTTTGCATACTACCTGACAAAAAAATATGAGCATTGCAGTGTGGTATTTAACAGCGTGGTAGTAGAGATCAATGTAATCAGTTTGGTATGTACAGGACCAGCAGTGCCGCGTGGTTTCTCTCCCTCCAGTGTCGAGCTTTCAAGGAGAGCCTTCTCCTATGTTCCTTCCCTCAAAGCTGTGCGAAGATTATTTTCTCATTTGAACTTTACTGCATTTACTTGTGACTCAGGCAACACTTCTCAATTTTTATAAAAGTGCAGATGCTAGTATTATATGTCTGTGTGAAATTTAACTGGGCATCAAGAATGCTGAAAAAATTGCAGTTACTGTTACAGTACCCAACTCTTGTTTCCCCCACTCTTGCATTCCGTCACCGCACTGTATCCACGTCGCTTCATTATGGAAGTGCTGTTGCAATTTCTTAAAGTTGGTGGGCTTAACCAGGTTCTTAAAGGAACTCCAGCTCCTACCTCACTCATGAGCCACACTCTAGTTTGCCTTCCGGCCGCTAGGTTTACCACTAACAGCGCCGATCCACCATACTGCTGTGTTGTACAACTCGCCACCTGATGAAGCTGGCTCAACCAGAGAAACATCGCTATTGCACAACCGCATGGAAAATGTGTCATCCTACTTTGTGTATGAGCGTGTCCGCACGCGTGCGTGCCTGTCGACGAGTACTACATTGTGAGTACTTGAATTCCTATCTTTTTGTATAATTTTGGTCTCCTAGCAGCCTACTTGCACCCTTAAATCAAGTATTACATTGATTTTAAAAAAATATATTAATAAAAAAGAAAATATGTTAGCACATCAATGCGAAAATTTTATCGTTATTATGATTTCAGCTATTGGCTGATTACCCTGTGGAAGCAGGTGGGGGAATCCCTCTACCGGCTGATTATCCTGTGGAAGGAAGTGAGGGAATCCTTCTGCCGGCTGATTATCCTGTGGAAGGAAGTGAGGGAATCCTTCTACCGGCTGATTATCCTGTGGAAGGAAGTGAGGGAATCCTTCTGCCGGCTGAAAAGTGGAAGAGCGACTGCCATCAACCTTCTCCGTACCTGGCACGCATGGTGAGTAGTATTTTAATTGTCTTCTTGGAAGAGGGTGACAAGTCGAAACCTCTGCAGGGAACTTGAAACTAACGCCATGTCCATGACCGGGAATGTAATGTCAGTAATGAGAAGAAATACTGAACCGTTCAGTTAACATGTACATTCGCTTATCAGAATGTTCCGATTAAAAAACTGAAATAAACCATTCATGTGAGTGTCGTACATGATCTTTAATACTCTCTTATGTCTTTTGATTTTTGTTGATACTTTTTCATACTTAACACTCTGTAGCATAACTTGTAAAAATTGTAAAGGAAAAAATTATATATGAAAAAAAAAAAAAACAGAAGAGGGTTAGTTACACATGCTGAATTTGATACTGTGATTAATTTTACATAGCCAGTCCTAAGTAGTGCAGATGCTATTGGAAATGTTGTGCCACACGTGAATATTTTACCTGATTTGATTATCTGCGTGTAGTGATCCACCGTGTATATAGAGGTTCCTGTTGGGATGTGGGCAAAGAACGTCAGTGCAAGAGTCTGTGAAGGGAAACAAATGCATGATATTACATTTTACAGCTTTCATCATGGTTATACAGTTTCTTACTGCAGTACAAGTTAAGCTCATAGCTTGAATGTAATAAACTCAGCACTAGCCATACACTGATGTAGCAATCTTGCCTTATCCCTAATTTATGCTGGATGTGACAGGAACCTGCTGCAGATTATTTTAAACAAATGAAGTTGTATTTGTAGGCAACCTGAAGGTGTTTACACACTGGTTTTTTCCCCCCATACACAGTAACTGTGATCAATGTCTGTGTATACATATTTGTACATTAATATTTGTGTGTTGTAAGTGAATATTTATTTCAGAGCCATACAAAAGTTCGCCAAAATAGACTTTTCGTTATATATGTGTCACGACTGAAACATTTTTTAAAATTTTCTTTATGGTAAAAATTTATTAAAGTTGATGTTGGTAAATATTTTAAAATATTAAATTTCTTAAAGATAATCATGGTGTGTATTTTCAGTATATAATGGCATAAGTGAAAAGTTGTGCAGTGTTACCAAGAAATATTTACAGTTAGTAGACTATAAATTGGATTCGTCAAGTGTGAAATACGTATTTAACAGTTTAGCTCTCTTTGTGAAGGGTGGATAAGTGTTAGGGTCCAAGAGAAAGTGAGAATTGGGAAGAGAAGACTAAGAAGAATTGTATGTATGGAAGAGTGGTGGAGAGGTATAGAAGACTGCGCCGTTAAGTTGGCTACAGACTAGGAACGGCAGTGAACGACACTGACAGTTTGCTTCCATGTAACTCAATGTTATTCTACATAAAGATTGTAGAACTTGATAAACAAATGTTTGAGATACTGTATTGTGAGTAAAAAACGTGTAAATACAGTTATACTTGCTGTCACCACGTAATCACTCTTGAGTCAAATGCTTTCTTCGATCTGCTCTTTCAGAACTGATGATATGGCTTCTGACTTAGCGTTCGTGAGTTTGAATCCCGAAAGTCTTAAACTGCCACCAGCTCGTTCATCTCGTACTATGCTTGGTTTACAGCTTCCGCGATTGTGATAGTGGAATTGTACGTACACGCATAAGTCACTACAGCTGTAGCAAAATTCCAGAAATTTATATATCGTTATTTTGAAAAATAAAAATAAAATGGCCAGATATACAGGGGAAATGAAAGAGCTCTACAGATTCAGTTTATTTGGTACCTTCAACAAACATAATGCATTTAGAGTTATCAGTAGAAGGTGAGAAGAAACAATTGGTTTACTGGCATGTAAAATTAATATGAGATACTGACTTGAGTGTATTATTGCAATTTTTATTTTACTAGAATGGCATTAGCATACTAAAATTTAAGAGTTTATCAATATTGTTACAAATTGCCAAGGACGCATTCG
The DNA here is from genome assembly GCA_029891345.1 of Dryococelus australis. NCBI lineage: Eukaryota > Metazoa > Arthropoda > Insecta > Phasmatodea > Phasmatidae > Dryococelus > Dryococelus australis. The sequence continues at coordinate 93,297,543 of CM057005.1, forward strand.
AGTTTGCTGGCGGTCTTAATGAAAACCTACCTTTAATGTTACACTTATTATCGTTGAGTACAATATTTAATTCCAATCTCAATTCTAATTGTAGCTTTATGACTTGTCTTCAGACCAACTAGAGTCACTCAACCCGCACTTATTATACATATTAAAACAAACTATAAATTACCATTGTATCAAATGTCTGTCACTCATGCATTCAGTCTCACGATCTCGCCGGACAGCCTCATTTTCTACTACACTGGTGCTCCGGGATCGAAGATGGCAACTCTGAAATCGTGGTACTGACTTCACAAAAAACTGGTACTTTAGATGAAATAGTTGTACGTCATACAACTTCACGCGAAGAAAATAGCCAAGCGATTACTTTGTATATTCTGGTTAACTGATGGTTTCATTTCACAATTTAAAAAAAAATGCATAAACACTTAAAGGCCTGCAAGGAATCTGAAATAATAAAAAACAGTTTATTTACATTAAGAAAAAATATTGAAAATATTTATTTTCATTCTGCATTTAATTTTAAAAAGATGTAAACTGTAAGTTAGTAAAAGGGAAAATCTTATGCACAAATTTTGCATCTAACCATACACTGGCATGTAAGGAAAATTAACGTAGTTCCCTACATAACAGAACTATGCGAAAACTTGAAAGAATCAAAGTAAAATCACAACAGCCTGTTTCTGCCGCGATGCTTTATGCAATATGGAACAACATACACGAGATGAAATGGAACACTGGATGTGCAAGATTTATGCTCGGAACTTGAGATCAGCTGTACTTCGTCCCAAGAAACTATTTTGTGAAGTAAGGTACTTAATTCAAAATAATTTTGTCGTGCTTTTTGTTACAAGTGATCACAAGTACTGAAATCTTGGTATTTTTTGCGTACCAGGACAAAAGTATCATGGTACGTGGTAAAACAGCCTGAAAACTGGTATGTAAGAAACTGGTACATCTAACATTAGTCTTCTACACATGTACCAAAAATTGATCTACCCCAAAGGAACACAGGTCAACAGTGATAGACTTGTTTGTTTATATCTTAATTTTTAGAGGACAAGTACAATTATATTTATAAAATATCAGTTTGGGTTTAGTGAAACAGCATTATGAATTGGCTAGAGGAAGTATAAAACATCTCTAAACACTTGTTTACAAACTGCAAAAAACATATAGCAGGGAACACACGATGCAAGATGCATTTCATTCAAGATTTCGTATGAAATATTTCTTACGAGAATGCCAACTAAAGTGTATGCGAAACGAGTTCAGACGTAGATAAATAAGATGCCTACTGCCTCGCATCAAAATTAGTTGATAGTGCTGGTGTGTACCAAACAGCCACAGTATCATAATACAAAATATAAAGTTGCTTACGTCAACAAGGTATTTGTTTCAAAGCTATTCCGCCAACATAAAACTTATTATTTTATTTGCAGCGAACTGTCAATTTTCCAGCAATGTTTTATTTTCCTGTATACCGCTTCGTACACCTCAAATGATGATTTTCTTTTACGCTATGGTGATGTTTACAACAGGTAACATGACCAGCATACAAGGACCAATAGAATCGCAACTTGCATTACCTTGCACGAGAAAAATAGGACATGCTATATCCCTCATTTTGTGCAAGATGTGCCTTTATTACTAACATGAATAAAAACAGGAAGGTGTTGGTAATGCCTATTAAGAATTATAGCTATTGTGCAAAATTTTACCTGTGTGCGCATAATTGTAGATCATTTTCCAGTTGATGATATATTCTATACTTGTTTAAATTTTGTTTTCATGGGGCTGAGGAATATCTTGTAGTAGAACTTTAGCATGGCATCATTAACGTTGGCAATAACCGTTAATGGATTTATATACTGTTGTGAAGTGTGTCTGGAGTCTCACCTCGTTAATGCCGAAATAGAAGAGGCCGAGCGTGTCATCATAGATAGCCTCGCAGATCCTACGAACGAGGAAATTGTAGTCGCACTTCTTGACGATTCCCGTCAAAGACCGGTTGGCCGCCAAGCACTCATACTGCCCCGTGAAGTAGTACAAGTCCTGTGGGTAGACCGACAAAGTTTTACACTTCTGTACACTATCGCTGTAAATATGGAACAGCAAGAATGGACGGCTTGGACCATGACGTTAGTGTCAGAGGGCATGCCATGTGGATGAGCAGTTTTTGTATAAACGTAAGATATTCAGCAGTTATAATAGTTACAGTGTATCGGCATTCTCATAAAACAGTTTATGACAAAAAGTGGAAAGTGTATAGGTTTCAAAGGTGTCGAGTTATGAGCGGACAGGATCAGGAGCCAAGCACTCGTATTTCAAAGATGTTGAATTATGAGCGGACAGGATCAGGAGCCAAGCACTCGTGTTTCGAAGGTGTCGAGTTATGAGCGGACAGGAGCAAGAGCCAAGCACTCGTGTTTCAAAGGTGTTGAATTATGAGCGGACAGGATCAGGAGCCAAGCACTCGTGTTTCGAAGGTGTCGAGTTATAAGCGGACAGGATCAGGAGCCAAGCACTCGTGTTTCAAAGGTGTCGAGTTATGAGCGGACAGGATCAGGAGTCAAGTACTCGTGTTTCAAAGGTGTCGAATTATGAGCGGACAGGATCAGGAGCCAAGCACTCGTGTTTCAAAGGTGTCGAGATATGAGCGGAAAGGATCAGGAGCCAAACACTCGTGTTTCAAAGGTGTCGAGTTATGAGCGGACAAGATCAGGAGCCAAAACTAATGTGTCAAAGGTGTTGAGTTATGAGCGGACAGGATCAGGAGCCAAACACTCGTGTTTCAAAGGAGTTGAGTTATGAGTGGAGAGAAGCGGGAGCCAGACACTCGTGTTACGGAGGTTTCGAGTTAGTAGCGGAAAGGAGCTGGAGACTGACACCAGTGTTTCGGTGGTGCCGAGTTAGGAGCGGAAAGGTGGTTTTCGGTTACCCAGAGGAAATCGTGGAAGAGCATGATGGCTTCCACGAGCGGGCTGGTACTACCAGCGAGGAAGGCGGCTGGCGCTAGGAGCACCGCTCCACTCAGCATTGAACAGGCCTGCGGTCTCTCGGCGCACGCCACCAGCAGCGCTGTGCTGCCCATGGAGTGTCCCACATAGCGCAGCGGCTCCATGTCGCCCCTGGTGAGCTGCACATACTCTAGCATCGCTGGCACGTCCCACACACCCATCTCGTGCCACCTGCAATAGCCAAGCTGGTTTACACCTCTGCACAGACCAGATGTAAAATATATTTGCTGCATGGCCCTTCTTAGCATAGCCATTCGACCATTCGCAGTGTTCCTTAAGAGTATTGCCTAACACAGTACTGGCCAAGCGATATCATAGGGTTTTATAATTTTAATCATTTTTGGACTGTCACGGTCAGCTTTCACAACATAATATTCTAACGAAAAAAAAAAAATCTGCTGTTTGAAGGGAACCAAGAACCATGCTACAGGAGAGAAAGTAGTAATTAATTAATATGCTTTTGTCTTTGTTCAGTCTATAAATCTTTAGTTATTCTCAATTTTCCGGTGTGAATGTTTTTCGAAATATTTTTTGTAGAAAGTGTTTCCGGTAAAAAAAAATGGGGAAAAAATGGTTTATTTGCTTGTAACCGATATCGAGAAAGGTGGCTGTGACACATCTAAAATCACTCAGCCTGTCCCGCACAAGGCAACTCTGATAAAGGAGAGTATATGTTGTTCACGATAAAGTGAGAACTTTTTGAAAGTCCTCTCATGTGGAATAATAGTCGAAAAATATTTTATATTGCATTCTTGGACATAAACTTTCAAGTACGATTAAATATATACACTGTGTTTATTACTTACTTAATACTTATTTTAAATAGTGACGGGAAGGATAAAAAAACTGCAAATAGGATAAATAACTAGTGCATCCAAAGTGCTCGAAATGTGATCATTCTAATTGAAATAATACAACATGAGTTACTTCAAGAAATGTTTAAAATCACTCTGTGAAATGATCTAAATATTTCTTCAAACATGGAAAGTTTTGCATAATTTATTCTAGTCATAGTGATTTATGAGTTTTTGAAAAACCAATATTGCTAAACATAACTTAAAATGAGTTAAGATGTGAGCAACAATTCATCCTTGTTAAATTTTCTGTAAAATAATTTTTTGTTTATTTTATTTATATGGTCCAAAAACATTAAAATTTTGATTTTGACACGTCATGATGTGAAACCTACGCTATCTACAATTTATTTATGAGAAGAAAGAGTACTTTAAGGCTATTCACGATAAAGTGAGCACTTTTGAAACCAAAGTTTGAAAAATGTCACTTCCAATACCTGAGCATATTTTAACGAGCACACTGAATGTCGCGTGCCCAGTTAAGTTGGCAACTATGGAGAGAAAATAGTTCTGCGTGTTAACAGCAAATTACAAGTTTTATGTAAATATTTGTAAATATGAAATTTATTTATTATTTTTAAATCGATATAAGTGTAAGCTGCTGTCACACTAAACCTCTCAGCTTTCCTTCGTACTGCATACAATATACAAGTGTGCAAGACCTATGGCATCATATTGACTTTGAACCAATCGTTATATCTTAAACTGTTTCTTCCAGAAAAGTTTTCTTCTCTCACCTATAAATCATATTTACACTTAAAGTAGACAACTGACTCCTGTTGTCGGACCAACCCCTTCACAAACTGACCCGTTGACACCAACGACCTCGTGACCCATTGACCCATTAATAAACCTTATTGCTGCAGCGGTGGTGGTGATGAATGCTAAATATTAAGATTAGGATTGGTATTGATGTGCGCGTATTGTATCTTTATGGGTTGTGAGGTTGATGGAAAGATTGCGATTGCAACTCGTGGAAAGACTGACTTAAGCAGACTAAACGCACGAAAAGGACTCTTTGTACAAACCATTCTCTCATGCCAGCATGCATTTCTTGAACAAAGGTGAAAACTCGATCATAGAATATTAACTAGAAACAATCAGTTCGTGGAGATACAGGTCGAGGCTCCATGATTGTCGAGGTCAAAAGACGGCACTTCACATTCGCAATCCATCTTCGAGCTATTGGAGCAATCTGAGAAAACCCTATTACTCGTTCGCCCCGGAAGAAAACACGCAGGTACTAGGAATATAACAGATTTATATTTATATAAAATATAGAATTAATTTCAATTTATAGATAAAGATAAAGACCAGCCATCTCCAGTCAGACAGCACCTTACCACAAGTCTACACCATCAGCATCTTACTCACGTGAACCAATCAAATGCTGTACCGGTCGACCCGAACAGATCAGACAAGCGCATCTGCACAGCTGTTGCAGGACCTTATGATGGATTCGTCCGTTGTGAAATGTGACTCAGATTAAGTTCGCAGGAAGGAACAACGACGTAATACGACCCTAGGGTAAACGGAAGCTACGCCTCCTATGTGCGAAGATCGAACCCAGATCGTCTTTGCCACCGCGGTCACGTATTGCCGGCACCATGTTTACAATGCATAAAGAGCATTTCGAAATATATTAAATAAATTGCCTGTGTGTAACTGGCCTCTCAAGTGTTTTTTCTTAAAGGCTATTCACGATAAAGACATCACGTTAGAAATTAACCTTAGAAAAAAGTCACTGTTCCTGCATGCATATATTTTAATGTGTACACAGAGTGACATTCGCCCGGTAAAGTTGGTAACGATGGATAGAATGTAGGTATATAGCTAAACGTCGAATAAAAAGTTGTGATGAATTAAAATTATTTCTTTCGCTTTCTGTTTTTTTTTAATGCATAAGGGTGTAAAAATGAGCATATTTGTAAAGTATTTCTTTGTTTTTATGTTATTTTTGTTTCATTTGACCGACGCACGAATAAAGTGATGAGGTCCATGGCAATGTTAATTTCACATAAGGCGGATAAATACATAATGTATATAAGTAGATCTCATTTAGGCTTCTAAAAGTGCTCATTTTACCGTGAACAGCCTATGACAAAACGTATGCTTTGTTACAGCCTTGTCGAAAGTGAGTGAGTAGTTCTATAACGGGTCGCGGGTATTTAAGAGATAATGTTATGTCGACAGTTTGGGAGGCGTCACGTCGGCTTGCAACAGCATGAGGCAACGTCGTGACTTCAGTGGGGCCTCGTGGCGGCGGCGGCGGCGGTCTCGAGCGAGTACCGGAGCCCTGGCTGTGAGGTGGGTTATCTCCGGAATTCCCAGGTTTCGCAACCGCGCGTCTGTCTACACTGTCACCGCGAGAGTGCCCGCCCACTGCGCCTGCGGGCCGATCTGACACAACCAACGCAGCACACCTGCCACCGGGTTGCCGACACATGAGCTCAGGGGCGCCGAAGCCCGCGGATAGCACTGCTCGATATGGTATGACCTCCATTCACAGTCACTTCTGATGTTCTACTTTCAGGATATTCCTCCGCCTCGTGCACATAAAACTTATCAAGTCTATTCAATTACACCAGAGGGTCAACACACCGCATTCGTGCGCACTAATTTAAAATATTTTGCATAAGTACTATTCCCTACCAGGCATTTCCAAAACATATATCCCGTCTGTTTTTATTCGTATGGGCTGTTAACTGTGAAACAAATACTTTTGAAAGGCCTGCTTAATATATATTTGTATGCACGTTGTGTGTTCTTCCGCCTTATGTAAAATTATCAAGTAAAACTGGATATTATTATAAAAATAAGTATTTAAATGTCTGCTAATTTCTACACATCGAAGGATTAAAAAAACAAAAGGCAATCGAAATACAGTAATATAAGTTATCACAAATGGTTATCTAACAATTTTTATTCGACGTTAAAATACGGAACTACTTTCACCTCCATAGTTACCAACTTCACTGGGAGCATGTAACGCAGGGCGACCTTTAAAATATATGCGGATAGGAGTAGTGTCTATTTTACGGTTGATGTAAGAAGTCTCACTTTATCGTGATCAGCCTTTATCAATTAGAAATGATTATATTATAATTTATAGATAAAATATTAGTAAAAGTTTTATTTAACCAAAAATAAGGTAATATAAGTCAAACCGGAATGTCTCTAATTTATGCGGCTTATAAGCCGCATAAATTAGAGGTGCTAGAAAGTAGAATTATGCGTAAGATACTTGGTTTACTAAAAATTACAGAATTATGGAAATTAAGAAGTAATGATGAAATATATCGCAACGTAGAAAACATAACAGAAACAATACGGAAGAGGAAACCGCTACTTTTTTTTTTTTTTACATTTATATAGAATGGTGGCAACAGATTAACCAAACGGATCTTCAAATATCTTTGGAACATGAAATTAACAACAACCTGGATTCAGGAAGTAAGGAAGAATTGGATAGATACAATATAGGCGAAGAAGAAGAAGCAACAAAGAAAGGTGATTGTAATGAAAAAAAAAGTGTTAAAAATGGAACGATTCCAAGGCAGGAAGGAAAAGAAAACAGGCTCTAAATGGTCCGAGGAGAGGAAGAAGGTACACAGTGAGAAGATGAAGCAGTACTGCAGGAAGAAGAAACAACAATAAAGGACAAAGCGTTGAAATTGGCTCGTGGTTCCTAGAAGATCATAACGGAAAAAGAAGACGGTTATTTTATGTTAACACATGTAACATTACGTATTTAGGAAACAACCAAATACGTCAAATATGAAGTTATTATTCGAAGGTTCCATTCACAAAGTGTGAAGAAACCGAGATTAGAATGATATTAAATGGGTGCCAAATTGACTTTCTTTCACCGATGGGAGTTGATACACAGTAAAATAATGTCTCATAAATTGTTATAATATGTTTCTGATACTAACACTGGTACATCTAATGAAGTAATACGAGCGAAATGAAACGGTTCTCGTATCCATTAAAGCAATGGTTGATTTCGGAGTTTAATTTATGGAAATCAACACAACTATACTGAAAACTGATAAAGCACACATTACGCTTACTAGAGTGATTTGACGGACGACTGTAATCCATTCACGGTTACTTCACACTTTTATGAAGCCCTGCCGAAGTTCTACTTCCGGGATATTCATCCGCCTCGCGCAAACAGGGCTTAACTAAGTCTAGAGAATTACACCAAAGGATATGGCAATGAATTCGTGTGCACTCAGTTATAATAATCTTCATGAGAACTGTTTCTTTCTTGGCGCTACCAACCCATATGTTTTCTCGCTATTTATATGCATATTTATTATAAATTAAATATTATAGTTTACAAAGTAAATAAAGGCAAAACTTCAATTCAACGAAAAATAAGATACTGTTATGTTAACAGATGTATAAAACGGTTGTGCTGAGTGGCGTATCAGGTAATAACTAACCACGTCATATATGGTGTGAGTTTTCAAAGGTTTTATTTAAAAATTGTGAAGAAACCACGAATATGTTATACATAGGCTGTTCACGATAAAATAAGCACTTTTGAAAGCCGTACTTAGTATGTACTTGTATATACGTTGTGTGTTCTTCAGCGTTATGTATAATTAACTTCGGCATGGGCCTCGTCATTTTATCCATGCGTCGATCAAACGAAACTCTGAAAATATGTAGTAGACAAAATTAAATTTTATACAAATCTGCTCATTTTTGCACTTAGACGCATTAAAAACACAGAAAGCTAGAGAAATAATTCAAGTTATCACAAATGGTTACCTAACACTTTTTATTCGACCATAATATACGGAACTATTCTCCCCTCCATAATTACCAACTTTACTGGGCACGTCACTCATTGCGCCCGTTAAAAAACATGCAGGTAGGAGCAGTGACGTTTTTCTAAGGTTGATTTCAAAAGTGCTCACTTTGTTGTGAACAGAGTTCATCAATTTAATTAATGCGAATAGAATCATGGAGCAAATATGTCGGTATTGCATAGTAATAGATAGTTCTTATGAAAAATATCGTTAAATCGAGTGCACACGAATGTGGTGCATTGCCCCATTGGAGTGATTTTCGAGAGTTAGCTAAGCTTTGTTTGCGTGAGGCGGGGGAATATCCTGGAAGTAGGACTTTAGCAGGACATCACGAGAGCCTAAATTAAGCGTGAATGGACTATAGTAGGAATACTTAAGCCAATGTCAAGTTCATACGCAGGATACGTAAGTCGGTCAGCGTCATGTCTATAGGCTGTTCACCGTAAAGTGAGCACTTCTGAGGCCCTATTTTTTTGGTTTCAGCTACATTTTATCCTTTAACCACATTTTAAAATAAATATTGTAATGTAAGTAATAAACGCAATGTGTATTTCCCACCGCACTCGGAAGTTAACGTCTAAGGCCAATATAAAATACTAGCTGATTCCGGCGAACGTTGTTCCGCCTCTTTCACGTTCTATTTTGCCTTCTCAATGTGTCCTTTCTGTTACGTCTGGTACATCGACCGATGTTTGACTGTGGTATCGCTGGCATTTTTCTCTTTTACATCAACAAACATTTCCTCCAAGTATGAGCAAAATGGGCCCATAAATATAGAAGTTAGACTCCAGCGCCACCTATCGGAATGAAACTCAACTAAAAACTTATTCGCCACCTCAATAATATATGGTGTGAATATGGTCTCAATTGGTCCAGTGGTTTGTAAGTGATGATGCGGTTTAGTCACACACAAAGGGTTTTATATACAGGTTGTTTCGTAACTTATGTTACAGACTTGGGGAGGTGATTCCTTATGGAAAAACATTACGAAAATGCCAATTGACGTGTGTACGGAAACGACGTTAAAGGGTTGGAAGCACCCCTGAAACTCGGAATTTAAAGTGGTTTTTACTAAATAAAATGGCAAAAATGTAATATTGGGTTACAATATTTAAATATCTTAAGTTAATATTAATTTGTTATGATTTTATTAGATTAGAATTAATTTTAAAGCCCAGTTTTTGGGAGTGTTTTTCACTCTTAGACGTCGCTTCTGGTCATAAGTCAATCTGCATTTTCGTAATGTTTTTCCATAAGGAATCACCTCCCAAAGTCTGTAACATAAGTTACGAAACATTCTGTATACAGATTAACTAGTATTCAATGAGAGGGCTTTAAAAAGTGCTCACTTTACGGTGAATAGCCTATAGTGTACGGTACTAACGTGAAAGTCCAGAATTCCTTCTGGTCCGGCGACAACGTCGTGTGGTTCCTGGAGTAGGTGTTCCCCCTCAGGTTGCCTAGCCACACGTCGTAGCCTTCGTCAGCCAGCAGGAAGCCTGCGGAGCAAGACAAAGACACTGCTGTGGTGACCGATTACCCGCCACCAAAACGTTTACGTGAAACCACGGCTGGTTCACGGTACAGTGCAGCGCCAGCATCTGAAACAAATTCCGGCACGTATAGACTGTTCACGGTTAATTGACCACTTGTGAGAGAAGAGATCTGGGCGGCTTTTAACAGCGAGGACTTGAGAGCCGATGAGGGTGATTGAAGTGAATATGGAGCGGCGCCGGAATGAAGGGGTATCGTCCGGCAATATTCCCACTTGCGAAAGTCCGGTGGCCCGGCCGGGGATTGAACCCGGTTCGTATTGGTGGGAGGCGAGCGTGCTAATCACTCAGCTACCGTGGTCCCTGGCCACTTGTGAAATCAACCTTTGGAAAATGTCACTGTCTTTACTTGGGTATATTGTAACGAGCACACTGATTTGCATGTGCCCTATAAAGTTAGTAACAGCTGCGGGATAGTATTCCGATGAATTAACGTTGAATTAAAAATGTTAGGGAAACATTTGTGAATACCGGGAATTTTTTTTTTATTTATACAAGAGGAAGAATTAGCGAATTTATAAAATATTTACTTTTCTAATGATTTCACAGTTTCGCTTGATCGGCGCATGAATAAAGTTATCAGTTACGAAATGTGAGCATGATAATTTCAAATGCAGAATAAATCACACTTTCCCGAGAAATTTGGTTGTGTATGTACTATCTTATTATTGAGTTGAGAGATTCGGACGGATCTTAATCAACTAGGTCCTGAGAGCAGATGAGTGGGAAGTGAGGTGAGTTTGCAGCGGCGCCAGAATGCAAGTACGGGGGAAACGGGAGATCCACGAGAAAACCCGTCGATCAGCGGCATCGTCCGTCAACATCCACGCATGCGACAATCCGGTCGACTCCGCCGGGAATCAAACCCGAATGTAATCTGACCACTACACCACCGCGGCCCCATATACGTGACGGGAAATACAGTAGTTGCAGGAGCTTTTCCAGGGGGTTGACGCTCTCACCCCCGCCAGCCCCCTTCGCTAAGAAAAAAAATCAGCAAATATCTTAAGCATCCTAAATGGAAATATCCTTTTTCAGGCAGAGGCAGTGATTTTCTTCTAAAGTTCATTTCAAAAGTGCTCACTTAATCGTGAACAGCCTTTACTAATGATTTCTGAATGTTGTACAGTATTATGTAATACCCCCATTTACTTCAAGGATAATTTTTCCACTATTTTGGAGATAGAAGATGTAAGCAGTGTGAACTTTTCGCATTATATCTAAGAATTCGTTTCTCTGCTTTCAAATGCGTTCTCAGAATTCAGGCACAAAAAAAGAATTCATCATAATCGATATACATCGATCTTACTTTTCAGGTTTGTGATAGAAAACCACTTATAGCTGATTTCGAATAACGTATTTCGAACCGACGCGACTACTATTCTAATAAAACTAAAGATGATTTCTAATAACGTGCTTCATATGTTGTTTTAACAATTTCGCAATTACCGTTGATTTAAAAGTGACAATGTTGGGTTGCATAGTCCCTCTGAAGTTCTGTGGTTGCCTCTTAAGGTCATATTTCGCGATAGTATTTTATTTAGTTATCTGAAAGAGATCTATATAACGATCACATAAATGTAAATATTTCTGGTCAGATAATTATTGTTTTCAAAATTTAGCACCAAAGTGTCAAACATTTCAGAATATGGAAGCCTAAGATGTTATGCTAGTAATTGACTTTACCAAATAAATCACATGTCATGTGATCTATGTCATATACGCAACATATAAATTAAGTATAAAGTATATTTAACAATCGATACTCAGGTACTGACATCCTGGATATATTTTTAAATAGGCATAGATATTCTTGCCAATACATGAATATTCGTCCGAGAGAAAATAATATTCATATATATTTCTCAACTAAAAATACTAAAACTCTCATTTCGCCTTCATTATATATTTCTGCAACATTGTCTCATGAGGCGTGTTGCCGCGGGCGGTCTCGTGCGGGCCTTGCGCCACGCGACCTGCGACATAGTTGCCGCCGCGGGTCCGCGCTGTGTTCGCGGTATCAAACTGTTGAGAACTCTGCGGCCGGTCAAAAACGCAGTCTATTACCTGCAACCATTTGCTGCCAGGTGCCATGTCACATATCTTGAACGTTTTAAATTTATATTTGGAGAGAAATAATCTCAAATTTTGGTTAAATTGAACTTGACGTAAGTGACAATTGGACGCCCCCGCTGCATAACGCCAAGGAAGTTGAAGGAAGAAACTTGGTTTTAATATAAAAACTTGCGTGTGATTACAAAGTAAAATTTATATTAACTGACGTGGTTTAATGATCCTAACTTACGGGTATCCCAGTTTCGTGGAATTCATTTCACGTCGTGATCTGGATAAATTTCCATAGTTAAAAAAAAGTGCGTTTTCAAATTTTTATGTCTGTTTATGCACACACGAGTCATTAAACATGAGTTACTTATAAAATATATATTTTCCCCTGATTTTTATGTAATAGAAAAAAGTAAAATTTTACACTGTGAAAAACGCTTTCTTTTCTGAAACATATTATTTACTACTGCAAGGAAAAATTGTTTAAATATGAACCACTCCACAAACATCATTTTTATTTTATCAATATAGGAATGACTATAATAACCTTGGCTTGTCGTTAGAATAGTTCACTGGACGTATGGGTGGCAATGTCATACTGTAAAAAAAAAATTCTGCTCTGAAAAATAACCGCGATTAGTAAATAAGAAAGAAGTAACAAATATATTGCGGAATTTATATCAACCAATCAAAATCACTACGACAGGTCAGAAACTCGGACCCCCCTCTCCCCCTTTTTTTCCACTAGCCGAACGGCCTTTATAATTTGACCACTATTCCTGACTGTGTTCAAATTACTTTCCATTCCTGGTTTATGCCAGGCGGTAACATAATCCAGAATATGTCACTTTTTGGTAAGAACAGGTGGCTGTTGTTGATTTAGAGAACAACTGCAATCTACTAATAATTCCACAGTTTCACTTGACTGACGCATGAATAAAATGCTCAGACCAATGCCAATGCTAATTTTACATAAGGCGGAAGATGACACAAAGCACCTACAAGTATGTCTTAAGCGAGACTTTCATAACTGCTCAGTTTACCGTGAACTGCTTATATTAACTCAGACGTGATTTAAGAGGGACTAGTACCCACCATGTAGAATTCATCCATACCGGCCGTCTTGGATTCATACATACTCACTTTTTTTTAAATTTATCCATCTTTGTCATTTCAAAATTAAAACAAAACTTTCGCATAGCAAAGAATATATAAATAACAGCTGAGCAGCTACAGCTCCACTGTCTTTATTAAACTTTAACTATTAACTGCCAGGAAAATACGTAATTGGTCATTGCGGGCGATTAAATCAATGGTACTGTAGTCTGTTAGGTTAATCGAGCACTTTTGAAATAAACCTTTAATAAAGGTCACTGCCTTTACGTGCAATGACTGACATCGGTCCAGTAAAGTTGTAAACGACGCAGAGAAAGTAATTCCATGACTTAACACTGAATTGAAAATTTTAGGTAAACATTTTTTAATGTGCTGAAACGATTTCTGTCACTTACAGTTTTTTTTTTATATTCATAGAGGTTTCAGAACTAGCAAATCGGTTTAGTAATAATTTATCCAGTAACTTCACGATTTTCCTTCACCGAAACATGAAATAAGCGCTAAGGCACACTTCAATGTTTACTTTACATACCATGGAAGAATACAAAATGAGCACACAAGTAGATCTTGATCAGGGCTTCCAAAAGTATTCAGTTTACTGTGAACATCCTATACAAGAGTGGTCAAACAAAAACGATGCTCCATGTCCTGTCAGTCCTTGAAACATAGAAGAAAAAAATCTGCAAATCCAAGTTTTGGAGTAAATTCTACAACACCAAGTTGGCGAGGACTGATTTCCCCTAAGCTGGTTTCACAATTGAAAGCATGACATCCATGTGCATTGGCCGCTACGATTTTAAACATATTGATTCACAAATGCATAATAGGACGTGTGGATGAGAGTTCCTGACAAACTGCATAAAGGGAATGATTATATTTGAATTTTTGTCCAAGCACTTGAGGCAATAGTCAATCACAGCAGAGTAGAAATGTAAAATGGAGGAACGAAGTTATGCTGCAGAAACCTACAAGAATTTGTTATAAGATATATATGTATATACATATATATGTAAAGAACATTCGACAGAAAATTATAAAAGATATCCGCATCTCCACGATAGCGAAATCAAAGATTTTTAAGAAAAACGTATAAGTCAAATTTTTCAAATATTGCTTTCCATTTTCAAAACAATGTCACACATGAGCTGTTACTACATGTCAAAACAATGTCACACATGAGCTGTTACTACATGTCAAAACAACGAAAACATTAGAATATTATTTTACCAACAGGACCAAATAATGTCGGATTTTTAGAAAATAAATTATGAACAAGATACATGGGTATTCAACTGTAAAACAATTTCGCACGGGATAATATCTGATCGTGTGCAATGTGCTATTGTTATACCATTTATGTGGCTATGTTTTCCTATGTGAGCCCACAGTTTATGGTGGTTACCTAGAGAGATGTCCGTGTGGGCGACTAGCTAACTATCGTAGACCTTAAGGAGGAAAGTTGTATGTTGTTGGTAGTTACCTAGGGAGTTCTGCGGGTCAGCGAGTAGCCAGATGTCGGAGCCCATGAACAAGCCGTGGCAGAGTAAGACAGGTGGTCCAGGGGATCCGGGTAGATCGGCACGTAGAACGCGGTATAGGGAGAGCAGGTATCCGTCTTGTGTCTGGACCACGTGGCTCTCGCAAGAGTAGCGGCCCTGTCTCTGGCACAGCTGATCCTGCACAGCATCGCTACAACTCCAGCTCTACTGCATAGTCCTCCAGCCCCTTCAACACGTGTTACGTAAGAAGGGAGACGACGAACTATTTCGGTGTTTATTTATTGCATGTGCTCACTTTAAATGGAAATACTCATGTTTCCTCGGGTTTCAGAGAATTTGAAAGTAGTGTAACCTATTAAAGGAGAGTATAGGCTGTTCACGCTTAAACGAGCACTTTTAGAAACAACATTTGAAAATGTCATTACTCATATCTACATATATTTAAATGCCTACACAGAATGGCGTGCATTCGTTAAAGTTGGTAACGACGGAGATAGATTATTTCCATGCCGTAAGGTTGAGTTAAAAGTGTAAGATAAATATTTCTGAACACTGAAATTATTATTATTTTTTTTTTTTCGGTTTTGTTTTTAATCCATATGAGTGTTAAAAATGGCAAATTAAATATTTTAATTTTATTAATTTTATAGTTTTAATGAAATAACGAAACAATAAAATCATCAGGCCTGACAATGTTATTTCACATATGGTGGAAGAATACACAATGTGCACACAAGTAGATCTTAGGCAGGGCTTTAAAAAGTGCTCAGTTAACTTGAACAACCTAATAATCAAGAGTCGTACTCAATATTTCTTTTAATATGGTGCTGTACCAACAAATAAAAACTATTTCCTTTAGAAAAGTCGATGCCATTGTATTGTATTCAAAACATAAATCAGTCATAAGGCAGTGATAAGGAAAACAATGTACCGCCTAGGATACCCAGAGCGAGGAATCACCAGTGATTCCATCATGATTTTCCAAGAACTGTTGGTTGGGCGAGCATCATCTTGCTGGAAAATAACTCATTGGCACTCCATCAGGGAACTTAACACATGAGGCCGCAAATAGTCCTCGATGTACCGCTGTGTATAGTAAATTCTTGGTTACTTCCAAATTATCTGAAGACATGCACAAGTCCTAATTTCGGGATATTCCTCCGCCTCACGCAAACAAGCTTGAAATAAGTCAAGACGGCTACACCATAGGGACAAATCACCGTATCTGTGTGCGCTCAGCTTAGCTGTATTTTGCATAAGGTGATTTATTTCTTACTAGGTATTACCAACACATTTATTTTCTTATTGTTTTCATTGGAATTAATTATAAATTAAATTTCATTATAATTACATTTTAATTAAACCAAAAATGTATAATCTTAAGTTGACAGAAGTATACAACACTTGTTATACGTGCCATATATAGGACACACCCAAAACTGTCATGCATGGGGTGATTTTTCAAAAAGTGGGTTCAAAAAGTGTAAAGACACTGGGAATAGACTATGACCACGCCTGGCAAGTACCGTATACGTCACACGAACACAGATGACAGCGCCCTGGGGCGTTAGGTGTGCGTGCGCCATGGCACGAAACATAAATCACTTGAATATAATCAATCGATGTGAATGTTTATCAACATTCACGTTAACCGGATGATTTTTTACAGGGTACGCAAATTTTAATGGTATTGAGTGTACATTTCATAACAATTTTATAACTTTACTTGACCGAAGACGTTATATTAGACTTGGGCGCCACGTTAATGTTAGCATTTACAAGTGGCGGGATATTACATCATGGGCGAGAATGAAGTAGCTTGAACCGGTCTTTCGAAAGTGCAAGTAGCGACGAAATAACGACTGTCGGGTGACATTTTCTAGATTACCTGGCAGTGAGGCCATGCACTCCTTTTCACTTATCACTTCCTCTTACATTTAGACATTTCTTATCGCTTCACTACTTGACAAATGCTGTGGTCCGCGGGGCTTAAGAAACGGGAAGACAAAGGCTTCGATCCAGAAGTCAGGAATACGTGTCGTTCGTATGCGATATAAATATTAACAGTTAATTACAATCGGGATATTACAACAGTATTTAGAAACATTTTCGTGCTATAGAGTAGAAATCCGATACCCAACGTTAACCTAGAAAATAAAACCTGAATACAAATATTTTCTCAAAACTAAAGGATGCATAAAGAAGCAAGGTATAGACCTGCTGATCTCATAGGTATATAATATTAATAATCTTTCTTTTGAGACCATCAACAAGGTAATTGTAAATGTACGCAATAACGTTTTCATACTAGTTGTCTGTCAGGAGGTAGTTCGTTCAGTCATAAAAAAAGTAACTATTATTGCATAATTATCTTTTATTACTGTGTCTGAATCTTGTGTCCGTTGGAGATTAGTATACTTATCTCCGATCAACATACAGAAGTCGATAGGTGGCAGCACTGGAAGTGCTAGAGACAAGTAAACCTATAGAATCATTGCGTGTTTAACATTTCAGAGAAAGTGGCGTCAAGCCAGAAGGCTTGATTTTTCATGGTCTCGAGGAAAACTTTTTCGGAAAAGTTTAACTCAGATGAATATGAAAGGTATCAAGTTGACATTACGTTTTATTTAAGTTGAAATGTGTTTCCAGAAAGTTTTGTGGACTGTAAAACATTAAGGCTCCTTTTCCCGCGTTTGAGGCCGAGAAGCATGGGAGCAATAAGGGCGACACTGCCACGAACATCAAGCGCGCCTTCGCCGCTAAGCGCGAGGCTCTGAACTGGCCCGCAGTGTTCTCGCTGTGTTCCGGCTATCTATGGGACTCTCAGCAGCGATCCTGTAATTTTATTGGTTGAAAGTCTATGGGAAGGTTTAATACAGGACCCTTGAGTAGTCTTGTATATATCTGGCGCGTATGTTATGAGATATAGCTGGCCACCTGAAGAATTCGCGGATTCATTTTGGGACGGGCTAGAATTCAAAACACATGTGTATATATAACTTTGTACATTGGTGCACACGGTGTTTGACTCCTCCTGGAGAACCATTGCAAATCGCCTCCTTCCACTGTGGCAGTAGACAAACAATCCACAGTCTTGTTCGTAAGACTGTAAAGTCTAGCCTCTATGTATTGAACTCGCGAATCTCTCAGGTCTCTATATATAGCGCTTTGAAAAAGTCGTTTTTAGCCATTCTGAAGTTCTCTTTAATGGCGTTTCTAATGTGAACAACCTCTTCGAAGCTCTTGTCCGAAGTGTGTGTTTTTTGTTTTCTTAGATCAGCACACTGGACACGCGTTTAATAGTTTCGTAGGAACATGAGTATTTCAAACACAATGTAACGCATTTTAATCGCCAGGTAGACGGAAGCCTTATAAAAGGAAAAAGAATTTTGGAAACTTGTGTGAATTTTGAAATTACTGCCAGGTATTTAACTAATTAGACGGTACAATTTACTTCGAGGAGTAAATACTTATCCGCGGATAACTAAGATTATCTTCACCAACCGACCGGACGATTTCCACCCACTAATTAGTGAAGTGGAAAATTATTTCTCAAGATGAAATTTCTCTCAGAATTATAAATATCTTAACGTAGTTAGCGAAGTATAACGACTATTGTAATACAAATATGAGAGAATTAGGGGCCGTGGTGGCTGAGCGGCTAGCCTGCTCACCTCAGACCAGGGCGAACCGGGTACAATCCCCGGCCGGGTCACTCCAAGATATTCGCACGTGGGAATCGTTCCGGGCGATGTCGCTGGGCGGCGGGTTTTCTCGGGGATCTTCCGTTTCCCCCGCCGCTTCATTCCGGCCCTGCCACATACTCACTTTAATCACCCTCATCGGCTCTCAAGACTTCGCTGTCAAGAGCCACCTAAATTTCTCCATTTACTCATCATGTAAGACAATTTTTCTATATTGCGTGCCACGCGTTAAACTTTCAGCAATAGTTATATTGCATATAGTTCAACAGTTTACCCCGCTTCGATTAATTTAAAGCAGAGTTCGGAAAGAAGCACTCAGATTAATGTAATATAAATGTGGCAAAAGAATGCGAATGCTCAGGAAATATAGAAGTTAGTTAGACTCGCAGTCTAAAAATATAATCTCATTTTAACGTTTTCAACTATAAGACAAGATACGGTGATTTTTCTATGAAGATTTGTAAAATAACTAACATCAATCATAGCAGAATTTATAAAATAAACGTGTCTAAAAGTCTTAACACCGTAATCAAGAGTTCGTGATTATTGTATGTCCAAATGTTTGTATTGAATATGTGTTTAAGCTATATTAACTTTAAGGCAGCAAAACCACGCATAATCTGATTCCTGCTCGAAACAGTTCCCACGGAATGCCACAACGTAACTGCGAAGACTAGGCTTACAGAGCGTCACAATAAAATGGCGACAGTAGAGCTAGTCTACTTCGAAATTATATACTCGTAGTTTCAACACTAAGTTCAATTTAGGATTTCGAGCTAAGGGAGTAACCTATCTTTATATCATTAGTAGATGAATCATCTCACTTGCCTTGCTCGACGAAATGAAAAAAAAAAAAAAAAAAAATTCCCACGTTTCAATTTTATGAAAAGGCTATCTAAATTATAACCATTCAAGCCTGACGATGAACATGGACGATCGTGCGACCTACGTCTGTATTGAGTATTGTTCGGTCACTATTTATAGCATTTTACTAGAGGCCTGTCGAGTCACCTGAGGCGCAACGAGGAAATCGCCATATATATATATATATATATATAGTATATTCGCGGTTTCTTCACAATTTTTGAATTAAACTTTTAAAAAATCCCCCATGTATGACGTACTTCGTTATTTTATACATATTTCGTGCATCACAAATATTTTACACCTTTGTTAACATAAAGGTATCCTCTTTTTCGTAAAATTGAAGTTTTACCAATAATTAATTATTAATTATAATATTAAATTTATAATAAATATTTATAAAAACAGTGAGAAAACACGTGTGTTGGTAGCGCCTAGAAAGAAATAGTTCTAATACGAAATATTACTACAACTGTGTGCGCATGAATTACGTGCGTTGTTCTTTGGTGTTAAATAACAGACTTGGTTAAGCTTAGTTTGCATGTGGCGGAGGAATATCCTGGAAGTAGAACTATAGCTGGGCTTCAGAAAAGTGTGAAATAAGCGTGAATGGATTATATATTTTGGAATCCAGCGAGATGCGAAGATGAACTGGTGAAATGTCTGGGCTCCTGGTGACTGTTTACCGGCAGACTTACCGGGGTCAGGTACAGAGGCTGTTCGCTGTAGCTGGCAGCGGCGCACAGCACAGCTGCCCCGACCAGGGCTGTCCAGAGGCGCGGCATGGCGGAACACACACCTGAAACAATTTCACACTTTTTATAAAATGAATAAGAAATTTACATGCAATTGTAACGAACAGAAACAGCGTCAAGTGGCACTTGAAAAACAAGGCATGAAGTCAGAAACTTAAAAAAAAAGCACGTAAACTGGAGGGAGAAACGTTCTCTGCCTCTTCAGCTTAACAAATTTTTTTTTTTTGGGTTTGAACATTAAAGTATCAAGTATTTGACACAAAAATGTATTTTGTGGATGCTATTTTTTTTGTATGTTGACGTACTTCCCTATAAAATGATTTCATCCGGAAATGAACCGAACTTGCATCAAAACCCAACTTAAAAAGTTATTCAAATTTCAACACAACCTACAGAAAAACTAAAACACATCTTACACTAAACGAGAACTAATAAAGAAGGATCTAAATTATCAAATATACTATAAAAAAAAGAACTGGGACCTAAATGAGGTAAAATCATCCATAGAAAATAAGACACTTATCCATGAATTGACTTACAAATAACTATAACAAAAATTAAGTCATATTAAACTTATATACAAAGGAAATTGACAAATAAAAAGTAACTGGAATCGAACTTAACGTAAAATGTCATTAAGAACATAGGATTTGAGTGAAGCCTTGTTACAGGTTCTTCACGCTTAATCCAGAAGTGTTGGAATCCCTGCTAAGGACCTCTACTTCTTTTTTAATTGTATGTAATACTGCCATATTGAATATTAAAACAACCATGGACCGTCCCACTCCATTCATGCACCATCCAAGTAAAAACTTGCAATTTTAGGAAAGTAATGTGTTGGCAATATGCAAATCAATGCTCTTTTGTGTATAGAACAAGAAATATTGCCTCCAATAGCCATACATTCTTACATTATACTTGCAGTACAAAGAAAAGACTTAGAACCATATTAATAAATCACTACAAACTTAACTAGGCGCATGTGTGCCATAGTGTGAACACAATAGTTATGGCCAGTGAATTTCTTTCAGAGGCGGAATTCAAAAGTGCTCGCTTAACCGTGAACAGACTTTATACAGAGTGGTTCACTCGCTCTCGTCCCGTATCAAATGCAAGACTTTGCATGTCGATTTGCGACCTCCGAACTGAGCTATACAATGTCGCCTCCACGCCTTTATGCACTCCCGTTTTACAGTACGCGCGGACGATAAACTCAAGCTGATAAACCGAGTATCGAGTCGTAATGTACGTGAAGAAACGTGAACCATTACCAGGCTCGTCCCCAACAGCACGTGCAAGAACTCAGACTGGAAGCACACGTACGTGTATAGGCTATTCACGGTAAAATAACCACTTTTGAAAGCCCTGTGTAAAATCTACTTCTATGCACGTTGTGTATTCTTCGCCTTATGTGAGGTCAACAGTCTCGTAGGCCTTATCACGTTATTCAAGCGTCTGTGAAATTATTTGAAAAGTAAATATCTAACAAATCTGCTCTTTTTATACTTCGACGCATTATAAAATAAACAGAAGTGAAAGAAATAATTTAAGTTATAGATGGTTACCTATTATATATTATTTGACGTTAAGCTACGGAACTACTTCCCATCCATCGTTACCAACTTTACTGGTTGCATGTCACTCAAGGCACGTCTTGGAATATATGCAGTTAGGGGCAGTAAATTTGTTATAAAGTTTATTTCAAAAGTGCTCACTTAATCGTCAACAACCTTTAGTTAAGTTTAAATGAGAAAATCGTCGCGCAGTTTTGGGGGCGGGAAGGTAGGGGATGCAGTGTAGGGGAGGGCTCTCCAATCGCTCGCCGCTGGAGGGAGGGAAACCTGCTGCTACACACATCAACCTGATAACATCGATCTCTACTTCCGCGATGTTGAATACCGCGCTGCGCGACTTACGCTTTTCCGACAGGTAACATGCACACGCGGTGCAGATCTCGCCCAACCGCACTCGGCCCCTGCCGCTACTGAACTGACAGAACAACACCCCACCCCTTCGTGCAGCGGCAATGTACTCTCCCGGCCCGCCCGACGCGTTTTGGACTTCTGCGCATTATCTTCTCATTTGGATTTCACTCTACAGTCGGTGGCCGAGACGCACGCGTATGCCCACTCAAGGACCAGACAGACCGCGGTGTCACATTCAGTGTCACCGGGACATATCCAGTGACGTCACCTTGCTTCCCATACACCAAGGTATGTCCGTAGCACATTTCATTCCATTATGACTAGAGACAGGAAATGACCGCGTTCCACGGTCTTATGTATTTCCGAGCATCAACTTTCTGTTCATTGGTTGCTACCCCAGCGTGTTGTCAGTTTTTTTTTTTTCCTTACACCACGTGGAACGAGATTCAGTGCTTGATTTCTCACGTCTGTCATTGGATTAGCATACACCTGGGCGTGTCTAATAAACTGTGATCGAATTTCAAACGTAACAGAAATGCACACGTGTAAGAGATGAGTTGAAAGATTTGGGGAGGCTCTTAATAGCGAGATCTTGAGTGCGGATGAGGGTGAAAATAGTTGAGAATGGAGCAGCGCCGGAATGCAAGGGTGGGGAAAACGGTGAATTCCCTGAGAAAACCCGCCGACCAGCGGTATCGTTTGGCACGATTCGCACTCGCGAAAATCCGGTAATGACCCGGCCGGGGATTCATCCCGGTTCGGCGAGGTGGGAGGGGAATAGTCTAACCACTACACCACTGTGGCCACATGAGGGGTCGATAAAGGCTGTTCACTATAAAATGAGCACTTTTGAAATCAACCTTAGGAAAAAGTCACTGCCGCTGCATGCATATGTTTGAACGGGCGCAATGAGCGACATGTACCCAGTAAAGTTGGTGACGTTGGAGGGTAAAGTAGTACCATACATTATTCTTAATTTCCGTGATTTTTTTTATGCATCGAAATGTAAAAGTAAGCTGATTTGTAGAATATTTATTCTTCTAATAATTTCACCGTTTCACTTGACCGGCGCATGAATAATGGAATGAGGCCCATGGCAATGTTAATTTTACATGAGGCGGAAGAACAAACAACGTGTATACAAGTAGATCTTAAGCAGGGCTTTCAAAAGTGCTAATTTTACCGTGAACAGCCTATAGTCATTGGAATAACCTGTATAGAAAATACTGCAACTGGAGGACTTAATAAGCCGGCGCGTCGTGTCCGGGTAACCAGATGCTGTCTACGTCGAGATCCTCTCGCCGCAGTCTTTCCCTTGTTCTAGAGGCGGCCTGGCAGACCGACTGGTTCTTATACTGCAGCCTTGCACTCGCCTTGAAGCCTTGGACGCCTCTACCCCGCTGAGTAGTTCGCGATAAACCCCCGCGACGGGGCCTCAGTGGTTATCGAGTAAAAAGTATGCCTTGAAATATGCATTAGGCAACACTGCCAGCTTTGACGGAATTTGATAGGAGCCGCGTTTGCTTCGAGCTACGGGGACGAACAATGTCGATTCTTCTCGAAGCTTTCTTCGCCACTGTAACAAGAAAATTATCGTTTCTGCGGCAGTTAAGGTTAGCTACGCGACTATGATCTATTCTTTCAAACATTAAAAAATAGCATCATGAGTCTGTAACATTTGGCAACACTAAAAATACACTAAATTTAATAGAAACTGAATTTTTCTTTTGTCTTTTGCTCAAGTTATAGTTGTAGGTAAATGGTATTAAGCCCTGCCCTCATAGCTCAGGGGTAGGGTAGGCAGTTTTGCCGTCAGTGCGGCGTATTGTGCAAATTTTATGTGTGATAGTGGAACTTTATTACACGCGATGAAAGCCCACACAATGCCCTTATAATCGTATTTTGCTCCTAGAGGACAAGGCTGTCCCGTGGTTTGAAAGCACTGAGAATTTGGAATAGGGTATTACACGCTAATGAAATTCGGTTGTATGGCGTTCCTGTTTTATATATATACACATATATGCCACCAGGGAATTTCTTTTGAGCATAAAAATATGCTATTGTTTGCTATCGAAGAATTTTTTTTACAGTAGTGTATAGAATGTTTTATCTAAAGATCAGAAAATCTAATAATTTCCCAAAAAATATCTGTAAAACAAAGTTTTATACACAGATTGAGAGTATATCATTCTCGTGCTTAGAATTTTGTTTAAAGTTCATACCTTCAAAATTGGCATCAAAAAATTGGAATTTCGTTAAAATGTATTTCCCTATATCAAACTTTCTCTATGCTTTCAAACCAGGCAACAGCCTTTAGGAATATAAGCAGGCATGCTTTAAAAATGCGACGTTTTACGAATTTCACGAAATTGTTTCTCTGCGAACACTTTATATTGTTATCTTTGTTACATTTTAAAACCCTCGGTGGCTACTCTGAAAGGGGTCGTAACAAAACACAGAATCTTAAGCGGTAGCCAGATGTAGCTGCTGCGTAAACTTTACTCCTTTTTGTTATAAAATGCACTGGACTGGACTTATGGTCCTGCCTCTCAAACATCTAGTCAAAGACTCTAATATCCAGGCATATATATATATAAATAACTTTCTACTTGTTTGCACAACATATATCATATTCAGGGACTGAATTAGAATGATATTAGAAACACCATATCATTAAAAGCTGCTAGCGGAAGCTATTACTGAAGCTTCCTTAACAACCCCTACAAAATCCGCAGATATCCACTTCGGACTCGCCACTGGAAGTATAGTATTGCGGGTCGCAGAGGCCCGCACGCGGGAGGAGATGGCCTCAGCTCGAGCTCAGTCAGCTGTAGCAGATCTCTGCGCCGTCGGTCACCCAGAGTGGCGCAGGATGTAGCTGGATGCTGGAAAGATGGCCCACACACTCATGCCCCCCGTTACATAGTCTGACCCCCTCCACCCACATCACAGAGTTCTCCAGCAACACGACGGTGGGTGAGTGGCACCTTGCTGCTCGTAACATATTTCCACCCAGCAACACCTTGCTGCCATGCCTATCTCATTGTCATAACAATTGATAAAGGCAAAAAAATATATATACGGCCTTAGATAATTGTTTTTTTTTTTCTGGCGAGAATTCGTGTTTCCAGGATATTTATATACTGAGATACGCATATTCACCTAAACAACGATTCCGTATCATTTTCTGCTTCTCCGAAGAACGGATTTAGCTCTACCATAGTGATAGTTTTACACATTTCGAAGACATTTGGAAACTTGGAATACCTGGCAATATTAATTCTCAAGTAGAATATGAGGTACCTGCTACACTTGGACATGTACGAGCTAATAAATTGTATGTAACTTTGAAGCGTTTTATGTCTATTGGCCTAACATTCTACCTACCATTAGAGATGTAACATCATTCTGTGACTGTTGTCAATATGGTAAACAACCTGTTAAAAGTTTACAAGGTACTTTATAGCCTATTCTACCTTCCAAGCCGCTACAATTAGTATCTGTCGATATTTTTGGTCCGTTACTAGGATCAAAAGCAGGAGCGAGATACCTGTTTGCAACGCTGGATCTATTCAAAGAAAAATAAATTGACTACACGGTCCTCTTAACATCGCAGTTGATAAAGAAGCATGCCCTGAACAACTGTGTCTCAGTTTCAGAGAGATGTCTGACAAATGCGGGTGGGTGGCTAAGTTCTGTCTCCCACCACCAGCGCCGCGCTTCTGATCCTGGTCACAATCCAGCAGCGGCTCGAAACATTTCACGCCATCGCTCACTGACCTCACAAAGTCTATCTCCACGAACTAACAAACACCCTACTTTACCCCGATCTTAATCCAATAAAGGAATTATATATTCAGTGTCCTCTTCGCTCTGCGCTGATTTGCTGTGGTCTTTGTCTAGACCATTACTCTTTCGGGGTGTGTCCATGGCTATAATTCCGGCCATGGCACCAGACAATATGTAGACCGCTTATTCGTCTTCTGTGCATGTATCCACCATTTACCTACTCCATCCAAGAAACACAACTGTCGAAGTCATATTTCTATTTAATCTAACTTAATTCCAAATTGGTAAGAGGAAGTATACAAACATCTCAAAGCACCTGTTTACTAAACAATGTTCTAACCTCTAGTGAAACTCTTTCTAGTGACGAATAAAGAATACTTAGCCATGGTGATTTGAGAGTGACTTTCTGTAAATATGATACAGAAGTCCTGAATTGCAGTGACGTGTATTCGTTTTGGGGAAGAAAGAAAACCCTTTACAACTTCAGGGCACGATGAAGTAAGAATTTCTCTTGGCGCAGGTACACTGTAGTAGAGACATTGATGCTGGTCTGTGAGGCAGGCACGCCGTGTTCAAGATAGACGTCCTAGACTATGGAAATTGGAGACGCTGCGATGAATAAGATGACAGTAGCAGACCAGTGTACACTACCTGCATCTCAGTGTGTATGTTGAGGGGAGTACCCTTGGATCTGGACTGTGGTGTCTGTGAGAGGGAAACTAAACCTAGCGGGGCGAATAATGTTGATGAGTCTCTCATCTAGATCCTGTATAGTTGTTTCATTCTTTTAACTCGAATACGTCTTTAAATTTGCAACTATTGTGGGAGGCAATCCACAAAAACCGACGATAACAATATCGGGGGATACAGTTTGGCATTGCAGCTCCGAATCTATCGTCTACATTCGTAATTCAATTACGCCACTCGATTACCAAAGGGTCAAAGAATATTTTACGTTGAGTGAGGAGTGAGAAGCATGGCACGAGATGGTCGACCTTTGTTGGGGGGGGGGGGGGGGGGGAGGAGGCCGGGTTTTTGAGTTCGTTTCGCTTCATCTCATAACTTCCGCGTATTATAACTTTTGACTAGGAGAAACTACGACGATCTTTTGAGTTTCCATCGACATCATGTATAAAAACATTTGTATGGCGTGGTTATGGTGAAATTGTATGCGTTTAAATTTAAAAAAAGTAAGAAAATCTAACACACTTTCGAACAATACTCGTAAAAAAGCAAAGTCGAAATACATAAATCGTATGCGGTTGGAAAGATAATCTCAAAAACAATCCAGTGATACCCATAAAAACCCATATGATCGAAGGAAGCGGTGCCGGGAACGTAGAAATTAAACATCAAGGTTTCCGAGCGCGTCAACCTAGACTTATTCACGCAAAACAAACTGCCGTGTCCAAAATACACCTAAACCCAATTTTTTCAAGACTGTTCAAAACAGTAGTCAGAAAAATATTGTTATTAAAAAAAAATTGTTTTTGTATATGAGAATATATAGACTCTTTTCTTCGTAATTTTAACTCTATGAATATTGTTTTTCGTGTTGTTTACAATTATTATTTAAGCGGATGCTTAATGAGAAAACATGCAATTGTTGTGATGGTGCTTGAACACCGTCCATCCAGCATTAATAACAGCGCATGAAATTGTACGACCTAAGACGGGATAGGTCGACGAGGGAGCTGAGACTTACCTTGTCGGTGACCCGTTCCACGTAAGTCGTCGTGGACGTTGGTATAGTCCATTCACGGTTTCTTCGTCCTTTTCTAAAGCTCTGCAAAATTTCCACTTTTGGTTACTGATTACGTATCCTTCCGCTACACGTAAACATTAACACTGCCATGCGGCTTCTACTTTTATGCGGGTGTCGACGTGAAACCGTCTTGATTTCAAAGTACAATATAATAAAAAAACCATTAAACACAATCTTGCTGTTTGCACCATCCGGTAAAGCAACTCAAAAAGTTTTTTGTGTAATTTTCTCTGAGTTAGTGCTTTAATTTTGTTGCAGGTTCTGAACAATCATCGGAAGTGACTTCTTCACAAGAGAGAGCCCAATGGGTGGTGTGGTCTGCGGAGACATCGCCACCAATTGCTGTCCAGAGAAATTTCCGCCGTGTGTTTGATAGGGTGACACCAGACGTGAAGACAATTAAGGCATGGTATGACAAGTTTCTAGCCACTGAGAGTGTAAACAGACAATCAGATTCTGGTGGGAAACACGCGTGTAATGAAGCGGTAGAGGATATCAGAGACGACTTCCACAGAAACTTACCACAGTCCTTTCATCGAGCATTACGAGAGCTGAACATTCCACGCTCCACAGTTCACAAGATACTGCACAAGGGACTTCCTTTGTAAGCGTAGAGAATTCAAATTGTGCAAGTGCTGCAGCCAAACGACCACCGACTACACCAAAGGTTAGCTATTGAAATGCTGGACCGGATCTAAGAGAACCCCAACTACCTGAGGAATGTTGTTTTCAGCTACGAAGCAACCTTCCACGTAAGTGGGAAGGTTAATTGGCACAATGTTCGTATCTGGGGTTCTGAAAACTCCCACAGTTTTCGGTAACATATCGGGGACAGCGTAAAGTTGAATGTGTGGTGTGCGCTAAGAAAGACAGAATTATTGGACCTGTTTTCTTTATCGAGCGAACAATACCTGGAAGCATTTTTCTGGACATTCTGGAATAATTTGATGTCCCTCAGCTCAACCTCCGCAGTAAGATGTGATCTTCAAGCAGGATGGTGCATCACAGCACTGGAGTGTATATATTCGTGAGTTCTTGGACAGAACATTTCCACCGGTGTGTTCTGTGTGAACATAATACCGGTGTGTATGCCTCACCTGTACGTGATGTTAGTGATCTCCGCGGAAGAATTGTGAATGCAATCGGTTCCATCATTCCAGGCATGCTTGGGCACACATGGGCCTTGAATAAGTATCGCTTAGACATTTTGAGGCCTACGAATAGAGCACACGTAGAAGTGCACTGATTTTTTGTGTAAAACTTTTTGAGTTGCTTTACAGGTTTGTGCAAACAGCAAGATTGTATGTTTAGTAGATTGTTTTTATATTGTAGTTTGAAATCAGCGCGGTTTCATGTGGACATTTTGAATAATTGTCAAATGCGTTGTTTACTGTTTACAGCTGTTCTAAATTCTATGTCATATTTAAAAAATCATTACGTACGAATATTCACGATTTAGGCATATAACAATATTTAAGTCAGCTTTATGACTTTTTAAAAATATCAGTATTGACAATAGTTCTTACGATTATTATTTTACTGACATCGTTAATATAATTGTTACACACGACATAGCATGTTTCACATAATACATATTTATATATTGCCGCGCATGTGTGTAACCCTGTTACAACTGTGGCGGGAAGAACAGTAGTATTTAACTTTTTGTTATTGATGAATGTTGGATAAATTCAAACACGCAACTCGTGTCACTTATTTTTGTACTTAGCAACTACAAAATTAACTGATAGAATTGAACATGCACACAGCTAGGCCTACCGTAACTTCTTTCAGTTCATGTATATTTGCATAGGTACTTAGTTTTAATTAGGTATATTTAATTATTTATTTAAAATGTTCTGGCTGGGCTTAGTAATTCGTTGGTATTGTGGTAAATATTCACACCATAGGCACGTAAGCACGTTACACAACTGTGTTTCAAACACCTAGAGCAAAGATACAACGCTGTGATACATATAAGTGACTTTAAAATAATTTACTTTGTCATAAAAAAGTTCACCAATAAAACTTATAAATTTCGCGCGTCCAGTATTTGCAATCGCACACACACTGGGCCATCATAACGACCATGACGCAGCCACATACTTTCACACGCAGCGATTTAAGACACACGCTACAGTACATATATTTATTACTGCCGTGGAAGCACAGATTTATCACAACATCGTAACTTGCATAGGTAGGTTTAAAACACACGTGTACAAACTTGGTAATTTGAAGTATTTTTCGGAGGAAGAAAAATTATCACTTCGTTTGGCAAAAAGCAACACGCCATGTCGTGGCTCACCACGTCTGCCAAATTAGGATTTGTAACCGTCCCACCTTCACATTTAAATATATTATAATAAGTATTCAAACATTAAAATCTCTTTTCAGTTGTAAATTACAAATTCAAAAATCATTATTTTGCTCTAATAAATAAGAAATATGCTAAAATGAAGACATTTATAATTGTCCTGCTACTAATAACCATTCCAAACTTCCCGCGAGAGACAGAGAGAGAGAGAGAGAGTGTGATTGTGAAGGGGGGTGGGGGGGTGATAAGCTCCACTGAACCGACAGTATATTTCTCGATCGAATAAACAAACGCCATGTCACTAGCGCCTACGCTCCATATTTTGGAATATTATTTTATACTGTAACAGTGAAATACGTTTCCAGCGGCGCTACCTAAATAATTAAATATTTCAATAGGCAACATTTAATTTACAAATAGAACACCAAAAAACTTGGTTGAAACAATATTTTAACTGTGAACTATTTCTAACCAACCGTTGTCAAAACATTGCTGCTCTCACTGTTTTAAAAACATATTTAATACGTAATTAATATTGTAAACTATAGGAAATACTATATTAAAATACCATTTATTCAAAAATATATTTTTTTTTACTTGTGGTATACAAGTAATTAAAGAAAACAGGTAAACATATTACTCCTAGGGTGATTTTTCAAAGGTTTGTTTCAAAACATCCGAAGAAGCCGTGAATGGACAGACTGTCATCGTGGAAGCTTGAAGCTGCCCCCATCCCCCCTCATCAAGCCAAAGCCCACCTCCTTGTGACGTGTATGGATGGCGTCTAGCAACCGTCCGACGCTACCTTCGACGTCACCAAGATTTTAATGTTACTTAACTGGAACCAACGAAACTTCCTGGGATGTTGCTTGACAAACTGGTCGATGTATTTCCCGACTATGAAAGGGAGTTTCTTTCATCTTGGGAAAGAGAATGGATAGGGACCTAACGAGAACATTATAACTTGGCAGAAGGCATATCCCGTCATTTTAATGTTACTTAACTGGAACCAACGAAACTTCCTGGGATGTTGCTTGACACCCTGGTCGATGTATTTCCCGAATATGAAAGGGAGTTTCTTTCATCTTGGGAAAGAGAATGGATAGGGACCTAACGAGAACATTATAACTTGGCAGAAGGCATATCCCGTCATTTTAATGTTACTTAACTGGAACCAACGAAACTTCCTGGGATGTTGCTTGACACCCTGGTCGATGTATTTCCCGACTATGAAAGGGAGTTTCTTTCATCTTGGGAAAGAGAATGGATAGGGACCTAACGAGAACATTATAACTTGGCAGAAGGCATATCCCGTCATTTTAATGTTACTTAACTGGAACCAACGAAACTTCCTGGGATGTTGCTTGACACCCTGGTCGATGTATTTCCCGACTATGAAAGGGAGTTTCTTTCATAGTCGGGAAAGAGAATGGCTAGGGACCTAACGAGAACATTATAACTTGGCAGAAGGCATATCCCGTCATTTTAATGTTACTTAACTGGAACCAACGAAACTTCCTGGGATGTTGCTTGACACCCTGGTCGATGTATTTCCCGACTATGAAAGGGAGTTTCTTTCATCTTGGGAAAGAGAATGGATAGGGACCTAACGAGAACATTATAACTTGGCAGAAGGCCCGTCATTTTAATGTTACTTAACTGGAACCAACGAAACTTCCTGGGATGTTGCTTGACACCCTGGTCGATGTATTTCCCGACTATGAAAGGGAGTTTCTTTCATCTTGGGAAAGAGAATGGATAGGGACCTAACGAGAACATTATAACTTGACAGAAGGCATACCCCGTCATTTTAATGTTACTTAACTGGAACCAACGAAACTTCCTGGGATGTTGCTTGACACCCTGGTCGATGTATTTCCCGACTATGAATGGGAGTTTCTTTCATCTTGGGAAAGAGAATGGATAGGGACCTAACGAGAACATTATAACTTGGCAGAAGGCATATCCCGTCATTTTAATGTTACTTAACTGGAACCAACGAAACTTCCTGGGATGTTGCTTGACAACCCTGGTCGATGTATTTCCCGACTATGAAAAGGGAGTGTTTCTTTCATCTTGGGAAAGAGAATGGATAGGGACCTAACGAGAACATTATAACTTGGCAGAAGGCATATCCCGTCATTTTAATGTTACTTAACTGGAACCAACGAAACTTCCTGGGATGTTGCTTGACACCCTGGTCGATGTATTTCCCGACTATGAATGGGAGTTTCTTTCATCTTGGGAAAGAGAATGGATAGGGACCTAACGAGAACATTATAACTTGGCAGAAGGCATATCCCGTCATTTTAATGTTACTTAACTGGAACCAACGAAACTTCCTGGGATGTTGCTTGACACCCTGGTCGATGTATTTCCCGACTATGAAAGGGAGTTTCTTTCATAGTCGGGAAAGAGAATGGCTAGGGACCTAACGAGAACATTATAACTTGGCAGAAGGCATATCCCGTCATTTTAATGTTACTTAACTGGAACCAACGAAACTTCCTGGGATGTTGCTTGACACCCTGGTCGATGTATTTCCCGACTATGAAAGGGAGTTTCTTTCATCTTGGGAAAGAAATGGATAGGGACCTAACGGGAACATTATAACTTGGCAGACGGCATATCCCGTCATATTAATGTTACTTAACTGGAACCAACGAAACTTCCTGGGATGTTGCTTGACACCCTGGTCGATGTATTTCCCGACTATGAAAGGGAGTTTCTTTCATCTTGGGAAAGAGAATGGATAGGGACCTAACGAGAACATTATAACTTGGCAGAAGGCATATCCCGTCATTTTAATGTTACTTAACTGGAACCAACGAAACTTCCTGGGATGTTGCTTGACACCCTGGTCGATGTATTTCCCGACTATGAAAGGGAGTTTCTTTCATCTTGGGAAAGAGAATGGATAGGGACCTAACGAGAACATTATAACTTGGCAGAAGGCATATCCCGTCATTTTAATGTTACTTAACTGGAACCAACGAAACTTCCTGGGATGTTGCTTGACACCCTGGTCGATGTATTTCCCGACTATGAATGGGAGTTTCTTTCATCTTGGGAAAGAGAATGGATAGGGACCTAACGAGAACATTATAACTTGGCAGAAGGCATATCCCGTCATTTTAATGTTACTTAACTGGAACCAACGAAACTTCCTGGGATGTTGCTTGACACCCTGGTCGATGTATTTCCCGACTATGAAAGGGAGTTTCTTTCATAGTCGGGAAAGAGAATGGCTAGGGACCTAACGAGAACATTATAACTTGGCAGAAGGCATATCCCGTCATTTTAATGTTACTTAACTGGAACCAACGAAACTTCCTGGGATGTTGCTTGACACCCTGGTCGATGTATTTCCCGACTATGAAAGGGAGTTTCTTTCATCTTGGGAAAGAGAATGGATAGGGACCTAACGGGAACATTATAACTTGGCAGAAGGCATATCCCGTCATTTTAATGTTACTTAACTGGAACCAACGAAACTTCCTGGGATGTTGCTTGACACCTGGTCGATGTATTTCCCGACTATGAAAGGGAGTTTCTTTCATCTTGGGAAAGAGAATGGATAGGGACCTAACGAGAACATTATAACTTGGCCGAAGGCATATCCCGTCATTTTAATGTTACTTAACTGGAACCAACGAAACTTCCTGGGATGTTGCTTGACACCCTGGTCGATGTATTTCCCGACTATGAAAGGGAGTTTCTTTCATCTTGGGAAAGAGAATGGATAGGGACCTAACGAGAACATTATAACTTGGCAGAAGGCATATCCCGTCATTTTAATGTTACTTAACTGGAACCAACGAAACTTCCTGGGATGTTGCTTGACACCCTGGTCGATGTATTTCCCGACTATGAAAGGGAGTTTCTTTCATCTTGGGAAAGAGAATGGATAGGGACCTAACGAGAACATTATAACTTGGCAGAAGGCATATCCCGTCATTTTAATGTTACTTAACTGGAACCAACGAAACTTCCTGGGATGTTGCTTGACACCCTGGTCGATGTATTTCCCGACTATGAAAGGGAGTTTCTTTCATAGTCGGGAAAGAGAATGGCTAGGGACCTAACGAGAACATTATAACTTGGCAGAAGGCATATCCCGTCATTTTAATGTTACTTAACTGGAACCAACGAAACTTCCTGGGATGTTGCTTGACACCCTGGTCGATGTATTTCCCGACTATGAAAGGGAGTTTCTTTCATAGTCGGGAAAGAGAATGGATAGGGACCTAACGAGAACATTACAACTTGTCAGAAGGCATATCCCGTCATGTTTGATGAGGACATTTCAAAGGGCATGTATGGGGGAAAATTTTAAGACAGGTTCTATTTATATTCTGTAATTTTGCAATTTTACAATATTTGGGCTAAGTGTGTCTGGCTACGGGAGCTCATTATTAAATGTAACTTCATGTAATTTTCATAACAAACATTATAATTATAACGTATTCTAAAGCCTGTTTGTCTATTTTTATTTTTATAATGCTTGTATGAGAAAAAAGAAAAAAACAAAATAATACCGGAGATAGAGGAGAAGAAAGCTAACAGTTTGTTGAATCATCTCTCACAATTTTGAGGGTTAATTATATTGTATTCCAATTCATATCAGGGAATGGTCGATTTGTCGCAATTTATTGCGACTGCGTTATTTGTTTGTATTCTGCTATTTAAACTGTGCTGCTTGAAGGTTTTAGGTAAGACTGGTTGTGCTCAAATGAGTGTAATGGAAGGTAGGGGAGTTGAAGGTCACTGTCGTGGAGTTGGGGGGGTTTCCAGCGGGTGCTCCCGCTCTGTGAAAATGTAACATTTGCATGCTGTGTTACATTGCATGCTGTGTTACATTGCATGCTGTGTTACATTGCATGCGGTGTTACATTGCATGCTGTGTTACATTGCGTGCTGTGTTACATTGCATGTTGTGTTACATTGCATGCTGTGTTACATTGCATGCTGTGTTACATTGCGTGCTGTGTTACATTGCGTGCTGTGTTACATTGCATGTTGTGTTAGTCGTTTAAAATTCCTTTCTCCTGTTCTTTTAAAAGTCGGATCTCGTCTTGAAATTGAAACAGGTGATAATATCTTCATATGCAGTTTAAACTTTTGTCAATAGGTATCGTTAACTATATTCTGTTCACGATAAAGTGGGCACTTTTGAGGACCTATTTACTTTTTTCCTGCCAGTCACGTTTTATCCTTCCACCACTTTTTAAAATAAATTTTGTCACGTAAGTAATTAACATAGTGTATAAATTTCACCGGACTCGAACATTAACGTCTAAGGCTACAAAAAAAATGTATTTAATGACTATTAATCCAAATGAGAGAGCTTCAAATAGTGATCACATTACTACGAATGGCCTGTATAAATGTATTATGGAAATAGTGACAAACACTACACTATTTTACTTGAAAAACTGGTATTAAAAATAATTACCGATTCAGCTTTGCCATAAACGATGCATCCAACAAAAAAAACAGGAAATAAACAATTTAAATACCACTATGCAAGTGATATTTCAAATAAAGTGTGTCAAATGCACTGACGTATCAGTCGGAAAATGTGAGTTTCATTCAATCTTCCTCCACTAGTGAAGAAATCTCTACTTTCCGACGATAACCTGCATTAGAAGTTCGGGACGAAGTTGGATATTTTGAATTTTCAGCAGTTAATAATTGTCTGCGTAATTTTCTAAGATTTTCACCGAGATGCAACAGCGAAATGTCCAAAAATCTAAGTAGATCTTATTTATGAATACTTCGACTTTATTAGCCAAACGCGCCCCCTTTCAAATTTCAAAACTTAGGAATCAGAAAGTTTTTTTTTTTTTTTCAAGGTGTGTATATTTATATGTTGTTCACAATTAGATAAGCAGTTATTAAATCAACTTTAGAAAAACGTGTCTGCCTCTATCCACGTAACAGTGAGAAGGGGCGTGGTTTAGGCGAGGTGGAGTGAGAAGGGGCGTGGCCTTGTCGAAATAGAAATGGTGGAGGCATGCTCTAAAAAAGAGGGGCGAAGGGTGGTATGAGCTGTTCACGGTAAAGTGAGCACTTTTTAAGGTCCTCCCAGTAGACATTTACCCCTAATAAATAGATCTTATTGCAGTCACGGGTATTAAATTTTGAGAGTGGTGAAATGTACACATGGTGTTTATTGGTCACAAAAAAGTGATTATATTAAAAAACCGCAGGGAGGTGGAAATTGGATGAAAGGAAAAATTTAGAAGGGCCTTAAAAAGTGCTCACTTTACCGCGAACATCCTATATACGGTACCTCTCTCTTCCCCCAATTGACCACGCAGAGGCCAGCTGCAGTGTGTCACCTGGTGAATGTCTGTGCTTACTATAGAAGAGTGTGTCAAACGCTGCTGTGAAAGACTAGTGCAGACACTCCCCTGGGCGTGGCTTGGTCAAGTGGGGGAACAAAGAATGCCATGTAGTACATCTCCCATTTGCGTGTTTCACGTGCAAAAGAGAGCCAGACTCATGTAGACCTCTTTTCAAGAGCTCAGATATTTTAACATTTGCATGTGAGTACATTTATTCAGTACTTATATTCGTGTCCAAAAACAGTCATCTATTTCAGGAAACATGAGTCCTTTCATAAGCATGGCACTAGAATAAGAAAAACCTTTACACGTGGCTTGAGTTAACTTAAAACTTGTCCAGAAAGGGCCATCCTACCTTCGTAGCCAACTTTTCAATAAGTTACCACAACACCTTCAAGAAATTTGCTTCTCTAACCAAAAAACTGTTTAAAAGCACATGAAAGAATTTTTCACTAAACGTGCACGTTATAGTGTATATGAATATCTTAACTACAAAAATTAAGATATTGCTGTACAACATGTCGTACGTATTTCTTGTTCCGGTTTTTCTCGTTTCCTTTATCTTCTGATTCAGCAAAACGACGCCGCCCCACAGCATGTTGGAGAAGGATTGGTCAAATTATGAGGTAAAGATGTGATGTGTGTACGTGTAGTCAGACATATATATATGTGTGTGTGTGTGTGTGTGTTTACTACGTCCAGTGTATAAACATTGTATACAGTAATTTGACTTGCCCAATATCTTTGTGCAGCTATGTATTTCACAAAGCGCTTTAATTTTATTTAATATTTTTTTGTGGCCAACGTCTTTACAAGCTCTGCAGTCGGTACTGACTCGAAATAGCAGTCCACGGGGGGGCTTCGATCCAGGAGTTCCAGCTGTTGAGCGGGTTGCGGAATGCTGGTTGGAGCAAGGCGGAGGGGTAGTTCCGCGTCATAAGGCGGCCATGAGGTCCAGCAGCTGGCTGTAGACGAGTTTGTCGACGTCGATGGCTATCAAGAAGTCGATGTGGTTGAACCTGAGGAGCGGAACCTTGAAGGGCCCCAAGGTGCGCGGTAGGCGGCTGCGCAGCTCCGTCACGTCCTGCAACAAAAAATTAAACTAAACTAAACTAAAGTGACGATATTCTAATGGCAGGATCAACCCTCCCTATTGAGCGAAGTGAGCGAAGATGTTTGGGTGGCTCTTAAGGTTGAAGTAAAGCAACTGTCTGTGGAGCACTGCACCCGACTTTACAATGTGAAGAACTCGTAAAAAGTAGCACAGACACCATGAAAATCGTCAGAAAAGTGCGATTTATGCTGTATATGAAAGAAGAATGTATATATTTTACAAATTTATAAGAACATTTACTAAGATACACCTTTTAAATTTAAAAAATATATCGATCTGTAGAGTAGGCATTTTTAACCAAATTTAAACGCATTTCAATTTTGGATGCTTCAGAATGCGGAATTTACAAGAAAGTCTTCTTCAAGAATGACCGACATAATATTTACTGTGGTAATGTGTAATAAAATAATAGTAATAATGTACCACACCAATTTCATAATTAATTTTATTTACGTCAGTTTCAGCCATAAATGTTTGTGACAAAAGGACGTGCATAAAATCAAATATAAATACTATTTCGTACATTATTATTACAGTTTTTTTTACATACAATCATAGCAAACAATATGACGATATTCCATGACGAAGGTGACCAAAGGACGCGCATAAAATCAAATATAAATATTAATTCGTACATTATTATTACAGGTTTTTTTTTACATACAATCATAGGAAACAATATGACGATATTCCATGACGAAGGTTTTCTTGTAAATTCTGCTTTCTGATGCATCCAGAATGGAAATATGCTTAAATTTAGTTAAAAATACAGACTCTTTTAATTGATTAATTTCTTACAAATAAAATATTTATTTTAGTAAAATAATTTATAATGTTGCAAAATATATACATTATTCTTCCATAAACGGCATCAATCGCACTTTCTGACAATTTGAATGGTGTCTGTACTACCTTTTTATGAGTTCTTCACGTTGTACAGTCGGGTGCAGTGCTCCATAGGCAGTGCCTTTACTTCAACCTTAAAAACGCAAGGAGATATGACTATGCGTCGAGATGAGAGATTTGGGCGGCTCGCATCAACGAGGTCTCGAGAGCCGATGATGGTGCAATGATGTGAGAATGGTGCAGCGCCGTCCGGCACGATTCCCACTTGCGAAAATCCGGGAGTGAACCGGCCGGGGATGAAACCCGGTTCACCTTGGCGGGAGACAAGCAGTCTAACCGCTCCGCCACCTAGGCGTTGATGCGTATAAATTATTTACTTGGGATTCCTCTTAAGAGGAAAAGTTGGATGCCATTTTGGATTTATATGTATTTTTGACATAATTTATGTTTGAGATTAAATTTTCAAAATGTGGCTTTTTAAGAGCGTGTAATACTATTTATTTGTTTTTTTAGAAATTTTCATCGTTTGACTTCTTGTACAACTATCATCTCTCTAGTCATTTTAAAAAGGCAATAAATCATTTATTGCACTTGGTAAACAAATAAAGGTATTTCACTGATATTGCTGTTATTGTATACGAATCTGTCAGTTGAATTTCGGGCACCTACCAGGATACCCCTCCGCCTCATTCAAACAAAGATTAACTGCGTATAGAAAATTACGCCAGCGGGGAAACGCACTATATTCGTAAGCACACAGTTTAATAATATTTTGCATAAGAACCATTTCTTACTAGGCATTGCCAAAACACTTATTTTTGGAGTGTTTCTATTTACATTAATTGCAAACGAAATATTATAATTTGTACATAAAATATAAGTTACAGTTGAGTTTAACCAAAAATAAATTATTGTTATACTTGCATGGTTCTAATGCAGGATATATTCAGGAGACAACCAAGCACGTCATATATGAGTCGCCTTTTCAAAGATGTGATTAAAAACGTGTGAAGAAATCGCCAATAGACTATAGACTATTCGCAGTTTCTTCACATTTTTTTTAACAAATCTTTGCAAAACCACTCCATGTACGACGTGTTTGGCTCTCTTCTAAACATATCATGTATCACAAGCGTTCTATACTCCTATTGACATAAAATACCTCATTTGTTATTAAATTGAATTTCTGTATACTTTATTTATAAATTTGAATATTTCATTTATGATTACGTAATATGAACTAAAACAGTGAGAAAATAGGTGTGTTTTCAATACCTAGTAAGAAATAGTTCTTGTGCAAAATATTATTTCA
This sequence comes from Dryococelus australis, assembly GCA_029891345.1. Taxonomy (NCBI): domain Eukaryota; kingdom Metazoa; phylum Arthropoda; class Insecta; order Phasmatodea; family Phasmatidae; genus Dryococelus; species Dryococelus australis. The sequence goes on from CM057005.1 coordinate 93,337,216, forward strand.
GCGAGTGCGCACGAATGAGGTGCGCTGTCCCTCTTGTTTGCACGAGGCGGAGGAATATCCTGGAAGTAGAACTCAAGCGGGCCTTCAGAAAGTTGGAAGTAGCAGTGAATGGACTATATAATGCTTGAGCTGGACTCACAATTCTCCGTTTCATCCGCCAGTCCCCTACTCCGTCAGTCGATCACGTGATGTTCAACCAATCGCAGGGCGACTTTTTTTTTTATTATCCGCCAATCTGTCAAATATATCTCAAACTTTAACTTCCGATGGACGGACGGGCCACCGCCTTGAAATATCGTTCCTCGAGATGGCTTTCTGAAAACAATCACTTGTTTATTTGTCGGAATATTTTTCTTTCTAAATGCACACGGCAGTGAAGTTGTTTACTTTTTTTACGTCTCGCCTTTCAATTGAACTAAAGATGATGTGTATATGTTCGGAGGAAATGCTGATAAATTACGTTAGGAAAGAGAATATGTATTTATTACATTCATTGAAAAAATTTGTCTGTGCGCGAGAAAGTTAGTGCTGTTGGGTGGTGGTACAACAGAAAATTTTCTGGTCTGACGGATGGACTGAGTCGCTTTCAATTGACGGACGGCTGACTGACGAACGGGCGACGGATAGTTGCGAGCCAAACTTGACTGCCTAAAATGTAAATAATGAAAACGTTTGTGTTGTGAGGGGTTTGGGAGCAGAGAGGGTGACTTACAGCCCGTGTGACCAACAGGTCTCCGTCGCTGTAGTGCAGCGAGCAGGGGGTGGTGACCTTGTGCAGGGGGTAGTCCGGGGGCTGCTTCGACCCGTACCTTCTTACGTTGTCCGTCGACCCGTAGTCGTACTGTTGGAAGCGACCTGCACACATGCACACCTACTTACTATACTCGATGTTGTCGATGAGATGAGAATGGAGCAGTGCCAGAATGCAAGGGGGGGGGGAAACGGGAGATCCCCGAGAGAAAAAAAAACCGCCGACCAGCGGCATCGTCCGGTACGATTCCCACTTGCGAAAATTCGGGAATTACCCAGCCGGGTATTGTGCCGTTTGCCATTATGGGAGGCGAGCAGTCTAACCGCTTAGCCGCCGCTACCCACACAACACTAAATGTACCTATATGAGCCGGTTGCGGGGGTGAGTTACATATTGAGCACCCTCAAAATATTTTCGGGACTGCTCAGCACCCCCAAAATTACGTCGCTAGTTATATTTTGGATACAGGCTGCGTCTCGGATACGATTATTGTTTAATTTTAGTATTCCTTTACCTATATCTGGCTGCATTTGATAGTATGTATCGATTTTGCATGAATAATCTGTACTGCAACAGTCTACCAAATTTTATTAGACATATATACTGATATTAAAAATTACACCTAAATTTACCACTAAGCCATACTACTTTTTTTTAATATGGTGCTTAATATCTTTCACTTTTTTTTTTAGCCTCCCTACCACGAGTTTGAGCACCACTAACACTTTTTACAAATCGGCGCCCCTAAATAAATGCACAAATACAGTAGCCCGTGACTCCTTCTTGCTGCGAGCCATGGCTATGTTAGAATTCACCAGTTAAAGAAGACCCTTGCCTGGGCTCGTGCTCTAGAAAAGTGCATAGCAGCTCTGACGTCATATCATCGCTGTCCGAATTCGCGGTTGAAGGCCCTGTCACGCTAGCGAATGTTTCCGTCAAAGGAAGTTGGTCAAATAAAATTCGATGGTTCTGACGTCACCGAAATGTCGTTAACGCCGCCATGTTTGTCTCGAAAACGTCGGTTGGCTCCAGTTTCTCTCAACAATTTTTTTTTTTTTTTTTTTTAATTTGACGAGTGATAAAAAATTGTTTTGGTGTTTGACGGATTCGGCCAGTCAGAACCATGCTTTTGGGAAAACGTCCGTTTTCCGACATCACAAAACTTTAAAATGGCGAATTATTGCAGGAAAATAGATAAATTTGTCAAAATAATTCATTTATATAGAATCTCTGTGAGAATGAGAGCTATTTGAAGTGAATATTTCACAAAGTTGTTCAAACTCACAGACATTAAATTTTATTGTGCAGGTAATATCCCTGACAATTAAAATTAAAATGTAGTACAGAAATGAAAATAAATCACCATATTCGTTACATTTTTTCCTGCAGTGGACTGCATGGAAACACAATAACAATATTTCACTTTGAAAATGAGTAGAATTTCAGACTAGCTCCTCCTGGACAACAAAAATGAGAGTATGACACATTCCTAGACACGTTCAATATTATTTGAATAGAAAGGTTTGATGGTCGTATTACGTCTTGAAATTTAATTGTCAAATATGTATTCGAAGGCGAAATTCAATTTTTCAATTGTTTAGCAGTTTTTCAGCTTCTTCCTGTCAATTTCTGGACACTGCTAGTCGTAAACAAAGTAAGGCAACATAAAAAAGGTATTTAATTAATTAATTTCTTAAATTATGAATACCACTGCGGGAAAACCTTATAAGTCCACTTCTTTACTTTCTGGATGGTTATGTCATTTGCTTCTAAATGGAGCCGTCTAGTTATCATGTTTCAGTCGTGAGGAAGAGCGTAATGAGTCACAAAATACAGCCATTTTTGATATCAGTATACAGTGGAAGAACATAACCAGCGTTAAACTCAAGATTTCTCTCCTGTAAAATTATCAAAATGTGACTTATAAGATTTTCCCCGTATGGTCTTCATATACTCTGGAGGTTGTAACAATTGTGAAACGAAGATGGACGTTTGAGATGATACCCATTTCGACACAAAGGGATTAAGAGAATGTGGGGAACTGTAGGCACTGAAGGGATCAAGGGCATGTGAGAGAGGATGACAGCGAATTCGAACACAGTCCATGTGACTTGATGCTAGATAGCCATCGCTAAGACCTTGTTTCCGTTCAGGAATATATATATATACATTGCAGATGCTTTTCAGTTGTTACATATAGGATTGCATCACACAATACGTTTAGTGCACTATTTCATTAATGATCTTAAAGCTGTCCAAAGGAACATATCTAGTGCTACCGGGAGGCAAGATGACTGACTGAAATACCATTCCGGATGTCTTCAGGAGTCGTGTAATCGAGACTTAAATCAATGGCATATGATACCTCCGAACAGAAACTGCCCTTGCATTAATTCCATACATGGTCATCACAATACAAATACAGAAAGCCATGTGAATAATTACCCTTCAAATTCTTTTCATGCCTAGAAGGCTGTATATCGAAAAACTGACCTGTGACAATAATTTGAAGGAAGTGTGTCAGGGTCTTCTTGTTACTTCCACTTATCAGGTGGCTGAAATATACTGGCAATGCTGTCTGAAACATACAACATACCATTAGATCGCTTTTTCACCTAATCGACTAAAGGCTGTTTACGGTAAACTGATCACTTTTGAAAGGCCTGCTTAAGATCAACCTACTTGTATGCGCATTGTGAATTCTTGCACCATACGTAAAATCTAACATTGCTGTGGTCTCATCACTTTGTTCATGGATCGGCCAGGTACGGCTGTGAAATTATTAGAAAATAAAACATTCTGCAAATTCGTTCATCCTTACTCTTACGTGCATTGAAAAAAAAAACACATAGACAAATAATAAATCATTTCAGTATTCACAAATATTTACCTAACATTTGTAATTCAACGTTATGACGTAGCACTACTTTCCCCTCCGTCGTTACCAACTTTACTACGCCTATGCCAATCAGTGTGTCTGTTGAGAAAGGTGGGCAGTGATGATTTTCAAAAGTTGATTTAAGAAATGCTCAATTGACCGCGAACCATGATCAACGTGTTGTGTCATGACCTAATCTCTCAGACTCTAGTCTGTAAACCTTTTGTTTCGATCTTTTTATACACCCGTATTTACTATCACGAGTAGGGTCTTTCAAGAATTTATCCAAAAAGGTTGTGGCAACAGAACCAAATAATATTTGCAAATTCATTTAAGTGATTACAGGTAAAACAGCGTCCATCAATGAGTTTAACACTTTCCAAACGGTGCCCGTATGCCACACGGACAGCGATTTATTAATATTTGTTCTCTTATTAAATCTGCTACGCTCATCTTTTTAGTGTCCTTTTTTCAGAGCAGTAAGAAGCAAGCATACAATGAACATGAAAGTCCTCCAAATAGATCACGTGCAGAAAGAAACAGCCGCATCTTGACTGTGCACGATGAATTGATATGCGCTATACACTAGGATCGCTAATATTACTGATGGACTTGAAGATGGCCAGGCCCTCTAGCAGCGGACCATCAACACATTTGTTGGCAAAACCGGCGAGTTCCGCGCAGGAATTCCAGCAATTCATTTTAGATTAGCGACCCGCCCCGGCCTCGCTTGGATGCAATTTACAAACATGGCGTTGTTTAAGTTTACAGCAAGTATATACACTAAATGCTTAACGTAACTAACGTAGGATTAATACTGTGTTGTTCAATGAGTCTTCGTAAGTGAACCTCTATTTTTAAAACTAAAAAAAATTGGTTACTGTGGGTCATCCTTAAAAAAAAAATACGCTGTCGCTGACTTTTTTGTAGACCTTTTTAATATTTACAATTCTGTAGTACATTAATTTGGTGTATCTCTTATGGTTTAGTCAGAGTAAGCTATTTAAGCGCCCGAAAAGCGGCTTTTTTCCGACTTGATTAGAAAACGTCAACATTTTCTCTACTATACTTACATTAAACATTAATATATTATATACTTAGACCTTTCTCAAGATATTCTCTAAATGAGGGTAGAAATCGCATCAGAATCCATTAAGTACTTTAGAAGCCTTAGGGCCGGTTTCACCACACGAGATAATGATAGTTTATCGAGATTAACTGACCAAAATCTCGATTATATGTATTTTTCGTTTCACCACACACATTAATCTCGATTTTCTCTGAATATCTCGATAAAATACTAACCCGCCGATTTCGGTGGTTTAAGTCACATTATCGGGATCGAACTGTAAAACAAACAAATATTCTGGGAAGGTGACGAGAGGGCAGAGTTATTTAATCGAGAATAAAGAGAAAATGGCTCAGGCAATGTACAATTTGATTTTTGAAGAGGAACGTGATGACGAGGATCTTATTGTTTGTTGTTTGCGATGTTTACATGAAAGAATAAATTATTTTGAAATTTATGATGTAGAGGTTAAACTGCACTTTCGCCTTATGTCAACCACACGATTGTTAAACAGGCTGTATCGTTTTGTTATTTTCCTTTACAACTATTCTGCATTGACATTAGGTATAAATGTAAAATAAACAGGTTACTTTAGTAGGCCTAATTCAAACCAGGAATGTGACAAACACCAGTAGTGTTTTTAATTGAAAATGTCTGTGAACATACTCAAAAACAGGTGTGAACTAAACCACAACAGATAACACATTAGCTCCTTAGTTCTGTCTTTAGTTTTAGGATCTGCAAAGTTAAGAGTTGACGAATCTCTTTCATTGCCTCGTTTTCTTTAATTACAAACTTTTTGCTAACTCAGTTTTTGCTATATGCCAGGTACTTACTTCAGCCGTTTTTTTTTTTTGTTTGAGTGAATTGCTGGTCGTCGTTTACTAGTCCAGGAAGATGCTGCCATATGGTTTCTCACATGGCTGGCAGAGACTGTCCTCCAACCATCGGACCCAGTCGACGCATCGTTATCTGAAGCATTTACAGGGTTATTCATCTGGACTGCGTTTATCACAACTGAGTCTCTACTGGAATGACATTCCGCTGGCTTTGCTAGTGGCAGTATACAGTGATCTTGGGTGGCTATTTTGAGGGCAGAACCCACTGGACCCCTCAGCATGGACACGTTCGTCTACGTAGGGTTTTCGCGCATGGTTTTATAGGTTATCCCACACCGCTTTCAAATTGTCTGCTGTCGTGTAGTGACCACGATATGTACAATTGAAACTATTCGCCGTCGTTCGCCATTGTTTCGCTTTCTTTTGTTGTGCCATAGCATCAGTTCGTTTATTTTCAATGTTATTGAAATGTTCGATAACTAATTCTAACGAACTGTGTTTTTCATGGGATGAAAAAGTCCGGTTTCGCTGTTTGCTTACGACCACAATGCCTTCCCGACTTGCCACACCTTTCTCAAAATGATTTCTCTGTACCAGCTCAAAGCGAAATCTCTAACGTTTACCAAGCGAAAATCGCGATTAAGTCAGAATACCGAGATAATTTTAACGAGATATTCTTTACTGAGATTAAACGTGGTGAAACACGCTGAACATTATCGAGATTAAAATAGAAGTTAAACCTCTCGTCTGGATAAAATTATCTCGATATTCTGAAAAGTTAATCTTCGTTGGTGAAACCGGCCCTTAGCCGAATACATAGACACACGTGGCCGGGTATAGATTACACAACTTGGATCCTGAAACCACACGATATCTGGTAATTCTGCAAACCAACGAAACACAAGTAATAGCAAAAGTAAAATACGAAATTATACCTTTTTTTTTTTTTACTGATAATGCTCTAACGGTTAACACATCTGCATAACCAACGTTGACTTACAACACAATAATTGCATTCACAACAAAAATAATTACGCAAAGCAAAGCAAGTTACGAATCTCGGAGATACACTGTAAAAAAAAATTCTGGTGAACTTCCTAAACTGTAAAGGAATTATTTAGCCTATACACTGTATGGAAACAATAACAACACATCAAGCTGCAGATATAGGAATGTTTAGCGTCGCCACTATATACAAAGTTGGGAACTTCCGTACGCAGTTGACTGTTTCCTGAGCAAATGTAGGAATGCGTATAAGGGAAAAACATGACCATTTCCGACTTTCTCGCTAAGCGTATACACTGTTATGGTACATTTACGAATAACTTCTTATAGTGTAGGTAACACTAATAGCATGCACGTACACGGTCACACATTCTCACGCTCTTCACTCACCGTCAATGCAACTGATTTGACACACGTTCCCTGCACATTGCACAGGTAAATGAATTACAATCGTTGACTCGTATAATACAATACAGTAATTTTCACTACACAAATACGACACAAAGGATAGTAAAATTATATCGATTTCGTATCGAAACTATACAATATTTCAGCCCTGGCTTCTGTGTGGACTAGAGAAGTAAAGACATTGCAAAACAAGCTGCATCAGCAAATATAACCATATTCTCTCTACTGGAGCATATATGCGTCTCACATCTAGCTTGTTGGGAGCAATTGTTTCGCTACAGAATTTAGCCAAGTGTCGAAACGGTTAATTATTGACACAAACATACAACGATCCTAGAACCATCCACTGGAAAGCACCGACTGCCATGACTCGGCGTAAGCAGGGGCTTTCACCTCAAATACTGCTTTGCTCTAGGGCGTTCTGATCATTTGCGTATATATCTATACATAGTATAAAGCAAAGTCGCCCGACCACGTATGTCTGTATATTCCGCTGAGGCTTCTAAACTACGTGATGGATTTTGATGTGGTTCTCACCATCATTTAGAGAATTTCTTGTGGAAGGTTTAGGTTTGTAATAAATTAATATTTAATGTAAGGATAGTATAGAAATATCGACACATATACACACACACAAACACTTGTATTCAACAGTTAAAAATAATAACATTATCTACGTTGTTGTTTTTATCTTAAGGTAGACCATGAGTTTTTTTCAGTACATATTAGGAACACCTTCATTATTCATGTTTGTAATAAATCCCTCTCATATTCGAGATTTTGGAGAATTCATTCAAAAGAGAGCGACTACAACCTTAACAAAATGCAAAGCTAATTTGTGACTTCATATTATAAACATCAAAATATTATCCTTGAATAACAGAGTATTATTGCGGGTTTCATTCTGCCCGAGCGTACAGGCAAACTCGGCAGAAGGTAAGTAATACTATCGCTTCTCTATTACAAGCATCGTTGAGCTTCATATCTTTAGCCTATTTTAGTTTTAGCTTCATGAAACTTCATGAAGTTTAGTTTGGATAGCGACTAAACACGAAGATACTCGAGCTCACCCGAGCTTAATGACGTCATTTGATCTCAGCCAGTACGAAACACTCGCAACTATTATATATTGCTTTGTCTCGTGTGAAATAAAATGAAGTGGTATGCTCCTCAAAATGAAGTGGTATGCTCCTCAAAATGATGTGGTATGCTCCTCAAAATAATTATTTGCATGCTTGTACTCTTTAAAATGCAATGTATTTTTTTTTTTTTTTTTTTTTAGTCCAAGATGAAAGGCGCGCGGAAGTTAAAACGCTGCCACTCTGTAAATAAAATGACGCGAATGACCGTTTATAAGATACTGTGAACAGAATTTTATGACGTGATTTATTAACCAGGAGAGGCAACAAATTACAACATTTTAGCAATTTTTAAACAATTTGTTATACCTCTAGAATATCTTAACGCATAAATATATTTGAACATTCTCTTGGGCAGTTATCATGAACTACAAGTGCTGAAAATGAAATAAAAGTAAAGGATTTTTTTGAAGACGTGATTATATAAATATTCGTGTTTAATTTAGTTATCATTACAACGGTGCAATAAGTATAGTAAGGCTCGTTTTTGCGAACCATTACGTATACGTTTATAACTACGATATGTAATATTAAAATAACTAAAACCTATATTTGTATGTAAATTTAATTTACCATACATTTCGCTATCCAGTTACTGCAATATAGTAACTTGAAGTTATTACAATTGTGTCCGAAAAACGGAAATTTCTGATAAATACAAAACTAATTGTATGGGTAGAGTTCCAGTTCTGTAAATACATTCTCAGGGTAGGAGATGCTCAATAGACTCTTAAAATTTTAGTCTAAAACAGATGTTGATATCGTTATTTTGTGATAATCTCCATTAGTCGGCAATTTATGGAGGTCAATAAGCGACTAGATTTCCACACTAAAAAAATGAGGGGGTCTAACACTTGATGTGAGTGATCATACAAAACGAGCCATATAAAGCCTATAGTCCGTCGTTTGTACCACACACAGTACAAGCAAAATTCGGTGCAGAATAGGGGAAACTTTCACGTTTCTGAGGGTAGTGATGATTAGATTCGTCTCTGCAAAAGAACTTATGTGTGTGAATAGGAAGGGGTAGAGGTTATGGACAGCTCTCGACACCAGGGTCTTTGAGCCGATGAGGGTGAAGCGAGGTGTACACGGAGCAGCGCCGGAATGAAAGGGCAGGGAAAAGCGGGAGATATCCGAGAAAAATCCGCCGACCAGCGAAATCGTCCGTCAAGTTCCCCACGTGCGAGAATCCAGGGACTGGAGCCCTGTTGTACTCGGTGGGAGGCGAGCGGTCTAGCCGCAGGGGCCACCGCGGCCCCTGGAGAGAGCAGGCACCTTGTTGAGCTGGGGGAGGTCGTCGCCGAACAGCAGCACGAAGAGCGCCACGCATAGGGGCTGGAGGGGCGCGTGATCAGCGCACAGGTACTCGGCCATCTTTGTTGACAGTGGAGTGCGAGGCAGTATCTCCCTCACCCCTAGCCGGTCCAGCAGCCTCTGAAACACACAGCCTCCTCAGGCACGCATTCCTGCCGCAATCACAGCTGGTTATGATCACTAGAGGCTGTTCACGGTCAAATGAGCACTTATGAAAGCCCTGCGTAAAATCTACTTGTATACACATTGTGTATTCTTCCGCCTAATGTAAAATTAACATTGCCATAGACCTCGTCACTTTATTAATGCATCAGTCAAGTGAAAGTGTGGAATTATTACGAAAGTAAATATATTTACAAATCTGCTTATTTTCACACTTCGATGAATTAAATAACAGAAAGCTAAATAAATAATTTTAAATTATCACAAATGGTTACCTAACACTTTTAATTTGACGTTAAGATATGGTACTACTTATCCATCGTTACTAACTTTACTGGGCGAATGTCACTCAGTGAGCCCATTAAAATATATGGTTCATTTCTAAAGTGCTCACTTTATCGTGAACATCCTTTGCTTAATTATCGCAGTAATTTATGCTGCCAATTAAGAGAGTCAGATATCAAAAAATTGATTATTTTATACTTTTACCCAACATTGTTCAACTTGTACACATTGTATGTAATGCAATTTTCCCCTAGTAAAGGAAATTATCTTAAATGTCTTGAATAATTTTATGTACAAATGAAAAAGTAAACTAATGCTCTTAGCTCCCGCATGACACACATGAAATAGCCAAATAACAGGCCATATATACAAAAAAATTTTGAATATAAAATTTTGTTGCATATTTTTAACATTTTTTTAATGCGTGAACTGTTATTTGGCGATCACGTATATATCATACTGTAGATCGCGGTATTAGTTCACATTGTGAATTTCTCCATTCGTACATATTAGTTGGCATTTGATATTATGGCCGCACCGAAACAGTAAATCTTTGAATTTTAATAAAATAATTAAAATAAAAAAAATACCCCGTGATACGCGGACAGACAACACGTGTAAGACACGTGGCAGTAACAATCACGCAATCACGACAGCAGACATGAACTGAAGTGTTTTCCAGTTCACCTAGCCGTGCAATCTTTGCGAAAAATGCGTGCCCCTAGTTAAAGTTTAGCCAAATATAGGTTGTATTGGGATCATCCTTATATCGCGTTTCTTGTGACTCCTCTACCCGTTCAACCCCTTTAACTAACGCGCCTATTTTTCTTTCCAGATGTTGCAACAAACGAGAGCTACGGTCTTAAAAGAAATATATATATATATTGCTAACGGTTAGTCACGCACTTTTGGAATCAACCTTTGAAAGACGTCACAACCCTGGTCTGCGCGTATTTTAACGGGAACTACAACTGCCACGCACCCAGTAAAGTTGGTAGCGACGGAGGGGAAGTAGTTCCGGGTCGTAGCCAGTGTTGCCAACCTCAGTTCTACCACTTTATAAGAATGATGCGACTTTGGAAAAAAAAAAATGCTACATTTAGGAAAATGAATTAATGCATGTTAACGTAACAGATATTGCTTTTATGATACATTAATAAGGAAACAAAAAAAACGTATTTTATGATATTAGGTAACCTAGATTAAGTATGGCACTGAATGTGTATAACTTAAAATAAGAACCTAATTTTCATTTATGTTTCTTTCATGGTGTTTTCAAATACACACATGCTTAATAATGTTTTAATATTCTTAAATAATTATTTATTGTTACGGATCAGCTTCATCCTATGTATCACTATTGTCAGCAGAAATAGGTCCTGACTTCAGAAGTACGGGCTCTGCTACTGGGTTACAAGGATGCCTTCAAACTGTCGTGGTTTTTCTTGGAGTGAAGCCTGTACAGTGTTCAGATCTCTTTGCATGCCTTGGCACAGAAATGTCAGGTTGATTGTGGAAGTGATCATGTGGTTGCACTGCACACAAAAATCATGCTACTTTTGCGTAGCATAACTGCCGTTGTATGCTACATGCCACAGCAACCACAAATTGTGCTGCGTGTAGCATAATTATGCTGCAGTTGGCAACACTGGTCGACCAACAAGTGCTAGGTAAACATGCGTGTAAAACTTACATTGTCTGGCGTAACGTTAAGAAGAGTAAGGAGCAGTGTTGGTGCTAGATTCTGACATGTGTACGTCATAGACCATGATATTACCTCTGCCGTGACATTGCATACGAGAACGACTATGCCAGGGATCATGCCAAGTCTACTCGCAGTTTCTTCACACGTTTCGTTTCAAACCTCTGAAAAATCACACGTGTTTGGGTGTTGTCGCGTATCGCAAGCGTCTCTCGTGCTTCTGTTGCAAGCATAAAATTAACCTATCTTTGGTTAAATTAGACGTTTACTTATATTGTCTCTGAGTGATATATTTCGTTTATAAATGATGTGAATGAAAACTGGGAGAAAACATGCATGTTGGTGGTGCCTAGTAAGAAATAGTTCTTATGAAAATATTTGCATGAGGCGGAGTAATATCCTGGAAGTAGAACTTAAGTAGAGAAATGTCGATGTCTTCTAATCAAGTCGGGAAAAACCGCTTTTCGGGCGCTTGCACGGCTTATGCTGACTAGACCATAAGAGATATGCCGAATTAATGTACTACAGAATTGTAGATCTTAAAACGGTCTACAAAATTATCCGCGGCAGCATTTTTAAACAACGTCATATTTGTAAATCACACCCGCGCGAAGCCGGGCGGATCGCTATTATAAGCTGTTCACAGTAAAACGAGCACTTTTGAAAGCCCTGCTTAAGAGCTACTTGTATACACGTTGTGTATTCCTCCGCCTTATGTAAAATTAACATTTATATGGGCCTCATCACTTTATTCATACGTCCGTGAAATAAAACTGTGAAATTATCAAGAAAGTATATACTTTACAGAACTGCTAATTTTTACACTTCGAAGCATAAAAAAAACATAAAGTGAAAGAATTAACTTTAAATTATCACGAATGGCTACCTTACGCTTTTTATTTGACGATAAGATATGGAACTACTTTTTATTTGACGATAAGATATGGAACTACTTTTTATTTGACGATAAGATATGGAACTACTTTTTATTTGACGATAAGATATGGAACTACTTTTTATTCACCGTTACCAACTTTGCTGGGCGAATGTCCCTCAGTGCGCCCATTAAAATATATGCATGCAGGGGCAGTGACTTTTTTTAAGGTTAATTTCTAAAGTGCTCACTTTATCGCAAACAACCTTTAGAAATATATGACGAAGTTCGGAGAGAGGAATAGTGTACTACGCTGGGTCAAGGTAGATTATACTTATTTTAGGAACAGAACGTGATTTCTTATTGGAGAGTTTGGCATAGGCCCATAGAGTAAATTTCCACCGTTAGATACGCAGTAAATAATAAAAGAGAAAGATTTTACTTATTTACAAAGTTGTTATATATTTGATCTTCGGCTATTCCAACTATGATGTTTTTTTACTTACAGAATAGAGGAATCTGGTAAAGGCTGTTCATGATAAAGTGAGCACTTTTGAAATCAACCTTAGAAAAAAGTCACTATCCCCACCTGCATATATTTTAATGGGCGAAATGAGTGACATGTGCCCAGTAAAGTTGGTAACGATGAATGGAAAGTAGTTCCCTATCTCAAAGTGAGTAAAAAGTGCTAAGGTAACCATTTGTGATAACTTAAATTTCTTCCATTTTCTGTTTTTTTTTATGCATCGAAGTGCAAAAATGAGCAGATTTGTAAAATATTTACATTTATAATCATTACACCGTTTCGCTTGCCCGGCGCATGAATAAATTGGCGAGGGCCATGCGAATGTTATTTTTCATAAGGCGAAAGAATGCGCAAGTGTACACGAGTAGATCTGAAGCAGGACTTTCAGAAGTACTCATTTTACCGTGAACAACCAATACACAACATGCGACACTAGCGCTAACCTAGTGGCAAAAATGTTCTCTCTGCCGAACTGTTAACACTGATCTTCCCATCCTTGTTGTGGAAGCAATCGTAGCGGGATTGGCAGATATAGTGACAGAAAGCAGCTGAATATCGTAACCCGCCACTTCGGTTTCGTTTGTTAGTCGCGTAGTTGGCACGCGTGCAGGCGAACAAAAAAGCTGTGACAAAGGTGGAGACTGTGCTCGTGGTCGCAGTTACCCTAAATAAACTCCAGCGCGTGGTCGAAGAATATTTTTTTTTGCTCCCTAAGACTGTACTTTATTGAACACGTTCGGCTTGGAGGCGATATGCTAATAACAACATCCTGCAGACATGTCTTTGTTCCTAGGATAGGGATTTAAAGATAGAGGAAGTCACAAACGTGACAAAATGAGCTTGTACTTTTGTCGATAATTACGACGTACTTAGAAACTCAGCACTCCTAAATCGCGAAAATTTAGAAGTTTTGAAAATTTAACAGTTTATGTTTGAAACTGACAGAAGTGTTTTGTACAGTAACAATATGTCCTACGCGATATGTGAATTAAAACACTTAAAATACTTTGTTATTTACAGTTGATAACAAATGCTTTTAAACCTCAATAAAATTAGCTACTAAATTTTTTTTAGATACTCAATTTTCATTTTTAAATTCGTAACTTTTAAAAAATACAAATGTGTGTGGTTAGCAATTTTTAAATAAACGTAACTGTAAATATTGTGAATTGGAAAATGTTAACTTTTTAAATCCACTTTAGTTTAAGAGTAAGCTTCGTGGGTGGCGATTTTATTATCGTGAACTATTCTGTACATAATTACTATTTCCAAATATATTCTGTACATAATTACTATTTCCAAATATATTTTGTACATAATTACTATTTCCAAATATATTCTGTACATAATTACTATTTCCTAATACATTCTTGGCTAAACAAAATAAAGTGACCAACCAAACCGAGTTATTACATACAACAAAACATATATCCCATACGAGTTAACACTTAAAAACCAAAAGTACGACTTAAAAATATTTGTCTAATTATATCTATAGCTGATTGAAACAATCCAAGAAGACGCAAATGTTATATTCAGACAAAAAAAATCTTAGGACATAGCGGGAGGGATAGTAGGGGTTTATTTTCATTGGCAATATCCGTAAGTGTAAGTTATCCAAAAAAAATTCTAAACACACCGATTCTACTCGTAGAAAGCATAGTTAAATATTTAATTGTTATTGTAATTTAATCAAAGGAGAATTTTGAGCAGTAGTCTGGGTAACTTTGTTATTGATATCTCCTGCAATATGTCGTCATTTAATTACGATACAAACATTTTTAACTCCGAGAAAAAACACGCGTGGTTCGGAGTCCATAATAATCAGGATATCCCGTCACCTTTAAATTTTTCGGCATATATCTACGTGCGACGTCAAACAATACAATATTTTTTTTTTTTTTCGTTTCTGTAATTTACAAGAGCGACACATCGCATCGATATCGATATGATTACCATGCAACAAAATTACATCTGAACGTTGTTAAAGGCTGTTCATACTAAAGTGAGCTCTTTTGAAATCAACATTAGAAAAAAGTCATTGCCCCTACCTGTCCATATTTTGACGGGCGCACTGAGTGACATGCGCCCAGTAAAGTAAAGTTGGTAACGATAGATGGGAAGTAGTTCCATAACTTAACGTCGAATAAAAGTATTAGGTAATCATTTTTGACAACTTTAATTATTTATTTAGTTTTCTGTTTTTTTTTAATGCAGCGAAGTTCAAAACTCAGCATATTTGTAAAATATTTACTTCGCTAATAATTTCGCATTTTTACTTGACCGGCGCATGCATAAAGTGATGAGGCCCATGGAAATGTGATTTTACATAAGGTGGAAGAATACAGAACGTGCATACAAGTAGCTACTGACCACGGCTTTCAAAAGTGCTCATTTTACCGTGAATAACCTACATATGGCAGCAATCGCCAGGATCTGGAGCAACACGGGTAGCAGGGCTGTGGGGAAGGGCCTGTCGCGTAGGCTACTCGCCAGACAGCATAGCCACCATGGCAGCTGTTACCCAGGCAAATCGCGTTACAATTTACGTCTCGTTGGCAATCTTGCACGCGCTTCACGCTATCACCCTAATCTCTCTGACAAAAGACAGCCTGGTGTACAGCTGTAAAATAGAAGCGTGGATCGGTAGCTGCCGCTATGCAGGCCAAGGAAATGGGCTCACTTGCCAAAGACATGGCAGGATTTGAACACGGAAAATAGAATCTGTAAGGGTCTATACAACCATTTAACAAATTTAAAAAATGTTTAAAAATGCTAAAGTCTTTTATATTCAACATTTTTTCATATATGTGGCTTGTTATTTGGTGATTACATGTGTGTCATATGCGGTAGCCCATGGAATTAGTCTATGTTGTAAAGTTTTCCATGTGTACAACTTAGTATTTATAATTATAGGCCGTTCACGGTAAAGTGAGCACTTTTTGAAGCTGTTT
Organism: Dryococelus australis; assembly: GCA_029891345.1. Lineage (NCBI taxonomy): Eukaryota > Metazoa > Arthropoda > Insecta > Phasmatodea > Phasmatidae > Dryococelus > Dryococelus australis. The sequence continues at coordinate 93,353,125 of CM057005.1, forward strand.
CATCAGACATAATAAACCAATAAATACATTGCATTGTGGCGGACTTTTGATTTTGGGTATGGTGAATGTGTTTATTACTCACATGGCAGGGTTTACATTAACAAGTGCTGGAAGTATATACATTGGTTGAAAGAAAAAAGTAACTAGGGCTTCAAAAGTGCTCACTTTATCGTGAACGGCCTATACAGCTGCAACCAAACAACAGAATTTTGTGTTTGACATCAAATTATTCAAAAAATATATTGAGTAAAATTCTTTTATTCGGGGAAAATGTGATCACATGTAATGCGTAAGAGTTGAAGAATGTTTGATACAAGTAAAAATTATTAATTTTCTGGGGACAAACACCATCACGACAAGAAAAATTTAAGTGAAATGAAGATATTTAGGTGCCTCTTAACAGCGAGTTTTTGAGAGCCAATGATGGTGATTGAGGTTAGTATGGAGCAGCCCCGGAATGAAAGGGCGAGGGTAAACGGGAGATACCCGAGGAAACCCGTCGACCAGCGGCATCGTCCTGCACAATTCCCACATGCGAATATCTTTGAGTGACCCAGCAGGGGATTGGGGAACGCCTTGGTGGGAGGCGAGTAGGTTGACCATTCAGCCCCCGCGGCCCCTAAGAAATGTTGAAGATGGATAGGATGCTAAAAAGGCTGTTCACGATAAACTGAGAACTTTTGAAATCTACCTTAGAAAAAAGTTACTGCCCTGCCTGCATATATTATATCGGGCGAACTTGGTGGCATACGCCCAGTAAAGTTGGCAACGATGAAAGGAAAGTAGTTCTTTATCTTGACGTCAAATTAAAAGTGGTAGGTAACAATTTGTAACAACTTAAATTGTTTATTTCGTTTTGTAATTTTTTTTAATATACCGAAGTATAAAAAAGAGCATATTTGTGAAATATTTACTTTTTTAATAAATTCAAAGTTTCACTTGATCGACGCATCAATAAAGTGACGAGGCCCACGGCTATGTTAATTTCACATAAGGTGGAAGAATACACAACGTGAATACAAGTAGATGCCACTCTGTTTACCGTGCAAGGGCCTTTACCCGGTGTAGAGGGAGATGTGGGCGGGCGACTCACTGAAAGCGCGTGGTGGTACTGCACGGCAAGTTGCAAGCCTGGCAGGCGTACGTTTCGCAAGAAGACTGCCGGCGCCAGCGCCACCATCAGGCGCACCTTGGCGCCGTACTGCGGCCTCAGTGACACCAGCACGTAGAACATGGTGGTGCCCATGGAGTGGCCGACGTAGATGACGTGCGGCCGGGCGCTCTTCTCCAGCACGTAGTCCAGCATCGCCGCCAGGTCGTACAGCCCGTGCTCCTGGAAGCTAGGCCCAGGCACATGACACACAGCTCGGGATGTCCACGGTGACTTCAGCACTTTAGAAATCGATTTTTGAAAAATGTCACTGCTCCTACCTGTATATAGTCCATTCACGGTTTCTTCGGATTTTTTTGAACCAAACCTTTGAAAAATCTCCCCGTGTACAGTATGGCGTGGTTAGTTATTTCCTAAATACGCCCTGTATCACAAGCGTGTTATACTTGTGTTTATAAAAGTTAATTTTTTTCTGTTAAATTAAAATGTTATTCATGTTTTGACTATAAATTATAATGCTTCGTTTATAAATAACCTGAATAAAAATTAGGGAGAAAACAGGTATGTTGGTAGCGCCTAGTGAGAAACAGTGCTTATACAAAACACTGTTACACTTGGTGCGCACGAATGTAGTGCGTTGTCTTCCTGGTGTGATTCTCCAGACTTAATTTGTACGAGGCGGAGGAATATCCTGCAAGTAGAAACTAAGCAGGGCTTTAGAATTGGCTGAAGCAACCGTGAATGGATTATATGTTTCAACAGGCACACTGGCAGGAACGAGCCTAGCAAAGTTGGCATCGTAGAGAAAGAAGTCGATTTGTTTTGAGATATTTTGGCGGCTCTCAACGACGAGGTCTTGAGAGCCGGAGAGGGTGAAATGGTGTGAGCATAGAGCAACGCAGGAATTCAAGGTAGGGGAATATCCCAGAGAAAACCCTCCGATTAGCGGCATCATCCCACGTGCGAAAATCCGGGAGTGACCCGGCCGGGGATTGAACCCGGCTGGCCATGGCGAGAGTCTTTCCGAGCTGGGCACGTGACCGCCTCGGACCGCACATGAATTGGCATTATCTCGCCGGAATTTCAATTCGAGTTGTATTCAATTCGCTTCGATGGCACTGATAATGACACGGTTTGTGTTAACATGTGACAGAATCCACACCAACGAGGTAGGTGTGTAAATAGCCTATTCACTACCCAACACGCTTTAAAGTTGTTCACGGTAAAGTGAGCACTTTTGAAAGCCCTGCTGAAGATCTACTTGCGTGCACGCGGTGTATTCCTCCGTCTTATGTAAAATTGACATTGCCACGTACCTCATCACTTTATTCATGCTTCGGTCCAGTGAAACTGTGAAATTATTAGAAAAGTAAATATTTCTCAAATCTACTAATTTTTACACTTCGGTGCATTAAGAAAACTGAAAGCGAAAAAAATTATTTACTTGACTACAAATGGTTACCTTAACCCTATTTATTCGACTTTGAAATATGGAACTACTTTCCATCCATCGTTACCAACTGAACTGGCCGCATATCACACAGTGTGTCCATTAAAATACATGCAGGCAGGGGCAGTGACTTTTTTCTAAGGTTGATTTCATAAGTGTTCGCTTTATCGTGAACAACCTATAGTAAGTTTTGTCAGTGTAACTCGTTCCGTGTTCTTGTAAGAAATCGTTATTAAACGATTCAGAGATTAAAGTCATTGTTATTCTGGTGCAAGATCTTCATAAACAGCACCACATGGAATCCCATACTACTATTACTGCATTTATCTCCGAGTAATCTTCCCTCTATTGAGTCTCTACAAACAGTTTTGTATACTGTAGAAATATAAATTTTTTTACTCCTCCGCTGTTTGTGATCTAAATAGAATCATTGTATCACTGCATAAAACATTATTTAATTCGCCCTCTTGAGAGTAATAACGGGCAAAAAATATGAGAAAGTTTCATTCATAATTTCATGTACGGATAAGCAGGCTTTCACCTAGTGTGGATTCAAAAGATGTATCACGTAACGCCTGCAACTTGACAACTTACCAGCACGCGACAGCTAAGTGAGTTGCCGACCTCGCAGGCGGTATACCAATCATGCACGTAACGTGAACATTCATCTCTATGCTGCGAGATGGCAACACTGGAGTTAAGTGGAGAGATTTTGGCGGCTCTTAACATCGAGATCTTGAGAGCCGATGAGGGTGAAGTGAGGTGAGTATGGAGCAGCACCGGAATTCCATGGGGGGGGGGGGGGGGGTGATCCCCGAGTAAACCTGCCGACCAGCCTCATCGTCCGTCACGATTCCCCACGTACGAATATCCGTGATCGACACCGCCTGGAATCGAACCCGGTTCGCCTGGATGGGAGGCGAGCGTTCTAGCCACCTGCGCTGAACGCGGCACCCACTTATAAAATCAATTGGAATTGTAGCGGTTATAGGCTGTTCGCGGTAAACTGAGCACATTTGTAAGCCCTGCTTGAGATGTACTTGTATTCACGTTGCGTATTATTCCGTATTTTGTAAAATTGATATTGCCATGGGTGTCAACACTTTATTCATGTGTCGGTCGAGTTAAACTGTGAAATTATTTGAACATTGAATATTTTACAAATCTGCTCATTTTTACACTTATACGCATTAAAAAAAAACAGAAAGCAAAAGAAATATATATAAAGTTATGGGCTGTTCACGGTAAAATGAGCACAAATGAAAGCCCTGCTTACGATCTACTTGTATGCACGTAGTGTATTCTTCCACCTTATGTAAAATTAATATTGACATGGGTCTCATCACTTTATTGATGCGTCGGTGAAGTGAAACTGTGAAATTATTAGAAAAGTAAACATATTATAAATCTGCTAAACCAGTAAATTTTTACACACTAGGGCGTTAAAAAAAAAACATTACGTAAGATATAACTTAAATTATCAGAAATGGTTAGTTAACATTTTTTATTCGACGTTAATATACGGAACTACTTTCCATCCATCGTTACCAACTTTACAAGGGCGAATGTCACTCAGTGCGCCCGTTAAAATATATGTAGGCGTGGGGAGCGACACTTTTTCTAAGGTTGATTTCAAAAGTGCTCATTTTGTCGTGAACAATCTTTACATAAATTTTCACCTAACATTTTTATTTTGACGTTAAGACATGGAACTTCTTTCCCTCCGCCTTTGCCATTAAGCTATACGCAGGTAGGAGCAGTAACATATTTTTTTTCCAAGACTGATTTCAAAAGTTGTCACTTTATCGTGAGCAGTCTTTACCTGAAGTCCCAGAAGGCGGGTTCCCCGGCGGACATGTTAACATGCTTCCGGGCGTAGTAGTTGCCTCTGACGTTGCCCAGCCACACGTCGTACCCGCGGTCCGCCAGGATGAAGGCTGCAACACGTAAGTGAGCGGGGTGAAGAGATCGAGGTCTTGAGAGCCGACGCGGGTGAAGCGGGGAGATCCCCGAGAAACTCTCGGAACTCTCGAGGGGCGACCGCGCCGGGAATCGAACCCGGTTCGTCCGGGTGGGAGGCGAGTGGTCTAACCGCTACGCCGCCGCGGCCCCTGCAGCGTGAGATACGTGCGTGAGTGTAGCGTGACGTCACAACAACACGTATACAACTCGTGCTCGACCCTGATCCCGCGATCTCCTACGGCATGGAGCGACCGTATCAGATGACCTGCGGATCAAGACCACGTATAACACTCGCGACAAGCAGGCCAAGGTGCCGCGCGGTAAGTTTGCATCACTGTGTATATAACCTGTTCGCGGTATGCTCTCACTATTCGGGCAAACCTTTTGTTCTGGTGTGTCCTGCTGAGGACTGACACCAGACAATGTGAATATTCTGTTTGCAGTACAGGCGACTCCGCCTGTGCAATATGAGGGGGGGGGGTGCTAAATACAAAGACGGGGTTCTCCTTAACCGTCTTTATATAAAACTCAATAACTAGGGACAGGAAATTTTCGCGGGTTCAGTGACCTGTAGACTAGACTGCACAATCCTTAGTACAGCCGAGCCTCGGAGATGTTTGTTCATTGGCTGCTGTGCCCCAGTGTTACCACACACCTGGCAGCATGGGATTCGCTTCTTGTCCCCTTGCAAGTCTGCTACTGGCTCAGAGTCGTCTAGGGCGTGCATAATAAAATCTGGTCCAATAGCGAAAGGTGACTTTAGTGCACACGCGTTTGAAATCCAACTTTTCCTTAAATGAATTCGCAAATTTTCCTATCCCTATCAATAACTCACAATAGTACAGCACTTTACAATCTTTACGTTATATTTAGGGATAGAAAAATTTCGCGAGTTCATTTCGGGACATGAGAGACGTCAAACACATATACAGAGAAGTCACGTTCGCAATTGGATCACAGTTTATTAGACCCGCCCTGCACGCCTCTGAGCCTATAGCAGACTTGCAAGGAAACACTGCGAATCCCATAACTGCCAGGTGTGGGCCAACAGCCAATGAACACACAGCTGAGGCTCCAGTATGCAGAGGACTGAGGAGTCTAGCCTACAGGTCATTGAAATCGCGAAATTTTCCTATCCCTAGTTGTATAATACGGGAGAGTAATTAAGTTCACCGCTATTCATTTATGCAAAAGCCGCTTTGTTAGATAACAATCTAATGTCTCTCCGACGTAAACCTTTGGAACCAGTTCAGCTTAATCCTTGTTGCCGAAGGCTGCGTAACCTCGCCGTATTGGAGCAGTGGCAGTCTCTAGTGCACCTCTCTCGTCGACCTTCTAGAGAGCTCGGCCACTGGCTGACGTCTCGACGGCGCGGCGTCTCGCTGGCGTCTGGCCCCGCGACCATCCTCGCGCTGCCCTATATCGGAGCATTGTTCGAAGCATCGCCATACAGTTTACTGGCTGCCGTTTGTCGTAATCACTGGCGTCCTGGTTCCCCGCTGAATGTTTATGCTAGGTTCACGCGAGCGTCAATTAATGGCTCGATCGCACCACGACACTTTGAAAAGTAACCCCATGTATGAAGTGGTTGGATGTTTCCAAAATATGGCGTGTGTCATCGGAGTTTGAAAATTCTGTTAGAATTAAATTACCTTATTTTTAGGGACAGGTGTTTTTCGTGGTAAGATTTCAAGATCAGTTGTAGTCCAAAACACTTTTGTTTATACGCACGTTCGTGGTTGGATCATTTTAAATGTCACGTGCCTCAAGTTGATGTCCGCGAATCATGGACGTTCAGTATCGGAGTTCTTTATTACGACTGGTCCAGTCAAATAGAGCATGTTCACGATAAAGTGAGAATTTTTAAAAAGAACCTTTGAAAAAATTCACTGCACCTGTCTGTATATATTTAAACGGGCGCACTGAGTGAGATGTAGCCAGTAAAGTTGGTAACGATGAATGGAAAATAGTTCCATATCTTAACCTCGAATAAATATTGTCAGATATCCATTTGTAATAATCTAAATTATTTCTTTCACTTTCTGTTTTTTTTTTTTTTAATGCATCGAAGTGTAAAATTGGGAAGATTTGCAAAACATTTTCATTTGTAATAATTTCTCATTTGCACTAGACCGACGCGTGAATAAAGTGACGTGGTCCCTGGCAATGTTAATTCTGCATAATGCGGAAGAATACATAACGTGCGTAGTATTACATCTTCAGCAGGGCTTTCGAAAGTCCTCATTTTATCATGAACAGCCTATAAGAACATGTCTTCTCAAGTAGACACGCGGTCAATCGCCAAAGGAAGTTGAAGCAGTGGACGTAGGATATTGAAGTCTAGCATGTCCATAAATATTTTCGCGAAAAATACCTGTCCATACTTTTTTTTTATTAATTGATGTTTTACTTATATGTTACGCATACATTATAATATTTCATTTAAAATTAATATAAATAAATAAGTGAGAAAATAGGATTGTTTTTAATGCCTAATAATAAATGGTTATCATATAAAATTATAAACGTGAGGTAGCACGAACGCGGTGCACTAACACTTTGAAGTAATTTTCTAGACTCGACTACGCTTTGTTTGCTAGAGGCCGAGGAATATCCTGAAAGTAGAACTTTTAGAGGGCTTCAGACAAGTTGGTAGTAACCAAGAACGGGCTATACTTGTTAATGACAACACAGAATTCTTAAGTGAGTAAATTTTTCGTCGACTATTTCACTTGTGTTTACGATGGACGAGTTAACTTGTGTCACAACACAGATGTTTGTGAATAATTGCTAATAACGTTTCAGAACATAAACTGAAAATTAAGAAGACGGATTTCCTTCTTTTGCGCATGCGCTCAACATGGGCTCGCTCAAGCCCAGTTCAACTGTCAAAGTCACGCGGTAAAGAGTGATGAAAATGGTAGTTTATAGGCTGTTCACGGTGAAATGGGAACTTTTGAAAGCCGTGCTTGAGATATACTTGTATGTACGTTGTGTATTCTTCCGCCTTGGGCCTCGTCACTTTATTCATGCGTTGGTCAAGTGAAACTGTTAAATTGTTAGAAAAGGAAAATTTCACAAATCTGATCATTTTTACACATCGATAAATTAAAAAAAAAAAAAAAAAAAAAACAGAAGGTGAAGGAAATAATTTAAATAATTATAAATTGTTACCTAACATTTTTATTCGACGTTAAAATATGGAACTACTTTCCATCCATCGTTACCAACTTTACTGGGTGTATCTCACTCACTGAGCCCGTTAAAATATCTGCAGGTAGGAGCAGTGACTTCTTTCTGAGGTTGATTTCAAAAGTAATGACTTTATCGTGAACATCCTTTATTTACATTTCATGAACGTCACTTAAGCTCGTCTCAAGTACAAGCAAACTAGGCGATCTTCATGAAGACTGTCTTCTTTTTGTGCACCTTGAGATTGAATATTTATGTCCCGCAGTCACTGCTCGAGATCGCGATTTCGAACCACGTTTCATAGTCATCGAGACTTTGCTTAAGACGACAAATAAGCTCGTCTTCTCCACTGTAGAGGTGACTTGAGACTGTGCTTTTTAAACGGCGGACGCTGATCGGATAACTTCATACGTCAAACTAACGAAGATTTCTTCAAAACAACGATAGCGAAACATGCGTTGAGTTGATATTAGTGATTTAATTATGCATTTGGACGAAAATGTAAATTTTTTTACTCTGAGAAAGTTTTTACAGAAAAGTAATTGTACAGGTGCCATTAATTTTTTTTAATGTAATTCGCACTGTAGAACTTAAGTTGCGCTAGTTAAAAAGTTGAATCTAGATAGCGCCACACACAATACAACTTTAACAAAAAAAAAGTTTGTTCTTTCCAAATGTAATATTAATTTACAATAAGCGTGATAATTTATACTCTACGTTAAATTGAAAATAAAAGTAGGTGTTTTGTAAATATAAATATATTATACGCGGAGCATTTTAATAAAACGGTTATACAAAATGTCTTGGGACTATATTTGCTGTTTAACATTTCCGTTCGAAAGTGATGCTCTTGTTAGAGTGCTGAACTATTTTCTGCCTGCTAGTGTAAAAAGTCATATTATTCGTACAGTTTTCTTTGCAATTTCTTTACACTTGTCCGCAACATTTTCCTTAGCGAGAAAAGCTATTTTTCGTTATTTTTTAAACACATTAACGTGAATTTGTTAGTTTTAACCATGTTTTTATGTATTTGCAATCAGTGGCGTTTATTCCATAGGTGCAAGGTAAGCATTACTTACCCTATAGGTCCACATAATGGAAATATTTGACCCTTTAGAGTTAATTCTGAGTTTCCCGTTTCCGATTCAAGAAAAGGAGTTTTAGTAATTCCCGTACTGTGTACACGCACAGTGCTGCTATCTAGTATTTATTTCCACAAACAGGAGCGACTAGCGATGAATCGATCTCGCAAGCGAGTTACCCTGCCGCGTTCCTTCAGTAAGGTAAGCAGTCGTTCTGTTTGCTTCCTCCAGTCCTACATTTCTCCTTGGAAAGTGGATGAAAGTGTTCGGGAAAACGGGAGTTTTCTTATAATTTGTAATATGCTCTCTAAATAACATTCAGTTTAGTTATTATTACGTTCATTTCGTTTCCGTTTTTATAACTAATGTTAGGTATTATAAGACGGTAAATACACGTGGAGGGTAGGCAAAGTTGGCAGTTGCATTTGTTTGTAGAAATCGCTTACCCTGTAAACAAACTCACTACACGCCACTGTTTGCAATACTTATGTATAAGTTGGAACACTTGATTTTACAATTCGCATATAATATCACGCAACATAAGTCGTGGTGACAAAAAAATGCATATTTATTTCTGTTTCGTGTGTAACCGCCATGTTTCGTTTTAATTCGAGCCTTTATAGCACGCCTTAAGTTCGTGCTTGACCAAGCCGGAAGTGGTAAAACTTAAACTATGCTTTGAGTACGCCGCCTTCGCGAAGATCGTCTTGTTTGTAGACTATGAAACGTGGTTCAGAAATAACACTGTCTTGAGAAATATGATGACCTTGACCAAGACTGGCTTAAGTTCAGCCTTGAGACATGACTATGAATACCACCCTAAAGAAGTGTAATTTCAACGTGCAAAGTATGCATGGTGGTTATTTGTATTCAATTTATGAAGATCATAATTGTAGAGTATATTTTATAGTATAATTTTATAGCATATCTTTATACTGATTAATAATACAATGTTTTGTATAGTTAGTAATTATTCTTCCATTGAGAAACGAACCTGTTGAGTGATGACTTGTAACATTGCCAAGGGAGATTTACACATTCTTTTGATTTTATTTGAAGGTATCAGTTAGGTTATAGTACCATTTGAAGATGGTGGGATCTGGTTGTAGCCCTTCCGTCTTTTCTTTCCGCTCGTCATTATTCTTGCGCAGAATACTGACACACCGAGGCAAGCGGAAAGCGGATTACAAGTTTATTTTCGAAAACGTCTGAGATACGGGATATATAACGTCCCGTCCTATGTCCATATGGGGGTATTTCTGTCAGCTTTAGAATACGAGAAATTGCGTACAATAGAGGACACTTGGTAACATAGGAGGTATTTTACATTTCAGTCAGTTATTTTTAAAGCAACATACAAAACAAATCTATGCTTAAAAGCGCACGTATTTTTAAGGTAAATACGTATTGGGATAAAATCTGTTCATGGCTACTTCGAACCTGTCTGAAGCGCTGCTACAGTTAGGCTATACTTTCGGTCTACTCACTATGTATCCTTCCGCCACAGTAAAAAAAAAGTAAAGGATCTGGATGACCCAACTACAACCACCACAATAATAACACAAAATCGTACACAAATTCGTAAACAGATGTATGAACAGAAACTACACGACAAGCCGAAGACAAAACAGAAGCAGTGAGCAGGTTTTCTTCAACGACTGTAGTTGCATCGTTTTGGAAACTAGAAAGCGTTAGTCTTCAGGTACATTCTGAAGAGCACGCCATTGCGGTCCCATTTCGAAAATGGAAAATTAAATACGATTCCATTTTGAGATATAGTAAATTACCAAAGAAGTATGAAAACGAAAATGATCATCCTTTCATTAAAAGGGGGCTTGTAATCTACTTATTTATCTAAGAAAAATACTTATCCTATGATGATTCACGTCAAGAAAGAAAACAGTTTGTTATAAAAAAAGGGGGGAAAATCCAAAAAATAAGGTAATTACGAATTTGCAATTAGTAATGGCATTTATGCATAATGGGTACATTCTTAAGCATGTGGCCATGTGTCTTCTTGACTATCTTAAAGTACAATAACTGCCAGAAAATCTTCCGAATATTTTCATTCTTTTAGATACATCCAAAAATTGTTATATCTATCATGTGGTGACGCTGTTCCCATCACTTCATCCTCCTGAGACGAGCCAGGACGTGTGCCGGGAACTGTACTTTTCGTTTACACGTGGCTGAAGGATACGTAACGAGTAATCCGAAGGTGTGGTTCATTCACGGCTACTTGCAACTTTCCTGAAGCCCTGCTAAAGTTATACTTTCCAGGATATTCCTCCGCCTCGTGCAAACAAAGCGTGACCGAGTCTATCAAATTACACCAGAGGGACAACACACAACATACTAGTGCACTCGGTGCAGTAATATTTTGCTTAAGAACAATTTTCTCTCTGCTTATATTCATATCAATTATAGATGAAATATTATAATCTATAGATGAAATATAAGTAAAATTCGACTTAACCAAAACGTAAGGTACTTTAATGTTAACAGAAGTGTAAAACGCTAGTATAGGCTGTTCACGGTAAAGTGAGCACTTTTGAGGCCCTAGTTAATTTTTTCTTTCAGCCATAATTTATCTTTTAAACCACCTTTTAAAATATGCATTGCCGTGTAAGTAATAAACTCAGCGTTTATATTCCACTGCACTCGTAAGTTAACATCTAAGGCTAAAATAAAAGATATTTATTGGCTCTTATTCAAAATGAGAGGACTTACAAACGTGCTCACGTTACCATGAATAGCCTATAATACATAACATACAGACAAAACAACCAAACAGGTCATATATGGGCTGATATTCCAAAGGTTTGATTGAAAACACGTGAACGAACCGCAAATAAACTATACAACTTCAGCAAGGCTTCAGGAACGGGTTAGAAGTAGCCAGGAATGGAATGTGACGTCAGAGTAGTGTCTCACCCAGCGACTTGTCCGGCGGCGTCATGAGCCAGTAGTCGGAGGAGGCGAGAAGGCCGTGCTGCAGTAACACGGGAGCTCCTGGGGTCGCCGATGACGTCCTGCCGCGGGGTATCCTGTGTATCGCCAGCACGTAGCCGTCCTTCGTGACGACTTGGTGTTCCTCGCCTTGGTATCCGTTTCTCTCTATCAGCTGCAGCTGGGAACACGCAACATACACACCGCGAGACTTCAATATGACGCGGGAACGTCTTTAAATTTGCGACCATAGTGGGAGCCATGCCAGAAAATACGACGATAACAAAATCGGGGGATACAGTTTGGCATTGCAGCTCCGAATCTATCGTCTACAATCAAAATTCAATCACACCACACTCGATTGCCAAAGGATGAAAGAACACATTACGTTGATTGAGGACTGCGAAGCACCGTGCAAGGGGGAGGGGGGGGGGAATTTTGAGTTCGTTTCGCCGCGTCTCATAACTTCCGCGTAATATAACTTTTGACTAGGAGAAACTACGACGTTCATTTAGGTTTCGATCGACAGCTCTCACCAAGATCAGTCGATTGCGTGGTGTGTGTAAGATATTTGTGTGGCGTGGTTATGGTGAAATTTCACCCTATACTCGTCAAAAAAAAAAAAGCCAAGTCGATATACCCAAATCGTATACGGTTGGAAAGAGCATCTGAAAAGCAATGCAGTGATACCAATAAAACCCCATATGATCGAGTGAAGCGGTGCCGGGAACGTAAAATAAACATCAAGGCACCAGAGCGCGTCAACGCAGACGTATTCACGCAAAACAAACGGCCGTGTCCCCAACACAGCAGAGCCCAATTTTTTTCCTCTTCTGCGCGCCCACCCAACATAGACTCGCCCCATCGCCAATACAACAAAGGGCCGCGGTGGTGTAGCGGTTAGACTACCAGATTCCCACCTAGGCGGACCGGGTTTGTTTACCATCCCGGTTGCTCTCGGATTTTCACATATGGGAATCGCGTCGGACGATGCCGCTGGTTGGCGAGTTTTCTCGGGGATCTCCCGTCCCCCCCCCCACCCTTCTATCCTCACTTTAGCCTCATCGGCTCTCAAGGCCCGATCTCTCCACACTCCTCTAATCACTACTCCACGGAGCCATGCCTCTAAAGTTAACGAAACAAAAAACAATCAACGGCCACTATATTACACATTTTTTTACCTTGAATACGACATTTAGGCTGTTCAGTTGCCCAAAAAGAATGTGTCTATATTTATAGCGTATTTTACATGTTTGTGGTATGGTATCAGTACCGACCTAATAAAAGTGAAAAAAGGATTAAGTTTATTCTATAACTGAAATTAATGAAATAATAAACATTTTAATTGTATATCTTATCTCAAACATGTTTTAACATTATAACCATGTCAAATGTTTTGCCACAGCTCTAAATAATCTTTAATGTCACCGGAATGCTGGAAAACCATTTTGCTGGAATTCTAAATGTGGTTCGTTCGTTTGAAATTTCACGATTAACATATAAAATAAAATTGCTTATATGCTATGGCCTAGTTGTGTGCGATAAAAGTCTCACACTTATGTTCGTGGCATTCTTAATATTAAAGTAAATATGTCAGCCAAGTCGAAAATAGCGTTTCATTAAATTTATCAGAATCGTTTGAAGAAGATTTATAGTCAGAATCTTCATGATTACGGTTCTTCAGAAAATGGGACGTAGGTCCGTCCCCCTTCCCTGATTGTTTTGTAATTGTGTACGTAAGAAGGCAACTTTTGGTTGTAACTGTGCCCTGCGGGGCCCTGTTACCTTCCTTGTAAGTAGCTGATTCAAGAACGGAGCTAGTGTTCTGGGTGATGAATGGTTCATATTAATATAGCCCAGCACAAAACTTAGAGCTCGTTGGTTGTGATAAGGGAACAATTTCTGCGTCGGCTTAAGAAAAGCAAGCTTCAACAAGTATTTTTACCTTCAAGCACCTGTACTGTGAACATAAAGTGATGGGGTCTGAAAGCATAGGCCATTGGTGTGAGGTGAAAACGGACACAATTTTCGGAATCGCGTTAGATTCAAATTTCGTGACCAATAAAGCGTACAGACGGCTCTTATAGCCCAGGCACTGCACTCTAAGAAATTATTCGGAAAGTTATCATAAAGGCTGTTCACAATAAAGTAAGTAATTTTGAAATTAGCCTTTGAAAAAAGTCGCTGCCCCTGCCTGCATATATTTTAACGGGCGCACCGAGTGACATTCGACCAGTAAAGTTGGTAACGTTGGAGGGAAAGTAGTTCCATATCTTAACGTCGGATAAAAAGTTTTAGGTAACCATTTGTGATAACTTAAATTATTTCTTTCCCTTTCTGTTTTTTTTTACGCATCGAAGTGTAAAAATTAGCAGATTTGTAAAATATATTTACTTTCCTAATAATTTCATAATTTACTTTACGGACGCATGAATAAAATGATGAGACACATGGCAATGATAATTTTACATAAGCTGGAAGAATACACAACGTGCAGACAAGTGGATCGTAAGCAGGGCTTTCAAAAGTGCTCATTTCACCACGAACAGCCTTTACCAGTGTACACGCTAAGTGTGGACGCGGGAGAGGTTATCCCCCTCCCCCCCCCCTTTTCCACTGTATATTGATTGTCGTGTTCGTACGTTTGTTCAGTAAACAGTCAGCTACGTAGGGAAGTTCTCAACGCAGCGACGCTCAACATTCCTGTATTTGCATTCTGACGTGTGATATTATTTTCATACAGTGTAATAGGTTAAAAACTTCCATTACTATTTAGGAAGTTTACCAGAGTTTTTTTTTTTTTCCAGTGTGTGTGTAGGGCAGCCAGAAGCTTGGTTTCCAGGTACATCCATAATGCCGAGTTCCATCCTCGTGGTTCGGAACTCGCGCTTAGGTCGGGTGTAAGATGTTCAGTTCTAACATCTTTGGTTGGAAACTTGAACTCGAACGGTGCAACCAAAGATATTAGAAGAGGGTGCAACAGTTTTCTGTGAAAGTCTTACGTCCGATCTAGGATCGAGTTTCGAACCGCGATGGTCAACTGGGCTCAAGACAGTTCTGAAGACTTGAGTAGTTCACGGACATTGTCATATCGTCCATTACAGAACACGTGTTTTATGTCACATCATAACCAAACAAAAAGCCAATTAAAGTAAAAACTTCACTTTATACGTTGACCTTTTTTATGAACGATTTTTTAAACAACAATGATACAAATTTACGAAATTATACAATATTAATATTTTTATCAATTCAACAAATACAGTTCAATTTTGATTGTTGTGTAGTTCAAGCCATTACCAGTACTTAGCGCCTTAATTATCGGGAAAAAATATTTTAATTTCCACACGTTTGTATTTGTAGTGGGCAAAGTATTTGGTATTCTCTATAGGATACCTTTAAAAACATTTTTTAATTGACAAAATACGCGTTATACAACTCGAAATGCAATAATAAACATAATCTGTAACGTTTCATTAATTTTAAACATAAAAATATAGTATTCATCAATAGCCTTACACTACTATATTTACGTCCATTATTCGTCGCCAACAAAATGGTGAGTAATAAAATACACGCACTTACGAGCAAAGACTATTTTTTTTTCAAAGGTTGCCTTCAAAAGTACCGTATTAACAGGAGTATGTGTTCAAACATTTTCCGTGAAATAGTTGTTTGGGCGATTACACGTATCTCGGTAAATAAATGTTCTGCAAAAATTTATTTTGCTCAGAAAAGCAAAGATCAATTACCTATGTTCCATTTTTTATACTTTTGTCATATTAACTGTATTCTTGGGGGAAAATTCGTGAACATGGTTAAAGGCCGTTCACAATAAAGAAAGCACTTTTGAAATCAACCTTAGGAAGAAGTCACTGTCCCTGTCTGTAAATATTTCAACGGGTGTGCTGAGTAACATGCGTCCAGTAAAGTTGGTACCACGGGATGAAAGGCAGTTCCATATCTTAGCGTCGAATGAAAAGTGGTAGGTAACCATTTGTAATAACTTAAATTATTTCTTTCAGTTTTTGTTGTTTTTTAATGCATCGACCAGTAATAATGAGCAGATTAGTAAATTATTTACTTTTCTAATAATTCCACAGTTTCACTTGACCGACGCATGAATAAAGTGTGAGGCCCATGGCTATGTTAAGTTTACATAAGGCGGATGAATACACAACGTGCATACAAGTATATCTTAAGCAGGGTTTTAAAAAGTGTATAGCCTCTAAATATCGAATATTTTTAAAGCATACCTATGCAGTTTCTTTAAGCGACGAGAAAAAAGTATATCCTATGAACGTGGTTTATTCTGTCGGCTTTCATGTCCTGCAATGAAGTTCCACTGGCACAGATCTAATTTGCACAGTACAGCGTTATTACGGAAACACTGCATGTCTTGCGCGTAGGAGCGACGAGGCGCTAGGCGTGCGTGGTAGTGTAGCCCGTATCGCTCCCACGCTTCTTGACCTTGGACGCGCAGTTCCATCCCACTCTTAAGCGTGACCACGCTGCTGTGACAAAAGTTTCACGGCTGACAGTTTTAAATGCTTACCTTGGAAAATATAACAAGTTTCATGTCAAGCCACATGGTTCGGAGACTAGGAAGTGACAGTGAATAACTACATGTAACGACTGTAGCAGGAATTGTGAAGCTGTCTTTAGTCACAACCTTAAGAGAAGACATGTTGCTTCGTTCAGGCGTTGAATAGGTGTATGGAGTTGACTTGCCAACGTGATGTCGCATTCACTTACGTTCTCCAAGGCCAAAGACAACAAATAAATAACGCTTCAGGATGTTTTACAATTAAGACGTAGAAAACATTTCGCAATGCACAGTGGAAATCCTTCCTTGTGATATGCGAGAGAGTTATTTTATTATCGCAGCACGATAGACATAATTACGTCCTGCCTCTTGACATGCCTTTGGCATCCAACACACTAACATCGAATTAATTAATGTTTACTATTTTACAGTAATTTATCCACTTATTCTGTAAACTAGAATCAGTTTTAAGAAACTAATCAAGGTTATACTGATATGATCAGCGAAATAGCATTTATATAAATCCACTGATCGGCCATTGATCCCAAATAATATTAAAAATAATCACATCCGCATATGGTAGAAAAATTTTCTACAGTATTATATGATTGAAAGAAGAAAATTTTCAGAGCTTGACTCGAACACGGGACACTGAATGTAAGCTGCCATTACACCACTTTTAGCCTGAAATATATAACAAGAAATAACATTGCCTCATTTGATTTTATCTCCAATACAACGAATGTGAAATTTTTTTTTTTTTGAGAATTGGATTGAAAATATAGTACTCCCTATAAAATTACGTAATTTAAAAGGGAGAAACGTGCCCTTAAATTCTGTGAAATAAAGCAAGTTATTTACAAAATATCATAAACTATGTATGATGAATCGTCACGCAATTACGACAAGTTAAACTTCGCACATGTATACATTCGACTTTCTTTTCCCAATGGTCCGCGGTTTGTACGACACGCCCTGGACGATTTTAAGCCAATAACGAACCTGAAAGAAAACAATAGCCAAATCCCGTACTACCTGGTCAGGTGTAAAACAATGACCGAATCCCGTACTACCTGGTCAGGTGTAAAACAATGACCGAATCCCGTACTACCTGGTCAGGCGCAAAACTCGATCATCAACTAATAAACAACTAAAGCTCGAGTGCACGAAGGATTGTGGAGGCTAGCTTGTTGCCAAATAAATCCGCGAAATTTTCGTATCATCACAGATCATGCAAATACTTCGTGGATAACGTCAGCCTGACTTGGTATCTACCGTCAACGAAAAATTGGCTGGAGATAATATCGCCTGCCAAGAGGATATTAGGGACTGGTATGTTATTAGCAACACCTCTGGGTGTTTATCGATTCTTACCACCCGCCAAATGTTCACGTATGTCAAATATGTCACGTTAACACAATTCAGGAATGATTTAATATCACGTAATTTCTGACGTTTTACAAATAACTACTTTTATTTCCCAATTTTCAAGGAAGCTAGTTTCCTTTAATAACCACGCCGGGTCGAAAATCGTATTATATTTACTATGACAGTTTCCATTAAGAATCATCTCGCAAGGTTTGTACCTGGAATTGAGGATAATCCTGTATAGTATTTACACTAGAAACATAGCCACAATTATATCCTGTTCAAAATCAAATGAGCACTTTTGAAAACAACCTTTGAGAAATGTCACCGGGTATGTTATAACGGGCATATTGATTAGCATGCACCCAGCAAAGTTGGTAACGGCAAATAGAAAAAAATTGCCATTTCTCAACGTATAATTAAAAGTGTTAGATAAGTATTTGTGAATGCGTCAGTAATTTAATTTGTTTTTCCGCTTTTCCATGCATAAAAATGTCAGAATTGACAAATTTATAAAAAATTAACTGTTCTAATAATTTTATAGTTTCACTTGACCGGCGCATGAATAAGGTGGCCAGGAACGCGCTAATGTCAATTTTACGTACGGTAGAAGAATGCACAGTGCAGATACAAGAAGATCTAAAGCAAGATTTTCAAAAGTACTCAGTTGATCGTAAACAGCATTTAGCGTACTGGCAAAAGCACATATTTTAATACACAGTATTCTTACACGAGAGGAAGCCGCGTGGTTTAGACGGTTCCATAGGAAAGAAAAGCATTTCACTGTTGGGACACGAAGAATGCTTGCTCGCACCTGGCACGCGCACTCTACTCCCGTATCCACTCTACGAGAGCGAGAAGTGTTACCACCTAAACCTTGGCGGAATACCGCGTAACGCAAGCACCGCATGATCAGCTGGAAGATGTTGAACTGCGTCCAAGTAAATGGGACCCACGCTGGAGAAATGAACGTGAAGGATAACCGTGCCCCATGGCCGAAATTTCCAGCAGGTTGCCGATTATCACGTCGACGCGACATGCCTCGGTGCAACAGAACGTATACGAGCTCCTGGCATATAAGCCACTGGCCGTACATACTGTTATGTGGGTAACCTGCCGTCCAGGCGGAGAGAGCTGCAATGGTACAGCAATACTTATGCCCGGTTTCATCTTCGTGGTTTGAAACCTGATCCGAAATCAACAGCCATCGTCGATAATAGTAGTTTGAAAATACGCCAACAGGTAGAACTACGTTCGACTGTTTTCTTGGAAAATTTAAAAAAAAAAACATTATGCGCACTTGAATATTATTCAGTAAAAGTCGTACAACAATAATTCACTTGAAACAGATCAAACATCCCACATCTAGTTCTATCCATGGTGAAAAATACACCTACTTCCATGACGTCATATATTACGAACCAATAGCAAAATTTGTCCCGTACTTAATCTCGATATCTCACTTTGGAACCAAGATCGACGAATCGGAGATCCACAATCGTGAAACACCGTTGGTTCAACACTTATACATTGGAACCAAGATCAAACTGGATCCTGGTTCGAAACTAAGATCATTCGATCTCGAATCGGGGAAGATGTTCTTGCAACCAGGCGTTAGTGTTCGACATGGCTTCCTGTATACAGCACGTGTGTAAATTACTGTAACAAACCTCGAGAGGAGATTACTGGAATGAAAACAAGTAGAAATGGTCCTATGAACATATACAGAGCATTGTTATTGAGTTACGCTATGGTATACGCTGTTCACAGTAAAGTGAGCCCTTTTGAGGTCCTGGTTACTTTTTTCTATCAGCCATTTTTTATCTTCCCACAACTTTTTAAAGAATATATTGCTACGTAAGTAATAAACACAGTGTATATATTTCACCAGACTCGAAAGTTAACGTCTAACGCTGCAATAAAATATATATATATATTGATTTTTATTCCAAGGGAGAGGGCTTCAAAAAAAAGCTCACTTAACCGTGAATAGCCTATAACATGTATCACTAGCTCCCCTTGCTGTGTTGTTACGATGAATCAGACGTCGCGGTCCAGTGCATTGGCCTGTCTGGTTTTCTGTCCTTAATACACTGGACTATTAGCCGCCAGGAAACATGAGAAATGTAGTGTGTGCTACGCTGGCTAACATCAACGACTTGGAACAGCGTAAAGGCCGTTCACGATAAAGTGAGCACTTTTGAAATCAACCTTAGAAAAAAGTCACTGCTCCTACCGGCATGTATTTTAACGGGCGCACTGAGTGACATGTGCTCAGTAAAGTTGGTAACGAAGGATGGGGAAAGTAGCTCCGTATCTTAATGTCGAATAAATAGTGTAAGGTATCCATCTGTGCAAACTGAAATTATTTCTTTTCCTCCCTGATTTTCCAATGCGCCTAAGTATAAGAATGAGCAGATTCGTGACATATTTACTTTTCTAATAATTCCACAGTTTCAATTGACCGACGCATGAATAAAGTGGCGAGGCCCATAGCAATGTTAATTTTACATAGGGCGAAGAAATACACAACGTGCATATAAGTAGATCTTAAGCAAGGCTTTCAAAAGTGCTCATCTTACTGTGAACAGGCTATATCAATAAGGCGTGTGCATTTGTTCGACATGATCCAGGTGCCTTGGAGCGACTTCGCCAGTCCATGATGAGGCGTTGCTATGCATCCATTGCTTTCCATGGTAGACACTTCAAGCACCGCCTATTATGTGGTACACGTATATACGTCTTGTAACTTAATAATTTGTTGTAGGACAACATATGTTCATAAAACAGTTTTTGCTTGTTTTGACCCCAGGAATAATCTCCCGAAGTTTATTACAGTAGTTATTACAGTTTATTACAGTAGTGTGTGTGTGTGTGTGTGTGTGTGTGTGTGTGGTGTGTGTGTGTGTGTGTGTGTGTGTGTGTGTGTGTGTGTGTGTGTGTGTGTGTGTGTGTGTGTGTGTGTGTGTGTGTGTGTGTGTGTGTGTGTGTTTGTGTGTGTGTTATTTGCCGGTATTTGATCACGTATAAAAAATAAAATATGATGCAAAAAAAAATATATATATATAAGTAAAAGTAAGTGAGGCATTTATTTTCCAAACAAAATTTAAGAATTTACTTTTTTTTTTTTTATCTCTTGCCAGACTAATTTCGAAATGGTATTCAAGTAAAATATTCGACCGAAGCGGTAGAAAAATTTTAATGACACTAAACTGCTGTTAAGAAATGTTTGGGATATTCGTGATGAGATTCGTCTACATATTGATTTAAAGTTTTGCAATGAACTTCAAATCTACAAAAATATAGAAGTCGAGTTCTAATCGTAGGCAAGCCAATTGACGCGCTTCAAAGAAATTGCTTCGCGACATATTTATGTCAGTAAAACATTCTAGCCAAATCGGACATTTGTGTTTTATTAAGTTTTAGAAATTCGTATGAAATATAATTTATGTAGTCAAAATTTTTATAACTACGCCAAAAATTGGGGTTAAAATGTTTTCGATTGTTTTGGTATGTTAATCTAATTATTTCTGATGTTCAATTATGTAAATCCTCTCAAAACTTAAAATAAAATATATGCCACTTAAATGTCGTAAAGTTGCACTGTTGTGCATCAGTAAGAAGGCTTCAGATGGCTGAGCGGATAGCTGTTCTGGGATCTTCACACGTGGATAACGCGGCAGACGTTGCCATCTCATGGGGATGCTCCAGTTTCCTCCGACTGGGTTAGATTCCCGTCGGGGTCGCTCCCGGATATCCGCACATGGGAATCGTACCGGACGATGCCACTGGTCGGTGGGTTTTCTCGAGGATCTCCCGCTCCCTCCCGCTCTTGCATTCCAGCGCGGCTACCTGCACACTTCACTTTACCCTCGTATTCTCTCGATACCTCAATGTTAAGAGCCGCCCAGATCGCTCCACTCCGTTTCCAACGACCGTTGCATGTTGTAACGTCTCCTTGTGTAGGTTGCTGGAGGTAAAATCACTATTGGAAGCCCTCCTAAGATCTACTTGTAAGCACATTGTGTGTCCTTTCGCCGCGTATAAATTAAAAAATTCCATCGGTCAGTCCACTTTATTCGTGCATCAATATACGGAAACTGTGAAATTATTAGAAAGGTAAATATTTTACAAATTTGCTAACTTTCACTTTTAAGTTCATTACAAGAAAGAAAAATAAATCATTGTACTATTGGCGAATGGTTACGGAACTATTTTAATTCAGCTTTAAGACGTGGAACTACTTTCCCTCCGTAGCTGTACACTTACTGTGCGCCCTGTGCCAGTTAGCGTGCGAATCAAGAGTGGGATGGACCACCGTGGGAACCCCGCGTCCAAAGTCAAGAAGCGAGGGAGCGATACGGTCGACACTAACACGCACGCCTAGCGCCTCATCGCTCCTACGCGCAAGGCGTGCAGTGTTTCCGTCGTGACGCTGTGCTGTGCAAATTAGATCAGTAACGGCGGAACTTCATTATACGACATGAAAGCCTACGGAATAAACTACGTCCATATGTTTATACTTTCTCTTGTCGCTCAAGGAAACTGCATAGTCAAGCGTTAAACAAATCTGTATTGAACCGTTTTGACGAACTTATTTCTCCGAGAATACACTTAAAATGACAAAAGAAAAAAATAGAAGCCTAGCTAATTGTTTTTTTAATCTTTTCTGGTAAAAAAAGTCATCTTTGCAGAACATTTATTTACCAAGACACGTGTATTCGCGCAAACAACTATGTCACAAAAAACGCGCAGGGTCCACACCATTCTTAAAATACACTCGGGTAGGGACGGTGACATTTTTCAAAGGTTGAGTTCAAAAATGCTATCTTTACCGTGAAAAGCCTTTAACCACATTCATTTTACCCCTGCTGGCCGGAGAGTCGCATTTTTTCTAGCAGACGGCTATCTTCGACTAATGATAAATATTACTTTTACATATACCGATATCAGGAAATTACAGTTAACTTTTTTTTACTACGTAATTTTTTTCAGGTGAATAAAACTTGGCCGACACTCGAAGAAGATACTTGTGTGATCCGGTCGCTCTTACATATTCATTCCTCCGGGCATATTAAACTGAATTTGTGATAGACAAAATCGTGTTTCCCGTTGCATTTCGACAGAAAGAAATGTTAACGCTTGGTAAGATGGTAACAGATGTCTGATATACGGTAGTGTAATGTATGTATACCGTTTAAGGTAATTTAGAATAATCAACATTAAAAAAAAAGCTATTTTGCTCACATTGAATTTGTTTAACCGAGGCCGCAAATTAGCAAGTTTATTACAATGCCAGAAACAAATCGCGGATAATAAATTACCGCGGTTGCGTATTAACGTGTCTGCTGTTATGTTGGCAACGAATTAGGGAAATTTGTTCTATGTATAATTATGAAGTTACCTACTAACATGTCTACTGTAATGTTGGCAACGATTGAGGGAAAGTTACTCTAAGAAATTTCATATTAACATTCTTGTTGTAATAAATATACTCTACATGTGACGTGTGCGTGTTTTTTTTTTTGGAGTCCATTCACTGAATATATATGCGGCTCGCGACGACTGCGCCAAATGGAATGGCGATTTCAGTCGAATAAAAGGCAAACAACTTGAAATATAAGAAACGCAGCTTTAATCAGTGTTTAAATTGCTTTTCAAAAACTCAGGCGAGTGTAATACATCAGGAATATTGGCGAATTTATTGTGCAAGCAGCACAACAGAAAACTAGAATTATGACACAGGTAACACGTCTAATCGCTGGAGTTGGGGATATTTGCGGAGTACATTAGGCTACTAAACGCCGTGAATCAAAATAGATGGCCGCACACTAAATACATCGAAGCAACATTGTTCTGAAGATTCAACTGGACAATAGACGTGCGTCTTTCATTATAAAATAACGAAGAGAAGCTAAGTACAATCCAGTTCCAAATTCAGACGTCAAGAAATCGTTGAGCAAAGCGTACTCTCCTCCAGCTGAGAGCACAGCAGGAAGGTTGCGACACCTGCAAACGCAGAGTGGCAAATTCAGACGGAAACTGGAACATCAGCGAGAAATCGAGGGCAGCGATGCGACGGCAAATAACAACAACGATGACGAGGAAGGTTGACAAGTCGAAGTGAAACGAGCAAGTACTTCCTTCTTCCCATGCCAAGATCGTGAGAGATCACGCAAGATCCCGTGAATATTCGACTTCAACACTGTACCAGTTGCCGTGTAAAAATATATTGGTTTTTTTATGGGAAAAGAGTAATGAACGAAAACAATGGCATGATATACAACGCTATGTTTTCTAAACCAAATAAAAAATTAGTTAACGCACTCTTACTTCGGTTACTCTCCGAACACAGTCACTACAGGCTGTTCACGGTAAAATGAGCACGTTTGAAATCCCTGCATAATATCTGCTTGTATATACGTTGTGTATTCTTCCGCCTTATGTAGAATTAACATTGCTATGGGCCTCATCACTTTATTCATGCGTCGGTAAAATGAAACAGTGGCATTATTAAGAATGTAAATACCTTGCAAATCTGCTCATTTTTACACTTCGGTGCATTAAAAAAAAAAAACCAGAAAGTAGAATAATTAATTTTAAGTTATCGCAAATGGTTACCTCGCACGTTTTATTTGGCGTTAAGATATGGAACTACTTCACATTAATCGTTTCCAGCTTTATTGGTCAAATGTCACTCAGTGCGCCCGTAAAAAAAATATATGCATGTAGTGGCAGTGAAATTATTTCAAGGTTGATTTCTAAAGTGCTCACTTTATCGTGAACAGCCTTTATCAGCATTTCCGCTTATAATTCTAAAGAAACAATAATTTTTAAGATTCAGCACCGAGATGTTTACACCTTAAAATTATCGCCACTCGCAAAGAGACAGCTTGTAGAAATAATTCCTAAAATGAACGTAGGCCTACTCATGTAAGTAGATTCTTAAATGTTATTCATAAACACATTTACACTCCTCTCCTCTACCCCCTCCTCATCCTCCTTCACCTACTCAGATATTCCTTACATGTAAAATATTTCCTTCTCCTAGTCCCTTTTAAATAAATGTACCACTCACTTCAAGTATATCATTTAAATGCAAACTCCGCCGGAGCCAGATTACTTGGAGTGATATTTTAAAGAGACGTTCTAAAATTAGCAGCACTGATTTTGTATATATATATATATATATATATATATATATATATATATATATATATATATATATATATATATATAATCATCTTATAAACTGCGATCTCCACACGCTTCGCAGCTGCCCCGCCTGCTCTGCCATCAGCAACATACGCTCTACAATTGCTCCGCCTGCTCTGCAGTTAGCACCACACCATAACTGATCCTTCTGAAATCAACCTGCAACTGGCCAAATCTGTTGGAACTGAAGTACTAGAGGATGGGTATGTGTATGATTACTCCAACATTTTTCTAATGAATGATATCTAGAGCTTTATTCGATTATAAAAATACTTTGTTAATAACTTAATTTCTTAACGATAAATATAACGAATTCTGTACGCTTGGTTATGTATACGCAAGTCTATGTCGATGGCTGTCCTGTGTGCTAGTGATACTTTGTCCCCATGGTGCTAGATTGGTTACCTATTAAATTTAGCTGCCTTGTATTCTATTGTTTTCTGGTTATTATTTTACATAGAATGCAATTATATTTCCTCTGGACATCATACTATAAGAAATTGTATGGTTATATTGTTCTCTACAGCTGAGCACGAAGTACAATCAAAATAATAGTTAACGTAAATATTTGTTTTCTCCTTACGTACCATATGAAATTGACTCAATGAGGACTCGAACCGACATACACCAGTCTGATATCTACACCTGCGTCAGTATGTAATAAATATATATGTAATGGATGCGAGAGACTCGTACCGCTGGCTGTACTCTTGGAAGCTGTCCTAGTTTTTCCCATATTTGTACTGAGATTGTAGGTATGCCATACTTTATGTATGATACAAACATAAAAAAATTATAAAATATTTCTTCTTCCAAAAACACAAGTCTTAGCACTAGAATTATCAGTACAGTATAATAAAATTTAGAGGTGCTTGCTCCTTGCAATAGTTTAAACATATTTCTTCCTCCTCATACTTACTTGTATTAAAATGTCAATAGAAAAATTATATTTTCCAAATCATGATGGAAAAGGCATTGCTGGTGTTGTAATGTATATAGCATATTTAAAACCATTCTCTCCAGACTGATCCGATAGCTGAGACGATGTCTGTACGACGACCCAAGGCCCGGCAGTTCGATCCTGCATTCCTCCAGGGAATTTTTCGAACTCCCAAAATAAAATTAATAGCAGCGGTCCTGGGTGTCGCTCGATGATTTAGACGCCAGAACCAATATGGTGTTCGATTAATCGCATACGCACGCCCCTGGCGGGCGACATCAGAAAATGATAACCAAGATTATGGACGACAGATGCGAGCTCTAGCGGACAGGTAGGTAAGCAGCAGATGAAACAAGATGGATGCCTACAGCAGACAACATCCGAAGTAATAGGTGGTATGATAGAGAGGTGGAATAGAGGGGACAAGAAGGAATGGTAGAGCTTGAAAGGTAAAATGACAGAACATGAAGTAGCAAGGTGGAATGACAGAGCATGAAGTGGAAAATTCTATAAATTAATATAGGTGGCATCATAGGGATGGTGATGTCATCCAATATGGCGGTGGTAAAGTCATCCAAGATGGTGACCGGAAACAAGATGGCCGACCTGAATGACGTATCAAGAGGTGACGCAATCAAATATGGCGGCTGTGTGCCCGTGTCTCCCCTCCACACACACACCACAGGTTGCAGCAGAATCGGCTATTTCTAACTACTGAGTGTGTTCATTACCCCTTCCCGAATATATATTTTTCCCTACGGTTTATGCAGCATGTATTTTATATTTCGATAGCGCCAAAATTACATTCATAAGTGATTGAAACGAGTCTTAGGAGCACGTAAAGGCACTCCCCTCCTAAAGTTGGAGACCTTGTTTCAACACCGGTTGCGTGTGACGTGACATCACATTAATCCCTTTCTTTAAAACCGCTCGGTTGGCCCACAGTCCCTCGTGCCACGCCTACTGTATACCAGGAATCGTCTCACGATTTATCCTTGTGACGTTGCTCATGGTTGCAGATATCTGGCGCGTAGAACGAGGCTGATCAAACTGACAACATAGTTTTCCTCGTCACTGAATTATCCGACTCGGCTGCGAATAACTCTCGGGACCTTGGACTCCACTAGTTAGGATTTCTGACCACGCATCCCAATGTTTTTTATGTGAGCTTCACTGCGTATTTTAACGTTTAATTTAGTTTTTTGTCAATCTGCAGCAGAAAATGCCACCTATGATGTGTAAACACACCCGTATTACAAAATACGGACGAACATACGACCATATTTGTACTGATCATCAACGTATAGAGGGGATGTGGTAGTTTAGGTCTAATGGTTAGACTAGTCGCCTCCCACCTATGCGAAACGGGTTCGATTCCCGGCGGAGTCGCTCCCGAATTTTCGCATATGGGAATTGTGCCGGCCTATGACACGGGTTTTTTTTTGTCAGGTATTCCCAGTTACCCCCCGCCCTTGCCTTCCGGCGCTGCTCCATACATTGTTTAGAGTCGTTCATGACTCACCACTTTCACTAAATGCCTCTCAGACTCACCTGTGATCAGCCGCTATATACACTATTCGCGGTTTCTTTGCACTTTTTAAAATTAAACCTTTGAAAAATCACCCCATGTATAACGTTTTTGGTTCTTTCCAAGATATGCCCTGCACCAAAAGGTTTTAATATTTCTTTTAACATACAATAACATAAAAGTGCCTTATATTCCGTTTAATTTATCTTTTACTTATATTTTATCTACAAATTATAATATCTTATTTATAAGTAATACGAATGAAAAACAGTGAGAAAGCACGTGTGTTTGTAATGCCTAGTAAGAAATAGTTCTTATGCAAAATATTATTACACTGAGTGCGTACGAATGCGGTGCGTTGTCCCTGTGGTGTAATCTAGACTCAGTTAAACTAAGTGTGCATGAGGCGGAGGAATAGCAAAAAAATAGAACTTCAGCACTGCTTCAGAATAGTTGGAAGTAACCGTGAATGGACTATAATAAATATCATTTTACTTAATAGTAAGCGCAATATTTAATGCCATGTCAACTAAATTTTAAGTCATTATCACTGTATACACCCGCTGGTCACGTAATCTTCACTTGTTAGTAGAGACCCGATAATTTCACTGGTTCATTTCTAGACAAGTTGGAATTCACACACGTATACGTTCATGTTACGTTTGTAATTGGTCGACGTGTTGTTTGGCACCTCCTGGAGATAAATGAGCCAATAACAAACATGCAATAAATTGTGCGCCCAACCACCGCCTTTTACCAACACAACAATCAACCATGCGTACACGACATATATAGTACGTATCTAAAGTCGACCGACAAACATTTTTTTTTAGTGAATATTATTTTGAAATATTTGTTGCTTCTCTCTTATTTACTAACCAAGGCTTGTTTCCAGAGCACGGATTTCTTTAACAGTCTAACTGATATTACTAGGGAAAAAAACGTCTGCTGGACTATTGTAACCACAATGCAAAGTTAACACGGTCATTACTATATACGCCCCTAGATCAAACAAAAATTATGTTCTCGGCAAATTTACTTTGTAGTGGTTCACATTTAAACAAATTTTTCTTTGCGGCAACAAATCACGTTTCGCGGCAAAGAAAGGAGTTTTGCACTGTAGGTGATTTTTCCTAGCATATTAGTTTTTATTACCTGTTTTTTTTTTTTTTTGCAAAATGACGTGTCAGCTGCAAATGCACGTGCTAGCGACTTGTTGGAGGTCAAAGCCATCTCTTCGCTGACTTTTAATGACTCGTTGTGCAACAGAATCTGAGGTTATATGAAAATAATATATATATTCTTTTAATTCCAGTCGGAGTCTGCCCACTTTCATTAATACTAATTTATAGACAATACTATGCAAACAGCTGAGCTGTAAATTGAGAGTTTTACTGTTTTGGCAATGTGCAAAAATAAAATATACCAAAATATTTACAGAAAACTAATAAGGACAACTACAAGTAATATTTGGCAAAAGCCATTTTACAAAAAAAAGAAGAAAAAAATACATGAGTAACCACAATTTAAAATATATGAAAAATTTTTCTTATTTTAAGCAATGTTTTGAAATTACAAAACATTTCCTTGTGCGATTTTCTATATGTCTAACAAAGTAATTATCGGCATCTTCTTTCAGCGTGAATTATCTCGTTTCTGAACGTAAGCTAATATTCGTTAGGTCTCTAATTCAGTGAGATTATGGCATTGACACACATTAATGAAAAAATCACGTGCACGAATTGTTTTTGGTAAACTGGGGGGGGGGGGGGCAGTAATTACACATAATGCCTCAAATAATTATTTTTCGTCGCCAACGCCCTTAACCTTTTCTATAATTCAGCCGCTAGGTTATGATTCACACTAGTCTCGGAATACAAAGAAGTATTATTATAGAGTAGTATTATAGAGTACACCCCTCGAAACCACCCTTCCCCCGTATATATTACAGCTTGTTCCTACGCCGCAAAACTAAACAAGAAATACACTAGAACTTCAAGTGGCGAGGGCACTGGGTAAAAAAAAAAACATAACAAAAGAAAAAAATGAAGAAATTCG
Source organism: Dryococelus australis (assembly GCA_029891345.1). Classification (NCBI taxonomy): domain Eukaryota; kingdom Metazoa; phylum Arthropoda; class Insecta; order Phasmatodea; family Phasmatidae; genus Dryococelus; species Dryococelus australis. Next base: position 93,382,526 of record CM057005.1, read on the forward strand.
TATCAGGTTTTCTCCCAGTTTTCGAGCTGCTGTCACCGCCTGAAGAATGGTTCGGCTTGCGGCGAGTCAAATTCGAGTGTAAAAAAAATATCTTCTACGTGTTTTGCACATTAAATATTTTTCGTCGTGGCCTGAAATAATAGTCTCATAGGTACGGCAATTGTAAAATAGTACTTTTAAAAACAAATAATGCATTTCGTTAAATTTTATATATATATATATATATATTGTATTGAAAAGGGCTTGTTAATATCCCCTGGTTTTACGCTTGAAAGCTTAGCAGGGAGGGCCTACAGACTAACTTATAAACTAAATTAACACCCATGTCTTGCCCGGGGTTCGAACTCGGAGCATCCCGCGCCCCAGATCGATGGCGCACCAACCGACTGCGCCACGGGAGGTCGGCTAAATATATGTAATTTTTCAATCAAATCTCAAATTTTAACAACATTGATACGTTTGGATACAGCTCAAAATAATTGTACATGCCGTCAGAATGTTATGATCGAAGTGTTCTGGGAATTTCGTCGTGGTGGTTCACCAGTAATTCAATTTTTACTTTTTTTTTTTTTTTTAGATGCAATTTAAAGTCGAAACAGTACGGAGGTACGCCCTTATGAAGCAGGTAATGGAGCCTACGTGCGAAAAACCGGGAGTGGCCCAGTCCAGGAATCGAACCCGGTTAGCCGAGACAGGGAAATGAGCGCACCAGGCGTTGTTTCGTTATTTTGTGATCGTGCGAGACACCGTTTGGCTTGTAGACATTGCCTGTAAGTAAGAGACATGGACAATTCGTGAGTTCAATGACCTGCAGGCTAGACTCTACAGTCTTGAGACTAGTACACACGGCCATCTTTCTTGCACAAGAAAGTGGAAATAAACGTGAACAATCAACTGAACACTAAAGTGCCCACTAGCTAGTATGCACGGAATTGTGTGATCCATACACACGACACTAGCTGGTGCCCAAGAAAGTGGATGGTTGATGTGTTCTATGTGTGATTTGTAAGCAGTTTTGGTGTTGTGGGGGTAATTTGTGCATTATCATTAGCATATGCCGTAAGAGAGAATAAAATATTTAGTACAATCAGACATACTTCAAGCACAATATCTAAAATCGATCAGAGAAAAAAGACAACCCCCTCTATTTTTTAAAATTCATTCACAGAGTTATTTACGATAGTGGGATTATTAAACATTTCATCGTATTGAAAACATTAACATATCTTATTATTGCCAACACCACCAAAATATGTTTTGTTTACATACGACTTGTACAAGAAAGATGGTGAGAAATAGGACCCTCTCTATATGGCACTAACTAGTATACAAGCTCTTGTGTTCTAGTAACTAGCATACTCTGCGGCCGTTCACACGATGCAAGTCTGCGTGTACAAGAAAGTGCTCACTTTCTTGTACAATAAAGATGCCCGTGTGTATTAGGCTTTATGTACAAATATGCCGATATCAACTGAGCATTGGTTGTCTGCTGACGCAGTTGAAGGTGACTACTGGGCCGGCGTTCTCCAGGAGGTGACAAACTCCTCCTGGAAAAAATGGCTAAAGTTGTCTAAACGCACCTGTTTTGAATTCTACCTTGTCCCAAAAAGAATCCGCGAATTTTCCAGGTCCCTACCTACAAGCAACCTTTCCTCGAGGACATATTTATATCGCATGAATTGTATCGTGGCATGTTAAAATCTCAACTTTAGTAGTTTTGGGGCGTACTGATAAAACAAACGAAACCATTTACCTACAGAAAAACTCAACATGAGTTGCTGAAAGGCCACGTCTTAGTTCATCAAAAATCGTAGATTATAGTCTATTCAACGTCTCTTCACACTTCTTGAATCAAACCTTTGCACGACCACCCCATGCGTTAAGTACTTGGTTGTTTACTAAATATGCCACGTATCACTAATGTTTTATACTTGTGTTAACGTAAAAGTACTATATTTTTAGTTAAATTAAACTTTTACTTATCTTGTATCTATACATTGTAAAACATCATTTATAATCAATATGAAAAAAAAAACAGGGAGAAAGTAGGAAGGTTGGTAATGCTTAGTAAGAAATAGTTCATAAGCAAAAATGTATTACAATGAGTGCGTAAGAATGCGATGCGTTAGCTTTCTGGTGTAATTATGTACATTTTGTGTGTGCGAGGCGGAGGAATATGCAGGCAGGAAATAGAACTTTAGCAGGGCTTCAGAAAAGTATGAAGTAAGGGCGAGTGGCCTATAGTACCGAACCTCAATGTGAATTATCACACTTCGGTTAGAGGGTTAATTTTTTTACTGCTTGTAAGTACCACAGAAACACTAAAATGTGATTTTGACATGCCGTCTAATTTATTTTACGAGGAAACAGTACTTGTAAGTAATGGCTGCGATTTGAACAGCTTTTCGAGCGAATATAAAATAATGAAATTTTCGGTGACCAGCGTTTTTTAAGACGCGGTTAAATAAGTTTCTCGGAAGGCCACACGAACCAAGACGGTGTTTTGAGGTAAAGGCTGTTCACGATAAAGTGAGCACTTTTGAAATAAACCTTAGGAAAAAGTCACTGCCCCTGCCTGCATATATAACGAGTGCACTGAGTGGCATCCGCTCAGTAAAGTTTGTAACGATGGATGGATAATAAGTTCCATATCTTAACGTCGAATAATAAGTGTTAGGTGCCCATTTGTGGTAACTTAAAATTATTTCTTTCGCTTTTTTTTTAATTCAATGGCAATATTAATTTGACATAAGGGGAGGAGTACACAACGTGTACACAAGTAGATCTTAAGCAGATCTTTCAAAAGTCCTAATTTTACCGCGAGCAGCCTTTGGTGATGTTCGAAGATATCTGTGAAATTTTACTTAGATATGAATTCATTTATTTTTTCGTAAGAAATTCTGCCACTCACTTTTTTCTATCAATTACAACATACCAAAACTGAGAAAAATGATAAACAAAGTTATATGTTGTTTACAATTCAGCGAGCATTTTTGGATTTATGTTTAGGATCTATTTCTCTGCCAATTTAATACCTTTCTGCTATGCGCAAAGTTAATATTGCGTCAAGTACGTGAAACTTTGAAATTATTAGGAACATAAATGTGTAGTTAATGTGTCAGTTCGTGCTTTGACGTGCATAAAAAAGAAAACAGAGAATTAATGAAATCAATTTAGTGACCAAAAGTGTAAGCATTGCAATTTTAAAATGAGTCCAGAAAATATATTTCTTAATTAGCTGCCAACTTTACCTCATGTATTCCACTAATGTATACATATATGGACAGTCGGTACATGTTACAACACGGCAGCAAAAATTTCTTTTTAAAAAAAACCCTGTCCTAGGCATTGAGGATGAACATCGGGTAACATTTTGGACTCAGATTATAAAGGCTAATAAAAATGTGATCTTAAGGCAAAAAAAAAAACCATACACGTGTGCATATTACCAATTTCTGAAAATAAAACTTCCTGCTCTAAACCTAGGACTAATTCAACGAGAACTCTTCTTGTTTACTCACTGTGACGTGGCAGCAAATTCTCTGGGGAAGGAGTGCCGCGTGTAAAAATTGTTTTAAATGCGTATTGCTTAAATTAAGCAATAGGATTTGTTCTTATTTAGTTTTATAAACATTACCGTCAGAATAAGAGCAGTAGTACCATGTTTATACATTTACAATGATTTCGCAATGCCAATTAATTTATATATAAAAGTCATTAGTTTAATGCACTGAAAGTTTTAATTTTATTTTTACTTGAATAATACACAAGTAGCAAAAAAGAAGTGTTAACGCTGGAATTTAGAAGTGATAACACGAAGAGTAATCCATTTGTACAGAAGTTCACGCCCATTTATTTTCTAACACTTGCTTCCGTATGATTAGCGTTACCAATCTAAAGGCCGCGATGAATACAATAACTGTTGCATGTAGTTTAGTCAAAGTGAGACCAAATTTCATTCGAGTTTTTATGCTGACCCGATTTTCAGCTGTGTGCATAATATTGTCTGTAAATTAGTAATCAATTAAGTGGGCACACTCCGACTGGGATAATAAACTTATTGCGCATACAACCTTGGGTTTTGTTGCTTAATGAGTCGTCCAAACTCGGCAATAATGGATGGCCTTGACCTTAAACAAGTCTCTGGCATGTGCTTTTGCAGTCGCGCGTCATGCGAGGCGACTTTCGAAGGTAAATTGCAGCTCGCATCGCTCCCATGCAGGAAGATTTATCACGCGGCTGGGAGTTACGCCATCAAAGACGAGACTAGCGACTGGCAACGCGATGCGACGAGATCACGTATCAGGTGAAGTTATCTTTATTGCATCCACGTATGGGATGTTCATGGTAAACTGAGCCCTTCTCAACACACGCTTGTGTGCTCTTTGTGTATTCTTCTGCCATATGTTAAATCAGCGTTGCCTGATGACTTCATTCACACGTCGATCAAGTGAAAGTGTGAAATTATCAGAAAGGTAAATAATTTAATAGTGTGCTAATTCCTGCACTTATATGCATTAAAAAACAGAAAGCCAAAGAAATTATTTCAGTAGGCACAAATGTTGACCTAACACTTTTAATTCAACGTTGTGACATGGAACTTCTCTCCCCCCATTCCCCCACCCTTTCGGTTATCAACTTTATAGGCCACTTGCTTTTTAAAGTGCGCGTTAATTAAAATACATGCGAGTAGAGGTAGTGAAGATTTTCAAATGTTTGTTTTAAAAATGAGCACTTAATGGTGAGCAGTCGATAGCAAATTTTATACGTCGGGTGAAACGAGATGCGCCTTGCTGGAGTGTATACTGCAAGTCCACCACGGCATATCGTCCAGGGTTTGAGTCCCGGATAAGGTTGGATATGCACTTCCCGTTATCGAGCATAAGCTTCGTATAGTTCAGCGTGCAAAAAGAATTCCATTTGCCTACTGGCATGAAGCAAGGTCATTATTTAAAATAGTTATAATAAAATGCCGAACTCGTTCCGGCCTGCATAAGATCTGGATTGTTAACTTGATGCATATACCATGTAAAGTCCATCGTTCATGTATCAGGATACACAGGTGATTGCATCATTCGTTGTGAAACACACGTCGATTATGGGGCAAATTAAAGCATCAGATGTTAACTTTTACCTGTTGACGGCTAAAAGAAAAGAAAACTTTGCAGCACGTTTATTACTTATTTAAAAGACCAATTAAAATGTTTTCATGATAAAAAGAATGATGAACATGCGTAATGTTGTATGTGTGCTGGGATATGTTGTGGATAGAGAACAACCAATCATATTGCCCCACAGTTGAGAAGTCAAATGATAAGAATGAGAAAGTACTGATGAGTGAGGATGTAATATGTGTGCAAATTATCCATATTCCAATAGTTACACGCGTACATAACACACTTACGACCAATCACTTACCATTGAAAACTGGAAGGGAGACTTGCCTTACTTTAAACAGCATACAAACACAACATTGACACTTCAGCAAAATAGGAGAACGAAACATACCATCAAATCTACAAATAAAAGATTGTCCATAGGTGAAGTAACTTTTAATTGTAAAATGCTTTACGTGTTTCAAAATATTCAATCCAAACTTATAGGCCAGTGAGATATGAAGCAGTGTAAAAATATGTCCACTGTTGCAAAATGACAATACCCGTAAGTTATCAGGCAGCTGGCAGCTCAAAATCTTAAAAGTGCCAAAAACGAAATTGTTCTTCAATTAAATGTAGTTCTGAACCAGTCTTAACACTCACACAAACTTTAAAATTATCGCGCGGTTGAACGAAAAATACTACGTTTGTAGAGAAAGATATCTTAATCCGAGATTCTTCGAGAATGAAAAGAAGGTGCCGATTAAATGTTCAATGTCTATATTACTCCCCTTAACTTCACCTCAGGAGCAACAAAATATTAGCTACAAACGAATAAATACCTGTAGGTACCATATTTCAGCAGTTTTTGCACATTTTATATTCTATAGACCTCTTCTTTTGAGCACTTGCTCACTGCGGCGGCTATAATGTATTAGCTGAGCAACATATTGCCCGTCGATGCCATCTTTTTGACACTTGAAGTGACAGATACCGCAGTAAGGATCAGCAACCCTGGCTGTCCTGCATAATGACGTGTAGAAACAAGATGGAGACCAGGTCCATTCATTATGCTAAGATTTTCCCTAATCATTCCAAATTCAAATTAGTACAGAGAGTATAGGGTTTATTAAGCAGGCACATTCAAAAAGCCCTCTTAAGTATGGCGTCATGCAACACTAGACTAACAGAGAATATTATCAATACTAAACAACACAGTGAAAATAGTTAAACATTAAGGCCGCTGCATAAAATATAATGCAATAAACAAACAGAAAAATAATAATAATACAGAAGAAATTACATTAATATCCCATGAAATAATTAGGAGAAAGTAGCAGAATGCGTACCGCCTCCTAAATCGTACCACCTCCGTATTTCAGGAGATGTGAATACCACTGCGCTCTTGTGGCTACAAAATGAACCTGTTGTAGTTCCCTACCAGTCCAAAGAATAACGTAAGCATGGAACCACGTTTAGCGATGTTATTGGAGTTAATGATTATTTACACTTCTGGATGTAGTTTCTGAACCTCAGTTGCAAGCCTGAACGAAATTGAAAAGTAAGTAATTATTGTTTGAATATATTTATTATTGTAAAGACAACTCTTCTTCACATTTTGAACTAATTTATATCTGACGACAAACAATTTGAGGTTATGTTTCATATGTTTGTTTTGTTTGATGACGAGTGGTACCTCGTCGTAGTTTAGCAAATCGTGCCGGTACGATTTAGGATACTACTACAAGGCAAGTTACAATGAAACCCGTTTATTGCTAACTCTATGCGTAAACACTTTGAACAATCTAAATAACCTTTTGCATCGTTTTATGTAGTGATCTTATTTTATTACAAACTTCAGTATAGGTTCCGCATTACATCTATGCATTGTTTACGAAACATTTTTCTTGATTATCGTACATCAACATCCGAGGACAATGGGTTTCAGTTGAACACGCCTTACATTTGCCAAGTTCCATATTTACCATGTGCAAAAGTATTTAATAGTCACCGTAAATAAAAGATTACTAAAACACATGTCCGTTGCGTGTTACAGAATGACGAGAAGGAAACATGGAGCTTGGACTGAAACGGAGATGGCAATGGTTCTTGCGTCGTATAGAAACGGGGACATGGGTTTTAATGAAAGCTGTCGACAATACAACATTCCAAAGCCAACATTAAAAAGGCACTTAGACAGGAAGAATGTTGTAGCTAACGAATCCGTAAAAGCCAAAGGCCGTACCACCACCCTTCCACCCGAAGTAGAGCAACAACTCGTTGATCATATTTTAAGATTATAGAAGATTCTGTTTGGGGTAACAATCACTGATGTCAGAAAGTTAGCATTTCAAATTGCAGAGCGCAATGAAATACCACACAGCTTCAACACATTGACAGAAATGGCAGGGAAAAAATGGTTTTTATGCCTTCAAAGCCCGTCATGAGGAATTAGCGCTACGTAAGCCCGAGTCCACTTTCATGGCACGTGCAAAGGGGTTCAACAAGAAGAATGTGTTCGGATTTTTTTATATCCTGGAAAGAGTTATAGATGAAAACAAATTTGATGCTATTCGTGTGTTCAATGTGGATGAGACGGGTTTCATTACTGTACAAAAAAATATGCCAGAAAGTGTTGGCTATGAAAGAAAAGCGTCAGGTGGGAGCTATTGCAAGTGAGGAAAGAGGTGTCAATACAACAATAGTGTGTTGTACTAGTGCGTCAGGGATGTATGTTCCACCTATGATAATGGTGCATGAGCTGCAGGTTGGTGTCCCTCCTGGAGGTATTGTTGACATATCAGAAACAGGGTACATTAACAGTGATATTTTTGTAAAATGGTTACAAAATTTTATTGATGTCATCATACCAAACATCAAAAACAAGGGTCTCTTAATTTTATATGGTCATTCGACACATTCGAAGAATGTAGAAACTTTGGAACTTGCAAGAGCCAATGGCGTCCTAATGTTGCAGTTGCCTGCCCACACAACTCATTGGCTACAGCCTTTGGACAGGTCTTTCTTCAAGCCATTAGAAACTTATCACACCCAGGCAGTTGAAAAATGGTTTCGAACAAATCCCGGTTTGTGTGTTACCCAGTATCAGGTTATCCAACTTATAGGAGAGGCCTATGCAAGGTCAGCAACTATTCAGAACGCCATTAACGAATTTCGTGCTTGTGGAATCTGGCCGGTAGATCGTAATATTTTTAACGATTCCTACTTTTTAGCAGCAGCAAATCTGGAAGAAAACGAACGCCACTCCGATGAAAATGAGACGGATACGCCTTCTTGTAAGCCTACAGAAAACATCAGCGATCCAACAGGTAGTGAAATAATTAGCCCTAATGATAGACCTACTCAGCAGGAGATGATACGAAGTTGAATGTTTCTATTGAAGCTATTTCTCCGCTTTCAACATGCCCCAAACATGTGTCCACACCAGGAAGGCGGGGAGCTCTGCGTGCTGTTGTAATGACAAGCAGTCCGTACAGACGTGATTTGTGGCTGCAAAATATAGAAGAAGGAAGACGATCAGCACAGTAGATAACAAATCTACAGATGGGAAGGGAAGTTCTGCATGTGCAAACAAGTGTTTAAGAACAACTCCAGACAACAATACACCTTCTACTTCGTTCGCATCCAACGTAACCATAGAGATTGTGCAAGACGATTGGTTTTTTTCAGTATGTGAGGAAAATGTCGTAGAAAATATGGTGCAATGTTTACAGTGTCACACATGGGTACATGAAACCTGCGCAGAGGTTAAATCAGGCCTGAAACGTTTTATTTGTGTTGTATGAAAATTATTTGTTTGTTTGTTTTATTTAGGGTGAAATATGTACTTGTATACAATTAAAACATCATTGTAGCTGTTTCCATGGACAACATTTAGTATTAGACTATTTCTGTCCGTAGCGGTACGATTTAAGATACTGGCGGTACGATTTTGGATACTGGTTTCGTATATCGTACCGATTGCAGTCTTACACTAAGAATTTTTTTCTGGATCGCTATTTCAGCTAACTAGACATGATAATGTAGATATATATGCATATATATATATGCTGTTTCGTACTAAATCAATATTGGAGCAATACATTGAGGATTGGCCAAAATTTATGTAATAATGTAAAAAATGGTACGCCTTAGGCAACCTTCCCTTATTACCGGTACGTTAAAATAAGCATGTTAATAAATAAATGTATGAATTATGCACGTATCAGTCAATGCCAACATGAATGTCAATTATATTCGAAATAGCGAAACGTCACAGAAAAAATATTTTATTTTTATGTTTTTACGTAGAATAGAAGCTCGGAAATTCGACACACTGCAGCTCGACATTCCATGAAGCTTGACATCTTTTACACATGTAGGGTCAACGACATGCATTATGGTTCAAGTCTATTTTCACAATAATGAATTAAGGAATACTATTTTGACAAACACGGGTACATTTTAGAACAAGAACATACTGGTAATTTTGATCCTTCACACTATTGTTAAAAATAATGTTGCACTAAATTAGTTTGTTTGCGAATGTTTAATGTATTATTTTTCAATTATACACCAGGATCTATTTATAAAATGAAATGTTATTTTCAACAAAACATTCACACTAAAATCAATTTTATGTATGTAAAGAAACATAGTTTTCCCTCCAGTTTTTTTAATCTCCATTTTTTTTTGTCCATGTAAAATACGAGGAAATATAAATTATTTTTTGTTGTAAACCATTTCTAAAAAAAAAAAAAAATAATAATTAATTTTTGCCACTTATTACTAATTTGAGCAATGTCACATTTTCCTGCTGGCCCACTCAGATACTCTGTGACATACACAAGCATTAAAAATAAAACTTAGAAATTAAATGTATTACATGAAAAAAAAAAAAACTCCTTTTGTAATTAATATTATTTTTTAATACTTGTGTTTTTGCACTGACACCGTTAAGGATTTTTGAGGAGGGGGGAACGGTCCATAATGTCCCTTTACTCATTAGTTGCATCTGTGTTCTGGTTATAATATATTCGCAGTATATTCACACCTTTGATCAAACCTTTAAAAAAAATCACCCCTGTATGACGTTTTGGCTATTTTTAAAATGTATTTTACCGTAAGCTTTTTGTACTTAAGTTATTATAAAAGGAACTTGTTTTGTGTTAAAGTGAACTTTTCCTTGTGTTTTTTCTATAACTTATAATACTTGTTTATAATTAACATCATTAATATCACAGAGAAAACCAGTGTGTTGCTATGGTCGAGTAAGAAGTAGCTCGCATGAAATGTGTTTCATTTGAACTGAATGCACACAAATACGGTGCGATGTCCTTTTGGTGCACGAGTCGAGATATTTGAGCTGCTCTTAACAACGAGGTCTCGAGAGCCAATGAGAACAGAATGAGGGGAGAACGGAGTAGCACCGTAACTCAAGGGCGGGGAAAACAAGACATCCTTGAGAAAACCCTTCGACAGCGGTGTCGTGTTTGGTACGATTCCCACTTGCGAAAACTCGGGAGTGGCAAGGCCGGGGATTGGTCCCGGTTCACCTTGGTAAGAGGCGAGCAGGCTAACTGCCCACCCACCACCCCCTTCTTTTTTTTTTTTTTTTTTGCGTGTGCAATTTTCTAGACTTCGTTAATGCTTTTTTTTTTTTTCTGCATGAAGCGGAGGGATAGCTCGGAAGCGGAACTTCAACAGAGCTTCAGAAAATTTGGATGTAACCACGAAAGGACTATAACGGTTGTGTAATTTGAAAGTGCCTGTGCTAATTGAGTATACATCCGCCCTTTGCTATTGAGGTCAAAAATTTGACATACTTCTTACTAACACTATGAAGTGAAATTTGATTGGCTAAAAACAATACATAAGTATTCCATTGTGAAACAAATTTCGCACAAGGTTTTTGATCGGGAGAATGTTCTGCTGTTACGTTCTATACTCTGTGCTTATGTACTTTAATTGCGAATCCATCATAATGCTTCTTATTCAGAAACCATAGGCTGAAGGTGAGGTAGAGGCTGTTCAAGATAAAGTGAGCACTTTTGAAATCAACCTTAGAAAAAAAATCACTGCCTCTGCTTGCATATATTTTGACGGGCGCGGTCAGTGACATGCGCCCAGTAATGTTGGTGACGATGGAGGTAAAGCAGTTACATATCTTAACATGGAATGAAAAGTGTTCGGTAAACATTTTTGGTAAGTTAAATTATTTCTTTCGCTTTTTGTTTTTTTTTATCATCAAAGTGTAAAAACGAACAGATTTTAAAATATTAAGTTTTCTAATAATTTCATGGGTTACTTGACCGACGCATAAAGTGACGAGGCCCATGGCAATGTTCATTTTACATAAGGCGGAAGAATGCACTACGTGCATACAAGTAGATCTTAAGCAGGGTTTCCAAAAGTGCTCATTCTATCGTGAACAGCCTATAGGCTGATTTTTCGTCTTCTGCGCATGTACCCAACATTGACCTACCCCACACTAACAGAACTGTGAAAGTCACTTGGTCAGCAGCGATGAACTCGTTTGTTTGTATCTTAGTTAAAAAAAAAAGCCATTTCAACAGAATGAAACGATTTAATAATTTCAATTCGATTAAAATGGCATTGATAAACCGATCAGAGCAAGTATACAAATATTTCAAAGCACCTGTTTACACGAGCAGTGTTCTAACCTCAAATCCTGCTCACATCGTTTACGACAGGCGTATTGGCAGAAAGTAGTCCCAACGTTGGCTACACTGAGAGTGGCTACTTCAAAGCTTCCAGGCGCGAATCCAGAGTCGAATCCTAGTCGGAAGAAAAATGGAGCGGGCGGTAATGAGCTGTGAATAAACTTTTGGCCCCTTAATTAAATATTAAATATTTTGAAGATATAGAGATTTAATTTCTTGCAATAAATTTTTATAAAAACATTTTTTATTTCGCCATTTCAAACAATGCCTTCAATTTCTAACCCCCACCCCCCTAACCCTCACCCCGCCACTTCACGGCTATATATAAGGAAGTTGATGAATCACTTTTTAGGTGGCTGAAATAGTAGCCGAACCAAATTTTTTGTCACTTTTATTTGTTTACTATCGCAATTTCTTAAGTCTCTTTGTTATTTTATATAAGTTAAATTTTATTTTATTATTGCGCATATCTACCCCAGCATTTTATTGTTTTTCATCATCATTCACGCTATCGTTTTAGCGGAATTTTTACATAAATCTTTTCCTATGGAAATTTGCGTAGGATGACACCATATAATGCCATGATACAATTTTTTATAAGGTATTTGCTTGATTTTTCACAGCGGAACAAAATTATAGTTGTTCGAATAAGTTACTTAATTAATGGCAAAAACGTTTGCATTATGTCAGCTAGAAATCGTCCCTTTTCATAGACATTGCATTTATCTTTATTTGGGGCCGCGGAGGTATAGTGGTTAGACTACTCACCTCCCACCTTGACGAACTGGGTTCAATTCCCAACGGGGTCGCTCCCGGATTTTCGCATTTGGGGATCGTGCCAGACTATGCCGCTGGTCGGCGAATTTTCTCGGAGATCTCCCGTGTTTCCCCCGCCCTTGCATTCAGGCGCTGTTCTATACTCACCTCATTTCACCCTCATCGGCTCTCAATACCTCGATGTTAAGAGCCTCCCAAATCTATAAACTCAGCAACAAGAACACTGCACGCCGGTTCACAGCCTTGCTCTTAGCGGCGATGGCACCCTTGATGCGCGAGATAGTCTCGCCCTTATCGTTCCCGCGCTTTTCAGCCTCGGAAATTCTCCAGGTTGGCTGGAGCCTTAAGCAGGACTTCCAAAATTTGATTTTACGTTTCGTTGAGTTGAGTTATTTGGGTAGCTTTTAACAACGATTTATTGAGAGCCGATGAGGGCGAAATGAGGTGAGAAGGAAGCAGCGCTGGAATGCAAGTGAGGGAGAAATGTGAGGTTCCCGAGAAAACCCGCCTACCAGCGGCATTATCCGGCACGATCTCCACATGCGAAAATCCAGGTGTGACCCGGCCGGAGTTCGAACCCGGTTTTGTGTTGGTGGGAGACGAGCAGTCTAATGCTGGAATCACAATAGCGCGACAGACGCGACACGAATAAAAGCCAATTAGCATTGAGACATCTGTGACGTCCACGCGACAAAAATGGCGGACGCGACAGGTTTTCAGAATAGAAAACATTTCCAATTTCATCGCGTCGCGGGCGCGACAAACTGGAAAACCATGTAAGAATTTGGTGCTCGAATGATGGTGGTACTGGTGAATTGGCAACACCAGTGCTGTTGTGTTTACTTATTTCATTAAAACGTTTCATTTTCGGGCATAAGTATTTATGATGTGTAGTTCACGTTAATACGACCAAATTTTTATATTTTATGCAAAATCAGTAAGCATTAAAATGAAGTGTTGTCCAACACATTTTAAACAAATGTAAACATTAGTGGCAAGAAACGATTTACGTATAAAATTTTTGTAATTTTTTTTTTTTTTTTTTTTTTTTTTTTTCGCGAGGCGACAAAACTAGTGTTCACAGCAACGCGAATTTTTCTCGCCGTGTCACCCTTGTCGCGCTATTGTGATTCCAGCATAACGCTCAGTCACCGCGGCCACACTTACGTTTCATACAACTCACCGCGTCCAGATACGAGTCGGACAGGGGCTGACGTGCCCCTGAGCCGAGAGAGCTCGGCAACGCGCACAGCACGATCAGCAACACCGCAGTCTTCATTCCAAGCGCGGCGCGGCCTCAAGCGTGTCGCCGCTTACGAAGACGCTTCGTATCACGCGAGTGTCTGCCGTGGCGTCGCTAGCACAGTGTGGTCGCGCGTCAACGCTGGCACAGCCCCTCTCCCGGGAGGAAGGTCGACACGTTTCGCTCGCCTGTGGGTGGGGGCGCGCTTCTCCCCGGCACGACGCTCTGCGACCCGCAGGTTACTTGTGAAGGGCGCCCCTGCTCTCCCCCCCCCCCCCCCAAGTCGGGTCATCTCGTTTGGCGTCGAGTGCAGGGGAGAGATTAGGGCGGCTCGAGAGGGCACTGCCTACCGGCTGGCAGCTGGGGAACTTAAAACTTAAGGCTCGGCCTCACACGCCATGTTGAATTATTTCAGTTGTATACAGTCACTTATTACGGAACCGCTACCATACAATCATGACAATATACGTTACGCTGAAGTACGAACATAAATTCTGAAAATTCTTTAAGTAGTCATGCCGGATTTTTTCCGAGAATTATGAACAGATTAATGCCATTTTACAATCACCATATCACATACGGATGGCGTTTGACGACTAAATTTGAAGGGGATTGCCAATTGTGATAATGCTATAGTAACAAATATTTGGTTATTCCACTGAAAAGGAAGTTATGACATATAAATGGAAAATTCAACATGGCGGGTGAGGCCGAAACTTAAGGTTGAAGTAAAGCAACTGCCTGTGGAGCACTGCACCCGACTATACCTACAACGTGAAGAATAAAAAAAAAGTGCACAGACACCATTAAAATTGTCAAAAAAGTGAGATTTATGCCTTATATGAATGAAGAATGTATACGTTTCCAACATCGTAAAATATTTTACTAAAATATACTTTTTAAATGTAAAAAATAATCGATCAAAAGAGGCTGCATGTTTCAAACATAAGTGCATTCTCGTTTTGGATGCTTCGGAAAACAGAATTTTCAAAAAGACCTTCGAAATGGAATATCGTCATAATATTTACTGTGATCATATGTAATAAAATCGTAGTAATAATGTATCATATCAATTTCATAATTAACTTTATTTACGTCAGTTTCAGCCAGTAATGTTAATGACAAATGGAGGCACTTAAAATCAATTATAAAAATTATTTCTAACATTATTATTACAATTTTCTGACATACACTCATAATAAGCATATGATGATATTCCATTACAAAGATTTTCTTGCAAATTCTGCTTTCTGAAGCATCCAGAATGGCAATATTCTTAAATTTTGTTAAAAAATACAGACAATTTTAATCGATAATTTTTTACATTTAGAAAGTATATTTTAATCAAACATTTTATAATTTTGCAAAACATATATATTCTCCTTTCATATGCAGCATAAATCGCACTTTCCTGACAATTCTCATGGTCCTGTACTACTTTTTTTATGAGTTCTTCACGTTGTACAGTCGGGTGCAGTGCTCCATAGGCAGTTGCTTTACTTCAACCTTAAGGGGAATGGTGCACGAAAATCGTATATTTATATTTTTTTTGTCACAATTTGTTTTACAGAGGATATTTCGAAATTTTTGGTGCGACAAGACATAAATAACAATTTTGTACACCTTAACACATGGTTAAAAATTCTCTACGTTCATTATTCTCAGAGCTCTGATTGAAGATATGAAAAAAAAAATTTTTTTCTTTTCTTTTCTTCCATCAGTGCTCCGAGGATAATGAAGGCAGTGGAAATCTAACAACTTAAAAAAAAGGTGTTGAAAATTATTATTTACATCTTGTCGAAGCAAAAATTTCGTTAACCCTTTTGGAAAACGAATTATATCGACAATCGGGTAAATAAACTACTTTCATGCACTATTCCCCTTAAGAGTGAGATTGACCCCCGCGTTTTTTGTGAAATAGTAGTTTGCGCGAATACGTGTATCTCGGAAAATAAATATTCTGCAAATACGACTTTTTGTCAGGAGAGATAAAAAACAATCATCTATGCCCCTATTTTTTCTTTTTACATTTGTCATATTAAGTGTATTCTTTAAGAAAAAAATTCGTGAAAATGGTTAAATATAGCATTTTTTAAAGCTTGCCTATGCAGTTTGCATAAGCGGCAAGAGAATAGTAAAAAGATACGGGAATATTTTAATATGTGGTCTTTCATCGCGTGTAATAAAACACCTGTGTTACAGATCTAATTTGCAGAGTACAGCAGCACGACGGAAACACTGCACGCCTTGCGCGTAGGAGCGATGAGGAACTAGGCGTGCGTGTTAATGTCGCCCGTATCGCACCCTCGCTTCTTGACCTTGAACGCTGAGTTCCCACGAGGGTCCATCCCACTCTTAAGAGCACCATCTACTGGCTGGCAGCTGCGAAATTTAAATAGGAAATCCCATGTTAAGTAAATTTCGCCTCAGCGCGTTAATTTTAAAGATAAGTGTTTCAAACAAAATGAGTTCCTCACGAATTGTTTTAGTAGAACATTCCTACGAGCGTATATTTTCATTACGAATGAGCATGTATTAAACTGCTCAAAAAATGTTTTACATCATAGATTTATAGCTCCAAAAATACCATTACATTACATTTACCCTTTATGCGAACATGTTGCTAAATGCATGTGTTACAATACAACATAATGCAGAATGTTTCATTTTGTGTAATAACAATTAACGAAATACACTAAAGGTGGTTCACGATAAAGTGAGCACTTTTGAAATCAACCTTGGAAAATAGAATAGTCATTTCTGCTGCCTGCATAGATTTTTAACTGGTGCGCTGAGTGACATGGGCGCAGTAAAGTTGGTAATGATGGAGGGAAAGTAGTTCCATACCTTTAAGTCGAATAAAAAGTGTGAAGTAACCATTTGTTACAACTTAAATTATTTCTTTCGCTTTCGATTATTTGTAATATATATAAGTGTAAAAATGAGCAGATTTGTAAAATATTTACTTTTATAATAATTTCACAGTTTTACTTTGATCGATGCACGAATAAAGTGGCGAGATCCATGGCAATTCTAAGGTTACATAAGGCGGAAGAATACACAACGTGCATAAAAGCATATCATATGCAGGGCTTTCAAAAGTGCTCATTTTACCGTGAACAGCATTCAGCTGTGTGTTTGTTTGCGAAACACGGTTCTTTCCTTCTCTTTTATTCCAACGCTCCACGAGGATTGTTACCACGTGTGACCTACAGAACACGCAAGAGCCCTCATCTGCCGAGGCTGATTGAGAACGAGGTTATCCAGTCGCTCATGTGTCTAGTTGTCCTATTCCGTCTGCGCGGGCCTCATCAGACTTCTGTACATCGTGGAGTTGTTGAGGGCGTGCTTGAATGGCAGTTTTCGGAAGGTCCGAGGCATGTTCTGTGCAGTTCATGTCTGGACTAACTGCTGCTTGCTGGCAGTCTTCATCAACGACTCTTGCACGGCGTGCGCGGGCATCATCATCCTCCAGCAGAAACATTTAGCCAACTGCCTGTTGGTAAATGGCCGGATTTCGTAAAAGCTTATGAAAGGTCTGTCATAGCTGCCGTTATACCGGCCTGTACGGCCGGTATAACGCAGCCAGATTTCATCCCAGGTTTGATAAAGGGACCTGTCCTATTTTCCGTGGCAGGTTCCATACCGGCTTTCATACCTGGCCAATCACACTGAAGTTCAAAGGCGTACAGCGCTCCACGCGACACTCCGCGAGACCACACTACAGTAAATATTTCGAGTATTTAGACATGGGGGCGAAATTGTGGTCAGCCGAACATATCATCACTTTGTGTGAAAATTACAGTAAACACCCATGTCTCTTCAATTCGAAACTCGATGTTAAGAGCCGCCCAAAATCTCTCCACTCCACTCCACTCTCCACTCTCCACTCCTCTACTTAAAACACTGCGACCATCCTCACAAGCGACCAGCTGCAGCACCTAACAACTACTTTCGCTGAGTGGAATCATATTTACTGTTTACCACCAACACAATTTGCGCGCGCATCGACAGTGCTCTGTGCCAGTACGCCAACTGTTGTCGTGTAATATAAGTATTTCATACCAGCCTGCATAGTACCTGGTATAACGGCTCCCGTACCAGGCCTTGTAGAAGCTTGTACAATAATCAAGTACGGCAGCAGGTATCGTGTAATATCAGCAAAAGGGTGCACAACAGTCGGAAAGACGTCTGTGGTGTAGCTGCCGCCAAGCTGCCATTATGCTCTCAGGCCAGGATTCCTCCACCTCGGCACCAGCACGATGTCTTGCCTGTGTACCTCATCATCTCCACACCCTCGACCTTCTGGACTCTGGCCTAAAGCAAACCCTCTTCTAACAGTGAACAGAACATGGGACCATTCATCAGCTGTTCATTCTTGATGATCCCGTGCTCGTTGCAAGCTGTTCTGCCGATGTTGTCTGTTGCGATAAGGGCGTCTCATTGGTCTCCTAGCACAAAGGCGATTGTGCACGGTCTAGCCAGAGAGTTGTACACCCGAGGCTGCTCGGAGACGATCTAGTATCTCCCTTGATGTTGAGGTAATGATACGGGATGCATTAATTCTTACATAGTGGTCCTCAGCAGGTGTCGCGACCGTCTGGCAACGAGATCGTGGTCCATCGTTGAAAGTACCATTCTCTGTGGTCCTTTCCTCCTCCAGATCCTAGACACATCACTTTGTGACACGCCCACAATTTCAACAATCGTACGTTGTACAACACAATTTTGTACGAGACAAACGATCCTAGCACGTTGTAACTTTGCTATTGTGTGCCGTTGCACGATCCGATGACTTCTGCAGTCAAGCCGTCAATAACAGTCTCCACATCGCTGAATGAAGAAAAGCTGACATTCGTCTGTCACAGACACAGCGCACCAAAAGTGAACTATGGTGGGACACATAAATTCCGACAAAAGCGTAATACTAATGCGTGGAGACATGCAAAATTCGCGTTATTATTTCGTAACAAGCTAGACTTCACTTCCCTGTGTCTACTTGAGGAAAATTCGTAATTTCATTGGTTACTGGCGATCATACGGCGTCTATTACTTGTATGACAGCTTTACTGCGGAATGGTTGTTGTACCTTCGAGCCTTTCCTATTGGCTCAGTTTGTCCTTGCGACGAGCGAGTCACACAAGTTGTTTGCCAATGGCAATAGTCAATACAACATACAGCATCATGGAGTTTAGTCTGCCACCGAATAATAACGTGAATTTTGCACGGCTCTACTAATGCGTAAATATTATTCTTTAAATGCATTCCTAGTAATAACTTTGGAACATTCGTGACTTTTCGTTTGATGCAAAACTTTATTTGAGCAGCATATTTTGTAAAACATAAATTTTAATCATTCCTTGCAAACAGGTTATGCATGTTATAGAAACATCTCCAATGTATGGGACTTCTTTTTAAAAAAATCCGTGAAGATTACGTTGTTTGAATCTTTAAAATTAACGCACTGAGGCAAAATTTCCTTAACATGGGATTTCCCATTCAAATTTCGCAGCTACCAACGGACAGGAAGTGCCCCTAACATACAGGTATTGAGAGCCAATGAGGGTGAGCGAGGTGAGTATGGAACAGCGCTGGAATGCAAGGGTGGGGGGAACGGGAGAACCCGAGGAAACCGGCTTACTAGCGGTATCGACCGACACGATTCTCACATGCGCAAATCTTAGGGCGGGCGACCCCGCCAGGAATCGAACACTGTCGCCCAGTAGTCTGACCACTACACCACTACGGCCCCTTTGAAAACTGCGAATTGAAATTAGTTTTTTTGCAAAATTTCAGAATCTACTTCAGATGAAACAACAAATTCCTGAATAAAGTTGGCCTGATTTGGTACCCACTGTCTGTAAACATTTGGCTTTTAATAATATTTTGTATTTAATAAAATAATATTTATAGGTTGTCTAGTTATTAACCAACATACGCTGGTTACCCGTGGGTGATTATCGATCGTTATGTCGCAATAATTATGTTTACATTTGGGAAAATCACATTGTTCAATCAAAAATTTCTAGAATTTTGAGTGAATTGCAGTTGTTCAGCATGAACGAAGGGAGTAGGGTAAACTACCTTATTCGAGGCAAACAAAACTTTCGGCGAAGAAAATGTCACGTTTATGCTAAAACTACTGATCTTTTTTCGATCACGGTTGTTCAACATAAATCTGGGATTCTCGGCGAATTTCTGTTGTTCAGGATACAAGTAGGACTGTGTGTAAACACCGCAATTGTTCTCGATAAACTTACGGTTTTCAGTGAATTGCGGTTGTTCAGAATAAACCTAGGAATCTGGTGGGGTGGGGGGGATCATAGTTATTTCACAAAGAACCTAGTTAATTGGTAGGATCACACAATTATACATCATAAATCTATGATTTTTGGTGAATCATTATTGTACATGATAAGGACTTGGAGTCAGCCACAGCTGTTTAGCAGAAAACTAAAATTTTGGATAAACTACAGTTGTACTGAGAAAAAAAAAATATATATATATATAAGTTTGGGTGTATCACACATGTTCACCAAACATATGATTTTGGTTGAATCAAAAATCGTCCATCGTAAATATAGGATTTTGGGTGAATCACGAGGGTGGAGCGTAAACTGCAAAGCGCAAGAGTCGTCATGGCTTCATCCAGTCAAATAGTGGTTCGATAGGCTAGTTGTAGCAGTCGTCGTTCACAAGTGCACTGCAGTTAGAACCGTGACCCCGGCGTCGCTGTGGTTCAGCGCCTTGAGGTCGGCCGGTCGGCCTTGTGCTGCAGTGCGTGTTATTTCTCCGTGCAGTTAGCACTTATACTGCAGTCCGTGGTGACACCTCTCTTTTCTTCTCCACTGGGAACTTCGTGTTGTGGTTCGCGCAACAGGGATACAGCATAAACCCCCCCCCCCCCACCAATGTTGCTAGTGAATGAAGATATTTGAGCAGCTCTTAAGAGCTGAGCGTCGAAGGTGAAGAAGCGAGGGAGCGATACGGGCGACACTAACACGCACCCCTAGCACCTCATCGCTCCTAAGCTCGAGGCGTGCAGTGTTTCCGTCCTACTGTATAGGATGTATGTCCCCCCCCCCCCCGGCCCTCTTTTTGTTTCATCTTAACTTTTGAACCTGGTATAACCGGTTAAATCATGCTCGGTAGTCATATTGTTCTAAACAAGGCCATCCCACTTTTATAGTTTTCTACCGCGCCGTGTGCTCATTTTCAAAATGGCGGTCGTTTTAATATTAAAGGCGTTCCCCCCCCCCCTCCCCATATCTCGAGAACCATTCAACCCATTTTCGGCCAAGACCTTGTTCTTAAGACCCGTCTAAATCTCTCAACTCAACTAAAATTTAACCGATTTAAACTACAAGTTTTATTTCGACAGTTCATCAAGAAGATATTTAACTTAGAGACGCAGATGGTTATTGGCCCGCTAGTTTGGAAGATATCACTACACGGTACAATTAGGCTTCTGCGTCGTATATCGGGAACTACCCAATTGATTCCCGCCAAATTTCGCAGGTAACCAATGCTATGGTAGGCGACGCTGATATTTTCAATGTAAATCGATAATGAGCTTATTTTCATCTCAGCGACCATATAAATATTTTAGATTAATTTGCTGTACATATTATACAATTTAACCAGTTTCGACGAAAATTGGTGTGCTGAATATAAACTACAAAATATAATAACGTGTCCTCTTTAGTCCACCGTTTTGTAAGATAGTGCTACATGAAACAATCAAATTTTTTACATCGTATCTTCGTGAATAAACCGATTCCTACCAAATTTGGCAAACAAGAAATTCTACGGTATGCCATATAAACTGATATGTTTTAAGTGTGAAAGACACTTATTTTCAAAATGATGTCTATATGAAAATTTTGACTATAGGCTATTCACGGTAAAGTTAGCGCTTTTTGAAGCCCTTTCATTCGGAATTATATTTCATTAATACTTTTATTGTAGTCTAAAATGTTAACTTTCGAGTCCGAAGAAATATATACACTGCGTTTATTACTTGCACGGCAGTATTTATTTAAGAAAGTGGCGGAAGGATACAAAGATGGCTGATATGATAAAAGTAACTACGACCTCAAAAGTGCTCACTTTACCGTGAATAGCATACTATGCTATATATACGAAACGATGTACCCAATTTCAACCAAGCTTTGTATCTTGGCTGGTAACTAATACTATGGTAAGCGATGCTAAAATTTGCGATTTAAATTACCAAGGCACTTATTTTCCAGATGCCGATCATTGAAATATTTTTGGTTAATCTCGTATGCATACCATACCGTTTAACCAGATTCGACCAAATTTGATATGCTGAAAGTATCAACTACGAGGATTAAAAATGCCAATATAAGCCGCTTTTGTCAAGCATTTTGTAAAATAGCGCCACACGAATCAACTGATTCCTACCCAATTTCGCATACAAGAAATACTACAGTTAACTTTCACTATCTAAATTGACATGTTTTAAGTGGGTCAGGCATTCATTTTCAAAATGTTAGTAAAAGGTATTTTCACGAGAAACCAAGTGCTTAAAAATAACTTTGGGAAAAAAATTCCTCCCGTAACTAAGTATATTTCAGCATAAGAGTTGGTAGTCCTGGAATTTTTTTTGTTTCATTGTTGCGCGTATCTCTGTAAATGCACGTTCTAGTAAAACGGTTTTTTTTCCCAGAAAAGATAAAAAATAATAATTTCTATTACAGCAGGTAATTTTTTTTTTTGTTTAATCATATGAAAGTTATTTTTTTTTTAAATCGTAAAATTAGTAAAGATTATTATATTTTTAGTTTGCCGGCGCAGTTTCCTTAGAAAGTAAAAGATAAGTAGAACACTACAACCTCATGGACACAATTCAATCTGAGGACTTTCCTCGCGTGTAGTAAAGCCCCACTGTCAAAGGCTGCTCAAGATAAAGTGAGCACTTTTGAAACAAACCTTAGAAAAAAGTCGCTACTCCTACTTACGTATATTTTAATGGGCGCACTGAATGGCATGCACCCAGTAAAGTTGGTAACGATGGAGGGAAACTAGTTCCATATCGTAACGTCGAATAAAAAGTATTGCGTAATCATTTGTAATAACATAATTTTTTTCCTTCGCTTTATGTTTTTTTTTTTTATGCAGCGAAGTTTAAAAATTAGCAGATGAGTAAAATATTCACTTTTCTAATAATTTCACATTTTCACTCGACAGACGCATGAATAAAGTGATGAGGCTCATGGCATTGTTGATGTTATATAAGGCGGATACACAACGTACACGCAAGGCGATGTTAGGCAGGGCTTTCAAAAGTGCCTATACAGGTATAATTTGCATATTACAGTGCACCGACGGAAACACTGCACGCCTTCCGCATATGAGCGACGAGGCGCTAGGCTTACACGTTACTGTCGCCCTTATCGCTCCCTCGCTTCTATACCTTGAACGCCTAAAAAGTATCCTGTGCTCACGTAGGTATGGGGGCTATACACGGTCAAGTGAGCACTTTTGAAAACCCTCTACTTTGGAATAATAGTCAATAAATATATTTCATTTTAGCCTCTCGCGTTAATTTCCGAGTGCGATGGATTATACACACTGTGTTTATTACTTGCATGATAATACCCATTCAAAAACGTGGTCAAAGGATAAAAAATAGTTGAAAGTAAAAAGTAACTAGTGTCTCAGAAGTTCTCACTTTACCGTGAACAACATATATTTTTCAATACTGACAGGAGGACTCGCAGACACATATACAGCCAGAAAAGCAGTTGCATGTCTTGGGGCCATGGTGGTATAGTGGTCAGACAACTCGCCTCTCACTACGGCCAACCGGGCTCCATTCACAACGAAGTCAAAAACTGGGATTTTCGCACGTGGGAAACTTGGTGGAAGTTTGCCGTTAGCAAGAGGGTTTCCTCGGGGGACTTCCGTTTCCCCACGCCACTGCATTCCGTCGCCATTTCCATCTTTGAGCGTGATAACACTAAAAGTTAAACCCTTCAATATGAGTACATTACGGCAGACATATTGAAGCACGTTCTATGAAATAATTAAAGGCCGTTCACGATAAAGCGAGAACTTTTGAAACCAACCTTACAAAAAAGTTACTGCTCCTACCTGGTCATAATTTAGTGGGCGCATTGAGTAGCATACGGCCTGTAAAGTTCGTAACGATGGAGCGAAAGTAGTTGTAGGCCTATATCTTGAAGATGAATTAACGGTGTTAAACATTTTTTTGAAAACTAAAATTATTTTTTCTTTCTGGGTTCTTTAACGCACACGAGTGTAAGAATGAGCAAGTTGGTCAAATACTAACTTTTACAATACATTCTCAGCAGTTTCACTTGATGGGGGCCATGGCAATGTTAATTTTACGTATAATGGAAGAATACATAATGCGCATGCAAGTAGATCTTAAACAGTACTTTAAAAGTTGATCAGTTTCGTGAACAACCTATAACAGAGCTCAAAAAAGGGAAAACCTAACCACAAAAAACCACTCGGGTACCTATTTTTAATCGCTCCCAAGATTAAACTTATTTCATTTCCATAGCATTGGCACACAGTATATCGCTATTTGACAATGCATTTTATTTATTTCGATGAATGCAGAACGTCCCAACAATTTCAGCCATCTAAACATCAGTTTATTTACTTTGTAACGGTCAATCGGAGTGCAACACGGGAGAAGAGTCGTTCTAGTGTACTCACACATACAGTTTGTTTTGAACAAGAAGTGATTGCGATCGAGGTAACCGCGCACAGAGCTGAAAATGTTTAGAGTGAAGTTTCTCTGAGGTCCACGTGTGACCTTGGCCTTTTTTTTTTTCCCCCATCCAACATCGCGAAACAAGCTCTATTTTGGCGACGGGACATCATTTCGCGCGTCTTCCAGTAACTGCATTCCTGCAGCGAACGTAACATGTCCCCTCCCCTCCCCCCCCCCAAAGGTGTGGTTGCGAGTCGAGCCGAGGGCAACTGTGTCCCTGACTGTGTCCCAGTTTCAACTAAACACTTCGTCGGTACCATTTACGTCGGCCATGGTTGCAAGGCAGGCGAGCAACAGGTTGCCGGACCTCGACCAAACGTAAGTCGTCGTGTGATGAGGCCGGTTCTGTTGTTGATCCTCCAGGGACGTAACTACACAGGGGGAGGGAGGTTCCCCCCCACCACCACCCCTCGCCTCTCGAGACAAGAGCCAGTTTGATTGTTCAGAGGCACCCACTGTCGACTACCGGCGGAAAAAAAAAAAATGCATGCTCTCTACTGTAAATAACACTTCTGTCAATAGGCTACACTTATTCCATCAGAAGATGGCTTAATATAAATCATTTGGAGGTTAAGTTTTAATTTTTAATTTTTTTCCCCCCGGAGGAAAATTCCTGGATATCCCTCCGCCTAGGTGGTATTCCATACCCCTAGCAGCCCCTGCAAGCACATGACCCCTCCAAGTCACTTCCTAGTTAACGGCTGTGCACGATGAAGTGAGCACTTTTGAAGTCAACCTTATAAAGATGTCACTGCTCCCACCTATATATATATATATTTCAACGGGCTTACCGCGTGACATGCTCCCAATAAAGTTGGTAACGTTAGAGGGAAAATAGTTCCATATCTTAACGTTGAATAAAAAGTGTTAGGCAACCATTTGTAATAACTTGAATTTTTTTTTTTCTGTATTTTTATGCAGCGAAGTATAAAAATTAGCAGATTTGTAAAATATTTAAAAATTTGTAAAAATATATACCTTTCTAATAATTTCTAAGTTTCACTTGACCGTTCCATGAATAAAGTGATGAGGCCCATGAAAGTGCTAATTTTACATAAAGTGGAAGAATACACAATGGGTATATAAGTAGATCTTAAGCAGGGCTATCAAAAGTGCTCATTTTACCCATAGACTGATGATGAAAAAGCAAAAATGGGTGGATTGTGAGGTTAGAACAGTGTTTAGTAAACAAGTGTTTTTTTAGGTGTTTTTATACTTCCTCTAATAAATTTATAATTTTTTTTTATTACATTCAAACTGGTAAAAGTATTTTATTAATATAATAGCGCTTGTCATTTAAGAATTAAGATGTAAACAAACACGTCCATCACTGTTGACCATGTAACTTTGACAGTTGTGTAGGATTGGGGTAGGTCAATGTTGGGTACATGCGCAGAAGACGAATAAGCGGTCTACCTCATCTTTAGGCTATGATTTTTACCGTGAACAGCCTGTTCGCAACTCTTATAGTAAGTAGTTAAAATATGCTAAGGTTGGTAGGTAGGCCGGTAGGTACGCAGGACTTTGACGTCTCGTATACGGCGAGGTTATCAGAGACGAAGCCAGGCGGTCGGAGAAGCATGAATAGAGGAGAAATCGACCTTGTCCTGTAGTAAATAACCGCCTCAGAATTCGCCTGGAGCGATTCAGGGAAACCATGGGGAACCGAGATCAGGTTGGCTCGAACAGGAATAGAACCCGGTTCCTCCGAAAGCGAGTCCGGAAGTTCACCACGGCGCCAACTCGATCGGTAAAATATTTGTTACGGAACAACGCTCGCGACGATTCGTATTTATTCTGAATAAAAATAAAAATCTATTTGTAGTACATCAGTGTTTTATGCAACAGTGGAAAAAAAAAAAAAAAAAAAAAAAAAAGAACATTATACAGCGACATTAGCGAATCGCGTTGCTTTGCAGATTGCATCAAGGTAATTTTCGCACAAACACTTACGATAGCTTTATACAGAAATAAGCATTCTCGTTCCCCTTGAGCGACATTAAAAGTTTACGTACATAAAACCAGTGTGTAGTTACGTAACAATCAATACTTAATGTGGTAACTTGACTAGTAATCTCGCTAACATATAACCTTTGAGAAGAACATACCCGGTTGAGAGATTCTTGAAGGTGAGAGTATTCTGGTTACAGTGCATAAGAATTCAGTGTCTCATCAAAAACATTCGTATCTCTTAAAATGTATTGTATGCAGGCCAGTAACTAAAGGTATTGTATGCAGGCCAGTAACTAAAGGTATTGTATGCAGGCCAGTAACTAAAGGTATTGTATGCAGGCCAGTAACTAAAGGTATTTTCACCACCTTGGTAGTTATTTTCTTACACGTGATTTACATATTGCTAAAATCCAGTGGCGACATTAATCATGTTTGCAAGTTTACATATTAAAACTAATGTAAACGATCTTTTAGTTTTAATATAACGAAGTTGCTTGTACAGCTGGGATACAGATATACAACATGGGACTGAATTCGACCGACAAAATTTTGTGAGGCGATTTATTTATGCAAAACGAGTTTGAAAATATATTAGACACTTTCTACCTGAGTTGGATTTTGAAGGAGTTATAAGCCCTAGAAAATAGATATTTTAAATTGCACTTTTGCGAAATCTCGGGAACGGAGAGAAATGAAATTACGATCCTCGCGACATTTGTTTTATGTTATCGGGATCGTCAACCTAAGGGCAAACTCTCATTAAAAACCTCCCCTCGTACTAAAAATGACGAGGGTGGTCGCCCTTATTTTGAATACAGTACAACTTTTTTCACCGTCGGGAATTATGAACGTTTATTGCTGGTTTATAGAACGGTATGACGTAATGAATAACAATGGACCCTTGTTGCAACTGCCCAGGCACCACCGTTTTCGTGTAAAACGCGCAGAAAACTTTCGGCTTCAGCGATACTGTGTGTAGCACATAGGCAATACGTATAGGCTGTTCACGGTAATGTGAGCACTTTTCAGGCCCCTAGTTACTTTTATCTTGCAGCCTTTTTTTTTTTTTAATCATTTAACCACCTTTTTCAAAATAAATATTGTCATGCAAGTGATAAACACAATGTTTACATCCCACCGCACTTGGAAATTAACGCCTAAGATCACAATAAAATTTAATTTATTGACTATTATTCTAAATAGGAGGGCTTTGAAAAGTGCTCACTTTACCGTGAATAGCTTATACTTACATGCGTCTGTTGTGCGCCCACTGCACAGACTATGGCGGAGGAATGCATTAATTTGCTTATAATAATGAAGCTGTCTGTTGTCCTGATAGTTTGTCATAAGTGCTGGATTCACTAGTCCTTAGCTTCTGAAGAAATGTGGGGTTCACACTGTTGAATGTGTTTCAGGAAAATACTACAGGGTTATTTACAATAATTTAATCAACTTTAAATATCACATAAGATCAGATTCAGTAGAAGCCCAGTTGATTCGTAGCCTGACTGTTATTAATAGAAGAACTTGTTCTGTTCAGAGAAAGTCTAATCTATGATTTATTCCGTGAGGGACGCGGATTACAAAATTTAGTTACTACCTCCGCGTATTTGGTCACAGAGAATATATCTTGTATAGCGAGATTTTGGTTTCGAATATAAATGCGCAGTATTTCATATGCGAATTACTACAGTACGACAGCCAACACCTATCAACTTAATGGCAGTAAACCAGGACACAACAAAAGAACAATTAAAATTAATTAAATAATTTCACCGAAGGCATTAATAGAAAAGAGTTGTACACTTGTAAATATCCCCAACTATCTCTACATTTTATATATTTTTTTAAGTTCAATTAGTTTTCAAGTAGCATAATATTGGCATTCTGCTCCAAAAAAAGTTTCACTTATAATAATATTTTTTTTAAAATAATTTATTCAGTGATGTCATTATATTAAGCACCAATATTTCTTAGTGATTCCAAACTATTTATTAGTAACATGTAAGGCGTCTAGCGTGCTCACGTAAGAAATTTGGAAACAGGAACGTATTTTTTGGGACAATTTATGCCATTATATTCACGAAATGCAAATCATTGCCGGCAATGTGGTTTAGCATTTATGTTATCACGCTGCAGCTATCTCATCTTAGTATGCGAGGACTGGCACAAAAAAAAAGGGCGATCTAACCACTCACAAACCTAGGCACCTTGGTTGCTCTAGCCATTCAGCCACCGCGGTACCATGGGTGCTCTAGCCACTGAAAAACCACGGCAGATTCAGTGCTCTAGCCATTCTGCAACCGCAGGATCTTGGGTGATCGAGCCACTGACAAACCTGGGCACCTAAGGTGCTCTGGCCATTCTGCAACAGAAGCACCATGGGTGCTCCAACCACTGAAAAAGCGCGGCGCCTTGATAGCTATAGCCATTCAGTCACCGCGGTACCTTGGGAGATCTAGCCACAGACAAACATCGGAAAACTTGGCTGTTCTATCCCCTCTGCCACCGCGGCATATTGGGTGCTCAACAACTCTCCCATAGTGGCACCTTGGGTGATCTAGCCACTCTGCCACCACAGCATCTTGGGTGCTCCACCACTCTGCCACCGCGGCATCTAGGGTGATCTAGCCACTCTGCCACCACGGCATATTGGGTGCTCAACAACTCTCCCATAGTGGCACCTTGGGTGATCTAGCTACTCTGCCATCGCGGCATCTTGGGTGCTCAACCACTCTGCGACATATTTTTCAATAGCAAAATTGGATAACGGTGATATACTCAACATTGTTTTGGTCTCCCTCTTTTTGCAACTAAACCACTTCCTGATTTATTTTCCAATGCTAAATTATGTCTGTGGTGTTCTTCATTATTTTTTATTTATTTATTTTTTTTTTTTCGTTTGTTCAACAGAATTATAAATTGCACTAGCTCCTCCAGCTAAAACTCCAAGTGCATCTAAAATCGTCAAAAACCGCCATGATATAAACCATTTCCATATTTTTCTTTGGCTATCTTTTTGATTGTTGGTAGTGACATAGTTAATTTGAAACATTTACCTTCTTTCAATTCTTTTATTTTTTTCTCTTGAGTTTATCTATTGTTAGAAATTAATCTATACCCAAATATATTAATTGATCAATGGGTACATCGAAAATTATGTTTGTTATCTTCATTTATAAAGAAAATATATATAATTAATTAATATATTTTAATGCCCCATCCAAATTTTATTTTTGTTAGCATAGTTGAAGCAACAGCTGCAGATGCAAACGAACGCTGCGATGGCATTATTATGGGCGGTAGTACAGAAACGAAGCTATTGCGGACCTGTGTTTATATAACATTTCCTCATCCTCCAGAAGTGGGGAATATTCCTCGAAGTAATGACATGCAATATTGCAACTATATATATATATATATATATATATATATATATATACACACCTTCTATAAATATATTTACATTATTATTATTATTGTTTTCTATCTTTTCTGACAAAAAGGGATATTTGTAGAAAATTTATTTACCGAGATACGCGTATTCGCGCAAACGACTATTTCACGAAAAATGCGGGGGTCCATTCCATTCTTAACTTAACATCGACTTTCGATTGTAGACATGTCCATTTTCTTATTATAATGTTTAGCTTTAACGTTTAGCGTCAAGTTGGTTGTAGAGGAGGCTTAACATGTGCTCGGAAGCGATTAACTGCTCCTGGAAAGGCACAGCTGGAATAGTCGAAATCGTAAAGAGAATAATTTTGTGACAGCCTAGGACACAACATAGTAATGAAGAATTTGCAAACATAATCAAAAATTATTTAGTTATTTGTCCGGGTAAAATAAAAATTATTTCCTTTTAAGGCCCTTTCCCAGTTAAGAGCTTAATGAGTTCAAAACTCAAATTTATACGTATATGTTTAATAATTTTTCTGTTTCTTTTTTATGCTAATATCAGTCAAGGGATATTGTACTTATAGGCTGTTCACGGTAAAGTAACACTTTTGAAAGCCCTCTTTAATATCTACTTGTGTATCTTCCGTCTTATGTAAAATTATCATTGTCGTGGACCTCATCACTTTATTCATGCGTCAGTCAAATGAAACGGTGAAATCATTAAGAAACAAAATACTTTACAAATCTGCTCGTATTTGCACAGAAAGCGAAAAAAAATATTTTTAAGTTACCACAATTGGTTACCAAACACTTTCTATTCGACGTTAATATATGGAACTACTTTCCATCCACCGTTGCCAACTTTACTGGGCGAACGTCACTCAGTGCGCCCGTTAAAATATATGCATGCAGAGGTGGTGACTATTTTCCAAGATTCATTTCTAAAGTGCTCACTTTATCGTGAACAGCCTTTAATACCAGCATTCTTTGCGGTATATTACGTCAGAAACAATGTGCAGTATAATTATTATTGAAGTGTGTGTGTGTTTTTTTTTCCTTCCCCACAAGAGTACGTGGTTAAATTATACGTTCGTCCTGGTAACGAGGTCGACATCAGCGTTTCTTCTCACGCACAAAGAAGGCCCGGCCTTCTAACATGTTCAGCTCAATGCCACGGGAGGGTGTTATTTGCCAACTTACAACTAATAATTTTACCATGTTTGACGAAGGCTTGGGGGGCAAAAACAGCGACCTCCGGCGTCCTGGTAGGCGCGCTACAATCGCGAAGGCTGAACGCTGTTAATCCAGCAGTTCTCGAATCAACGTTTGGAAAATGTCACTTCCCCTGCCTGCATATATTTTCACGGGCATATATTTTCATGACGGATGGAAAGTAGTTCCACGTCTTAAAGTCGAATAAATAGTGTTAGGTAACCAGTTGTGAAGTATTAAATGATATATTTCGCTGTCTTTTTTTTTTTTTTAATGCACGGGAGTACGAAAATGATCAGTTTTGTATAATAATTACTTTTCTAATATTGCCACATTTTCGCTTGACCGACGCATGAATAAAGTGACGAGGCCTAGGGCAATGTTAATTTGACGTATGACGGGAAAATACGAAATTCCGTCGCGTGACACATGAAAGATTCCCCGGCGACTGCGGCGGGAATCGGGTCCGATTCGCCTTGGTGTAAGATGAGCAATCTGACCACAGCGCCACCGCAGTCCCCCGGGTTCTACGTCTATCGCAGGCAGGAGTTCTCCATCTGCGCAACAAGGAGTCGCGGAAGAAAGTAAGAATGTACGGAAGAGTGTCCGAGGTCAAGAAGCGAGGGAGCGATAGGGGCGACACTAACACGCACTTCTAGCGCCTCATCGCTCGTACGCGCAAGGCGTGCAGTGGTTCCGTCCGAACACTGCACTGTGCGAATTAGATATGTAACATAGGGGTTTTACTGCACGCGATTGAAGCCCACAGATTAAACAACGTTCGTATTTTTTTATGCTTTTCTCTTGCCTCTTAAGGAAACTGCGTAAGCAAGCCTTTAAAAAAATGCGATATTTGACCATTTCCACGATTTTTTTTCTCCAAGAACACACTCAACATGACCAAAGTGAAAAACGAGGGCCATAGATAAAAATTTTCTTTTATCTTTTCTGACAAAGAGTCATATTTCCATAACATTTATTTACCGAGACACGCGTTTTACGCGCAAACAACGATTTCACAGAAAAAGTTTCAGTACATAGGCCCCTCAAGGTCGTGTCCGAGATGACAAATTCGTTATTTTGTACTTTGTCATTTCGTAAGTTTCAGTTCTGACACAGTCAACAGTCACTTGTTTAGCACTCGCAGCATCGAATCTTTACATTAACAGTGAAACTGTTTTTTTAATCTCAATTTTATGCTTAAAACGGACGTAATATTTCTGCAAGCATCATTGGGATGCTGCGAATATGTCAATAAATAAGTAAATAATAAATTATGCAATAACGACTTTAAAAAAAAAAATTTGTTGCGAAATATATATATAAACAAAGCACAGCACTTACTCGATTTTTAAAACATGCCTCGTATATTTTATCAACGGTTATTTATTTTTTAAACACTTAAATTACTTATTCACGTATGTGTTTTAAAGGTCAAAACCAACATGGCGCACATTTTGTCATTTTGTATTTTTGCTAACGTCCGCTAGATACATAATACGAAACGCAAAATTACCAAATACGTGGTTTTTGTATACAACATGGGGTAACGTGATCATTTCGTCAAACAGATTTGCCATTTCGGACACGGTTCTAGTCCTTCGCGGCATGGCCTTTAGCCTGATGTGCTAAACACGTAGACTACATACGGCCGAACCAGGCTCGCATATCGCCTTGACTACGAGGAAACTCGCTAACAACTAACCAAACGTTCCGATTTCTGGAAGAATACACAACACACTTCTGGCGGTTATCTCGCAACGAGGTATCGCAATACGGACAGTCTCCGTGTTCCCTTTGGCTTCGAGCTACGGGGACGAACAATGGCGATTCTACACGAAGCTTTCTTCGCACACTGTAACAAGAAAATTATCGTTTCTGCGGCAGTTAAGTTTATCCACACGATTATTATCTATTCTTTCAAACATTAAAAAAAAAAAAATATCATCAGGCGTCTCTAACATTTGGCAACACTAAAAATACACTAACTTTAATATAAACTGAATTTTTGGTTTTTGTATTATATAAAAGTTACACCACAATTTACGGGTTCAAACATAGCTTAAGTCCAAATATTTTAACTTTTTTAATATCGCTTTTTATACACGGTAAACACCCACATAACGAAAATTAAAGACATTTTCTAAGCTCTTCTTATTTTAAACGGAAAGTACAGTAAACTAACTTGGGAATTAGCGGAGAGGTTCCGTGAAATTTACGGAAAGTTTGTTTCTGAAAATCAATGTGTCCGTAATTTTACGAAGAGTTTACGGACACTTCTGGATAAATTTTTACCAACACTTCTCCGTAAAACGAAGGAATTTTTTTTTTTTAAGTGTAGTTGTCAGCAGTCGGTGTGCTGTTAGAGCCGGTTGCGATCTATGAAAAAGACTTTTCCGAAGCCATGCTTAGTTTCTATTTCCAGGATATTCCTCCGCCCCATGCAAACAAAACTTAACTAGGTCTAGAAAATTACATGAAAGGGACAACGCCCCGTGTTCGTGTGCACTCAGTGTTACAATATTTTGCATGAGAACTATTTCTTGCTAGGTATTACCAACACACATATTTCCCCCGGTTTTTTATTCTTACTAATTATAAATTTGATATTATAATGTTAAATAAAATATAAGTAAAGGTTTAGTTTAACCAAAAATAACGTACTTTTATGTTAAGAGTGGGATGGACCCGCATTTTCTGTGAAATAGTTGTTTGCGTGAATATGTGTATCTCAGTAAATAAATGTCCTGCAAATACGACTTTTTGTCAGAAAAGATGAAAAACAATTATCTATGCTTGTATTCTTTTTTTACTTTTTTCATATTAAGGGGGCGTCCGATATGTGGCTGCGACCCACGAAATCAACGTTCGCGGCGCAAGATATACTATGAAAACCGCTACATATTTTGAAATCAGGGTAATATTAAGATATTGTGTAAGGTTGGATTTTAGATTGCCATTACTCGAAATTTTGAAATGTGTTTAATTTTACTAATTACATAGCCGTCAATATGACGAACTTCAATAGACGAATACTAATAAATTTGCATTGCAAATGGAAAACTGAAAAGTGTCAATCTACAACACATTTGTGTACATGACGTTGAAAATTGCAGGATGCATGTAGAAGCAACACTAGCTGTAAACTCTATTGCGCCGCAAGCCTTGAAAATGGCAGTTCACGAGGGATTTGGTAC
Organism: Dryococelus australis; assembly: GCA_029891345.1. NCBI lineage: Eukaryota > Metazoa > Arthropoda > Insecta > Phasmatodea > Phasmatidae > Dryococelus > Dryococelus australis. The sequence continues at coordinate 93,416,857 of CM057005.1, forward strand.
CGATTAGATACGTCGTAGTTCATGCGTCCACCCATAGGTGACGGGCTCTCCGCACGCAGTGATTCATTACAGTAACGCATCACAGGTGTCGCCAGTGCTGGAGGCCGTCATTGTAAGTAGATTTTACACTGCGCAATATTATCTTCTTGCAAAGCTCCTCGTGCGCACGCAAGAATTGCAATGAAATGTCTCCCATTCGCTCTATGTCTCCTTCTACAGGTCGCAATTTAACAACACAATATACATTAAATCTGTTTCCTTCCCACTATACAGTTGTAGAACTGGATAAGCAAAAGCTCAAGGCATTATGTGCATTGTCAATGATGCAAATGTTTATGATGAAAAATAAAATAATTGCCAACCACGTAGGAACCACGGGTTTTATTTTAAGCTGTAAATATGGTACTTTCGAATTTATTACTGCCAATTTTTTTTTTTTTTTGTTTTGCATATAATCGCAGTCGCGGTCACAACATTTTAAGCATTATCGTGCAAATGTTTGTTGTGATATTTCGGCGACTTTGTATTGTAGAGCACTGGAAATTTTTTATACTCTCCTAATAAACGCAAAACAGTATCACATGTCCATTCCATTTTTGTTTACACTCACCACGCGCATACTCCAGAATGGCCAATCACTTTGTTTGTTCCGCGCAACTTGCGTGGTCTTGCACGGTAATATAGAGCACGTTCTATCCTCAGAAATTGCACCGTCGCTTGCGTTGCGCGTGAAATTCCGAGAATTTTGTGTCTGAGCTGCAACGCAATAATAGCAGATTGCAAGGAAATTGCGCGTACATTGCGTCGTGTAAAACCTGCTTTACTTTATAGAATCGCGAAACCACTCTTTTGAATTTGGCGGGAGACACCACAATGGGTGTTAATAAGACACGATTTAAAAAGAACAGGGATAGAGGACACATGCTTATTTCTACTTGGCGGAAAGAAGCCAAGGGAAATTACTTTCCGAGTGGTGGAAGAAAAAAAGGTAAGTAAAAATAATATTTAATGACAGAAATATGCGGTTCCTTATGGTGATTTTCGAAATCGATTAAAGGTATGTCAATACTGTTGCTTATGCCTGATAAATCATAAATTTAAGCGGTTTGAATTTTACGCAAATGCAGTAGTATAAAAAATTTAAAAAAGAAATAAATTATAGTTGAGAGCTTATAAATGAAATATTGCGAGATTTTTGCACCATTAAAAGACGAAATGTAATAAAATTATACTTACAAGGAACTATGTTTATAAGCAGTATGTATTGTTTTCTGGATTGCAAACGTGGATGCAACGAATTGCTAGTCACAATTATTTGATGTATAAATATAATTTCTTGTGGTTGTGCAAGTAGGTTATAGTTTTCATACATCTTTATTGAAACAAGTGTAAAACAGCATTGATAATGTGACTAATGCATTTAAAACTAACATCACTGGCTCGCGGTGTGTATGTTTATATATATATATATATGTGGCCTATGTATATCTAATGACAACACTTATAAACACCGTTATTTGACATTCACATTCTAACTAAATTCTTCGTTAACTGACTAAGATTGATTAGTTGTTTCTGTCCTAATGAAAGTTGAACAAGTAAAATCAAACTGACAGAGCAAGTGGTAATAGTTGTTACCACTGAGCTATCATTCTGTAGGGCCGGGGTTAGAATCCCTGTCCAGGCATCCTCATATCTTAGCTTTCCATGGTTTCCTGAAATAACTCCAGGCAAATGTCGAGATGGTTCCTTACTACAGACTATTGCCGGTTCCTTTTCCAGTTCCCTTGAACTATGTTGTAAAGGGGGAGGGGGGGCTACTGTAGTGTAGCAGTTATAGTTCTCGCCGCCTGCCAAAGCTTCCCAGCACGCAAGAAATGAGTGTTTCTTGCGTGCATGTTGCAAGATTTTACAAAGTTTCGTAGTGGCAGGTGACTCTACTTTTTGGTTCCCATCAGCGTAAAATCACCCGTTTTATTTCAGTACTTACTCAGATTTTCTGCACAGTGTTTCGGACAACAAATAAGAGAACCTTCGTTGATAAGTCTAGATTTAGAGCTACAATTACTCTCATGTGTCCGTAGAGAACTCTGGCAAAGTGTTTTAAAGCTGGCAGAATAGAGCTGATGTGTCTCTAATTAGACATGGAATACTCTTAAAATCTTATGTAATTAACTCAGGACCGTTTATATTGGGAACACAGTTTAGGATGCGAGAAGGTGTCAGTAGAGTGCATTTATAGGAAATCAGAGGCTACAATTAGTTGATGCTATGTCGGAATCACATTCCAGCAGTACTAATTTTTCATCTGGTGAAAGATACAGAGCAGAGATAATGAGAAGTATTCACTAACTGTTAATTTTACTTGCGGGGTCACTCCCAGATTCTCGCATGTAAGAATCGTGCCTGGACGATGCAGTAGGTTGACGGGTTTTCTCGGAGATATTCGGTTTCCGCTCTTCCGCGTCACTGCATTCCAAGGCGCTTCTCCGTATCCGACTTATTAATCTCTCACCGCTCTAAATACATTATCTTAGATGTTAAGAGTCTTCCAAGCTCTTATTAACTTATTCTGTAATATTAAATTAATTATTCATGACACCAGCAACTGATTTGCAATGTCAGAATTTAATACGATAAAGTTTTATTTATAACATATGAAAGAGGTTTAATACACTATAGGGGGCGTGACGTCATAAAAGTGTGTTCAACATGGAACAATGTTTTGTTAAAGTCACGTGACAGATTCCGAACACATCATTCGCTCCCTGGAGCGTGACGTCACGAAGGTGCGTCCAACAAGGTTCGCCATTGCGCAATCTTCCTAGAGTCACGTGACCCATCTTGAACACACCCTTTCTTACAGTCTCTTATAGCAGACGCCGCCTCTATCTATTATACTTCTACGGGTATAATAGACCTCAATGATTATATAACATATTGTGAAGTCCGTGTTGTATGCTTTAACATTTACATGTTTATGAGCACCGTTTTCTTTGGGTTTGTAGCTAACAAATGAAAAATTAAATAACGTTTAGGAACAGCCCGCGGTTATGGGAGACTTCGAGATCGCTGCGACCCGAATTTTCATATCAGAATTCGTGTGTTTTCACTTATATATTTGGACCATTGAAGACCGGTATTTGTGAGGAAATTACCTTGGCCACAGTCTAGGAAGAGGCCCTAAAATATTATCACTGAAATGGCGTGTTAAATAACCTCGTTTTCGATAGCGACGTTTGTAGGGGCGGATAACGCAATTTGTAAAATTATTACTTTTCGTTTGATCAGACTCCCGAATAACCAAGATATCCAGAAGTCAACATATCAAAAAAAAATTTGGAGACGTAAGAAATATTTTAGTAAAATATTTGGCATCCAAGTCATAGTTTGGGACAGTAACGTAGTTTTACGTCCGTGGACCCAGAAAAAACACAACTATACAGTAACCGTGGCATAAAGTTTCTCATGCATCCGAAGCTGAGCTGGCCACGCTGAGAGAATATTATTTTGAAACTCAGTTTAAGGCTTTTGAACTATAACTAATTATTATTTTAATTTACTGACTTTTACGATAAGTCTAAGAATATTTTCAGTGGCCGAAATAACATTTTCAAGTACATTTTTTCACGTTATCGTGTTGTACAGCCATACGTTTTCAAGTTTATTCTATTCGAATGTGAGTTAAAATGATTGATTTTCTGAATATCTGAGTCGATATTATAATATATAATATAATAATACCTATATTATATTAAATAATATACAGCAAAAAAAGTTTTGATCTATTTATTCTTTTCAGTTAGACTTTTTCTGACTGATATTTGTTAACGTTAAGTTTACTGCATGTGTAAGAACAGAAAATTTTAAATTCCAAATAATTTCAAACGTAGAGATCAACGATCTTTACTCATCTTTTCGTACTTTTATTCGTAATTATTTTATGCACAACTCACACGATTGCGCCAAAAAGAAACTACTAAAAAACAAAACGCACACGAAAATACAGCATAGTTCAGTTTTAATGAAAACTAGTATAATTTATATGTGATATAAATATAAAACCAATTTCTTAGCACACAACAGAGCATGGTGGTTGTTTTGCGAGGTCAATATCTGTACGTCTGTTACCTAGTAAGAATTAATTGATAAACTACAGAAGTAGGCCTATATCGTAAACGTGTTTGCCTGCCTAATACCGCTTCTCCCTCATACACTTCCTATTATAAATGTTTTGAAGAATAGTGTCTTAAATTGTAATTATCATGATCATATTGCGCGACTGTGAAAAAAGGTATGTATCACTTGATTATTCAATCACAATTTGGGATGTTCTGTAAAATCAGCGTTATCTTCCATTTATTATCTTCTGCAAGGTACTCTATATTAATTACTAAATATAATCTGGCCAACGTATAAAACGTAGCTTCTCGTGAGGACTGAACACGGAATATTAATGTTCTAATCTATCCCACCATTATTTTTTAATCAGTAACTTAGAGCAGTATGTCCGTTAGGTAAGTAATCCTTTGAGTGTGTTGAGCCAACATTACGTAACATGAACTAAAAGAAAACTGTAGTCCATTCCCCATTGGAAGCAACTTTCTCGGGGCCCTGCTAAATATCTACCTGCAGGCCCGTTTCGTATCCTTCCGCCAAATGTAAACAAACATTACCATGTGACTGCCATGTAGCATCTGTCAAGATCAATGTTTACATTCCATTGTGTGTGTCCACATGTTCGTATACTTTCGCTACACCTAAACATAAACATTGAAATGTGACTTCCACTTTTATACCTGTCAAATATGTTGTTTGCTGTTTACAGCTTTTCGAAGGATTCCGTCATATTCCAAAAACCATTCCGTGCGAATATTCACAATTTAGGCCTCTAACATTATTTAGGTCAGCTTTGTGACGTTTTAAAAATGCCTGAATTGACGACAGTTCTTACGGTTATTTTACATTAACATATTTGTTTCCAACGAAATAGCTCAATACATGTAATGCACGTTAGTATTTTGCCACGACTGTGTTTAACACTGTTACAACTGCGAGGTAAAGGGCTGTACTAATTATCCTTATGTTATTGACATGTGTTGGGTCATTTCTTTAAAAGAACGGCCTCAGTTTGAATAAATATTAAAACGAAGGAACAACCAGTCTAACGAAAAAGGCACATTGAATTCAAGCACGCAACTCGTGTTTCTCATTTTTGTCATACAGACTTTAAAAGATAGCGGTGAACATGCACACAAATAAACCTACGATAACTTTTATTCCGCTCATATTTCTATGCATTGCTACTTACTGTTTACTAGGCTTATTGAAATTTATCGGGGATTGTGGTAAAGTACGTTACACGACCGTGTTTCAAACCCCTTACGGCAAAGGTACAACGTTGTGATAAATAAACAGACGTGGATATAAATAATTAACTTCGTCATAAAAACAGTTCATAGTGCTAATCAAATATTTGAAATCACGCACACACACAGGGCCAGTGTATCGACCACGATGCACAAAGGCACGCCATTTCACAGACGAGATGATTAACAAAACACACGTCACAGTATATTTATTACTGGCGAGTAAACACAGATTTATCACAACATCGTAACTTGTGATGTGGTAATTGGAAGTATTTTTCGGACGAAGAATAATTTACGTTTCGTTTGGCAAAAAGCAACATTCCATGTCATGGCTCGCCATGTCTGCTAACTTCACTTGGTAACTGCCCCGCCATCATATCTAAATATATTGAAATACGTATCCAAACATTAAAAATCTCTTTTCAGTTGTAAATTACAAATTCAAAAATCATTATTTTACTGTAATAAGTATGAAATATGCTACAATTGAAAACGTGTATAAAGGTTCTTGCATACTTCGAGAAAGAGGGCGACAAGCCTCGCCAGCAGACAGTTTTTCAAATGCTTCGTCGCTCGATAAAACAACATCGTACCATTACGGCCTACTCACGATTTTCCGCTGTTATTTCAAACTGTAAAAATGATGTGTGTTGCCATTGGGACTACCTAAATATTTAAATAGGCACCGTTTAATTTACAAATAGTATTCTAAAAAACTAGGTTAAAATAATATTTTTACTGTGAACTATTTCTCACCGGTCGTTGCCAACACATCACTGCTCTCGATGTTGTCAATTCATATTTAAAAAGAAATAAATATTACAAGTTATGGAAGATATTAAGGTAAAGTTTCATTTATTCATTAATACAGTACTCTAAAGTTAACCACAGTGTTATATATTTGTGGAATACAGTTTATTGATAAAACAAGTTAATATATTATGCCTAGAGTGTTTTTTCAAAGGTTGGTTTTCATAAGTCGTTTCCAATCGGGAATGGACTATATATAATACGATTCACTAACCTGAATAAATAACAATTATTTGAATAGATGGTTCACAAATATGTCGGCACTTAAAAAAAAATGGCGTTGACGATTTTAAATATAAAATATAAAGTAACTTAACATTTCACCAAGATGGGATTACGTAAAATAATAACTTTAAATATATGATAATCAGTTATCTGCCCTCGTAACCGTATCTAATTATCGTTCTCTGATCAGTCATTTATATCGTATCTAACTTGCCACCTGCCACGAGTTCAGGAAAACATAGAAAAACCCTAATTAGGATAGCCGGACCGAGATTCAAACCCAGGTACTCCCGAAAGTGAGTTCAGTGTTTTACACCTGCGCCATCTTGTTCGGTCCAGGTGTACATCAGGTAGAAATAAGTCTGTCCAAAAAGTGTCCTGAGCATGTTTATAGACATAGATATGGATGCTGTTTATTTGTAGTGAAACAGAAAAACCTTTCCACATTTATTCAGGTATGACAATACAGTTTTGGCGAAAACCTATTAAATATTTCTATCTACTTGTTAAAGAGTGTTAAATGCCTTAAAATGTTATGCGTTAAATTGGCAAAAGAGTTACAAGAATGTGTGGTAGTTTAAAAAATTCACAGAAGGAGCAGGCATTTTCTTCGAAGTAGCATGTAATGTACTGTTTAATCGGACACAGATGCAAAGTGTTTACAGTTATGGGAGTGTTTAAAAGCGCAATGCTCAAAATATGTATTTTGAGGCCGTCCAGAATTTCTTTTTATATTACTGATCTATATCAAAGACCCAGGGAAAGCCTACTAGCTCACAGCAACATCTACCTCGTTTAAAAAATGCGAAAAATTCGGATTTGACTTCGCCTGGATTTGAACCTGTGCAAGCATTATTGGCCGCTATACCACCGCGGCACTTGCTGGATCAATAAAACTAGAAATGCAAGTAGGGTATAAATAGATTACTTTACATAAAAACCAGTACATTAACAGGCTAGCTAGCCTTAGTTGCCATTGATAGAGCAGTTCTACTGTTGGTTGGTATAGTTGTATAAATGTGTGCTGCTCCAAGAAAAGCCATTCGCTGACTCACTTCGCAAGCATGCCACCTGCCTACAGATATCCTTATCTGCCTATCATCTTTCTACACTCTTATCCCCCTTCTGCCTCTCGCAAAAAAACCTCGTACGCATTGTGTTGATAGTTCAAGGAAGTTCCGCTTAGATCATGCTGCGCAAGTTGAAGCCTATGTGGCGCTAGCCCACGAGGAACTCAAAATCCACACCAACAGTCTGTGCGCGGAAATTTTTTTCCTCCCACGCACGAATATGCGGGCGTAGTTTAATCTTTGAGCGTTCATTGCATGTAATAAAACCTCACTGTTACAAGTCTGATTTGCACAGTACAGCACTACGACGGAAACACTGCACGCCTTGCGCGTATAAGCTGTTCACGGTAAAATGAGCACTTTTGAAAGCCCTGCTTAAGATCTACTTATAAAAACGTCCTGTAGTCTTCCACCTCATGTAAAATTAACATTATCGTGGACCTCATAACTTTATTCATGCGTCGGTCAAATGATATTGTGAAATTATTAAGGAAGTAAATACTTTACAAATCTTAGATACATAAAAAAAAAAAAAAACAGAGCGAAAGAAATAATTTTAAGTTATCACAAATGGTTATCTAACACTTCTTATTCGACGATAATATATGGAACTACTTTCAATCTATCGTCACCAACTTTACAGTCCGAATGTCACTCAGTGCGCCCATTAAAATATATGCATGCAGGGGTAGTGACTTTTCTCCAAGGTTCATTTCTAAAGTGCTCCCTCGCTTCTTGACTTTGGACGCATATTACAAACACTATTTCATAAGAACTCAAAAATGGCTTTAAGAAAAAAGGCTTTTTTCAAACCGCTGAATCCCAAAATATACGAGTCAGATACATACAAAACTACCCAACGGCCCTGTAATGAACCTTACTAAAAAGGCTGTTCACGATAAAGTGAGCACTTTTTGAAATCAACCTTAGAAAAAAGTCGCTGCCCTTACCTGTACATATTTTAACGAGTGCACTGAGTGACATGCTCCCAGTAAGGTTGGCAATGATGGATGGAAAGTAGTTCCACGTCTTAACATCGAATAAAAAGTGTTAGGTAACTATTTGTAATAACATTAATTATTTTTTTTAATGCATCGAAGTTTAGAAATAAAAGGATTTTTTAAATGTTTACTTTTCAAATAATTTTACAGTTTCACTTGACGAGACGCATGAATAAAGTAATGAGGCCCACGGTGATGTTAATTTTACGTAAGGCGGAAGAACACACGACGTGCATATAATTAGATCTTAAGCAGGGCTTTCAAAAGTGCCCATTTTACCATGAACAGCATATAGAGACTTTCCACCAATAGAATAATAGGGTCGCCGCTGAAAGTGCCGTAGGTACACGCACATGCGACGAGAACACTGCACGTAACTTCAGAGCCTTGCGCTTACTGGCGATGGGGCACTTGCGGCGCGGGGCAATGTCGCCCTTATCGCTGCAACGCCTCACGGTACCAAACGCGGGGGGGGGGGGAAATGTCCAGGTAGGCGGGGGCCTTAATATTTACGTCCCGCCAGCGTGACGTGAAGCCGGGTGTTACGTGCGGGGAAAGAAATAGTTCTGCCCGATTGCAGTCTCGGAACCCGGCGACGTTTGCTGCTTCCCACCAGTTATGCACACTTCCGTAGTCAAGTCGCGAGTTGGTTCATACCTCGAGCCTGTACGTCGACAATGTACATACGTTGTACACATTCTGTATGCGGTCTATCCTAGAGTAGATCGTAGACCCCTTATTTAGTCCTGTAGTAGTAACTAGATATACTCCATTCACGATTATTTCCAACTTTTCTTAAGCCCTGCTGAAGTTCTATTTCCACGATATTCCTCCGCCTCATGCAAACAAAGCTCAACTGAGAGTAGAAAATTACACCAAATGGCCAATGCATCGCATTCGTACGCACTTAGTGTAATATTATGTTGCATGATAACTATTTAGCATAGGCTGTTCACGGTAAAATGAGCACTTTTTAAAGCCCTGCTTAAGATATAATTGTATGCACGTTTTTTTTTCCGCCTTATGTAAAATTAACATTGCCACGGGCCTCATCACTTTATTCATGCGTCCGTCAAATGAAACTTTGAAATTATTAGAAAAGTAAATACTTTAACAATGTGCTAATTTTTACACCTTGATGGATTAGAAAATACAGAAAGCGAAAGGAACATTTTAAGTTATCACAAATGGTTACCTAACACTTTTTATTCTACATTAATATACGGAACTACTTTCCATCCATCGTTACCAACATTACTGGGCGCATGTCACTCAGTGAGCCCATTAAAATATATGCAGGAAGGGGCAGTGACTGTTGATTTTAAAAGTGCTCACTTTATCGTGAACAGCCTTTACTAGGCGTTACCAACACACCTTTCTTCTACCGGTTTTTATTTATATAGTTAAAAACTGAATACTTATATTTTGTCTGTGAATTATAATAAAGACAAAATTTACACAAAAATAAGGTACTATTGTGTTAACAGAAATACAAAACGCTTGTGATATCTTACATATTTTGGGAAACTACCAACCACGTCATGCATGTGACGATTTTTCAAAGGTTTCATACAAAAGGCTTGAAGAAACCGCGAATGAGCCATATCCCTTTCTTGGAATGTGATAATGTCTGCACGGGCCGTTAGACAAGAGACCCGCGATTCCCGAAATGTGCGCCCTCAAAACTTCGCGTTATCTCCACACCCAGACCGTAGACCGGTCAGCCAATCGCTGCCCTTCTTTGAGGTACCCCTCCTTCTCATGTTCCCGCCGGCAGACGTCACGCTACGAGATCGCCATTTATTTTATTTTAGCGGCATAACTAATATTTCTGTTACTACTTAAAGATAATACAATAAATTCTTATTATATTACAGAGATGATGCTATTATTGCTTGTAGGCCTAATATATTTCACACTTGCTCTAAAAAGTATTGGCGCACTCAATATTCCCCCCATAATATTTGTGTAAAGTAACCAAGAAAATAGTTGCATTCCTTAATACAATGTACAGCAATAATATATTTCACTCAAATCACAGTGAAAACACAATATAAGAGTAGTTACACAAAACAATCCACTTTCTAACTACAAAAGAATTATTGGCATGGTATACTACTACACAAGGTAGGTCTCTGTGCTTGTTTCAGCATCTTGTATGCAGGCCATCAGCACGTATGACATCTTCGAGACGTTTCGGCATTGAATGAACCAACTTTTTCGTCGTTTCAGGGGCAATTTCCGACCATAACCCTCTTAAGTTCTTCGCCAGACGGACGGCGCTCGGCCTTTCCCTTCCAAGATGATCCCACAAACGGTCAATAGGATTCGAATCCGGGCTCTTTGGTGGAGTTAAGAAGTCGTCTGGGGACATTATATAGCAGCCACTCGCGAGTTTTTAAAGCAGTGTGTCTGGAGTAGTTATCCTGTTGGCAACGGAATACCCCGCCCAGGCAATACACCAACGTATTTGTACTGGTCCGTATTTCCTTCAACAAAGGCCAACTCCCGAGGATGCCATGCACCCCCAAACTATAACATGTCCTCCACCATGCTTTACTGTTGGCAGTGTGTGTTGTTGGTGTAATTCGCTGTTCGGTTTTCGCCACATTTTTTTTTTTTTCGTCCGTCAGAACCAAACACGTTGAACTTGGACTCGTCTGAGAATATGACAGTGTCCCAGAATTCCAGTGGTTGTTCACAATATTCCTTGACAAACGCAAGGCGTTTCTTCCTGTTAACCTCCGAAATATATGACTTCTATAAGGGGGGGGGGGGTCTGCCATGAATATCGGCACTACCCAAGACATTGCGTACTGTTTGTATACTTACCGTCTTGATAGTAGTAGTTGTGTCGTCCACAGCTAACGAGGCAGCACTTGTGTAGATTCGTTTTGGACTAAACATACGATACGGCGTCTCTCTCGATCGATGTGAGAGTATTCGTGGGCGCCCTGATCTGGGTGTGTTTGGTGTGGATCCTTGTTCCTTATATTTGTGTATTATAGATCGTACAGTGGATAATATGATAGAAAGCATTCTACCGATCTGTCTGTAACTTCTACCTTGTGAGCGCAGTAACACAGCAGTCTCTCGAACTGAAGATGAATGTTCTTTCCTTGGTCCCATGTTGACAGTACTGAGCACAACCATATCTACCTTCAGACTGACTGGTAAACAACTCGTAGTAACGTTACATATACTATTACCTTGTGTTACATGCTGTTTACACGACCGAACAGTATGAGGGCTCCACTGCGCCAATATTTGTTTGGCGATTCTAATACCGCATTTTCATTTTGAAACAGCTCTTTTATCGTGTCCCTGCATAATGTACCTAACATTGTGTACCTACCGTATCTCTGACCACATGCATATCTTGCATTTTAAATAGTCTTACATTGAGCCCAATATTACAACAACATGGGGTGTGCCAATACTTTTTGGACAAGTGTACTACTTAGGTGATACGGGAGCTATGCACCTCACAAGTTACTTTCCAACTTACGCATAGCAAACTAAGAAGTTGATTCTAATCGACACAGGAAAAAAAAAACTACTCGGGATAATAATCGACTTTATATTATAAGCCGCAGCGTACACATGGCCAAATATAATTGCTTAACCGTAAAGGCATTATCACAATCGCAATTCATGCACCATGCAGTTTTTTTGTGTAACCTTCACACACTTCCTTTCACTTCAGTTTTTTATGAGTATTCTTGACACAAATACTTTATGTTACACGTCATCACTGTACCGAGAATAACGCCATTAAATACTGAGCGCGCTTGAGTCATAAGATTTTACACCTCTCTTTCATCAGTAGAAAGATCTGAGAAAATGACACGATTTCTAAAAAAAACGAAACAAATGAAAGGCTTCCGTTCGATGAGTTTTATTTCAAATTCATTAATCATTTTTACATTAATGCTAAAAGGCATTTAAAAAAAAAACTTCGTTTCTTCGAGAGGAGTAAACAGTTCCCTGCCAAGTTACGTCGGTTAGTTGATCAAGCCTTCTCGCCCGCATTTCGACACTTTCATACCGACTGACGGCATTTCTTAGGCCGCTTTCAGATATGGTTGTAAAACCGTGCGCCGTAGACTGTACGGCGGGCGCCATGTTTAGAAATAACAAAAACTGCATATGGCAGCAGGTGACAGAACACACAATGCAAAATACTAAAAATCACCTCAAAAACAACAGACTTACATCTAACCACCATGTTTCCTTTGTATCTAGGCTTATCTCCGCCTCCACATAGCTATACATATGTCACACTTTAAATATTTGCTGGTAAATAATAAGGAAACTAACTACTAGCATATCAATCAAAGAAGTCCAAGGGTGAAGTGGAGTTTAATGCAAACAAAATCTTTTCTCAATTTAAATAATGTTTCCAACTTTATATTGTAACTACATAATATTTACAAATACCACGCAGCAGATGGACTAGAATATTAAATTTAAAACTCTGTATGTCTGTCAAAAATAGCAATTATGTGTGTGTGTGCTTGGCAACCATAATTAAAGTCTTTGCAGTTTTTAAACGTCGGTACCAAATTTAAAATGTTTTAGTGTGCAGAAAATTTGGTTAATGTTCAAATAGTAATCACACTCACACGTTACATTTTACACGAAATCTGCCCATGTGTCTACATGAATAAAACGTTCCTGGCTAGCAATGTCAAAATTAGGTAGAGTAAAACACGAGTTCTTATTTTCAGGCACTGTGTGATCAGCAAATAAGTGTTGTATTAAATGTGTAGTTAACAGGAAACGTCTTCACCATCCACCAACTGGACCAACGGTCACTTAGTATGGCGGTGGTAAGATACCTTATATTTCTGCGTTATACTTAAAGCTGCAAAGCTCCTGAGCCCTTTTCAGACAGTTTTTAAACACCGTTAGCTTCTTACGTAAAACGGAGCATATTTGTCGCGGTCAAACTCACTTTTAAATTATAATTTTTCACTGTTCAGACGGAGCTCAGGTCTACCCGACCTGTTACGTTAGTGACCGATTTCAAACAAGATGGAGACCAGAACATTCTTTCAACAACTCAATTTGGCATCGGTTATCTGATTTTAATTTACCTGTGTGACATAGAGCTTATATCGGGATGCATTCCTTATTATTACAATCAGTAAGTTATCAACCATTACCAACTTACGCAAATTAACATGTAGCTCAAAACTTAATATGAAAATAAATACGTAATATTGAGTATATGAATAATAACCTCTCAACTGTTGCGTGCAAGATACTAAATCTGTAAAATAAAATCACATTACTGAGTAATAAATTTATATGTAGAACATGTCACAATAGCATTTCTATAAAATAAACGTGTACTCGTATACTAGATTTCCATGCCACTGTAAGGCTTAACAATAATAATTAGATGCTCTACAAATGAGACATTACATAATGAATTGACGAAATAAATATTTGTCGAAAAATAAATGCTCCAAAATCCAAAAATGCTTTGTTTACAAAGTTATCAAAACAAATTAGTTTACAATGAACAGCGATTTCTTCACATTCTATAGCAAGTTACTGGTCATTCTAGGATTTTGTCAAAAGCCACGCAACACTTGTCAGAAGGGAACTGTCGGGGTATTGTAAACATTGAACTTATTTTTGGGGGCTGAAATGGTCGGGCTGTGACGTCGTGTCTGACTGTCGGAAAGACCTCGTCGTTGCATTGTAAATCCAGCTGTCAGACGTAACTGCGTACGCCGTGGGCGTCGTCTCCTCTGTACCAATCTCAATCCGGCATCGCGCGGCGCTGCCACGGCGTCAAGTACACATACAGCCATACCAGTGACGTGTAGAGAGTTTTCTTTCTTTTTACAGGGTAAGCAGTATAATAGCCCCACATATTTGAGTGTTTTAGATAACATTTGCTAGTGCCGGGCTGTGGTTCCATTTTCAATTTCTACTAACAAACGCAGCTTCCAATTTCGCTCATCCCCCTCCCCCAGCTTCCCTGTATTTACCGTTTTATAATACCTCAGATTAGTTATAAATACGGAAACGAAATGAACGCAATACTAGAACTGAATGTTATTTGAAGAGCATGTTACAAATTATAAGAAAACTCTCGTTCTCCCTAACACTTTCATCCACTTTCCAAGGAAAAATGTAGGACTGGAGGACGCAAACAGAACGACTGCTTACCCTGCGGAAGGAACACGGCTGGGTAACTCGCTTGCGAGTTCGATTCATCGCTAGTCGCTCCCGTTTGTGGAAATAAATACTAGATAGCAGCACTATGCGTGTACAGTACGAGAGTTAGGAAAACTCTGTTTCTCGAATCGGAAACGGGAAACTCGGAATAAAGTGTGTTTAAATTTAAAGTTAAGGCGAAAACTATAGAGAGTCAAACATTTCTAATACGCATAGGGTAGGCATTGCTTTCCTTGCGTCTATGGAATAAACGCCACTGAGCTATACACTGCGTGAGCACTTTTGAGGCCCTCGTTACTTTTTCCTTTCAGCCGTTTTTAATTCTTTAACCACATTTTTGAAATAAATTTTGGCTTTTAAGTAATAAACACAGCATGTATATTCCACCGCACTCGGAAGAGAAATAGAAATAATTATGGTGTTATCAGTTTTTGAGTCTTAAAATGTATTCAGCATTGATTGTAGTTATTATTGATGTATTAAGTATAGATTATTTCTTTTTTTTTTAACAAGGCATAGTAAATATATCACTCGGATGGTTAAAGAACTGTAGTATCAACCTAGTACTTTTGTTTTCCACGGGAAATAGATGGGAACGGATTTTTGATTACACTAACAATGACCACAGAAGCAATAGTATTATAATAAAAGCAGTCAAGCGATAATCGCCTCTAATATAATTAAGCAATGTCATACCCTTCAACAAAGTCACATTTTCAAAAATTAATCTCGTATGTAAGTATTGGCAAAAAGTATCTAAATCCAAAATGGCGCCTAACACTCATCTTTATCGTCTAAGAGTTAAAATAGAATATGTTTATTGACTATTATTATTATTCCAGATGAGAGGACTTTCGAAAGTGCTCACTCTACTGTGAATAGCCTATACGTGGACGTGTTCAGACTTATTCCTACCGGCTCTCCAGTCTTCCTCCATCAACTGGACGAAGTCCCCCACAAGTCCGTCAGTATAGCCGCAGCCTGGCAGACGAGACGGTTTGCCGAGAGTCGCATTTCGATACTGACATTTGAAATCATTGTTGGTATCTAAACAATGGGAGAGTGTAACGTAGAGTTGTTAATCGTCTCCATCCCTCACGAACTCCTACATGCCCCTCAGGCTTCCCATGTAAACTTTGCTGTCAGAAGTGGGACGGAGGCAAATATTTAATAATCAATTGTAAATAAAGTTGGAAAATACGTAATTAGTGATTTTAAAACTATTAAATTAATTGTAATAGTCTTGGGTGAAAATAATTAAGACTGTTTTGTACAACTGACGGAGTGAATGTTAACAAGGGAAATGTCTGCAGAACTGGAAGCCCTGCAAGCATTGATCGAGATCATTAGTGTAAAATAAAGTGTGAATGTAATTGTAAATAGTATGAACGGGAATGTAAATAGCCAGATAACTAACGCAAACGACTTAGTAGACAAGAAAATAAATAATATCGACAGGAAAATAGAAGGCATTAGCAAGTTAGTGAATACGAGAATTGACTGTGTGGGCGAGAAAATTTAATAAAAGAATGGAGAGTGCAAATGAAATGGCGAAGAGGTAAATGACAGGATGGACAGTGCCGAGAACGGAATGAAACTGAAGGAGTGGCAAGAATTTCTTCAACAACGGAGTTTCACCATCGCCACATCGAGAGTTGACAAAAGTGCAAGACGAAACCAACGCAGCAGCCTCTGAGAGCACTAAGATCTGCGGCATTAGTGTCGCGGAGACAGGATTGGGAGAGGGGGGAGGGGCTCTCAATTAAGTCTACCCATTACGATGGCCAGTTGCTACCCTAAATGGCTGGATAACCGAACAAAGAGATTACTACCTCGTTGTACTGAGAGGCCCTGCACTGAGCATACTATAATCTCTGTCGGAGTGGCATCGACTAGAGTAGCCCACACTGATGTCGGCCTTGGAGTTATGTTTCGGCGACTGGTAACTGTGACATGCCCAGCTGCGAAGCCGCACCCAGCGACCAGGCGAGTCATTGCAGGAGCTATGGCAAGACATTGTGCGACTCTCCCACCTATCTCTGGAGGGGTGTCCCAAGGACGCGTGTGACATCATCTCCGTTGGCTTTCTCATCGATGCCATCGCCGAAGAACAGGTACGACAAGTGTACGTCTGGCTGCACCCCACGACATGCAGGACACCCTGGCCCGAGCACTGGTGAAGTCCGCAAGACCAGGCCGCACCCCGACGTCCGGTACAG
Organism: Dryococelus australis; assembly: GCA_029891345.1. Classification (NCBI taxonomy): domain Eukaryota; kingdom Metazoa; phylum Arthropoda; class Insecta; order Phasmatodea; family Phasmatidae; genus Dryococelus; species Dryococelus australis. Next base: position 93,433,749 of record CM057005.1, read on the forward strand.
GCAGTGACGCTGAACGAAGACGCCGAAGACATTAACGAAGACACTGCAGGAGATGCCGACTTCCATAAGGAACATCGCTTCCAGGGTCCATGCTACAAAGCTGCGCCACCTCCTTCATAAACGGCCAGAGTGTTAGTCACGTGGACAGCCGGGGCACCTGAGAACCTATTGCCCACTACAGCAGCAGCCACATCAGAAGCAGCAGTGAGTAAAGAGGCAGCGAGAGGCAGGTGAGAATACAGCACACACTGAAAACTTGTGAACACCGGTATTATGGTGCGAAGGTCGTGACTGCTGGATAGAATACCCTAATGTTCTTACATGTACAGTCGGTGAAACAGGATTGGGATGATGTTCCTTGCCAAATGGTTGTCGGCACTGAGACGACCATGACAGTAGTAAGACCAGACATCCTCGGGCCTTCCCCCCGCGATCGCCTGACGACAGCGTGGAACAGTACTATTTCACTACAGTAACACGTGAGACCATACCAGTTATCTGTAAGAGAAAAATGCTGTTGAAACTTCGTGACCTTAGCTAAGAACACGATGTTTACATGGCAGAAATAGATAATGAATATTTTTGCGGCTCGATGTATTACTTAGACTGGGGTGCTGTATCGATACTCGACTTGGTGTGCTACGGGTTGGTGGTGTCAACACGGCATGATTTATCCTCCCCAGTTAGCTGCCCAGTAGTATGTTTTTAACACACTGTGCTGCCCGCTTCTAGTGCAAGTGTCATTACAGGCAGATGCAAAGTAAAATTTGTGAGACTTTGGGTGTAATTGAGTAAGCAGAGGAGATTGGCATCCTGCCAGGTAAAATCGTTGTATCAATGACTTTGGTCTCTTCTAGTTCTTACAGTTTTACAGTAAGAATGATAAATTTGTCCGATAGTGCCATTCGTCTTGAGGAGGGGGCCGTGATAGGCGTTTGCAAATAGGCCGCACATATTTCCAAACTAGCAAGACGATTCAAGAGTAAAAAGAATTGAATGTAATTTACCAGAAGTAATGGAGGAAAATACCGAGAGAACATCTTAAATGGCGATAGGAGAAGGCTGTCTCTGAATTCCTGCTGAGAAATAGGGATGCCTTCTCGTGTGGATCAAATGACCTTGCAAGAAATAACGTGACCTACCACCACATGGATACAGGAGATGCCAGACCTATAAAACAGACACCAAGACGACTGCCACTAACTTCGCATGAGGCAGCCGAGGGAGTTCTGAAGGAAATGAAGGATCTAAATGTGATAGAACCATCAGTTAGTCCATGTCATCCACCATAGTTCTGGTTAAGAAGAAAGACCACTCTCCGAGGTTTCGCATAGATAATTGCCAGCTTAGTAATGTGAACAAGAAAGAGACTTATCCACTTCCAAGGATAGGTGACACATTAAACAGCCTAGCAAGTTCACAGAGGTTTTCTACTTTGGACATGAAGAGTGGGTGGGTAGGTACTGGAAGTGCGAGGTGGCTCCAGAGGACCAATAGAAGACTGTATTTTGTGTCCAAGGGAAAGGAATATGGCAGATTAAAATATGCCTTTTCGCCTATTTAATTCTCCTGCTACCTTCGAACGCCCCATGGTAAAAGTTTACCTTTAGGTATCTGTCTAGTTTACCTAGAAGACATTGTTGTGTCAGGAAGGACATTTAACAAACGTTTATCAAGCTTAGACTATGTATGATAGAAAGTGGCCGCAACCAACTTGAAATCAGTTCCTAAGAAGTGTCACCTTTTACAAAAGAAAATAAATTTATTTGAACATGTAGTATCGGCCCATGGAATCGAAACAGACCCCGAGAAGACCAAAGCAATAATAAATTAGCCAGCACCAACTGATAAAACTGAATTGCGGAATTTCTGGGATGAAGTGCCTATTACCATCAATTTGTATCTGGGTTCGTCACGATCGCGAAGCTACTACATGAGCTGACTGAGTCGAAAATGAGATTTCGTTGGACTACGGAGTGTAAAAATACTTTCATTAGTTTACTAAAAGTTCTGAATCTCCACCAGTCCTGGGTTTCCCGAAAAGTGAGGGTGGATTCATTTTGGACACTGATGCTAGTGATGTAGGCATTGGGCTGTGGTATCTCATGCTCAAGATGGGAAGGCAAGACCACTAAGAGTACTTCAGTAAGGTACTGCATAAGCCTGAAAGAAATAACTGTTTACATGCAGGGAGCTTCTGGCCACGGTGAAAAAGTTTCACACTTCCACCCCTACCTTTATGGCAGACATTTTATTCTAAGAGCCAACCATGCTTCATTATGCTGGCTACTAAATTTCAAGAACTCCGAAGGTCAAATAGCCTGATGGATACATCATCTTCAAGAATAAGACTTTGAAATAAAGAACAGATCAGGGTACCTTCACAGCGATGTAGATGCACTCTCTAGGATGCCATGTAAGCCATTTTGTCGTCATTGCGAATGCCAGGAAGAAAAGAGTGGTGGTTCTCCGAAGGTACGGGGAACAAGAATTCAAGGTTCTCTATCTTGTGATAGAACACCTACCTGGAGCAATGAGGGTATTAGGGAAGATCAGCTAAGTGGAAAGAAGCTGACTGTCGGCCAAAATGGGAAGCTATCTAGCTCGAATGTATCAGTCAAAGCATACTGGGCTCAATGGAAATCCCTCATATTGACATACATAAACTGGGAAAGTTTACAGTTCGTACTTCCAGAATGCAGAATTCCAGAAGTCTTGAAAGAACTGCATAATGTGGCAGCCAGTGGGCATTTTAGGTTAGTAAGATCCTCGACAGAGTTAGAATGAGATTCTACTGGCTTCATTGTCTGGAGGATGTTGATAAATGGTGCCGATTGTTTGACACCTGCATTGCGAGGAAGGGCCCAAGAAACAGAAGACAAGGTCACCTCCAGAAATACAATACTGGAGCCCCATTCGAAAGGATGACAGTAGACATTTTGGGTCCTTCGCCTGTCACAGAGAGAGGTAATCGGTATCTACTGGTGGCACAAGATTATTTTACTAAGTGACCCAAGATCATTCCCCTCTCGAACGAGGAAGCACATACTGTGGCTGAGGCATTTACAGAACATGTCTTTTCGAGGTCTGGGGTGCCATAGAACTTCATTATGATCACGGAAGACGATCTAAAGCCGCGGTCTTCCAGGTGGCGACGAAAATTCTGAGGATGAAAATGACTGACTACAGCCTTACGCCCTCGGTCGAATGGAATGGTTGAGAGGCTTAACCACATTCTTACGCGCTACCTGTCAATCTTTGTGGCAGACAACCAAAAGGACGGATTCAAAGCAGGCGTCAGTGTCTCTGTTTACTTACCATTCCGCAGTTCACGAGCCCACAAGGATAACACCATCAATGATGGTGTTTGGAAGAGAACTACGCCTTCCTAGTGACCTGCTGTTTAGACGACCGACAGAAGAGTAAGCTGCAGCTCCCTATTATGCCAGCGAATTATGTAACAGACTTTTTGGCATTCATGATTTTGCTCGACAGCACCTCAGAATAAATAGTGACGGGAAAGTCGCAGTATGATAGGAGAATGCATTAAGAGGTTTTTCAGGAAGAACTGGTGAGGCTGTTTAACCCACAGAGGAGAAAATGTACTGTCCGAAGCTACAGAAATGTTGGGAAGGCTCCTACAGGATCATGAATAAGATCAATGATTTAATCTTTCGGATGTGTAATCAAGGCTCTCGGGCGTAGCTGATGATAGTGCACATCGACCGACTGGCACTCTACGATGATCCAGACGTTGCAGTATCCGTCTGGGACGAACAGACTTGAGGAGGGGGCAGTGTTACAAGCTTGCTGCTTCGCATCCTGTGCGAGCGAGTGGAAGTGAAGGACGCAGTCGTGATAGCAAGTGGCCCAAAGGACGCCGCCGCATTCACCGATAAACTTGCCACAGCTCTTGCACATCGCTGCCCAGTGTGTCCGTGTGGGAAGATGCCGAGAGCTGGAGGTCAAGTTCGTAATGTTAGACTGAGCGAGCGGCCTATCAAAGGCTGCAGCCGCACACACCGATCAACTTATCGCTGCTCGCACCTCGCTGACACTTAGCTCATATTTCTCCATTTATCACGTAGGAATGGAGTCATCATCACCATTACTTTTCCCAGAACATCTTGGATTGCCGAGAACATTCTAGACTGCAACAACCTCTAGTATAAAACCACATGCGGGCCTCCGAGTGGGCGTGATTAAGAGCCGAGAATTTGGCGGCTCGTGCGACTGTTGGGCGATTCCGGAGTGGCGAGGGACGGATGCAGCGATCTGCGAGCGTGCGTCTGCGAGCCGATGTACAATGAAGAGTGGACTGATTTACAGACTGTGGACTAAATGCGCGAATGAAAAATGCATTCGCGACGATTGAAATAGACAGTTTAAACTAAACACGTGCAAATAATTGGAGCAGTTTAACGGACATTAGTAAGAGTAAAGACTGTGATAAAGACCAATTGAAATGGCGATAGTAAATAAATTTTGCACTCATTAAAGAATAAGAGAATATGACGCCCAGACTGGTAGATAATATGTTTGACTGTAGCAACGAGAATAAATACAATTATTGAGTTTAGCTCTTATTTTTACCAAGACCTCCATCCCTCATGAACTCCAATACACAACCATCAGGTTTCCCATGTAACCTACTATACAAAGTGACCAATGCACTAGCAATTGACCTTTGACGACTTAAAGGATGTACCCACTTCGTAACTCGTGTGCGCTTTTAGTTTTTATGTACAAGTAGTACATGCACAATAATGTATTGTTACAATCTATGAAGGGAACTCTAGAGTAAGGAGGGGCCACGGTGGCTGAGAGGTTAGACTGCTCACCTCTAGACAAAACGACCCGGGTTCAATCCCCAGCCGTTTCACTCCGGATTTTCACACTTGAGAATCGTGCCAGACGATGCCGCTGGTCGGCGAGTTTTCTCTGGGATCTACCGTTTCTCTTGCCCTTTCATTCTGGTGCTGCTCTCATTCGCTCTCACTTCGCTCTCTGTTAAGAACTGCCCAAATCTCTTCATTTCACTTCGAGAGCAAGGCCCTTATCAGACATTGTCGTTATTTGCAGTAGGCGGCACAGCGACGTGTCGTCTATGCACAGCGGAAACACCGAATACACCACGGTGCGTGCCGTCACATGTGAAAGCTCTAATATGCACCTATTGTTATTTCTAAACACGGCGCACTGTGAATAACTGTTTTGTCTGAAAGGATCCTAACTAAGAGAGATGTTTCAGCATGTAGTTGCCTTGCCATAGACATGTTTGCTCGATCGCGCGTGCAGTGGTATAGTTGATTAGCGGTTTCTTCACACTTTTTAAAGCAAACCTCTGACCAATCACCCCACGTATGATGTGCGTGGTTGTTTCCTATACACGACATTTATCACAGGCGTTTTATACTTGTGTTAAAATTAACCAAAAATAAGGTACCTTTATGTTAACTTTTGAATATGTATTATAAATTAATAATTAAATACTGTAATTTATAGATAAGTAAAAACAGTGAAAAAAATCGGTGTGATGGTAAAGGCTGGTAATAAATTGTTCTTGTGCAAAATAATATTAAAAAGTGTACACCAATGCAGTAGATTGTCATTTTAGTGTACAGGCTATTCACAGTGAGCACTTCTGAGGCCCTATTTACTTTTTCCTTTCAGCAATTTTTTATCCTTTAACCATCTTTTTATATAGTTATTGTTATGCGAGTAATAAGCAAAGCATGTACATTCCACTGCACTCTGAATCTAATGTCTAAGGCTGAAATTAAATATATTTATTGACTATTATTCCAAATGAGAGGGCTTTCAAAAGTGCTCACTTTAGAAAATTTTAGGCCATTCACGGTATACATAGTTAAGCTCAAGTTTTGTTTGCACGACACAGAGGAATATTCAGAAAGTAGAACTTTAGCAGGGCTTCAGAAAAGTTGGAAGCAACATTGAATGGACTATAGCAAGCTTGATTAGCATAACTTGTCGCAAACTTGTCTTGGCAACCTACAAACATAATTTAAGCCTTCTCCAAGCTTGTCATTAGCAAGTACGTGTCAGTCTTTAAATTTGACTAGTCAAGCTTGAATCGCGCATGTTATAACAAGCTTACTGGACAAGGAATATACAAATATAATGGCGAGCTAAATAGTAAATTTACAAGCTAACTGAAATGGTTTTCCTATATCACTCCAGCTCCAGGGAGAGCCATGGGTTCTTAGCTCTCCATGATGTGTCAAATACAGTGAGCAAAAAAAGTATTGCATAGCCAGTAATTTTGTTGCACGTTGCCACAGATAATGTTTTGCTTCTCTTAGTCTTTGATGTGTTATCAGTCAGGCGAGATAATCTGTACAGATAGCGTGTATTTTCATCCTATCCTCTCTCTTTGGTCGTGACCAACACAGCATTTCTCAAATCCCCGTTATGCCAAACATTTTTTTGCGCACTGTAGTTTCAAGATGTTGCTGTAGGCTTGGTTAGGAACCGACGTAGGCAGCAACCTAGAATTCTGTGGGTATGGAACCACCCCGAGAAAACTTTTAAATCTCCACCATAATTTTGACTTTCCAAGTTGACCCAGAACTTACGGAAATAAGACATTTAGTTGAGAGTTCATAATTTGGCCAAATATATTTCCAACTCGTCATTTTTTCTTTCCTTCTTTGCACCTCTCAAGATGGCAAAGTCAACAGTGGTTTGACTTATCTTAGAAAGTTCCACTGTGTCCAGATCCGTAAGGAACAAAATGTCGATCAGTAGTGAAAACAAATTCAAATTTTAAAGTTTTCAATCGTGTGACGGCCTTAAAGAAGACCATGACCTCAACACTCGGCCAATTGCTCTTGGTGTCCTCCAGCAGAGCGTTTGGGAACTGTGAATGTATGCCTTTGGGCAGATTTACAATAGCCCTTTGCTTGCGCCCTTCTCCCAACCGAGAGATTTATAATAAGACTTCATACGTTCGTCATCAGTTCATTGCTACAAACTAAAGAAAACCGTCGTTTACAAATACGAAAACATTCTCCATTAATAATGAAAAATATTGGCAGTACATATTGTGTGTGCAAACGCACAAAATGCTCACACATGCAAATAACGGAAATTAGTTATTAAAATGTTTTAAAAATAACACAGCAAGAATTATTTTATTTTGTATGCTATTGCACAGACGGAACTCATCTCTCTCCGAACATCATTAACATATATTACACGAAAATCTAATGTTACTGCATTTTATAGTTGCGTTAACTAAATTAACACGTGAAAAAAAAAGGGGGGAAACGATCAAAAAGACACAGAAAATTCTACACAGCCTTCTAATGAACTTGGAATGAACGAGTAACACAACATATGAGTTTAGAAGGCTGTAATTTCCCTATCCATGCATCAAAAGTTAAAGTTTGCCAAGCTTTTGGCAGATGGGAGGTAAATCCACTTTCTTGTGAACCCTTGGTTTGCCTGATCCAAGATATCTTCTGTAAATACGGAAGTTCAGGTGTCGGTCTACCCTCTTTTATGTCACATATTTCCTGAAAATTGAAAGCACTGCTGGAAAAATGCTTCACTCGTAATCCACACACACCATACTTGCATCCACATGTTTCACTCGGTTCTCAGTCTCACATGGTAATTTTACAATTTTTATGTAGGGTAGACATCGCGCAAGAATATGTATAACATTCTCAGCACCAAAACTAAATTAAATAAAAACAATACGATTCGTGTTGTACACGCGAACTTGCTCACGCATCGATCTAGTTACTGTAAACTACACCACGCCAACTGCATGCGGCTAGGCCAGCTTCGGCTATACCCGCTTCAGTTCGGTGAAGAAGCACTACCATTGTAGCTTCTAACACAGGTTGGCGCAGCCATAAGCCCCCGCCGCTCCCCGGGCGGTCTTACTACCCTGCCACCCCTCCATCGGCCGGGAAACCATCGCAACCGCCTACCTGCTGAAAGCATTACTTACAGCGCTTCCAAACATTTTGGTTTTGCTAGCCAACGAGTTATTTTCTTATGAGCATTATTGTTTCCCGAGTAGAATGTGTATTGCATGAGTGAAAAGTTACCTTAAAGTAAATATAAGTTAGAATTTATTATAAATATAGCATTTTCAGGAAACTATCTGGGCAAGCACTGCGTGCCCTAACGAAATGCCACTGCAAGTAAAACTCATCACCTGCGAGGATTGTGTTCTCGCAGTACATATTAAAAAAAAAAAAATTGAAAACTATTCAGGAGTAAAGTTTCGTAAAAACTATTTTATAATATACAAATTTTATTTTCTTGAACACGCTGCAGATAATGCATGAATATACAATTTGCTTTATAAATTAAAAGTACGGTATTGTTAAGTAAATGGGTCAGCTGTTTTCAAAACGTACACTTTAACATTTTAATGGTCTGTCCACCGTCCAATTTACTGTAAGTTATGCGAAGTTGCATTAAAAATTGTATGTTGCAGGTTATGGGTACTTATTAGGCGACAGTTCATATCCATGTCTCCCCCAGCTCATCACACCCTACAAAGACGATGGTCACCTAACTCGAGCTCAGACACACTTCAACTATGTTCACAGTTCATGTAAGATTTCTGTTGAACATGCTTTTGGGTATTTAAAGCAGAATTTCAGACAGTTATACCAACTGAAGCTTAGGGACATAAGAATGATGGTGGAAAATGTAAATGCTTGCTGTGTGCTGCACAACCTTGCTGACGAAGATAGTCATCGATTTCTGGTGGCTCAAGGTACGACAGGCTATCCTGATAAAGAGGTAGTAAGAAATGAACACAGTGCAGGTGGTTTATTATTGCCTTTGGAGGATGGGGACCCGGATGATACTGTACGTGGGAAAAACATAAGGGATGAAATTTGTCGCCAGCTAGCTATGCGATGATAGATTGTCACAATGTACAATTACCATCACATAGTAACGTCATGCTGCGATTCAGAAAAGGTTTCTTGGCCACCATCATCTGAATTCGGGAGAGTAATGCCCTTACTGCACGACACTTCTTCGCGGGTCACAATATCATGACGACCGGAAACAACAGTTTGAATGATGATGCGACGACTCTTAAACATGTCTTATCACATCATTTCCATACAGCGTTTTTCTGCTCTCTCTCCCAATTTTTTTTGGTTGTTTTAATGTATGTTTTCATAGCCCTTTGCAGGGTTCTATATCGGCTTTCCACTTGTGTTGCCATCAATGAGTAGCCGAATTTTGTCATGGCATCAGCCATAGCCCCAAACAGCTGCTTCTGGGTGCGTAGTTTTACCTTTCTCGAGAAGAGTACGTTTCTCCTTATATACAGTGGTGAAAAATAATTTCGCAGGACGATCTGTCCACGCAAAGTCCCCTTAAGTTGGTGGAACTTCATTCTTTCCTGCTACTGGCAGAACCACTGGTGCTGAACCACCATCTTGAAAATTTGTCTCCACGGTTTCAGGCGGAAGTTTGGGAGATGAACCTTAATGTTCAGCATCTTCCTAAACAATTATACCCAGTGATGAAATTGTTGGTGGCAGTTCTGATGTTTCATTTGCAGTGCCTTCTCTTCCATGCAGCACCAGGGTCACCAACTAGTATCAATAGTCACTTGTATATTTTATTTTGAAAAGTCAATCAATGTTAGGGGAACGTTAATACGGACCCCATCTGGAAAGAAAAAGAATTTGTAACCAATAATGTTTGAGAACTGACAACAGTACAGCATTTCAAAAGTACATATCAATCTGTTTTAAAGGGCACAATTTTTTGCAAAATGTAGCATGCAAACTGTAATACTAATTACACTAATTCAGTATCCTACATTGGAATGCAATTTGTACATGAACACTAGTAATACTATAATATAAGTGTTGATCATGTCTAGCCACATCAACTCCTGACATTTGTTTATTGAACGCATGTAGGCCCTTAAACTTGCAACTTCCTTAATTCAATCTAAATACCCAGTGTTTAGGACAAGCATTCGTGCTCATCCTCCATTCGCGCCATCTTGCGACGCTACTGCCCTCTCATGGCAAACAAGCTGCTAGCACGTGTCTGAGCACACAAACAGCACAAGTCACATATCACGAATATAACCACATCAGAAGTTTTTTTTGTTTGTAAACATTCCGCCCACCAAAAATAAACAATTTGTCCAGTTGTCCTAATGTACACCATTTAATATATGTATAAAAACCCGAAACAAAATTATGTGTGTGGAATCTCACACGAGACACCACTATTCTTCAGGAAAAGGGCAGATTTTTGTGACTGGTCTGGTTAAGTTACCTTGAGGTGTTCTTAATGACACGACACACACTATCCCACCCTGCCCAGAGTGGACTTCAGTCACACGCGCTGTCTTCCACTTCAGTGGAGGCAAGTTTGGCTCTTTCAGCAGCACCAGCTGGTTCACGTGAATGTTGGGCTGCGGTGATGTCCACTTGTTTCTCTGCTGGAGTGTGTGTAGATACTCGCTACTCCCACCGCTTCCAAACCCTCAGTTGGAACTGAGTGATTAGCTCCCACCTGTCAAGGTGGTTCTGAGGAAGATCTGACAAGTCGTGATCTCGCAGAGCTACCAAAGCATCACCCACTAGGAAATGCTCTGAGGTGAAAACAACATACTCTCGAGGCTCCTTCGACAAAGCATATAGCGATCGAGAGTTTAGTACTGCAGATCTCTGTACAAATACAGCTCTTCGAAGATAAGCAGCTGCGTTACCACCACACGTTTCAGGTGTTTTACACTTTTAATCGCCACCTCCCAAAGGCCACCAAAATGGGGACTGGCAGGGGGACTGAACCACCACTTTATCACTCTCCGACCAGCCTCACTGACAATTTGTTGCTGGCTTTCTCCACAGAAGAGGCTTTTGTACACTTCTTTCAGGTAGTTTCTGACACCTACCAGATTGGTTCCATTGTCCGAGGATATCTTTGATGGAAGCCCTCGAATGGATACAAAGTGCTTCAGTGCAGCAAGGAATGCTGCTGCAGAGAGGTCGATCACGAGCTCCAGGTACACATCCTTGGTCACCATGCAGTGCAGATCAACAAGCACAGATAAAGCAAGAGGAAAGACCACCCACAAGGTTTACCTGCGGTAGCAAGGAATGGGCCCCCAAAGTCAATTCCAATATTGCAAAATGCTCTACCCTGGGTGCATCGCGAGGCAGGGAGCATGCCCATCAATGGGGCAGATGAAGCTCCACTCACTTTAAAACATGCGACAGTTGTGAAGGAGCTTACATATCAAAGTGCAAGCAGAAATGATCCAGTATTCTCGATGCGTCGGGTACGGTGTGATTGATAGACCCATGTGTAGTTGGTCACGTGCCAATGCATTATAATCAATTCGGACAGTCTGCTTTGCTTTGGAAGTAGGATGGGATGCTTACTTTCTTCTGTCAGAGGCACATTATGCAGCCTGCCGCCCACCTTGACAACACCCTTCGAGTCCAAGAATGGCACAAGGCTTTGAATTGGTTTAGAGCAAGGTTCTCCCTTTTCCAAGGCTCTGATCTCTTCTTTTAAGTAATTTGCTTGCACAATCTTGAAGTAATTACGGGCAGTGCACAGCTCCTCAGTTGTCTGCAACTTGCCAATGGAAGGAGGCAGTTTTCGGAAAATTGCTCTGGCTTGTAAGATCCATGCCATGACTCTCTGAAGTCTAGAAAAGGAAGACGATTTCTGCAACAAGCCGAAAGGGTCCTCGGAGCTCTGCTTCTGATTGGAGTTTGCCACCAAGACACTTGACATCACTGGTTTAACTTCGGGAAAAGACACACTCGCAAGAATGCTGCACAGGCCAGCTCTCATGAGGTTGCAACAGCCAACGTGGTCCTGAAAACCATATTGTGTTCACCAAGTGATCTGGAAGACAATCCTGCTGATGTTGCTTCATGTGGCTATGTTCCGACGGAACATGCCTCCAGGAACTAGTTGATAAAACGGACTGGATCTATGCAACTCGGTTGGCGACAAAGATTTTTAAAATGTGTGGTGATAATCATAACCAGGCTAGGACTACTGTGGAGTCTGTCCAGGCATGCAACTACATTTGAATCATAGTCTTACAACACATTGCCAAAGTTTACTTAAAACTTCTGCACACAGCTCTAACCTTGGAACAGAGTCTTGAGTGGCGCCACCCTGGACTTGGCGACAAGCAGGTGCACTTCAGTGGCACCACCAGCTGTAACGAGCATAAATTACTATAGCATAAGACTTCTCGCTGGCATCGCAAAAACCATGAAACTGCGAATTATGTTCTTGGACTGGAACGAATCTGCTCACATTAACTTCAGACAAGGATGGCAGAGAGTCCATAAAACGTGTCCATACTCTTAATCTCTCTCCTCCAACTGTCTCATCCCAACCTAGGCCTCGAGTCCACAAGGTCTGCAACATCTTACTGGATGTGACCACTGGTGCTATCCATCCACATGGGTCATAAAAACGAGCAACAGCTGAGAGTATACCACACTTTGTCCCTGACCTACCAGTTGCAGTCACTTTGTACAAAAGGTGGTCTTGTTCTGGGTCCCATTGTAGGCCTAACACTTTCACTGAATCAGGACAATCAAACATACGAGTTCTCAGATTCATGTCGATGGTCATCTAAGAGCTCCTCGTGGTTGGAGCACCACTTATGCAGTTTGAACCCTCCTACTGCCAAGAGTCCGATGAGCTGAGACACTCGTAACTGAGCATCGGCAACAGTTGCAGCTCCTGTAACTATATCACCAACAAAGACATTATGTCTTTGTTGGTGATAGAGTTACAGGAGTATAGCATTAGCAGCTAGTGGAAACTTGTTATCTGTTGCAAGTTGCTGCAGGGTGCGGAGGGCTTGAAAAAGGCAAAGAAGCCAGCCCATACGTGACTGTGTTCAACTCTTACACACTAACTGGATCGTCCACTGAATTCCTCCATCCAAAGGATACACTGGTACTTCCTATCAATGGGATCAATAACTATTTGAACATCTTGCATACATCCGTAGTCACAGCAACTGGAAATGTTCGAAAGCTCAGAACTATATAAAAAATTTAATTCTGTAATTTCGGCCCAGAAAGCAATCAGTGCTTGTCCATTTGTGGTCTTGCAGGATGCATCGAAAACTACCCTCACTTTTGTGGAAACACTTTCCTCCTTAACTAGTACTTGGTGAGGAATAAAGTATGCTGGCTGAGCAAACTCGCTTGTAGTAAGGGATACTTGATAGCCATCACGTGTGGGTGTTAACTGTCCAATAAGTGCCATGTGACAACTTTTCATACTCCTCCATGAAGTCTTGGTAGTGCTGCTTCAGTTCCGGCATCTTTGCAAGTCGACGTTCTAGTCCATCAAGTCTACGCACTGCTGTTGAAGATGAGTTACCCAAATTACACGTGGATGATCTGAATGGAAGTATCAGGACAAATCTACTATCTTCACCACGTTTGTGGGTACTTATGAAGTGATTCTCACACTGTTGACAAACTTCACTGATGGAACCTCTTCTACCTCCCAAAACTTCTGAAGGGCCACATCAAGAGATGCATCCACTCTTACAAAGAAGGAAACTGACTCACCTTTACTTGCACATGAAGCATTACCAGCAACTACCCAACCAAATGCTGTACGAAATGCATGTGGTTTCCCTTCTATCTTGCGGCCAGTCATCACATAAGCTACTACATCTGCTGCCAGCAACATGTCAATGCAACCAGGCGAGGCAAATTCGGGATCAGCTAAGGGAATATTTTTAAGATTTGCAAGATTTTTGTAACAATTTTCACTGAAGTAATGTTATTCAGAATCAATGCTCGAGTAATCAGATGCAACTCTGGCATGTGATGTGAGGTAATCTCGCATACTACAGCCCCTCTAGAGTCTGTCCTAGTACGCCCTATGCAGAAATGTTCATCCCTGCCCGATGTTTATAACCTAAGGGTATGTGAAACGCTTGGTACTTAAATGATGACTGGGATACACGATCCAATAATGCACGCACAACTTAGTATTGGCCACTACTGTAACATTGAAGCGAGCAGTCTTAAGCAAAACAGTAGTCCGAGGACCATCCTCTTCTGAAAGACACTAACACATTGCAACAGTGCTACTATTACCTTCCTCTTGACCAGCAGGTTCTGTAGTATCTTTGTCTGTATCATCAGAACTTTTATCTTGTGACAAGTGAATAAAGGTGTGATGTGTGCATTGGCACTGCTGAAAGCGAAACTTTGAATAGTAATTTGCCGCTGCACATCCTGCTCGCAGGCAGTTAAAACTTAACTTGTGCGTTAGTACACACTCCCTTCTCTCATCGGTCGGCTTTGAAAGAAATATCTGGCATCTGTGTAGAACATGATCTGCACCACAAATTGGGCAAAACATCTGCTTACCTGTATTGTCCTGAACTGAAACAAGAGTTGTCTTTGAATTTGCTGACTGGCTATTGTTTCCATGGCTGATTGACCAAAATGCGTTCCCGGAGGAAACTTTCCTCTGAGAGGGTGGATTCTTACGGGTGTAGCGAGCAGGTTGATCGTCAGCAGAAAGCTGAACATGCTCCACAGCTCTAGCCTTCCGTTCCAAAAACTTTAGTAGCCTGGAATACGATGGCACTTCCTCCTCGTGCCTGCCCGAGTGGTGCATCAAACTTTTTGAGCAATATATTTAGCAGCAGGAAATCCCACTGGAAATTTCCGAGCCTCCAACGCACTCAAATTTTCTTCCACTACCGTAAAAAACTTGGTTAACCCACCTTCTTTCTTACTGCCAACCTCTTGTAGACACAAGATCTTGTGGACATGTAGTGTTGCTGCGAGTCTCAAACTTTTGAACCTTTACTCCAATATTTTCCAAATTGCAGAGTAATTGCTTTTAGTGACCGGTATATTGTGTACCAACTCTCTGACCTCACTTTGCAAACAACCCAACCAGTAATGCATTTTCTGGATTTGGGAAAGGTGCGGAGCTTGACCAACAATTGAATTAAACAACTCTGCGAAGACTATACACTCAGCTTTATTGCCATTGAATACCTGCAATGGTAAGGTGGTAGCACTGCTGTCGGTATTCCTAACCACTGTGAACAATCACCGCGGGTCGTGTAGTCACAAGTGTTCTTCAGTTTACTATACACCTTTTCTAGTTCAGGGAAAACTGTCTCGTATGTTGCAAACTGTTCGTTGCCCTCATTTAACACACACTGATCATCTTTGGTGGCTGCGTGGAGAGAGCAAAAAAATAATTCACCAGTAGTTCAACTCTCTTCAACATAACCTCTTTGAAGACCAGCTCGATTTCTTCCACCTTCGATACATCTTCCCTAGATGCTTTGTACAGTTCTCTGGCCTAGTCAGCCTTGCCTAGCAGATAATTGAAAATTACAAATTGTAGCTCAGGCAATGCTGCAACAACCATTTTATTTAAAGATGTGAATACCTGTCTATCCAAAAAATATATTTCATTAATGCACTAATAGCACTGTATAAAATGGCATAATAATCACGTGCTCATACGCGAGTGAAAATTGTGGCTTAAAATTACTCTGGCTGGCAGAGACCGTTATTGCAGCGTGTTTATAGACATCGAGTTTTGGTACGACGTGCCATAAACAAAACCTGACAATAACTGCCAAAACTTTCCAGTTCGCAGTCACCGAACCGTTAAAAGGTGTATATTATACTTCTAGTGTACATTTTCGCAAACAAAACTGTATCTCCCATAGATAATCTGACCCGGAGGACCAAAAATGTTTAGGACAAGCATTTGTCCTCATGCTCCATTTGCACCATCTTGCAACTACTGCCCTCTCATGGAAAACAAACTTAACACGTGAGAGTACAAAACAGCACAAGTCACATCACGAATACCACATCAGAAGTTTTTTTGTTTGTAAACACCCAGCCTAGGCCTATGTTTCACAGGTCAAAAATACCATCAGACCTCAAAATAACCTATTGCAAGTAGTTAAGTAAGCCATTTCTGTTGAACTGTATTCTCTTGTAAAATAACCCCAATACGAGCTTGTGCTCAAGGGGATTTAGTAGTATTTTGTTATACAAACTTTTCCTTGTAGTAAGGTATATAAATAACTGGAATTACACAATTAAAATTTTTGGATTGACATGTTTTTCACTTTGCCAAAGCCTGTATCATAATGACTGGCTCTTCCTTTTACTGTTACAAAGCATTACAACTAATTTTTCTCACACACATACATTTTCAAAGTAGTCAATTTAACGTGTGTGTGTAATTAAACTTTTCTGCTTAAAATACATGCACACCGTCCCAAGTGGAAAAGTGAACACTATTAGTTTTCATTAATAACTTGGGACTATGCAAGTAAATCACAACTTTCTACAGGGCCTTTTATATAGGACTGCTGAATATACAACGAAGGGTATTAAAAAGGTTCTAATATTGCTATATCTTTCTGAAAAAATTTTTTATCAAGGGATGTTAGTAACATTAAATGAGATGAACTGACAATGTCTAACCTCGCATTACAATCAAGTCATATTCTTGGTTTTGGTATGTGTGTCACACACAATACTAAAGTGTAACAAAGTAAATACTGTTTAGACACATGCAGGATCTTCTATTACCTGTCAGCCATATGAGGAAATCCTCAGTAAAATTGTTCAGCTGTTAATAGTAATATCTATGTTACAGTGCAAGAAACTTTTAATAATGTAGCTCCGAGTTTCATTGCACACCCAAAAGGTAGCATTTGGACAGTTAATTAGAGAATGTTCAGTTTCATTTCCTTAAGTTAGAATCAAGTGCTTAGCGAGAGGTTTTGGCAGGTCTTAATGCTGGAATCATAATAGCGCGACAGATGCGACGCTACAAAAAAAATTTGTGTTAATGTGAAAACTAGATTTTACCGCCTCGCAATCGACATTTTAAATTATTTTTTATAAATAGTCTTGCAACTACAGACTACTTCATACGATGGACATTGTTTCCATTATTTTTGTATTTTTGCATACATTTCAAAAAATTCTTTCCATGTCCACTGGTACTTAGAACATGAAAATATGGTTGTAATTACATCTAGACATTAAAGTGCCTTGCTTTGCTTATTAATGCAGTAAATATTAGCACAAGTAAAAAATTAGTGACAAAAATATGGCAGCTTAGATTTATAGATGCAAATAACTTGAAAATATTTTCCATTAGGAAATATTGTCGCCCAGGCAATTTTAGTCACTTTGACATCACATATTTATATTTAATTTAAAAAGTGGTTTTTTATGCGCTGAACATACTTCATGCCAAAAATGGCAAGTTTGGGGGCATAAAGGTTAGAGGTGGATCAAAATCGGCACCCAAAATTCCCAAATTTTTTATTACGACGCCCCCCCCCCCCCTTAATTATGACCCTATTCTCGGGAACTGTGCAGGGTCGTAATAGAGAGGTTCTGCATAGTTCAATTTGTAATTGCCTCGTTGTGGACATCACTAGCATCTGTCGGTACACAGATGCAGTTAAAAGAATACTATTTGTTTGCCTAACTAAACTAAACAGTAGTCTTGGTACACACATAAGAAATATAATGTATAATCAATACAATATAATGTAGAGGTATAGCCCTTTTGCCAGTGGCTTCTAAGACACTCAAAAATATTACTAAACAGGGTAGAAGCAACACTTGACAGACATTTGGGTGAATATCAGAGTGGATTTAGAAAGGACAGATCTCGCTCAGAACAGATTTTCAACCTCAAGTCCATAGTCCGTTACAGACTTACGAACTCCAAAAACAGAAACATTTATAAATTTTAAAAAGGCTTTCGATTCAGTTGATCGAGCAACTTTAAAGTAATCCACGAATTTGGAGTTAAATCTAAATTAACAAATCTATTCCGTGAAACCCTCACAGACACCACATCAAAAGTAAAATTTCAGGGCGAAATATCTAAACCATTCAAAATAAATACAGGTGTAAGGCAAGGTGATTGTTTGTCTGTCTAGTATTTGCAGACGATTTTGCCATACTTTCTGAAAACTTGAACGCAGCAATACAAAACAAGTTTAAGAATTTCTGTAGAAAAAAAAATAATTATGACAAATATAAAAAATTCTCCAGAAATCTTAGCAACAGATATTGGTCAAACAGAGTAAATACGCTCAAATTTAGAGGGGGGGGGGGGGGGGGGGGTGTGTGTGTGTGTGTGTAATTCAGGAAAATTGTTTGGAAAAATTTGTGGTAGATGAAACAATGCACGAGATGGAAAGGACATATGGCATAACCAGGAATATCTACAGCAAAAATGTTTTATCTAAAATTTAAAAATACAGCACTACATTACAGTAGTCAAACCGGAATGTCTTTACGCAAGTCTAGTACTGAATTACTATTACATAAAATACTTGGTCCACTAAAAACTACAGAATTATGGAAATTAACAAGTAATGATGAAATATATCACAACATAGCAATAGTCTTGTCCGTATAGTTTTCTATTTTTTGGACATTTATATAGAATGGATGGCAACAGGTTAACCACACGGACCTTCAAACATCTTTGGAACAAGAAATCAACAACAACCTGGATTCAGGAAGTTAAGAAAGCTTTGGAAAGAAACAATACAAGTGAAGAAGCAAAAGAGAAATTATTAAGAAAAAAAAGTGTTACAAATGGCAGGATTCCAAGACAGGAAGGAAAAGAAAACAGGCCCGAAATGGTCAGAGAGGAAAAAGATGCATAGTGAGAAAATGGAGAACTGGAGAAAGAAGGTACAACAAAGGACGAAGCATTGAAAGGTTAGTGGTCCCTAGAAGACCCTTAACGGGAAAAGAAAATGTAATGTTAGGTAAGAAATTGTTGCACTGACCCTTTGAAATAAACTGCTTATAAGCAACTAAAATAACTTTGGCTTCCAGTAGTATTGTTAAGTACAAATATAAAAAAAAAAAAAAAATTAGCTAGCACAAAGTTTACCTCTGCTTATTTCACTGTGAACACTTAAAAGGTTGTGTAATAAAATTTATCGACAGATGCTAAATGCCCAATAGACCATGCAAAACATATGCAACAATACTTTTACCGATTAAAAATACACAACTTTGTGTACAAATTGGCTGATGTTTCGCATGGTAAAACGAGTTAAACCATACCCCAAAACTTTAAATCGTGTAGGAATACTATTTTCTGCTCTTGACATTTTGAATTACTAAGACTTTTAGACAAAATTATCACTTAGGATAAATGAAGACCAGATGAGTAGAGAGTTCACAAACTTTATTATTATAGTTTGCTTTGTACACGAGTATACAGCTACAATACAGTCTGGCCAAGACAAGCTGCCTTGTCACGTTTAATACACAGCTCCACTACAGAGCACAATATACAGAATGTTTCAGGGAACACAATACTTTTATGAAAATACTGACGAATCTTGAACATACAAAACATTTAAGCATACTGGAATGCATACAATGTTAAAACATGACACGTTTAAGTACCCTATAATGCAGCCACTTTCTGCAATATTCATAGATTAAAAAGTAAAACACCAAAACAATATAATTTAAATCCCACAGGAAATTTACACGAGGACCAGGCTATAAACAAATTCAAGATAATTGTTTAAAACTTAAAAAAAAAAAAAATAATGAAGGTAAAAAATATTTATGAAGCTTTTTTCACATATCTACCGTAATATAGTCGATAATAAAATATTAAGAAAATCTTGCCATGTGGAAAAATTTACACACATCAAAAAATGAACTGTAGTACCTACTAACCTCAAAGTAAGTACAGTATAATTTCAGGATACACAATGCTATGAGCAACTTGCCATGTGCTTAAAATGTACCAGTAAGCAAGATTTAGTAACTTACCCTATGAAACTAACAGTTCATGTGATAATTCAGTTCATTCTATATTAAGGTCATTCATACCCTGCACACTTATCTCTTGCCACAAGCTCTGAAAAGGGAAATAATTACACTGTTGCAAGCATTATACTACCATACGTTCTCAGTACCTTCTCACACTGTTTCACAGCTACTCAACATGTGTAATTTTTTTTTTATCACGAGCAGCATGAAAATGCCAGTTAATCGAAAACTGTGTATTTTAGCAAACCAATAATTCCAAGGTAGACAAAATAAAACTTGTCCAGCTGAGCAACATGCCAAGTGATTAACTGATTAGTAATTCCATTGATCGAGGGCATGAAACAAGTTCAATAACTATACTATCGCAGGGCATTAATAATCCTAATGCAGGGCAAGGAATAGAAATTATGGACAAAAATTATGATAAACCTATATGGGGCCTTCAAATTTGGTTTTTGTATTTTATTTCAGCATCAATTTATTCCAAGCTTGTTCACTACATGGCTTTTAATAGTTTTACAAAAGTGCATACTTAAATTACAAGTACAATGGTGCACTTGAGGGTACTTGAGTAAGTCATACAGAGGAAGGCGGGGGTGCTAACATAATAAATAATTGTATTTATGTAAGTGTAACACTTGTATGTAAATGTAAGTGTTACACTGACTTTCCTACCAACTACCCAACAACTGTACTGATGATGCAGGATATAGCAAGGAACAAACATAAAAACACACATTCCCCACCCCTTCCCAGTAATGAGGGTGTTAAATATAACCTCAATTATAACCCTACCACAGTTGTATAGCACACTGGCACTGAAAACGAGGCACTATATCAAAATGAATAACCCTTTATTTACCATTCTCGGGGACATTTAATTTTAAGGAAGCAAAATAGCGTGAAGAAACAAATGTAGCTTCTATACATACTAATAGCATATATGCAGAATTCAGCCATTGAAGTTGTTCCTTGTAAACGACAGCCTGCTTGGGCCAGAATATCACCGCTCTGACATTCACAAGACACGTATGACAAAATATTTTTAATGAATATGTGTACCCTTATTAGTGTACTTGCAAACAGCAGATTAGAGTCTGTTCTACATGATCTGAGAACATTAACCACGTCATTTTAAATACCATGCCAATTTTGTGCAATACAGAGTAGCGAAAAAAATATGAGAGGGGGGTAGTATTATGAAATATAGAATATAATTAAAATTGAAACTGAATGCAAGATTCCATTTATAAAAAGTATCTCTTATTTTTTTGTCCAAGTCTTGAGACAGCCACTTAAATCCCCAAAATGCTACAAAAAATGTACAAAGAGTACTCTAATAATCATAGAAGTTGGTATAGTTTGAATTATAATAAATTATCCAGTAACAGTTCCACTCCTCTCGCCTGTATGAAAGACGTTTTTACAATGCTCCAATATAACTACCTTATAGCCATGTGATGAAACCGAACCACGGTACCCATATTTAGCACACACATTTTCAACTATGTATTGCTTCACACGTTCTAGAAAATTTGCAAGCCTACAAATTTTGTTTAAAACATTTTCATTCATATAGAATGTTAGTCAATTGAGCACTTTTGAAAACTCTTATTAGAATCTACTTCTCTCCTCTTGAATCTTACCGTACGTAGAAATCAACATTGGGAACCGTCTATCCAAGCATCAGCCAACAAAAACTGTACCGTTTTAAGTAAATCAGAGTTAAGGTTACAATTAGTGTGCTAGGCTTCCAAAAATATATTAAAGGACAGGAATTCAAGTACTCACAGTCTAGTACTTGTTAACACGCCTGATGAAGCTGGACTAGCCAGCAAAACTTTGCAACTGCATGAACAATTTATAGACATCCTGTGTGCGAGTGCACGCCTGTCAACAAATGGTAAACCGAGTAATTTAATTCCAGTCATATTTTTATATTAAATGTCTATTATATGCAAATTCATGCCCTTCTGTGTAAATTTATAGGTACAACTGAAGTCTGCATTTCTTGTTTTAAACACACACACACTCATTACAATGTCAAATCCTAGACCTATTATTTATTAATTCCCTGTCAACTTAACTGGAAGTCTGTGTCCCAGTTTGTAAAGCTCATGTGATGCTATAAATTTTCCATACAAGATTGAGAAGATGCTCCCACGAAGCCTGCTACCCGAGCTTGTATGCAAGCATTTTTAGACAGTTTTCCGGAATAAACTACCCAATGATACTCGCCGCATCTGGCGAACCATTTTCAAACTGTCAACATGTGCTTTTCTCGACACTTCGGCAGCTCTCGCTGCAAGACATCCAGCGCATAACCTCGGCCACTTATGTGGGACTTGTCGATACGTCGTCTACCACCCAGTTTCCCCACGACCAGTCTGGGGCTGTTCAGAGTTGGATTTTCATTGGGATACATACTATACTTAAAGTAAACTGTGAAGAAAATGTTGCAAACTCTCAAAAAAAAAAAAATTCCACATAGTACGTACCACAATGTAAAACCAACTCTGAACAGCCCCAGACTGGTTGTGGGGAGACTGGATGGACACACGGACGCGGGATTCCCAAGCTCCACTATCTTGATGTGGCGACAGGGAAGATCTACCACTGGATTTAGTCAGATTAGATCTTCTTGGTTCTCCTTTAGCCTGTTTCTCGGTTTTGTTTCACTACTTGCTTTTCATTGTCCTCACTTGTAAGTAGCACCTTCACAGTGTCCGAAACTTTCATCTGGGATCCTGACTATACCTTAGATACGTCATCGGCAGCTGTATCCCCAGTGTCTGCCACTGCACTACAGTTGTTCGCACAGGACTTCAGCATCTGGGAACGGCAGTTATCACCTGCACCGGGACCTCATCCTGCCTGTAAGTCAAGTTCCCTAGAGAACCATCATCGCTGGTGCAATCATACATGAAACCAACATTGTAGACCATTATCCAACCACCATCCAATTAAAACTGTTTATTAGTTTAAGTAAAAGTGAGTTAATGTTACACATAGGGCACTAGGCTAACAAAAATATATTTAAGGATAGGAATTCAAGTACTCTCAGTCTAGCACTTTTTGACAGGCGCTACCGGATTAAGCTGGCCTAGCCAGCAAAACTTTTCTTTTGTGCAACTGCATGAAAAATTTATAGTCCTCCGTGTGTGTGCGCACACATGCATGCATGCACACCTGCCAACATGCACTAAACTGAGTACTTTAATTCCTTTTCTTTTATATGTCTTAATTATGTGAAAATTCATGCCCTCGTGGGTGTGAAAGAAATGCAGACTTCATTACCTATAAATTTAAACACACAGTCATTACAATGTCAAGTCATAGGCTTCCAGTTAAGTTAACAGGGAATTAATAAAGAATAGTTGTGTGTCCCAGTTTGTAAAGCTTGTATGCCACGATAAATTTCAAAGGTAGAGTTCAAAATTGCTTACTGTATTGTGAACAGCCTACATATAAGTTTCCTAGTATGCAGCATCTCTTAAAATAAATCTGAACTGTAAAATGCACTCGATAAGTGGAACTAATATATGAAAAATAACGAAAAAGACAAAATAAACACAAAAATTTTCTAAATGTAAACAAATTTAAAATAAGCTCTTTGCAACTGTTGCCAATTTACAGCTTAAATGATGATGATTTAATCATATAATAGAATTAATGTCAGTCAACACACTGCTGTAAAAGTGTTGAGCATATTGAATAGCAAAGTATGCCACCCTCAACCAATTGCAACTTAAAAGGCGATGCAATTTTTAGGACACACTTGAAATTTTTACATGTGCACCAAGTTACGAGGAAACTATCATGGCATCAGTTGGCTGTCTATGGATGCTTTTGTAGTCATTTCATATCATATTGCTAATGCATATAAATGTGAAAACGAAGAGTGCAATACCAAATACCTTCCATCCAATCATCCTATTATCAAACGCACTGCCTATTTAGTATGTTGAAGCATAGGTACAACCTCATGAGAACATGGTAATTCCATTTTCATAACGGATGCACTTTCAAACAAGAGTCGTCCTATTGGAATACACTATTGGTAATATACTACTATTAAAAATAGCTATGTATCAAGCATAAAAATACTTTTATATATTACAAATTACTATGAACAGCAAATACAAAAGAATTCTATAAAGATCTTAAATGATGAAGTGTACATGACTAGGATAATTAAATGACATTTTTTCTACATTGTGATAGTAAAGAAGTATAAATGAAATATCATATGCAACATTAAAAGAAATTTTGAAGCCCTTAATTTTAATCTTTTTAATTAAAGGCTGCAGCATGTATATACTTTCACAGGGGATAGTGTTATAGTTAAAGAATTGGCCTGAAAAGCAAAGTACTTAGTTTCCATATGCAGATGCTTCTCCCCTCACTCCCCCACACATACTATTTAAATTAACTAAGCGAAGAGAATACTGCAACTGTCTTAGGTATTTGTGATGGCCCTTTCACCCAGACACCTTTGAATGGCCAATGGTGAGCAGCTGCAGTATGCATAATTCAGAAATCTAAACCATTAATGCTTCAATAAATAAACCTATAAAAATAAAAAATGTAACTTTAAAGTGTCAAGATAAAAATAGAAAAATATACCACAAAAAATACCAATGGCATCTCTCTTGATTAAACTTTATCACTTTCATGCCCTCTGTCGTTAATACTTTAGGAATAGAAACCGATAATCTTGTGATGTCATTTTTTTTAGCTTATTTTAACCTTATTTAATTTATGTACATATTAAATTTTCGTACAGGTGTTCAAGTTTTAAGTATGATGGTAAGTGGTCTTAAGCAGGTCTGCGCTATATGCATTTAATCAACAACATTTATGTAGTTTACACAATGAAATAAAGAAATTTACCCTTTCTTTCAGTGAACATATTTTAAAATCTATTAAATATGCAAAATACTAGGATAAGACCTCCCTTCAGGAATCACCTTCCCACAAAGCAGAGACCACCTTTCAGGAGTCGCTGAGTGTTTCTGTTTCTGCAGTTGGTAATTTGTCCAGTGCAGGTGATACACTGCTTATCCCAGATGCTGGAGGCCTGTGCAAACATTGTAGCGCAGTGGCTGACACTGGGAACAGAGCTTCTGATGACATATCTAAGGCATAGCCAGGATTCCAGAGGAAAGTAACACACTGTGAAGGTGCTACTTACAAGTGAAGACAATGAAAAGTAGCGAAACCAGCTGAAAAAATTGACTAAGGAGAACCGAGAAAAGCAAATCTGAGGAAAATCCATTGGTGCATCTTTCCAATTGCAGTATCAAGATAGTGTGAAGCCTGGTGTGCACAAAGAACCTTTATTTGGCAGGCCATGAAACAACTCGTCTGAAGCATGTGTAGAAACTTATGTAAACAAGGCGACGAGTGAGCTTTAATGTAAGCAGATACATCACTGGAAGACCAAGTGCAAGAAATGTTTTCGGAAACTGGAGGTAACACTGCTTATGATAACCAGTTACCTATGTTATGCCAAGAAGTCTTGTTTTATCATTGAAATGTGTTCCATTTTAAATTTGTTGGTTGGTATAACTGTATAATTTAAAACAGCAGTGTTCATGTGTTAATATATGCTGTAAAACTCATGAGTACTTATTTAAAGGTAAGCTTGATGTGGGGGGCTCATCCTTTCATCTTAGGTGAAAATTCACAGTGCAACAAACCAACTCAAAAGTGGACCAATTCTCATCTCTTGCATTTCTTAAACAAATCCATAATTTTATTTGTTGCCGTACAGCTTATTACTTGGCTAAATTATTTGTGCTGCCGAAGACTGGTTATAAGAGAGTACTAGAGTATATACTGAAGAATGTACAATGAATTCCGAATAGGACAAATTTCTGGCCATTGGCAATCTAGGTCAACACATGCTCATCTACCTGCATTAATTTTAGAAACAACCAGGTGTCAACTTTTACATCAGTTTATCAATGTAACAAAAACAAGTTGGCTTATTCATCAATCACCACTCCATACTACTTTTAAAATGCTCTCGTGGGCTAATCTGTAGACGTACGAACATAAATGTCTAGCATTAACATGGGACTCACCCTCGAACTCTTAAACTACATAAAATGCTGTCAAATTTATGATCACTGCCGCCTGCAGTAGAGTGAAGCCTAAGGGATGGGGAGAAAAAGGGGACGGGATAGTGCGTAGGTACTCAATACTATGTCAAGTAATGAACAAATAAGTATACATATCTCCATTAGCATGTTTACACCCACTAATGTTGTGGGTCGATTTTTTTCCACAACATTTAAACACTGTGTCAGTTTTTCTAAGTACTTTCTTGAAAAGTAGTTGTAATTGTAGCGAGACGCAACATTGAATTGGCAGCCTGTCTAGCAACGTGGAACAGCAAGTGGATGAACAGTAGGTATTAATATTGGAGTTGCCTGTGGCAAGTTGTGTGTACTTGCAAGCTTTTCTTCCTTCCAAAGTACACATTCATGCGCACATGCACTTTAGTATTTAAAATTTAGCCTAAAATATTTCTAACAACCTGACATGTTATAATGTTCAGATATCCTGAATCAATACCAGTTAAACGCATTACAGACAAACTTTTTTTCAATAGCTATACCGAACATTTACACACAAAGATGCAGATATACAATACGAATTTTGCTACCAGTTGAGGTTTATGAAGGTAGCTGTAGATCGAAAATTGGAAATACAAATATGTTAAAGGCGGATATGGTATAAAAAAATGTGCCAGTAAAAAAAGTTCTAAAGAAATAAAATAAATTCACAAAAAAATAGGTTTGGAAATTTAATCACAGAAATGAAATTTATAGTAAAAAGTTAATACTAAAGCCTCTTGAAACTATTTACAAATTTTATGTGCTTAAGATTTCTGGAAATGCTTTCACATCACATGATATATCGCTGTACAAGTCACATTTAATCTGTTTTGAAAACTGTGCGTTATAATACTCTTGGTACTGCTGATACAATTGCCAACAAAATACCATTAAAAAAAAATACAACTGGAACAAAAAACACACAGCAAAATACTGCTCACTATATACAATTCCTACGCCAGATACTTCTCACTGTATTAAGTTAAATTTCAAGCTAAAAACAAATAAACTCCTATTACAGAACAGTAACAAACATCACAATTTAAGAGATACATGTACACTCTCAGAACAGGTTATAGTAACTAGCAGCAAACAATGGCCGCTCATGCTTCAGTAGCTCTGTACACTCAACCGAGCTCTCTACCAAGCATGTGAAAACTTGTTTTACTGCTGACAATTTCGGACGAAGTTTAGTGGACTAGATAGAACTACTCACCACTGCAGTAAATGCAACACTGCCGAAACTTACAATACATCACAAAGCAGAAAACTGTTGACAGACACCACAAGTGTCTTCAGTCTAATGCTTTTCGTGACCAACAGGTGAAAATATCTACAAAATGCGCAACTTCCACTGTATTAAAAAAAAAAAACTGCCATCTCTTGCCAACAGGCCACGATGTACATTCCAGAACAGAAGGATGACCAAAGCGAATGTCAGGACATCACCATCTTGCGCAGCAAGGCAGACGAGCCGAGTTTCCTGGCTGGAGGGTGGGAGTGTTCCAGAGGCGACACATTAGGCACGCTGCCCCGCTTGCTGCGGCTGTACGTCGGCAGCCTGCTGACCGGTAGGTCCGGAGCCTCCACCATGGAACGATGCCGCCACTTGTCACTCGAACTGCGGGGCAGACAGCAGACGTGAGCGACACACGCATCCTCCGTCGCATGTACACAGCACAGGCTAACCGCATTCAACAAACGCAAACAATCCTACAAGCTGTTCAAACAGCAACAAGTGTGTGTAATGGTATTTGTGATCACTACCAGAATGAACTTGAAATTTTTCCTAAAAAATATCGAGGGTGGTCGTAATTTTTGCATATTTACTAAAAATGTTGAGGTCAATGTTATTGCTCGAGCAGTAGCAAGTGATAATATTTCTTTCTTGTTCACACACGTTTCATTTCAGTCTAAACGACATAATAAAGCACCATCTGTTGTTTTTTAAAAGAAAAATAAACGATTGGACAAATTAAGTGTTACTTCCTTGTTTTAATACACTTGAATGTAGTGTATTTTTAATTGTATGAGTTAAGCTATGTTAAACATTATTTAAGAGCTAAACATGTTTGTTAAATTAAATGCCCAAATTTATGGAGAGTTAAAGTTTCCTGGATACCAATGACAGTCATCTATACCAGTTGCATAGCACAAGATTATGTATTGGGAACTTCCTAAATAGCTGCAAAATGTAGCATATAAATTGTTCGTTATTAAGCATCTGTGTGTGCATATATAACCGCATGTGGATAATTGTTTGTTTACATGATGCTATTGCAAATAATTTTCCCAAGGTTGCATTTTTGTGGAACCAAAACAACACACACACAAAAAAACACACACACTCAAAAGAGCCATATTATGCTTTTATCACTAAGATGCAAAGAAAGGTAATATGTTTGTTGCGATGCAGGTCTTTTCAACAATGGTAATTTGAACAAATTTCTGCTCCACTCCTAGGTCATTTGTTATGGAGTTTGGAAGTTAATTTTATCCCCATTATAAGAGATTGTACTCTTTGCAGATTTTAATGACCTGCCCACCATAACCATGCTTAAAGACAGTTCTTTTACTCCCCGCTAGATAGCTCTAGTAGTAATCATCACTCATTTTGTTTTGAATCTCCCTTCCAGCTGGCAACAGGCGTACTAACTACAGCATGAATGGTGCAGGACTTGCATGTGTAACTTGCAACTAATCTGCTGGTTATCAACTAATTTGAGTTTTGTGTTAATTCCCAATGTACGTTTCGTTACATGCAGAGTGCAATTCCGCTGGATGCATATTATAGATAACATTTTCATGGTATGGGATTCTACCGAGGACAATCTCATCCAATTGCACATCCTGCTCAAGTTGACCTGGACCTACTCTAAATCACTCCATATCTCTGAATGTAGAACTAGCCCATCACAATGGCAAACTTGAAACAACTGTTCACATACTTGCAAACTACCTTAATGCCTACATTTTTACAGCTACCATCCATTCCATGCCAAGAAATTTCTGCCGTACAGTCTTGCCACCAGAGCTAAACGCATCTGCTCCGTCCAAAAAGACAAACAAGTTACCTACGAGACATAATAGGCAATAACCAAGAATTCCTTAATACCCCAAATCCCTGGTTCACAAACAAATTAAGCATGCCATTTCAACCACAGATCCTCAAACTAAGATCAGCAACTCGGATATCCCTCTGGTTGTCCCCTACCATGAGGGCATTAAACTCAGAACCATTCTCAACTGTGGACACAAAATACTAGCCTCATCACCACTCACAACTTTTTCTCCAAACCATCCAGACTGGTCTAACGACCCCCCCAGCCCTCAAAACAAACTGGTGCACCCCAAATTATCACCCAGTTTCACAATCAAAAATATCACCACCCCCAGGGGGTCCCATCCTTGCAATAGCCCATGTTTCAGCTTTTGCACTATACACCAGTCTTCCAACACATCCAACAGCAGGCTCACCAATCAGACTTATCCTATCCAGGGCAGCCACTACTGTGCAACCGGATATCTGATCTACCAGCTACAGTACGTTCACTGCAATGCAGAGTACGGTGGGCTCACCACCAACACTCCCAGACAGAGAATGTATCGCCATGGAGCAGACACCAAACAAGCCTCAGCTGGTGAAAATGTTTAATTTGCAGGAGAAACCAGTTGCCGCACATGCAGCATCTCACAACCAGAACTACTGTTACACAACCAGAGTGGTGAGGGCCCAACATCATCATAATAATATTGCAGAACTGCATCACTAGGAACTAGTCCACCAATACATCACCAAATCCAGACTGACACCTGGCCTAAAGATAAACCCTAACACATTTTAAATTCCCCACCTCACCCTAGTTAGCCTCCTGGCCTCTAGGTTCACTGTTTTCCGACAACCACTCGTGAGACTGCACTGTGCCAACGGTCGCCACCTGATTACTCTGGTCTAGCCAGGGAAATGACGTGTGACCGCGCATCCGCGTGGAAAATGTGTTCGCCTGACTCACGTGTGTATATACGAGTGCAGCCCTGCCAGTACTTTTGCATTCTGTCTACTTATGATGTAATAAATTAGGAAATTAATACTGACAAGACCATATTTTAAAGAACCTGGCTAAGCCTACTGAATCTAAGAAATCTAGGAATATCATATGCCTTGTGTAGGAAATGTTTCTAGTTAGAGGTCAATTTCTTTTTACCCGCAATAATTTTACCTTTGAGGAAGCAGTTAAGCATAGTATAATATCCACATACTATGTGAATAGACCAATTAAAAATAAAACACTAAAAGCTAGAATTTGTGGTGATTGTACTTATTTGTAAAATACAGCAGACAAATACTAAAACTTTATCACCAGTACATGCAGGAACTTGTGTGTGTGTCAAATTCTTTATCTTTTCCAAGACTATTTTTACTTTTACTTTTGTACACCTATTTTAGAGGGAAAATATATTCTTAATTAAGTTAGTTTTATTGAGTAGTATACTGTTTTAGATCATCTTTCAGTTAAAAATGTGTGCAGACAAATTTATTCACTTCAAAATACGAGCTATTCCATACAGCACACTAGAATTATTATCCTTCGTAATCAAAAGATTGCAAAATTGTCTGCGGAGAAAAGAATTCATTCATACAAAATCCTGCGGATATCGCAAACAATGCCAGCCATCCAGACTACTGTCCATGCAATCAAGTTGCACCCACTGGATGCTGAAGAGATGCCATCGCTTGCGACGAACCAGAGCCAGTACTCCCGGCCTCGCAACACTACAGTTGTCCATACGACACGAAATATCAGCCTTGGAGGAAAGAAAATTTCTTCTCCAAATTTTGAATGTACAAAGAAATGCACACAACATTTCCCATCGAGTCAACCTGAGCACTACGGTGCCTCACAGCTGTTCCCATCTTCCCATCAGATTTAACTACCCATTGTAGTATCAATGCAACCGAACTTTAAAATTAAAGCATATATGCTGCTAAGGCCATATCTTGTTTACAGCCAAATCAAATGTACCCATTCTTATGGCTTGAAACTTGAATAAAAAATAAATAAAAAAATTGCACACAATGTGTTTGCTTTTCATTGGCTTTAAGCCTCCAGCCCACAACAGTAATTCTTCGCATTCCATTGTAAGGAACATTTCACGTTCAATTATTCATTGTGAATACAAAGTATTTTCATAATTCCTTCTTGCAGAGTATCACGATTGCACATGTGTGATAGGAAAAAAAGGTAAAATAAAAAAGACTTGCCATTTCACTTAACATTACAATGCAATAACTGTCTGAATTCTACATTCCCATGTTTTTACCACTAATTGCAAAAATTACATTATAGAACACTTTGAAGGTGTCCAACAAAACTTTTCATAAACCGACTTCTTATGGTTGTGCAAATATTTGGTATACCGAAACTAAAACAAAAATTGTCAAACTTTAATATTCAAAAGTTTAATGAATGTTCATTTAGTGCATTAACAAAGAAAACTTTGTATGTAAATCTTATTGTCATTATTTTATAACTTAAATAACAAAATAAAATGAAAATTTAAACGATGGCATTAACCCTTGTAACCCTTAATTTTTTTTGTATGGTTTGGGCACAAATTTATTATAGTGTTAGTTAAGGTTGCAAATACGCCACTAGCTTACCAAAATTAAATAAAAAGATAGGAATTAGAGTACTCTCAGTATAGTACTCTAATTCCTATCTTTACATAAATTTATATAAACTTGCCTTAATGTTAAATTCTTTAAACTTTAATTAAGACTGAGCTCTAAAAAAATTTTAGATTTTAGTTTAAGTTTCATGAAAGTTCATAACATACCTGTACTTTTGGTTTTCATTTAATGAAAAAAAATGAAATTTGCACAACCCTACTGACATGTCTACTTACCATGCAACATTTTATACAAACTCAAGATAAACTAACATCTGCAGACAGTCCTTGTACAATGTTAGCATCAGCAACACTACGTTTACTACAACTGTGCATTCAATGCAACAAAATGATTCTACACTAAAATGCAAGATGGCAATACTTACACCAAAATTCTGATTCACGCAGCATGAAAGAGAACAACGAGCTACTATCAGAAATGGCCAATGAGAACAGTCGCTACTTTTGTTTAACTTACGCAGGCAAACATTCCAGACATGCGTGACTAGTTCATTCTCCACTAAAGTACATACAACACACAGCATAACATTACAGGAGTAAAAAATTAAGGCTTTTAGATCTTTCAGAGATAAACAATCAGGAGAAATAAAAGTATGTTGAACTGAACTAAAACTATTTGGAACTTTCCTGCTGTGCTGGAAATGGTTAAAAGAACATGTTATTTATTATTATTATTAACATTACATGGCATTCCACAAGGAAAATTGTACTAAGCACTTTATCCCAAGTTAACATCAAATGTAGCAGAACTTCATTTATTGCTTCAACTAACCACGTTAAATTCTTTAATTTATTGCTGGTCAATATTTAAGGAATGAATTTAGAAAATCCATAAACACACACTACTAAAACTCGAACAATCAATGTTATAATTACCAGAAAAAAAATTATTTTTAATCCAATAGTACGTTAACTGTAACCATCGTAGTGTTGCATATCACAGATTTACGTCACATTTTCTTGCCCTGTCCTGCTTGCGAGAGCAAAGGAATGTTAGGCGAGCAAAAAGTGATAAATTGGCTGCGTTTACAAAGGCTACCATCACGTGCCGCTATAATAGGCCTATAGCATTCCCCATGTGCTCCTGACCTTGGGAGAATTTAATTTCTACACTTATCTGAAAGAATTTTCTGGTTCATAGGCATTGCCTCTCGGCACGACTCTGGGTGCAGAGAACATTGCAGATCTTTGCCACAGATTATTTAATCAGCAATGGCCTCCGAGCCGGCAGTTGAGAGTTGGGAGTTTGGGTGACTGTGCCGCCTTAAGCAATAGACGATGGATGAGCCAGTCGAGCAACGAGTGGCGAAGAAAGAGACCAACAGGAGTAAAATATGCAGGCTAGGAGCATCGGTGCAATGAAGAGTGCGATTGGCAAGAGGGAATATTCAACTGGATGGGCGAGTAAAACATTTCAAATGATGCCGACAGTGTGTTAAAGAGTATGAATTTAGTAACTAGTCTATATAGATACATTGAGAAGAACTTTAATTGGCATTGAGAGACAACTGTTACAATCACTGAGAAGAATACGAGTAATAGCTGATTTAGGATATTTTAATGTTTTAAATAATAGCAGAATAAATAAAAATCTAACTTAGTTCTGCTTATTTTTACCAAGACCTCCATGCCCCTCTGGTGTCTTGTAACAATACATTAATACAAGTTTGGAAGTTCCATCTGGGCTGAGAACGAGCATGTAAAAAATGTTCAGGACTATAAAAGCATCACTTTCTGAATTTTACTCTATAAAAGATAAACATTTGAGTAAAGGTGACAAGCAAGCCATTAGGCTACCAATAACACACAAAAGGACAGAAGCTCAGGTACTCCCACTTTAGTACTTGTTAACAGGTACACACACAAAGGATTACATTTTTCACATGGTTGTGCGGTTGTGTTGTTTTGCAGGTTATGCCAGCTTCATTGAACAGTCTTAGGACTTCACCCGATGAAGCTGCCCTAATCAGAAAAATGTCACGACCATACAAACACGTGAAAAATGTGACATCCTTTGTGTGCGCGCCTGGTTACAAAGACCAGACTGCGAGTACTATTTCTCTTTGTGTGTTATTACTTTTCAAAAGCTTAACTGATCAATAAATCTACAAATCTAATATGGTGAGCAAGACCCTCATAATCGGCACATCTGCAATTTTGAGGCATGTAGTTTTACACCTGAAACACGAGAGGTGGAAAATAGTCTCAGAGGGAGCCTACGCAAGCTCAGTCGTCCCCCTAACTGTAGTGTGGCAGTACGCAAGTTGAAGCCAGCACAGCAGGTTGATGGATGCCAACACAAAGAGGCCAGAAACAAAGTCCAGACATGAGGCACACTCTACCTTCCCAATCCTGAAGCTGCGGAAAGCGTGCAAGAACAAAAAAAAAAAAATCACGTAGTAGTCAACAAGATTCTAGCTGGGTACAAGTGATAATTGAGTCCTGAACAGTACATGTGTATTCCTTTAGCAGCTCAGAAGTCAAGATGACTAAAGCCCATGTAGGTATGAAACTTTAAACTTTCAGTTTTCCTTTCATACCATTATCAAGTACAAGAATTATTTTCTGCTAGACAAACCTACATAGTACTGACACTCAAAAGACTCATTATTTCTTGTATGAATCCCAAATTGTTACATGTTTACACCTTTTCTGCTTTGAGTGAATACTGTTACAGGGTTTTTTACTCTTGGTGATCACACAGGGCAAAGCTATGATTTATCATCAAGAAAATGAACATGTGTGCATACACACTGAAAAAAGAAAATCAACTGTTCACACCAAAGCATTTTTTTTTTTAAATACAGCACCATTACATAATAGTTTTAGTCCCAGAGGTTCCTACAGTGCATGTAAGTTAAAACTCTTAACCTCAGGTTTATCTAGTCATCATTTGAAAATTCTTAAACTATAGTTCCTGAAACATAGTTTTCAAATCTTCTAAAGATAGTAAAATCTATACTAATATTATAAAGAGGTATTGTGAGAGTGTTTATATGTCTCTAGTAATCTCTGGAACAAAACTGCCGATTCTTATAGTTCTTTCACTGTTAGAAAACTACAATCTTCCAGATGGACATAGGCATATCTTAAGTGGGTCCACAGTGACCCAGTAAATCTTAGTAGTAATAAATTTGCAGGTAGTCACAAATATATAAGTTTGTATCTTAACTCCATAAAACCTGAGAAGTGATGCCGGGCTGCTAGTAATACATAAAGAAGATTTTTACTACAACTTAAATACGTGCAATATTTACTATTTCCTACCTACATAAAAATGAGCATGGCTCAACAATAATTTACTCTTATGAAAGAAGAAGTGATTAACATAATTGCCAAAATAAACTGTATGCTACACAGTTACTACAACGAGTTTATCAATGTAGCTATCTTTTATAGATATTCTCACCACTAACATTCCAGCTGAAGTGTGAAAGCCTCTGGTGGCTGCCGAAGACTTGAGCAGTAGAAGGCCCCAGCACACTAAGTGTTAGGGCAAGCTACTGGAGAAAGAATAGTAATTCCCAATCCCAGGTGTGCGCTCTACCTCGGGCCAACGACTTCTGTCGGGGCGGAGGTAAAGTTAACAAAACTATGGACAGCACCAGTTGTCTTTACAACCCGCAAGAGTTTGTTTTATTTTCTCTTACGATTTTACTATTTTTACTGCATCTGCAGGTCGGCAACAATGACAAAGCAACCCGTATTCTTATTCTTGTGCATTTACTGCACTCTTAGGTTGGCGGCAATGAAAACTAATCACACATTCTATGACACTTATTGTAAGTTTTGACGGGCATAGTTCTTATTGGAAACTGTTGGCTGCAGTTCTTGTTAGAATGATCAAGGTCAGAATACGACTCGGCAAGTAATAACTGGCAAAAAGTATCAAATAAATCAGTTGTTATTTTAACCAAGGTATTGAGTATGGGTCTGCCGACAAAGAACTGCTAAGCAAAAATATTAATATAAATAAAATTTTGCTTAATTTCAAGTCAATATTTAATATTAAAATGGTTTTAGTAAGTTCTTTTTAATGACATCTTTAGGCTGCTGGTTTAAACAAACATTAATGTTGGATTTTAGATCCGAGAAATACCATACATAACTTCAAGTCCGCATCCGACTGCAAACCGAGTTCATTAAAGACAACCTTCAAAACTTCAGGCAATGACTGCTGTATTGTCCGATTACAGTTTTTTCTTTACTGTTAAGCCACTTATTTGCACAGTTATTTGTCCAATTAAATTGTCTATCTTATTTATTATTAAAATAAGTTTTATTTCATTCCTATGCTGTAGACACCTAACACAAAGTGTTTGAAGTGTTCACAAAACTAAATACTTAAATTTAAGTAATAAAAAAGTATTTCCAAATACCTATTGGGAATTGTGAATTATTGTGCTCATCAAAACTGGTATCAGCATCGCTGTAATTGGCGGTATCAGCAGTTGAGAATCGATAGTCGGTATCTGCAAATTGCGGTATCAGCCCATCCCTAGCAATGACAAACTGCATCAGAAATTTTAGCTGCTCTTTTCCCAATTGATCATATAAAACAAAGGTAAGCCCCTTCAAGTAAGGCTGTTGGGGCTTTGGACGACAAGCTCCTGGGTTAAAATTCAAAATAAGCTGGTACACATTGCCTTTTTCCAGATGCAAGTTAAAGATAATTTAGTTTGTACACTATCACCCCCCCTCCAACCCTAAAATTTATTCTTTGCAAATACAGGCAAGTTAATCAAGTCAGCCAATAAAAAACAAAAAAGAAGCACAATATGCTTGGCTAAATGTGTGTGAAGTTGTGATAAATATTATAATTATTTTGAGATGGAATGTACACATAAACTTGTTAGTTAAGATTGTGAGGAGGCCACTAGGCTACGAAAATTATATGCTTTAAAAAGATCGGAATTAGAGTACGCTCAGTATAGTACTCTGCACACGCACACGCATGCACGCACACACACAAAGTAAGACATTCACCACGTGGCCGCTAGGTTTACAACTAACAGCGCTGATCCACCATACTGCAGTGTTCTACAACTCGCAGCCTGATGAAGCTGGCTTAGTCAGTGAAACGTTGCGATCGTGCAACCGCATGGAAAATGTGTGTTCCTACTTTGTGTGTGTGCCTGTCGATTAGTACTACACTGCAAGTAATTTTGACACTGAATTTAGTTTAAAAAAAAAATTTTAATTTAAATATAATTACGGTATCTCATAGAAAAATCGCAACTTTGCATAGCTACGTTAACACTCACAAAAAATAACTTTACAACACATTGAAAATGTAATAATAAAAACAGCAATTTAAAATAAAGAAATGTTCATAATTTCTGTTAATATTAAATATGTATGTACTTTCTACAATGAGCCACATCACAGAACATAGCCGAGGGCATAGCTCACCTGACTAGAGGTCCAGCACTGCCTTCAGACGGCAAAGAATGCAGCAGTGAGGGTCCAGCAGACACTGGTCGCATCTGCAACATACAAGTAAAGCCCCACGTGAGGTACTAGGGTGTGTGTATTACATAACTACCTCAAAATTTTACACTGTTGTAAATGTAACTACTTTTATTCACACATCAATTGGATGAGACTATGAACTCTTTACAAATAAATACGTCAATACCAAGCTAATTCTAATGATGCGTAAGAAATATGTACAGCAAAACCTCTTACTTACACACTTGGTATATACATTTGCCACAGTTTGCAACATTTTCTTCAAGTCCCGATTTTGTGCCATAAGAAGTAATACGAATAACACTTTCCCTCAAATTGCATCAAGAAATTTGTACGTGTTTTACAAGGCGTTATTAGCGGGAATATAACAATAACAAACAGTTTATTTACATCCGTTTCTCAGTCGCAGATAATCACACGTTCATAAACGTTTGTGCTGAAATTAATTTAATTGCGTACGAGATTTACAATGGAGTAACATCTGGTAACTTACTGTAGTGTACGTGCGTGCGCTCGGTGTGCCTGGAACGCACCTCAAATTAAGATGGCGGCTTGTGAATATTCATTCCTTTAAATGCGCAGGTGGCGACACTGCAACTGCATTTTCCACAACTAAAGTTAGTGTTCTTAACCTGCGTTATTCTATGGAAATTGCCTAAAAAGTTAACATGTATCCAGCCGATGTCCAGTAAATAAATATGTCTGCAGTATGTTATTTTAATTTAAACATAACATCTGACCTACTCTTTATTTTATATTTTTATTTGTGGAAAGTAATGGAAACTTGCAAAAACTATTTCAGGTGCAGGTAAACTAAAAATATTTAAAACAAGCATATGGATACAAGTGTTTATGTTGTGTTTTTTTATTTTGTTTATATCAGTGCTTTATTTACTTTGACAAAATCTGACATTTTTATATGCGAGTTGACGACTGACTTATTTACACTGGTTATGTCAGTGGACGAGTTATTTCATTTTGTCAAAGTCTGGTAAAATTTGTGTGTGTGTGGATTAAAGATTGATGTGATACGGTATTTTGTAGTTTTATTTTCAATCTTTTATAACTGGAAAGTGTTTACTTCAGAAGAAACGAGATACAAGAAATGCGGTATTTACCAAGACAAAATTTTGGAGCTTTCCACAATTTATACTTTCCTGCAATTCACACTTTTTTCCATCGTCTCCTTGAAAAGTGTAAATACGGAGTTTCGCTGTATCAGTATTCTCTAATTCTAACATTATACTTCAAATGAAATGTCAAAATGTGATTGAATTTTTCCTTGCAAGGTACCAAATTCAATCTTAGTTTTCCACTCAATGTTTATGTTCTAACATATATAATACAGGATTCCACTGAAATTTGATTTTGGAACTCCCTTACTTTTCCGTGTTTTACACGCAGAATCTTGCAATTTTCTCCCACATATTTTCACGACAAACCTGCAATACTATTTTTTTTTCACCGCTGACTGAACAAATATGCAATCAGTGAAGCAGAATTAAATTACACTGCAACAGACCAAGCAAGCAGAATTGACGTTTTATTCAGCCCATCTATTTCTCACTATATATGTTACCAACTTCCCACGAGTGCCCATTACAAACTCAAAATTACTTTTATTTGGTACATATTGGTCCTATGTTACTTGGCAAAAGTGTATTTTTGCCAGTTCAAATACTTAATTATTGAGATTTTAAAGAGTATATAATTATAATTATATGACCCTGTATTCAAAAAACTAACAACGTTCCCAGAGTAGCAAATTATTTACATTTTCCCTGACACAAGTGAAAATTCCCCGACTTTTCCCTGTGGGAAGGCAACCTGTAGATATGTGAGCATGAAGTTTGAATTCAGAAGAGCATAATAAAACGTGAACCAGCTACGGTGTCAATGAGAAAGCTCACCTTGCTACTTGTTTCCAGATGTTAAAAGTAAAGGACAGAAAGACCGAGTGCACTCACGCGCTCTGTCTGTGTGGCAGCATTGCAGGTGTCAGGGCTGCAGGTGCCGGTGCTCGAGCCGGAATCCGGGCTCTGCGTCACCTGCAGTTGCAACTGCTTGATGGTGTGCTCCTTGTCCTCCAACTGCGACTGCAGCAACACCACCTGCCGACGCAGGTCCGCCACCTCCTCCGATGGGCTAGCCCCCGCCCCTGGTCCTGCTCCGTCCTCGTCATCCGCTGCCAACGCAGAGTAGAAGAGACCATTCTGTCCACACAGCAACCAAACACCACAATTTTAGTATAAAAAGCATTACACAACCACCAACCTACACACTATCAAACACACATGCCACCATACCAAATGTCAACACAAAACAACCACCCCATGCAAGAATAGGATTCCCCATGCAAAATCAAAACCCACAAAAGCCAATACAATCATTAAAAAAAATACTACAAAGGCTTGACCCGTCACTTTCTGAAGCCGGAACAGAGACATGATCCATGTGGTTTTAGTTGCACTAGGTAGGTTAATATTCCAGGTTACTATCAGAATATCGGGGACTTTGAATATGTGGGGTAAGTTGAGTTGGCATCTGGCTTAACACAAAGTTTGGGACTGCGAGCACACCTTACTAGGTCAGGCTTTCTTACCTTGCCCACCTGAATTAACCTGTTTCTCCAACTGCAGTTGTGGTTGGGTACCTTTAGTGCTGGCCCCAAACTCTGGTGTCTTACTGCTGGTGTCAACTGATGGTTTCTGCACTAGGCAGGCAGGCTGGCTGCATGAAGTTTGGTTCAAGTAGGAAATACACCTCTTTTATAAAAACACACAGGTAGGAACAATAATAAACAAGGTGGTGCGAACCATATCCTACCAAGCAACATGTTCCGAAGTAACCTACGGTAAAACAGGTGGAGGTGACCTGCTCCTAAACTAACTTTGTATAGAACAAATTTCGACCTATAAAACAACTGTCATAGCTACTAACTCGGGATGTCTCCAAGAGACCTGAGAGAAAAAAAGGTGCCACTACTTTTAACGGCAGTGGGTGTAGTTGCTACCACCAAAATGTGGCGGTTGTCAAACCAGGAGGAACGACACCAGAGAGAGTGGTATTTGTGTCTGCAGGCTTACTGTTGAAAAGCTGGTGATAGATGCTGCAGAACATTTGGAGCTGGTGGTAGCCGTTAGCAGCCTCTGGAGCTGCTGCTAACTGGTGGTAGGAGCTACTGGAACTCCTGGAGCTTCTGGTAGGCTTGACTGAAGCCCTTGGAATTCTTTGAGAGGGCCATGAGGGCCTAATGTTTAGTAGAACTCCAGCACACAAAGTGTTGAGGCGAGCTACTGGAGAAGAGAACTTATCTTCAGCAGTGCACTGCCTTTTACAGTGCACTCAGCCTGCCCAGGCCTAGGCTTGACTGAGGGTTGTGACGTCCCTCTGCGATGTCTGCCCAGAGCAAGCGAGGTAGGAGAATCAATCCTCTGTGCTCTGTAATATGGGTTTGGGCTCTCGAAGGCGCTCTGCCATCTTCGGACAGTTTCACTGGAGTGGCGACTGTCTGCCCGGTGCATTAGGGAGGCTGACGTGTTGCTGTGGGTGGTTGGAAACATTGTTAATTTCACGTGCTGAATTGCCCACTAGGCTGGGAGCGATCCTGCATGCACTCTGGAATAACGTGTTGGGTTTGATCCTTCCTTAGGTAACATAGAACTACGCAAGTAGTGAGGTAAAGTCAGTTCTGGAACCAGAAGGAGATACCATGTGTAAATGTCAGTTCACGGAAACAATCCCGTAGTCATCTTTGGTTCGGTAATATCATACAGAATGACCAAGACTCATCCTAATAACTCAATAAGCGGCACGTGTCAGGCTATATACCTGGCTGCATGCTTAGCATGTTTGAGGCCTAGAACATGACTTGTATAGACAACAAAAGGACAAATGTTTGGCACATCTAAATGCAATGCCCAAATTAGCCTACAGATTTATGCAATGAACCTCCATGGGACTCATTTTTGGAGTTATTAATAAAGATATTGTATTGTAAGATGCTCTGCCATTAGTAAATTACTGGTTTTAGAGCGGTTTAAACAACCTGCACTGACTGTGGCAGGGATTATTTTCATAAGTTGTAAAAAAGTTTACAACTGTGTACCCTTTTGTTACAAAATGCAGTGTATTATGGGTAACTTAACAAGTGTGTATATGTATGTCTAGTCGTTTGCATAAAAAAGAGTTAATACTTCATTCATCCATAGACAAGACCTGTCACATACTGCGCCCGGCGCCGTAATGAGACCCACCTCGCCCTTTCCTCTACCTGGAACGATGCACTCGTGGCTGTCTTCATTCACGGGATTCCCAGAAGGGAGACTTGCTGGCGTCACAGACCTTCTCTCGGCTGCTAGAGTTTCTGATACATTTAGCGACTACGCAAGAATGTTCTGGTGAGACTGGCTGGCATCTGAGCCCTCCGCGACGCAGCATGTGAGTTGGGGAAGATTTTAAGTGGCGGCCTAAGAGACTATATATACTTCCGCAACCCAGCGGCCTGCAGTCTGCGGTCTTTGATGAAGGCAGCCTGGTGAGAGTGCGCGCACTAAGTGAAGTGTGGACGATGACTGGAGATTGCGGGACAGCGGCGAGTGGTGTGTTCGTGGGTTGAATGGACGAGAGGGTGGGAAACAGGCGAGTGAGGTGTTCGTGGGTTGAATGGACGAGAGGGTGAGGAAACAGGCGAGTGAAGCCTACTGTGTGTGAGGGCGCTTGGAGGACTCTAGAACATTGCGACTGGCGGGACATGGACTGAACTGAGGTGGCACAGAATAGAAGTGTAATACTAATTTTACTGAAAATATTCAAACTGTCAAATATGGACACAAATTATAAAATAATTGAATAGGTTGATTGGGACTGATCTTTATTTAATTTTGTTGATTTCTTTGTCGTAACTATAAATTTTATTAATTGGTGTCAACTGAACAGTAAATGATTTCAATTTATTGTGAGAATTTGAGTTCAGAGAATTTTGTTGTAGGTATTGTAAATAAAATAAGGAAATTATAATTAATTCTTTTCTTTGATTAAGACCTCCATCCCTTAATGAACTTTGTATAGCCCACTTAACTTCTAGAGAGAAATTGT
Organism: Dryococelus australis; assembly: GCA_029891345.1. Classification (NCBI taxonomy): domain Eukaryota; kingdom Metazoa; phylum Arthropoda; class Insecta; order Phasmatodea; family Phasmatidae; genus Dryococelus; species Dryococelus australis. The sequence continues at coordinate 93,475,993 of CM057005.1, forward strand.
AACAGCATGTTGTAGAGACTACTATTCTCGCGAATATGTTTTGCAAATATAGTTTAGTGTTACAAACGACTGGGTTATGAGGTCCAGTGGAAATATAACCCCTTCAAACAGATTTACGTGTGCTGCAAATGCTATACAATTTCAAGGGTTGTGTACAAGTTTCAAACCTCTACAAAAAATATCGTGAACCACAGTTTCAACCATTTTCAATCTCAAAGCAACACATGCGCCCACGCACGCGTACATGCACACACACATTCTTTATATATATATACACACACACACATAATAAAATAGAAGTGTGAAATATTTCTTACAAGATACTGTATTTGCAAGTAGATACATCACAGAAATTAGTAATTTTTAAGTTAATCTTTACTGAAGCAGTACACACTAGTAACCATAGCCAGGCTGCCATATTAACAACATATAAATTATATATATACACAGAAAATATACAAAAAAAAAAAAATGGTGCTTACCTTCAACGTTGTGTCGAATGGGTTGAGAGTTTCTGCCTACAAAAAACAAAGAATGGTTGGTAGTCAGGTTTGCGGTCATTTTCAAAGGAAGTAATTAATATTTCTATTCATTTGCACCTACATAAAGGATTTAAACAAAGTACAGATGAAAAATGTTCAATTAAAGCAAACATCAAAACTTGCGCTTGACATGTTAAGTTTTCAAGGGAATTTTATGTAAAGAAGTGTAAAAGAGGTAGGTATGTTTGATATCTAAACATGATGTACAATTTACGAAACCATTCAGTTACAGGTGGCTTTACTTTTCCATCTCGGTTAATGGTTCTGAACCTCAGGCGAGATCCCTCCACATGTACACCAGCAAATGAGGTCATGAAAATTAATGTTGCAAAAAACCTTTACTATTGAAGTTAGTTAGTGAATAATGCCCTTGCATAATACACACATTTGCAGTGTATTGCTAAATTTTTGTTATGAAGTGTAGCCTATATTCCAAAAAATTTTTTGCCACTGATTTAAGAATTTGTTCTACCATTTAAGATTACTAAAATGCAAAAATATTCACCATTTAAAGGCTATTAAAACTTGTTTTAAGATTAAAATAAAATCTGTAACTAAAAAAAAAAAAAATACACATTTGCAAAAAAATCCTTATATTTTGCAGTTCATTAAAAAATTTAAAACAATTCTGTGCGATTGAATACAAATATACAGTAAGTTGTTCTTACTAAACAAAGAAAACAAAATTGTAGATCGTCCTTACCCTCGTCAAACCGCTCTCTTCATTCTGGTCAGCAGTCAGCAAGCAATAACCCATCACACCAACCACAAAACAGAAGGAGATAAAAATAATACAACACACACTGCAAGGCTAAAGAGGAAATGGAAATAAACTTCCTGAGCAAAATAACACAAGAGTTAGCTAGGCAATTAAAAAAAACTTAATTGTAGGGTGAACACGAAACACACAGTGTGCATGCAATTCTAGTTAAAAACACAGTGAACAGAAAGTATTGGCTGCTTCAGGTGTGAGCAGTAATTGCAACTACAAGCAGCGAGCGCACAGAAAAAAAATGACCACATGAGGCGCGACTACTTCAAATTTTATTTAGTTCGCCAGTCCTTTTATTGATAGTGTTAAAACAGTACAACTTTTAATCCTCTTCAATGTGCTAGTCACACCCCCTCTCCCCTTCTTTCCCAGCAATCAATACACCCCAAAATAACATCTATAACCAAAAAAATGTTTCCCTCTAATGGTCTGCAAAGTTTTTTTTTTTTTTCCCCCACTTTAACACAGTAGAAATTTGTCCCTTTCAATTACTTTTGACATCGGGAACAGGTAGAAAATACGTGGTGCCAGATCTGGTGAATATATGGGGACCACCCACGCACAGAAATGTATTTGTCTGCAGAACACAGCTTTACATAGAGGGCATTGTGAACAGACACACTGCCCTAATGCACAATCTACTAGTTCTTCCAACGTGAAATTCTCTTCTTCTTAGTTTTCTCAGCAACTGGCACTATCTCAAGATCGTGCTGGAAAATCCATGTTTCATCAAACGTGATTACATTTTTCAGTAAGTCCACGTGGTCTGTCACTATGTCTGAGCTAACCATCTTGTTTCCACATTAGATTCTTGGTGAACCATTTTTGCACACCTTTGTCATACACAACTGATCATGCGAAATTTGTCTTACCATCTGAAATCCACCCAAAGTCCCAGTTCAACTTTTTTGCATAATTTCATTATTTTTTTTCAACATTTTTATTTGTTTTTGAAGTTGCAGGGCAACCCAGACAGTAATCTATCACCTCCTCCCAACCTTAAATAAATTGTTTGTGCCATTCAGAAATGTGTAACTGCGCATCAACAACACACACTTCTTTAACAGTTTCAAACATTATACAAGATTTTAATTCCACAAGAAAAAAAATCAGGGTTACCACCACACACAATATAAACTTCGTTCTCCATGTGGAGTGATGAGGCTTGCCCTGTCAATAGCCTTACCTCATACAAGTTAAAAATAAATAGCCAAATATTTTAAACTTTTTTGCACTTCAATAAATGCTTAGGAAACTTAAATGGGCGCAGTTTGTAGTATCTGAAGAGTTTAACATTTCTTCTTCTGCTTTTTCAAACAAAGTGAACCATAAAAATATAAATATCACTGTGTTCACTCTCATTACTGTCATTTTCTGAAGACGATAAATTACTTTAGAGAAACAAAAACTATGTATTTACCATCTGTAAAATGTTAAGTCCTGAATAATGCTCGAGTTAAATAACTCTTGATGTGAACACAATGAAAACTGCGACAAAAATATTTCCATGCAACTACTTGAATTTGCAGTGCAAGATAGTCTGGCACTATTTACAAGGCGTTTATAGAATAAACACTACTGCCAAAAACTATGGACAAAAAAGTTCGAAACCTGTAATGCTGACAAAGACAATGAGATTATGCCAAAACACTAAGGTATGATTGTTCATTTTGCAATGTTTAATATTGTGGGCGGCAAATAATTTCTCTCTTCAAACATGCAAATTTTCCAACGTAGGGGAAGTAGCCAAAATATTTCATTTGACATCTTTGTACACCATGTTTATTGTTCTGCACGACATGACACAAACCTAGAAATGGTTTCTAATAGGTAATTGCCGGTTATACATAAGTTTTTGTCGTGGCGACATAGGAAGCGTCTTGTGTGACTGGCTGAGCTGTTCGGTTAAATTGCTGTGTTACATGTGCTATGCTTGTCAGAACTGTGGGATTCCAGCATAATTCTTTAATTTCTGTTCACAGTAGCACGATTCACGAAATGCTCACGGTAACTACTACCAATTGAAATGTGTGACTAGCAGAAGAAGAGTAGTTTAATAAGAGGAAACACATCCCCACAGCGTGAAAATTCATGCATGCGGAGGAAGAATGTTAAAATTTGATCCCCCAAGATATTCTGCACCACCCATCTGCTAACATAACATGGTCCATTTTTCCAAGCCACGCCGAAAACAAACTGCCAGGACCAGAGCAGAAAAGAAAAGCTTAAGACAAAGTGGTTAAAATTCTTTTGTTCCAAACAAACCTCCTGCAAGATTCTGTTCAGCTTCAAGAGCATAGTCTTGATGCTGACAATGTCCTGGAACATGTACTGGTACGTTCCCCGGTCTAGCCGCACTGAAGCATCGTCTGCATCGCTAGCGCCGTTCAGCTAAACGGGGCACAGAGGTTATTTCAGCAATGTTTACCGACACACTTACATGCACTTCTAAATACACAACTATAGGTTGGTCACAGTAAACTGAGCACTTGACAGCGCTGCTGAAGACACTTATGCACATGCCTGCATGAACATGTATGGTGGAAGAATACAAGCGAAACTGTGAAATTAGAAAATTTTCTAATTCCTACAATTATGTATACATTAAACTCATTTCAGCATTCACAAATGTTTACCAAACACTTAAGTCGACATTGGCATGGAACTACTTTCTCTCCATCTTTTATCAACACTTCACTGGGTGCATGCACGTTAGTGTACCCATAATAATATAGCAGATAGGGGCAGTAATAGTTTTCAAAGGTAGATTTCAAAAGCGCTCTAAGGAAAAACTTTTCAAAAAAAAAAAGAGAAAATTTTCAAAGAACAATAGTTTTACTGCTCATGAATCAGTAGCTGAAGTGGTCAATCTTTGAGAAAAATCAGACTCCTTTTTATTCTATTATTTTAATATAACATTTTTAAATTTTAATTTTGTGGTGTTTTAATGTGTTTACAGGAAAATTTTAACATAAACACAGACTTATTTGCAGGTTTATTCCACTCCATAGTAAAATTATAATCCCCATAGTTACAAAATTTTTGCTATGTCAACCCTCCCCCTCCCCCTACATACCACCAGAGTGACACACACTGAACAAAATTCCTGGACAACTGCCTGTACACTTCACATTTCTCTACATACATGAACAGTCATATGTTGACTGCAGCCATGATGTCTTGCTGTTTGAGTCAGAATGAAGTCAAGTAAATGTTAAATGTTTACAATTGGTTCAGAGTCCCACAGGAAATGTTTGATAAGCAGAGGTCAAATGACATGCTTGACAGTACCACATACTTTAAGATATACAGAATGTTATAAAATTTTGTACCATTAATTTAATAGCTATCCACATTACATTAAACATTAAAGAACACACTGTTGAATTTCGGCCTAAAATATATCTGCATTTGAAATGGAGAAAAACCCTGTTTAACAAATTAGCACTTTCCCACCACATACAAGATCGCCAAACTATAGTAGCTCCAAAACATATGATCACTGGAATCGTGTTAAATTATAAATCACATTGAAAATTAGACTCAAACCCTGGTTGGTTTCACCTTGTCACTACATGAACCTTTCTAACGACATGACCAAACCCTCAAATAAAATTTAGGTAGTCTGAAATAAAATTAATTTTTATACTATTATTAAAATATCTCAATTACAGGTTTACAAGATCTAAATAACAATTACTCTCTGCTGACACACACATTTCATTTTTATCCAGGCTGCACTAATATAAAAGATTTCTAGATGTCAAGCCTAACATATAAATCACCACACTTGATAAAATATTCCTTAGTAGCACTCAGATGTACTATTTACTAACTTGTCTAGCTTAGCTTTCAAATGTGTACAGATTAACCCCATTAAAAATTTTCTTAGTGATAAATTACATAGTTATGAACCTTATTTATAAACACAAAATAATTTGACCCTTTCAAATAGTCTTCCTAATTAGCCTGGATATTTTAGTCACTTCAGGACCTTCTTAAGGGTTTTGCTATACTATACTTTAATAAACATAAAATGTATTGACCATTCATGTAAGTCCCATATGCTCTTGTGGCACGAAGTAATGCCTAACATATGATTTGATGTTTGCAAGTTGCTGGATGCTAGGGTTGGGAAGAAAAAACAAGAAATGCGAGAATATATTTTACCAGTGTAATATCCCTTAGCATATCATCTTATGCCATAGTGAAATATATTCCTTTCTACCACAGATTCCAACAACCTGTAGATTTTGATTACTGTACGTGTTTAGTATTCATTTGAGTTCCTGACAGAGGCATGGGCAGACACTGCCATTATTCTTGTGAAAGGTGATCCTTCCAAGGATGTCGCAGCCAGCACCCTTATTTAGCATGCAGTGTTGCCAGTACAACACAACCAACAAATAAAACCGGAAATTACTGTAAGCTTCACCATCACATATTTGGGGGTTTTAAGTCTCAGTGCTGCCTACATGGGGGTAGTTAGCATGTTTGAGGCCAAGAAGTTAGGGAGTGATAAGGCCCACACTGCCAGAAGCATCTAGTGTGCTCTCGCCACTATTCGCAAGGCTCCGAATTGGTGAGCAATGTTCTTGTCATGCTACGTATACCTATGGGACTAAGTGGCGACATTTTATTGGTGGAAAGTGTAGCAAGGTTCAGTGCACGCACCTATAATACTTATGCATGTGTATAACTTTTATATTCTGAGATACAGCACTTTCAAAAAGCCCTTTTTAACTACTCTAGCTAGAGTGTTTCTTGAAAGAAACTTTCATACCTTGTCCCTAGTGTATTTTATTTTCGTAGATCAGTGTATGTACGACGCATGTAAAATAGTTTCATTGGAAAACTTATTTCAAACACACAGCAACCTAGTTCAAGCTCCAGGTACATAGTTCTCAACTCCGTGCAGAAGATGCGACTTACCTGCCTGGGCAGCCTGAGGGGGCTGCGGATGGGCCTGGAGGTGGAGTCCAGAGACCGTGGGGGATCTGGCGTGCTCCCGGGTCTGGAGCGTAGAATGCTGCTTGACCGAGCACTGGGCAGCCTGCAAGACAAACCCAACACTCTTCTCATTCAGTGTAACATTCGTGGGCACTACAATAACAGCTCACTATCGTACACTGCACACATTTGTTGGAAATACATTAACACACTAACTGTTCTCAATACCAATACTCTTGAAGAAATACTCTCTTCTTATTTGCAGCTACATCTGGTGCAGTTGGGGGAAGGTAAAAATCTTATGGTAACTCAAATATCATGCATTCATATTTGTGTTTTAAAACTAATTTCGTAGGCCAGCTTTAAGTTTGTTCTACTGTCTTTCTGTAGAGTGGCACTTGCTATTGGTGTGAAAGTTTTCAAAATTTGTGAATAAGTCAACTAATTTTAAAAGAAAGGGCACCCAGCATTTCTATCTATTTTACCCACCGTAGTTTTCAAAATTTACATTAAGCACGCACAAACAAGTGTCATCACCCCCCCCCCCCCCCCCCGATCCATGACAAAGATGTTAGTATTTTTTTAACATACAATTTAGTGGCTACCACTTATGCTAGTGCAGCCCACATTTAATGTGACCCATATTCTCATTTGTGCAAACAGTGCGTGCCTCATGCTACCAGCTATGTCATTTAATAAACAATCTCCCATGCCACCCTGCATGGTGACATGTATACCTACTTACTTCTACACCAGGTCTAATAGAAGCTCTTTAAAAGTCAAGTATGACAAAACTTAACGAATGCTGGGTTTACCACTGCACAACAGTAGGTTTCCAACACCTAATGCATTACAAGTAGATTATCTATAATGGTGACAAATTCATTGTTAATAGTATTTATGATGTTTTGAATAACTTATAATTTAAGAATCTTTATGCAATATTATTCCAGTCATTCAAAAAAACCTAAATTTTTTACTCCAGATAACTTTTACCAGTTTGGTTTTTTTTTTGTCAACTTTCTCCCCACGTGTGTAACATGGATATCAGAGGACTTGTACATGGATATCAGAGGACTTGTACATAATATCACCATATTTACAAGTGTGTACACTATCTTTTGGTAAAAATGACTACTGTACGATTTAGCTTGTAGTAAACAATTTTGACTTTTAGCTTTATGAAACGGCAACTGCCATTATTTTACACATTAAATGTGAGTTCTCTTGTAACTATTAGATTTGTAGTTTTATGAAACAGCCCGCAGGTAGAGACGTGCTGCCGAGATTGTAACCCGACAGCAATCCGACGCTGCGGCGTCGTGTATGAATAGGAAAAAGAGGGGGGGGGGGGCGAAACCTGCGGCAGGAAGGGACCTCTGGGGCACAGGTCAGGGGCGGCCCCTGGAGCCGACCAATCAATACTCACCGCTGAGTGACGTCACGTGCGCGCTACGCTAACGTCGCGACTACCCCTCGACTACCACCCGAGTCATCCTATCTGTCCAGATAGTGAATCACCATCCTTCACATCTCAATCATCATATTCCGATATCTAATGAAGATCTCTTATACACCGAAATCTCCGCTGGTTGAAGATCAAAGCAAGATACAGTTTTTACTCTTCTAAACGGCAAGATTCTCATTCTTGGTAATTTTGTTTATTCATCACTTACTTTCCTTTCCTATATGGCAAATGCGTAAATTGTGGGTTCTTGTCCCTGCAGACCAATAGTACTTAGTGGTCACGTTAAGTTATGAACGGCAAAGGTTAATGCCATGCCTGTTTACACATATACAGTGGCTACAAAAAGATTGGTCTGAAGGCAGTTATGATATAAACCTATCATAAGCAAAACATTAGAGTAAATTATTTCATTCAAACACTATCTCGTTTCCAATAAACCCAAAAGAATCTAGGCGGTAACGACGTGTTCAAGCAGATCAATAATGTTGACAGACATGCGGTGTGTGACAAACAAGTATTGGCCTCAACACATTGCCGTTAACCCATGCGCCGCAACACATTTGTCTTCAGCTTTCACTCTGAATGCGCATACCACTTAGTGCTGTGCTTACGAACAGTGCGTCTGAACGCAGCTACGAGACGCAAATCGAAAGAAACAGCCGAACAATAAGAGAATCGCAGTGCATTTATTTAGAAAGGACAAGTAGTTCCAAAACATAAGCGAAACTATTGGAATGACTTGTTACCACCGTAAAAAAAAAAATCTTTAACAGGTTCACACAAATACTGCAAAAAAAAAAAACCACCTAGAAATAGCCGCCCTTCGAAGTTGTTTCAGAGACAAGCGCCAAATTGTACGAAAATTAGCCAGGAAACCTTAACTAAGTGCACCAAGATATCAGCAGGAGTGGAAAACCGTGGCATAAACAATACATGTGCCAGCTCAGACCATAAGACATGTGCAAGAGTCTTGCCTATGCTCGGGCAAATAGAAATTATACGTATGAGGAACGGAAGAAGATTATTTTTACTGATGAGTAATTTTAATAGTTTCAGGTCAGATGGAAGAGGTATGGTATTGCGGAAGAATCCCGAACTTGTAAAGAAGACTGACAACCAGTGTGAAGCATGGAGGTGGTCTTGTGATGGTTTGGGGGTTGTGAGCGTGGTGTTTAATAATTTAATGGCACAGTGGACAATGACAACGTGTACACATCAACATTCTCAAGACCAGTCTTCCCCATAGTGTGGAGAAATTAACCCCTCTAGATTACATCTTCACTCAGGACAACTACCTCAAGCGCACAGCCTTGAACACCCCAATTATCCACATTGTATGGAGACACCGCCAATATCTTCCGATATCAATCACACTGAGAATGTATGGCGACAAATTGGCGCGTTTTTGTAGCTAGGCACATCGTTTGGTTTGACGAAAGGAGGTATGCATCAACGTGATATGGAAGGAAAACTTAACACATCTATGATCTATGGTCTAAAGAGAATTCTAACGGCGGTACAAGTCTTTGAAGTTGCACCTGAAACACTCGTTTATTGTAAATATTGGAGGAAATATTTAAGCTGTAACAGAGTGTACGGATAGTAGGAAACTGGGCAGAAGCTCTACAGGCACAACACCTGTCGCTGTTAAAATTATCATGTAAATATTCACGGTTACTACTAGTATTTCTAACCAACCTCCAAGATAGGTAAGGTAGTATATTTGGAATTTGAGTGATTGATCATTATTCCGAACACCACAGTCGCCTTTTTCCCCGAGTAATCAGTGTTTTTATTTCGAAATAATACTTACCAATAGCCGGCAGGTGGGCAACAAGCAGAAGACCCGATAACACACTGTTGCGGGTGTCAAAGGGAGGGTAACACACCAGAGGCACATAACAGTGACACTATTAGACTAATGCTTCAGGTCCAACTTAAAAAATGTCTACCAATCTTATTCTCTTTAGACTACATATCGTGCATGTTCTAAACTCATTTTTTTTGTGGTCAACTTGCATCAGACGTTTGTCGGTCGAAATTGAGATAAATCCTGTAGTTTCCTACTGAGTTTAGTGGATGTTTTACGAATGTGTGCAGTGTTACAAGGAAATTAATTCGTGTACGTGCATAACATTAAAAAATATTAAACTTTAGGTATTACGCAGTGGCATAAGGTTATTTCGAATGCTCCAACCGCTCGTTTCCTCTCAATTCTGTTTGCCCACTTTCACCAACACAGCGCTGGCTGCACTTATTTACCGTGCACTGCACTAAGCCAACCTTGGTTGAAAGAAACTAACCTCAAGGACAGTGCCCACGAAACATTTACAGGCTGTTCACGGTAAAGTGAGCACTTTTTAAGGCCCTTCCAATAGGCATTAACTATTAATAAATTACTTTACGGCAGCTTCAGACGTTAACTTTTGGAAGTGGTGGAATGTATACACTGTGTTCATATGTCACAGTCACATGGCCATGTTTATTTTAAAAAAAGTGGCGAAGAGATAGAAATTTGCTAAAATAATAAAAATAAAAAAATAGCAGGACCTTAAAAAGTTCTCACTTCGCTGTGAATAGAATATATTTTATATTTGTACCACATTACCGTCCAACTTTCTTACACTATCAGCGACTACATTTTCCAGAGATTAGATTTTTTTATATCGCATAGTTATTGCGAAATGACGCGTCAGTCAAAATGTTACTGTTTTTTTTAATGAACAAATAAAACAAACCAAACCGTTTGAACTGAAAGATCTTGTCTTAATTTCAAGGCATGCTTAGCAAATGTTAATTTACAAAAAAATTTCAGGGTAATTCTAAAATTCTTAACATGCAAACATTTCCTTATTTTCGGTACTATTTATTTTTTTATCACAGTAACCTTTCCTTATAAGAATTTATACAAGCCTAAGTAGCTCTCGGAGCCTTCTTCCAGTATGAATTCTCATTTCTGTATGCAAGTTAGTTTTCATTATTTGTTTATTTCTACAACAGTAAAATTGTAGTTTGGACGTGCATTTATGCACAAACTAAGCATTCAAATGTTCATTTTTCTAGGAAAGAGCAATAGCTGATAACTGAGTGGCGTGGTGCGAGTTTTGAGCGGCTCAAATTTCTGCAAAGGGTGAAGCCCAGCCTTAAGGCTGGGCTTCACCCCCTTTGCAGAAGTTTTCAGGTCATGATTTCGGATTCATAGTAATTGCTGACAATGTACGGATATACAAGATTTACATTTTACGAGTTATAATTCTGGATCCGTAGCAATTACTAAAAAGTAATAATTTATGCAGAATGAATGCAGCTCAGCCTTAAAAAGGTCTTGAGAGCCCATGAGGGTGAAATGAGGCGAGAATGGAACAGCGCCGGAATGCAAGGGCTGGGGAAACGAGATCTCAGACAAAACCCGCCACACAGTCGCATCGTCCGGTAATCGCTGATAATGTGTATAAAAGCTGAACAGTGTGTATATAAATTAAAAAGTGTTTTCGTCGATAAACTTCGCCGCGGCTCATCCACGCCAAGACAGCTATTCAGACGAAGAATGAATTACGACGGCACACACACGAGACGCAGCAATGTGTGTGTGCAAGGACACACCTCCTGGCGCCGCCCCTGGGCGAGGCGGGGGGCTCCTCGAGCCGCCTCCTGCTACACATGGCGGGCCGCCGCCGCCAACTCCATCCTCACGCCGCCTCCTCCCAGCCGCCCCCGGCCGAGGTCACAGTCCGCGCCCAGCCGCGCATTCAAGTCTCTCGCGCCACGCACTGCAGCAACTGAGATCACTGTAGCGACGTCAACCCCCCCCCCCCCCAAACCCGGTATCACACGATATGCTGGTTCTTACAATACAGCGGTGCGATGCGATGCGTTGCGATGAGCTGTAGCCAATCAGGTTGAAGCAGCAGTCCGTCGCAATGCGTCTGCGACGAGTGCGTTGCGCGAAATTCTTCGTTCGAGATTGTCTGCGATAGCCTGCGACGGAGAACGAGTATTTGTGTACATTGAGAATCAGAACTGCTATTTGTTTACATTTTGACGAAGGCCGCGGTTACAGGGCTGCTGGCAGAACTACTTCACTAAACCAAGTTCAGCGAACGACTTCTCTACTGCGCTCCTATTGGCTGCTTCGAAGTAAACAAGCAGTGTAATATAAATATAGCTGAATTTGGTGGTAATTCCTGCACTTGCTGAATTAAGTTTAAGGTCGAATGTACTGATACCCACCCATTATGCCGTTACAATAAAAAGTGTAGGTTTCATAACAATTCAGAAAATCAATAGTGATAAATGTTGGAGGCTATTATAATTAAATATCATACATTTTAAGTTCAATGTTATCCGAGGTTAGAATTCCCATTGATTTCATTCTGCTTTTGGGTGTGTAACCGCGAAAACACGTTCTGTTTTTAAACTTGTTCAGACATGGCTACCGAATGTATTTAGGTGAATGTGTTTAACAGCACTCGTGTAACCACGGCCCTAGACGCGCGTTTATGCCTCGTTTACCTATTACACACAGAACGCAAGAGTGTGACAGCGTCAATGTTTTTCGTTATGCCTTTTGTCACGTTCGTGAGGTCTAAAAAACTAAATTCCCCCCCCCCCCCTTCTGAATTAGACAGCAGCATCATCATCTCAGACGGCGTCCATCGCATCGCACCGCTGTATTGGGGAACCAGCATCTCACGGATTCAGCTCGCTGCCAGAAACACTCTCCACATCACGAATCTCCCCTGCGACCTCGTGGGATAACTTCGAAGGTAAGAGATACGACAGACAGACCGACCACACAAGCCACAATGAGGCTACTTCACCGCGTGAGCGAAACACAAGACGACAGTGACGAACCCAAGGGCAGGCAATCGAGACGATCGTCTCCCCAGAGAATCAGACTTCACGCAGTATGATACTGTCGGATTGGAATGTTAACTTCCTACCTCGTTTGCCTTGCACGAGAAAAATATGCAAATAAGTAACTTTAAATGCTGCACCGACAAATTAAAACGTTTAAATTTACCGAATGTATTTTAGGCATTTTAATCTTTTTTTTCCTTTATTACTGTGAGTAACACGTATGGTTTGGTCGCAAAATTTGAGAATTACTGCTCAATTTTAACCTTGAAAGTTAAACATTTTCCGAGTACGAAACAGCCGAGCCCCTCACTTTATGAACGGCCATTAACACCTCCCTAATTTTGACAGCAATCTCAACCCCCCCCCCCTCCCCCCAACACTAATCACTCCTTCCCTATACAATTACCCTCCGCTCCAAAAAAAAGAGTACACAACTGTAAGATGACAGCGCATTAACTAATTTATTAAGTAAGTGTCCAAACAAATATTTTGAAAAAATTAAATTATGGCTTTAAATTTTTTATACTTAAAGAGTTTTTTTTTACTCCGGAACTCGGATTAGGTTGATAACTTGTTTACATACGTCTACATCACTTTTCAGTCGCGTGATTGACAGTTCTAATGGCAAGAGTGTGCGGGACTAAAATTCATGCTGAACTTGTTAAATGAAGTTGACGAAGCTTTGGGGGCCAGTACTGGAAAACTAAGAAACGGCAATCCTATTTTGCGAGCAAATATTTTAACCAGACCGAAGCAATCTTAGCATGCTATCTGGCGCCGCAAAGAAAGGTTAGTCAATTTATAGTTGCTTCCAACTCTCTTTATACTCCCAGGCCATTCATCCGCCTCTCGCTAACACAGCTTAATCACGTATAGAAAATTACACCTGACTAACAACGTATCTCATTCTTGTGCGCTAAGTTGCAGTGAGAATTATTTATTATAGGCTGTTCACGGTAAAGTTAACACATTTTTCTTTCAGCCATTTTTTATCCTTTTAACAACCTTTCTAAATTAATGTTGAGGTGTGTAATACACACAGTGTGTATATTCCACCGCAGGAAGTTACTGTTAAACACTAAAGTAAAATATATTTTTTCACTATTCAAAATAGGAGGGCTTTCAGAAGTGCTCACTTTACCGTGAATAGCCTATACTAGATATTGCCTGATTTGTCATGGCTATTAATTAGATAAATTGTTACAGTTTATTTAAAAAAAGATACTTTTATATTAACAGAAGTATAAAACGCTCGTAATACATGGCATATTTAGTAAACATGTCGCACGTTAGATTTTTCAAAGGTTGATTCAAAAAGTGTAAAGAAATTGCGAACAGACGATACAAATTTTGTGTGTAAGAAATTTGTCGACATTTCATTACTATGGCAAAGTATTTGTCCACGAAGCCTGTACTAACTGTTGCCTGCAATTGCTCTTTCCTGGGTTTTACACATCGGCTGACAGGGACGTGTAAATTTCAGCTGCTGTGTTAAGCGTTAATTTATACTATGAAATTAGCAAATTTACCGCAACAGGGTGTACCTACAATGAGAAAGAGCGAATGGTAAAGTCCCCCCCCCCCCTCCAAATTCACCCACGGCATGACTTACAACATTGGCTCAGGGAAGAGTTAATTGCGAACGGAAATCCCCGAGTATTGTACAGCAGCCACGCTAAACATTCAAGTATTTGCAGCCTGGTATTTTGTAGGTTTCCCATTCAACTTATCGGTTGAAAAATTCCAGTACAGTTAAGAAATTCCCCTTAATTTTTACAGCGTATCTCGCACAGACGTCAACGCTGTGGATAACCTCTTCCACCGCACGATGTTCGCAAGATGATGTGGAGGAATGCAACGCAAATATCTGCCCTATGTTGTGCTACAGAGTCTAGTCCATTCAAGGTCATATCACGCTTGTCTGAAGCCCTGCTAACGTCCTACTTCCAGGATATTCTTCCGCCTCGTGCAAGCTAAGCTTAACGAAGTCTAGAAAATTACACCAGAGGAAAACGCAACGCATGGCATCTGAACGGGCCATCCAGAATGCGTTGTTGGAACACACCCTATCGCCGTCACGTGTTTACCATTTTTACCAAATGCACAGTATAAGGAAAACTTCTGGCTGCATACTATGGGAAACGATTTTTTGTATAAGTAACACTTATCACAAATATTAAAAAAAAATATTACTCTGACAGAACGAGATTTTGCTCGAAATATTAGCTTGACTCAAATTAAAGGGCTCATTGGTATTAGTTCTCAGCGAGGTTGAAGAAACTATTATATCTTAACGACTATCAAAAGTGTGACGCCCAACTTTGTGGACACTGCTCTATATGCGTGGGATGGCATGATTAACATAGCCTACTACAGACTACACAGAAAAGAAAGCACTTTCGAAAGCCCTGCTCAACTTTTAGACATACCGTGTATATATCAACCAAAATTAAAATTGTAATGCATAGGTTTTTTTCGTGCGTCGGTCAAGTGAAACTGACATTTTACAAATGTGTTAATTCTTGCACTCCCATGCATTAAAAAACTTTAAAGAAATAATTTCAGTATTCACAAATATTTTTAAATAATATTTTTAACAACGATATGAAATGGAATTACTTTCCCCCAGTTATCAAGTTTACTGGGTGCATGCGCTCAGTATGACAAAGGCCGGTTTCACCAACGAAGATTAGATTTTCGGAAAATAGAGATATTGTTATCGAGATCAGAAGTTAAATTCCGATTTTTATGCAGATAATGTTGAGCGCGCTTTACAACGTATTACCCGTCAAGAATATCGAGATTAAATTACCTCGATTTTCTGACTATCGCGATGTTCTATTGGTAAACAGTTTGCCGAGTCGACAGAAAATGCAAGGCATTTTACGCTAATAAAGTGAATTGTTTTTCGCGAAAATATTAACTCTACAATACATTTGTTTGATTTTTTTTAATAGTCAAGAAAAAACTGTGTTAGAGATAGTAACGGAAAATATCGGCATAATCTAAAAGAGGGAAAATTGCATGTTTCGAAATACTATATCAACACAATATGCTATTATTAATGGTTTAAATGTTATTTTCCTTTAAAAAACGTACTTTTCCAAAGGGCTAGTACAACCGAGCTCAAAGAAATATACGTAATTAGGCCAACATGCTGGAATAAACGCCTTTCAGTGAAAATTAAACCTCTGAAAATACAGGCTTAAATATAAGTTTCACAAGTTATTGCGGCCGAGGCAGTTTGTTGTGTTGTTCAATTTAGATTACTTTGGAATTTTTGAACACGTTTGGGTGTTTTTCATCCAGGCCTGAATTCATAAACTCAAATTAAGTGCATCATTGTTTATCGAATCCTATGCAGCGAAGGAACAAACTGCAAGAATCTGGCAATAATAAATATGTATTATAATTTAAAAAAAAAGTTATATATAAATCATATAACCCTGCAATTACCGTTTCCCAAAATAGTTTCCGTATAAAGACATTTTATTTTACTTCTTTATCTCGATAAAGTGATTTTATCTCGATATACAGCAAACATCGAGATAAGGTGCGTGGTGAATAGACTAATAGTGAATGGGTGGGCATACACGGCAATGACAATCCCTAGCAGTGCTTTCTCGAGTGCCAAATTAACTGCAAATATACCACAATATTTGTTTCCTTTAAGTAGAGACTAATATGTTCTTTTAGAGGAATTGGCGGAGGATATCAAGAAACCAAGCCGGTAATCGTCCGGGATATGTATCGGAAAACCACTTCGGGGAAAAAAAAATTCGCGAGGGCAGTCGGGATTGAACTAACGAATCGGGCATTTCAAATATTTATAGGCTATTCACGGCAAAACGAGCACTTTTGAAAGCCCTGCTTAAGATTTACTTGTATGCGCGTTGTGTGTTCCTCCGCCTTATATAAGATTAGAATTGCCACGGGCCTCATTTCATTCATGCGTCGGTCAAGTGAAACAGTGAAATTATTGAACTCCTATAAATATGACAAATCTGCTAATTTCTACACTTCGATGCAAAAAAAAAAAGTAAACAGAAAGCGAGAGAAATAACTTAAGTCGTCAGAAATGGTTACATAACACTTTCAATTAATCGTTAACAACTTTAATATGCGCACCGAGTGACATTCGCCCGGTAAAGTATGTGTAGGCAGGGGGCAGTGACTTGTCCAAGGTTCATTTGGAAAGTGCTCACTTTAACGTGAACCCGCCTTTAGGAAACTGTATTACGAGTCTCGCGTTATCACGATAAACTTGTGCTCTCATTTTTACGGACGTGACCATAAAGGAAGAGAGAGGAGACTAAAACCTTCGCATCACAAAGACGACGGCGGAATCTGCCTCACCCGAGCGTGTCGCCGGCGGAGTGCCGGTCTACTTTCCACGCGGGTCGCAGGGAGCACCACGATACAACCGCAGCCGGTGTGAACCTAGCACGGACACACAACACACCGTCGCAGAACAGCGTGTTAACTGTACCGACTGCTGCTGCAATCTGAAGGCCAGGCTTCACCATGCATCAACGTATAGGGAATCAAAGGCTAAATTCGGACAAAGATCGCTCAGTCGTTTTATGTGGTAGTATTATCTAAAGATTTTTTTGTTAGAGATTGAACTAGATTTGTAAACCTTCCAAATTTTAATTATTTATTTTCAAATGCAAGTTTTCATTATTTATAAAATTGCGAAATGTTATTTATAATTAAAAAGTGCATTTAAAATTTGAGTGGTTTACAAATGCAGATGCGTTCTATCTTAAACAAAAAAAAAAACTTTGGTTGAAAGTACTATCACAAAAAATGACCGATCTTTGTCCAAATGTAGCATTTGATTCCCTATACGCCCATGCATGGTGAAACCTGGCCTGAACAGGCGATAGAGTCTAGATGAATTTGTTGACAGACGTGGTCATGCAGTACAAACATGTCTGGCATATTTATAGTATATTCGCGGTTTCTACGCACTTTTAGAATCAAACAACTGAAAAATCATCCCATGTATATTAAGCGTGTAGTTATTTCCTAAATACATGCCTTTTATCACAAGCGTTTCACACCTCTCCGTACGTGAAAGTATCCTATCTTTCATTAAATTGAAGTTTTATCCGTGTTTTATTTATAAATAATATTTCATTTATAAAAAATAGGAATAGAAAGTGTGTAAATGTATGTTGGTAGCGCCTAGTAAGAAATAGTTCCCATGCAAAACATTACTACCGAGAGCGCACGAATTCTGTGCGTTGTCCTTGGGCGTAATTTTTCCAGACTTAGTTCAAGCTTAGTTTGCACGAGGCGGAGAAAAGTGTCGAGTAATCGTGAATGAATTATACACCAATTAGTTTCAGATCCTAGGGCGTGTTAGAATTCGGCAGCTACGGACCCTTAAAGGCTGTTCACGATAAAGTGAGCACTTACGAAATCAACATTTTAAAAATGTTACCACTTTTACCTGCGTATATTTTAACGGGCACACCAAGTGCCATGTGCCGAGTTAAGTTAACGACGGAAAGCGAGTACTTCCATGTTTAAACGTTGAATTAAAAGCAGCAAGTAAACATTTGTAAACCCTGAAACTATTTCTTTATTTTTTTTTGGTGCCTGCAAGTGCATGGATGAACAAATTTGCAAAATATTTACATCCTCATACATTCACAGTTTCACTTGACCGACGCATGAATTAAGTTAATTTCGCACGAGACGGAAGAATACACAACGTGCATACAAGCAGATAAGCGGGGCTTTCAAAAGTGCTCAGATTACCGTGAACAGCCATATAACTGATTTCGCGCCCTAAAATAAATTAACCAGCACTGAAATCACACTGTCCGAGTTCGCGACAAGGGCACAGTTTTGCCGAGTGACTTGCATGGGCACCACGTCTCCACGTGTCTTACGCCGTACTTTCAGTCTCTCACTCGTTCACAACAGTTTTGTAGCTTCTCCCGCCGTTTTCTGGACACTTGTTCGTACACACACCAAGGCAACGTTAGAACGAGTTTAATTTTTTCGCGTATGCAGTGGAAATAGTGAACTGAGAAACTAAACGATACCCACTTTGTCAAGAAGGGACCAAAAGAATTGTGGGCACTGAAAGGCCGAAGAGCAAGTGAATTCGAAAACCGCCCTAGTTTAATTCAAGGAGACCCGATGCACTGGGACACTACGTTAAAAAAAAAACTGCGGGAAATGCTGGTTTCAGAATAAGCTTATTCTCGACTGAATTTTAGACTTCATTTTCGATATTTGCTTATGTTGAAAATGAGGTGGTTTCGAAAGTTTGGACAACAAGATGTGTCCCATTTCGTGTCTAAGGGCCGGTTTCACTGACATCGACCCAGATCAGAGATCGAACGATCCTAGTTCCGAGTCAGAATCCAGCCTGATCTTGGTTTCAATGTGAAAGTGTTGCACCAACGAAATTTCATGATTCTGGATCTCAGATTCGTCGATCTCGGAGAGATCGATATTAGGTACGAGACAAATTTTGCTATTGGTTCGTAATATGACGTCATGGAAGTAGGAGTCTTTTTCATAGTAGATAAAACTAGATATTGCCGGTTTTACATCACTGTGACGCTACTCCCTCAGCGCGGGGTGGATCGATCCCTTGTGAGGGAACTTGGCCACACAGAAGGTTATCAGTCAGATTGCGGAGGAAAGGAGAAGCTAACCCCTCCCCACCAATCAAAAATACTTAATGCTGTGGAGGAAACAATATTTTACAGGATTCCCCGGGGAACTGTTTCCAAAACTGTGTTTTACCTTCCTTTACCCTGCCTGTACGGGGTAAAGGTAGGTGGAAGTTAACTTAAAATTAATTTAATCGGGTCAAAATGTTGAAATTCAGGACTGAGGGCTGTTGTTAACCCACTGTAACAAGGCCGGCGACAGTAATGTGAGAAACGGAATTGAAAGCCAAAAGAGTTTATACAAAACTGTTAAAGTTTTTCCCATGACTGGAGTGGCGTAGGTTAGAACTAGATGTGCGATCTTTTATCCGTTTTAAGTGTATTATTGTTGTACTAATTTTACTGAATAATATTCAAGTACGTATAAAGTTTTTAATTTCCCAAGAAAACAATCGAACGTAGTTCTATCTGTTGGCGTATTTTAAAACTACAATTGTCGACGACGGCTGCTGTTCTCGTATCTAGGTTCGAACGGCAAATTTCAGCGGTTCGAAATGAACATCTCGATCTCCAGTCCAGCTCTGAACTCTAATGGTGCAACTGTTTTCTGTGTCGATCTTAAGTACGATCTCGGATCGAGTTTCGAACCCCGATGGTGCAACCGGCCCTTAATCATACTTCACACGAACATGAGCAATTACGACATCCACGTCTGTCCACACAGCATATCGTTAAAAATTGGAGCCATTGTGTCAACATGGAGCCATGCAATTTCACGAACGTTAGTAAACCGCACAGAGAAAATTAACTCGCTGAACTACACTTCCACGCAAATCTCCCCCCCCCCCCCCTATTTTCCCCTTCATCATCCTCGAACAAGATTACTAGCAGCTTCAAATTCAATGTCATAGCTACCATGTCCAGATTTCAGTTCTAATATAAATTTTGTAGACGAAAGCAGGTTACCCGACAGCTGAAGAGAGTAAATATTTACAAATGACAAATACTGCGTTTACCCCATCCCCGTCTACGAAATATGCCATTTACTATACACGCCCGCGCTCTACCACCGGTTATAATTGCGTCATTTGACCGTTCACGTGGTATACCTTAGGGTCACGTGTTCTCGACTTAACGTCGCGCCGGTCAACCCACGTTTAGACACGCCGTACCCGACAAACTCTTTAACCCCGCTCCAGGTAACACTATTTCTTCGGCGGCCTCTGCGGATCCTCGCGCAGAGGATGGCGACACGGTACACACGTCAGTTTCACGGAACCGTCCGCCACGTGCAGGCGCGCTGCCAGCCCGACGCGAACTGACCAACAAGAAAGACAAGAGATGATGCTCGATGCGAGAAGAAACTCCACGCACGTCCTCCCCACCCCCCCCCCTTTATTTTGCCATCCTCCGCCTAACAGACGCGAGTGGTACGCGAACTGCGTGGCGCAGGCCCCGCCCCTCGCGCGATCGATACCGCCCAGCAGACAACGCACGCACGCCATCTGCTGACGGCATTTCTCCTTACACAACCCCCCCCCCCCCCAACACCCCTTAAATCGCACCCTAGGGATCTGTCATCAGCAGCGGTCACCGCGGGTAGACTATTCTTAGCGCTTGCGCGTGTACTGCGTCATTCCTTACCCCATTACATTTTAGCTTCCTAGAAGTGTCAGTTCCCAGACACATTAAAAAACACAAGCAGCACGTCTTAAAATAAGGAAAAAAAGGGTACTTTTAAAATAAAAACAGACTAGCAATTTTTTTTAAATAAAAATCTACGAATAATTATTTTTAAATTTTAAATAGAAGAAATTTTGTTTGAATTTAAACCAAGGAATAATTTTTTTTTAAATAGAGTAAGAATGCCTTAAAATAGAGAGTAAGAATGCCTTAAAATAGAGAGTAAGAATGCCTTAAAATAGAGAGTAAGAATGCCTTAAAATAGAGAGTAAGAATGCCTTAAAATAGAGAGTAAGAATGCCTTAAAATAGAGAGTAAGAATGCCTTAAAATAGAGAGTAAGAATGCCTTAAAATATAGAGTAAGAATGCCTTAAAATAGAGAGTAAGAATGCCTTAAAATAGAGAGTAAGAATGCCTTAAAATAGAGAGTAAGAATGCCTTAAAATAGAGAGTAAGAATGTCTTAAAATAGAGAGTAAGAATGTCTTAAAATAGAGAGTAAGAATGCCTTAAAATAGAGTAAAAATGTCTTAAAATAAAAATCGAGGAAGACATTTTAAAAATAAAAATCGAGGAAGTACTTCAACAAAAACTGAAAATGAACTTTTATAAAACTTGCAAGCATTTTTTTAAAGAACTGAAAAACATATTTTGATTTTTAAAAATTACAAAAAAAAAAAAACTAGAAGCATGTTTGGTTAAACCAATAGGCATTACACGAAAACCGACAGCATTTTTATCCTCAAAATGTTAATGCTGGAAGAATTTTCAATTTTGCACTCGAAATAATTGAAACCTTCTACAAATATTTTGTCGTACGAGTATTAGATATATTATACATATGTATTTTATGTGGATTATATACATTTATATTGAACGTTTCGGTACTTGGGTTTAGATCAGAAACTTCGAACTAATTTAAAGAAATAGGCTCACTGTAATATAAATGTGTGCAAACTGCGTGTGGTTTTTTAAATCACGAACTACAGTCTCTTTAAAAGACAACGATCACGTGTTTTCGTGTTTCGTTACTAAAAGGAAATTATGCGCAAATGGCTTTGATGGAATTCATTATGGAAGGAACAGTAAATACGAAAAGAAAGCTAAGTAAATATTGCAGTTTCTGGTTTATTCCTTAATGCTGCACCCAGCTCTTACACTGCTATCCTTGAATCTACGAAAAGCAAAGTTATATGCGTACAATTAACAATACCTAAAGCTATAACCACGTCGATACTAAAATACTTAATTTTATTTATTTTACCAATTAATTTTATCTCAAAATATGGCACTGAAGTTATTTTACCACAAGGCGATTATCTAGTCTAAAAATACCCAGCCATAACTGAAAATATTTTAACATTTCCATGCAACTTTGAAAGTCTTGCCGAACATAGATCGCTCCCCGCTTTTTTTTTATATTTTGGGTGTACTTTAATCAAGACCCACTAAGACACAGTTACCCACAGCAGCTTTCAGTTAATTAAGTTCGTTCTTTTTAATTCCAGCTTTAATGGCAGTCTCGGAAAACTTCCTCATCAACGTTATAGAATTTAAATGACTTGAAATGTCTGTAAACTTAACATTTTCAACTGTCTGAAGTACACCGACTTGCTATTACGGTCCAGGCTTTTTTTTTTTGCGCAAATGAGATTGAGGCAAAGATATTAACTACGTCGGATAAGAAAAATACACAAACTAGTGACTGGAAATGTCATTAGCTAGCCGAGGTGCCTTGGAATTACGCGAAAAGCGTAGACAGCCAGTAGCAGTAGAACGCGAGATTAAGGACACTTCTTAACGTGGTTTTTCCTTTACAACACAAACACGCCCCACAATCTTGGTATAGTTAATAATATTCTGGCCCCCCTCTTGTTTGCCTGAAACCTTCCTGCTGCCACAAGCATACGTCGTAAAATGTTATAGTCTATAAACTGGAATTCTGCACAAAATTCCAAACTTTCGGAGGAAAATAGTCGATTAAAAGCAATCTGATATGAGAAGGTGTATGGAAATAATGTGCTCGCTTCTTTCTGCAGGAATAGTCATTTTTTAAATTCTAAATCACAAACTTATACTTCATAAAGTTAATTATTGCGACGTATTTATAGAATTTAATCATCCAACCTGTTGTGTTCCTTAAAAGTTCACCAACTTGCGAGACTAAGAAATTTCACGGAAACTAACTTTCACAACTTAGGCCGGAGATGTGCAATTCCTTGCGAGCAAACGTAAACCATTAATTGACCAATCCTGCACGCGAATACGAGTTCGGTTGTTTCGAAGTTTTGGGAACCTACTAAGAACGAAGACACGTTTCCCTTTCTATCCACTGCAGGTCGTATCGGCAAGGCACGGAGGGGAAAAAAAACCACCACCAAATTTGCATAGGGTTCGTGTAAGCCACGGAAATGTTACAACAAAATGGGGTGGGAGGGGTGAGAGGGGTGGGAGGGTTGAGAGGGGTGAGAGGGGAGAGAGGGGTGTGAGAGGGGAGAGAGGGAGAGAGGGGAGTGAGAGGGGAGAGAGGGGTGTGAGAGGGGAGAGAGGGGGGAGGAGAGGGGGAGAGAGGGGGAGAGAGGGGGAGAGAGGGAGAGGGGAGGAGAGGGGTGAGAGGGGGGAGAGGGGTGAGAGAGGGGTGAGAGGGGTGTGAGAGGGGTGTGAGAGGGGTGTGAGAGGGGTGTGAGAGGGGTGTGAGAGGGGGTGTGAGAGGGGTGTGAGAGGGGTGTGAGAGGGGTGTGAGAGGGGGTGTGAGAGGGGGGTGAGAGGGGGGTGAGAGGGGGGTGAGAGGGGGGTGAGAGGGGGGTGAGAGGGGGGTGAGAGGGGGGTGAGAGGGGGGTGAGAGGGGGGTGGAGGGGGGTGGGTGAGAGGGGGGTAGAGGGGGAGAGGGGGGTGAGAGGGGGGTGAGAGGGGGGGGGGGGAGGGGGGGTGAGAGGGGTGAGAGGGTGGAGGGGTGGAGGGGTGACAAGGAGTCTGAAAGTGGTAGTTAAAATAGGATGCAAGAGGAAGAGATGAGAAATTAAAGGAAAAATAAAAACCGGGGAGGGGGGATAGGAGCATAGCAGAGGAAAATCGAGTGGGGGAAAAAATGAACGCGCGAGTAAAGCACATATCGATCATGGAGGATTGCACTTGACACCCGAACCGGGGGAAAGATAATGTTCAAATAATTTTTTTTTTTCACGCACTACCAAGGATACCATCTGGCATCACTAGTTGATTAAACAGTTAAAGAACTGATCTCGCCCTTTACTGTCGGCATGAAGCATATTCTAGTGGATATGCAGTAACCATGGTTTCCCTGGATGCGAGAGTATTCAACCTCCCCTTTCCCCAATCACTGTAATACCAACCTCTTCTGCAAACTCCTTTCTCCAGGCAAATTTATGTACGTTACGTTTAATATTGTCTCAAAACTTAAGGTCTTATATTGTGTTTTACAGCATACTGTCAAATCTGGCAGACTTTCTGAAATTTGCATTTAAGGTTTCTATAGGCTGTTCACGGTAGTATTTAGTATTTCTATAGGTTGTTCACGGTAAAGTGAGCATTGAGGCCCTAGTTCCTTTCAGCCATATTTTTCCCTAATGAAAGGACTTTGAAAAGTGCTCGCTTTACCATGAATAGCCAATATCAATCCTTTGTGATAAATTACGTAGTCCCTTTCAATTAGGGCCACAGGTTCGACAACAGTAATAGACCATTTGGATAAAAGTCACATCTAGATAGTTTTTTTTAACCCCATCTTTTTAATCCCAGCTATTTAAAAAACTAAGTGTAAATTATCTTTGAAAAGCCCAAGATTAACGAGGCCTAAACGCCTTTATAACGACCGCAAGGTACAGCAGGAAACGTCGCCAAAAGCACTAAGATGTTATCAATGACCATAAAGGCCCGTGTTCAAACCCCGAATGTGCAATTTTTTAGAAGCGAGCTTAAGGTATATTTGTAAGGACAGGTTCTGGGTTCGAACGTCTGGCAACCACAGGACTGGTTTAATTACGTGTAAGTGGAACGGAGAGCTGAAGAGGGCGAAGTGAGGCGAGTATGGAACCAGGACCGGAATGCAAGGGCAAGACAAACAGCAGACCCCCCGAGAAACCCGTCTAACAACCGCATCGCCCTGCAAGATTCCAGCGTGCGGAAATCTGGGAGTGATCCAACCGGGGATTATAACCCGGTTCGCATGCGGGACATAGACGGGAAGGGGGGGGGGGGAGTTTTGTTTCAGTTTCTAAGCGACCCCCCCCCCCCCAGGGCGGGTTTTACCACCTCCCGCTAAATCGGAGGTTGGTAAGCTGCGAGTTGGGCTTTACTGCTAAATAGAAGAGCACGTTTCACCCCTATTTTGTAGCCTCCTGTCCGTAATCTGAAAGTTTGAATCTGATTTTGCAGACGTCTCTAACAAAAGTTACTATATATGCAGGCCGTTCACGGTAAAGTGAGCGCTTTTTGAAACTGTTTTATCAGACATAACCAATAAATACATTTCATTGTGACCTCGGACTTTCGGTTTTGGGTATGGCGAATGTATGCACTATGTATTACTCGCGTGGCAGAGTTTTCGTTAACAAGTGGTAGGATATAAATAGGTTGAAATAAAGAAGTAACTAGGGCTTCAAAAGTGCTCACTTAACCGTGAACGGCCTATACAAGCTAGTGACTTTTCGAGATATTACTGTTTCAAGAAAGTTAACAAATTTAGTATATATATATATATATGTTTGTGTTATAGGGTAAACATGTTTAAGATATTTATTAGCTAATTTTGATTTAATATAGAAATTGTTATTTTTAGCATTTTAAGCTCCCTATATATGAAATTAAAAGTGATACGTGACAAAAATTAGCTGCTGGCAAGCACTGAATATTATTTCTGAAAGGAAGATTAACGTGAGGTGGTAAAACAGGACCTTGAGTAAACTGTCTTAGAAACCTCCCGGTATAAGGAGAGAAGTATACAGGGTGGGAAATAAAGCTACACGCCACGGCTACGTCTGTGATGTACACAGAGGGTGGAGGCGACAGTCAATGATTCAGCGAGGGATGAAAAGTTAACGTGGTAGTTCCAGCATCCCGTGAACGGCCTGGGGAAGTTCCGAGTGCTACATCCGGCAGGAGATGGCTCGGGATGATTCAACCAGGCATCTGGACCGCGCACGCTAAGTCTCGGCGAATCAAGTTACGACTACCGAAGAAAGAATTTAAAACTTGACAAACACACAGGGAGATTTACACTAAGGATATTTAAATACAGTCTACGAATTTAAACTAGTTACGGCAATAGTTTCCGCCCAAGATGATGAAAGGATTTAACATAACCTGTTAAGAATTATAACCTGTCAATAAAACTAAACATTTATATATCTTAGCTGAATTAAAATAAGAAAAAAAAATTACTCTCAAATCATAGTTACTTCACTGTTAATTAGGTACATACGGTTGAAAAACAAGAAAAACAAACCTTTCATAAAAATTGCTGCAGTAATTAGTGAAAAAAAAAGTCCGTTGCACATCCACGGACATGTTCGTAGCGAATGTGTTACTTCAATTCCTAGAAAAAAAAGTGTTTGCTTCAGAATTATTTTTAATTTGAAGCTAATGAAAATACAGTAATTTACTCCAACTATTTTTTTTTTTTTTTTTGAGGTTTTACTTAGTCCGGGAGATATAAAATGTCAAAAATGCCACGACCGTGTCCCGCCTCTAATCTTCCTACGTCAAATGCACCTCTGAATGCGGAACACCCCATTTTCAACCGGAATTAACAAAAGTGGAGACAGTCCCACCGCTCGCAGACAATTACACGTGGCGAAAGGCTAGCAATACCTGTCCAGATAAGTTCGCTCTAGTCACATGGGATTGGATTAATCATTTCGAGGTGTAGTGTTGGCAATGCGCACAGTGTACCAACTGCACAAAGCGGCGATGCAGTGGCGGGCAGATTAATTACTTGTGCAACGATAGCTTCTTTTCCAAGGCGCACGGGATCTACTGCAAATACGCCATTCTCGGTAAAGTGAACATCTTTTGAAAGCCCTCTCATTTGGAATAAATAGAGTTCATTTTAGCCTTCGACGATAACTTCATATTGCGATGGTACACACGCACACCCACACACAGTGTATTACCAACACGTCGATATTTATTTAAAAAGGTGGTTAAAGGATAAGAAAAATGGCTGAAAGGATTAGCTAGGGCCTCGAAAGTGTTCACTTTATCGCGAACCGCCTAGAGAAACTCTTCCATTTAGTGCTAACACCAGGCAATACCTACGTGAGCGAGGGACTAATGCTCGGTTGCACCAACAACTTCCCCGATCCGAGATCGAATGATCCTAGTTCCGAACCAGGATCCAGTTTGAAATTGGTTCTAATGTTAAAGTGTTGCACCAACGAAATGTTATGATTCTGGATCTCAGATTCGTCGATTTTAGTTCAAAAGCGAGAAGTTTTGCTATTGGTTAGTAATACATGACGTCGTGGATGTAGGAGTATTTTTCACTATAGATAGAACTAGATGTGCGTTGTTTTATCTGTTTTAAGTGAATCAAGTGTTAATACTTACGACGGTCCCGAAAAATTGCGTTTTTTTTTTTTTACGAAACAGACGTGCCTCGAATATGTCTGCCTACGAAAAGAAACCACATCAGAAACGAGAACGCGATGGCACAGTATATTCGCGGTTTCTGCACACTTTATGAATTTAACCTTTGAAAAATCTCCCCAAATATGACGTACTAGTGCATTTCCTGAATATGTGGTATCAAGCGTTTTATACATTTGTTTACATAAAGAAATACCTTTATTTTATTAAACTTTTACTTATATTTAATATATACATTATAATACTTCATTTATAATTAACACAAATAAAAACACGATCATTTTGGTAATGCAGAGTAATAAATAGTTCTTATGCAAAATATTATTACACTAAGTGTGCACGAATACGTTACGCTGTCCCTGTGGTGTAATTTTCTGAATCAGGTAAAACTTTGTTTGCATGAGGGGGACGGGTATCCCGGAAGTATAACTTAGCAGGGCTTCCGAAAAGTTGGAAAATTCACCGTGAATGGAGTTACTTTCGAAATAGCGCTAAAGCTACGTGTCTGAGACAACGCGCTGCACCACGGCAGCACTATTTCTTTCGTCCCAGGTTGACGTGAAAAGTAGTGCCGCCAAGCAGAGGTCCGGTGGTTGACCACAGGGGCCAGTCACTACATAGTCCTTTCGCTGCTCTTATCGGGCACTTAACTATTCCGTTTGTACCAACATCGAAAAGTCATTCATTTGTAAAATAATTTATTCATCGGATTGGCGATCCTGCAGAGTTATCCTTTTTTTGCGTTTGAGATCAAATCAACTTTAATCTTACACACGTTCAGCATTAAGCAAACAATTTAATAAAAGTTTTAAATTGTCCATGTTGTAATTATTCTATAAAGTTGGCGTTCTTGACCAAGTTGTTTACAAGCTTAGTAAGTGAATTGAATTGAATTCCAATTATGAAATGGGGGAAATTAAAAATAAACTTATTAGCAAGATGTTGGGTTCCTCAGTGTGAAAAACTTCACCTTTGGCAGAAAGGTACGTTTCTCAACCAATTTGGTTTGTTTTGGCTGGTGTCTACGTTTGGGCTGTTTACTTGGTTATGAACTTCCAATTATTTCGTATAATAATCCATACTTGTGCCTAAGTTCTCTCTCTATTCAAATACTGCAGTTAACTGTCAAAACAAACAAAATTGTTTTTGAAACCTGACATTTTGAGTTGCTGGGAATCCGACATAGGTACCGCCCTGCAGGGAGCAAAAAATAATTATTACATCAGTTTGGTAATTATTAAGGATAGAAAAATCCTTACCATGTCCTCTAAAATTATATTTTATCAATCTTAATGTTATAAAATAGCCACGAAAAAAATAATTTGATTTTATGTCGGTCACAACAGAAACGTTAGTGGCACGATCGTAGAGGTAATAAGCAAAGAGGTTCACAGCCTGGTAGTGAAATCTCTTCTTCCCTCCCATACTCTGGTTTACCACTCGCTCACACAGTCGAAGAGTCTTGTGATGGAGCAACAAGGGTACAAGTCGCCGGGAGAGTTGGCAAACCGGAGCATTCTATTTGCGACTGGCTGTGGGCGGCTCGGCCTCCGACTGAACACAGTCTGCGTAGGAGCTGTCGTCAACACGCATCCAGCTGGCAAGTAGTCACCTCGCCGAGAATGCTAAATACTTTGCACGTCTCCTTCACAGATAACCTAATTCCAAAAAAAATAAATTAGAAATATGACCTTGAGGTCATATTTCTAATTTTTTTTTTAAATTTGTGTATCAGAGGTTTCGAAAAATGCCCTCTTAAAGTAGTTGTTAGCTGTTCAATCATAGTTTTCAAAATATAACTCAAATTTCGACACAAGTGTTATAGGCCGGTTCAAAAAGTTGAATTAAGAGTAAGCGCGGCATACTGCATTTGTGTTACAAGCTACGAAAGGAACAAAAGCAACTATTCCTCTACAGTTTATTGTTTAAACTATTTATTAAATGAGTTAATAGTTTCGCTGGAATGACCACACACACATTCGTGTGTGTGTGTGTGTGTGTGTGTAGTATATATATATATATATAATATATATATATATATATATATATATATATATATATATATATATATATATATATATACACACACGTCACAATTCAGAGTGCCAATACTCGCTCAAAAGTTTATAAATCGCACTCATGCTGAATCAGTATGTTTTGCACACCATACAGATTGCATTAAATGCAATTTGATTGGAAAAAATATATAGGAGCAAAGCCTAGTATGCTGTAGAATTCGGGAAATTGAGACTTGAGTGTCACGTTTTGAAAACTATAATGATTTGACAACTAATACCTGCATTAAGGAGGCACTTTTCGAAAGCTCTCTCAAATAAACAAATTAAAAAAAAAAATTCAATATTACCTTACCGCAAAATAATTTTTATCTCGTCCAGGGCACGTGAACTCTTAGACCGTTTGACGCTGATGCGTTTACAGTAATTAAGACCACCCCGGTAGCTAATAAGTGACCGGAAAATTATTTGGATCAAAACTTAAGTGATAAAAGTTTAAAACAACGGGGGAAAAATGTGTGCGCAACATGAAATGAACTGGAGGAAAAGCGACAAGGCA
Organism: Dryococelus australis; assembly: GCA_029891345.1. NCBI lineage: Eukaryota > Metazoa > Arthropoda > Insecta > Phasmatodea > Phasmatidae > Dryococelus > Dryococelus australis. Next base: position 93,506,086 of record CM057005.1, read on the forward strand.
CACAATAGGGCAATGTGTGGTTTGAATGATTCTTTTGATTGGGACGGGGGGGGGGGGGGGGAGTAAACGGATTTAACAATTCCGGGCATACGTAATTGCAAACACGTAGTGTCTTAGAAAACCTGTTACGTAAAATAAAATAAATTACAATAAAAACATGAAATTAATAGTTATAAATACCGCCTGGGTTAGCTTTTGTCGACAACGCAAAGAAAATTAATCTTACATTCAATTCTGAGCAGGGCAACAGAAAAACAACCCAACCAAAACTGATGGCTTAACAGACAATATGCGTGTAATATGAAGAATATCACAGAAACTGGACGAAATAAAACGACACAATGACACATTTACATAAAACATGGACAACGACTACATAATTCAGACGAAAATATCGAGCTTCCTTTAACAGGCGCGATATTACGGAAAGTTTTATCTGTTCCAATCTTCAGTCACACAGAAACGTCTACAGACTGAGGGTTTAAACCTTCATATTTACTTCTTTATTAATTAATATATTGATATATTTTTCCATGTGGACCCATACCACTGCGTAAATTAATACTTAAATTTTAATGAAATGTGTAGTACGAATTGCTGAAAGTGTTAGTGTAGAAAAAAATTTACACAATTTCCATACCGCGAGTTTTTAAAATAATGTTGACTGCGCCACTAGAATTCCTGACCTGAAGGCAAATTCCCACCTGCCACCTTGGATTTTTGGAACGACAGAGTACAGAGCATTGCATAGCGCATTGTCTGACGTCAGTATTTCTTGATTACCGCTGATATCGTCGCCTTTGTAATAGTTAGCAAGAAATAATGTCGCGTTTCGCCTCGACACTTACCAGCTAAAAATTAATAAATATAGCAGTGATGCGGCAGTTCGATTAAGTTTGGGAAGCTGTTATTCAGGATATGTCGCGCGGGAAATTTCAATACACCTTTCGAAGTAGAAGCTTTGGCGAAAGATCGATAAACCAAAGATGGCGGGTGGGAATGCGTCTGAATCGAGGGAGGCTGTCCTGTCACATGAAAGTGAGGTGGTGTAAACGACATCCTGCTAAACTGTATGTATCAAACCAGACCTGATAGAAGGGATGGGGTAGTTCCAGCATTGGTTGCACATATTTTATCATAAATACTGAATGATTACCTGAAAATGTTTGTAACGTGAAGTAATAGGCCTGCATCTAAATCGCAGCAGTCTCATGTTTAGTTGAAATTTTACATTTAATTATTTTGGAGATGCGTAGTATTCAGAGATAGAGTGAACTAAGCATGTTTGCAAATCCTATTTAATTAATGTTAGTTACAACTAGTTACATGAAATATAAGGAGCTCAGAGATAAAAGTTAAATATTATTTAACTTGGCCACGGAGCCATGGCCTGGATGCCATTTAAATAGAACGTCTTCACCCGAGTCATGGCTCCGAAGGCGGATGAAATGAATATGCAGGTGGAGCGTGCAGACTACATAATACATCCGAGACCAAGGACAGAAGAACATAACCTCCACGCTTATTGACCAACAAACTCCAAAGGGACGTTGGAGGGGGTCCTTGTGCTGTGGTTCGGGCGCTCGATTCGTGTCACAATTTCGGGTGTTACGTTCGTGAGCATGCGATCGCTTGATTGCAACCTCAATGCCTTATAGAACAGTCATACTATACTTTATGGACACGCAGGTTTTTATTTACAAGAGACTATAGTAACAACTGGAATATTAAGTTTTTAAAGCCATTTCACCGGGTCAGGAGCTACACGTGTACAAGTTAATTTTTATATACAACAAAAGTGCACACACAGAAAAAACAATTAAATTTCCTAGTGTCTGGTCAAATCACAATTAAACGTTTCAAAAAAAGCGTATCCAATTTAACATTAGCAACAAAACCAAAGGCAAGCAGATTAAATTTAACCTGATCGTACCTTTTTAAGATCTCACGAGAAGCTCCATGACTCAAGACTAAAAAACCATACCTAATTAATAGTAAATATTAATATACGTATATTTATAGGTACGGCTGACTAATCTCAGATGTGCCGAAGTTCGAAAGCCCATAAAGGAAGTAGGCTACGTAACTCATTAAAATACTACACGACGGTACATAAACAGAAAGGCGAATTTAATTTGCACTCAAATCTTTAAAATGTATGCCTAAACCTTCAGATTTAACTATACTTGTGTATGTGGACACAAGACGCTCATTTGTAAGCTATCCGACTTCACATGCTAGGCTGTAGAACAATGCGGAGGGCAGTAACTAGATAGCCGCTAACGACACACTTTTCTCCACTAATCGACCCGTTTAAACCCGGCGAAGTGGGGCGAAATGACGCTAAAATAGGGGAGGGGGGGAGGGGGGGAGTACTCGATCCCATACGCCACTGGAGTGGAAAATTAGGACCCGGATAGAATAACCTTCACAAGGGGAGAAGGAGGAGGGGGAACCTCTGATAGCTAAACAGGAGGCAGGGACAGAATGTGTGCGCCAAGTTATACCACCAAAAATAAGGGTAGGGGGAAGGGGTTACAATTACTAGTTGAACCGCTACGCAAACAGAAATTGCCAAGAGCTTGTGTACGAGATAAAAAATTACGGCTGCACAACGATGGTTTCTTGCAACTCTCGTCAGCATTACAATAAAGGAGTTCTAACATTTTAGCAAAACGACACACACACACCCATCCTTTCCGTAAAAGTTAACCAATACGTACAGAGAGTAATTTTACTATGGAACAACATTGACATTCTTACTACCTTGAAGCTAAATTCATTCCAGCCCATAAACCAATTTTACCTACCACGAGAACACGAGGTATGCAAAATTCGCCGTGACATTTTAAAGTACTATTACGTTTTTTTTTTTTTGTAGGAGTTTTGATTTTTACGCGTGCAGGTTTCTGTTCGTCTAAAATCAGATTACTAGTTTAGGTTTTCATTTCTCGTACTTTTGAAGTGGTGGTCGGAACAGTGGTCTTCGTGCAGCTACACCGGACACCAGGAGAGATCTATTACAGTTTCGCATGTCGAAACAAGGCGGACGTTGCCTACAGCCCCGCCATTTTCTCCAGGATATCGTGCCCCTTCCCCGGGCATTTAATTCCCTCGCCGTTAAATCCCCCGTACCACTCGCTTCACTCCCATGAGCGATGTGATATTTCACTTTTTTTTTTTTATTTGGTTATCGTAAAGAGCTTTCGAAAAGTGCCCCCCTTAATGCAGTTATTGTCAAATCATTATAGTTTTCAATACATAACACTGGCAAGTGTTCATTTCCCGAATTCTGCATCATACTAGGCTATGCTCCTAGATATTTTTTTCCCCAGTCAAACTGCATTTAATGCAATCTGTATGGTGTGCAGAAGATACCTATTCACTACGAGTGCGATTTATAAACCGGTGACCGAGTATTGGCGCTCTGAATTTGGTTGGAAATAGGGGGTCAGACTTATAAATATATATTTTTTCATTCAAGTGAACCTTAACATGCATTTAATAAATGGTTAAAACCATAAACCGTAGAGGAAAAGAAATTTTTTTTATTCCTTTCGTAGCTTGTAACAAATTCAGCGCTTAGATTAATTCAACACTTTGGACCTGCATATAACACTCTTGTGTCTGAATTTAAGCGTTATATTTTGAAAACTATACTGACTTGACAAATAACTGCATTACGGGGTCACTTTTCGAAACCTCTCTCAGATTAAAAAAAAAAAAAAAAACCCGAGAAATATCATAAGACCTCGTAGCCTATGTAAAATGTACAGTACGCAATTTGCGTGAGGAAAGTGTTCCGAACTCTCACTGCGGGCACATCAGTGCACCTCAGATACGTAATTTTACTTCCAGCCAGCAATCTCGCAAATCAATACACGTGGTCCGGAGCACAAATGATTCGTACGCTGACGTCACGCTTGTGCGAATTGCTGGCGGGAATGTGCCACATGTTAGGTTGAAGGAACTTCTAACGCAGCCATCAATTAGTGTACGTTTCTGTGTAGAAGATTTGTACGCTATTCAGTAGATATAGTTTAACTACGCTGCGTACGTGTACAACACACACAAGAACCCACGTCACGCGCCATATCTAATTTTTTATTTTGTTTCTTCCAGATTCAAATTTTGCATTTTCTTGAAAAATTTAACAAAAAAAAGGTTAGGTAATCGCCTGGTCCATTATTACGGACGTAATGTACGAGCTATTAACGCATATTTAACAATTAACACAAAATGTTATATATTAAGTAATTTCCACCATTTAATGACCACAGGGGAGCACACAAAAAAAGACAGAAAAATTTCGCATTTTAGAAGTCCTGTAGCCTAGACGCCATTGTCCTATGTAGTTTCAAACCTCAGCATTTGTTTATTGGCTGCCGCCCTGGTGTGTAGCCAGTTTCACATCAGACCACGTGGCACGGGATTCGGAGCTAATTTCCTTGGAGGTCTGTTATTGGCTTAGAGTTCACCTGGGCGTGTCAAAATGTGATCCAATTGCAAATACAACAGAAATTAACACACGTTATCGAAGTCTAGCTTGTCCTAGAATGAATTCGGGAAATTTTTCCAGTCCCTACACAAACAATCTGATACAAAAATTTGCACAGAGCTGTGAAATGTAATGCTTCTATAGAAAATCATTTTCAGCAACTACCCTGACACTTATGTTAAAACACTAAAACGAATTTCTGCACAGGGGGTGATGCAGCTTCTTAATATTGAAGTATGCAAAGTGAGGTTGTGTGTGCAAAGTTTGTTTACATGATTTACAGTCTCCAGTTTTAGGCCTAATTCACACGTACGCCAATCATGCCGAACAACTAGGAATAGCGGAAGGTGTTCGTCATTAGGGGTCAAGATTTCCAAATAAACATTATGCCTATTTTAAGTCTTTAAAATAAACAACACTATCAAATATCTTGGAAAGATTCTTACATGCGTGTTTAATATTAAGTTTCTCAAAATTTTCACGTATACATTTATATTTTTACGTGATAACCGATATCGTTAATAAACTAACATACAATAGTGTAAATTCTAGAAATACTAAACCACTTTACTAGAAGCATTTTAAAGAAATATTTAAGATAATACTGAAATCTGTCTTGTGTAACAACAAGAGCCTTGAAAATGTGACCCTTAAAGCAGATATTTAGGGGGTTATAACCCCTCCCCCTCTCCAGGCTCCGCCACCCCCGAGAACAGCCAATCTGAAACCGTTGTTTTTCACACGAGCCATGCTAAAAATTCGAGGTCTCGCCTAAACTCCTGTTCGCGGATTACTTCCCAGAAGTAACTTGATTCACACATTTTATAACACTAATTTGTTGGACAATCAACATGTAATCTTGTAGATTTAAATGTGTTTATTTAGAGTCAAATATGTGAACACAGACGTTTATTTGATTAAACATTGGTATTAAATGCAGTTTGGAAAATAATCGATAGGCAGCACTAAACTGTGAAGTATGTCTGAAAGTAAACAAAATTACATTATCTTAAACAATCTAGTAGAAATTCGTACAATTGAATTATTGGAGTAGAGTAGAAACATTATATCTGCTAAAGGCGGTTCACGATAAAATGAGCACTTTAGTAGTGAACTTTAGAAAAACGTCACTGCTAACACGCGCACTGAGCGACATACGCCCGGCAGAAAGTAGTTCCATATGTTAACGTCGAATAGAAAGTGTTAGGTAACCATTTGTGATAGTTTAAATTATTTCTTACGCTTTGTTTTTTTAACGCCTCAGTGTGTAAAAATTAGCAGATTTATACTACGTTTTCTTCTAATAATCTCAGTTTCACTCGACCGACGCATGAATAAATTGGCGAGGCCCATGGCAATGTTAATTTTACATAAGGTGGAAGAATACAGAACGTGCATGCAAGTAGTCTATAGTTTGCTGTCCGTCTTGATATTAAAAATTAAGGAAAGAGACAGGTCGTGAACAACCTGCGAACAGCAAAATGGTAACTCAAACTAACGTGTTAACAGCTATATGTTGTCAGCTGTGTGTCAAAAAGAGCCCTATTTTTAAAACACGCGCATGGCAGCTCCGTTCTCCAGCGCAATAGTCGACGCATGGAGCAACGCAGCGAAGATAGAGGGGTTCGCAGCTGGCTGCATTATTCCAGGGAACTGAATACGCCCAGTAAAGCGGCGAAGCCTAGAAAGGCTCTCCGACAAGGAATTCCGACGTATCACTCCAAGTCTCGCATCGCCCAAAGCTGGTCGCCTGGCCGATTAACTTCACATCCGTAAATAGAACGCGACCTTCGCCGAGTAAGAGATCCACTATAGAGACCATAAAAAGACGCAGGCACCTCTCGGTCGTACAGAGAAAAAAAAAGTGGGAGAATTGGAACACTTCGCGATCTAGAAACAGAAATAAAAACATCCTCACACGCTTAAGTACACTTCCGTTTCAACTGTCAACAGATCAACTCTGCATATGTAAACAAAAAACGCGGCGGCACGCAGATTTCATCTAATATGGGTGCTAGTTGACCCAGTTTATGTATAGTATTGGCTATTCACGGTAAAGTTTGTACTTTTTAAGGTCCTCCCTACAGACATTAACCACTAATAAATATATCTTATTGCAGCCTCAGGCATTGCATATTGAGGAATGTGAAATGTATACACTGTTTTTTGGCTACATTGCAATGATTATATTAAAAAACTGCAGGAAGATAGAAATTGGATAAAAGGAAAAATTTAGAAATGCCTTAAAAAGTGCTCACTTTATCGTGAACAGCCTATACTTAAGATAACGATGAAACGCTGGTACAAAGTTGAAGGGTTGTGTAAACTTCCTGTACGCGGTACACACTCAACCAAATAACTCAAAATTTTAACCACAATAAAATAAAAGCAATTGAATTTAAATAGTAGGAGCTCGCGATTGGAAATCACATATTCCGAAACTTCAAGCCGTGAAGTTATAGTTTGTTAATGGTAGAACCACAGACAAATTGCTGCCATGCAACCAAAACTGGAGCTACCCACAAGAACTTTGGGGATTTGTTTTAATAACGGCAAAGAAGCGCCAATACCAGCTCAGAACGCAATCTCTCCCCCTCCCCCAAAAGCTTTAATTTCTGGCCCCCCACAAATACAGGAAAATTCACAAATTGGTTGAAAATACGTACAAATAACACAATAAGATTCCCAAAATTATTTCATGTTAATCACACTGGAGTCCGTACGTAATTAACTGTTTTGCTAGTTCCCCTCCCCCTCCCCCCATTCCAAAAGGGATCGCGAACAGGTACCGCTTGCATTGAAGTCCGGTACCAAATTCCCAACGCCACTGGTAAACTAACGCGCCACAGAAATATTCAGAACACTACTGTAACGGCACCGACTTATATAACGCGCCCATCGTACCGTGCATTTAATAAGTACCAATTTCGAACCACGAATGTACCGTGTAGTCCTGTTAAAGGCTGTTCACCATAAAGTGAACCCTTTTGAAATCAACCTTAAGAAAAATGTCACTGCATCTGCTTGCATGTATGTTAACGGGGGCGCCGAGTGACATGCGCCCAGTCAAGTTGGTAACTATGGAGGGGAAGTAGTTGCGTATCTTAACATCGAATAAAGGAGTTAGGTAAACATTCGTGGCAACATATTTTCCGCTTTGTTTCATTTAAGGCAGTAAATACAAAGTTTCACTTGACCGATGCATGAATAAGGTGACGATACCCATGGCAATGTTAACTTTACATGCAAGTATATCTTAAGCAGGGCTTTCAAAAATGTTCATTTTACCGTGAACAACCTATACACATCAGAGGCACAACAGCGCCGGTAGCTTAGGCTTACAGCGAGGTCACTAGAGACTGAGCACGAACGGCCACGGCCTGTAGTAAGAAAACAATTCCAGCACTCGCCAGGAGTGATTTCGGAACATTCTGGAAAACCAGGATGCCCGGACCGGGAAACTATATATTTGTATCCTCCCAAACTAGATCGTGTAGTCTTAGTGCTTTAATCGCTATCTTCGAATGCAAACCTTTGAAAAATCATTACATGTATAACGTTAGGCAGTTTCCTAAATATTTTGTTTATCACAAAAAATTTTATACTTGGGAAAAGTTAAAAAAAAAAAAAAACCTTATTTTTAGTACATTAATTATAATATTTAATATATAATTGATCTGAAAAAATCAGAAAAAAATTGGTGTTGGTAATGCCTAGCAAGAAATATTCCCAGTGTTCTGTTTGCATGAGGCGAAGAAATATCCTGAACGTGTTTCCATACAAAGCTCTCCAAGAAAATCTTAGGGTATACTTCAGCCGCTTGAGACCTCATGTTTCTACACTCACTTTTCTGCGTTACGTTGAAAACTGCGACAAGAAACCACAGCTGATGCATTTCAGAGAGACAGCATCCGTAACAGCAAAAGTGACCAAAAAACTTCCTTCGCGCCGCTGAAATGTGTACACGCGAGTAGATGCAAAGAGAAATGTATGTTTACGATATAAAACTGCTGAAAGAACTTCGACCTTTCACGCCTTACCTTTAACTATTAAATAACCATCAAGCGGTTTTATACTGGACAACTCAAATGGCTGAACATTTCACAAAGGTTTAATATTTATTTTGTAATCCACGTAAGATCAGTGTACTACGTATGTGTAACAGATTAAGTTTTCTAACCTTCCTAACCATAATTTCAACTCCACATATTTGCCACAAAATTAGTACGATCACATAGAAAAAAGAAGATATTTACACATAAAATTACTACCCATTCTAAGAGCTTGATTTAGTTCTAAATTGATATTATAACGAACAATATTTCATGAAAACAATTTTCTTTTTTTTTTGGACGAAACTTCTTTACTCTCGGAGTGGGGGAAAAAGGGGGGAAAGAAGGGTTGGAAAAAAGGGGGGGGGGGGCAATAAAATCCTTTACGAGCCATAATTTTTATTTTAAGATCAGTTTTTAAAAACTAGACTGCCATGGAATGCTTGCAAATGAAAATGTCAATGTATTATTGTCTCAGTATTATGACACGTGACCAAAGTATTGGCAATCCAACATTCATAGTATTCGATCTGTCTGTCGTACAGTTCTATGCCTAATACCGTAGACAATTAAAAAAAAAATTCAAAGTAACCATGGTAAAATGTGGTAGTTAAAAGACTGTTTTTACTACCAATGCGCACATCAGAATTCGGGTTGGAAGTATCTAATTAATAGGAGCAAACTTGCGTATGTATTTAACGTGCAGGGCGTAGGACTAGCAGTCAAACGATGACTGTATACCAGATAATATGTAAGCACGATCAATATCTACTACAAAAAGTCACTCAAAAATTTGAATGTGGCACAAAGTGTTTAGTTGAAAATTACTCTCACTATCCCTGCATACACCAAAGTTCGAATAGAATGATAAATGCCAGATAAGGGTAGATCAGCACACATTGAGCATATATCATCTAGGAATAAATTGTCTAAAGTCCATAGTTAACCCACAATGGCAGTGGAAATGTGCAGAGGCGCGTATGCAGGCACAATAAGGCAATGGGCAACGCAAATAAATTGGGCATCAGGCTGAGAGTCTGTTCAAAGTGGCGGCAACCCTTCGCCACGCAGGCAGTGCAGCGCTGAAGCTCGTTGCGGCGCACACGTGCTAGTGGCGTTGATGGTGGGGTCAACTGCTCTCCGTATCCGCATAATGAGCTCATCACTCATGTCAAGTGGCGTGCCATACACCATCGATTAGATATGGCCTCGCAGCTAGAAGTTAGGTGGCGTGATGAGCGTGGCGGCCATGCGCTGTGGGGCCTACCCTACCTACGTATCTACCAGTTCGGAGAGTGCACGTTGAGGCGCCAGCGAACATCAACTGCGATACGAACTGGTAGCAGGGGAAGGGGGGGGGGGACCCTGCTACAGCCACATCACGAGCTCCTAAAGGAACATTCTCCAAGTTCTCATTGGGACTGCAGATACATATCACCACCAAGACAGAGGCCACGAGGTACTGAGCGTTGTTACCAGGCATTACCCGCCTCTGCACATTGCCACTGCGATAGGCGGGCTGCCTATGGACGTTATACAATCCGTTCCGTGATGAAATATGCCCCATTTAAACTCTTAAACCCTACTCTGGTTTTTTTCATTTATTCGAATACACACCGTGTAATGGGAAAGTACATAAAGCGCAAGACGAGGGTCGGGAGGCTTGTGATTATGTAAATGCGGACAATCCAAGCTAACTACAGCGACACGTAGGTATCCAGGTCAGGCGAAGAATCCAAAACAACACTGCAACAGTTATAGTTTGTAGAACATATCACCGACCCTTCCGGCGGCGCAGTATTCGGGACAATAACGCCAATAAGAAACACTACAGAATGTTCCTGTAGAGCAGTGCAAAAATGAAACAGGGAATAGAGGCCGAACACTTGAAACAATTTTTACCGTAAATTTACGGAAAGTACTGGTAAAAAAGAATCCAGAGATCTTCGTAAAAATACGGGCACTCCGTAATGTAAATATACGAATCCTTCGTATATTTTACGGAAATGTCCTTAATTAATAAGTTTACTTCTTAACGTAAATATACGAATTCTTATATTTTGCGGAAATATTATAATTATATTTAAAAATACAGGGGGGTTGATTTTTTTTGTTATCCAATTTCCTCTGATGAATAGTAATCGAAATCTTAACTCTAAGATCTGCGATACTAGCCGAAAGGTGGGCGCGAATCACGGACCTCTTATCACGGTAGGCCAATGCGCTATCTATTACACCACGACTACATGATATTAGAAGTGAATGAAAGTTAGTTAATGGATTGTTTCTTCTGCCCGTCCTCCCACTTAGCTGTTACTCCTATTTGTTTCTGGGAGTTATTTCGGAACACACCTCGGAAAAGTAATAAAAGTAATTTTGTTACTTTAGATTTAGTTTATATTTATAACAATAGAGCACGAACGTTCTAAAACACTATGAAATGTCACTGGAATTAATCCATATTGACAATAGGAACGAAAAAAAAAAAAAACTCGCACATACCTTCAAAAACGGGTAAAAACTGGTAGATATTTATCCAGAAGTGTCCCTAAACACTCCGTAAAATTACGGACACATTGATTTACAGAAACGGACTTTCCGTAAATTTCACGGAAACTCCGTTAATTTCTTTTAGTTTTCTGTACTTTCATCATCTCTCTTTATTTTAAACAGAAAGCGTCTAATTTTCGTTATATGGGTGTTCTACCGTGTATAAAAAATGATATTAAAAAAGTACACACATTTTGTACCTAGGTGAGGTTTGAACTAGTCAACAAATTACTAGTCCACGACTAACCATTCACCTACAACTCACTTGAAAATTTTGGTATAACTTATATTTGATTACAGACGACTGATGCTATTTTTAAAATGTTTGAAATAATAGGTCATAGTCGCGTGGATGACTACTGCCGCAGAAACGATAATTTTCTTGCTACAGTGGCGAAGAAAGCTTCGTGTAGAATCGGCATTGTTCGTCCCCGTAACTCGAAGCCAAAGGGAATACGGAGACTTCCCGTATTTTGTATTTACGGACTTAACTCCGTTTTTCGTCATTACATTCCGTAAATATAAGGAAATTTTTAACAGTGCACCACAGAACGTTTTGAGATTGGGAACGTGTGGCTATGTCGTCCCTACATTAATAAAGTACGTGCGTGTATCAACGACAGAAGCACAACCCCACAACCCCTAGGATGGGGAAGAATCTCGTGCGTCACTGTGGCGCTCGTGTTGAGGCTGGTGGTCGTAACTTTGGGCAACTCTTCTTGAGCCACAAGACCACACGTCAACACCGGTCCGTCAACGGAGTGCTGCTGTACAGTACCGTCTGTCAGCAATGTACACGTGCAATGTCAATGATCCAACCAACCAATACGGACATCTGTACCCGTGTTGAGGCTGGTGGTCGTAACTTTGGGCAACTCTTCTTGAGCCACAAGACCACACGTCAACACCGGTCCGTCAACGGAGTGCTGCTGTACAGTACCGTCTGTCAGCAATGTACACGTGCAATGTCAATGATCCAACCAACCAATACGGACATCTGTACCCGTGTTGAGACGTGTTCGCGCCCATCGTTTCCTTTCGCTGGCTTCGCGGACCGCGCGTTACCGATCACGAAACACGCCGTGGCGCGGTCCCTTCTCCCAGTTCCACCTTTGCACACCTTTACTGGAACATTCTGTATCACGCTTGGGAACGCAACCAGGGCCTGTTCGTGGACCCGCGCCGAAGACAACACTCGAGGTGCGACTTTGCCGTGGGCTGAATGTTGTGACAGTACGAGCGGGTCGTGACGCTACATTCAGTCCATTCAGTTATTGAAGTTCTACTTTCGGAATATTATGCCTCATGAAAAAGCTTAACCGAATCTAGAAAATTATACCACACGGACAACACACCGCATTCGACAGTACTAAGTTTACTAATAGTGTACTTAAGAACTATTTCTTACTGAATATTACCAACACACCCATTTTAGCTTTGTGTTCATGTTAATGGATAAATTATAAGTAAAATTTTAATTCAGCCCAAAATAAGTTACTTATGTTAAGGCAGGTTATAAAACGTTTGTTTCATAAGTTGTTAAGATACCGCCAATAAACTATATTCGGGTTAGTAATATATTGTAAGAGTCGCTGAAGAACTATCAGGACCTCACTCACTAACAAACTTGTATTTACTGCAACGTAAAGACTGTTCGTGTTAAACTGAGCACTTTTAAGAACCCTGCTCAAGATCTAATTGTATGCACGTTATGTATCCTTCCGCCTTATGTAAAGTTAACACTGGGGTGGGTTTTACCACTCGCTCCATGCGTCCGTCAAGTGAAACTAAAATATTTTACCAGTCCGCTAATTCTTGCACACTGGTGCATAAAAACACAAATCGAAATAAATAGTTTAATTTGTCCCAAATTGTCACCAAAAATGTTTAATTCGATGTGAATATGTGGAACTAATTCCTCTCCATCGTTGCCAACTTTACTGAGTACATGTAGCCTAACTTTATGCACCCGTTCAAAAATATGACACCAGGAGATTCCACAGTTTTTAAGGTTTATTTTAAAAGTTCGTTTTATCGTAAACAGCCTTTAGTGGGCTATAATTCAAAGCCCTGTCGAATCTTTGTAATAACTTCAGTTTAGTTAGCACAAACCTTATCCAGTCGCAAGTTAACTAACAGGGCGAACACTCGAGCCGACAGGGTTGGTCTGTTCTCTTAAGACGAAGTGCGTGGATCAATGAGCGGCTGAGCAGAGATGGTAACCAGGCAACCGTCTCCTCCCAACTTCCGGCCACCCTCCTGGAGCCGGGCAGGGACATCATCTGCAGGCTTGTTTACCGCCAAAGCCACGCTGCCTCGGAAATAAACAGTTCTCTCTTCTTTCGCTTTAGAGAGAATATTTCGCATCTCGCGAGTCATTTTGTACGCCACCATTGACCTAAAATGAACGAGGGCGGATATCAAGTCGTTACAACCTATGTTTTCCGTCAAGTATACGTTGTTCACGGTAAACTGAGCACGTTTGAAAGCCCTGCTTACGATCTACTTAAATGCACATTATGTATTATTCAACGATATATACAATTTGCATTGCCGTAGGTCTGATCACTTTACTAATAATTATACTATTTTTAATTTTCCGGCGCATCAATAAACACTTTTCAAATTTTGCCATTCTTACACCTACATTCACAAAAAAAAAAAAATAAAATAAAATAATTTCTTTACTCAAAATGTTTGTCAGACACTTAATTCGAAGTTAAGACACCGAGCTTCTTTCCCCTCCATCGTTTCCAACTTTACTTGGTGCATGCTTGTCAGCGTGTTCGATCAAATACATGCACGTAGGGGCGCATATATTTTTCGAAAGTTATTTCAGAAGTGCTCAATTAACCGTGAAAAACCTATACAAAACAAATTGTAATTTGCTTAGTTCCCACCCCTCGTAATAAAAATTTATTAAAGCTTCAATATCATATTTGTTTAAGGAAACATTCCGAAAAGCCCTCGTAAAGTATGTTTACAATAGCGAGACAATGCGATAAAACTGACCAGCCAATCAGAAGCGAACCAGCTGACGAATGGCGAAGCGACAGTGCGCGATAGAAGTTGTTCTAACACACCTGCGACGGTCGCATGCGACAAGGAAGTAGAATAAAATTGATGTAAACTTTTTAAACAAAAACCTAGGTGCGCGTGTGAAGAGGAATTGAATGCAATCATAAAGCGTGTTACTTAAACAGTCCGCGACATCTGGTCCGTCGCAGAGCATTATGAACGATACACTCCCAGTCTTATAGTTTTAGTTATAGGTACACTTAGGGAGGTAGTCATGGCCCCAATCCCCCTCTGGCGCGATGCATGTCTCATTGCACGATATCCCTTCCTTGTATGCGTAAGGGGTTCGCCCTGATACGCAATTAGCTCCCGTCCTACCTTCGGACTGCACTAAACACTTGGTCACAGGGTGGTTAGAAAAAATCCCCTCTCTCTTCGTTCTTCGGCCACCGAACCACCGTGCAAACTCGTTCAGCTCCACACTTGTCACGTGGGCTTCGTCGGGAATGCTTCGATGCGGCATGTTACCCCACTTCAGGTGATCACCGCCTGGGCAACTATGCCAGCGTGGATTGGGTCGTTATGGACGGTGATACTTTTCGCCTGCGGCAAAACGACAAGCAATGACTTCGCCTTTTTAAATCTTCTCGCCGGGTGAGTCAAGCATAATAGACAGAATCTAGTTTAAGGGAACATTTGCAATGTTAGGTAATATTTTGGTAGCACCCTTTCCGACGTGCAAGGCTGTGGTAATTCAGGAAAATTGAATTATTTTAAAATCAGGAGTTTTGCTTGCTGCCCAGATTTACTATAGCCTTTTTCACCGGAATCTGGCGGGTGTTTGGATAGTTCTTTTATTTTCTATAAGATTCAAGATATCAATGTTGGAAATTCTTCTGACGACTCCAGCGTGGGTAGTAATCGACAGGGGAAATACCAACACTTCTTTGTAGCGGCTATGCCCACTGTGACCGGGCACGGATTTTGGTCTTATAACACTTGGTTGGGTGCCGCTGGAGGGCCATCATGCTTTCACTATACTATGGTTCAGATTTTCCTATGAATTTCTTGTCGCGGGCACTGACCGCTAGGTTGAGTAAAGTTGTATCATATTAAACAGTGATTGTGCTATTTGCAAGCCAGATTCCTTTGCGGTAAATAGAGGGTCTTGGCCACGTAACTGGCATAATAGTCAAGTTGCATTTGATTTTGTACGTTGGTTGTTCGCCCGATCTGTCGCCACGGTATGTTTAGCCTACAAGTGTTTGAAAAGCTGTTAAATAAGGGATACGATAAGAACCAATTCTTCTTGAAAGTGTTCAGATTGCCGAACCAGGTTTTGTAATTGACTGCTAGTGCGATTGAAGCACGCAAAGTAGTATCCCTCCAAAAAATTTAATGAACTAATGTACAAATGAGAAATATTTTGTATTAAAATAAAACGAGTTTTTAGTAAGGCGTTGGGGTGTGAGACCTTTTGAAGTTAGAGATTTTTTTTTTTTTTTTTTTTTGGCTCACGTATTTTTAAGGCTGTTCACGGTACAATGTGCACTTTTGAAAGCGCTGCTTAAGATCTACTTGTATGCATGTTGTGTGCTCTTCCGCCTTATGTAAAATTGTCATTGCCATGACACTCATCGCTTTCTCCACGCGTATGCCAAGTGAAACTGTAAAATTATTATAAAAGTAAACATAAAAAAAAAAATCCGCAGTTTTTCACTCGTCATTAAAACACCAGAGAATGACAGGAATAATTTAAGTTATCACAAATGGTTATCCGACACTTATTATTCGACGTCAAGATACGGAACCACTTCCCTTTCCCAGTCACCAACTTTATTGGACGCATGTCACTTAGGGCGCCCGTTAAAATATATGCAGGTCGGAGCAGTGACGCTTTTCTAAGATTTATATAAAAAATGATCACTTTATCGTGAACAGCCTTTACCTGATAATGCTGGGTGACTATTGTAATTGCGCGGGTACCAAGTGTAAGTGGTAAAAATGTTCCGCTGGAGGTATTTTACGGGGCTGGAGTCCCTGTATTTATTAGGATTCCATTGAAGTGAGTAAATCAGTGGCTTTACATTAATCTACATAATTAAAGGTGTAGCGCGGAGGCTTATACTTCTTTGGCAGAATTTTAATCCAGTAATTTTTATCTGATGTCAGTGGTTTGCCCTTCTATTGACGGGTTTTAAATAAAATGTAAACACATGAATTCATGATCCTTCGCATAATGAACAAGATGTATTATGCGATAAATGCGAACGCCGCCTAGTATTCAATAAAAAATTTTTTTTCCCACCACGTGATTGACCACGAGAGAATTAAAATGCGTGCGTTTAAAGCTGATTGTATCAGTAACATTTTATGACAGGTTTCTATTTTTCAGGATTGGATGACAAGTTTGAAGAGTCACTATCACATTGGGTATTTTAGGAGTGTGTTTTTATGAAGCATAATCTGGGTATATGCTCCACGAGTACAAATTAACGAACCTTCCAGTTCAATGTGTTGGCTTCTATTTTTACATAAAGGATATGTATGGAGACGTATAATTATTCAATATCATTGTTTGAAACACTGCTGAATCGCATCTATTCCTAAAAACAGAGAGGGATGGGGACTTACCGTTACCTAAATACTAACTTACAGACACTACTTTGTTTCATATTCGCGTCAAATTTTGACACGTCAAAATACATGCAATCTCATTCCAAGCGGACTCGAAGTCAGAAACAAACAGTGCCGACTGTACAGGATAAACTACAGTGCCGACTGTACAGGATAAACTACAGTGCCGACTGTACAGGATAAACTACAGTGCCGACTGTACAGGATAAACTACTTCGAGCAATTATTCACTTGGACCATACACGCACAAACCTTGTTTGCCCATGGTGACGGAGAGTAAACACCAGAATCGTCGTGACTCAATATACAGATTGTTAGCGGTTCTTTTAAAAAGCAGACCTTTGAAAACGGTTCTGATATTCGAATGCAAATACTTTAATGCACATCACAAAGTAAATATTCGAGCTTTAATACAAGATTTGCGGCTCCCCCCCCCCCCCCATTTTCTTGAGGAAATGGAGAGGAGCGCTAGTATTGACCCCAAGCAGCGAGACACGAAAACAATGTTTTAAGGTTCAATTCAAGGCGCGGTATTTAATTTATAAGTAAAAAACTATTAATTCCGAGGAAGAACGTGTGCAATAGCAACACTACTGTCGCCAACAATTTGGCGTATGAATACAAGTCATCTAGCACATTAGTGATCGTACAAGAAGTCCGGCCCCAATGAGTTCTGGTGCGATGCAGGCCAAGCTGCGGCGCGCTGCATGTGCGGGAGTTCCTGCTGCACACACACACACACACACTCCGCGGTTCCCAGAGAAAACGCGGTTTGCAAACAAGAGTGTGTGTGTACGGCTTGCGGCTAGTCTCGCACAACACACACGCACACTCCGCCTACTCTGAAGTGTGCTACATCTCATTGTTCACGTATAACAACTGCATTCAACTTCCGAGTGGAATGAAAAGTTTTGGATTGCTCGAGGTTGAAGTAAAGCAACTGCCTATGGAGCAGTGCATCCGACTATACAACGTGAAGAACTCCATAAAGGCAACATAAAAATTGTCAGAAGTGCGATTTATGCTGTATGTGAAAGAATGTATATATTTTGCAACATTATAAAATGTTTTACTAATGTATACTTTTTAAATGTAAAAATTAATCGATTAAAATAGTCTATCAACAAAATTTAAGAATATTTCCATTCTGAACGCTTCGGAAAGCAGAATTTGCAAGAAAATCTTAGTCATGGACTATCGTCATAATATATGATTGTGTGTAAGAAAATCTTAATAATAATGTAGGAAATAATTTTTATAATTTTTTTTATGTTCGTCCATTCGTCGCAAACATTTATGGCTGAAACTGAAGCAAACTAAGTCAATTAATATAAATTTATACGATACATTGCTATGATTTTATTACAGATCACAGTAAATATCATGACAAGATTTTTTTGTAAATTCTGCTTTCCGAAGCATCCAAAACAGAAATGCGCTTCAATGTTGTTAAAAATGCGGACACTCTATCGATAATATTTTACGTCTAAAAATTACATTTCAGTAAAATATTTTATAATGTTGCAAAACATACATTATTCCTTCAATACAGAATAAATCACTTGACCATTTTCATTGTGTCTGTACTACTTTTTTACATTGTACAATCGGGTGCAGCGCTCCATAGGCAGTTGTTTTACTTCAACCTTAACGACGATGAGGGTTTAGCAAGTCTAATCTGGAGCATCACGCGAATGCAAGGAACGGGAAAACGGGATAGTCCAGAGAAAACACCGCCAACCAGCGGCATCGTTCGGCACGATTTCCACATACGAAAAATGTGGCAGCGACCCCGCGGGGAATCTTAGCCAGGTTCGCCTTTGTGGGACGTGAGTGGTGTGCTAACTACTACACTAATTATTGTTAATAATTTTAATTGTTTATATAATAAGGTACTGAATAACTGGTAGTCGCTTTTCCACAGAGGTTTGTAATACACTAAATGATACAATGTGAAAGACTGCGCTTTCATGTTTTGTAGTATTTTAAAAAAATTAGAAAATTTAATATAATACTTGAGACTAATCTCTTCCAAGAACGGGCTACTCTTAGGCAGCTGTAACAACATTATCACATTCAATATAAAATTAACAATTTTGAAACTGATTACCCCGCATTCATGTCTGAGGCTTAGCATGCCATCTACTAAAGTATAATTAATTCTCCATGCCAGCTCTTGTAATCTAATGGAAGAGTGAGTACGGCGGCACAGTGTAATATCTGCTTTGCGGCCACTTCCGGCAAGTTGTGCCATCCCGGCAAGACCACCTTATCTGCTCGGAAGACTTGCAAGTGGGCGTGTCAGCGCCAGTGTCCGGCGAGTTTCACCAGTCATTTGCTCATGTTACAGTAATCGCAGTTTCTTCCAGAGGCTAGCCGGGAAAGGTGTAAGGGGTGTATATGACCCCCCCCCCCCTCACCCGGAAAATTCCAATCTAATAGTTTAGTATGCGTGATATTGTGAACGATCATACATACAGCAAACTTTTACAAATTAAAGGTGGCCTAAAAATTCAGCACACCATCCCCTAACTTGTTTCTCAGTGGAGTAATCATTCTATTAACCGTACTAAAGAACTGGCTGTTAACATAGTTACAGTCAGTATTTTTACTAAACTATTTTTCAGTTCATAGTAACCTATGTAAGAGTGAAGAATAGAATGTAATGGAGATACATTGTTCACTTTGGAGGCCAATTTTACCTGCACCACGCAAATACTGAAAGAGTGTTAACTAGCATCTGACATCTGAATAATTTCGCCACATTCAGCAGACACTGCCATTTTTCACATGGTATACGCCAAAATAATTTCAAATAAGATCTGAAGCGTGTAAAAGTTGGCCGTCCAATGTAAACGAAAATGTTAAAACTATATTCTTCAGGCTTCTATTGGATGATGAACGAATGGAAAATACTTTTGTGTGTGTGTATATATATATATATATATATATATATATATATATATGTGTATATATATATATATATATACACACACACATATACACACACATATACACACACACATTACACACACACATATATATACACATTACACACACACATATATATACACATTACACACACACATATATATATACACACACATATATATATATATATATATACATATTGACTGTACAAATATCAGCATCCACTGTTGACAGGTCCTTTAGTGCTGTGAACATATTACTTGATTGCAACACTTGCAACCATAAATTAATGCGCAAATGAAAGGATTGAGCGAACAGATACTCTCCATCATTACAGCTTGGTTCAGAATTATTCTGGCCGTCAACACGTGGAACTATAAAGTAACGGTCGAAAAAGCGGTTAACAAAGGAAAAGAATTTGGGTCGTATATGTACCAACCAGCATCTCCATAGAGATGACGTGAATCTGGCACGTTGACGCGCCTCTCCCCCCCCCCCCTCACCCTCAAAGCGATTTGAATAACAGAAACTAAGCTCTCCGAAAAATTTTCTAACACAGAGGCCTGCGTACATTTACAGTCGGTCAAGACAAGTTGCAAATGAGTATGTCAATGACTGCACGAACTCCATAGATGCTGTTTTTCTACATTACTACGTACTATATGTCCGTACCATACCGGGAAAATTCACTGTACTGTAGAACATTTGAGTACTGATTGGCTGGCTGACTGGCTGCCTGCCAATGGAGTTCAGAGTTGAAAATGCATCGAATGTTCTTTCCTCCTCAGCCCCATACATAATCCGCAGTGTACATTTGAGTAATTACATAGCAGGATTGTGCTCATATTTACGTTAATTACTATTAAGATGATACAGCATACTTGTAAGATCTTGTAAAAAAAGGGGGGGGGAAGGGGAAATAGCCAATAACAATAATAAAAAGATTTGTTCTGAAAGAGAGAAAAATTCAGGTATGTTCGAATTTTACAGTTTAGTATACTAGTATTTTAGTATTTAGAAGCATTAAATTCGAAAGCCGTCAATAGTCACTTGTTTAGCCATGGTTGTGATTTGGTAATTTACTATTTTAGCAAGTTTCGTTACAAACTAAATATCATACTTAATTCCAACTAGGATCACGTGACCTAGTAAACCACAAGTGCCAATTCGAACACTGCCTCTAACGTAGGCCAAGCTATTTTGGCTTATTGCTCTACGCCTCGAGCTGAAGCAGGTAAGGCGAACGAAGAGCGCAGGAGAGCGGGATCAATATAAATTATCACCAAGCAATGGCTGGAACATCAACTGCGGACCACTTACATAACCATCACAAGCTTCCAGAGCTTTCACTGGAGCAAACATCACGGGACCAGCATTCCAAACTGACGCTGGTATGGAACAACTCTCTACGTCTCCACTTTAGTGGAGTGCACGCTATTGATTTTAAACTCCATTTGTAGCGGAGGGGCGGACTCAAGCCTTGATCTGGCAACACTGCGTGAAGGGCATCACGTGTTCTTCTCGCTGGAAGAACAGACTACAGGTATGCGATATCTTCATCAAGGTTGCTACAGAATATTAGTCAAACATCACGCACTTTTTTTAGGTTTCCCAATCCCAAATAAAGGTTTTTCCAGTCTGTCGGCATTACCAACGAACGAAAGAAGAAAAAACCCTTTGTGAAATGAGATTCGCGGAACTTGCAATTTCTGAACTTCGTCTAAACTACAAAGAGTACAATTTTTTTACTTGAGAGAATTTCCAACAAATCAAAAAAAATAAATATTGCTTTATACTATATTAGAGGCTTGATTTTTCCAGGATCTGCCACTTGTTTCCCTTACTGTTCGTGGTTTTCCAGCTCTGTCGTCGCAACTCTCCATATACTGCACGCCAGTAGCGTAGCCATGCAATTCTCAATTAGGGGGAGGGAGGTTCCAGCAAGTCGCGCTGTTGCACTAACTATGCACCGGCATTTCGAATTATCCGGAAGCAATGAAGTTAGCGAATGGCAAAGACATGGGCTGTGTAACTACAGCAGAGAACCGAAAACGTGCACATTTCAAACATCATTCAGATGCATGTTTATTTGAACGAAATTCTAAATTAGAACTTTTTGAAGCGGCGTTTTAGTCATTCTTTTACTTTCAGAAACAAGAAGATTAAATGTTTAAAAATATGTAGGAAAGGCCTTTTCTCTTGACGTTTTTTTTTGTATGAAATGAATTACGGAATGGCCTACGATAAAGTAATGTGGAGATGGGGCAGCGGAGGAATGCAATGGCAGAGAAGTACTGAAGCATCCCGCGGAAACCCTACCACCTACGGCAACTCCCACCACGTCTCCGAGAGGTCAGCGCGACCCCGCACAGAGATGAACCGGTTCGACGTGGATATAGGCGAATTAGCTGACCGCCACACCACCGCAGCAGTCCATCGAATTTGCTGAAATCCTTCCGATTACGAATCTGTTTTATTTTACAGTGATTTATTTCTATTGAATCCTCAGTATGTGCCGATTGGCGAAGACCATCGGGAGGTACCTTCTAATGGAGGACTTGTTACAGGGGGATGGAAGTCTACTATGAAAAAATATATTATTTTGTGCTAAACAAAACGCTTAATTTTAAAGCACAAGTTAATTAAAACGGGACTATATTTTCATGCGTGCGGCACAGCAAATTGCGCCTAAACTAAGCCCTATTCCTTTAGTACCACACAGCTATTCTCGTAATCGAATTTGGAAAATACATATTGTTCACAGAACAACGCTCATTAGAAAAATTCCGGGGAGAAAATGGGACACTTAATACAATGGGTATTGCTGTGCACAAGCATTGGAAGGACAGCATTAGATTTACAATGTAGCTGCTGCCATTCCTTACCGCAGAAACGTTAAGCAAAATAGTTGGGTTATTGTTATAATAAAATCGCACACTATTTTTTTGTAGAAATATCCGTTTTCAGTAAACTCAAATTCGTGTAATGTTTATACTTCAAACCTATTTTTCACACAGTATGTGGTACTGTAGGTAGGGCTACAGGGGAGAGGGAGGTGCTATGACATCAGCCAATCCCCTTCTAGTGCAAGTCACTGGTATAAGCTGGAGTTCATCAATACCGGATTAGAAAGCACACTTATTCCGGAACTGCGTTCGTGAGAGTACCATACGGTACCATCACAACTTCAACAGCAGCATAACAGATCAACGGCATTCCAACTTTTACAAAATGCCCTAAACTGTGAATACCGAATTTCTATATCGTGATACAGGCAGAATGATTTGTGGCCGAGGTTCTCATTACAAAGGTATTCCACTAGTATGATAAATAAAGTACTGGACACTTTCATCGTGAAAAACAAAGTTGTACGTTTCTTGCATAGCATCGTAAAAAAAAAAAATTCTTTTCACATAAAAATAATGCATCGAACCCAGCACGAGCCGGCCCCATCCATAGATTAGCATGCGAATACAGGAACGCCAGCATGTTTCATCGTGGAATCCCGCCCTCAGACATAACACACACTGCTGCACGCAGATAAGCGTAGGTCACACTTCTACGCAGTGATCGAAACGAGTGCACTCGCCCCGGCTAGGTCGTGGGACCCAAAGTTCAAAGTGCGCTCGTCTGTCGACTATGACCTTTAACGACACGCGAGATGATTTTTAAAGGGTCACGCGGTTCAGTTGTGACCGCACGGCACGCTATTTCTCAATAAAATGCAACGAATATAGCCGTAAAGATGTTATAACAATCCGATTTTCACCGACAAGATCTTGCCTGCGAATGGGAAGTATGCAAACTTAGTGGGAAGAGGATGTAAAAAATATTTTTTATCGATTTCCTCAGATTAATGACGGTAACACACATGTAGAGGTCATTTCAACAAGTCACCCACTGACCGTTACACACACTGCCAACATAAGAAATGAAGTGATTTGTAGTAACAATGTAAATGCTAGAAAGTAGGAAAATTTAATTCAACATTTAAAAAAAAATTAACCCAAAAACGCACAAAACTTCAATTATATTAATTTTTAGCACATTTCCCCATTTCAGTTTTTTTTTTTCCTTCAGAAATTGCCATCTCCAAAACATCTCCTAGAAAATGCCTAGGACTAAATATGAGTCAAATGTTAGTTTTAATAAATACGTAGTTTCTTTCGTTTGGTCCTAATACATTCGTGGTTTATTTTAATGAAGCTACTCGTTTTTTAATTACAGTTCCCATGTTGATTATGTAACACTGTAAACATCAAACAAACAGCGTCTGTATAAATGTCTGACGCATACGACGTAAGTTACATAAAATTCGCAGATGTCCCAAGAGCTGCGGAACTGTGTAGAACATCACCAGATATACGCATACGTTAAAACAACAAGGTACCTAATTATGCTACAGTTAAGAGCCGCTTTTTGCAAGATACTGATTTGAATATACTCCGAAAGTATTTTACTTCCAGTGCGCCTTACATTCTCAATTGGTTACAGTCAACCACACTTTTTTATATTATTTCTTACATTTAGTTAATTTTAGTTAATTTCAATGCACAATCGTTAACCAAGAACTTAACCGGAACGTCTATTTGCGAAAAAAGACGGCGAAAACTACCCTTAATGAAGAGGGGTCACATCGAACACACACTAACGGAAGCGAGTTGTGCATACTAACAATAGGAGCAATTACGATCGACAAAATATTCCATTAGAAACTTAATGTCAATATAAAATTCGCCATATACATATCACACTGCATAATATTTATTTACTTATTTATGCATTTTAAAATGGCGAAATCAAGTCACGTAGCCTTCTCTTCCACTTTGTCATTTATATTTTAAAAAAATACATAAAACTGAACAAAACTTAACTAATTGCTTAATGCAGTAGTAAAACTTGACAGTATTAACTATTAACAATTCCTACATAGTATCGACTCTCTTAGGAAGTCTGTAATTATATAAAATATAAGATACACACAATATACCTTGTACCTCAATAAAATAACGTAAATTAATAACGATCTAAACTAGTATTAATGACGGGCAAAGCACAGCGTAAAAAATTATACGAGAGTAATAACTAATAACCTCATAAGGGGACTATACAATATTATGAAATACAAGCATGAAATGTTATAAAAATAAGAACATGAAGGAAGTACTACTAATGCCTAGTGATAATCCTCAGATTCATGACATCGAAAGCCTGATATGTTTATAGACGCAAAGTCGAAATCCGGGATTGTGACGAATTCGGAACGCAGGCAGGTAAACAGTCCCATGGCCGGGCAAACAGATAGTGAAATATTGAGAAATTGAGCGTGATTTATGGAGGCGTAGGTGTATGTATATATATATATATATATATATATATATATATATATATATATATATATATATATATATATATATATATATGTATATATATATATATATATATATATAGAGAGAGAGAGAGAGAGAGGAGAGAGAGAGAGAGAGAGAGAGATATACAGAGGAAAAATAAAAAAGGGGGGGGGGCACCTTCAGTTGAGAGACCGTGTTCCAAAATTATGATTTCCCCCAGAATTTTTTTAACTTTCACACTCGGTATTTAGGGCTTCTGTCGGGTGAAGACAGATCTTAAGCAAGGGCTAAACTCTGAAATAGTCGCATCTCGTTTAGACGAAGCTAGTTAAATTTCATGTAGTCCGAGGCTTTTCACGGGGCTTTAAACCAAATGTAAAACGAACGCAAGGCATATTTGTATGTGTTGCAGCTTCGCAGCCAAATGTTTGTTAATATCTACGAACAACAAATATCAGTTATCAAGTAACGCAAATATTAGCATTTGAACGAGTATCACTTTAGCAGCGTATGCAAAATTCAGTATGACGACCTGTATATTTTGGCTACATGCCCTGACCAAGAAATATCTCCTATGATAATGCTGAGATCTGAGACTTCTTGAACAAGTTATATTGGCGATCCTGCAAGTGTGATTCCAGATAAGGTCATTTTGCGACATTCATCGAAGGACCTGTGGGAGGCTATAAGAATCCATTTAGTTTTGACAGGATTACGGCATAATTAATTTCTAACTGACAAACGCTCAACAGACTACAGGTTATTATTAAGAATGCTCACAAATTCCTTGATACTCTGAGGTAGCCGACCAGTATACAAATCGGTGCTAATTTTATTTACCACTCCAGCCTAAGTCTATACCGAAGACTTTTCTACCGGACAATTCTTCCAAGAAAACTTATTCCCGCCAACCAGGTAGGGGCTATTTTCTAGGTCAACGAGCAGCTGTGAAAGTTAACCTCCCACGCGGATTGAATGCACCTTCACTTTTATGGGGACACCTTGCACTAGGGCGTGGTCGCTAGGCAAATCACGTCACGTCCTTATATTGTAGCCCTAATTTTTTAAGATGCAATCAAAGCGCAATACCGAACCTACGCCCAAGATACTATATCAGGACTTTGTAGTTATTCGTAGGCGCTAAAGTCTTAAGAATGTTAGTGTAACTTTTTTAATTACGCAAGAACCAGGATTAGGCTATCAATTTTTAAGGGGCAATCTTCGTAAGCCGGGTATAAATATACCTCGGGGAGACACTATTGAGGTGCGAATAAACTTTTGGCTATCTAATGAAATATTTTGAAAATATAGGAATTGAATTAGTTGGAATAAATTTTTATAACAACACTGAACTACTTTCCTGCCAATACCGACTAGCAAACACGGCGTGGATTGGATTTGGGGTTAGAATGGCGTTTAGTAAACAAGGGCTGTAAGATGTAGATATGCTCAAACTTTAATTTAATCGAACTTCATTACAAATTGTTAAAGTGTTTCATTAATATAATAGTGCTGGTCATTTAAAAATTAAGACAAACACATTAAATCATTCTTGACCATATGACCGATATTTGTGCTGTTTGGGGTAGGTAAAAGTTTGGGTACATGCGCAGATGAATAATTAACCTCAGTCGATTGTTCAACCACGAGACTGAGTGGAGTGACATGCAAGATAATATTGGCGGTATGCACAGTCGATTGTTCAACCACGAGACTGAGTGACATGCAAGATAATATTGGTGGTATGCACAGAAGACGATCAGCCTATAATTCATCCACGGTTACTTCAAACTTTTCTGAAGCCCTGTTTAAGTTTTTCTTCAAAGATATTCCTCCGCCTCGTGCAAGTAAAGCTTAAGTCTGGAAAATTACACCAGAGAACAACACGCCGCTTTCCTGCACACTCAGTTGAAATATTATTTTGCATGAGAACTATTTATTACTAGGCGCTACCAGAACAGAGAAATTCTTCACGTTTTTATTAGGTTTTACACATTATAAAGTTTCTTTTACGAAGAATAAAATGTAGGTACAACTTCGATTTAACGAACAATAACATACGTCTGTTTGCAGACACCTAAAACGCTTGATACATGGCATATTTAAGAGAAATAACTAAATATGTAATACATGGGGAGATTTTTCAAAGGTTGGTGTTCAAACGTCCGAAGAAGCTGTGAATGGATTATAGCCTATTCACGGTAAAGTGAGCAATTTTCAAAGCCCTCCGATTTGGAATAATAGTCAAACATATTTTATTGTAGCCTTAGACATTAACTTTCAAGTCCGATGAAATATACACAATGTATTTATTATTTACATGGCAATATTTATTTTTAAAAGTGGAGGAAAGATAATATATAAAAAAAAAGCTGATGGGGAGAAAGTAAGTAGGCCCTCAAAAGTGCTCACTGCCGTGAACAGCCTATAACTGCTTTCCTTTGGCGTAAGGCCGTGGTTACACGGACTGCTGGCAGAACACTACTTCACTAAACCAAGTTCAGCTACTGAAGAGGTTGCACTACCTTCGAACGAGTTCGGACCGCAGTTGTTTCTCCTTCAAAGTGAACAGTTTTCATAGGTCGTTTCGAACGACTTCTCTGCTGCGCTCCTACTGGCTGCTTCGAAGTAAACGAGCAGTGTAAAAAATATCGCTGTTTTTGGTGGGAATTCCTGCACTTGTTGAACAAACTGAAGTTTAAGGTTGAGTGTAGTAATACCCACCCATTATGCCACTGCAGAAAAAAATGTAGGTTTCATAAGAATTAAAAAACTCAATATTGATAAATGTTGGAGGCTATTATAATTAAATATAATACATTTTAAGTTCCATGTTTGTTGAGGTTAGAATTTCCATTAATTTCACTCTGCTTTGGTGCGTAACCGCGAAAACACGTTCTATTTTCAAACTTGTTCAGACATGGTTGCTGAATGTATTTAACAGCACTGGTGTGACCACGGCGTAAGGTAGAAGTGTACGGCCGAACGCGCTGGACTGTGCAACAGACAGACTTCTCCATCGACAGCGTGTAGAGGGTGAGCGCCGTAAATCACGTCGCATGCTGCACGACACACAGACTGCACGCCAGTGGAACGCGCTGCGGCGCTGCCTGCTTTTCCGCGCACACAACACGGATGACGTAGAAGCTCTTTGATTGCCTGGTGTTACTACTGTGTGCTCTGTTCGGCGTGATCTGAATAAACGGATGTCCGCTGATGGATACCGCCGTGATTGGTAACACACTATTCACGCATGGACGTCACCTTAAAGGCGAACAGGGGAGATATTTCTCTCTCTGCACAACATCTGTAGAGATTAACGTTTAAACTGCATGCAATAACATTTTCAGACTATATATTTATAATTTCACACTTAAATTTTTTTTTTGTCACACGAACACGCCTATTCAAGAATGGCGTTTTCTAGTATAAATATTTGCCTTTTAAATTAAACCCGCAAATATACCCCAACAAGTCCACACAGTTAACTATTAAATATTTTACGTTATGATATACAGGTTTCCTGCCATTATCACTTACTGCCATGCTGTGATGTGTCATTTTGCTCAAAAATTACAAGTTATAAAGTGTAGCCCTCGCTATTCATTTTTAGGACATCACTTATCGTAAGGAAATCCCCCCCTTCCCCACCCCCCAAACTGCACATCGGTCACAGTATCATTTCTGCTGTACTCTTATTTGAGTGAAGATATTTGGGCGGCTCTTGACAGCGAGGTCTCGAGAGCCGATGAGGGTGGAATGATTTAGAACGGAGCAGTGCCGGAATGAAGGGGCGGGGGAAACGGGAGATCCCCCGAGAAAAACCGCCGACCAACGGCATCGTCCGGCAAGATTCCACATGCGAAAATCCGGTGACCCGGCCGGGACTGAACCCAGTTCGCCTTGGGACGCGAGCGGGCTATCCGCTTGGCCACCGCGGACCCCTCCTATTTAAGTTAACTCTTACTATTTCAATTTCTAACACACGCTTAGCGTCCACGGACGCCGAAAACTCCTACGGTTAAGTGTGTATACAAGAGGGGAATAAACATTACATCCAGGATACGGGAAATTGGCTTCAGTCCAGTCATTCAGGCACGAAATCACTGCTGCTGTATTATATCCGTTACAAGGTGGGAGCCTTTATCACTTTTCTGAAGCCCTGCTAAAGTTCTACTTCCAAAATATTCCTCGCTCTCACAAAGTTTAGAAAATTACACCAGAAGGGCGACGCACCGCATTCGTGCGCATTCAATGTGTAGGCTATTCACGGTAAAGTGAGCACTTTTGAAAGACCTCATTTGGATTAATAGTCAATAAATACATTTTAGTTTAGCCTTAGACGTTAACTTCAGAGTGCGGTGAAATATACACTATGATTATTGCTTACAAGGAAATATTTATTTCAAAAGGTAGCTAAAGGATGAAAAATTACATAAGAAAATTTAACTGGAACTTCAAAAGTTCTCACGTTACCGTGAACAGCCTATAATAATATTTTGCGTAAAAATGATTTCTTAATACACGCATTAGGCCCTACCAAAGCGCCTATTTTGCCCCTGTCTACTCACTAATTGTATTTTGTTTATAAATTGTTTTTATTTACAAGTAATGTTTAAATTTAACCAAAAATAAGTTACTTTTGTGTTAGCAGAAACACAAGGCACTTGTGATACACAACATATTTAGGAACCAAACACGTCAACCATTGGGTGTTTTTTTCTCAAAGGTTTGTTTAAAAAAATCGTTAAGAAACCGCGAATAGAATATACTGGTGGTGGTGTCTACCACTAGCACATGCGCCACGAATAGTCAGCTGTCAGAAACACGCCCCTTTCAACTTCACTAGACAAAAGTATTATTTTAGTTACGTATTTCTAATGTACACGATTCTTTACACTCAAGAGTGTATGCCACGATGGAAGATTCCTTTGACGATCCCACGCAAGCCTGCAACGGCCGCTTGCATGGATGGTTATATGGAAGATTTGGGCCCGCTGCAGACAGTTCTCATGGACATTTCCCGAATTGGTCTCGTGGAATTTTCGATGGAAAATTTCTTACAAGGTCGGAGATTTAGCTAGTCAGAGAGGGCGCAGGAGTAAATAGATTGTTGTTCGTAATTAGCACGTTAAGAAATCACGAAAAAAAAAAAAAATACTGATTCTAGAACAGCAATTTGTGAAAATCATGGTAAACATATTTGAAACAAAATTCCCAATTATAAGAAAACGATTAGGCTATGTGCATAAATGCATAATTCTGAAGTTGTCGGCGAACACAGTTGCTGAATCGCAGTTGCAGACGTAACATCGTAAAAGAATGCCCCTTCCTTAAACATGTGCGGCAACAATAATTGTTCCGATAGCTTCCAAGGAAACTTCCATAACAGCTTGCATGCAGCCTCAGGTAGCAGGACTCGTGCAAGCTTCCTCCCGAACTTGTACGGCAAATTTTTATCGTGGCATACATGCTTTAGTATAAAATATATTAACTGGCTTGCAAATGCTTTTACCTTCCAAGCTTTGTCGATACCGCGAGGCGCTTAAGCCCGGCCGATTGCGTCCGCCATTTTGCACATGCTGCTGAATTTACCCCGGAACAGAACAAAAATATTTCTATGCTGGAAGCACACGGATTTCAATGTTAGAGGACATTAAAGGATATTAAATATAATAAAATTTCACATTAAAAAATTACTATTTTCTTTCGCAATCTTACCGTGAAACGACTCAACAGCCAGTGGCTTCTACTTGGTCCAGGGACCAAGAGCGCGGAAGGGGGTATCCGGGTTCAAATCCTCCCCGAAATATGGACACGTCAAAAAAGATATGTTAGTTATCAGTGAAATGATAAATTAGATATAGTAAAACATTAACTACAAGTAAAATAAAAATATAGCTGCTCACACACACTACTGTCCTTCGGCTTAAAGGCCGTGGTGTAGTGGTTAGACTACTCGCCTACGACCTGGGGGAACCGGGTTCCACTCACGGCGGAGTCGCACCAGGATTTTCGCATATGGGTATCGTGCCTGCGCCACCGACTTGGGATATGTTCGAATTCGCCAGATAAAGGGCACTTATCAGGCTTCGTGCCCTTGAAAAGTGCATACCGGATGTGACGTCACATTGCCGCTGTCCGAATTCAAAGCAAGGGCACATTATGCACCCTAGAATGTCCCCTTTAGACAAGGGCACGAGCAATTTTCTCTTCTTGAGCCCTAGATAGTTTTCGATTCGCAATTGTTTGAAATATTTCATCTCGTTTACAACTGTGCACGGCCGCAGAATTGCAAACGTCACAAAGACAAATGAAACTCGCATAGAGCGAAAATCGACCGAATGAAACTACGTGGAAACGAAAACAAGCGCCCGAATTCGATAACGAATATATCTATGGAAGCGATCAAGGGCACATTGCAACGGAATCTTAACACTGCGTTGGTCGCGGGCAATGTTCCTCTGCCACCTTGGAGTGGACAGAGGCCGCAGTCGTAGCCGGACTCCAGGCGACACACTGGCCTCCATGGCCGGCAAGCTCCTCGTTTCGGCCGGCCGTGAAGGCCTCCGTATGAAGGACACCGAGTAAAGCAGCGGCGCTCCCCAGAACCTCGTCCAAGATCACACACTGCCTAGGCCCGTCACGTGTATCCACAGTCCCCGGGACACTCCCGCCTGCCAGCTGCTGCTACTCACAACACACACTGAAGATGAGGTGGTGTCCACTCGCGGTTTCTTCACACGTTTCATCAAACCTTTGAAAGATAACCCTATTTACGACTTGTAGTTATTTCCTACATATGCTATGTATCTCAAGCGTTTTATACCTCTATTAACATAAAATTCTCTTGTTTCGTTAAATTGAATTATAAATTATAATACTTCATTTATAATAAACTTGAATAAAAACAGTGAGAAAATGTGCGTAGGTAGCGCCTAGTAAGAAATAGTTCTCATGCGAAATATGATTATACAACCAAGTGCGCACGAATTTGGTGAAATTTTCTAGACTTTGATAAGTCTGTTGTATGAGGCGGAGGAATATCCTGTAAGTACGGATGGATTCTTTTAATCACACACATGCAGAGTGGATTTATAATGCGCACTTATTCGCTGAATCAGAGATGCATACTGGTCACCGATGACGCGCCAGGCAATGATTTGTCCTTTGAAACTCGGGCATACTGGGCGCACAATGGGCCATCAGTTCACACGTGCAGGTTTCTTCAAAGGTTCGTTTCTGAAGTTTAACTAACCGCGAACTGTCTGTAGGTATCGCAGTCAGCCTTGAAGTCTAAGGTGTGTTAGTTTCTGTCTCTCATGCACCGGACAACAGATAGCATGGCGGTGTCACTTACACCGCTACACCGATACGAAACGAAAATAGAAAATAGGTATTGTGCTTGCGAGCAAACCCAGTAAAATAGCACGGGGTCATAGTAGCGTTAAAATTTCTTGGATACATAATTATCATGAACTGTAGGTAAAGGTTGTTCACGATAAAGTGAGCTTAACCTTAGAAAAATGTCACTGCTCTTACCTGCATGTATTTTAACGGGCGCATTGAGTGACATGTGCCCAGTAAAGTTGGTAACGATGGAGGGGGAAAATAGTTCCCTACCTTTACGTCGAATTAAAAGTATCATGTAACAATTTGTGACAAATTATTTCTCTCGCTTTTTGTTTATTTTTAATGCATTAAGTGTGAAGATGAGCATATTTGTACAGTATTTACTTTTATAATAATTTCACAGTTTCACTTGACCGACGCGAGAATGAAGTGATTAGGCCCATGGCAATGTAAATTTTACATAAGGCGGAAGAACACGCCGTGTGTATATAAGTATATCTTAAGCAGGCCTTTCAAAAGTGCTCATTTTACCGTGAACAGCCTATACCAACTTTACGAGTTCACGCGTCGTGAAAAATTAAGAAAACTTAACACGACCCATTACTTACCATTATTAAAGGATACACTATGCCCTTAAAAAGAGGAAGTTTAAATTAATATATTTATTTACAAAATATTACGTTACGCTTTCTTAACTCATAAAACTTTTTTTTTTTTCGTGAAAATTTTGAAAAATCTTTCGTTATTCGTAGGGACTATATCTTGAAGTAACTTGGACGCGGGTATGGTATCGCGCAGTGGTTCATCATAAAATTGGGGTCACAATATGAAGACCATTTCGTCTAGCGGCTGGCCACGCCAGAGTTCAGCGTGTCGCCATAAAGATGAAAGTGCAATCAATTCACGTGGGAGGTTCTACCTTTACAGCTGAGCACCATACGCATGCAAGGGGACATGCATCGCGGTAGAGGGGAACCAGGCAGCCATGGCCGCAATAGAGCCATAATTACCTCCTTAAGTGCACCTTTGGTAAACATATAACCAGACGGGAAAACCGGCATAGACACCGTAAAAACCCTCCCAATAAAATATATGTTCAAACGTCGTGTATTAATAATACTGCTACGAGAAAGGAAGGTGGTGAGCCATCACAGACACTGGCTACAGAATCTCCAGACTAAAGACCGTGCTATTAACTAAATAACTATAGCCACTGCAATAACATAGAGCTGAATACATCCTGTACAATCGCGCTTGTTACAAACACGCATAAAAATACCCATAAACACTGCCGCTGCATGGCAAGTTGGAGAACTTTGATAACTTCCTTGCGCAAGAAACCATGCGTAATCAGAATGCACCCATTGATACACGTCAAGATTCACTTTCACAGCCGTACATTTCCGGTCATGAACCAAGCATAGATTAGACTTCAAATTATAGTGTTTTTTGTTTCGCTCGTTAATTTGTTTCTTTAGCATGTTAAGTTTGCGAAAATTAAAACACTGCAACAACTCAATGTCATTCCTGTAGCCATCGCGAATATCTATTAACAAAATGTTACAGAAAAGGGGGGAGAGGAGGGGGAATTTAACTTACTGCCAACTTACACGTACAAAAATTAAAGTATCTATTTGAACATTTCCCATATTGGAGAGATAGAAAGAGAGAGATGGATAGAAAGAGAGAGAGAGAGAGAGAGAGATGGATAGAAAGAGAGAGAGAGAGAGAGAGATGGATAGAAAGAGAGAGAGAGAGAGAGAGAGATGGATAGAAAGAGAGAGAGAGAGAGAGAGATGGATAGAAAGAGAGAGATGGATGGAAAGAGAAGAGAGAGAGAGATGGATGGAAAGAGAGAGAGAGAGAGAGAGAGAGATGGATGGAAAGAGAGAGAGAGAGAGAGAGAGAGATGGATGGAAAAGAGAGAGAGAGAGAGAGAGAGATGGATGGAAAGAGAGAGAGAGAGAGAGAGATGGATGGAAAGAGAGAGAGAGAGAGAGAGAGATGGATAGAAAGAGAGAGAGAGAGAGAGAGAGAGATGGATAGAAAGAGAGAGAGAGAGAGAGAGATGGATAGAAAGAGAGAGAGAGAGAGAGAGAGATGGATAGAAAGAGAGAGAGAGAGAGAGAGAGATGGATAGAAAGAGAGAGAGAGAAGAGAGAGATGGATAGAAAGAGAGAGAGAGAGAGAGAGATGGATAGAAAGAGAGAGAGAGAGATGGATAGAAAGAGAGAGAGAGAGATGGATAGAAAGAGAGAAGAGAGAGAGATGGATAGAAAAGAGAGAGAGAGAGATGGATAGAAAGAGAGAGAGAGAGATGGATAGAAAGAGAGATGGATAGAAAGAGAGAGGGATAGAAAGAGAGAGGGATAGAAAGAGAGAGGGATAGAAAGAGAGAGGGATAGAAAGAGAGAGGGATAGAAAGAGAGAGAGGGATAGAAAGAGAGAGATGGATAGAAAGAGAGAGATGGATAGAAAGAGAGAGATGGATAGAAAGAGAGAGATGGATAGAAAGAGAGAGATGGATAGAAAGAGAGAGATGGATAGAAAGAGAGAGATGGATAGAAAGAGAGAGATGGATAGAAAGAGAGAGATGGATAGAAAGAGAGAGATGGATAGAAAGAGAGAGATGGATAGAAAGAGAGAGATGGATAGAAAGAGAGAGATGGATAGAAAGAGAGAGAGTGAAATAATAGAGCGAGAGAGAATAAAAAGAAATGACGGAGTACAGAAATGTGTACGCGGAACTTGTAAGATACCAGAAGTTCAACACCCTCGCGCCGTCACAGTGGTCGAACACGCTATACACACGGCACTACGATGACACGCACCCAGATGGGAAACTGGTCGAGGTGGGAAGAAAGGAAGCAGAGGAACAGGTTAC
This sequence comes from Dryococelus australis, assembly GCA_029891345.1. Classification (NCBI taxonomy): domain Eukaryota; kingdom Metazoa; phylum Arthropoda; class Insecta; order Phasmatodea; family Phasmatidae; genus Dryococelus; species Dryococelus australis. The sequence continues at coordinate 93,541,360 of CM057005.1, forward strand.
AATAGTACAAAGCACTCACGGCACTCAGAAAAATTGGGGCGAACTCGCGATAACACTGCAGGATATGTCTAGTCCGTGTTCTCGCGTAGTCATTGTTCTTCACTTACATCATTCGCTCCGAGACTGTAGGAGGGAGAATGCTTCTTGCATGACAATGGCCAGACTCCGAACCTCACACCGAAAGAAAAAACAGTAAATGACACGAGGGCCAATTAATGCGCCAGTCCCGAATTTACCAGTTTAATTCGTAGTGAGGACGCAAAAACCAATGGACAGACAACTAGGCTTTTCACGGTAAAGACAGCACTTTTTGAGGCCCTTCAATTATTTTTCTTTCAACTAATTTTTTATCTTACAGCCACTTTTTAATATCAACATTGCCATGTAACTAATAAATACAATGTATACTTACACCACGCTCAAAACTTAATGCCTGTTGGGAGGGCCTTAAAAAGTTCTCACTTTAACGTGAATAGCCTATAGCAAGCCACGCCTGACAGTGCGAAGTTGCGAACTGAATAAGCTCAAAAACTGTATTACACCCTCGCTAAACATTTACATATACAGAGGAAAACAAAATGCTAATACTAGCGTAAATGTCTAAGATGGGATACCAAAATTACCCTGAGCGAACGAAAAAAGTTCTTCGAAGAACTGCGCCAAAGCAGTCTTTTTGTTTGGCACAAATTCGGTATGCTTTGGCAACGCCTGAAAACTCAAAATCACTTTACCAACTCCTACGCCAGTTTACGTTTCAACCATTCCGTTTCCATTCCGCTAAATTAAAATTTTCAAGCAAAATGTGGCACGTTCCCTTCTCAAACCAAATAACCACGTTTTTTCCGCATACTAGACTAAATTTTTTCCATTTGGCTGGTTTCTATCTTTTCGCTACTTTCTAATGTAAACATTGCCATGTGACTAATAAACACGATGTATACATTTCATCTCTCCAAAAAGTTAGCGTCAGAGACTCCAATAAACCATATTTATTAGTGGTTAATGGTCTTTGAAAGGGTAGTCAAAAGTGCTCACTTTATCGTGAACGACCTATACCTTCCTAACGTGCATGAACATTTTTTCTGACCGAATACAGTGATTTATATTCCGTAGAACTACCAAGCGCCAAACAGATTGACAGCGAGAAAAAATTACTCTGATCAGTCTAAAAATATGGAGACCTATAAGTTTGCCTTTATGTAAAATAGATTAATGTAAATTATAAATATTTATCATGCTGTCGTACAATTTAGAATTATTCTTTAAAAAAATTAGACCCCAAGCCGAAAGTAATATATTTATTTCTTGCACAGAATCATAGGGAATAAAGAAAAACGATTACAGACGGCCACACCTTTCAAATTTCAATTGGCGATATGAAGAGTTGATTTTATACAAATAATTTTAGAATGAAAACTGCTACAAGAAACGTACAAAGAACTTCATTCGGCACTTTAAGATAACTCATTCGACTGTTATCCACTGTTATTTCCAACTTTTCTGAAGCCCTGCTAAAGTTCTACACTTCCAGGATATTCCCCCGCCTCGTGCAAACAAAGCTTTACTAACGTGCAGTATAATTTTTTGTTGGGAACCAGTTTGATAATTATGTCGTTTCCTTATCATATGGTAAGTTTCATTCCTTCTTTTTTTTTTTTTTTTGGCAAAGCTTGTTCCCAGTTCCCACTATCATCTGTTGTACGGTGGAAAAATCATTAAAAATTATTTTGTAATTCCAGAAAGGCAGTCGCTAATGAATAATCTAAACGTAAGCATTAAGAAACTAAGTTGTTTCCTTCAAGTAAGATTTGTGACAAAACATTCTGTAATTTAAATGGTAAAACTTAGTCCTTTGTCAGTTTTAATATGGTAAACATAGTGACATTTTTATTAGCACTCCCAAGTCTAAATTGAAAATCAATGCTCTATTGTCAATTTTAAGGATAGTAATTTCAATAGTACTGTTTAGATCTGTTTTTTTTGTTAACGAAAGTTCTATTTTGTGCATGTGTCACTGCACAATGATCGTTCTTGCGATCGCTATGTAGCTTTGTGGCAAGTATATGAACGTGTTGCATTATCTTCGAGGTAGTGAAGATTGCCGACCCCATATTGGAATGTGCCGATTCCGTCTCCTACCTTAACGAAATTTCAGCCATGTAACTGCTCAAGACTGCTGTCTCCGAGAACTTACACGGAGTTTTTACTGTTACAATGTCGTGATGTTTTACTGAATACCGCTGCTGGCGAGTATTAAGGGCGTGTTTAATATAAATTTGCGAAACGGAGCATGCGAACATGTAAACAAACATTAAAGTAAAATTGTTCACGGAAGACCATGGATTTCGGGTTGCTGTCCCTGGCCCTCGTGGTAATCTAAACCTGTATGAATGGAGTGAGCGGGTGTAACCATGTTAAACAAGAAACCATGCCCTTCTCATAACTACCTTCCGCGTGGGGACTTCCAGATTCACCAGTGGACCAGCAAACCAGACAGATGTGATTCAGAATTCTGATATTATACATCATGCATGTGCATGCCACACTTCAGACTTTTAACCTAATATTTTAAAAGAATTTTTGGCTGTTTTGTTAGAAAACATTTAATTCAAGTATACACTGGGACCCCACTAATTAAATGTACCGTTAAAAGTTAACAGAAATCCAATAAGACAATTTAAAAGGAAAAGAAAATGTTAATCAGTTGTTTTAAGGTAGGTAATTTGAATAAAACTGCATCAACCGGAGATAAAAGCCTATTTTTTTTATTGTACCCTCTTTATAAGTTTTCGGTAATATTCGTTTATGTTATACATTGTGAGAAACCCCAGCAATTTTCTGCCTCGTCCTGTTCTTAATTTTAGCCAGCACATAAGTGCTGAACCTCCCAAGGCATATATATATATATATATATATTATATATAATATTTGCATAATAACTATTTCTTACTAGGCGTTACCAACAGATTTATTTTCTCACCGTTTTGATTCGTATTGATAGTAAATGAAACGTTAAAATGTATAAATAAATTATAATTAAAACTTCAATATAACCAAAAATAAAATACTTTAATGTTCACAGAAGTATTAAATGCTCATGACGACAGAGAGACACAGAGAGAGAGAGAGAGAGAGACACAGAGAGAGAGAGAGAGACAGAGAGAGAGACAGAGAGAGAGACAGAGAGAGAGACAGAGAGAGAGACAGAGAGAGAGACAGAGAGAGAGAGACAGAGAGAGAGAGACAGAGAGACAGAGACAGAGAGACAGAGACAGAGACAGAGACAGAGAGAGTGTGTGTGTGTGTGTGTGTGTGTTTGAAAATGCCTTCGGTTGTTTCCTAAGGTTCGATAAAAAAGTGTGAAGAAACCGCGAATAGACCATACATCCGAAGTGGCGAGCAAAAAAGTAATAAGACAAAGTTTGGAACAAGCGGTTATGCACACTCGCAAGCCGCAGGTGTACCAACGAGAAGAGGGAGGGAGAGTAATTCATTAGGCACACCTGTTTTGTACCCCGAGTGCACAGCAACAGTGCAAATTAAAACCGGAAAGAACGTTAGCGAGTGAGAACGAGGGCGCGGGAAAATGGTCTCGCAAGAGAGAATCCACGAACCGTGAGTGCAAATATGAAATTTAACTCTTACGAATTGTATGCTATTATATTTTCCTCTAATAAGAAAAAGTAGGTGCACTATACTTGATCTAAAATACAAAAATTATCCTGATTTGTTGCATCTATACAGCAAATACGTTTTACACATAAAAACATGACATTAAGCTAATCTCATGGGCTGCCGTGTGACAATCTCCAAATAAGCCATATATGGGGAAAAAAATGTTGCATACAAAACATTTTTTTGCATATTTGAATATTTTGTTTTTATGTAGTCTATGAACTGTTATTTGGTGATTACAAATATGTCTAGCAGTAGCACACGGCATTAGTTTAAGTTAACTTTTTCATCTGTACAGCTAAGTTAAGTAGGTTTCACACGGTGCAAGACGAGCGCCAAACTTGCGCGAGATGCCGACCTCGCACGAGAATTTCTTTTCTGTGCAAGGCACACTTGCACGAAATGAGAAGATAGAGCCGATCCTATTTTTTTTTTTTTTTTTTTTTTTTTCGTGTAAGGCGATGCAAGTTGCGAGCCTATTGGTCCTTGTATGCTGGTCATGTGACCTGTTATAATACCAACCATAGAGGAAAAGAAAATCAATCTGAGGAGTGGGAAGATGAACACAGGAAATAAAACATTGCTGGAAAATAACTTCAAAAACGTAAATTTGAGTTCAGGCAGTTTGCTGAGAATAAAATTGAAACTATTCTATTTTGGAGGGATAGCTTTGAAACAAATTCCTTGTTTGAGCAAGCAACTTCATATTTTGGATTATTATATCGTGGCTGTTTGGTACTCACCGAGGCTATCAACTAGTTTTGATGCGATACAGTATTCATCATATTTATCTGCGCGTGAACTCGTTTTGAACGAAATTTAGTTGGCATTCTCGTACAGAAAAGTGCGCACGAAATCTTGCATCGTGTAAAGCCTGCTTTAGTATGCTATTACGGCTGCAAGAAAACAGAATTCTGCATTTTACATCAAATGATTCAAAAAATATATAGCGTAATTTTTTTCTATTCGAGTAAAACATCACTTACAATGCGTAAGAGATGTATATACATATAATATATATTTTAAGTCCACAATATTGTTCCGTGCTGTAGCTGGCACCGACTCAGCTGCCCAGCGCCGTAATCTGATACCCATCTCGCCCTCCTCTTCCTGGAATGATGAGCTCACGGCCTCCGTATCACCCCTTCTGGGAATCTCATGAATGCCGACAGCGGCGAGGCTTGCTGACGTCACAGACCTCCTCCCGCCTACTAGAGGTTCCGATACGTTTAGCGACGACGCAAGAATGTTCTGGTGAGACTGGCCGGCGCTTCAGTCCTCCGCGACGCAACACGCGAGTTGGGGAAGATTCTAGGTGGCGGCCTAAGATTATATATTATATATATATATATATATATATATATATATATATTATATATATATATATATAAAATATAATATATATATATTATATATATATATATATATATATATATATATATATATATATATATATATATATATATATATATATATATATATATATATATATATATATATATATATATATATATATATATATATATATATATATATATATATATATATATATATATATATATATATATATATATATATATATATATATATATATATATATATATATATATATATATATATATATATATATATATATATATATATATATATATATATATATATATATATATATATATATATATATATATATATATATATATATATATATATATATATATATATATATATATATATATATATATATACGGCCGCAACCCAGCGGCCTGCAGTCTTTGATGGAGGCAGCCTGGCGAGTGTGCGCGCGCTAATAGAAGTGTGGACGAAGAATGGAGATTGCATGACGACGGCGAGTGAGGTGTCCGTGACTTGAATGGACGAGAGGGTGTGAAGCCGACGAGTGAAGCCTACTGTGCGTGAGGGCGCTTGGAGGACTATAGCATTGCAACTGGTGGGACATGGATTAAACTGAGGTGGGACTGAATGGAAGTGTAATACTGATTTTATTGTAAATATTCGAACTGTCAAATATGGGCGCATAAATTACCAAATAATTGAATAGGTTGATACACTGTCTATTGGGACTGATATTTAATTTCATTGATTTCTTTGCCGTAATTATAAATGTTATTAATTGGTCTCAATTGTGAACAGTAAGTGATTTCAATTTATTGTGAGAATTTGAGTTCAGAGAATTTTGCTGTAGTTATTGTAAATAAAACAAGGAAATTATAATCAATTCTTTCATTTGATTAATGCCTTCATCACTTAACGAACTTTGTATGGTCCACTTAATTTCTAGAGAGATTTTTACAATATCTTGCCCATGTCTACCGCGTCCGTACCTGTGATCAATATTGCGTTTACTCTTTTCAGTTTCGCACGAGAAAACTCTGGTTCCCGATTTCAGGAATTCTGTAAAGTAATTCTGAATGTAGTAATGTTTGAAGTTCAATATTAGATCTTAAAAGTAAGACAGCAAATTTCAACTATACCTTCATATAGCTACAACTGCACAAGCAGTTGCGAACAGGAGTTTACTTTAAAGGCTGACCTGAACAGCGTTCGGCTTATAGCGACCCACCAATACAGGTAGTATCGAAACTAGACCCACAAACTTCGGCTGTAGGTTAATCAGGAAGAAAGAAGTTTGAAACGCATATACGACTTGTGGTTTAAAGTGAATACTAAGGGCGGTTTACATCTTAAGTTGGACCTGGAACAGTTAGTTCATTAAAAATATTGCAGAAAATATTTAAGATTAAACACTGGATGTTTGGATAGTCTGCGATTGAAAAAAAAAAAAAAAAAAACTCTGCAAACAACACCTGTCACGATCTTCAAATTATTTCACGTAAATAATAACTATTACTGCCCTTATTTCAAACCGAACCTTCATGACGCGGTAGCATATTTGGGATTCAAACGATTATTAATCAGCGTGTCGCACTTAACGAAAAAGTGTCGCCTTGCGCAAATACCCTAAGGCTTACCGCTTTCGAGTAATTGGTTTATTAATTTCCATTTAATATTTACAATACCTCGCAGGTGGGCCACACGCAACTCATTAACATTTGCAGCTTTAAAATGGAGGGGAAGATTTCAGAGAGCTGTGCACAACAGTGGTACACTGGAATAAACTACAGTTTCAGGTAAAATTTCAAAAATGTGTACTGCCCTTAGAATTCACTTTGGACCACAGGTCGTGTTCAACGATTACGGCCGATTCCCATTCTGTTTGCCCGATCGAGACGCGTTTTAGCGGCACATCCGCGTCCGCCATCTTGCCTCACACTGTATTTCCAATATTTACATTCCCACAGCTCATCGTGACGCGATTCATTGCAAAACATACAAAAGTTAGGCCTAACCTGGCTGATAGTCAAGATGCACAATGTTTACTGAACACCCCGCCCACCGGAAAATGATAAGATTTTCCAAGTAGCCTCAAAGTAACCAAAATACATAACGAGACATTTTGATGTACACCGGTCTACAATCAAGATATGATACGCTATGCTTAATATTGTATCACCGCCCATTCAATATCACGCCAACTGTTAGTTTACGGGCAGAGGGCAAGTCTTGGTCGCTGGCCTCGAGTTTGCCATCAAGGGTTATTAGGATTACAACTAAATACATCATCACGCATATAGTTTGTAATGAACTGGTACAAACTCTACCCGCTCAAGCCACAAACGTTAAGCTGTAGGATCTTCCTTATCGCCCTAATTTATCTTTTTCGGCTTTACATTATAGCAAGTTAATGCTCTTATAAAAAATGTAAGATCCGAAAAAATTAATATACCACTGATATTCTATTCCCAAGGTTTTCCCTGTGCTTAGAAAATTCTCAGTTTCCCTTCTTCCCTGTTTTCAAGTTTGCTGGGTAACATGATTAAGACTCCCACCTTGCTAGTGCATTGTGCTGCAGAGTTTCAATTTAAAAACACACGATTAAAAAAAAACTTTTTGTAGTGGTGCCTAAACACTAAAAGCATTTAAGAAAATTTTCGTGTAAAAAAATACGAATTTTAGATTGTAATTTAAACCCCAGAATTTTTTGTGACGTGAAAATGGCTGAAACAGATCTACCCATGACCAGTTTTGGCTGCCATATTGTCTAACTTCAGCGTGGTCTCTAAACACGTAGCATACACAGTACATACATTAGCGTGCCATAGAAATAGAAGTGACGTTGAGAAAAGTCACCGAAGTGAAAACTGCACGCCAGATAGCGCCTTTCACGTAGGGACGATGAGGCGAGTGGGGAGTGTGGAGTGTGAGAGAGTCTGCCTTAAAGAATCCACACGTTTCAAGACCTGCGTGATCAAGTCACAGTTATGCTCGGAACTGATATGAGGACGAGGGGACCTTATCAGATTGTGGGTTCCGAACCAGTTGGCAACTAGCGCTCAAGAGTCGGGCCAGGGAATTACCGGTCCGACCCCCTTGCCTCACGAGACGTCGTAACGAGCACAGCATCCGACGAGACTGTACCAACACACTGAAAATCATGTCCTGCCAGTCTGTCATTCACAAATGTCACTGCCATTAACAGCCACAATGACTGGCATATGCCCAGTGAAGTTGGTACAGATGAAAAGTAGTTCCAAGTCTTAACTTTTAATTAGAAGTGTCAAATACACATTTGTTAATACTGGAATGGTTTATTTACCTTTGTTTTTATAAGAATTTTAAAATTCCGTAATAATTTTGTAATTTCACATTACCACGCATGAATAAAGTTATCAGGTTCACGGCAACGTTAATACATGGCGAAAGAATGTGCACACTAGTTCTTAAGTAGGGTTTTAACAACAGCTCAGTTTTTGTGAATATACTATACAAGAGCTGAAGGTGTAAAGCTGGATTTACAATCAATTTCGTGTATGTAAGAGACGTCTACGAAGAACGCATACAAAAAATGCTAAATTCTTAGTGAATGTGTTCAACCTATCAAACACTGCTAGAAATTAATTTTATTTTAGTAAATCTTTAATTTATCAACAAATTGCATTTTATTTGCATCTTCAGCCTGTCAGTACTTACTGCATGGGATTTCAGTTTAACACAAAACAATAATAAAATACAACATTAAAATACAATTATTACTTATTACATACGATTTAGACGTATTTTTGAACAAGTGAAGTAAAATGAAAACTTAAAATTTATTTTACAAATGAGATATTTAATTAAATTTAATTAATGACTACTTATTTTCTCCTTCAAATATATTGGTTGAAGGCATTACGTACATTACATATTATATTACTGTTTCCTACACATTGTTACACGTCAGTTAATTAACATTTGTAATATTTAAATGCCAACAAACCGAATATTGAAAGAACACCTGGACAGAAGAATGTAAGGAAGACCTCAGTGAGACGACGAAGAGATTTTGGGAAAAGAAGAAAGCTAACATCTGCTAAATAAGTTCAATCTCGCTCCTCAGTTGGGCATAACGATAGAAGAAATAAATAAACTAGGATAGTCTTATGTTTAATATATATTCAATTGCTTTATACTATGTAAGAAGAAATGAAAAATTGGAATAACAGTCTAGAAAGGAATTTAGGCAAATAACTATCGAAATAAACGAAAAATTATACTGTTAACTCATTAGTACTTAATTCTAAAAGATATAACAAAAAGTCACTACTTAAGCAAGTACTCTCCAATTATAGATAATAAAAACAATGCCCATGTAAAGATGCCCAAAAATCTGCATGTTACGTCTACAAGTTAAGGGTGTTTTTACAAGACACGTACGCGATGATCACGAATAGTTTCGAAAAAAATTACCTTCACTGTGAAATTTGAAACTTTTTTTATCGCGAACTGACGTTAACGGTGCGGCAAGCGGACTTTTAAAAAATTGGAAACTGCACACAGAATCGGGAGAGCGGCAGCAAAGCCCCGCGTAACACGATAATGTCGTCTCGAGATGGCAGGGCGGTAGGTCGGTCGCCTAGTTAAGCAGGCGGGCGTGTAGACGTTTAGGCGAGCAAGATTGTGTTACCGAGAGCCGGCACCCGTAATGACGGCCGAGCTGCAACCCGCGCTGCCAACAGTACGGATATTTCCGTAAACTTACGGAAATTCCTTCGTTAAAAAGTATATGTGCGGAAATGATTTAGGCCCTACCAAATGCGCGAAAAATTCTCACGTCTGCAAGTTTTGGATGGTCGATTCAAAACACTAAAGTTTAAGTGATCTTTGAATGAATAGTGCAATAGGGGTGAATAACAAGATGGTGATTTTTGGACATTCGCAATGGCGAATGTCCAAATATCTCCAACTTGTCACTAAGGTTTACATGTTTATTTGTGTAAATTCCTAATAATAACCCCATTTCAATAAAAGTTAAAAGAAAACGTGTATATATACACACACAAGTCAGGAATAACATAAGACATTTAAACTAGACTATGTATTTGAAACATTGATGTTGGCATATAAGTTAAAAACATTTTTGTTACCATATAAAACTAAAGCAGGTATGTAGGACTTTTTTTGAGGCTACAGTGGCTTATTGTGTTTTTTCTTTTATTTCTTGTATGTTCTTACGTATGTACGGAAATTTGACAACCAGTTGGCAACCCTGGCTGCAACATTGCGCACTCTTCAGGCAGGAGCAGCCAGCTGTGGCGAAGGAGAGAAAGTAGCCATACCCGCCAGCTCGTGGGAGGAACCACTGCCACTGCAGCCTCGAGACACCAGCGTTTGCAACAGCCGAGCCGCGCGGATGCTGGGCGCTCGCACTCTACGGCCTAGTACACACGGGCATCTGTCTTGTACAAGCAAGTGAAAACACTGTACTTAAGCTATACGAATCTTCCATGCCGGCTCTGGCACCAGGCCTTTTAGAAGCTTATTCAAGAGCCACGTACGGCTGCAGGTATCGCTTAATATCGGCGTTAACATAGTATCCCGAATACACTCGTTCACGTACATGTTGCAAAATATGTTAAATCGTGGTGAGTGCTGTACAAGGTCAGAAGCTAGCACAAACACGGACAGCGTATTTCACTGGTCAAATGCTATTGGGTGCTGCTAGCACAAAGGAGTTTATTTGTTGCTGCTGATCCCATAAAGCAATATAAATCCTCTCTATATGTCCCGTCAAGTAATATATCACAAGGTATTCGCAAGTACTTGTCAGTCAAAAAATCCCTCTTTTGATGGAACGAAAAATGAACGCGTAAGTTAAAGGGTTAAATCAAAATTTTGAAAAATCACCCCATGTATAAAGTCTTCTGTTATTTCCTCATAAGTCTTAGCACATGTGTTAGCAAAAAAAGTATTTTATTTTTGGTTAAATTTAACTTATACTCTTATTCTCTATAAATTATAATTATTCAATTTATAATGATGATAAAAACAAAGAGAAATAGGTGTATTGGCTATGACTAGTAAGTGTTAGTGTAATATAATTTTGCGAAATAACTGTGCGCGCACGAATGCAGTGATGTCCCTTTGGTGTTTTCTACACACTTGAAGAGTGGGATGGACCCCCAAGTTTTTTGTGAAAGTAGTTCGCGAATACACATATATCGGGAAATACATGTTCTGCAAATACAACTTTTTGTCAGAAAACATTATCTATGCCCCTATTCCTTTATTTGCCATTACGTGTATTATTTAAGGAAAAAATTCGTGGAAATTATCAACTATCGCATTTTTAAAGCTTGCTATGCAGTTTCCTTACGCAGCAAGAGAAAAGTACAAAGGTATGGGCGTCGTTTAATCTGCGAGCTTTCATCGCGCGTAATTAAACCCCTATGTTGCAGATCTAACCTGCACAGTACCCGTTACGAAGGAAATGACACTGCACACGTTGCGCGTAGGAGCGACGAGGCACAAGGCGTGCGTGCTAGTGTCGCCCGTATCCGCTCCCTCGCTTCTTGACCTTGGACGCGAGATTCCTAATCCAAAGTAACTTGAGACTAAAACCACGCATGGGACATAAACGGTCAGTCAGCTTCGAACCTCCAGTTAACCGCAAGTTGGCGAGACTCAAACACGACAGTCTTGTGGCGTTAGTGCTCTTCAACATGCCGAGCCCCGTCAGCTTTCGAGGACACTTCTTGTCCTGCTGACGTGTCATCCCAGCCTCTGTCCATCCCCTACGTCGTCCCACCACTGGGGAGACGTTCATCCCAACCATTGCTACCACAAGTCTCCTCACACACGGGAGACTCGGTCACGCCACTGCTGACGCGTGTACATACAAGCAGCCTCTGTCCATCCCCTACGTCGTCCCACCACTGGGGAGAAGTTCATCCCAACCATTGCTACCACAAGTCTCCTCACACACGGGAGACTCGGTCACGCCACTGCTGTCGCGTGTACATACACGCGACTAACTGGCGCGTCTCCGTGGCATGATGTCTTCGCTCGGGTGCAAGAGTCACGCGGCAGAAGACGCAGTTGTAAACATGGACTCCGATGAAGAAGATCGTCTTCACGTGCTACTCCTGAAGCGGCGGCGTCGCCGTCGTAAACAGCGATTGTTGTGGATGCATCCATTAACCGCGGATCGATCGACGAGTGGACAATTTTACACCATTACGAGTGAATTAAAACAAGACAGCTGCAAGTTTCGTAACTATTTCAGGATGTCTAAAAACTCTTTCGGCGAACTTTTGTCCTTACTGAAAAAAACACACATCGGGAAAGCTGATACAAATACTAGAAAGAGTATACCAGCCGAGGAGAGACTTGCAATTACACTCCGGTGAGTACTATTGGCTAATTCGGCAAAATTATGTTTATAAATAAATAAATAGAACGTAGGCTAATCAGTTACATTTTTGGCAACTGGTTTTTATCATAAACAGTTATTGGTTTGCCACAAACAATCGTAATTCGCAGGGTATAACTTACTTTTAACAGATTGGCAAGCTTAAGTAAGTACGTACTGAGACTCATATTTATGGATAAATGTGTTTCTACAAAGCCGGTTTTAGGTCTACACACACACACACACACACACATATTATATATATATATACATACAAATTGGCACACGTCGCTGTTTACAAATGATTAACAATATATGGAGTATTACAATATATGTTTTAATATATGTAAAAGAAATCAATATTGACATATATTACATGTATTCGAAACTTCTGTAAGGCATAGAAATCCACATATGATTTAATACTCTGTGAAATTTCATTAGGAAAAGTCTCCACAAACGCTGTACAGAGTGCGGACACACGGCATGGCTTCTTGCCGCTGATGCAGGGGATTGACTCTAACTGTGGTTGACGATCACTAGAGATGTCGGCGCAGATGGATACCGATTAGTTTGAGGAACGTCAGATGGGCGAGATTCGTCATACGAGGCTGCAGCAGGTCCTGTGTGTTCTGACAGTGGTGAAATGACAAGAGTGGAGCTGTAGTGCCTGATTGAGAGTGCTGTGGATACATGTAATTGAATGTAGAGGAATACAGCCGACCAGAACTCTCACATAGTTTGTACTTCTGTAAAATGTTTATAAACTCACCCTGAACATCAAGTTTAACATTGTCAGGAAGAGCTTTGAAATGGGGTAAGAGACTTAGCAGCACAACAATGATGACAATGGTGAGAGGCACTTTGTTCTTTTTTTTTTTTTTCTATATTTTTGGATAGTGCGCGAATAAGCCGTTTTTCCTCTGCATCCACTGCGTTTCTCTTCCTCTTGTCTAGCGGGTGGTGTAGGCGATGTATCTGCCGTAGGTGTTTCCACTGCATGGTCGTCGTACGTTTCCTCTGGTGGCTTTGTCTCGCAGACAGGAAGCAGACAGGATAACTGTTTGCATAGGCTGTTCACGGTACAGTGAGCACTTTTGAGGCCCTAGTTACTTTTTCCTTTCAGCTATTTTTTTTTCCTTTTAACCATCTTTTTTAAATAAATTTTGCCATGTAAGGAATAAAGAGTGTGTGTTACACCGCACCAATAGTAAACGTTAACTTCAAACTTAATTAGTGAATCTTTCGACTATTATTCCAATTGAGAGAGCTTCCAAAAGTGCTCACTTTACCGTGAAAAGCCTACGGTAAATTTACTCTTTCCTAGCAGTGTCCGCAGCTGAGCCGGATTTAGTTTTCTTTTGGCCAGCTCTCTTCAAAATGAGTCACGAAAACTCTTCCAGCGTCGCTGTAAGTCCACAGCTGAAAAGAAAAACACGCCTCATTATCGTAAGATGCAGAATATTAACACTTATTATTTCTTACAGGTACCTTGCTACCGGCTCCACTTTTACAGATCTACATTACATATTTCGATGTGGAATTTCTACTGCGCGAAAAATAGTAATAGAAGTTTGTGAGAATTTGGCAGCATCTACACGACATATATTTTCCAGACCTAACAGAAGATGGGGGGCTGAAAACTGCAAACTGTATTGAAACACGGGCTAATTTCCCCAACTGCTTAGGGGCAATTGACGGTAAACACGTACGGCTTATTTAACCAGCTGGCAGTGGATGATCATATTTTTGCCACAAGAAATATTTCTCCACGGTATTGTTAGCCGTATGCGATTCAAGTTAGAGGTTCACATTTGTTGATATTGGTTCCTGTGGTAAGGCATCTGATTCAGCAATTTATCAAAATAGTCTGCCGTTCCAAAAACTTAAGGTAAATGCTTTACACATCCCAAGTGACAAACCAATAAATATGGGTAGCGAACCTCTTCCTTTCACTTTCGTTGGCGACGAATTCCACGCACATGCAAAGGCCATACGGTGGGGAAAATTTGTCGCGGGAAAAGAAAACTTCGAGAGCGAGACGCTACATAGAATGCTCGTTTGGTATTCTCACAAACAAGAGGCGCATCCTTCACAGAGCATTGAATATCAACGTTAATGATGCTGCAACCCTTGTTAAGGCATGTTTTACACTACACAACTCTGCCACAGAAAGAAACAGTGTAGACTTCGACTGTACTGCGAGCATAATTGGACTGGAGGAAGGGGACGCCTTAATACAACCAGCGAACATGCGATCTGCATTAACAATCAGAGAAAAGTTTGCGCAATACTTTTCCAGCGAAGAAGGATCTTTGCCGTGGCAGCATAGGATGCAATACTAGACAATTTACAAAATACCAGTTATAGCAGTTTTCATTTTCTTGTATAAACTGTGTTATATTTGACATTGTTTGAATTAAATGACTGTACTACTTATAAGAACAATGTATTCATTATAAGTTATCTTGCATTGTAAAGCCATCATTAGGCACGTTTTTCATGGTTAGAATAGCAATAAATTCTGTCAACTGCATACGCAAGAAAATATACTATATTTGCATGTTAATTGTGTCTAGGGTCTTGACCAGTTTATTTTCTTCCACTGATATATTGCACATATTTGCTATTAATATAGTTACTGTGAAATCAACTAACCTGCATTGTTTTTGTCCGATGCACCCATTTCTTCGAAATTCTTGACGAATATAACGCATAATTCTTCCCAGGCTTTTCCTCTAGCAAGTTTGTTGCCATACGTGTCACTTGTATCTCAAATTGCAGGACGTGATTCTACTTCTATGAATCTGTCTTAATCAAATGACGCCATTGTGTAGACGCAGCGGGCAGGCACAGACTGACGGAAGGAGTCGCTATCACACGCCACCAAAAGTGGCTCGTGTGCACGACTCTAAGCGACACTGGTGGCTGGAACACGCCACAGTCGCCCGTGTGCAAGCATTTTTGCCTCTACAATGCTCGCTGATGGGATACTCTAGTCTATTCACGGTAAAGTGAGCACTTTTAAAAGCTGTCATTTGGAATAATAGTCGATAAACACTTTTTATTTTACTTTTAGACGTTAACTTCCGAGTGCACATTGCAATATTTATTTTAAAATGTGGTTAAAGGATTAAATATGGCTCATAGAGAAAAGTAACTAGGGCCTTAAAAAGTGCTCACTTTACCGTGAAGGGCCTATACCACCCCGCGACCGAGTAGCCCGTGTGCAACGGGCGTTAAGTCCAACCTCAGACAAATCACCGGAGATAACATTTTACGGGGTCAAACGATTGTTTCATATAACTAAACCTTTTACGACACATGTAAGTTTCAGCTATAATTTACCATGACCTAAGATTTTATTCTTCACTTAAGCTTAAGTAACATGTCAATGGCTCCAATATTTCCCTCAGTCTCGCAAAACTTATTTTTCCTCTTGCTTCACATTTTCTCACTTCAGGAATTTTTTCCCAACCATTATTTCCATATTTTATTCCCGCTTGTTTCTATTTTCCTATTTTTTCATACTGAACATTCTTAGTTCTTCCCCAATATCAAAGTTCCATATTATCCTTTCTTGTAACACTTAAATTTTTTTATATCCTCATTTCTGGAGCCTCTATTCTGTCCTTTCGAGTTCTGTCACCCATAGAGCACTTTCCTGACTGCCATGGTTTTATACAACTTTAGTCGGGTCTAACGATGCCCATTTGTCATTTAATTTTTCTTCACATTAAGATTTGTACTTCGGGCCCTAAACGGCTGAAGGTTTAACTCCATGCGTCATTCTGAATGATTTGGGTTTCTTGATTACGCGTGCAAAGAAAAAATCCGAAAGCACATCTGTAGAAAACTAGCTATTAATTTTACCCTGCAACACAGACAAAAACGTAACTGCGAACTGAATTATGTTTGAGTATCTATTCTGACAAATGTTGGTATAACTGATATTGTAACGAGTTCGTAGTTAATTTTTTAAGTCTGTAATGCAGGGCAAGGTGAACTGTTAGTCCCTGTATGCGTACTTTCTGAATTGACATGTTTAAAAACATAAATAAGCACGGAAAGCCAGGAATCTAATTACCTCCGACGAGCCAGTGTCGCCTAAAGAGGGGAACAACACTACCTGCAGCTTAGTTTGTCGCTTTTCTCCAACATTCCCCGACACCTCAGCGATTGCCAACCTTCCTACCGCAGAGGTCAAGTCCTTCCCTCTATATAACGACGATGAATCCAGGTGCTCAGCGTATGGTTTTGGAAACTGGCTTCGCCCGCGGATATTAGCTGTCCGGTGCTACCTGACCTTGCATTATGAATATGGAGAGTTGCGGACCCGCCGTTCACGCCATCCCTCCCCCTTTAATTCCCAACCTACTGTCGCCACAGGCGGCACCATGGCTCGGCGGTTAGACTGCTCTCCTCCCACCAAGGTGAACCGGGTTCAACCCCTGGACGGTTCACCCCCGGGATTTTAGCAAGTGAGAATCGTGCCGGACGATGCCGCTGGCCTGCGGGTTTTCTCGGGGACCTACCGTTTCCCCCAGCTCTTTCGCTGCTCCATACTCGCATCACTTCACCCTCATCATCGGCTCTCAGGGCCTCTATATTAAGAGCCGCCCAAATCTCTACCCTTGTCGCCAGGCGGCGGCCAGCACGAGTCTTTCACTCTAAAGGTCCGGTTGAACACATCCAGAGGCATTATGCTCTAAATGGTTAGTTTGAATATGGATATAATCCTCAGTTTAACGCGAACCTACAAATCCAAATCAGCATTATCGTTGTTTGATATCCCTCGTGAAACACGCACTACGTATGCCCCCCCCCCCCAAATAATATTCTACCATTCATTAGCGGCAAGTTAAAAAAAAAACACTAACGGTGGCAGGAAATTTCCTAGCAGGATGTCCACTGAAATTCCATTTTGGAATTTTTGACTTTTCCCCGTTTTCCAGTCCGAATCTTACCATTTTCACTGACATATTTTCAGGACCGAAACATTCCAATACCATATTTTTCCACCGCTTACAAAACAAACATGCTGTCAGGGAAGTAGAATCAAATTACACCAACACTCCAAGAAAGCAGCGCCAACATTTTGTTCAGCCCATTAATATTTTCCGCAATACACGCAATGAACTTCACAGCAGTGCCCACTACAAACAAATGCTTTATTTTGTACGTATAGGTTCTATGTCACTTGGCAAAGATTATTGGCGTTTTCACAAACTTAAAAATTTAAATATATAAATGCACATGCTCATTATTACATTGTCCTGTATTCACACATGTAACAAGCTTGGTAGAGTAGCAAATATTTAAGTTTTCCCTGACCCAGATGAAATTTCCCTGACTTTTCCGGCTTTCCTCTGCGGGTGGCAATGTTTTCCCTGTGGGTGTGGACTTCACCCGGGAAACTCCCATTCGTCGCTGCATGTATAGGCTATTCACGGTAAAGTGAACACTTCTGAAAGCTTTATAATTTAGAATAATACTCAATAAACATATGTTATTGTAGCCTTCGACAACTGCAGAGTGCCGAGGAATATACGTACTGTATTACTTACATTAAATTTTTATTTAAAAAGGTGTGCAACGATGGCTCGTTGCGCTAAGTGGCGTTATAGTGTTGAGGCACACTGTACGAACTGACTTCGTCGCCTTGGTTTATTTTCGCCACACCAGTGCCACGTTGTTTCGAACTATCGCCACTTCTATTGTTAGCGCTCGTGTCGACCAACTACGCCCTCTATCCTCTCCTTTTCCCTGGCTTGACCCTCTACAGCCTTCCCAGGCTGTGGCGTCACACGCCTACAGACTTTAGTTAGGTACATTAATTTTCAGGCAATCGCATCTTGTTTCGCCTGTGCGAATAGCTTCCTGGAGATCGTCGTAATGCTATTGCGATAGCTGGCCGTCTTGAGGCATTGAACTTCAACATACTTCGTTGTGCTGAACTTACTGCTGTGAAGCCATGCTACCTCGTTGAGCTCAAGTCTGTTGCTGCGACAGACATAAAAAATATTGTTTGAAATTTTATTTTAATTTGGTAATGTAATTAACGCAATTACGCCAGGTAAGAGGCTAACTACAGCGTCTACTCACTACAGAAACTCGTTATGTTGGGCCTTAGATAATTTGATTCGCAGTAGTGTGTTTCAGTAAATTTTGTCTTTTGAACGAGTATTAAACCTTTTGCAGTTCGAATTGGCTCGTGTGGTTCTTAGCCCCATTTGCCATGATCCAAGTGGTTAATTCGTATTGGGATCTCGGCTCACGGCTAGAAAACAAGAATATTTTTAATTTATAGCTTTGTGCGTTTGCGTCTAGGGCTTTGTTCGGCCTGTACGCAACTTGTAATGATTGTGATTATTTTCAGGCGCCTCTAGATAAATAAAAAAGCGGTGGCTTAACAAGCTAAGTTTTAATTTTTGTTATATTTGTTGGGCTGTTTGGGCTACACGCCGCCGTCTCTCAGCTTTTATATATTGTGCTGTCCAAGTTAACTAGTATTTTGAATTTGCCATGTGTGAGATTTCACATGAATTTTAAGCAATTTGTAGTTTTGCAATGTTTGATGCCAAGGGGCCTTAAGTTTGCCGTGGCATTTCGTCGTGCCCCTAAATATTTATTATATTGCATTTTGGCACACCTATCGAGTCTGATGTACGATTATTTACTGGTTCATTAGCGTCCTAGCTCAGGGGTTGAGGAATATTTTCCTGTTCAGCTGTTTTGACGCCGGGCGGGACCCGCCGACCGCGCGCGTCTTTTCAGCGAAAAGATAATTGTCAGGGTCACTCAGAAACTATGCACACTTGTAAAGTAAAATTGCTTTGAATAGCATTTTGAAGGCATCTTGTTAAAGCCCGTGTTTCGTTCGCCATTATTGATTGTGGACGACGTTTGAGTACCCCTGCGAAGGCCCGGGGCGGCACTATTTTTTCTTCTCCCGCCACCCGTTTTTATATCTAAAGAAAAACAAAACATTTACTCCCTGTTGGTCAAAAACTGAACGTTTTAACTGACACTGTAACTTGGAAAAATACCTGAATTATTTAACGGCAAGAAAACTGTGCGACGACACAAGCGTAACTTGCAATTTCACTGAATTTGGGTACAAATTTTGCTTTAACAAGATTATGGGGTCAGCGGCTTTGAAGTGACGTAGTTCCAAAGTAGCAAAATTAACACTGCACGGAAATTCAGAAAGTTGTATGCGGACACGCCGCCGGGGCGATGGCTATGCCTTCGCAGCTCCCTCGCTTCTACGTGAAATACTAGAATTATCATAGAGGACTAGTAACTATGGTTCTTTCCGAATACTTTTTTGATAGCAAAACTGTAAATAATGTGGCCTTGCCTGCCATCTGTTAGCCGCAGTTATAAACAATGCGAGGTACCGCCGGGATTGTTGCAAGGCTGATTGTAGCGGCATTGTAGCCATGGACGACGGCAACAGGTATGTCGCTAAACGAGTCTTGTTTCTTCACGGGTCGGTGTGGCAGAATGGCGAAGGGCAGGCACCACACCATGGTTTCTGATCGGTCCGTCCATGCATGAGCCAGTCTGGTAACACCCTAGGTTAGAGGCTCCGTGGAACGGGTGCTACCTTCAGGCCTCTAGGCGGTTCGTGAAGTACGCCGACCATAATTTTTCATAATAAATAATCCTTGCTACTGTTGTGCGCCTTCAGTTGTCGCAGGAACCCCGGGTTCGATCCCCGGGCTGTGCGAGCCCGGGATTTTTTTTAAACGTTTTTAAAACTGCGTGGATGTTGCATGTGGTCGGTGGGACATTATTGCTTATCCAGTGTCCCTCTTTACTGATGTGAATGTTCCACTTCAGTAACTTCCTATGTCCTATTGAAAATCTCACCCAGCAGTAAGTAATCATCGTAATTCATAAGATCATATTGATGAATTACATCATATTGATGAATTACATCATAATGAAAATAACTGCTGGGAGATGGTAGAATTGGGAATTTTATATTCTCAATGTTGAACTATCATTACCCAGACTTGTTCTGGATAACAATCTCGCAATTAAATATAACAAACTCCGTAATGGCCAAAAGCTGGGGACGGAGTCAATCTATGCGTTATGTTACGTCCTGCGAGGCCGCCACCACACTCTTGAGCACCGTCATCTCATCCTGCCGTTTACTGCAGCAGTATGGAGAAGATGAAGGTTTACCTGCCCGTTCATGGTCCAGTGATGTTCACTTGCAACTCTCCTGGAGCTAGGGCTGCTGAATCTCTACTCAGGCGATTCCTCCGCCTCGTGCAAACAAAGCTTAACCAAGTCTAGAAAACTACACCAGAGGGACAACGCGCCGCACAAACCACAGAAACTGTGGGACAGTTAACCATAAAGTGATTCCACTCACTGCTCAGATGTAAAAAGCCAGGATTGTGTGGGAAGGTATCTGTAGCGCGCAGGGATGATTTTTCTCCGAATATTTTTCATTGGTGGTCTAGTTTGTGAGGTTTAGAGATTTGGGCGGCTCTTAACATCGTGGTATTGAGAGCCGATGATGGTGAAGCGACGTGAGTACGGAGCAGCGCTGGAATGCAAGGGCGGGGGAAACTGCAGTAAAAGTTCAGTTTAAATAAAAATAAGGTACTTTTATGTCAACAGAAGTATAAAAAGCTTGCGATACACGCCATATTTAGGAACTACCGAACACATCATGCATACGGTGATTTTTCAAAGGTTAGCCAAAAAGCGTGAAGAAACCGCGAATTAAGTGAAATGGTTTGAAGCCCTGACATATGCCAAGTATAATTTTTAAATTTATGCAAATAGAAGTTTTTTTATACATTACTAGCAGCCCGTCATCGCTTCGCTCAGGTGTTGCGGAGTTATATACATATAAACTAAGACTACCCGCGAATAATGGTGGTGTTAGTGCATGCTTACAAAGCAGGCAAGTAGCCATTTTTTCTCCGATTTGGTTTACAAATTTTTTACCGAATCGAGGAATTATTTTTGGAATTAAACATAACCTATGACCATCTGGAAGAATGCAGCTTTCTAATGGTGAAACAATTAGAAGATTCGGCCGTGTAGTTACCGGGAATAGCCGACACACACAAATAAACTCGCATTACCTCTCTATAATATTAGTATAGATGGCTGTCTAAGGAAGAACTCTACACCGCGGGGAAAGGCCTTACTCTGCGGTGGCCCTTCTGACAAACCGTTCCTTGATTCAACACACTTCTCTCTACTGTGCCGTGCAGCGGCTGTTGGGAGAATGTCCGGCGATGTGTCAACACACTTAGAGACCGGCTCGAGGGCTCTACACTACTGAAGAGCCCGGGGAAAGAGCTCCAACGGCCAGCCTGGTGCGTTTTCCCCAGTCGCTCCTCTGACCGCCACAGGGAAATGAGATTTCACCGATATACCCTGCCCGTTGTGCAGCGTTCATTTTAAGAATGTTCGATATTCACATATAGGTTTTGAATATATTTTAACGTTTCGAGAGGCGAGTGAAGAGACATGGGCGGCTCTTAACATCGAGGTCTCGAGAGCCGAAGTGGGTGGCGCGAGGAGAGTATGGAACAGCACCGTCGATCAGCGGCATCGTCCGGCACGATTCCCACATGCGAAAATCCGGGGTCGGTCCCGCAGGGAATCTAACCCAGTTCGCCATGGTTGGAGGCGCGTAGTCTAACCACTACACCACCGCGCCCCCTTTCATTAGTTACACCCTTTATCTCCCCCCCCCCCCCAACCTACGGCCACTTTTTGAAGTTTTAACCTCTCGTGAAATAGAGTACGTTAGTGATGGAAAGAATCTGTAATTTCGTACTCTATTACTTATAAAATTCGATAACTTTCACTCGCAGCTCAAATTCGAAAACTGACAAGTTCTAAGATGTTATTCGCCTATTCGTAAACGAAATTTGAACGTGTCTTTTCTGAACAATCCTGGCTTCGTTGTTTTAACAATCTGATTTCAAACACTCAAATCGCAGATTTATACAGCGAAAATTCATTAACGACACACGCACATTTCATGAACGCGCGATTTTACGTTCTCCGATAGCTGCGATAACGAGCATGGAATTAACGACATAATTGCATGGGAATTCGAGTTCTGCTAGACAAAGAATGTGTACGAGACGCGAGTACTGGACCACGAAGCTATAGTTAGCTAGGATTGAAGTATTCAAATACTTCGGCCGCCATTCGAGATATTTCGATAACTTGCGAGAATCTAATGGTTTGACGTTATGAAATCTAATACCCCATCGCTAGTACAGGCGTTTTCGAAGCAGTCCCCCGATGTAGGCCGCAAGGTGCATGCTGCACAGATGTCGCTTGCCCCGAAATGTGCAGACTATTGCACTTTCAATACGATTTCTCAACACTACTTTACACTCGAGCTAATTTTTTTTTCATCGGAATTCTCTTCTGCGAAGTTCATCTCGCCATGCTCACGAGAAACTGCACAGTATGCTCCGAGACCAATGTGAACCCAGGCGTGGTGGCCTGTGTATCATGAAACACAAAGGCGACGGCCGCGGGTCTCTTAAGCATCCCGTTCGTCCGTCTCCCAGCCGAGCGATTTACGACCAAACTTCGTACCGTCCGTCGAAAGTTCATTGCTGCAAACTAATAAAAACAAAACTGTTCACAAACAGGAAAAAAATTCTCCACAAAAAAAAAGTGAAAAACTTTAGCGGTAGTGTGTTTCCAGGTACCAAAAACAACCCCACACATGCGTAACTGAAACTAATCTTTGTAAAATATTTAAATAGCATATTATAAAGCATAATTTTATTATTTTTACTGTTGCACAAAAGGAGATCGTGTTTCCAAACGTAATTATCAATTAATCTTCCGGAAAATTCATTTTACAGTTACATTAAACGTGTGAAAACACACGACAGCGAACACAAAACACTGCACACACCATACAGAACTCAGGATGAACGAGTAACAAAACGTGCAAGTCTAGAAGGCTGTACTCTCTCATCCGTTCGTCAGTCGAAAGTTAAAGCTTGCCAAGGTGTTGACGGACGGACAGAATGGCCACCTCTGATTGGCTGTTGGTCACGTGATTGACGGAAGGACGTGATCCTGCCTAACTATCAGAGATCAGATATTTGCTTGAAGTAAAAAATAACTACCCAACAATAGCGGGCCCGGATGGATCTATGTTCCAATTGAATGTTGCTGAGAAGTGTAGGCTGTGCACCGTGAAAGTCCTCATTTGGAATAGTCAATACATATAGTTTATATTAACCTTAGATGTAAACTTTCGAGTGCGGTGGAATATACATACTGTTTATAACTTGCATTGCAACAGTTATTTAATAAGGTGGTTAAAGGATAAAGAAAATGACAAAGGAAAAAGTAACTACGACCTCAAAAGTGCTCACTTTACCGTGAACAGCCTATACTTCATCGACAAATGCAATTCAACTGTATGGCGAGTACTGAAACTCCCATAGTACAAGATGGCGATACAAAGCGAATTCGAGAATGCATCGAGGAAGTGGTAGGGTGCATGGTTAATAAGCGGCCTGTGATATGACTGGTGATCGTTAATTAGGCCCTATTATATGAACGTTTCCGGCTGAACCCCTGAAAGGAATGCTCCAATAACGCGGGAAATGCAATAATTCTGACTGTGTTCAATGCTGTACAAGTCCCAGCTAATTCCGTTCACAAAACGTTGTTCCGAACGCCATTGGTTAGGTTACGATTAATGCGATACAAGAAACATGGCACTCGCGACACATCTAAATAAAACCAAGTATATCCCATAAGATTATCGAATTTGCGAGTTCCATACGCGGACTTCTCGGTGGTAGCCTATCCCATACTACGCCATTGGTTAAAATGTACATAGTGCAGAGTACAAGTTATTTCAAAAATACATTCTTCCTTGAACGTCCATGTTTACACCAGCCTACAAGATAGAGCTTACTCAAGGATCAATATTTCTAATTAACAAAATACCTGCTGTCCCACAAAATCACACCAATCGCCAATCAGTACATTTTTACATTCAGAACGAACTAAGTGTTCCTGGCAGGTTAAGTAATGATACTAACTGTAAACTCACAAAATTCTTTAGTCATATACCAACCTCACTATAAAATTGTCAAATTTAATATATTTTCAATACTTAATCTTTAAATCACACAGTCCTACCAACCATCCCTGGTATGAAATTTTGCTTCATAACAAAGGTGTGGAAATTATGAATGAGAAAGAGTATGCAAATTCGGTGTTAAATTGCAACACATGTCGACCTCATTCGGAACCCACTAAAACCGGTGGCGAAAGAACAAAAGGAAGAGACGGGGAGGTAAAACTAAAAAAAGAGAAGGAAGAGAGCGATCTCGAGATAATGCACAAGCAGGCTGAGATAATGCACACGGAGGCTGAGAAAGACACATGCTACGGCATGTGGGTTTGGTTTTTACACACATCGCCGCATCACCCCCACGTTAATTAAATCCCCACTGTCAGATTTTCACATCGCCGTCAAGAAGGTTTAAGGAGTTCCCTTACAATTGGTTCTCACTTATTTCGCTTAGTATTCATCATAAAGTAGTTCACATTTCAAACTAAGTCATTGAGCGTATTACTGAAATTTTCATTTCTTGATCAATTGTTATAAGATTACAGTTAATCTGTGCAATTTATACTACATGGAGAACAATATTGATTTTTGAAGAAGTGCAGATATCGTGAAAGGTAACCAGGTAGAAGTCTTTCTTTGTTGGGAATGTTTTTCTTTTTTTATTATTATTTTGAGAGACCACGAAAGTATAGACTGCTGTAAGAAGGCTTGATGAAAGAGAGATGCAGTTACTATCATCATACCGAGCCAAATACATTGAGGATGAAGAGTATGTCCTGCAGTCCTGGAGGATACTGTCCACTCCTGATGACGGCTACATCCACGATGGCTACTAGTTAGACACATGTTGCTGTCCAATTACCATAAATACATTGAGGATGAAGAGTATGTCCTGCAGTCCTGGAGGATACTGTCCACTCCTGATGACGGCTACATCCACGATGGCTACTAGTTAGACACATGTTGCTGTCCAATTTCCATAAATACATTGAGGATGAAGAGTATGTCCTGCAGTCCTGGAGGATACTGTCCACTCCTGATGACTGCTACATCCACGATGGCTACTAGTTAGACACAGGTTGCTGTCCAATTTCCATAAATTATGGTTTGATGAGCCTTTGACTTCGATGGCAGCCAGATCTTCACGACTTCGTGGCTACGTTACGTCGAGTAAGGCCGACGTATTCATTTATGTTTGAAACAGCTGATGGCCTTGCGTTTTCAAACATCTCCAGACTGTGATTTATCAAAAGAAGATTATGTTCAGTGGTCCTGATTACCGTTCGATAGTAGATTCTAAATCTCGCAATAGAGAGTTTCCGTCGTTTACTGGACTAAATCACTAGCCGATGGCATACACAAAATTACACTTCCATGGAACATTTAAATGAGCTAGATATTGTTCTACCTGTTTTGTTACTATGCGATCATTTTGTATTTAGGGAACATCCTTAATTCGCTTTCTAGACAGCCATCATATTCATATTATCTTTTAATATGCTGACAACATACAGTAATTTGTTCTATTGATTATAAATTTTAAGATGGAATGGTAACTGTTGTCACGTGTAGAGCTAGAATTGTCTATTAAAGTTATTAACTTGATTTTTACACGTCCTTTCTGTAAGTAGAGCCTATCTTAAGGTTGCACTATTAAATAATTACTAGCACAAGTTTCTGCCGTTATGATCTTACAAAGCATTATGATTTAAGGTGATAATTCTGAAGATTAATCTGTTTTTTCATACTTTTTCTTGAATAGAACTACCAAGTAGATGGTTCTCAAACACACATGTGAAAAGGCGCCCATATCTCTACATTCATGAACTACACTTATAAATAATTCTGTACGAAACACTACAAAGGCCGCGTCCTCTTTGCCTGCAATTTTTTTTTTCATCTACACTGATTACGTGATTATGCAATCAAGATTCACTTGTAACTTACACGTCTATTTAGTGTTTTTAGCAGAGATAAGAAAAACCAACGAGACTGCAATGCTAACACAGCACAAAGCAGACAAACTGTTCAGCAAAGTGAATGAAGCACAAATACATCACAACACAATGAAAGCACGCCTAAAGATAGCCTGTTCACTAAAGAAATCATTTCTAAATAACACGTTTAGTTTCTTTAAAAAACCATCAAGCAATCTATTCTTCTATTACCATTAAATTTACTTGTTAAATGAACGTTTTACTCAGTTTGCCAAACAGTTACTCATTTCATAGCTGAAAACAGAAGAGGTGTGTTGTTAATGACTAGTAAAGTAGTAGTTTAATAAGCTCTATTTTGAATACAAAAATTGAGTTACCCAATTACTATGTTTTACTTCGATAGCATACATCAAGAACAGGCGCCACATCTGTTCTAATTCAGATGTACCAAAAATCGATACTTTTTTTTCTCAGATATCAAATATCTCCCACTTGGAGTTAAATGTGCTTTCGTGTACAGGTGACGGAACGTAGAAACTTAAGATTAACTAGAATGAAGACTCTAGCGAGGGGAAAGGAGTTTCATACCGGAAGTACATCAGATTGCGGCACCGGATATTGCTTCTTCAAATCCGGGGTTTCACGTGGATGTTAATAACGGCCTATGACGATGTAAAATAGCATAAACAATCTTCGCAAGAGATTTTACAAGAAAATATCTTAAACAGAAGGCTACTTCAGGGATATTTATTTTGACACTACAGCGACCACATTTATCTTCCAATAACCAAATTAAAGAATGGGCAACAAAATGACTAATTTCTGTGGTGAACAAGATTTACTTCTGAGAGAATTCAAATTTTATATACGAGCCGGTAAGTAACGTTTTATTATCGGAATACTTGTCAAAACTCGGTTTAATTATTACATAAAAGCCATTTTAAAAGTATTTATTTCTGATGCCTGGAAAATATATTTCTATGAAATATCCTTTATAAATATCTACGATTTATATCGACGTATGTATGTAATGTCATTTCGATATAGGCTATCAATATTATTTCAACATCCCTAACTCAGTTCGCTAACACGTCACTCAAACCACAAAACGCCTGGTAAGAATCCTTAAGCTACGGCTGTCTTATAAACGAGGCTTCATTCAGTGGGTTAATACAACCATGTAAACTGCTAATAAAATAACTTTAAAAATACTTTTAAAACCAACCTTTTATTTAGAAACGCACTAAAGACGCACGTAATTATAGTAGTAACACAATTTGTAGAACTTTTAAGATGTGGTCGAACAGCCGTAATAAACTTCACTACAAAATATGTTTGTTATCAATTTATATTTAGTATATAAGAGCTTGGCGCAATATAGAACGTATAAATCATTTGCGTAAGTGTAATAAGACCATATCTTGCGTAAAGCTGGTGACTATTTGCGCCAAGCTTTTATATACTAAATATAAATTGATACAAACACAATTTGTAGTAAAGTTTATTACAGCTGTTTGACCACATCTTACCAGTTCTACAAATTGTGTAACTACTATAATTATGAGCGTCTTTAGTGCATTACTAAATAAAAGGTTTGTTGTAAAAGTTTTTTTTACAGTTATATTATTTTCGCTCTTTTTAGTATCACCAATTTTTATTTATAATACACGACTTAATGTCTTGGATACTGCTTACGTTACATAACAGCTTGTAACTTCCGGCTCCATCATCAGATCAGCTCACTGGTACCTTCACATTGTATTGTCATCGGAACTACACATGTATGCATAATTTCAACTCGATTGGACAACGGTAAATGGTTTAAAATCGACTTGCAAGACTTGAAAACACACCCATCCACATACATACAATTGGAGTTTAAAAAAACCGTAGCAAAAAACACCCAATTGTCGTGGCGATTTTTAATTCACCGCACTATTAACAGACGAGGAGTTCCCTCGTGAGGAGATGATTCTGGCTGCAGCACCAAGTCGCTGTCACCATATTATTGCATTGTCATCGGGTTTCTGTGTGTGTACCAAGTTTCAGCTCGATTGAATACCTAGAAGTGGGTCAAAATTCACTTGCAAGATTTCACCCGAACGTACAAACAAATTAACAAGGCAAGCTAAATAGAAACTTGTAGAAATTTAAAATCCCGTCCAATTTCCCAACATTTTTTTCTTCACAAATATATTTACAACGTATATAATATTTAAACATAAAGAAAAGCTTCCTGCGTAAAATATAAACTATCGAGATTTATTTTTGGACGAGGTGGCGTAGTAGTGAACACGTGTTTATCGTAAATTAGTTCGGCAACCATGTTTAAACACGTTTGCGAAAGGAACTAGTTCAAGTGGCTACATCTCTATCTGAATGCAAACAGGAGATCCTGACCTTTAAACAAGATGTCATTACTTACCGCCTCTGCAACTCAAAGTCGAGTATTTTAATAATTTTAACGAAACTTGCTCTACTTTCATTGTAACAGTATAGCGAACACTGTGACCTCGCTTGCTATTTGCTTCAACGAGTGCAGAAACACTGCTGTCAAATACAGCCATTTGAATCTTAATTTATATGTAGTTTGTAGCAGCCAATGAGCGCGCAACACAGAAGAAAAGTAGTTCAGAGGTACTTGCACAACCTGTATACTTTGAACAAGTGACTGCTTTCGGAACAAGTTCCGAGCCGGTGTGACCCCGTGCAATGCTGAACACGTTTGAAGTGAAGTAGTTCCGTGAAACAGCGGCCCTAGATGAGCGAGTCAAGATACTTGTAGGGCTCTTAACATCGGGGCCCTGAGAGCCGATGAAGTGACGCATGGAGAAGCACCGGAATTAAAGGGCGGGGAAAACTGGAGAACCCCGAGAAAATCCTGCCGACCAATGGCATCGTCCGGCACGGTTCCCACCTGCAAAAATCCTGGAGCGACCCCGCGCCCGGGAATCTAGCCCGGTTGGCCTAGGTTGGAGGCGAGTAGTCTACCTACTACACCACCGCGGCTCCTGCAGCCTTAGATGACTGTCAACCTGCCCCATTATGTCAACAAAGAATATTTTACCATGCAAATAACTGTAAAGGTTGTTCACGATAAAGTAAGCGCTTTTGTAATCAACCTTAGAAAAAGTTACTAACACTAGCAATGTTGGTAACGATGGATGCGAAGTAGTTTTAACGTCGAATAAAAAGTGTTGGGTAACCATGTTTGACAACTTTAATTATTTCTTTCGCTTTCTGTTTTTTTTTTTTTTTTTTTTTTTTTAGAAGCCTTGAAGTGTAAAAATGAGCAGATTTGTAAAACATTCACTTCACTGATGATTTCACAGTTTATTTGACCGGCGCACGAATAAAGCGTTGAGGCCCATGCCAGTGTTCATTTTACTTAAGGCGGAGGAATACACAACATGCATACCAGTAGATCGTAAGCAGGGCTTTCAAAAGTGCTCATTTTACCGTTAACAGACTATACACTAGACTACTTTCACCTATACCAAAATTGTGTAATCGTTCGCATTGGCGCGAAGTGCGGATAGCAAAGGGCGGTCGCTCCCCCCCCCCCCCCTTCCTCTCCTTTCCAGAGCCAGCAGGGGGCATCGCCCCTTCGGGTTGATAAAACTGTGGTTGGCCACTGCTTCAGTGTGTAGTAAGTATTTTGTAACTTATCGTAGACCGCTTGCCTCTTTTTCAAAATACACCTCGTTCGTATGCATTCAAGTAACAAAACCGGCAGAATTTCAGTATAAATTCTATTATTGACATATTTAAAACCTTGGGCCACATGAAGCAAGCGTTCCACACGCGCATAACCGCATGCACGAACTACCAACGCACATTTGGAGATACAAGGGGGGGGGGGGCAGGGTGGGACATAATATTTCAATCTCTTAGTTCGCGACTTGCACCTCTTGTTGAAACAAGAATTCCACAACTGCTCGCTCGTGGGAGAAACTGCTACCTCTTCCACTATGATCCAATCACGGTTACTTCGTACTTCTCTGAAGACCTGCTGAAGTTTCACTACCTGGATATCCCCACGCCTCGTGCAAACCAAGTTGAACTATGTCTAGAAAATCATACCAAAGTACAGCGCACCAAATTCATGCGCACTCAGATTTAATAATATTTTTATGGGAACTATTTCTTCCTAGGCGCCACCAACACGCGTTTACTAAACGTTTTATAAATGAAATGTTGATAAAACCGAGATAACGAAAAATAGAACACTTTCATGTTAACAGTTATAAAACAGGCTTGTGATACATGGCATATTAGGAAATAACTTACGACTGTCACACATGCGGTGATTTTCAAAGGTTTGGTTTAAAACATGAGAAATCTTGAATAGACAAAGTGATGACGGGTAGACCCTACCCTAGCGATCGGCAAGTCTACGTTGGGAACACCTGCAACATACGAATATCAGTCCAATTCATCTCAAGTGTGTTGGCATGTGCTTGAAAGGCTGTGGAGTGAGCACTTATGAAAGCCATCTCATTTAGAATAATAGTCAATACATAAATTATATTTTGACCCTGGGCGTTAAAACTCCATAGTGCGGTGGAATACACACACCGGGTTTGTTACCTACATGGAAATATTCATTTGGGAAAGATGGTTAAAGGATTAAAAAAATGGCCTCAAAAGTGCTCACTTTGCCGTGAACAGCCTACACCCATCGAACTGGTGGAAATGCAATATTTACATTTGGCGGAAATATGCAAATCTGACTGGCAGAAACAAATCGCGGCTTTCAAAAGCGATTCGATCAAATGCCAACCAAACTACCTCTATGTCGAAATTCACAAGCTTGTGCCCTGACATGGCTTCTCGCCTTAGAAAAGTGCACCGAGGTAGTCACCTCACTTAACCGCTGTCTAAATTCACAGCAAGGGCACGAATGCATCCTAGAATACCCACTTCAACCAAGATTGCATGGTACCGTTAGTGAATATTTTTAATGATCTAGGCCTACTGTTCGAAGGATTTCATTTCTAGGCGTTAAATTTGCAACGCCGCGAAAAAAAAAACACCTTACTGCCCCAAAGACAAACTCGCACGAGTTAAATTCGGCAGAACATAAAAATAATTCACAGACTACAGCCGTGTTCGAATAAACCTGTCAAGGGCCCTTACTCGACATCGTGCCCTTTGATAGTGCATTCCGGATGCGACGTCACATTGTCGCTGCCCGATTTCGCGGTAAGGGGGCACATGCATCCTAGAACATCCCCTTCAGACAATGACACGTAACTACCTTCGAGCCGTAAACAGTTTTCCGATGCGCAACTGTTTAAAATATTTCGTTCGTTAGTGTTAACAAGTCTGCGCGGAAACGGGAAACTCTTCCTAACAAAGCCATACTAAACCCATGTAGGCTGAGTTCAGAGGTTCGAACGAGGTCTTGAGAACCGACAAGGATGAAACGAGGCTAGAATGGAGCAGCGCTGGAATGTAAGAGCGGGAGAAACTGGTGATAACCGAGAAAAACCGCTGACCCGCGTTATCATCCAGCACGATTCCCACTTACGAAAATTCGGGAGTGACCCGGCCGGGGATTTAATCCTCGCCTTGGAAGGCTAGCAGTCTAAACGCTCAGCCACCACGGCCCCCACGCAAGGTGGAAATATACAGAATAAAACTCGAAGAGATGAATCATACAAGCGTCCGAATTTACAAACTAATATTTATCATTAAGGAAAAACGCGCTCAAGACAGCAGAAGAGATCAAGAACTAGTAATCGTGGGCACATTGCAATGAATTCGAGGACAGCCAAGCACTTGTCAGGAATGGAAACGAAGGGTCGCTACACACGAAGGGATCAAGGGGCAAGTGGAAAGGGGCACGTGATATGTATTGACTTTGGACACTGCCCATACATGAATATTACGTAAACGCCATTCCGTTCAACGCAGAGGTTTCCCCACGAGGACTTGCTACCTCTGCACCAAGAGCCACTCAAATACTTTATTTTAGAGAAACTTTCACACATTTTGAACGAGTGAGTGAAATGCATTATCTCCTGGCTTTATCAATGACAGCTAACTCGCCTTGATGGATGACGGACACAGATTATCACTCGCCAAGGTCGGGGACTCTTCTTTAACTAAAAGAGTATCTAGGACAAATTCAGATATTTTCTGAGAGACGCCCTTAATTGTTATCAATGTTTGCCACGGAATATTTATTGTTATAGCAACGCTGTGCTGAACATTACAGTCACGTGTCATATGTATGAAAAAGAGACAGCAAAACGTTATGTTCAAGACAAAAAAAAAGAGATTATCAAACACAATGACACTCGTGCAGAGGCTAGAGGCACGTACTTGTACGATTCCTGCCTAAATATTAATCTTAGCACATCTACGCGCAAGGCACAGCGTCTCTTACGAGGTACTGCAATTACTTCTGGCAATTTGTGGCTAAATAAAGATGAAAAGGTATATTTTAGACATATACCTACATCTTAGAAAAAATACACAATAAGTTTAGAAGAGTAATTTCTAATGGAACACTGCAGCCGACTACAACGTAGAGTTGATTAAAAAGCACACAAGCTATCAAAATAGTCACCAAGGTACGTTTTATGTTGCATATGAAAGAATAATGCACATAGTATGCGACAATAAAATAATTGGTTGCAATTTAATTAGTGAAATAATTTAAAAATCAAGTAAGACCATTTTAAATAAAAATTTAAGACTATCAGTTTTAAATACTTCAAAAAGAAAATTTCGCAAAAAAAAATACTACACCGTTCTACAATCGCTGGTTGTATGCAATGAAAAATTAGTAATAATATCCACAAACATTTTAAATTACTGAATTTTTGTACACCTATTTCAGCCACGAAAATATTATTTATAATTGAAGCAGATGTACACAAAACCAATTATTAAAAATATTTAATATTAGTGACCATGTTTTCTTACAAGCATAGTATTAATTACAATTGCCTTATTTTACGAAGCACCCAAAAATAAATGTTAAAATTTTAATTAGAAATAAAATTAAATTTGTTTAGAAAATTTAAAAAAGTGAACTGCAGCAAAACATTTTACAGTTTTACAAAATATATGCATTTTCGTTTCACCTGCAAAATAAATGTTACTTGTCTGACAAGCTGGATAGTGTGTGTACTACCGATCAATGGAATATGCATGTTTTACAGCCAGGTGCAGTCTCCATTGCAAGCCACTCCTACCTTCAGAGCTACTTGCAATCTGACAAGATGAAGCAGCGCATATAATCTAGCTTCATTGCCAAGCACCCGTCTCGCGCAATAATGCTATTTCCAAACAGAAGCTCGCCATGCCTCGCGGACGATTGCACTTTTTCTGAACAGTTCTGATGGTAGTCCTGTTTACAACTGTTTCCATGGATACAAATGCCCCCTCCCCTCCACCCCTTCCCGGCCACGAGAGAACTTATGTGTGTAATGTAAAGGAAAGGCCGTAACATAACTCTTAATGAAACCCAATTAAATTAAAATTTAGTAGTCTTGTGAAGGTCCGGCTAAAACGCTGTAGTAATAAGGCTTCTAGGGTAAAGGGGGGAGGGGGGGGGGGAATTCTTCAGGAAACCTGAATTAAAAATAAAAACGCATTACTACAATTTATTCTTTTTATATTGAATCAAACAGCCATGTTTTTAAAAACCCATTTAATTACGAACAAATACAGCTGTTTTCTTGTTTACTAAAAATTATTTCCATGCCATATATAATCGACAGAACTATGAGAGCGAGATTTCAAAATGACTTGACTCCGTAGAAAAAAAAACAGGACTGTGGCGACGAGTCATTAAAACTTCAACACGAGCTGCAGTAGCTCAGCGGTTAGCCTGCTCGCTTCCCACCAAGGCGCGCCGGGTTCAATCCCCGGCTCGGTCACTCCTGGATTTTCGCCATGTGGGGAATCGCGCCGGACGATGCCGCTGGTAGGCGGGTTTTCTCGGGGATCTCCCGTTTCCCGCGGTCCTGCATTCCGGCGCTGCTCCATTACCTCTTCATTTCACCCTCGTCGGCTCTCAAGACCTAGATGTTAAGAGCCGTCCAAATCTCTCAACGCAACGTCGACAGAGAATACTTCGCATTAGAAATAACTGTAGACAAGACTACTTTCAGAATTGTCTAAATAGGGCACTTGTTCGTGATATATTTTAACTTTTATCGAAACCCACAGTCCATAGGACGCTGCACGCCCACACTAAAGGTCCGTCTACAATCGCGTTGACGCTACAATAACGCGTTGCAATAAGTCATGAATCGGTGAGTCATACGCTCTGGCTACAACCGACTTGACACTAAACACAAGACGCAACGCGGTAGAAGTTGGCCAATATTCAAGTCTCTGCGTTTTGCATTTTACGCCCGCCAATCAGAATTCAAGACGTCACAAACAAATGAAAACAAAAATGTTACAAGACGATTGGCAACACACAAATAACGCAAAATGCATTAAAAAATAATCGGGCGTAACTATTTAGTAAGCGGAATTTTACAAAACGTTCTTCTGAAACTTCAAAAACAAGCAAAAATATTTGTACATATACGCCTGCAATCTTTATTTTTATTCCTGTCAACGTAGATTGTAAACATGCGTTTTCTTATGGCGACGTTTAGCTTTTAAAATTGCGTCAACACGATTGTAGACTGGCCTTAAGAGTTAGCTGGAGCTGCGCGTCCTAAGTCAAGAAGCGAGGGAGCAATACGAGCGACATTAACACGCACGCCTAGTGTCCCATCGCTCCTACGCGCAAGGCGTACAGTGTTTCCGTCGTGACGCTGTACCGTGCAATTCAGATCTGTAACATAGGGGTTTTGATTACGAGCGATGAAAGCCCACAGATTAAACTACGTCCGTATCTTTGTACTTTTATCTTGCCGCTTTGAGGAAACAGCACAGGCAAGCTTTAGAAATGCGATATTTAACCATCTTAACGGGTTTTTTTTCTCGAAGAATATACTAAATATGACAAAAGTAGAATTGTAGGGAAATAATTTTTTTTATATTTTCTAACACAAAGTCGTATTTGCAAAATACTTATTTACCGAGATAAAGCGTATTCGCGCAAACAACTATTACAGGGGGGGGGGGGGGAGGAAAGTGCAGGTCTTAAGGGTGTTGCACTCACAGGCTCATCCCGCAGAGGAAGCCACGACGACAGCGCGCCGCCAAGGAACAAAGCAAGAAGCGTCGTGGAACATAAGGCTGGCTCACCCCTCGACACAGGTCGCCGACACAGCTGGCACCGCGGAGCCCACGTCCCTCATGTCGACGCGACGAGCGACTATCGCGAAGTGCGAGACAACGAGCAAGGTCGGTCCCGCAACGCCGCGGGCAACAGCTGAGCATCGCGCCGCCATGAGTCACAACTGGTTTGTAGAGGGGGGGGGGGCAGGAGGGGCGGCTACATGCCCCGGTCGCACTCAACCTCGAACCTCGGCCTTGCGACTGAACCACCGCACACGTACTCAAATAACCAGCACTCCCTCCCACAATTCCCTGCATACTCCTCATTCGTAACAGATCCACACTCGCACTCTATTTACGAGTATTGTTTTCGTTCATTTGAAGTAAACCTCATAATCCGTATAACTGTGGCAGCTGTTATTTTTATTCAAACAACGCCCATTGCGAAGCATATTTAACTTTATACCGGGCGAGGAATTTAAAACAGGCCACCTTAATAAATCTGCCACTTTTAACGATTGAAGAAAATGTTTCAGACAAACATTGTTTGGCGGAAAGGGGCCATAATGTTACATTAATAGGTGTTTTGTACGCCGAGGGCTGACGGAAATATGGGGGTCAACTGCGGTATGTTAAATGGGACGATGTGGTTTAACGTTCACATTTCTAGTACGCGTGATATGTTTGCATTCATCTTGCGAAGAGCTGTTCAGATGTGTAATAAAGTACGTCATCCCATTTAAAATACCGACGTTGACCTCATATCTCCTCCTCCCCTCGACGCACAACCACACTTTTAACGTCACATTGTGACCCTTTTCACCCCAAACCCATTTTGTCCGAACCATTTTCTTCTATCTTTATAAGTGGGCGATTTATTAAGGTGGCCTGTTTTAAATGCCTCATCCTGTGTACAATAGCAAAATCGCTACACATTATAGGCTGTTCACTGTAAAGCGAGCACTTTAAGGCCCTTCTTAATTCTTCCTTTCATCCTGTTTCCATCTTCCTGCTGCTTTTTAATATAAACATCGCAATGTGACGAATAAACACAATGTATACATTTCACCGCCCTCATGCAATGCCCGATTCTGCAATAAGATATATTTACTAGCGGTTAGAGCCTGTTGGGAGGGCCTTAAAAAGTACTCACTTTACCGTGAACAGCCTGTACAAAGAAATATTTGTTCACTATTGCAAACATTTGCTTACAGTGAAAAATGCTTTGTTCGGCATCGCGTGGATGACGACAGTGTTCAGACGTAAATGAACTATATCCCGAGAGCATACTTAGAGCATGCAACGACACAACACGCACCCGTGCACTCTCACTGGTCATATGGAACAGCGCTGTCCGATATCACTTTCGAGTGAGTGCGCGGGTGTGAATATTTTTACCATTTGAGACACAGCCTACGGCAGATTCCCACCCGCCATCTTTGATTTATGGAACCTCTGCCATACTCTGGAAATACCGTTTAGTATAATTTTTTTTTTTTTTGGAACGACAGAGCACAGAGCATTGCCTAGTGCATTGTCCGAGGTTAGTATTTCATTATTCCCTTTGATATCACCTTGGTAATCGTTCACAGGAAATAATCTCGCGTTTCGCCTCGACAGTTACCAGCTAAAAATTCAAAAAAGTAGTGAAGCTGTGGCAGTTCGGATAAAGTTTGGGAAGCTGATATTTAGGATATGTCGTGCGGGAAATTTTTATACACCTTCTGAAACAGAAGCTTTGGCGAAAAATCGATAAATCCAAGACGGCGAGTGGGAATCCGCCTTAAGGGATCCGTCTAACTGGCGCTAACTGCATTGCGGTGCATCTGAAACACACTTTTCCGCACGAAACTGAACGTGCGTTCACATAACAAATTTCAAGCGAAACCCGTTGATAACTTTCAAGATTTCACGACGCACATTGGAACCTTCATGTAAGTGCACTCCAGCACAGCTGAAACGTGTTTCTGAAAGCACCATCTCAAAATATGAAATTTACAATAACACTCCCAATGTTGTAAAAAAAAAACACGCCCTAATGTTTCCAGATGTTATTTCCAAAAACCACTAACGCTAGAAGCAGGATATTTGTGACTATGCAGCTGGCATGCGTACTTGTGACCTGGAAAAACATTTGAGCATGGAAAGCTAACCCCCATAGAAACCCACTTGGTTCACACAGCATTGACTTAAAAAAAACCACAAAATAAATGACCATTTTCTCTTCGATGTGTTTCCTGGCAAAACTTTTGATATCCACATATTTTATACTACTGCTATCCATGTTATGTATTTTAATACTACAATTGCACAGACTTAAAAAAATCTTTCCTTCAGAATTTGTAGCATAACATTTAAAACCGTGAGGCCTGAAAGAAAAAAAATTATATGCCATATTAATTTACCAGCTACAAGATTAGTCTAGACTTTTAAACGAAAACTAAAATTAAAAGTTTTACATATAGTATGGAATTAGTATTTTTAAAACCAATTATTGCTTTTACACTGTTGGCACAACCAATCTTAACCCGATTAGCGATTTTAATTTCCACAACGGAATCGCGCGCCTTCCGTGGAACCCACGCCGACAATAACGACTCAAATACAAAAAAAAATAACTCTAGATGTACTGGAAAATATTACATACTAACGCTGCTAAATATAACACCAATTTTTACATAAAATACATTAATCACAAAAACAAAATTACACAAATAACTTGTGCACGAAGAAAAAATGTTCGCTGTAAAGCAACTGCCAGCACCTGTTACATGTACGACAGCTGAGCGCCTTACCGGAAAGAAAACTTAACACGTACATAGAAAGGACTGGACTGCCGGCTACGAAGTTTCATTTTGCAAGATACTGCTGTGTAAAGAACATGTTAAAACACCACGGAAATAGTTTAGTGCATGAGAGCGCTCACAAAATGCCGAATGCAGAAGTTCGATCGCTGGTACCAGTCTAATTATTCAGGAAGGAATACTGTCAAAATATCCATGACAATGAGGTTCTACCATCGTCTGCAAAACCTTAAAATCTTACAATTATCGATCGGAACGTTTCACGAACGTTATATTTGCAATACACCTCGTGGGAAAACTTAATGCAATAAATACACAACCATTATCGTCCTTCAAACTGCACGAACAAAGCGGCATATCAGTCCCACGTTGGTGTGGAGTCTAATTTAGACGTCTCACAGCCTCTTAACAAAAAGTGTTCTATACGGTGAACATTATGCAGAGCCCGGAAGTCTTCTAGTAATGAGTGTGCCTTCTGTTGCGGACCGTCTGTAGGTTTACAGCTCTAGATGGGATAGGACGACTCGACTTTTTTTCTGGCGAGCCTCCAGATCCCGCTACACCAGCGTGAGCACCTTCACAGTTCTGTGTTCCCTCCGGCATGCTTGTTAGTAGCTAAGTCGGTTGGAGAATGGGGTGCGTCTCAAGGCAAGCCCTTTACGCCTTAGGTCAGGGTTAATTATTATAATGGGCGCACGCATCGTGGCTATGCAGGGTGTAGTGTCATGGACCTACCCACTCTCATACTCACTCGCAAGGCGAGCTCCACCCAAAAGTGATGGAGGGGGGAACCACCAACATCTCTCCAATGCAATACAGTAGTAAGCATTGACGAGTATAGCACTCCCTCCTTTGTGAACGCCGCATGTGGCAAGGTTCCAAACAACTGGGTGGGTTTTTTTTTTTGCGGGCGCTATCTCCCTCTATCAATTGCATTCAGACTATATATTTTTTATTTGATTTTGGTATTCACTAATACATTTAGGTATTTCTTACTTGTATAGACGTTGTGTATTCCTCCGCATTATGTAAAATT
Organism: Dryococelus australis; assembly: GCA_029891345.1. Taxonomy (NCBI): domain Eukaryota; kingdom Metazoa; phylum Arthropoda; class Insecta; order Phasmatodea; family Phasmatidae; genus Dryococelus; species Dryococelus australis. The sequence goes on from CM057005.1 coordinate 93,580,868, forward strand.
AACATTGCTACGTACCTCATCACTATTCACGCATCTGTCAAATGAAAGTGTGAAATTATTAGGGAAGTAAATACTTTACAAATCGACCCATTGTTACACATAATTGCATTAAAAAAACAAAGCAAAAGAATTAATTTTAAGTTATACCACTTGGTTATTTAACACTTTTTATTCGACTTTATGATGTGGAACTACTTTCCATCCATCGTTACCAACTTTACCGGGCGCATGTCACTCAGTGCGACCATTGAAATATATGCATGCAGGGCCGGTGGATTTTTAACAAGGTTCATTTCTAAAGTTCTCACTATCGCGACGAGACTTAGTCGTCGCAACAGCGCGGAGGCTCTGGAGCGGACAGATGCCACGGAATCTAGAAACCGGAACCCGCCCAGGACAGCAGGAGCGAACTTCCGCTGTCCTGGGCGATAAGCGTGAAGCCCGCTACACGCTTTTCACGGTTAACCGAGCATTTTTTTAAACCAACCTTTGGAAACAGTCACTTGCATATATTTTAACGGACACTTAGGCTGGCGTGGATCCAGTAAAGTTGGCAACTGCGAAAGGAAAGTAGTTCAATGTCAATGTTTATTAAAAGGGTTAGGTAAACATTTATTGAATATTGGCATTTCTTTTGTATTTTAATGCATATTAGCAAATTCGTAAACAAATTAATGCTTTACTGATTTTTGTAATACTTTACCGACGCATGGATAGTATTCCGGCCCATGTCTGTTAATTTTACATATGACAATAATACGCGATAATCCAGAGCTTAAGGTACGTAAATATGATAATAGAACCTGTATTGTAATTTTACTATATTATTTTATTGTTATGTGTATAAATTTTATATGTAATAGCTATTTTCGGTTATATTGTTCTGAACTTAGATCATAAAGGAATTATGTGCTGTGTGTAATATAGTATAGTAAGTTGTGTGAAGACTTAAAACACGAGTTTTTAACTTAATCTGTAATCCTACCGACTGTGAATGCTTTAATCCCACACAAGAGCTGTCAGCTCCCTGGGACAGTTCCAAATAAAAAAAAAAAAGTGCCCAGTTTACAGTGAACTACTTATACGCAACTAACCACATATTACAAATAATACTGATAGATACGACGCCACTAAAATGTTTAATCCGCGTTTCGTTAATCACTTTCGTCTACTCGAAGCCATCGTGCGACTAGCCGAGTAAAGTGTTGCTCAATAAGCTGCTGATGGCGGCGGTGATGGCAGATGTTGGCAACACTTCAGGGTTAGAATACTAGTCTATTCCGCGAACGAATGCATTTGACAGTTCTTAATGTTGTCCTGTACAGTTTTTTTACGTGGCAAAAGTTGGCATGTTGACATACTGGGCATGTTGACAGTCAGCTGAATCGGTATTAGACGAAGTCTGTTCACGGTAAACTGAGTACTTTGAAGTCCTAGTTTTTTTTTTTTTCCTATTAGACATTTTTTATCCTTCCGTCACTTTTTTAAATAAATATTATTACCATGTATGTAATAAACTGTGTGTGTATACTTCGCCGGACTCGAGTTAACGTCTAAGGCTAAAATAAAATATACTTATTAACTATTATTCCAAATGAGAGGGTCTAGTACGTGTGATTGTTCCTGCATCAATAACAGGCAGAGAGGATGGCAACAGGTATCTCCAGAAACTAGGAACAGGTATAAAATGTTCTCGCCCAATACCCGTTGCTGATAACACGTATTGAAAATACGCCCCATCTCTATAGTGAAGCATCATGCGGTGAGTAGTCAATAGGGCAGTCGCACTTCCAATCTGTGTTTTAACTTCGCATCCTAAGTAATTCGAGTTTACAGTATTTTGTCTTCGTGGCAATCGCGTACTATATTAAGGATATGCAGTTACATTTCGTAAATAGTAGTTGTGCACACTTATTAAACCTCCAACTTTATTCACTCCAGGTAATTCGCAAAATTATGGTTTGTGTTTCAACTGCAGCGCTGCGTTAATTGGAATCCGGAAGTTCTGAACAACTGTGAACCAACGCCTAGCCATAATCAAGAAGTTGCTTAACATAAAACTTTCACAACGGGTTCTATAATCGCGTGAACAACCATAAATGACAGCAGCGATCATTAACTCTATACTTGATCTGACTGAACCGGTCCTGCTTATTTTTATAGCAGTTTCTGTAAGCGCGCATGTGCAAAGCTCTCTTACGTGCTAAACAACGAAGACGGCCGACTGATTCAGCATGCATGTAAAACGGCAACAAAACAGATGTGTTTTTTTTTTCTTCCAATTTTAAAGAGCCTCGGGGTTTTCAACGTTTTTCTTGTTAAAGTTTAGTTTGTGATCGTAATCCTGTATTACTGTAAGCAGCACTTCAACTTGCCGAAGAATGTCTCGAGTTCCTACCGTAATTAAGTAATCAAGAGAACGTGTGTTCCGGGCAGAGAGTTAGATGGTCGACATCTGGTCCACGGTAACAAAGTTCGAGAACCACTGCACACGATCAATATGAATCATCATAATTCCTGAACTATTGGGTACTCCTAACAACTCATGATGCGCTACCGGACAACGCTGTAAATACGTCTCGCCGACTTTAAGACAAACTTTTAATCCCGGTTTGACTATCTGCCATCAATCACATTTGGTAATTACAGCCAGAACTAACTTTCCAGACGTTTGTGCACAATAGCATTAGTTTGAAAGTCACGCGCATCTCTTTTCATATCATATCAGGAAAATTGCAAAATCCTGAAAGAAAGAAAAAATTACGTTAATGTTATAAGTACGTTTCATTTTTAGATCTTGCAGAAACACGCAGTTCTTAGCAGAGTTTGTCGATGGTTAAAGCTGTGCGCTTAGTATGTGTTAGCATGGCGTCACAATACCCCGACGACCACGACACGACGAAATCTGAGTAGCAGCCAATGAAAAGCAAGGTCACAGACTTCAGTCCGACCAAATCGCAGCCTCGACAGCCCGAGCAAAGTAGAGGTTCTATTTCTACATTCCATCGTGTCAGTCTCGACGGGCCGCAACATCAGAAAAAAAAAATTCGTGCGAATTTCCCTACTGTAATAAATAATAAAATAATTTGCCAGTTTGTTTCGAAATATTTTTTTATCTCAAACATTCAAATAATCTCAAGAACAAAATAATCATTCACTTTATCGCAAGTAAATATTGGATATTATAAGGCTAACTTGCAGTTTTAGAATTTTACAGCAGCCAACTAACATACCTGTCGCGCAGATTTTGTCGGGGTATTGTGAAACTGAGTAAAATTTAACAAGAAATTCCGTCGAGCTCTGAAGTCACATCTGTGTCGTGTGTTCGTCGGGTTATTCTCCAGTTTTATGGTTAGACCGCTGTAAAATACTTAAGTTATTAGATTCAGTGCGATATCCCACCTAGCAGTTATTGAAAATGGAGCTTACCATTGACTACTGAAAGTCACCGAATTCACAACAGTGTAATGTTCAGACACAAAAACCAGTTAATTCTTTTCTTTCAGCGGGAACCAACCAGAACACGTTTTATTTAGAAACGTTCGCGGCCACAATACAAAAAAAAAAATGCCTGTTGCAAAACCCTACTGGTACATTCGGCTTGGCACATCAACGACGTATGGCGTATCGCGTTACGACAAACGTCGCGGCTGCAGAACTGTTACACAATCTGTCTGGGATTTCGAAAGAGTCTCACAACTTCAATGTTTACTTCACCCAGAAATATGTGCCCGGCGTCTTAGCCGACGAACGACGCTTGTTCTAGGCTCAAATTTGTCGCAAGCTCCCCCCGTCGCCAATCAGCTTGAACCAGTTCAGACATCGCTTCACGCAGAGTTCAAAACTTGCTCCGCAATAACCACGACCTGAACACCACACAGGTCTCATATCAGTTCAAATTGCCTCTAGGGACTAGAATGTTTACGGATTCCCTTCGCAACAGGCCACACACGACATTCCTATGTTTATACTCAAATTTAGGTTCGTTTATTCACTTTTATACAATGCCACACGATTCGGCCACGCTATTGTTCCCGATCCATAACTGGTACATTGTGATCACTAATAGAAGGCGTGTCAAAATATAACCAACTAGCAACAATCTAATAACTGTGTGTATAGTGCACCCGGAAGAATTTGCAGGATTTTTTGCTCTTTCGAACAGTCGCAGACCAACCCATTAAAAGTTTTATTCGCCTTATTTTTTTTGTGGGCACAGTTAATTCATAATTCACGTTCTCTACCACATAACCCATTTTACATATTCATACATCCTATATATATAATATCAAAAGTAAAAAGAAAAACAAATCAATACGGACAGTATTTTACACCTAAAAATTAATAAATCTCAAGTCAAGGTCGTTACGCGCGGTAAAGATAATCACATACACGTCAGCTGCCGTGTGTTACTATGCCCATCTGTTGGTACTAGAGCGCACAATGCCTCAAACAGGCGCACGTACCAGAAGAAAGGGTGCCTAACAGTTCATGATTCATCTCCCCCTCCTTTCCAACTTAGCCTCTTCTGGCGGCAACACTAATAAATATGAAGAGAGGCAAGCCCAAGTGGTGTCAAGCAGGAACGACAAGGGACAGGTGATTAGGGCAGTTGGCTGTTGGCAATGTCGAAATTAGTTTTATATCGCACCATCAGAACATTGCGTTCTCTCTCTCATTCGATTTGAGTGTCGCCATTGTTTGGTTAATGTGCTAGGATGGGGGGGGGGGGGGGGTTTGGGAAGGCTCTCCGACCTCTACAGTTCCTGGAAAATTCCATCGTAAGTTAAAAGAAATAGAAGGCAGTGCGCGAAATACGCTCGGCGCGATCATTACAGGGTTTTAAAACTGTTAGCACAAGAATGTGAACAGTGTTCTTGTCAATCCACAGAACACTTATTTGGCAAGGTTCTACAGATCTGGCAAGCAGTTTAAAACAGTACCAAGAACTTGCTCAGTTTCATTACTCAACGTAGTTACGAAAGACTGCAACATGTTCCGCAATACGACAAATCTCAAGGCCTGTTACACACGAGCCATATGCCTAGAACCTGTTTAATTCTGTAATAAAGTGGAGCTACACTATCCAGTCCAATGATTTTATTACTCTGCCTGTCCGCGCACTTTGAAGGTCTTTAGTCGTGTTGCCAGTACGAATCACGCCTTGCTGTACGAATCACGCCCTCTAGTTTCACACTGCAAAAGCATCTATTTTAAGTTACATATTTTTAAAGTACTCGATCAATTACATTCGCCATTACTCTCCTCCTCGCTTTTAATTCATATTTGTGGTGTGCGTCACGACGTTGGGAGCAACTTGTAAAAGCTAACCACATGATCACTGGGAATGCCACCAGGCACCATGCAACGAACGAATCCTCCCGCACCTCGGGCCAGGAACGCTAACTTCCGAGGGAAAGGCGGCGGCGACGGGTTCCGTCCCACATGGCGACGGGAACCTATGACCTTACACAAGGTAGGAGGGGTGGCATGCGTGCCACCCGTTCCGGCCACCACAGCCTTTCTACGGCCTCAGGCAACTGGGAGGGCACCGTACCCAGTTGTGTTTATTCCACAGACTCAAGGTAAGTAATGCTTATACTATACAATATACACATTGGAAATGTTTGACCCTTTATCGTTTTCGCCTTAACTTTAAACACATTTAATTCCGAGTTTCCCGTTTCCGAATAGAGGAACGGTTTTTCGGAACTCTCGTGCTGTATGTACACGCATTGTGCTGCTATCTAGTATGGATTTCCACAAACGGGAGCGAACTTTTTAACTCGCAAACACGCGACCACGTTCCTTCGGCAGGGTAAGCAGTCGTTCTGTTTGCTTCCTTCAGTCCTACATTTTTCCTTGTAGAGTGGATGAAAGTGTTCGGGGGAAAACGGGAGTTTTCTTACAATTTGTCATGTGCTCTCCAAATAATAAATTTAATTATTATTATATTCATTTAGTTTCCGTTTCTATAACTAATGTTAGGTATTATGAAATGGTACATGTATGTGGAAGGTAATCAAAGCTGGAAGTTGCGTTTGTTAGTAGAAATTCCTTACCTGTAAGAAAACTCACCACCCAACATCTCCACCCCTCCATCCTCTCAACTCAACATCTCTCAAAACTTGTTACCGCCGTACAAATACTCCGCCGATTGTGTTGGGTCGCACTAGCTGGTGACGCCAGGCTCTCATTCGGGAGCTCCCTGCCGGCTACACTACGGGAATTTATTGTGAATATGAACTGTCATTTCACAATACAGTTATAGTAATATTTAATACATCCTTTTTCTCACAGGTTTACATGTTTATATTTCTATAGTCCAGAATTTACAGCAAATATAAATTAGTGCATCCCCCTCCCCCCATCCCCCCCAAATTAATTTCTTGCTACGCCCCTGTCAGGGAGTTAGGAAATAGTTAAGAAACCAGAAATTTTAAAGAACACAGTTATACAAAGTTCTATGAACAGTTTACCATTTCTACAAGTTTTTAGTGTATCATCACACATTAGAACAAAATTTATTTACAGATAAAGAAATGGCATAAAAGAAAAGCATTGCTCTGACAATATGTCTTCTGACAAACTTGGCAAAAACTTATCAAACATTGTCCTTTAAACTTTTCTATAGTAGCTTCCAAAATTTACTATGAATTGATCTATGCACTAGTTGCTTAAAAAGACTGCTGAAACACTCCGCCTTAAAAGTGCACGTGTACCTGGTGCACAAACTGGGCTGCAGTGTGTTTGTAACACAAGTTTTTAAACCAAACTATTATACATGTGCATGATCTGCTTGCACACTAAAAGAAACAACACTACAGACTAAGGCAGAGTAAAACTTTCAATGGATCACACTATTTTGAAGTTCTTTAACATGGCTGAAAATGACAGCTTAAAATATTACAAGTGAATTTCTGTTAAAACTATTTTGAGACTCAACGTTGCTACAGACTTTTCACTAACAAAATTAAAGGGTATCTACTTAATTTTCCTTTACATACCTGCAGCATAACCATACTTGGTATTAACTATTTAAAAAAATTAATATTAATTGTTAAAAACATGAGTAGCTTCTTAAATGTTTAGTTAATCTTAAAACTGATTAACTACTAACCTTTAGTTATTCGAATATCTTTTTAGCTATTAAAAATTAAGATGCTAGTTAACATTGCAATTGCCTAAATGCTAAGAATGATAAATACATGCAAACGCCATCTCTTTACACACTTGTTGAAAATATGCTATGTATTTACGACCAACCAGATGCACATCATGATACAGATTGATACAGTGATACCAACTGCCTAATGCACTAAGTCACAGTTTGTTATTGGCTACATGCGAATAAGGCAAATGAGGTGCCAATATTTTTATCCATTCATACTAAAATGTCTTATGTGCACAATGGCTTTCTCTTTTCAGGCAGGCAAGTTAGAATGACAGACTAAAAGTACTTTACATAAAAAGGGCCTATACAATTTAGCACCCAGCACAAAATTGTGTTTTGTTTTCTGGAACTGTAAATTGTGGGTTTTTCTACTAAACGTTGACAAAACATCCAACTATTAGCTGAAGTAATTTGAGTTTACTTTGTACCCATTACGACTTAATATTGTGACTGTTTCAGCCAACACATGCAGAGAGGTTCTTATGTGTGTTTCCTAAACGGTACAGTAGAGCCCCAATCATTAGACCACCAGGCGGCTAGCCAGTCAAGCTAACCTATACTCCGCCACCACACAACAGGGCCGCAAAGGAGTAAGAGTTGATTTTGACGAACTAACCCCTCACCCAAGTGTCTTAAGTGTACAACTTGAGGGAACCCATCGCTCTGTCCAGAGCCGGACTCTTGCCAGTGCAGCTATGGCCCTTGGTAGAACACAGTAGGGACGTCGTCTGCTTCACTTTCGAGGCGGTAATTTGTAACTTGCATGCCCGCACACCTGGAAGGGTGGTGCCCAGAGGGGTCTAGAAAGGCAAGCAGCCAGCCAACCCGTGGTTCGGAAGCCAGCAGATCGACCGTCACCAGCCCACTCAGGACACCAACATCAGCAGCACACCACGTCCTGGTGAGACCAACAGCAGCCATCCACCTTCACATCAACTGGAGGCAACAACCTACATTGAACATCTTCCAGCAAGGTAAACCACTTGTTAAGGGACTGCCTGTTTATGGGCTGCGACAGTGGCACATAATTTTCTTTCAATCCGATACGCCGAGCGTCACTAACCAAAACAAATATTGACCACGACAACCAACTCTTACCTCAGACGTCACGCAACAAGGGTTTTCATGGCACTTTACCTAAGGTGTCGTGCATGAAAGTCTTAACATGGATCATTCACATTATCAGTACATTTCCAGAAGTGGCATAAAATAATGAGATGTAATTTATCACTAAGGAAATACAGGTCCTGGAATACTCAGTACCGAAGCAGCATAAAGACAGCTACTCAACGGCTTCTCCACATGTCATTTCTACTCAAAGTCAGTTTTTGCCTAAATGAATACTCCAAATTGACAAGCATGGTTTCTGGATCGCTGAAAAAATTTACGCTGTTCAAGTCCAGTAACAAACTCAAATTTCCATCACATTGAAATTTTCCCACATTTTTCAGCTGTCATCTTCCCTATACGTCTATTCTTCCATGCAGGATGTATCCCAACATGAACAAGCACCAATTCAGCATGTATATTAGCAGGTGTAACAACTTGCCTCAGTACTGCCACTTCATACAAATCACGTGACATGCACGGTTTTCATTTGCAAAACCATAAAAGATGTGCAAGGCACAAAGCAATAAAATAAGGTTTTCCAAGCTTCTCTGTTACCATAATTATAGATAACCGCTTACAACCTACAACCTTAACTGGAAAAATCACATTACTGTATTACAACTAGAAGTGTCTTTGGAGGTTGCGACAGGATGAAAGTGCTTAATGTTACATTACATTATTCCAAAAAAATACCATTCTTGTGAACCTACCTAACACTCAAGATAAGTAGTTCATAAGTCCTCCACATCCATGTTGAATACATACTCTTTAGTTTTATTTTGGCGAATAACTAGGTGCCCCTTAACCACGGAAAATGTTAACGCCATTTAAAATACTACTATTGTAGTTAAACAGTTCTCATACTTTCCATGAACCATGACATCTGAGGCAATATACTAGTTCTTGTGGATTGAGACGCAGTTTGTTCCAACCTTTGTTACTCTTACCCGCAGATACAACACGGCTGTACAAATTTTCATGGTATTTCATCCATTACTATTTACTGAAAGAGTCAATGCATTGGTTTTGTATGATAAGTGGCTGAAGCTCTGAAATTCTATTCCTGCAATTGTTTTATTACGACTTTCATAAACTATTTATTACCTCGTGTACTACTGTGAACGCAATACCAGATGCAGGCCTGTAGTGTTAAATACACTTTCTCTTGAGAGCTTTCGCTCAACGAATCAAATCTTAAAATTCACAACTACTCTGATTACTGGACTGATTAAACAAACTTACACAATTTTTTCTGGTATGAAATTTACTGCAGTTACAGTTCCTGGTACCTACTTGATTCTTCAAAGCTTTGAATTATTATTTATGTTAATTTTAAACTAACATATACTATGTATTTAGACTTGCGTGTAATACCAATCCACGAGTTTCACAGGCCCGGTCAGTGGGCTGGCTGGCGGGGAGAGAACTTGCCATGAACCACCATACATCCAGCTGGAAGACAACTACATACACTAATTGTGTACCAACACTTTCAGAAAACACATGACCAGCAACTAATAATAAGAAAACACTTTGAAAACCGACGAAGACATAGGAACATGTGTAGTAAATGATGTAGGCGACCACTGGGTAAGATGCTTTTCACATCCAGATTTATTGATAAAAATATTTCAACTTCCTTATTTTAATTTTCTGAAATTACTGAATGGTCAAAAAAATTAAAGAAAAAAACCACCTGGCAATTAGCAAATACCGAAGATGACAAAACAAAGACGTGGGAGTGGTCGTACCTATATTGTCCTTATGTTATGTAACGTAGGTTCACTTTCATACGTACATAGAAACAGCTATTGTTGATATCACTTAAAAAAAAAAAAATTAAAATATGTTCAGAAAATAAAATCACTTAAATTTTGTGTGCCTAGCTCAAGTGAACATGTACTCTTCTCGGGTTATTCATGGGCCAATTTGCAAAAACTGGTTCGTTAGCATGTTAAAATTCAACATGGCATCGCTTGAGTAATTCGTAAGCTTCTAGAACAATTTAAAGCTGGCGCCCTGTACCACATGTAAAATATATTGCAATAAAAACTTGTCTTACAGAAATATAGATGCTCTCGCTTTTCATTAGTGACGTGGAACAACCTCTCAAAATAAATGTCAGGACAGGTAGATGTAGGGTTACACATATCTGGGCCTCGACGTTTGAGAAATAAGTACGCTCTTACACAGATGCGGGCGAGCTTCTAAACTCCTAAATTAACCTAGCAAGGGGCTTAAATTGTACTCACACTTGCTGGAACACCACTTAAAAATATAATAAAATGGAGGAGAAGCTAAAACACCCTACATTCTTCAACTTAAAACCTAACTCGTTAACTACGTTTAGGTGCGAGCCCTATTCTTACATCTGACTTACATCTGACTGAAGCTGTGGTTCGTTGAGAGAGTTAAGCTCTGTTGGTTGGACACGGCTTAAAGGGCCTAATGTTCCAACCAATAGGGGGCCAGGATTCGAACCTGGGAACAATACGACAATACTAAATACCTACATCTCCCTTCCGTGCCAATTCCCACGTTCTAACTGCTAAAAATGCTCTTAGAACACTGGGCCTCGTACGTAAGCATACAATATAACCAAACATGAAATATTCACAACATATGATTACATTAAATTAAATAGAAATTATTAGCACAAGAAATACATAAAAATGAAGTCTAAATAATCAAACTATTTTTAAACACAGTTGAATTGCCATGTTACATACAAGAAATAATATCCTGACACAAAATGTGTGTAATAATGAAAAGAGGAAAAAAATTAATATTCTATTAATTACATATGCCAACTATATGAAAAATACCACACGTGACTAGTGTAGACAATGTACGTTTACCAACCCATGCCGCTTCTACACCCATTATAATACGACCGACTTATCGCCTAGGAGTATTGCTTCCATCTCTACAGACGTGAGCTACATGTTGCCTACCTGTACAGGCAACAGAAACTTCTGTGTTTTTCCTTCTCACCTGGAAGACACGCATCCTGGCAAGCATGCCCCCCTTCCCTCGCGCTCGACTCCAACAAGCTGCCCAGACCTCTGGCACGGGCCGGAGGATGTGACGCCTCCCCCACTCCCTGCACTGGCAGCCTACAAGCTACTACTATGTAAGTCCCGCCGCAGCTGAGATCTGGACTTCCCTTCCTAATTACTCCTATTTTTATACCAGGAAACCATCACCTTTTTCTGCTTCCAGAGAGATAACTGGCATCAGGCAGGTCGCACAGTTCTGTCCCCTGCCTCCAGGGCCGTGCTACTGCGGTACGACCCTGGATACATACCAGCAGCAGATCGACACATTTCATGTCACCCTCATTAACCTCACAAAGTCTATCGTAGCGAACTAACAATAACCCTACTTTCTCCAGCCCTAATCCAATAAAAGGAATTATTTTTATCCTCTACAACTGTCGCATAGTTTTCTCCAGGTCCACTCCGCTTTGCCTGGTTTTCCATGCCCCTTACTAGACCCTTCTTTCGGGGTGTGTCTATGGCTACAATTGCAGCCATGGCACCAGACAACCCTGCTCAGCCGCAATGCATGCACCCATTTTGTTAATTCAACTCGACCTAAGGCGTAAAGGGCTTGCACTGAGATGCATCCCATTCTCCTACCGTCTTAGCTACTAAGAAGCATGCCGAGGGCACACAGAACTGTGAAGCTCACGCTAGCGTAATGGGATTTGGGGGCTAGCCAGAAAAAATACCATGGTAACATCATTAATTTAGCTGTTGAGTACGAGCTAAGCTTTCGTGGGATTAACATTGTGCTTGTGGCTGCTCGCTCGCTGGGAACTGCCCACGATTTGAGGACCAGCGAAAGCGAGGTGTATCTACGAGTGCGATGGGACCATGGCAGCTTGGGTGCGGCGACTATCCACAACTTGTCGCATCCCCAGGTGATGGATAGGGGATCCCCAGGCTCTGGGATGGCTGGAAATAAATACCAGCCCGCAAACCAACTGGCCGGTGCGAGAGTGCCGTTGTGGACGTCAAACCTGGGAAGCTCAGTACGAGATGGCGAAGCGCATCTGCTGGAGGTGGCCCAACGAACAAGGCGGGAAGGGGGATGGAGGTGCTGAAAAATGCTAAGTGTAGCAATCCTTACTGCTGGATTCTGCGGGCTGCTGACTGCTGGTGCGTGATGAATGGGTTGGAATGCATCGGACCTTGGAAGCACCCCGATGTCAGCCTTCACTCCTGGGCCAGAGGATTCGCCACCACAATTGGTAGGCCTAGGACGTCTCGAGTTTCCAGACCGATGGGCTATTTTGGAGGAAGGGAAGGGGGTAGCTCCCCGAAAGAACTCTCCCAACCTTCACCCATGGATTGGAGATCCTGGCATTGGCGCGGAAGGGCGAAGATGGAGTCATGTGTCATGACTGAGCTGTCTGGTTTTCGACAAACTCAACGAGAAGTGGAGGGGGGGGGGGGGGCTGCATCCTCAGTTGCTGTCTGTACTGCAGTGCTGGTTCGCCTACACGGCAGTATTGACAGTAACATTTTCAAGGGCGCCTGCACCCACACGATCACTGGCATCGGCGCGGGGGCTGTTCTGACCCCTGCAATACACACCAGCCGAGATCATTTCATTTCACTCGGCATCAAACCAACAGAAGTCTTTCTTGCCTAACTAATACCCTACTTTATCCAGCCCTAATCCAGTTAAAAAGAATTTTTTTATCCTCCACGACTGTCGCATAGATTTTCCACGGCCTTCTCCGCTTTGCCTGGTTTGCTATGCTCTTCCATCTAGACCCTTCTTTCGGGCTGTACACATGGCTACAATTGCGGCCATGACACTATAACCCTGCTTAGCTGCAATGCATGCACCCATTATAATAATTAAACCTGACCTAAGGCATAAAGGGCTTGCCCCGAGACGCATCCCATTCTCCAACTGACTTAGCTACTAACAAGCATGCCGGAGGGTACACAAAAATTGTGAAGGTGCTCACGCTGGCGTAGAGAGATTTGGGGGCTCACCAGAAGAAAAAAAATAGCTCTGGAGTCATTCATTCACATCTCTTGCACCGCCCACAGCATTCTTAGTGCTCGGGAGGAAGAAACAGTAACGCCCCAACCACTAGTAACACCTTCACACCAGGAGACATGACACACTCGGGTTGCTTCGCACCACTCGCACTATTAGTGTGTGGTGACTGTGACCTGCAGTGCTGCCGGGTATTCTGGGTGGACGCACAACCAGTAGAGGATTGGCGCGACTCCGGCTCAATGTCCCTGATCATTCCGCCTACAGTGGGGATCTATCGAGCCGGCCTACAAGTCACTATTGGGGTACAGTGTTAGTATTTCCGTTTCAGTGCACTGCATGATTTATAGAATTGTTGCCCTATGCCTCATGAGATAAGTGGTAGGAGACAGAGCAACACCTGGCTCACCCTGCTGCCTGGCCGAGGATAGTATTACCCTATCCTACGCAGGATAGACAGGCGGAACTGGTCTGTACCGCCGAACTCTGGCATCAAGCAGTCTCACCTGCACTGGTAATATTGAGTTTCCACCGTGTGTTCGTGCCAGCTACAAGTATCACCCTGTTGTCTATGGCTTCTTAACTGGAGTGGAAGTTCACCTAGGTTGAGACAACTTTGACTTCTGAACGAAAGAAGCACGACTTTGAAACATTCGTGCAGGTATTCACCCTACTTAAGACTAAACTTACTTCAACTACCGAACTAGAAGTGAGTATCAAAACTAGCCAACACTCCTTGCCTCATCCCTGCTACCTAAGTCCCTTTTGATCTAGTGAGTAAAATCTGTAACTATCGTGGTCAGTCAGTCTAATTGGACACGCATCATTACATTACGATGAAATAATAATACATTGCATGTAAATAAAACAGATTAACATTAAATATGAAAGTTAGCAAATGTGACAACGTACATTTTGATAGTGTTACAGTTAGGGTCCCAGAATTTCAGATTCAATAGAATGTTATATGGAAAAATTCCCAGGCTTATGTTATTGCAAAGTAAAAATTTAAGAAAATTATATATACTTTGTGCCATATATGTTAATTTTTTAAATCAAAACCCCTTCTGGTTGTATCTTAAATGTCTCACTACCGCATTTAAGCCAAAACTATGTTTTTTACTGCATGGCGATTCATTCCAGACTGAACACATTACATGGAATACACAACTAGTATAAAACTTGAACCTACATTTTTTATGGCAGTTTCTTAATTTTTATGAATTAATGTGTGTTTTAGATCAATGCTATTTAAGTGAAAATGATTTGACGTGTGCCGCTTTCCTGTTTATACTATTAACGACTGACTCGTCAGCCTCGCGTATTTCTACTTAACCCGAGGAAGTGTCAAAACCTGCAACAGATATCACGAGTGTTCTTAGATCACCAGTACTATGGAGGGCGATTTTAAACATGTGAAAATAAGGTTGCGAAAGCCATGAAGCCACCCTGCCGAGACCCTAAAAGCAGTTACCTGCCTCTGGGCAAAATAGAGCGCAGCCTAACCTACACTACGCAGAGCGCCGGGCAGAGGGTAGCTACTCCCACCCTGGCCTCGCATGAGAGGGACGTCATGAGGCAATGTCACACCTCCCGGCGCTGCACCTGTCCTGCAGACTAGTTAACTCTATGCACGACCGGGCTCGCGAGTTATTCCTTTCTCCAGTAGCTCGCTCTAACACTTCGTGTACTGGGACCTACTGTTCAACAGTCTTTGGCAGCCTCTGATGGCTGCCGAAAGCTCCTGCGACCTCTACCAGAAGCTCCATTTTCTACCACCATCCCTATGATCTTACAGACTCTTCTTCAACCACCTGCAGATTAACACACCTTCCGCTGCTGCTCCTCTTGGATCAGCCGCCACCTCTACTTGCTGGTAGAGGCAAGGCAACTACATCCACTGCTCTTAAAATAGTTTTCCCCTTTTTATAAAGTCTATTCTAGACATCCCTTGGATAGAGTAATTGAGACTAGTTATTTTCATAGCCATCACCGCTACTAGCTGTCTTGGTTAGTTTAGGAGCAGGTCGCATACACCTGTTTACTGAAGGTTACTTCCATATAGCACGCATACACCTGTTTACTGAAGGTTACTTCCATATAGCACACTGCTTGGTTAGGAGGTAGCACACATCACTATTTACTATCTCTAAAAAATACAGGTTGTTTCTTTCATTGAAGGTATCTATTATAGAGGTATTTTCCTTTGACCACTAGAAATTATATCAACGGTACGTCATTAACCAAGACAGAGTAACAATATATCAGTACAAACCATAGAGTAGCACTGCGGAGTCCCTTCAGGAATCAGTACGTCTGATACACCATTCGACTGCCACCTGTTCTAGACCCCAGAGGATAGAACGGTAGAGCTTGACCACTAGCAACTCATCCAACAGGCGAGAGACAATCACATGAAGTTGTATTCCAATCGAGCGCTTATGTCCCAAGCAATTATCCCTTCTAGCACCACAAGGCCAAGCCCCTGTTGCGACCCTAGCCCAATAGTGGTAGGAAGGCAATCTAGGTTTGCGCGTCAGTGGCGGGGAACCGATTAGAGCATCGAGCCCGTGCCGGCAACCACTATTGGAAGTACACTTTGATAGGGATCTGTCTCGTGTGTTCACAACAATCTGAAAGTATCTCAAGTGTCAACCTAACCTCTATACCTTTTGGGAAAGGGCACAGCTCGCAGAGGAGCTAAAGGTGGCCTATACCGCCGCCAAGCGAGTGCATATTAGCCCCACCTACTCTTAGGCAAGCAGAACAGGACAGAGCTCAGACCACCCATCATCTGGAGAGACCTTCTCCAGTATTCACGTATGTATATCTACTTCCCTACACACATTCGCACAGCCCGAAAATACCACCCCGTGGTACGTGCTCTAGTCTGACACCGAGGCAAGATACAGGGCAACTAACCCCTGGTTCTGGAGCCAAGAGGCTGTGGAGTGAAATAGATTGTACTGTGTTGGTCAGCATGGTACCAAGACCCACCACTCCTGCCAGAGTCATCTGTTACAGCCAGCAAACAGCAGCTCCATCTGAAGTAACTGTTGGTAAGACTGATACCACGAAACAGATAAGCATCCTGACCAAACCTGTTTTTCCAACAGTGGAAAACTTCATACCCAGTCGCCAACACACACCCAGTACGAGTAGCTAGCCACAAATATAGCTCAAACTTCTAGCCAGTTATAAACCAAGCGTGCCTAACCAAACGCATCTAAAACCACATTGACTATACCTATAGTCGTAACACGCATCAGATATAACCATTCAGGCGCTTCTTATAGTTCTATGTAATATAGGCTTCACAATAAAACTAATACATTCGAGGCTTTTGTTACTTTTTCCTTTCAGCCACTTTTTATCCTTTATAATGTTGCAGTATATAGTAATTGATATATTCAGGAATACTTTATTATTCTATATTTTTGTGAAGTATAGTAACTCATTTAGTATTTAGAATATTGTGGAAGTAATAGTTTGTATTTTATATATTTTCATTTTTCCAAATTTATTATTTTATTCGAGTCATTCAACAGTAATAGCAGATGCCATTGGATGACACTTTTTCATTGGGTTAGTAAGCTTGACACTTCGCCATCGTGTTACGATACATGATATAAGGAATGTGCAGGTGGACACAGTTCGCTGATGTGACCCGCCACACCACGCTAGTACCTACTATATTTCCAGAGCCGCGTCCACATTTATATGCTATTTTTACACATTACCGCATCACACGATGCCCCGATTGAGCCGTATTCAAATGAAACTCATTTGATATTTAGAATGGGCACAACCCTTGCCGGTGAACGGAAGCAACAGAAGTTGGGAAGCCCTCGTCCAGAGAGGAACAGCGAGTGATCATCTTAACTCACATCAGCAGCACCTGTGACTTCAACCTCACTCTACATTTTGGACATACATCTACTAAATTTATTTGTACCGGTGTGAAGTTGGTAGGGTGATGGGAGAGAAAAAATTCTATCCCATCTTAGTTTAATTATCCTTGAAGTGATGTTTAAGTGAAACTGGCTACAATTCTCTTTTTTGCTTTTACTGCCGCAAGTATTAAATATTTTTTGTGCACCTATACTGTAGAAGCAACTGCAATAAAACTTCAGTGAACAGTTTACCGCATCATTTATTTACTTTTGGTGCTATTTCTAGCAACAAACTTTTTTCAATTCAGAGTATCTTTCTTTCAAACTGAGCTTGTTCGAGATCATGTGTATAGTTAACTCCATTTGAGTCTTCGCTCACAAAATGTTACACCTCTAACCACCTTTATAAATTAATACTGCCATGTAAGTAGTAATAGTGTGCATATTCCACTGCACACTTAACATCTATGGCTACAATAAAATGTATTCACCATTATTCCAAATAGGACATCTTTCGAAAGTGCTCACTTCACCATGAATAGCCTATATCAATATGCATCAGTAAGAAAAGATTAATGTTATAATGTTGACTATATGAATAATGTGGTTAAGCTTATATTTTGTATGCTTCACCCAATGCAGTTGGGTTATCTATTTTATGCGAGATGTCGCAGTATATTATTTGACCTATATGTGGCTATAACAGTGTTTATTTATATATGCGACACTCTTTTTGTTAATACTGTACCAGGAAAAGAACATAACCAAACACTGACAATATTAAAGAGAGAGAGTCTTACAATACCAACAAGTCTGCAGTTCACCTATTTTAGATAGGGAGAGCTTTATAGCAGGACTTGCCATACATGTTTACAATAACTAAATGGCGAGTACAAAGTGCTGCTCACCCTTGATGGGCGGCTCCTAGTGGGCTGGACCATTCCCACACTGACAATTCACACTTGGCATCAATCTCCGACATCAGAGTCTCTTCATCCAAGTTGTCTATGGGACCACTTGATGCATCTGCTTGACTGTAACAGTATCACCCAGTAATGAATTTCACTTACAGTCTTACTAACACCTCTACTTTTATGCTGGTAGCGGGAGGGAGAGAGGGGGGAGGGAGAGAGGGTGGAGGGAGAGAGGGGGGAGGGGAGAGAGGGGTGGAGGGGAGAGAGAGGGGAGGGGGAGAGAGGAGGTGGAGGGAGGGAGAGAGAGGGGGAGGGGGAGAGAGAGGGGGAGGGGAGGAGAGAGGGGGAGGGAGAGAGAGAGGGGGAGGAGAGAGAGAGGGGGAGGGGAGAGAGAGAGGGGGGGGAGAGAGGAGGGGGAGGAGAGGAGAGGGGGGAGTGAGAGAGAGAGGGGGGAGTGAGAGAGAGAGGGGGGGAGTGAGAGAGAGAGGGGGGAGTGAGAGAGAGAGGGGGGGAGTGAGAGAGAGAGGGGGGGGAAGGAGAGAGAGAGGGGGGGAGGGAGAGAGAGAGGGGGGGGGAGGAGAGAGAGAGGGGGGAGGAGAGGAGAGGGGGGAGGGAGGAGAGAGGGGGAGGGAGAGAGAGGGGGGAGGGAGGAGAGAGGGGGAGGGAGAGAGAGGGGGAGGGAGAGAGAGGGGGAGGGAGAGAGAGGGGAGGGAGAGAGAGGGGGAGGGAGAGAGAGGGGGAGGGAGAGAGAGGGGGAGGGAGAGAGAGGGGGAGGGAGAGAGAGGGGGGAGGGAGAGAGAGGGGAGGGAGAGAGAGGGGGAGGGGGGAGAGGAGGGGGAGGGAGAGAGAGGGGGAGGGAGGGAGAGAGGGGGAGGGAGAGAGAGGGGGAGGGAGAGAGAGGGGGAGGGGAGAGAGAGGGGGAGGGGGAGAGAGAGGGGGAGGGAGGAGAGGGGAGGGGAGAGAGAGGGGGAGGGGAGGAGAGAGAGGGGGAGGGAGAGGGGGGAAGGGAGAGAGGGGGGAGGGAGTCATTGCTGTACTAACGTATCCAACATATTGAAAACAATATCCATGGCTTGCTCAGGATTTACGTCTTAGATACTTTCAGTCCAAAGCCAAGGGCTATGGGAAAGTCTAGCACCATGCAAATTCTCTATATGTAAAATAAATAACCGAATGTGAGCATTACAAATTTTGGTGGTGTTACGTTTATTGATAAGGTATTTGAATGCTGGTAACCATCATGTACAGTAACTTCACACAATCTACAGACTTCTACTTGAATACTTGCCAACTCTAAAATATGAATATAAACTACAAAACCTGTAAACATGTAAAAATTATATCATCTTAAAAATAATTAATCTGAAACTGTAATGTCAAAGTCAAGAAACATTTTTGAAAAAAATTTACTAAATGCTTTTAATGAAATTTAATCAAAATTAAGAAGGGATTTTTGTTTTAATTTTGTTAAAATAGCGTTCTACACAATACCATTTTACAAATTAAAAAAATTACTTTTGTATAAATTTAGCTTTCAGCTCCTTATAAGTTACTAATTGAAAAACTGTTTTGTTAATACAAAAAAAAAAAAAAAACACTTTCTGTATATGGTGGTTTTGTTAATTTAAGTAAGTAATCAACAAAACAAATTCCACTGAAATATATTAAGCTGTTCAAATACAATTCTTTATTTTATAAATTTGCAAACAGTAAGACCTTTCTGTATCCCCCAACACAATATAATCCACAAAGGTTGCCACAAAACCATGAAAAAACTAGTGTTGGGAAACTTTTCCATTCTTATAGTCATTTTAGAAGAATGTGCACGGTATAGGTACGGGGAGACATTTTTTCCAAGCATTGCTTTGTTGAACAGGCATCACAATATCGATATGTGAGAGGTGTGTGTCCAGCTTGTCAGAAGGAGAAACTGAAATTCTTCATGGATATTAATACAAATGCTATTCATATACTAAAAGTATGAATTTGTTGATTTTTTAAATAATTTTAATTGTTTATGGTTAACTATATCAAAACTGGTAGTACCTTTATTTCTTTTTCAAGGTTTTAGCACAAAACTGAAATATACACTAATGCAATTAGGGGTGGTTAGTAAAATATTGATAAAGTTACAGCACTCAAAAGTTGCATTAAATGTATTACATTGGTATTAAAAATTCATCTGAGATATTTATCTTAAAAACATTTTGTCATGTACATTTTCAATTTATAGGAAGTACAAAATTGTTCTGTAAATATGTACTGTGTGAATAGAATTAAGTAAACGTAGATATGCAAGAGTATTTATTTTTACTGCAATGTAAATTGTTAAACTATTTAATTTGACGCTGTCAGGTGAGATATGTGATGAACAATGACAAATACTTACTGGTAATTTGGGCACCAGTGGTGCTTCCCAATCACCGCACTATTGGGACTCAGGGTTCTCAGGGATGTTGTGGGTTCTGTGTGTCCATCTCACCCATGCATACTTACAAATATGTAGACAATACTATATTTTACTAAAAATCACTTGAAATAAACACTTAATAAAATATGCGTGGCTAGGACACTGTCACTACTGAATAAAACAGTTAAGTTCACTCTAGACTTATTTTTATTGTTACTATGCGCACACATCAACGTGCCAATGAAATTATGATTATCTCGGTCATGACTACAATTCCGCTTGGGTGCTCCCCAGCCCGCAATTACTCTAGCACACGCCTAGATGGATGATCTCACCGAGGTGCGTGAAAGCATAGCCTACATAAGGGAAGAGGGTAGACAGCCGCTAGGGTGGAATGACAGTTTTCCACTGAAGACAGGACACTGAATTACAAATGAAACCCTTTTTACATTAACACATGTGATTATTCTGCATTACGAACGGAAACTCCTCAGGGCTCGCCCTCCAGCACGTGGGTAGTGTGGTGACTGACTGCCTATACAGAGCCGGCTAGGATTGGAATAATTGCACCGTACACTAATTACAAAATTAAATAAACGCTCAAATAATACATTGAACAAGATGGAACACGAGATGAATATTCACACTAAACACACACGTGTGAAAACAAGCTTGGATGGCGTGAATGCCGCTGAATGAAGTTCATACCGGACCACGTGGTGCAGGTGAAATTGCAATATTTTTGCGCGGAAACTGCAAATTAAATTCAGACAAAAGATGATTCTTGCTGAGAAAATTATTCTCTTTACGAATGCAGTGGTTACAGGCGTGTAACGTGCCTGATGGCTGTAAAATCAAACATTAACATGACCGCATGTTCAAGTACAAAAACCATCAATTTAGTGAGAAATGCATTGAACCCTGAATAAAATTGACATACAACCCTGAAATAAATATTGCACATACGAAGTTACATAAATAAGCTCTCAAACGCAATGATGGCATATACAAAGACTTGGCATCTGTCTGCCACATGGTTATATGTGATGTTGCTGTAAAATATTCTAACACGAAAAATTATCCTCAAATACATAAAAATAAAGCTCTTAAAATTGCACGTAGCAATAATGCAGAAGTTACAATGAAACGCCATAAACATAGGCGGATGGCGCCTGATTCAAGTTGCGCGGGTCCCATGACCTCTCAAACATCTTTCTACGCCTTCTCAATTAAGTTGAAAATGCCACAAGGGCGCAAATAAATTAATAAAGCGGAATCATTATGCTGGTAAAAATGTCCGGCAAAACGTACGCAAGCAAAGGTTAACCGGTAAACTAAATTAACTATGGAAACCTAAATCAGTGAACAAATGATGTAGTGCATATGTGACAGTGTCTTACCTCGCCAGCTCTCCTCGACAGACTGTCCAGAGACAAGCGTCGCACACACCTACCATGGCCGCCTACGGGATCCACATAAACGGAAGTGCTAAGCACGCCGAGTAAAATATTTTATTAGTGAAAATACAATGGCACAAATTAAATTAAGTATGGTTTTACATTTCTATAATTTTCTTACAAATTTTCATATTTTAGTGTCTCTATGACTGCGTTCATGACGGAATATCAGTGTTCTTAATTTCAGTGCCGCGGGCACTTAGAATTTTATAACCAAACAATTTAAAAACAGTAACAAACACGAACACATTTTATAAGACATATTAAACCCTGCAAATACAATAAAACATTTTACACTGAAAAATAACATTAATATGAAAGTTCAAAATTATTGGCCTCTTTGCGCACATGCGGGACACGTGACACGTGCGTGGTGAGCGCCGTCATGGGCTCTAGCGCCGCTGGTTGTTAGCCGGTATCAGTTCATAAAATACTGCACAATGATTAAATTTCAAAATTTTCACTGCACGAAGAGCAAGGACGTTATTATTCCAGTGTAAATGCCTGCATACAGAACAATCAACGAATACAGAAAATTCACAATTTAAAAGCCTAGAGTGATTATGTATGCAAATGATCTGTGCACCATTTATTTTTTATATTAAAAGTTTTACTTGGCGTGCATAGCATTTCCACTTGTGAGAGCCCCATAGGTGGCCATGGTAGGTCCGCGCGATGCTTGCCTCTGGGCAGTACGTCGAGGAGAGCTGGCGAGGTAAGACAATATCATGTGCGCTATGATTAATCTCAGGGTAATAAGTATTATATTATTCAGGGTTCCATGTATTTTTCATGATGTTTTTGTATGTATGACCACGCTGTCTTTTGCACATGTTGGTTTTCCGCGATCAGGCGTGCTACGAGCCTTTGTAGGATTTAATCAGGAAGGGAATAATTTTCCCCACCCCGATATCACTTTTTCTGGTAATTATTTTCAGTTTTTACAGAAAACTACTGTAATCCCACCTGCACTGCGTGGTCCGCTACGCATTGTATCCAGCAGCATCTGCGCCACCCTAAACATACTTTCACACATCTGCATGTTCATTGTGCTTGTTCACGTCGTGTCTCATTGTATTAATATTTGTATAATTTGTACGGTGACATTATTTCCATCCTAGCCGACTATGTGTAAAGACCATCCCCACACTCACCATGTGCTGGGAGATATGTCCCGACGAGTCCACGTTAATGACGTAAAATAATCACACGTGTTCCGGGTTCATCTTTTCATTCTCAGAGTCCTGTCTCCAGGAAAAATCTAGTCCATCCTAGCGGCTGTAGACCGCTTTACTTGCGGGGGCTGTGTTCTCAAACACCCTGGAGAAAATCATTCATCTAGGAGTGCGCTAGATAAAATGCGAGCTGGGGAAAGGACCCAACAGAATTAGCTAGGCACGTCTGTTTCAATTATTAATTTTTCTGTCACGACCTTGTAACTGGAAATCAATCAATTGTAGGTACTCTGTAAAACATGTGCGTTTATTTGTAGCATCAGAACAGCAAATCTCCACCTATTTTTCAGTGATAAAATGTTCGTATTTATCAGTGTTTTGTAAAGACGCTCAGGTGAGACACACACACAGAACCCACAGCATCCCTGACAACCTCAAGTCTAATTGCGGTGTCTGGGAAGCACCGCTGGTGCCCACCTACTGTAAGTAAATTGTATCATCGTTCGTCTCGTCTCACTCGACTGCGTCAATTCTAAGAAACCTGGCATTGAAACTGAAAACGGGAGAACTGAAAAAATCTAACACCCAGCTGTCATTAAACTGACCATCCAAGTTCAAGTACAGTTAGGCACAGTGGTGAAGTAACTTATTATAATAATCTTGCAGCCTAAGGGACAGGAATAAATTATTAAAGTTACACCTAAAATTTACTTGTTTGTTTAAATGACTTTTTTGGAGAAACTGCAAATAATTTATTGGTATGAACTGTGCATCATCACATAACTGAAAAAGTTTTCTGTATTTTGTACATTAATATAATGCAGCTAGTTTTGGGCAACTGATCTATATACCCAATGCATACAAAGTTGGCTGCTCTAAATTTAAACTGGCAACCTACCAAGTTATGAATGACAAACTTATTTATTAGTGTGCTAATATCAATGGTAAATTATTCCTTACAGAATGTTTACATAAAGAGTTACAAATTTTTTGAAACTTAAAGAGTTTTCAGTTTTGTGAAGTCTATTATTTGCAAATAATTGTAACAAATACACACATTTCAGAAATTGTAATGAAATACGCTGAGGCTGACTTTTCTGTAAAACAGACTGCTCTACTGCACACTGTCACAGCAGTTAAGTTACCAATTACACCCCCCCTCCCCCCTCCTTTTTCCAAGATAATTATTTTTCACACTGCACTAAGTCATATCTTAGTTCTAATAGTATCCCCTTGCAGCATTTAACAGTTCCTAAACCATTAAAGAATTTTGAACAGTACTAACAAACTTTTAAACATTCCTCGCTCTGAATTTATAGAATAAGTTACCCTTTGGAAAAGAAACTAACTTGAAGCTCAACAGATAATTAATTTCACTTTTTACTTTGCAGCCAAACTAAAGTTACAAGGATTTTTTTCACCTTATCTATAAAGGTTTCAAAAATATTCAGTGTGGTGAGCAATAAAATATGTTACCCTTTACAGTTGCTGAGAGGAGCGACTCAAGAGAAAGGACACTATGTTCACTTTGGGAATAGTGATGATGGAAGGGAACATATACTGCAAAACCTGTTTGAAACAAACCTCAAGGGACCTACATTTTTCTAGTTTTTAATAGTGAGGTTTGTATTAACAGCTGTTTGTGATTATCAAGTGTAATTAAAATGCCAGCTCTGTGATTTAGCAAATTTTGAAATATGACTGACCATCACGACTTCTTTTCATATTTTTTTTTGTTCAGCATACAAATTAAATTTAAACTCTTCTCACTCGAGGAAAGAAGACATCTTTGTATTACAGAGGTTTTTACCAACAAGACTTCAATACAGTCTATCAGCTACATCCAGCTGCTTCTGCATTTGGAATTTTTTTCATTTCTAACATTCGTAAGCCAATGTGTCTCATAAGAAGCATGCCTTCTCTCAGACACATTATGGCTTGTGTGTGTTCATCTCGCAACACATCACATTTGTTGTTTCTATGCTACGACTCCTTTTTCATATATTTACGAATTCACACTATTTCTGTCCAGTAGTATTCACTTGATAAATAATAATGGGCTTTAATACGATAATTTTACAACACAGCAGTCATCCTTCCTATAACCACACAGCACTAGTTTACCAAGGACTTTAGTTTTAAACTCTTCACGACTTGTTCCAATGGGCATTTAAATCACCATAGTTTATTTTGACCATAACTTGGTTAAACCTAATCTAATCATAGTATGCACTTTGCAAGTACAGTACAACACTAATATCAGAGCCCACGGGAGAAAATATACAGGTTGTTCATCCCGCATGGCTTTGCAAAGCAGAGACTTTGGAGTGAAAGTGTGGCAAGGGATGCAAACTCCTTCAAAAATATTAACACATGACAAAAGTACAGTAAAAAAAACATGAACAAATTTCAGCTTTTATGCATTGCCAGGAATAAAACCAATATAAAATTTAACTATAAACTATTCTCTTCATTAAATAATTTGCTAATATTTTGCCACAAAACAATTGATCCAATGAATACAGTCAAATGTAAAGTTTCAGTAGTATGGATTTTTTGGCTGAAAGTTGCAAGTGGTTTATTAAACATTCATGTTAACCAACACTGTTTATTCAATGAAGATTGTAAAATTACTTGTGTTAAATACTAGTATGAAAAAGACGTTTGATTGGTACAAAAGAGACTCTAAGGGTTCATAAATGCAACAATGCATTTGTCAGAATGATTAAGAAAACGCTACAGCATGGTACAAGCTGGAAACTACACTGGCTGCGTGACAAAAGTTACCTTTCGAGCAAATTGTTCACTTTTGTACCTTCAAACAGTAGGTTAGTATTCCTCACCTACCATCTTACTTTCTGCATTCTAACATGAATACGCACATGTGTATAATAGAAACCTTGAGATTTTTAAAATTTCTGTACAACTGTTCCTGGAAAATGTTTCTAAGAAAGCAACAGGTAATTTACGTAAAAACTATGCTGGCAATAATAAAAGCAGTTGCCAAAGAGCAGCAGAGCAGCGATGTTAGGGGGCAGAGAGGAGACTTGAGGTTTTGAAGATATTTGTAACAGCAAAATATACACACTGTTTACAACATTAAGCGCCCCAATTGGCTGGCATGTGAACTGCACCTCAGAGGATTGGTAGGAAACTTGATTAAGAAGTGGTTGGATATTTTGTAGTTGTGTCCACGACACAGAAATTGTGCCAGCAACATGGAAATAGCTGCAGTCAGATGGATACCTCAAGTCAACTATTTGTACTAGAGGAGGAATATTCCCCGTCATGTAACTAAGGAAGTGCATGTTTGGTATTGTGTGAAACACGGGCGTGTGTGTAATTTAACTTGCCAAGAGCATCAGAAGATGTATAAACTATACTTTGACGGATGCCACATACATTGCTGTGCAGTGCACTTGCGCTCTCTATGGGCAACTTTGTCCCACCAATGAGCAGGCAAGAGCTCGGGGGCAAGACATGAACAGTGGCAGAGTACTTTTCACGTACCGATCAAAGAGACTCCACATGTTCGACAGCCTCGGATGTAAAGATGATTAACGCGATTAATTATGAAATGTACAGCCTACCCAGAACCCAGCGTGTGATCGCTACCCTTTTGAACAAGTAAGATTTTGACGGACACCACTACCGTGAAATTATCTGAGAAAAAGTTCCAGTGATACCGCAGGATCGCAGCACCTCTGCTGCCCTGTGATGTCGCACCCGCCAGCCTCGGACCAAGGTGGGTAATTTTGTCGTCTCCTCCACACAGGGAGACGAGAAATGAGCGGCGCACCCACAACCCTGATAAACCAACTCGTGTGATGAAAGGCTACGCTACTCCTCGCCCTCAGAAGATTGCTGATCCAAGCGGTTGTCTACTATATAAGGAGGTCCAAGCACACGCCAGAGAAGCCGGGCTCACCGGCTGCATAGGTTAGCAAGCACTCCCTGGCCTGAAGACGTCTTCTCTCCCATAGCCTGCAACCGCTTCAAACTCTTCCAGCAGCTTGTGAAGGCTCGTCCACAGCTGACCGCAAGGATGGCTCTCTCCAGATGTAATTCCCGATGCCCACCTCCTGCAACCCCTTTACCTCAGTTATTCCTTTGATTCCACCATTGCAGGTCATCATGACATTCTAACCCTTTTGAACAATTCCCCTTTTAAAAGGGAGAATTCAAAATGAAATTTTTGACTATTTTACTAGGCTTGCCTTCGCCTAGCCTACTTAAGTGGGTTATTTCATTCTTAGTCTTTATAACCCAACCAGGATTCCCAGTTTCAAATAACGTAATAATGGTACGTCTAATTGAAGTCGTTGACTACCCTTACTTTAACATTGTTTCCCCATTCATCATTTGTTGTGTTTTTGTTATGAGTAATTTTGTAATTCATGCCCAGTAAAAGAAGTTGAATGCAGAGTCTCCTTCGACGGCAAGAACGTCGAGCGAGACAGAAAGAGTGTGAAGATACGCCCACTCTGGGGGAACCCCAGTTGAGACCTTGACCCATTTCACCTTTTATTCCACTACCACAAATCTGAGTTAGACGTGTACTTAGGCGCCTGTTGGCCATGATTAGTTCCGGAACACGAAAACGACAGCCAGCCAGAAACCCCTCCGCCTACAGTAACCGTAACACTCCCCAAACCAGCCGAGAGCAAAGTCGAGCACAAGGCGAGTATAGTTCGGTTAGCTTCGGGGAAAATCATCCGAGTTAGACTGCCCGCGAAATTTACTCTGAAAACCCCCGTAACTGCTCCTCTTTCGAATTACGTTCCCATAACACCACTTCCTCCACCGGGATCATCCACACTCAGATTAAACTGCATTCTTGTTGCCCCCTTTTCCCCGAGACTACTGGCGTGCCGCATCTTGGCAGCCTTATCTGTGAGAAGTACTCCCCAGCCGGGAGACCCTCACAGTACAGCTCACTCTGGGGTTTGATTTCCCTTCCCTCAAATGGGATCCTCCCACTACACGGCCCCCGATTTCACTTACCACAACCTGCCAGACTCAGACAGGCAAATGTGTGCCGCAGAAGGAATTCCAGATGAATCTGAAGGGTCATCAACGCTCCATTAATTAATCCGAAAGGAGGACGTGCATCAACGTATTAGACTGCAGTATTGTGAACAATGCCAAAGAAATTGATTTGCTGAACCTATATAATCTAACAGCTTACAACATCATATATGGCGTCCATGGATAATTGAGACCTTTTGAAATAAACCTTTGGTTTTTTTCAATGTTCCTAACTGTACACATTTCAATAAGGATACAGACTGGCATGTACCCAGTAACGGTGGTAACAAAGGAAGGGAAATTAGTTCCATGTCTTTACAATAAATTAAAAGTGTTAGATACACATATGTGAATACTGAAATTTAGACCACAGTTTTTATAATGCTTTTAACAAATTTTAAAATATCCGCTTCTTTAACAGTTTCTTAGTCTTGCTTG
This sequence comes from Dryococelus australis, assembly GCA_029891345.1. NCBI lineage: Eukaryota > Metazoa > Arthropoda > Insecta > Phasmatodea > Phasmatidae > Dryococelus > Dryococelus australis. Next base: position 93,609,486 of record CM057005.1, read on the forward strand.
ACTGAGGCCTGAATAAAGTGATCAGGCCCAAGGTAATGTTAATTTTATGTATGGTGGAAAAGCACATAATTTGCCTTCAAGTAGATCTTAAGCAGGGCTTTTAAAAAAGCTCTGCCCACAAACTACAGGACCTTTTTCTGCAGTATTGTTTGGGACTTTAATGGTGGAATTACTAATTTACCTGCTTGTCAGAAATGACTCATTGGTACTTCTCCAAGGATGTTACTCTGTGGCAACTCACCTGCCTTCCATCATGTTGTCCACAAGGCTGCCTTGGCTGCTGTCGAAATCCATCATGAGGTCATCCGAAGCCAGGCTCTCGCACGGGGACAAGGTGTCTACGGATCCCGCTCGCACCATGCGCCGCCCCCTGGCGGGGCTGCCGCCCACCGACACATCCTGCTTCCTCGCTGCAACCAGTCAAACATACTGTCCTCCCGCTGCAATGAACATCACATTACACCAACCCACCCACCCACCAAGCTACCTGTCGAAGAGTGAGTACACAAGATTTTGAGGCCAACTGACCCACTAAGAAAGGGCAATCTTAGATAATGGTTAGTAATAAAATATTGTGCCACTTTAATGCATTTATTGTGTATGTCATGCACCACAATGTAGTGTAAATATTTTTTGGCAGACTACATGCAGAAATCTCACTAAGGTAACATATTTGCATGTAATGGTGGTAGAAACTATTATGCAACATTGCCCTTTCTTCATCTTTCCTTAATGGCTTCTATAAAACTGTAAAACGTAATTAACCTCCAACACAATTTGATTCATATCTTACACACTTTAGAAGAAAGGAAAGTTAATCTACAGCTAACTAGCCAAGACAAAATTAGTCTATACAACTATGGGAATGAAATGTAGACATTATCAGAAGTTTCTTTAAATATGGCCTGCAAGACCAACATAGGTACTCTTATTTTGGCCATATGAAAGGTGGTTGTTTGATTTCTAATATTCCTTTCTTACTGTTTTCGAAATCTACCACAGTAAAAAAAAGTTTACACTGTCAGTCATTTGGGGGAGATTGAGGGCACCGTGATACATCCAAGAAATTCTGCGACCATGTGCGCTTCCCTTCTTGGTGAAGCCAACTCCCATTTCCCAGCAGAATAATGCCCACCCTGACAGAGCATGGGTGTATCTGGCCTGCCTTCGTGATAACATGCTTTCTTGACCAGCAAAGTCTTATTTCGTATACTATACGAGTGATAATGAATTATCAAAATTTTAACTTCTCATGGAAGCATCTTCAACAGTGTGCAACACATGGAAAATGGACTTGTGGCAGTTTTATTATAAACTTTATAATATGCATTTCTTAAACATTTTCTCCCTTTCAATATTTATTCTGTATCCATAACCTACGTGCAGAATTAAATTGAGAAAACTGAGTGAAAACAAAATGAACCAAGCATTTCCAACTGCTAAACATACTTTTTTTAAACAAAAAAACCCACACCATATTTCTGCCATCTGCTAGATGTGACCATGCTACGCCTAGCATCACTTTGTATCTCCCATAGGTCTAACGATTTAAAATGACACCACTACGTACATTCAAATATACTTTGGTAAGCCATAATTTCAGACACGCTGAGTTTGGCCAGAAACTGGTTACCTCTCAAAGTTTTTGAAAGAGTGAATATAATAAACACAAACTACATCACATTTTTAATGAAGAATTATTGCAAGAAAAATTCCAGGGGGGAGGGGAGGAGAAGTCTTTAGATAAACATATAATAGGTAATTTTGAGTCCATGTTAACATCTGAATTGTAATCATTTCTGAAGTGGAAGATTAAAGTATCTGTCACAATCTTTTTTTAAGCAGGCATGTTTTAGAAGTCCATCAGATTACCTTCTCTATTAAAAATTTCTGTGGTTAACATTTCAAACAATTTAACTACTTATATTTTTATTTTTTTAAAATTGCTTGCAGTGAAAATTTAATTCCTAATCCTCGTATGCTTCGTTCAAAACACCAAAGTTCAAGAAAACTACTTGAAAAATGTATGCTTTCAGCACACGAGGTTAGAATTAAAATTCTCTTAACATAGTTTAGTTTCTTATAAAATTCACTTAAAAACCACATTGCAAAACCGACTGAGCAATTTATGAGCAATATGTAAACACTATGAATTTAAAAGGTTGAACTGTAAAATTATGATAAGACAGGAATCAATACTTTCACTTTCATTTCATAATTATGTAAATTAATTGCTTTTAACAAGAGTACTCCAGACAATGTATCTGCATGGTTGAAGAATAAATTTTTTTGTCAACTTTATGAACCCCCACACCAAAACTAAGAATTAGCTTAGATTTTTGTGAACACAGCTCAGCTTGTTGCATCGCACGAGTGCTACCCTCAATTATAAAAAAAAATTCATGGTTTTAAAACAAGGGCTTAAACCAATATTCTGCTGTTTATAGAATACACACACACACTATAAATAACTACTACAAAACTAACTTTCCCTAAAATACTATCAAAAAATAAAAATTTTAATTTATCCAAGCAATCACACAAAGAAATTTTACCAAATTTTTTAAAATATAGAATGTATGGAAATTTTTGCTCATTTTTTGACTACCTTTGTTTCAGAATGTCTGTAAATTTTTTTTTGCTAAACACACATCAAAATTAATTTAAGCAATGCCTTTCATGCTTTTTTCAATTGTGCTTGTGTTAAAAAAAAAAAAAAAAAAATAGAAAAATTTTAATTCTGAAATGTAATTTTGCGAAAAACATAAAACTTGTTTTATTTGAGACAAATGATGCAACATGTAATATCTGCAAGTTGATTGGTGCGAGTTTTTACACGATATTAATAATTCATGACCACTGCACTAACCAAGTTATGTTTGTAATGTTCATGCATATGCACATGAAAACTTGAGTGAATACATAAATCCCATTACAATAAATGTCAAAATATTTTGACATTTTTAACCTACCCCTAGAAACATTCTGATATCAACCAGAGCTGTTGTGTTAAAGCTGTCTTTATGTTTCATGGTTATGCACAGAAAGGTAAAAACAATGAGGTCTCCTGGTTAGTGGACTGCGAACCACTACAGCACTAGAAACCTGAAAATTTCACAAATTCATTAGAGAACTAGCTACAACTCAAACATGAACAGTACGTTTGATGTTTTCAACTGGATCACAGTCTGCAAAGTCACACCCAGACGAATTTGAGCCTGCAAGTAAGCAAGGACAGAACACATGCTTCTTCATCTGTGGTAAAACTGGAGCATCCGCCTATTAACTACTAAACAAGGCTTGAGCACAGAGGATTGTAGAGTCTAGCTAGTTGCCAAATAAACCTGTGAAATTTCTGGACCACTATACATTACAAATTAACACTTATGTTAGGGATTGCGAGCAAACCATAATTGGTCAGCTTCATCAAAGCATTGGTAAGCATTACCACCAAGGACCACTTGTTACATTTCACTCCCATAGAATACCCAAGATACCTGGCCTCGGAGAAGAGTCCACTAGAGTCATGCTGCTGTCCACGATTGAAGCCATCTGGCTGCTGCAGCCTCCTGACGAAGTAGTCTCACCACCACCCAGCCTGCTGGTCCCCTCATCAAAGGTCAGCCCTGGCTGGTCCGCTATCTCATCGTCTATCAGGAAGTCCCTGCCCTCAGACAGTGACAAGGAATTTGATGCATTGGTCGGCGTACCCGGGGTGTCCGGACTCAGCACGGGCGCCGTCTGCTGCGCTGATGTCTGCACCAGGTCCGATGCAGAGCTCGTGGGCGGGCTACTGCTGAACACGCTGTCCACCGGCGATTTCTCGTCCTCTATGAGCAACTTAGGTGCGGTGGCCGCTATCGCCGCGAAGCGACAGTCTTCGATCGTGAGGAGAACGGGCCTGGGAGGCTTGTCCACATCTGTGGCCTGGTTGGTGGTGGTGGCGGTATCTAACGAGGACGTGACGCTGTAGGGGCTCTCGTCACCGGAGCTGGTGTACCCTTCTGCCATGGCCTCGCCGTGCCCCCAGAACTCCTCCTCTGCACTAATGGGTGGGCTGCGAACCTTTTCGCTGCTCGAGCGGTCCCTGTTCGCCTTCTCCTCGCCCTCGTCATCGTCGTCCTCCCCTAGGCCCTCGTCCTCGTGGCCCTCGTCAGAAGACGTCGCGATGGATGAGCTCCTGTCCCTCATGTGTAGGTGCTGCTGCAGCTGCTGGGACCTCTCGCGCACAATGCCCGTCCTGTCGTGGTTCACACGGGTTCCCGGGATCGAGATGAGGGAGATCTCAGTGATAACGTTGGGGTCCTCCAGTGACTCCTCGTCGCTCTTGAGGTCGCGCACATCGAAGTACTTGCCGGTGACGACGGTGCCCAGCAGGCGGCGGGGGGTCGTCCTGCGGTGGCCGAACGTGGGGCTGGCATCGAGCTGCTCCAGACCCTGCAGCGTGTCCGAGTCTCCGCTACCTGCCACCGCGCTGCCCAGCCCCGAGTCACCAGTCGGGGAGCCCTCCTTCGACGAGAACTCTTCGCAGCACTCCTTCCTCGTGTTATTGGCGGCAGTCTTGGCGCCCTTGCTGATGACTCCGTCATCTGCGGAGCTCAGCCTGACGGGGTACTGCGGCTTGGGCAGCAGGCTCGTGTGCAGGGTAAACTTTGTGGGGGGCACCAGTGACGCGTTCAGCCGAGGTGGATCCGAGTTCTTGTTTTGGTTGTCATCGACAGGGGAGTTTGAGTTCCTCATCCTGTAGCTGGCAGGTGGAACGAGCCTGCTTCCCTCCTTGGCACGTGGCCTGGTCTCGGGAGGCGCGGAATTGTGGTTGCGCTGGTGGTGCTGGTTCTGGTAGGAAGCAGAGTGGGGAGGCGTGTTGCAATTAACATCGCCGACTTTGTTGGTGGCGGGCGGCGCGGACGGCGCGCGGAAGCCGAATCTGCTGGTGGTGGCAGAGCTGGTGGGCCTCTTGGCGCGGGACGGCCGGGGCGTCGACGGCAGGGGTTGTTGGTGCTGCCGGCTGTCGACGGGCGGCGTCACGTTGCCGCTGTCTGGGGACGTGGCGCCCGACGACGGCGGCGTGAGGAAGGCGGGCGAGGCGGAGATGGGGCGCCGCTTGAAGCCAAACAGCGTTGCCTGACCACGCGTGTACGCCGGTCGCTTGGCGCATCCGTTACCCACGTCACTCTGCAACACACCACCAGCACGACAATAGTACACTAGTCCCACACCGTGAACGTCAACATGCATTTTAATGCTTTCAGTCACAGTAAACATTGTTTTAAGAGTTGCAACAAATTTATGTTCCAGAACTGTACTGCCATAGACAGTTCAATGTAAACTGAACACATTTTAAAGCTCGGCTTAGAATCTATTACAGTGGCGTAACTACGGCGAGGAGGAGGGGGTGAAAAGGGCAATCACTTAACCCCCACCCCCCAAGGGGGCCGTGGTCAACATTTTTTAAAGATATATTTTGAGAGTGGGTGGGGAATTCACCTATACCCTTATTGGGAATACTTATTCCATCATAAAATTACTTAAAATGCATCGTTTGGAGGTTTTGACCACCACAATTTTTTACACACAACACACACGGCATATCACCCCCCCGCCTCCTCAAAGCCACTACCTAGATATGCCAGTGCCTTATTACATAGTATCCTTCCACCATATGACGTAGCCAACGAACTATCATTTTACTCATTCGCCATCCAAGTGAAATCTTGGAATTGTTAGGCATTCAAATATGTTGCATGCAAATTGTTACTATAATGTCTGTTGAATTAATATCACATTTATTGAAATTTTTTGTACACGAATCGGTGTCTCCATGTTACTGTTACACATACCAACTTTATAAAAAAATGTAATTTGAAAAAAAAAAAAAAAAACTATTCTTAATGTCAAAAGAAGAAACACTAACTTTAATGGACATACAGCACCTAGTATTTTTATTTCCCTACTACCGACCACCATATGCTGATGGTTAAGGGCAGTGATTTTTTAAAAGGTCAATTTAAGTAGTTCTCACTTTACCGTGAATAGACTTAGTACGAAGCACTGCCGTAAAAGAAGAGCAATAAAAAAATGTGTTGTGCGCTTCATGTTAATGGCAGCTGCTGTTCATGGAACTTCGAAACAGCATCGACAACGAATGATAACTTCTACATGTTGAGGGACTTCCCTCATTGGACACTATTTCTGCTATTGACAGAACAGACCATTATAAAGCACTTTATATGCACCGTCCCAAATATAGGCTGAAGTAACTGAAAGGGTTAAACAGATTCCCCAACAATTATCGATAAAGCTAGGACACCCCCGCACGTACAAAAGCTAGGAGAAAACACCCCCGCACGTACAAAAGCTAGGAGAAAACACCCCCGCACGTACAAAAGCTAGGAGAAAACACCCCCGCACGTACAAAAGCTAGGAGAAAACTAGGAGGCCCCCACACACAAAAACTAGGAGGCCCCCACACACAAAAACTAGGAGGCCCCCCACACACAAAAACTAGGAAGCCCACACACACAAAAACTAGGAGGCCCCCACACACACAAACTAGGAGGCCCACACACACAAACTAGGAGAACCCCCACCCCCACACAACTAAGAGAACCACACAAGCTAAAACTACATAAAAACAATTTAACTTAGCCAGCAGGAGTAACACTGAACCGTGTGAAAATATTAAGTTTGCTAGTATCCTTTCAAAATTTCTCTATCTGAAGAATAGTACATGTTTGCCATTGTACTAGCTACTTTTGTAAATACCCAACTTGCATAGACGATAGTGCCGAAAGCAACAGCCCGAGTTACTATAATAAACTGTCCGTATAGGATGATGGTAAACTATTAAAGTTAGTCCCTTTTAAATATTCCATAAACTTACATTACTCAAAAATTAACACTTTCGCCATTTTGCCCATTTTCACTGCTAACCATATATACAAATATACTGTACAATCAACATAGCAAAACAAATCGGCATGGAGAACAAACAATGATACACGCATACCGAAGAATTAATTCCGGTTCATCAATGGATATACCAAGATTGATAAACTATTAAAGTGTTAGGTAATGGCACGCACAGAAAAAATACAAAGGCTAAAACCACACGACGTACCACTGATAGTCACGTTTTAAACTCTCTTACTTCGAACTTAGGATATGAATCTATCTGTACGTTTATTCAGATTTTAAGTGCCCACTATTAAGACTGGATGTTTCCCACTAAGAAATTTTTCGCAAATTTACACTGTGTATGCATACTGAGAACGCACGAATGGCGATTTTTTCCTCTTAGACCCATGAGTTTTTTCTACATTTATTCAGTAAAGAATATAATCTATTCGCAGTTTCATTTCACTCTTTTTTAATCAAACCTTAGAAAAATTGCCTACGTATGACATGTGTGGTTGTTTCCTGAATATGTCTTATATCACAAGAATTTTACACTTCTGTTACAAAAGTATTTGACTTATGGTTAAACTAAACATAGTTATATTTTATGTATATAATTATAATGTTTCATTATATCCAGGAATAAAGACAAAATATGTGCAGTAATAGTTCTCATACAAAACAGTATTTAAGTCCATGTGCGCGAATGCGGTGTGTTGTCCTGGTGTAATCTTCTAGACTTGGTTAAACTTTGTACGAGACTAGGGTATAACCTTAAATTAGAACTTCAGCAGTGCTTCAGAAAAGTTTGTAGTAATCAGGAATGGAATACAATGTGTGGAAGTCCCAAACTTTGTCCGGTAGCAGTACTGTATTCACAGCCTGGCGAATGATTAACTTTTCCACATACTTTTAAGTTAAAAACATTCATTACAATTTAGCAACTAAACTTTCATACCTACAGTTCTTTTTTATAGCGCTTTCAGTGATCCAATCACAAACTTGGCGATCTACTGTCCACCATCAGCACGTTTACAGGCTATTGTTAGTTACAACGTTCATATTTCCAATGGGAACACTGATTAACTTCCACCCTAGTCGAGTGCCCATCACGTAAGAAAGTTAGCCGACGTTTCGAAAGGCGCACACAACGTCCCCAGCTAACGTCTCCCCGCTTTCGTCGCTTCAGAAGTTTGTACAACCCGACGTTCGCCGCCATTCAGGCGGAGGCAGGAGAAGTATTCCGTGAACGTCTGCATCACGGAGTCGTAAGACAATGCGAAGCCGATCCGCCTGTAAAGGTACACTGCCATTTTGCCTCCCACAAATTTGCCCAGCGCACAAATCTTGATTAAGAGTATGAAAGAACACTCCAAATGTTACATATTTTTGCGGTATACATATAAATGCAAATTCGACAAAACTAAATTGTAGAAAAATTTGTCTAAGAAATTGCAGGATCACAAGAACTTCAAATTTACATCCTGCTCCAAATAAATGTTGTAATGATACTTGGATAATGCGTCTATAGCATACGCCTGGTAACTGTGCTTATAGTACATTCCTGGTTACTCCCAACTTTTCTGAAGCCCTGCAAAAGTTCTACTTCCAGGATATTCCTCCAGCTCGTGCAATCAAAAATTAAGTCTAAAAAATTGCGCCAAAAACAGCGCACCGCATACAGATTACAGGCTATTCACGGTAAAGTGAACACTTTTTAAGGCCCTGCATAATTTTTCCTTTCAATTTATTTATACCTTTCAGCCAAAAGTTAACGCCTGAGACTGCAATAAAATATATTTATTATTAGGGATTAATACCTTATGGGAGGGCTTTACAAAGTGCTCACTTTACCGTGAACTGACTATAATTATATTTTGCATAATAATTATTTCTTCCTACACATTGCCAGCACGTTTGTGTTCTGTTTTTATTTGTATTGATTATAGATAAAATATACGTAAAGTAAAATTTAACCCAAAAGAAGCTACCTTAGTGTAGACAAACGCTTGTGAAACCCACTGTAAAAAAAATTCCTGGTGAACTTGCTGAACTATAATGGAAGTTTTTAACTTTTTAGTGTATAGAAATAGTACTACGTTTCAGGATGAAAATATGGGAATGTTTAGCATCGCTACTATACAAAGTTGGGAACTTTCCCATCGCATTTGACTTTCTAGAGTAACTATATGAACGTTGTCGTGGAGGTATAGGAAAATATCTTACCATTCGTGCTTTGTCACTGTACGTATACAATGATATGGTACATTTATAGACTGTTCGCGGTAAACTGGGCATTTTTAAAAGCCCTGCGTAAGATCTACTTGTATGCACGTTGTGTATTCTTTCGCCTTACGCAAAATTCACATTGCCACGGGCCTCGCCACTTTATTCATGCGCGGGTCAAGTGAAACAGTAAAAATATTAAAGAAAATATTTTAAGCTGTCACAAATGGTTACCTAAAAATACGTTCCCTACATCGTAACCGACTAATGACCGCATGCCACTAATTGCGCCTTTTAAAATATATGCAGGTAGGAGCAGTGACATTTTTCTTAGGTTTATTTCAAAAGTGCTCACTGTCGTGAATAGCCTTTACAAATAATTTCTTATAGAGTGTACATAACATTTAGGAAAGAACAAGACACGCCACACTTGGGAGAAATACCGCGACTAGACTATATACAGAGAGTATAGCGAGTATAAATACCGCGACTAGACTATATACAGAGAGTATAGCGAGTATAATTACCGCGACTAGACTATATACAGAGAGTATAGCGAGTATAATTACCGCGACTAGACTATATACAGAGAGTATAGCGAGTATAATTACCGCGACTAGACTATATACAGAGAGCGTAGCGAGTATAATTACCGCGACTAGACTATATACAGAGAGTATAGGGAGTATAAATACCGCGACTAGACTATATACAGAGAGTATAGCGAGTATAATTACCGCGACTAGACTATATACAGAGAGTATAGCGAGTATAATACCGCGACTAGACTATATGCAGAGAGTATAGCGAGTATAATACCGCGACTAGACTATATGCAGAGAGTATAGCGAGTATAATTACCGCAGCCGGTGACTGAAGGCTGCCGCTCCACGGCTGTGGGACACACCCACCACGACTGACCGACAAACCCACACTTGCACTTTCTGCAAGAGGTAGAGAGTGGCACGAGACCGGGGGGGGGGGGGAGAGAGCCACGGCAGGGACCACACTCGCCGGCGGACAGTTTAGCAGGCCAGGGGCGCAGAATTAGCGAGCCGGATCGCAGGAAGGGAACGTTTTCCAAGCGCCCGCTAATCAGCCGCCTCTGTAGAAAAACAGTGACTGGATGTGGCGTCACCGCGACCCGCATTGCATCGTGTGTCCTAACGTGCAATGCTGATGCCTGCTCGAGTTGGGTGACGACATCTGGGCGGCCTTTACCGCCGAGGTCTTAAGAGCCGATGAGGGAGGAGCGACGCGAGTATTTAGCAGCACCGGGATGTTAGGGCGGGGGGAAACGGGAGATTCCCCCCCCCCCCAAAAAAAAACCCGCCGACCAGCTGCATCTTCCGGCACGATCCACACAAGCAAAAATCAGGTGACCGCGCCGGGAATCGAACCTGGTTCGTCTAGGTGGAAGGCGAGTAGTCTCACCACGGCAGAGTTAAAAAAGCGCCGGGAATCAAATAACAATCTAAGTAATAAGATATACGGAAATATGGAAAACAGGAAAGATAGTATTTTTATACAAAAGTAAGAATAAATTAACAGAGGTTTCATCATACAGACAAATATGTCTTATCAACATTGGGCAAAATATACGGAAGGATTATAAAGTAAAATTAAATCAGAAATAGAAAAAAACTCTTCACGATAACCAATTTGGATTTAGAGAAAAAAGTCAACCGAACAGACAATAAATAATGCATTAAATTTAATAGAAACAAGTACAAAAATATTTGATTGGCATTTCAATAGACATAAGCAACGCATTTTCAACAGTGACATGGAGACACTAAAGAACAGATTAATAAAATATTAATAGGGGAAAAATGGAAAGAAATTTTATGGGACTATTTGAATAACCGGAACATAATAGTACAAGCTCATCAGATACCGTTAACAAGGGAAGTAAATCGCGGCTGTCCACAAGGATCAGTAATAGGGCCAAGTCTATGGAATTTAGTAATAAATGATTACACAGTACAAAACGACGAGGATTCAAAACTTATATTGTATAATATTGATAGAAGGTAATACAAGAAAGGAAATACAACGGACATAGATAATAATGGATAAAACTTTAATATGGATGAAAGAGAAAAAAATTAAATTAGTAGAAAAAAACAGTTGCCATAATTTTAAAAGGAAAATTGGATAAAAGACCACCAGTAATATAGTATGACAAACAATAAAAGTTAAAAAGGAAATAATATACTTGGGCATTATTTTGGATAATACATTAGATTAAGTTTTGTCCCACATGTTAAATATATAACCGAAAAGTTAAGAATATATTTTTTAAATCAAAACAAACTGTATGGAATATCAATAATAATAATAAGAAGAAAACAATATATATCAGGCATTATACCGTCATATTATACAATATGCTAGCTCTCGTTACAAAAATAAAATTTAAAACACGCACATTAAGAGAACACTAAGAGCATCACAAAGATATGTACTGATAAGAATAATGAATTTAACACCCAACATCATATGTATCCACGATAACTGTTTAATAAAGAAATCCCAATAGACTATAGTACAAAAGATAGAAATATATCAAATCAAAAACGAAGTAGACGAAATAGAATACAACGGAAATACATATAAGAGAGCACAATAATATTTGGATTGAAAAAAATAAAATAAAAATAATCAACCTATTAGTTTAAAATAATTAAAGAAAGAAATCTATACACTAAGTGTTAAAAATTGGCAAAGAGTACGATGCAACAGAAACCTGACTAAATGATAAAAATTATATTAAAAATATACAACGGTACAAAAGTAAAAGCAATATAAATAGTGTGTTGAAAGTAATATCGGGACACTGTAAAATTTAAGAATATTTAGCTAAAATAAATAAAATAGAAGACATCTGTCAGTGTGAAAAGAGGAGCTCAGACGGTATACCATTTTCTGTACTTGTGTGACCTGTTTAAGAAAGGAAGGAATTAGAACAGAAATTAAAGCCTTTTAATGGCATATGGCCATCACAAAAACATAATATATATGACAAGGAAATTGTAAGAATAACAAATGAAAGTATCAGTAAAACATATTATTTGGTAAAAACTATGAATGATTTAACTGAGTAGTCTAGGGAGTGGACGAGAGAGTGCTGGAACTAAGGGAATTATTGGGCAAGTGTGTGTAGCGTTTTATCGTTTAGATTAAATAAAAATTATAAATAACTCTTAGATAAACAGAATTTTCAGTAAATATTGCTGTTTTGCAGAACAATGGGGATGAAAATATGAAAAGCTTCAAACGTGAGAACGTTATAAAGAAGAACAATATCTGAAATGAATGCAAGAATAATTGAAGTAAATATGGATAAAATAGAAGAACGAGAAAAAGAAAGAAGCAGAGGTAAAAAAATGGGGAGAACAGAGAAGGCAAGTAGAACAGACGAGAGAAAAAGAGAAGTGACAAGAAAGCGAAGACAAGATCTGAAACGGATGAAAGAAGAACCGAAGGAACTAAGGAGAATGAAATCTAAACGAGGGAGATGTGATTTGTGATATGTTGGTCTGTGTATGTGTGTTAAAAAAAGGGGGGGGGGGCCGTAGGAGCGGAGCTCCATTCCCTCGTCCACCGGGAAACGAAGGCCTGGGTGTCCAGAAGGAGTACTTCGATGTCCTGGACGATGCTTAGGTTGGAGCAGAACCGGTGGGCGAGAGAAAAAAATATAGTACAGATATGGGGGGGGGGGGAGGGCTAGGGGCCTTCGGGTTCGTGGGCGGAGCCATTCGACCGTTGGGTGCCATGACAGACCGGCAGAAAGGCTAGTTAGCTGTGTGCGGGGCCGACGGCGTCTGGTCGCGCGGGCGGATTCGTGGGAATCCCGGTCCCTGGTCTGTTCCGGCAGGGCGTCGAAACAGGGGGGGGGGGGGGGGCCGAAAGGATACCCGTCGGGGAGCTGTCTCGGTCGGGGCAGAATAGCTCGCCACATTCCTAGGAAGTGTGAATGATGCTTTTGAATAGAAATAGAATTTGTAGCTTAAATTAAGGGCGGCCAGACGAACAGCCGCCCTCCCAAAAACATTGCGAATCCATGTAACTAATAAACTGTTTGTTAAATTGTAGTAGTCGTGATAGAATTGGCTACCCTGTATGGCTGTACTGCTAAGAAGGGTTAATGAAATGAATAAATTAAAAAAAAAGTGACCAACCACACCACCACGATCTCCATGCCTACTTCAGTTAATATTTGGTGGTGAGGAGATACATATACGAACAGATGCCAGGGGTAGCTTACTGAGTGTATACCAATGTTCCGGTAGGCCAGACCGGGAAATAAAAAATTTACTTCAACATTCTGTTACGATACGTGGACTAACATTTACAAAAATATTGTTCTGAAGTCATGCCAGATCACTCTGCAACATTATAGTATTATTCCGTAAGCCGTGAAGATGAAGGGGGGGGGGGGGGGGGGGATGAGCAACGAAGGAATTAATGGGTTGTTGGGTTAATTCACGGACGAAGTTTGTTTTTCTCTTTGTATTATCACGTTTATAAGATGTTCACAGTAAAATGAGCACTTTCGAAAACCCTGCATAAGATCTATTTATATGCACGTTGTGTGTTCTTCCGTCGTATGTAAAATTTTCATTGCCATGGACCTCATCAGCTTTCTTTATGCGTCTCTCAAGTAAAACCATAAAATTATTGGAAAAATAAGTATTTAAAATTTTGACTAATTGTTACACTGCGACGCATTAAAAAAAACCAGAAAGCGATAAAAATAAGTTGTTATCACGAATGGTTACCCAACACTATTTGACGTTAAGATACGGAACTACTTTTCCCTCCATTGTTACCAAATTTACTAGGCGCATGTCACTCAGTGCGCCCGTTAAAATATATGCCGGTAAAGGCCGTTCACATTAAAGTAGGCACTTTCGAAATCAACCTTGGAAAATAATCACTGTCCCTACCTGCATATATTTTAACGGGCGCACTGGGTGACATGCGCCGACTGTATAGTTGGTATCGATGGATGGAAAGTAGTTCCATATCTTTACGTCGAATAAAACGTGTTAGGTAACCATTTGTGACAACGTTTTATTATTTATTTCGCTTTATGTTTTTTTTTAATACGCCAAAACGTAAAAAGTGAGCAAATTTGTGAAATATTTACTTCTCTAATAATTTCACAGTTTCACTTGACCACAGCATGAAAAAAAAAGCGACGGGAACCACGGCAATGTTAATTTTACGTAAGGTGGAAGAATACACAACTCTGATGCAAGTAGATCTTAAGCAGGGCATTCAAAAGTGCTAATTTTACAGTGAACAGCCTATAGTAGCAGTGACTCTTCTAAGGCTGATTTCAAAAGTGCTCGCTTTATCGTGAACAGCCTATATTAAAATGGTTTCTTATTGAACAACATTTGATTGCAGCACACAGTTTCCGTACATACAACGGCGTCAGTTCAGAAAGCACGTTTAGAGATCACAATGCAGGTTAAGCTACGAAGCTGTGTGCGACGTCTGTTACAACTCCCCGCCAAGCTACCAAGGAAAGTATTAGTCTGAAACCGACAGCCACGTTGACAGACACGATCCCAAGTATTTCAGCTATCAGATGTGGAAACTCACAACTACTTTACACTGTTGTCATGTAAAGAGATTTTTGCGAAAACTGATCAGTTTACCCGAAATAGAATCTAATTAAAATTACAACAGGCTAAACTAGTTCCCACGCTCTTGGGCAAGCTGACAGGAAACGCCAATTTTGCCACTTTCAAAAACCTCAAATAAATGCATGTAAATAATGAATTTTCAATGCATGCCATTTTATACGGTTCATTCGTAACCAGTCCCATGCTATCCATAAAGTTCTAGCTACTTTTTTGCAAGTGACAAAACTTTCAGCGAGGAGAGAATAACTTTCGTACCGGGTCCAGTTTTTTTTTTTTTTCTTGCAAAGCGCATAATAACACCAAGGAAAAACTACCTAGAAGCAATTTCTGTTCGAGGTAACAACGATAAGGCTTAATTAGAGCAACAATGCTGTACGAACACTTTCGGAAAACTAGTTTGAATTTACCTTCACAAAAGTGCTGTGTCATCACTGACCAGGTTACAAACACTATTTGTCAATTTTTTAAAAATTGAAATAACATTTCTGTAATTATTTGAATATCAAAGATGGTCCTTGAAATCTGATTTTGCAAGGATTATTTAATACATAATTATAGAAATGTAGGCCTAAGTAGAATACACACCACGCACGGTAACACGTGCAAGTTGAAATTATTGACTAGCCGATACAAGCTTTGTTACTCCTACCACCTTTTGGTAAATGCATTTTTAAAAAAAAAAGTAGGTGCAGAACTTCCCACTGCTCATTTCATAAGTGACAGTGAGACGAGACCTAGAACCATACAATTACGGAGTGTATCAAACACGCAGCTTGTATCGTGTGTGGGCATCTTATTGCGTGAAAGGATCGCCCTTGTTCACGCGACTGTGGCATATTCTCTAGGACGAAACTAAAGGAAGTAATTAAAGTTTGAGAAGGGAGTTCTGTGTTGCGTTTTTTTTCCCCCTCCAGTATTTCATATGCAGCATCCACGTGCAGCTGTGCGGAAATTACATTAATGGGTATTTTAAACACGCTAGCCATAATTCAAAGAACCTGCTGCAACTTTCGCTCGTTCCCATTAAATATTCCAACAGTACACAAACGCGCCGAGTCGTGAATATTCTACAAATTCGGCGATCTCCGTCAAATATTTCGCTATAGCGCCTGAGGTTCGGGCTACGTGCAAGGAAATGAAATTGTTCAGAAGTTTCTACCGCAATTAAATGCCTTTAAAAATGATGCTTCAACCCTATTTAAACTATTATAAAAACTTAGAATCCATTATTTCGATTACGCCTAGTATATAAATACATTCTAAAAATTACCGAAATGAGTGCCAAATATGTTTAATAGTCTGTAGAAAACTTCGTGAAGAAATAGCATTACGGACTGTGTTCCCACAAATAAGTTTCATATCGACAAAATAATAAATTGTTCTCGCGCTTGGAAAAAAGTTTGCCTTCTGTATCCGAATCAGAAATTTCAAAATTAATCGATTACAGGATTTTAATAATTTCTATTTTAGATTTATTGATTATTTATTAAATTTATAATTTATTATAATTATTTGTGGTTACTTATTAACTATTCATTAGTGTGAATTCATCAGATTCATTATTGATTACTTACAAAAGTGATCAAAAATATTGGTCAATAAGTTTTATAACGATCCTTAAAAAAAAGTGTAATGTGAATTGTTAGTGCGTGCATATTGCGGATTTTGTTGGCGTTTTTGTAGTATAATATTTTTGTAATTATGACATACCGAATAGTCCAAAATCGGGATCGGAAATACAAATAAGTTTTTTTACTGGCAGGTATATTATAAACAGCACACCAGCCGAAATGAGAGATGCAAGATAAAACGTTTTGCCGTTTATAAAAACAGAAGACTTTTACATTCGGAAAATAAGCTAAATGACAAATACATAAAGAAAGCGTACGCATGCCCAAAAAATACTGCTGCTTTACTTCTCAATTCAAGGCATGATTTAAATATTAAGTTAATGAGACATCAGTAGAAATATTCGCCATCTCAAACTAAGAGCGCTAACTAGTTTGCAGGCCACTTGTGTAAGCTTGTTTGCGAAAATTAACGGCCATTATTAGCAGCGATATAAATGTACGAAGATGGCGTGTTTGCCAATGATAATCGGATTTGCACTGCACTGTGGATCATTGTTTGTGAGAGGTGTACAACTTTTTTTTCTTTACATCCTGTAGGAACTTCTTTTCAGTTTTATATCCTGCGTTATATTTTTGAGCATTTTTACTTTAATTTCGGCTGTTTTTTGGCGATGGTTAATTTTGATTCGTCTCAAATATTTTCGCCCTGATTATCATTTTTCTTTTCAGCGGGTGGCCCTATTACGTAATTTAGTTTTAGTTTGTAATGTTCCAGTTGAACTGAATAAGGCCAACATGAGAAACACATGGGGTATAGGCTATTCGCGGTAAAGCGAGCACTTCTAAAAGCCCTCATTTGGAATAATAGTCAAATATATTTTATTTTAGTATCGGACGTTAACTTCCGAGTGCGGTGGAATCTACAGCCGATTACTTGCATGCCAATATTTACTCGAGATTGTGGCTTAAGGATAAAAAAAAAAAAGTAACTAGGGCTTAAAAAAAAAAAGTAACTAGGGCTTTCAAAAGTGCTCACTTTACCGAGAGCAGCATATACCCGTACGGAAACTACGATGTGGCGCTTGCAGGGCGATCTATTCCGACACTAACTTCGTCCACCAAGACGAACAGAGTTCAGTCCATAGCCGGATCACTCCCGGATTTTCGCAAGTGGGAACAGTACCGGACGACGTCGCTGGCCTGCGGGTTCTCTCAGGGGTCTCCCAGTTTCCATCGCCCTTTCATTCAGTCGCTGCCCCGTGTAGAATAAATCAAATACAACTATTATGTCGCAGAAATAAATATTAACGGGAAAAATGACTTGAGGGAGGATTCGAAACGGCGCCTCGAGTTCTTTACGTTCTCTGCAGAACTTTGTCTTGTCAAATGCTCTACCTTAACATGTCCGATCTGCGTTTCATATCGTGGGAATTCAACTCAACGTAACGACAAACTGCAGTTCTCTCTCGTCACGTGGAAATACTTTATGCTCTACAAATAAATGCACAGATGGCACATGTAAAAAAAGAAATGTTTCGCAAAGCTTGAAAGCTCGTCTAAGCTACATTTAGTTATCATACTATGCTTAAACATTTCAATTCAGTGGTTTAATTTTACGAGGTTATAGCTGTTCACTACTGTTTTGTAACACCAAGTGAACGTATGCTTGTGTTGGACATTGCTTTAATGTCTCAGGAACACAAAATATTTTCTTCCTGTTAATTCTAGCGTAATACTACATTTGACATTAGATACTTTTTCTAACACCTCAACAGCATATTTGGATTATACTCTTAAGACTTGTAATGGGTAATATTAACTGCCACGCCATTATTAAATTTACTACAAGTTAAAATAACTGCCTCAATAGTATTTTTTTTTGTTACACCAACATTAAACTGCGTAGAGAACATGGGAGTCAAAAACTGTTCGATACTCTGTAGTGTCCACATACGAACAGCATTGAAACAAATTTCGTCGGGAAGACAAAATTTAAATTCTCATTTCAACTTCATTATTTTTTGGAACGCGAAAAATGCCAAGCAGGGTGTTTTCAGATCCAGTCTCAGCTGATGAATTAGAGTCGTCTTTAGAGACGCATTGTACGTTTGCCTCTATTTCCTTCCCATAAAAATATAGGCGACGCTGCTTAAACTCACACAGGCGAGTCTCCGACGGGAAGACTGCACGCCAATTGGGAGCAACTTGCGCGTAGAGGCGATGAGGCGAGTGGTGAGTGAGCAAGAGTCGACCTTAAGACCCAAGGGGGCCGAGGTGGTGTAGTGGTCAGAGTTCTCGCCTCCCATCAAGGCGAACCGGGTTCGATTCTCGGGCGGAACGACGACGCTGGTCTGCGGGTTTCCTCGGGGATCTCCAGATTCCCCCGTCCCTTGCATTCCGGCGCTGCTCCATTTCCACCTCGCTTTACCCTCATCTGCTTTTAAGAGTTATATGTACTGAAACGTTTTGTGTGAAGTCTTTGATTGGCGCGTAAATGCGTATCTCGGTAAATAAAAGTTCTAGAAATATGTCAGAAAAAAACACCACACACACTAACCTATGGCCCCTTTTTTTTTTTTTTTTCACTTTGTCATTAAGTGTATTCTTTGAAAAAAAAATCGCGAAAATTATCAACTATCGCATTTTTTAAACTTGCCTATGCTGTAAGTGGCAAGAGAAAAGTACAAAGATACGGCCATAGTTTAATCTGTGGGCTTTCATCACGTGTAATAAAACCCCACTGTTGCAGATCTAATTTACACAGTACAGCGTCACGACGGAAGCTCTGCACGCCTTGTGCGTAGGAGCGATGAGACGCTAGGCGCGCGTGTAACTGTCGTCCGTATCGCTCCCTCGCTTCTTGACCTTGGACGCGCAGCTGTATTAGCAACCCTTACGGTCCCAATGAAAATATCCGTCCAATCTCTCTACTCGAGTTCTGACGCACTTCGAAGCCTCTAACGCGCGAAAAACTGCATGCGGGCGAAACTTCATTTATACGTTACGTGGGAGCTAACGACCTTATTGCCGACTAGATCCGCAAACCACGTCATCGGCCGTCGTAAACCCCCCTCCCCCGGCCATTGCTGCTACGGCTACGAACAATCAATGAATAAATGAATCAACACGCCGTGGCGCCACACAAGAGACGATCATATCTTCCGTGGATATAAAGTTCCCATGTGTAAAGTGAGCACTTCTGAAATCAACCTTGGAAAAAGTCACTGTCCCTACCCGCATATAATGGGCGCAATTGGTGACATACGCCCAGTAAAGTTGGTAACTATGGATGAGAAATTATTCTTATCTTAACGTCAAATTGAAAATGTTGATAGCCATTTCTTTCGGTTTGTACTTTTGTTAATGTATCTTAAGTGTAAAAATAGCAGATTTGTGAAATATTAACTTTTTTAATAAATTCAATGTCTCGTTTGATCGACGCATGGATAGATAGTGATGAGGCCCATGTCAGTGTTCATTTTACATAAGGCGGAAGAATGCACAACGTGGTTGCTAGTATATCTTAGCAGGGCTTCCAGAAGTGCTCATTTGATCGTGAACAGCCTTTAACAGCAACTCGCTATCAAGGAGTACAAGACGACTACTCCCCAAAAACACGGGAGAAGAGCACGTGATAGGTTACACAAAGGCTCCGAATTTTCGGGGAAAAATCACAAGTTGGCAATCATGTGCGTCGACACACTGGGGAATAAGAGAGCATCGCCCACCACAAGTGAACGACTAGAAAATGTAAGGGAGTAAATCTTTCCTTGGTATTAATTGGATATCACAATGGGGCAGTATTGTCCGTTCATCGTTACTTCCTATTCTATTTGCAGCCATGATAAAGTTCTACCTTCAGGCTAGTCAGCCTCATGAAAAAAGTAATTACGTATACAAAATTTGACAAAAGGGGCGACGCACCACATTCATACGCATTCTAGTAGTATTTTTTGCAAAGAAATATGCATTACGAACACATTTTATCGCCGTTTTATTTCATACAAATTATAAATCAAATTAGGAGTGTCGTTTCAAACAGGCTTATTACCACCATAATGGTTTATTTTACGCCTACGAAAAAGTTAATTGCAAGCAACCAGTAGAGGTACTTCTTGTCCCCCACATGTCCATATATTCTACATTAGCAGTAGGAAATAGATTAGTCTGGCGTTAGGGCGTGAGGCGTAGGAGCCGGCCGGCCACAATGCGACGTCACCCGGCGGCCATATTGGAAACCAGTGAACTTTACCTTTCACCTCGACCCCGGTGATCTTTAGCCTACAAAGCCAAAGAAATTAAAAAACAAAAAAGGCAAAATAACTTTTTAAAAAATGCCACGAATTCCAAAAAATTACAAATTTTTTTTATTAAAATAATTAGAAATTTTAAAAAAAAAAAAATTCCGGTTGCCCAGCGGCTATATTTACCTGAAGATCCCCCCCCCCCCACAAAAAATCTAAGCAATTTAAACTCATTTAACATACTTTTAAAATAATTGATTTTTTTTTTTGCTTTCAAGGTTAAAGGTCACCGGGGTTTAGTTCAAAGGAAACTGGCTTTCAAGATGGCGGCTGGCTCCTACGCCCCACGCCCTTATGCCCAACTCCTATTTCCTACTAATTGCATTGTTATACTGTTTGTTAATTTTAATAACTGAAGGAGACAAAAATTATCGAAATTTGGAAATAAGCACCTCTTAGACATCACAGGAAATGAGCTCGTTTGTCACGAACGCTATGGAAATAAGGCGTTTTGATGTAAACCGTGTGGAAATACGACTGTTTTAGGGTACATACATGACAATTACACAGTTTTAGTCGTTGCACAACATACGAGCTTTATTAAGTAGTTAATAAGGAAAACCTTCAGCACAAAATAAAACATTAACGTCAAAAATTCGTATTTCTCCAACGTAGTCTTCAATGCACTGAAACCCCTCGTCTATTTCAGGCTGAACATTAGGGACTATAGGCTGTTCACGATAAAATGAGCACTTTTTAAGGCCCTCCCAACAGGCATTAACCCCTAATAAATATACCTTATGGCAGACTCGGGCATTAAATTTTGATGGTCGTGAAATTCATACACTGTGTTCATTGGTCAAATTGCAATGTTTATATTAAAAAGCAGCAGGAAGATGGAAATTGGATGAAAGGAAAAATTTATAAGGGCCTTAAAAAGTGCCCACTTTACCGTGAACAGCCTATACTACTGTTGGTACAGCAATCATTTCTTTATAACAAGTTCCAGTTTATCCCAACCATCGCCTACTTGCTTAGAAAGCAATTTGTTTACATCCTTCGTATTCACGTTTAGTGCATGATGGCCAATCCATTGGAATTATTTTTCATTATTAAACAACCGTCTGCGGTACCTCTAAATCAGTAATATTTGAAACAGTTTTAAGTGCACCTCCTAGGCTTGCCATTGCCCCCGCCGATTTTACGTATTTCTACTCGTTTCAAACACTGAATGCCATCTAGCTTCAAGGAGTCTCCCAAACGTTTAAATTTTTTCACATCCTATCCTGACCGAGATATTTTGACTTCGTGTTTCCTGATAATCTCACGATACTCTCCTTGCGTAGTAAATGGTTGCCGACCGACGTGCGGCCAAGAAACTGTCCCCGGACAAGGAAAGAGACGAGTTTCCTGAATATGACCCGGCGACTTCGAAAATCACTGCATTTAGGACGTGCCCGTTATTTTTGCCTGCCACGACCATCATATAACATAGTTGTGTTCGAGATTTCGTTGCGACTTGCACCACGGGAGCTGCGTCGATTGAACGATCAGTTTAATGGACGTTCGATTATTCAGATACGGAAATACGTATACTCGGCACTAATAGTACAAGGCATTTTGTTGTGGACCGTGAATATTCCTGGAAATAAGACTTCGTGGCGAACATAGCTTCACAGCCCTAATTCATTTGTAAATGCGTCGATTTGACATAGTATTCAAGAAGCCGGTGCATATAAGCTTCCACGGCAGATTTCAATGAAATACGTCAATTTGATATAAAATGGAAATAAATAGTTTTAAAAGGACACTTCAAATATTGTAATTTGTAGATAGAATATAAGTAAAAGTTCAATTAAGCCATACTATGTTAACAAAAAGTTTAAAACACTTGTGACATGCGACATTTTGGAAACTACTAAACAAGTAATACGTGGGTGATATTGCAAAAGTTCGATTCAAAGATTGTGAAGATCTCGCGAATAGACTAGGTATATTTATTTTATTTTTTTTCTAGAGGACAAAACGGAAAGTGTAAACGGCATACTTGGGCAACATGTTTAGAAGAGTGCGACAATGAGGTGCGTGAGCGCGTGCCGCACGCAACGTTGGCGTGCCGCACGCAACGTTGGCGTGAACGTACGAAGAACCCTCGGGCCGCAATGATCAAATCTCGAGGAAGGCGGTGTGACGTGAGTAAGAGGCATTGCCAGTGACGACCCGGGCCCAGGTGAACGGGCACGAGTCACCTGTGTCGAGGTGGTCAACGAACACGAGGCCAGGTTCGCAGTCGCCGTGCCACGTTGAACGGGTTTGCAAACACCGGCGCATAATGCGCAGTGTGCGCCCCCCCCCCCCCAACAACAACAAGCGAAGCAAGCTGCGTGCACTTGCAGCACGTGGTCGTAGACATGCTTTGTTACAGCCGATGGCTACCGAGATTGGCCACTGCGAGGTAGCACAGCATTACGTTTAGACACGTACGTATGTCCCCGAGGACACGTGTTAATATTAAGTTATTTATATTATGTTAGTAAAGGCTGTTCATGATAAATTGAGCACTTTAAATCAACATTAGAAAAAAAGTCCCTACCTCTGCCTGTATATATTTCAACAGGCGCACTGAGTGGCATGCGCCCGGTAAAGTTGGCAACGATACATAGAAAGTAGTTATATATATTAACGTCGAATAAAAAGTGTTAGGTAACCATTTGTGATCATTTAAATTATATATTTCCCTTTGTTTTTTTTAATGCATCAGTGTGTAAAAATTAGCAGATTTATAAAATGTTTCCTTTTTAGAATAATTTCACAGTTTCACTTGACCGACACAGGAATAGAGTGATCAAGCATATGGCAATGTTAATTTTTCATAAGGCGGAAGAATACACAACGTGCTTGCAAGTAGATCTGGCGCGGGGATTTCAAAAGTGCTCATTTCACCGCGAACAGCCTATTATTTAGATTAAGTTATTTTTTTTTCCTTTCCACAGGCTCGAGCCATCATCTGATCTAGCAAATACCAGCAAGTGTTGGCCCTGCTGACATTGGCAGCTCACTCCCTTTTTTCTTCAGTGTTTCAGGTCTACTGGAGATCTGGGGGAAGAGGCACGATTACTACACTTCCCTCATCAGAGTGTTGTACAAGCATCACTCTGGTTAAGCCAGCGCCATTCCCAGACAACTACAGTACCCATCTGTACTATTCTTTTCATCTCTACTATAAGCTATTCACTGTAAAATGAGCAATTTTGAAAACCTTGCTTAAGATATCCTTGTATGCACGTTGTATGTTCTTCCGCCTTATGTAAGATTATCATTGCCATGGGCCTAGTCACTTTATCCATGCGTCGGTCAAGTGAAACTGTGAGATTAGAAAAATAATTTTACAAATCTGCTCATTTTTACCCTTCAATGCATTACAGAAAGCGAAAGAAATAATTAGAAATGGTTACCTAACACTTTTTATTCGACGTTAAGATACGGAACTACTTCCCATCCATCGTTACCAACTTTACTGGGCGAATGTCACTCAGTGCACCCATTCAAATATATGCAGGCAGTGGCAGTGACTTTTCTCTAAGGTAGACTTCAAAAGAGCTCACTTTATCGTGAACAGCCTTTAATAATAAGGAATGATGCACAACCTTATCTCTCGAGTAGCATTTTTATTTAATGCACGCAATAACAATTCTTTCCTGTCGGCTCAGTTTTTATGGTGTCTGCCAGTTTTTCCCAGTTTATTCTTACAGTTTTAGCTATGAGTACACTTAGGAAAGTAGTCATGGCCTCAATTGCTGGTCATGACTGCCTAATCTCTCTGCCTCGATGCACGTCTCCGTGCATGATTTCCTTTCCTTGTAGGCGTAAGGGGTACGCCTTGAGAAACAATTAGCTCCCATCCTACCTCACGGATACACTTAGCACTTAGTGATAGGGTAGTTAGAAAAAAAATTGCAGTGTACGCACCATTCCCTGCTGTCAAGACAGAACCTATTCCCTTCCCCTCGAGACTGATATGAACTGAATTGCAACAATGCAACGCGACCTTTCGTGCGGATCCTAGCAAGCCTGCAGCTAGAATGTTTAAATGGGTAACCTATGTTATCGAAATTCCTTCTCAATGCTTCAATTATATTCTAATAGGCGTGATTCGCCTATTTGACGTAGAATCCATCGCTCGTCTGATGCAGTGAATATTTTTCTGGAACTACGCTTCTCTTTATTACCTATTCTGCTGTACTGACGAAAGCGACGAACGATATTTTGCATGCCCATTTCATAATGCGTGCATTTTTTTCACATGTTCTAACGCTGGTTAAAATGTGTAATTTTTGTCGAGTGACCAGAACAGGGAATTGATTATGATCAACATACTATTCTGCATATAATGCAAAGCTATCTGACACTAATTCAAATTGTGGTCCACCTGGATTTGTGTTTAATAACTTAACATTATGTCTGATCGTCTAAGATTATAAACAAAAATATAAAATTATGAATATATACAGTTTAGCAGAAATAATATGTATTAAGGAAATAAGTAATTTATAATATGTACTTGGGAAATAAGTAATTTCATTTTACAACAGTTTCATAACTCACTTGAATTGTTAACTTTTCGTTTGTGGGAGGGACATGAAGTCAGATCGCTTGCATTTCACCAGGGCTATACAAGTGCCGAATTTCTCCTCGTGAAACACCTGGCACATTTTGCCGTTCTCCAGCGAAGTCTTATCTATATAACACGTTTTTAAGACTACGGCCAGAAGTAACATGTGCAATAGTGGCCTAAGTTACGTCACATTAAAATAAATTTGGGAAGCGGTACCCAAACTTAAAAACCGATTTGTTACATTACCACACGCATTGGTTATATAGTCTAGGTTTAGTATTCTGCAAGGTTTTAATTGGAATACATCGACATTCACATTAGAAACACCATCTCGAAGCGCACCAACAAAGGAGGAACTGTTTTCCAATGCGAAATGTCTAAATTCACAATGTTCGGAACCCAGTGAACGCGTATAGAAGTAGATCTTGGGCAGGGCTTTTCGAAAAGTGCTCATTTGACCGTGAACAGACTATACAAACCAAGACCTCGTAAAAGCCAATTTCATCGAAATTGAACCACACAAAATTAATTACCGGTAAGATGTCGCGATTCTTACTGACGGTTAGCGAAAAGTTGGGGGGGGGGGGGGGAAGACTGCAATATTAGAATGTTAAAAGTTTGTAAGCACATACAGTCCCCTGGAAAATCCAACATTGACATACGAGAATTCAAGTAGGGCCTATGAGTGTTAGTTAACGGCGGTGCCTGGCGAATACTCTTTGATTCAGAGAGCCACGGTAGTAAAGGTTCAGCTTCGCCTTTTTTTGCAAAAATTCTTCGTTTTCGCGTCATAATTTCGGACTTTGTAACTACAGACATTTTAACGATAAGAAAAAATATACGTTTTACGATTTGTTTAATATTTTCGTGCGTATTTTTGCGCGTGATCCGCTAGCTGTAAAAAGTCGGGAACATTTATGTTTTATCGACAAGTTTTTGTCTTTTTTGCGAGCAGGAAAAACACGGTGAAAACGTGATACAAAAATATTAAACAACTAATAAATTTTACGTTTTCTATGATGAAACACTTCCAGTAATACCTCTGAAACAAAATATGTCACGAAAGTGAAGAATTTCTGCTAATAGGTGAAGCGGAGCCTTAATCAGGCTTCATACGGTGCAAGATGCATTTCGCATAAGATTTCGTATCAGAATGCCAACTAAATTTCGTGCGAAACTAGTTCACACGCAGATAAATACGACGAATAACGTATCGCATCAAAATTAGATGATAGCCCTGGTTAGTACCAACAGCAATATTATAATAGAAAATATGAACTAGATTTATTGAACAAGATATTTGTTTCAAAGCTGTCGCTCCAAAATATAATTGTTTTAATTTTACTGTCAGCAAACTGTCTGAACGCCAATTTACGGTTTAAAATTATTTTCCAGCAATATTTATTTCCCTGTATTCCTTTTTGCACACCTCAGATTATGATTTTCTTTCCCTCTATGGTTGGTGTTATAACCGGTCGCATGACAGGTCGCATGACCAGCATACGAGAACCAATAGGATCGCAACTTGCATCGCCTTGCACGAGAAAAAAAATAGGACCGGCTCTATCTCCTCATTTCGTGCACGACGTGCCTTGCATACAAACTTGCGCAAGAAAGTCTCGCGCAAGGTCGGCATCTCGCGCAAGTTTGGCACACATCTTGCATCGTGTGAAACCTGCTTCAGAACGTGAGCGCCGAGGCAGCGACCCGAGTGCACGAAGCGACAGCCGGAGAGATCGATATATTAAAGCCGAGATAGGCATTGTCTTCTGTGCACGTCCCTGACATTTGGTTTCGCCCATCGCCAGTACAACTGTCGAAGTCACGTGGTCAACAGTGACGAACGTGTGTAAGTGTGTGTGTGTGTAAGTGTGTGTGTGTGTGTGTGTGTGTGTGTGTGTGTGTGTGTAAGTGTGTGTGTGTGTGTGTGTGTGTGTGTAAGTGTGTGTGTGTGTGTGTGTGTGTGTGTGTGTGAGTGTGTAAGTAAGTGTAAATGTGTGTAAGTGTAAGTGTGTGTAAGTGTAAGTGTGAGTGTGTGAAAGTGTAAGTGTGAGTGTAAGTGTAAGTGTGAGTGTAAGTGTGAGTGTAAGTGTGTGTAAGTGTGAGTGTAAGTGTGTGTAAGTGTAAGTGTGTGTAAGTGTGTGTAAGTGTAAGTGTGTGTAAGTGTAAGTGTGTGTAAGTGTAAGTGTGTGTAAGTGTAAGTGTGTGTAAGTGTAAGTGTGTGTAAGTGTAAGTGTGTGTAAGTGTAAGTGTGTGTAAGTGTAAGTGTGTGTAAGTGTAAGTGTGTGTAAGTGTAAGTGTGTGTAAGTGTAAGTGTGTGTAAGTGTGCGTGTACTTTTGAACTTTCAACGGACCAACCCTTTCACACGAACAAAACTTCCCGACTGGCTTTAACATTTTCTAGCTGCATTAAAACTAGGTTAGAACAAGTGTACAAAACATCCAAGCACTTTCTTACACGACCAGTGTTCCAATGCGGGAACGCTGGCAGTGGCTATTGTGCAGGCTGATGCGCACTCCACCCGAACTTTCTTATACGCAGTGATCGAGGCATCTCTGGCCATGATCCCCCCCCCCCCACCCCCTGGGGTGTGGAGTGTGCTCGCAACACTAGTTACTAGGGATTTCGACAAAAATTTAGACATATTTCAACAATTTTTTTTGTCGAAATCGTCTTTTCCTAGGTATCTTAAATATATTTGTAAAATCTTCTTAAGCTCTGTTTTGAATACAAGAATTAAATTTAAAAAATCACTATTTTGGCAACAAGAACATGAACAAAAAGCAGACTCCACATATTTCTGCAATGCCTCGTCTTCTTAATATGTAATATTCCAAGCAATTTTGCATTTGTCAAGTCCTTTCATACATAAAATACTCGATTCCGATGTACAGGAAAATTTAAATTTGTTTTCAGTTTATCATTTTGTAAAAAGATATTTTTTTTTATAAATAACCAATATATTAAATAGAAATTTTTTTCCCCCGATTACATTCTTACTTGCTACTGTTCTGATTGGTGTGGACTAATGAACCTTACCGATTTTAAGTATTCGATTAATGAAATAGGGCGCATATATATATATATATATATATATATATATATATATATATATATATATATATTATATATATATATATATATATATATATATATACATACACACACACACACACACACACACTTCCATCCTTAGCGAACTTGCCCACACACAGTCACATTTAACATAATATAACACTTATACTAAACTTTGCTAGAAATGAACTATAATTGTGTTGTAAACAGAGTCGTAACCTCGCTTGATGTCACGTCAGTCTTGCCAACCTTTGCCGAATTTGGCTACACATGTTTAATTTTAGGCTGTAAACTTTAGTTCGTAGCAAAATGAGCGTAGTTGAATGTCAAAATGTCACCAACTTTATGTTTGATCTATAGTGGATATTTTTTTCGTAAGTTATGTATTCCCTTCATTCCATTAACACTGCGGTCTTTCAATTTACTATGTTATGACAGTTTCTCAGGAAGAAGATTCTCACAGTATGCTAACAATATGTTCGAAATGTTTTGAACATGACATCTTTTAAGTGTGTATAAAGAGTCATCTATACACGAGTTTTGATATTTACTTAAATAGTAGAAATGGTGAAATATCTTCATATTTTGGAGCGTAGCTTGTGTCATATTTTGGAACGCAAGTTGCTGATTGTCTTCTTTTACATGGTTTCGAAAGTTCTAGAGGCTTGCAATTTTGGATAGAACACGTGATACAGCGCAGAACCAGTCCCCATGTTCCAACATTAACTGCTTTTCTGCCGACTCGACGACTATAGTAAATTACTTGTGCAGCATTTAAGGTTAAATCACTTTAATAAACAAGGGCTTTGGGAAGATTGTATAATTCCTCTAACCAACTTTTGATGCATTGTGATTAAGTTCAAATTTGTAGAAGTATTTTATTAATATAGAAGTGTCTTTTGAAAATTCAGATATATGGGAACACGTTCATCACTGTTAGCTATGTGACTGCTATGTCATAGTTTGGAGTAGATTAATGTTGAGTATATGCACAAAAGACTAAGAATCTAGTTATCTTTAGTCCAACACTACTATTAAGTGCTTTGACGGCGTTCATTACTCCGCAGTTGGCACTACCGCTTTGGCGGCGAATGTCAACGTGCTGATGGCTGGGGAGTTGTCTCCAGAATTATCCTTTAAGTTTAATCGCAATAGTATTGTAATATTTATGCAAGTATTTAACTTTAAGTAGCCTACCTATTGCACAAAAACAAAAGGAAACCAGTTAATGAATGTACTTTGCTTTGCCGGTAATAACAAAATTAGTATCCAAAATCGAAAATGTATGCATTAATAAGTAGCTAATAACATTACTTCAGGTTTACATGCCTAGTGTGTACATATAAGTCTTATCGGAATTCACCGTCTCTTCAAAGTGCTTAAAACGGCCTCTTCCCGGGGAGTTTAATTTGTACGCGTTGGGTTAACGTGGCGAAATATTGTATGCGTTGGATTAAACTGGCGAAATAGAATCTGCCATTATAATTTATTTCTGTATCTGCACACTTCGTTAAGCGTAGCGATCTCCTCAATAACACTAACTTAAGGAAATTGTGCGAGTAATTCCGCACCCAAGAAGTGCCAGGCTGTTAGTCACATTGCTTGACAAACGTCTAAGGGATAGGAAAATCACTAACCGGTTCCGTTTCCTAGAACGAAACCGGTTAGTTTCGTTCTAGGCCGTTCACGGTAAAGTGAGCACTTTTTGAGCCTGTTTCATTAGACATAACCAATAAATACATTTAATTGTGGTCTTGGACTTTTGGTTTTCAGTATGGCGTTTATTACTCGCATGGCAGGGTTTACATTAACAAGTAGTGGAAGGATATAAATTCGTTGAAAGAAAAAAGTAACCAGGGCTTCAAAAGTGCTCACTTTACCGTGAACGGCCTATACATACATTTTTCCGAGTTTACGTGCTCACGTACAGCTAGGACACTCCACCGCTCTTCCTTTATGTAAACACGAAAGACTACTATTGAGAACTGTCAATGTTTCGCACTTATATGAAACTGACTACCACTGAACACAAGTATCACGACCCTGTTGTGTTCAGGAGGCACATTCTGTCCACGTTTTAACAACCGCGCACCTCAATCGTAATTTTGGAACTTCATTGCCACATCTCTGCGTTTGGGGTCAGTAATTTTTTTTTTTTTTCAGTAAAAAAAAATAGTTTGTGCAATTCATTCGGTAGCCGTGTGTATTTAAGACTGCAAGCTCAGCGAATTTCTTTATTCGGCGGTGTCCAGAGAATACATACGAAAACCAAGGGTACTGCAGCTCTACACAAATATTTCTAGTAAATAGGCCATTCTGGAATTTTGTTTCGAGAGAATGAGAATTAGGTATGGTATTGCAGTTCACAACAGAATATATATACGTTATTGCAACTGGACAGAGACCACCTCTCCTATTATTACTTCTCTGAATTCTCAGCACTAACAAACAATTCACTTTACCCATTCAGAAACCAAGATCGTTTTAGATAAGCAAGAAAACTGTACTCTTACGTCAATATAAAATTCTCAGTCAAAAACTTAAAAATCTTTCCTGAAAAATGCATCCAGTCTGACCTTTAACAGCCTGGTCAATGACCATCACAAACCATATAAATTAAACCAAGCGGGCATTGCAATTATATAAACAGTTTTTTTTTCTTCAGAAGTCATAGCTATAGTCTCCGTGAAAATAATTGAGTTTGTTTCAGAGATTATTCCCTCGTTTTAAACGAACACGCTGATAAGTTTCCACAAACACATTGCACAAATTAGGAAATTCATACGATAAAGTTGGCAGCAATAGGCAGTTGTCTACCGAGAAAACCTCCACTTGGTTGAGAATACATTACTTCAAACAAACTAAACTAATGGTGCAATCAAGGACGAGGACGTTTCATGTAGGAATACACCTATTTTAAAATAGAAATATAGACTTCAGCCAATCGCCTACGATTGCCATAACGACCAAGCAAATTTTATTCCGGTCAAAAAATAAGTACACATGCGTTGTACACCGCGAAGAATTGCACTAGTTTTAGTAGTATGAATCGTGTTCATGTACGTGGCTGATATCTCAAACAGTAAACAATGTTATATAAAAGAATTAATGTCAACTCCTACATGAAGAAACTGAGAAATAATATTGATATTATGCCAAGCTGTCCCAAGAATCTTAATAACGTTAAAAGTGGTCTAAACAATATGGCACTTCAAATAAAGTCCAGTACAAGCCTTTATCTCCCTACACATTCATTAAAGATGCTTTGGAAGCAGCACCCCGGTCGTATGAACGGAAACAAATATTTGCGCTGGTTATGTACTGAGGCTGCGTCCGAATTCTCTCCAAGTATGCACACGTCCGTACTTTGCCCCACCTGTGACATCACAAGGTATACGCCAGCGCTGTCCGAATTCCTAGTATAGTATACACTGGTTGGGCGTACTTCCGGCAATCGCCATATTTGTTTTGTTTGCCGTGACAAGAGGTTATGAGAGGCCCCATGAAGCAGAATTCTACAAATCTAATTTGATATAGGATGTTAGTGGTTAACTGAGAACTTTTGAAATCGCCCTATGAAAAATGTCACTGCTCCTTCCTGCCTGCATACATCGTAACGGGCAAACGGACATGCGCCCTATAAAGTTGGTAACTGGGGGAAAGTAGCTCCACGATTAAAAGTTGAATTAAAAAATGCGGGGTAATCATTTTTGAATACTGAAATAATTTAATTTGGTTTGGTTTTTTAAATGCATGCAAGTGTGATAATTTAGTTAAAATCTGAAGTTACCAAAATGTATCGCCGTGTAAACTGCGCGATTGTTAGGGCGGGTTTACACGGTGATAGTAGCTGTCACGACAGTGCGTGCACGTAACTGCCGCGATAGGTCCTGTTTACACATGATCGAAACATGCTGTGATCGTTCATCTGAACTCTACATTTATATTCTTTTGTTGAGATATTTGTTGGGGTAATTAAATATCTTAACAGGATATTAATGACATGTTGGGGGAAAGTTAGACAAAACACGGGGAGGTGTATTTTCCAGGTCAAACAGAAGATTCGATCTGGCAGGCGGATGTGTAACTAAGTACTGGACGACTTCAAAAGATAGCTTCTTTAGTTGGGGTACACGCGTGAGCAAGTTTTGTTTTGAAAACTTAGGGTTTTCCATCGCTTCTATTTATTTTCACATTAAGTTTGAAGCTCGTCTAGTTTTAATAAATCTGTTATACGAAATGAGTATTTCTCATTAATTTAGCTGCATTTTGAAGATAAGATTAATATTGTGTAACTGGTTTCCGAACGCCATTTTTAATTCTCTAAACAGATGCAGTCTGACAAAAAGGGGAAGCACAAAATGGGGAGC
Source organism: Dryococelus australis (assembly GCA_029891345.1). Classification (NCBI taxonomy): domain Eukaryota; kingdom Metazoa; phylum Arthropoda; class Insecta; order Phasmatodea; family Phasmatidae; genus Dryococelus; species Dryococelus australis. Next base: position 93,642,145 of record CM057005.1, read on the forward strand.
CCCATTTTGTCCAACCTCTCCATTCTGCCACACTAATTCTATTGTTCGTAGCGTTACTATGAACGAACACAGTTTCACACTAGTTTATGCCGAGTGTGATTCTGGGTTCAAATCCAATAATCTCTATGCGGTATTATATATATTTTGGTTAGATTCAGCGTGTTGTCCTACCTCCGATTAGCATCCATTCATAAATTGTATTTTTATTTTTATCTTACAGTAAAGCAGACCAAAAAAAAAATATTTACAATAAAAGTTAAAGGAAAAATATAAATATATAGTTTTGAAAAGCATAAAAAGAATCAAACCAAATAAGATATAAGTATGTGCATTAATGAAACACTGACATGAAAAATCTAATACAATGTACTTATTTTCAGGTCCTGTTAGAAGTATAAACTGAAGACAGATCGTCAATCATGGGACTATGGCTCGATGGAGAGTGCAGTTCTGAAAGTTATTTTCAGGATCCATGGGGACTTTCAAGGCAGCCAAGTGGTTAAACGTTCCCCAAACAACCCTTGAAAGGCGTGTGAAGAAAGTTCGGGATGGAAAATATGTCATCGAAGCCAGAGGAAGGTACCTCATTGTTTTATACATAAGATCCTATTTTGTATGCATATAACAAACCATTACTGGCAATTTTAATTTTTTTTTGTAGAGGGTTGGGAAGAGTCAAGACAGTCTTTTCTATAAACCACGAAAATTAGTTTCACACATCCTCAACATGGAAAGCAGGGTGTTTGCATTTAGTATTAATGATCTGCGTGCCTTATCAATATAGTTAGCTTAACTAAATAAAACTGGATGATAATTTTAACAAAGATAAGGCTGGAAAAGGTTGGTACTATTAATTTTACAAAGTAAACCAAGAAAATTGAGAGCACCCGAAGCCACTTCTCTCGCCAGCGCTATGGGACTCAACAGTGTCTCAGTTGCAAAGTTTCCAAGTTACTGCGACAAGAATATGAAAAATACCATTTTGGAGCACACCTGATTTGGAATGTCTATGGAACAGTTTCTACAGTTCCCAAAAATAAGTATTGAGGTTATGGGTTTAAAAGGAAAAAACAAGTTTGATAGTAGTCTTCTACAGATGGGCACCCTGGCAGAGTAGTGGTATGTATGAGCACAGCAGGAATCTTCATGCCATTAATGTTCATATTCCCCAGGAAAAGGCCAAATAGAGTTCCTCGTATCATGAGAGTGGTTGGACGAAAAAAAAAAATTCTTATTGTTGCTTGGTTTAAGAATTGTGACTTACTAATTCTACAGCAGACAAGCCAGTCATGCTTGATAGACACGCAACACACAAAAAGTCTTAGATTTGGTTTTGCTAGCTCGTGATCATGTGCTGATCATATGCTTCCCGCCTCATTGTACGCATCACATGCAACCACTGGGCGTTGTGTTGATGGCGCCTCTGAGCCAGTATTACACTCAGGAGGTTGATAAGTGGCTACTGCAGCACTCTGGTCGTTGCCTCTCTGAGAAGCAAGTTGCTGAGCTCTATGGAAAAGCTTTCATGAGAGCCGATTTAATGCAGACTGGTGTCAATGGCTTGAGGAAAACTGGGGTATACCCATTCGATCCCAACATATTCCCAAGACTACCCCTTTTTGAACCATCGCGCACGACAAAGATCTGCTCAGGCCCAAGATGAAATTCAAGAACGTAATAAACCTTGTTGCCAAAGTGGACCGAAGCAAACTTAATGAACTACCAGAACCGACATCTGAGACACTGCATAGTTCAAACCGAACTCTAGCTTCAGCATCGCATCTCCAGATGCAAAATTTACGGATTCTGAAACAAACTATGAAAAGTCGCAGAAGTGGTAAAACATCAATGTTGACCTCAACGTCCTATAAGGATGAACCAGTTGCAGCAAAGACAGCGAAACAAATCAAATCCAGGGTATGCCCGAAGTGGCCTCTAAATCAAGAAAATGTTTCCCAAGGTTTCAAATAAAATGCAGAAAGCAAGCGGCATGTAATCACCAAAGTCAAAAACACACCATTCAAATTAAACCTGATGAAGACAGTGATGGCTTCATGTGTGTACTGAAACGATCAAGGCTGGATCCAGCATGCATAGTGCAAAAACTGGGGCCATGAACTTCGTGGTGGAGCCGATCAACTGAATGACATTTTAATTTGCGACTATTGTAAGTAGGCCTACAAACTATTTTTAAACCAATATTATTTAGAATGTTTGTTGCAGACGCTCAGTAGATTTTCTGAAACATTTGACAAAATTGATCAAAAATTTGATTTTTTTTTTAATTTGCCGTTTTGTAGACTATTATATATGTTTCAATGTTTCTTGCACTAATTTGCATGTCAAAAAATTATATCTTTGTATTATACTACCTGTTATAAATCATTTTATAAATGTGTCATTACCTGCAACACATAGAAGACCTATTATTAGTATAAGCAAGCATTCAATGAAATTCAAAATTAATTTTTATAACTACCCCATTTTATGAAAACGGTTGGACAAAATGGGGGAAAATCATTTTCTATACAATGCAATATTCCAAAAAAATAAAACAAAATCTAATTTCTCAAGTGTGACGTAGCAAAGGAACTGAAGTTTATCTTATTCACTAGAGTACAGCAAAGTTCCTCCCAGTTTTGTCCAACTTTCCCCTAAACATATCGTTCCAGTGGCATATATGAAAAATATGCTGTCAATACTGTCGTGTCATACTTTTACGATAGTATTTGTCATGTCATACCGCCACATAGTGTAAGAACAGCGACACATTAACAGCATCAAAATAATTCTGCAATGCGGGACCCGCACTATCACGATAGTGATGCTACACGGTTTACACTACGATAGTTGCATGTTATGTCAAGGGCAGTTGCTATCAACTATCTAGCTCTGCTGATAAAGCTATAGTACTAATGCGACGGTGCGACAGGAACTATCGTCCAGTTCACACGGCGATAGTAATGCCAGAGTAGCTCTCGCCCAGTTCACACGGCGATAGTAATGCCGGAGTAGATCTCGCGACAGGAACTATCGCCGTGTAACGTGCCCTTACTGCCGCCCGCGCTGTTTGGTTAGACCATAAGGCGAAGCCTGTTTGGTTAGACCATAAGGCGAAGCCAGAACTATTCTTAACAAAAGGATATAAATGTAGTAGGGTCTGTCAAAGCATATACACAATTGTTGTCGGACATGTTCCATTTCAGGTTTAACTATCACAGTACGTCTCGATCGTGTGTGTAAACAGGACATATCGTGGCTGTGACTCACTTTCGTGGTAGCTGCTACAACCGTGTAAACGCGCCTTTACAAAAGGCGGAAGAATACACAACGTGCTTGCAAGTACATCTTAAGCAGGGCTTTCAAAAGTGCTCATTTTATAGTGAACAGGCTGTAAGCGTATATACGCAAGTATACCTCTACATACAATTCGGACGCGACCTGAATTATTTTTGATCGCAGACAGTACCTACGCATGTGCAGTAAGCTAGGAAAACTTAATTGTTTGTCACTTGCCTGACATATGCAGTAAGTAATCGATAATGGCCATGCAAGTTTCCACTTCCAATTATTCGTCCGTTTTTTATATTTAAATATATTCACACCTCTAATTTTTTTCCCCCTGCAATACAACAGTCAATATTACAAATATGTACTTAAATATAGTTTCTGCACTAACTCTTAAGGTGAAAAGTGGTTGTGTGTGTGAATTACAGTTCTGCAAGGTGGTCACAAATTTATGCGTGTTTACTTTGACAGTGACATTGTGGAATTATTTTGATTGTTAATATTTGTCGCGGTTCTTACACTACGTAGCGGTATGACAGGGCAGATAAGTACATGACACGACAGTATCGAGAGCAATATTTATTGTCATGATAAACCACGGGAACAATGTCTACATGCCAATATCCTGCCACGATTAAAATGCAAAATAATTTCTCTGGGCCCAACTATACCCTTATTGTGCACTATATTAGGCATTCCGTTTCCTGTGCATATGTGATCTTTTTTTAGCAAATTTTTTTTGTTCTGTTTTTAACAACGGTATGCGCAGGCGAACGTTTGGCCTACACTAACCATTAAAAATAGGTTATGCGACAATTTGCCATGCTGGAAATTTCATTGTGCACTAAGAAATAGTTCGGAAATTTACCACACCAGTGTTTCGGAATGACACGAGAACGGTTATGGCGAAATTTTTACTTACACACACGTGGTAGCGCTCCTGAACAGATGCATGGAAAATCATTTCCGTATTTGTATACTAATCTATGGTAACTGCCCCCAACACTACGTATTGGTTAAAAACTTCCATTGCATGTTAGGAAGTTTACCAGGAAAATTCCTTTCGGTGTAGCTAACGTGCTGAAATACGAACGATATTTTACACAGAATTTAAGATAGTACGTACTGAGCTTATGAACCAATGTAAGCACACTCGAGAAAGAGGCAATAATTGGCGAAGTTACTTTCATAATATGATCAAATAAAGGCATTGCTACAGCTCAGTGGTCGTATCCAACGAAAGTGATCATTAACGGGCACCGATCGATACCACTCCACCACGCATTACGAAACTGAACTTCAAGTTGAAAACTACGTACCATAATACGGTACAGCCCTTGTTCTCTTTATTCTGGTAACTACTAATATTATATGACTATTCCTGTAGTCACAAAAATACCAGTCGAATTTACTGGCTAAGTAAAATTGTACATTTTGGAATGAGTTAGCTACTCTTGTATGTATGTATGTGTATATATATACACACACACACACACACACAAGGCACACGCGCATATACAAACGGACCGCAAGGCCTGAATAGTTTGTGAACAAAAAATAAAGGAATACTATTAACGCATTTCCATATTTTTTTTTTTTTTCCCCCAATTTTCCGACGTTTGCAACACTGACTCAGAATGGGAGCCTCAAGTCAGGATTCAAGTGGTCGAGTTCTCCATTTTCCGCAGTCACCTTCGGCCTATATTGTCTGCCGTGCAACTGGCAAACCATTAAACATTTTCTTTGTACCTTCAGCTAAGTCATGCATTAAGCAAAAATCAACAATCTGTATATCCCCGAAAAAATTTCAACAGTAGCATAATTTAAAAAACAGTTCATTAAAGTAGTTTATAAGCAATACAACACGAATTTAGCAAAGCTTATTAGTTAAATGTATAGACACCTGCGCAAAGTGTTCCGCTGTTCCTTGCATTAAGAAATTATTCTCAAAGTTACCATATCAATGCATACGAATAGTGAGAAAGTGCGATAGGTAAACTATTTCCCGATACATCCAGGTTACCGTTCCTACATTCGCTCACGAAGCAGTCAAATGCGTAGCGGAGTTCCTAACTTAGTATAGTAGTGATGCTAAACGTGCCTACATTTCGCAGTTTGATACGTGGTAATGTTTAGATACAATGTGTGGGTTTAAATACTTCCAATATAGTTTAGGAAGTTAACCAGGAATTGCATATTTTCAGCGCAATATTACTAATAACCGCAGTATCAGATTTAACTAATAAAAAAAAGTTCAATATGAACAAAAATAACTTCGCCCACTTCGGGCTTTTACAAAGGGGTGAGAGGGTGAGTTTATTAGGAAATTTAGCTCGTGCGCCCAGCACAGTGACAAATTGTCATTTTTGACATACAGGACAGCTGTATGATCAAGAAATTATACTGGGAGTAGGAATTACGTCATAAACGTTCTGAGAATGTCCCTTGCTCACTGTACCAGAAACTTCATGCTATAGGCTGTTCACGGTAAAGTGTGCACTTTTGAGGCCCTAGTTCCTTTCAGCCATTATTTATCGTTTAACCACTTTTTAAAACAAATATTGCCATGTTAGTAATAAACACAGTGTATACATTCCACCGCACTTTGGAGTTAACGTCTAAGGCTACAGCAATATATATTTATTGGCTATTATTCCCAATGAGAGGGCTTTCAAAAGTGCTCGTTACAGTGAATATCATATATCGACTATTATTACAAATAAGACATTTTTCAAAAGTGCTCACTTTACCGCGAATAGCCTTTATATTCAGTTTACGTTATAGTCGAGTACCTGCGGAAGTCGGGCCTGCGCAAGGCCAGAGAATCTTTTGACCTACATACGAGATATCGAACCGAGCTACGCACAGGGCACGAGTTTGGGAAAATCCCAAACATGACACGTGTACAACTGGTGAACGACAGCTACGAGGCACAGGCAAGACTACGCACTTTGCCAGCCCCCCCCCCCCCCCCTCAACAAAGCGCCGCCCGAGACTATTGATCGTCGGGAAGAGGGTCCCGGGTTCGCGTCTGGGCTCTGCATACCCTCACCACACGGCCACGATCCTAGCCTACTAGACTTACCAGGTATAGGCTGTTCATGGTAAAGTGAACACTTTTGAGGCCCTAGTTACTTTTTCCTTTCAGTCATTTTTATCCTTTAACCACCATTTTAACCAAATATCGCCTATGAACAATGTATATATTCAACCACACACTGAAGTCAGCGTCTAACGCTAAAATAGAATATATTTATTGCCTATTATTCCAAATGAGGGGGGCTTTCAAAAGTGCTCACTTTACCGTGAATAGCCTATACACACATTTTCGTCGTCTGCGCATACACCTAAACACTAATTCTCCGGTGGGCAATACGGCTGTCAAAAGTCTCAGGTCAACTGTGACGAACGTGTGCGTTTACGTTCGGTTTTTTCAACAGACCCACTCTTTTACATGAATTAACACTTTGGCCGACCTCAGTGTATTCTGTAGTCCACTCACGGTTATTTCCGAAGTTCTACTTCCAGGATATTCACGACATTCATGAGCACTCACGATTAATATTTCGCATAAGAAGTATTCCCTACTAGGCATTACTGATATCCGTTTATTCTATCCGGTTATATTAATATTATAAATGTAATATTATAATCCAGAGGTAGAATGTAAGTGCTCAATTAATAAAAAAAAAAGTGTAAAACGTTTGCAATACGAGACATTGGCGAAATAACCAAACAAGTCGTACATGGGGTGGTTTTTCAAAGGTTTTGATTTAAAAATGTGTGAAGAAACGACGATTAGACAACAGTAGCGTTGAGACTGTGTTTGAAGAAACATTTCAAAACAGCTGCATATATGAACAGCGTTCTAACCTCAAATCCTACGCACTATTGGCAGAAAAGCAGTTCAGTGTTGGAACATTTAAAGCGGAAATTGGGGCGGGGATGGGTGAAAGGCACAGGAGGCTGTCCTTACCGCAAGCTGTACGGGCCTGGCAGGACCCGCTACCTCCATGACGACCCGGCCACCACTGCGACTCGGTGCGCACTACCGCATTCGCTAAGGCGCGTCCACACACTGCGGCGCCATCTTGTCGGCGGCAGCAGCGTCGCTGGAGGGGTGGCTCCCGCCCCTGCGCAACCAACCCCCCCTTTTCCCCGACCCCCACGGGGTGGCGCCACGCGAGGTAAGGTCACGCGGTGACCAGCTCAACATGTTCGGCGGAGGGGATGCCCGCCGCCCACGGAACTCGTCAGAGAAGCACGTCGGCGACCCTGCGCGAGGTGTTGACTGTTCCCCTGGGGGCACTTCCCGCGCAGGACAGTGATTCAGGGCCTAGCCGTGGGTTCTACACACACGCCGATTGAGCCAGGAGCGAAGCCGAGCCACCACCCCCCCCCCCCCCCACAGCAACACTGGTTGTTGACAATTAGTATTAAAATTAACAATTCCTTTAATTTTGATAAAAATACGCAATTGTTCACTAGAGCTCATTACACTGTGAGCGGTGTAACCTCACACACTCCTAGAAATGTTCATATGGTCAACAATACCTACATCGATATTATTTACACTGGTTATTTATAAACGTATCATTTTACTAAACAGCATATCGAAAGAAAAATATCAACTTTCGGTAGATCGGTAACCGATATTATATGTATGAAAGAACTTTGAAGATTATATATTGAGGACACGAAGCTTTGCAGAAAAACGTGGCGCCTGTTTTTGGTGCATGTTGCCACAGTAAACACGGGTAAAGTTTTAATTCAATTTTTGTATTCGAAACAGAGCTTATTAAAAGAGCATTTTGAAAATATTTATTTCCGATGGTTGGAAAAAAAAGTTTTCGATCAAATATCGTTGAAATATAGAGACCATTTATATGATATATCTATAATTTTTCAATTTCCCTGCTCCCTCCGTATACCTTCACTTGTCAGTGTAAATGCGTAGAGTTTATTTAGAGAACGCTAAATTAGAGGCCCGTAAATTTGACGAATTTATTCGACAGGATGGCAAAACGCCAGTCAGCCAATTCAGTGAAGCGGCCTACGTTCGTTCGTAGGCTAATTAATACCACAGCGAGAAAATGACCTCCGCCCCTCCTCAACCCAACTGGAAAGTCCTACACAATATCGTTCTCCCATTTGTTTTCTAAAATGGCGCAGAGTCCTCCAGAGCTTGTTGAACGAATCGCAGTCCAATGGAAACACCAACGTAGGGAAGCTTTGCACGGGACCACAACACTACAGGCTGTTTACCGTAAAAATTAGCACTAGTGAGAGTCCTGCTTAAGATCTGCTTGTACGCATTCCTCCGCCTTATGTAAAATTAACATTGCCATGGGCTTCATCGCTTTGTTCATGCGTCGGCCAAGTGAAACTGTGGAATTATTATAAAAGTAAATATGTTGCATATCTGCTCATTCTTATGTTTAGACGCATTAAAAAAAAAAAAAAAAAAGAGAGGAAAAGAAATAATTCTGTTTGTGCACATAGTTACCTAGCACTTTTTATTCGATGTTAAGATATGGATCTACTTGCTATTCATTGTTACCAACTTTACTGAACGCCACTCAGTGCGCTAAGGGGCAGTGACTTTTCTCTAAGGTTGATTTTAGCAAGTGCTCACTATATCGCGAACAGTGTTTATCGCTGAAGGTTTTTCAGTTAAAATACAGGCAGTCTCGAGCAAGAGTTCCCCCCCCCCCCCCCCCATAGCTGTGGAATCAACTACACAGCATATCCTTTCCTTCGCAGGCTGTTCAGGGGCCTCCCGAGTAAAACATTCATAACCGCCCCAAGGTCACGTCAGATCACAAGAGAACACAGTGATCGCGATATAAACAAGCTTCGCATGTGCTCCGTTTCCCCAGAATTTTAAGCGGCGACTATACGTTTTTAATGTAACAACCTGTCCGGAAAAGATACAGCCTTGTCGCTATAGTTTAGAACACTGCTTTACGGAAGAACAAATATCTTAAATAGAAGGTTACTTATAGGGATTTTCGCTGACTTTAGCATTTTTTCAACAACCACGTTTATGTTTCAATTACCAAATGCATAAATTGGCAACAAAATGCCGAATTACATTTGCCATGAAAAAAATATATTTGCATGGAAATATTCCATAGTATTTTAAAAAAGGACAATAAGCGCAACTGCTAACACGATTCCCACATAACAACTAGGAAGTCCTCTTGGCTAAGTTTAGCCTTACATTTTTTTTTATGTTATTATTCAAGTTTACATAAATATGAGACGACACTGTATACCTGCTGTTGCGCAACTCTCAATTTTCCTCCGTGTAAGGCCCCCGTCGACAATCCACATTACTTACAAAGCATAACAAGCGAAACCGCCTGCCTGCAATCGGCGTTAACGTGACAGAAAAAACCATTTCCTCACCAAGTACGAAGAGAAAACGAATAGGAAATAGCGCAAGAAGTTTTGTATGCATAAGTTGGCTGAAGCAGTTTTTACGACGTTTCGCATTCTCATTGGCCGGCGTTAAAAACTTTGCGTAAGATACCGGCAGGTGACCGTCTTAACGCCACGTAAATCACGCCAAATACTAGCTGTGGACGTTGCAATCTCAAACACAGGTTTTAACTTCTTTGTGCTGTGCATGTCATGTGAGCCATGTCGATTGTAGACGAGGTCTGAAGGTTTCAAAACGGGAATATTTCACTTTCAGGGGAATTCCTTAGTTCTCGTCTGGGTGTCATCGTAAGCAGTTGTGCCTATTCTAATTTAAAAAAACTATGCGATATTTCAATGTAAATAATTTTTCCGGGGCAGAAATGGAAGTCGATATTTCGTTGCGAATTTATAAATTTGGGTTAAGTGAAATGAAGAAGTAGAAAATTGTGTCGAAATAAAAAAAAAAATCAGTGCAAGTAGCGTAATGTTTACGTTATTTAGTCTCCTGCAAAACGGCGTTTTAAACTAAATAGCGGCAATGCTGTATGTTCTCTAATCAGTTTGCTGCACTGAAGCCCTATAGTCAGCGCTCATGAGGAAACATAATACGCGCTAAGTTTAGGCCGTGTCCGAATTCCGGCATATACTGGTGTAATTGCATCCTTAACTTACCCTTGTCACCAAACACTAAGGGAAGATAATCCACCGACCAAATTCTTTTCTATTCAGAGGGCCATATTATTGCTAGCTCGAGGACCATCTTGCTTTAGTACGGTCTAACTTTTAGTCCGGACTGAGGGAAGGATTAACGAAGTTTTAAAGTCAAAATAAACATGGCAAACATAAAATAAGACAGTTTAGCTAAAATTACATGCGAGCGAAGTTTACGAAACACAAAAAAAATACGTTTACGGCTGATTTCGCCAATCTGTATGCAAAAATATGCCGATCTAATGGATGGAATTTTCCGTGAATAATATTTCAAAAGAAATATTATAATAATACATCAGCGCATCAGTGTTAAGTTAAAGCAATTCCTTTATATTCCTGTGTCAATAAAATGCCTTCTCTGGAAACATATTATTACCAGACGTGACATTAAAACTTGCAGAACGAATCTTAATACAAATCCTACTTTCACAATACATATGGCAAAGGGTTCCCATGAAGTAAATGTATCGGCAGGTAAACAGGGTCGGGCGCGGTTAGTACTTAGAAGGGTGACCGCTTGGGAACACCGCGTGCCGTTGGCATTCAAACTAGCCCTGCCGTCATAGCTCAGGGGTAGGGTGGCCGACTTGTAGTCGGAGGGTCGCGGGTTCGCGCCCCGGTGCCTCCGACGCGGCGGATGCTCACTTCGATTGTCGCACTGGGAATTCGTCAACAGGTCGGTCTCACTAGAGCTTCGTCAACGTCAAAAATGTCACAACAGAGTCAAATGGAGGAAGAGGAAGAAAAGGGGGGGGGGGGGTAAAATCGTGGGTTTATGTGCACAAGGATGTAAGTTCAAATCTTGTCGGGGTAAGAAAATTTTAACCATGTTATTATGTATTTTTTGTAATGTATTTAGAATTAAAATAACAAATTTGTCATAATTATAAAAACAGTATGGGCATAAGTAAATGAAAACCGCCCATATTACCAGTGCATAGGGGTGTGTTATGAAAAGATTAACAAATCAATATAGAATAATAATATTATTAGTGTATTAATTGTTTCGTCTTCCATCCAGCATTATTACAACATATGATGGAGAGTCAGATGTATAAAAAATGTCGAAAAATGTTTTGTTTTGCAATTATGAAAAATGATATATTAATTTTGTCGAAAAAAAAAAAAAAAAAAAAAAAATGCGTGAACAAGTGATATTCGAACCTGCGATTCAGATTCTCAAAGCAAGAACCTTATCCACTGCTCTACACAGTCATACACGATTTCAGCTTAAGTGACAAATGAAAATATTACACAACATTAAATCATAGATGAAATATTGAATAAGTTTCAATTAACGGATAATTCGATCATTAGGTTAAAGGAGTAATATTTGTTTAAATTGATTGAAGCTACTTTTAATATGCGTGTTGTTTGAAATGTGATATTTCTTTCTTAGGAGGCTAAGGGTTTTATTTGAGACGAGAATCTTCAATGCCGGTGCACAGTAAACCTGGCAACAGTGGCTTCGATGATCCTTCGACTAATTAGTCTCGCTCTAATAGGGGGTTTATGAATACGATGTAGTTAGCCCACCCTTAGTCCGGACTAACCTTAGAGCAACTCCGAGGAAGATCGTTTCTGGAACTTGAATATGTATTATCTTGCATTATTGTACGTGACTTTGCAATTTTCATTACTTGTTTTATCTTAACCTCTATAGGCTAGGAACATAGGCCTAATACGAATTTTTTGTTTAGACCTTTTTTTCATTGTGAACCTTGCGATAATTATTGCCTCAGTTTAAGATTCCATGCCCACGAAGTAGTAATGTTGCCCTATTTTAACTTTAAATTAAAATAATTATGTCGGAAATCACTTGTAACCTACAAATAGCTTCTAAAATGACGGCACATATTACGCACGTACGCGAGAAGTATACATCTTCGTATACTTGTGTACTTCACTTGCACTTCGGACAGCACTTACGTCGTCGCTTCCGGGGACACGTACGCGTAAGTATGTACTTCAGGCGAATTCGGACACAGCCCTGCTGGTTACGATATTTTTTGTCGCCGTCTCAATGCTTGTTTACGTCTGTGTGTGACCTTGAAGTGTTTAAATTTTATTTACTAAGGATTAATGTTAATGTACGGTAGCAGTAATTACGCAAACTACATGTATTACTTGGTACTGCTCTGATAATTGTTTGTTTAAAAACCATCTAGTTGTTGCAAAACACTATAGCCAGCTGTCTTTTTTAGAAGGCATCTCTTGCAACCACGATGGAATCCCCCCCACCACCCCCAAAACATTCCTTCCCTTTACTATAAGTAGTTGTAAAACAGCCGACAGATGGCAGCAGCAACATGAAAGTAAATATAACACGTGCCTCCTACGAGCGCTACAACAAAGTTCGCGCGCCGGTTATGCGTGTTGCATACTCCCAGCTTTCAAGGCGTAAGCAAACACAAAACAACTTAACACATGAATGTCGCCTATAACGTCCTAAGTCCATGCATTTCTATTTGTGCGGGCATGCGCAGAAACATTATGTTCTCACAGGCTTTAACGATGATAATAATATGTTTAGTTTACATGCTTTTCTCTTACGTGGGATCAAAACCCGCCATCTTTGATTTATGTAATTTTTTCGCCGCAGCCCTAAGCTCAGTTTCTTTCTTTACAGCACGACAAAACAAGAATTCATTTTACTTCTTTTTCTAGAGCAGTTATTGCCCGGCTGCTTTCGTTAGTATCGATTATGTAATCACCCGCTAATTATACTCATCCGTCAAAATCATGGACATAAATATATATATTTTTAGTTCGTACTTACGGACGGATGTAAATACAGCTGTCTAAACATATAGTTCATATCGCAAGTACTTCCACTTCATTAGAAGGCCGTGGAAATTATTTCTATGCTTACTCTGTTTAGATTGTTTTTTTTTTTCTAACGACAGGTCTAATTTGTTTCAACGTCAATATACGTTTTCTGAAGATGAGCTAGTAAATTACGTGGAGCAACATTAGCTCCTGCATGATGTTTATAATTAACAGAACAGTATGGGAATTCATAATCACACATTTTTATCAGTCAGCGCTAGTGAATGCTTAGTTCTGAACTTTAGAAGCATATATTAGCGTGTACTCAGAGGATAGTTAATTAATTATATCGTTTTCTGGATATAATTTTTTCTGATACTGAAGAATTTCTTGGTTGTGTTAGTTGGCAGCACATATCTGAACAAGTTTTATGTTATACTAGCACACCCTAAAAGCCGATTCGCATTGAAGCTAACACGAAGTTTGTTCTGTTAACTTTGCGTTAAGGTTATGTCCAGGCATAGATGACAGTGTATTTACACTGAATCAATAGGGAAGTACGTACAGTTAATATTCCCAAGCGAGAAGTTGAAAAATGCAACAAAACGTAAAGGCGCCTTAGTATTAGCCAATCAGATGAAAGAAACGATTTTTTTTTAACTGTATTTATTTCGTATATGCGTGTTTCATTCATAAACAAATCAACACTCTAAAATTTTTTTGAATGGAATTTATTAGCGCAAACAGGCATACGTTTAGACAAAAAAAAATTATTATTGTCAACTGCAAATGTTGAAAAAAATTACTATAATGTTTGTATGTTATTTACTATTTGTCTACACGTGCAGACATTTAGGCTGTTCACGGTAAAGTGAGCACTTTTTAAGGCCCTGCCGAATTCTTCTTTTCATTAGATTTCTACCTTCCTGTCACTTTTCAATATAAACATTGCTATCAGACTAATTAACACAGTCTATACATTTCACTACTAATAAAAGTTAACGTCTGGAGCTGCAATAAAATCTGATTATTAGTAGTTAATGCCCGTTGAAAGGGTCTTAGAAAATGCTCATTTTACCGTGAACAGCCTACACTATGTTTTGTGTTGCAACCATATATTTAGCTCTGATAGTCAAGTTCGCACGGCACAGAAGGTTAACCCATCGCCTCCTCGTCCTTTCCATTTCCAGCATCACACAGTTGCGCTTGTTGACCGGTTCACTCTCCTCCTTCGACCTTAATCCCTACCCCCTTCTCTTCTTTGTCTTTCACATTCCGACATCGCATAGTTACACCAAATACAGCAGAGAACTCTACTGCATTTGGTTAGCACCTGTTTAACACACTTCTCCTTCTGACCTTCATCGATATTGTTCGCAACAATCCTTCAAGAGTATCAGTAACAGCGATTAGTCATTGTGAAAGTGTCGATAGGTACAGGTATTCGTGTTTCCACTGTCCGGTCTTTCATCGAGATTTCCAGAAGCATTTCTACAGTCTTTAAACTTAAGACTTCTGAAGCCAAGTATGTCTTTAAAACGTAATACATCAAATGAACGCATGGAGAATCAAATGAAGTCACTTGCAAAAAAAAAATACAATTTCTTTTTTCAACAAGATTCTGCATTAACAGTATCTGAGATTTATCTCCTTGGGGAATTTAAACTATGGGAGGGCAAATGGAGAAGAGGCCAAAAGACCAATTTAAATACCAGAGACGGTGCTTGAAGTATTGGGTGACTGTGACGCTGACATATTCCCTACGATTCGTGTACTGCCGTGAATTGTGTGTACTATTCCGGACAGTGTTGCTACAGCCGAATGCTCTGGAGACTCAAAACTTGGGTCATATTAAAAATGACTGAGGAGCTGTTGAATGGTCGTTGCCTGTTACGTGTACACAGAGATTTGAAGATTAGCCCTGAAAACGTTATAGATAGATTTGCTGAAGAGAAATTTCGGCGCCTTGTAACGTAACTGAATTATTTTGCCGCATGTATCATAAGTCAATTAAAATACTGTAATACGTAGAATAGTAATTTTTCAATTTTGTTTTATTTCTATATCTTATAGCCCCCCTGAACATCACGCCTGGATCCGCCCATAGTTCTACTTCGAGGATATTCCTCCGCCTCGTGCAAACAAAGGTTAACCGAGTCTAGGAAATTACACCAAAGGACAATGCACTCGAAGTCGTGCGCACTCACTTGTAACTATATTTTGCATGAGAACTATTTCTTACTAGACGCTACCTACACAAGTTTTC
Organism: Dryococelus australis; assembly: GCA_029891345.1. Classification (NCBI taxonomy): domain Eukaryota; kingdom Metazoa; phylum Arthropoda; class Insecta; order Phasmatodea; family Phasmatidae; genus Dryococelus; species Dryococelus australis. The sequence continues at coordinate 93,657,605 of CM057005.1, forward strand.
GCACTGTTTTTATTAATATTTATTATAAATGTAATATTAAAATTTATCACTAAAATATAGGTAAATCTTCAACTTATCGAAAAATAGCATTTTTTTTAAATGAAAACAGAGTTATAAAATGCTTGATATAAATGGCATATTTAGAAAATAACAAAATACGTCACACATAGGGTGATTTTTCAAAGGTTTGATTCCAAAAACGCGAAGGAACCGCGAATAGACTATATGTGGATTTTCGTACAGAGGCGTTCACCAGGTCCGCTTTTATAGAGCAAAGGCCGCGGCGAACACCGTGCCCCGAATTGACGCAAACCATTGTGTATTTCTTTAAGGGTGGAGTGAGGGAAAATGTTCTACCTCATCTCTTTCCTCCCCCTCCTCTTTTTCAACACTTTCTGTGTACACCACCACTACCCCACCATGCATTCACAGAAACGCTGGCCTACTGCTGATACAGCTCCGCTAAACCCTAGGGACATGCGCCGATGATTTTCTTAAAGCCGGTTATTATAGTAAGTGCCATTTCATAACCGAAGCTTATTTGTGTATTTCCATTTTAGAGCCTTACTTCCCCAACGATCTAATATGAACACACATTTTCCGCAATATAAAATATATTAATGTCATAAAATTTAACTCCTAAAAATATACATAGACAAATAAATATACAAAACACACATGCAACCACAAATACAAAGGTACAAAAGAACTAAAAATGAAGTATTAATAAACTGTTATTACGTAACTTAATGCCAGAATAGTGAGCACATTTTTTTTTGGCCTAGGCATAGTCTTCTGCTTGGTAAATGCACGTCTTCCTAATGTCTAGTATTATAAAAATGCACGACGTAAATCTGATCAAAATGTAATACAATGAGAAATGTGTGAACTTTGTAGCCGCTGTTCAAAATACTCGAATACTTTACAGTTTGTAGTTTAGCGGTGCATTAAATTTTCGTTATCCTTTACTTTATATTTTTTTCTTCGTCTTCTATCTCCTCGTTTCGAGATGTTGAAAAAACAGACGTGAACGCAAACACAGAAAGACGATCTTTCGACGGTACTAGTTACCAAGAAAATCGTTAGTTTATTACTGTACGAGATACCTTTTAACTTTGAAACATTGACCAAGTGGGAGTAGTGATAACAAGGGGGTTCCCACGATACAAAGTGCAAAAGTGGCATATGTGCCATTTCACAAAAACGTGTGTACCCCCTCTCCCAGCCACAGAATCCATTCCTTCGCCAGACTCTGAAGAGAGGCAGTCTTTTATCGCGTAAAATAAATGTTATAATCCATTCACGGTTACTTAACACTTTTAATCCATTCACGGTTACTTAACACTTTTCTGACGCCTGCTCAAGATCCTACTTCCAGGACATTCGTCCACATCTTGCAAACTAAGCTCAACTAAGTCTGGAAAATTACACCAAAAGACAATGCACCGAATTCGTGCGCACTCGGTTGTATTAATATTTTTTCCTGAGAACTATTTATTACAGGGCGCCACCAACACACACATTTCCTCACCGTCTCTATTCGAAATATTATAACTTAGAAATAAAATTTAGGTAAAACTTCAATTGAATAAAAAATAAGGTACTTTCATGTCGAAGGAGGTATAAAATGCTTGTGATAACATGCGTACTTAGGAAATAATTAAACACGCCATACATGGGGAGATTTTTCAAAGGTTTGATTCAGAAAGTTCGAAGAAACCGCGAATGGACTGCATATGGCGTATTCCAACTGACTGCTCTGGGTGCACACTCACTCCGGGCGAAGTGAAAACTGAAAAAGTGCATGTGTCACGTGGTTGCCCCAGCACCGTCACAACGGGAACACGTTGCGAAAAAAAAAAAGTGCAAAACTTTTGCGACAACATGTCATTTTATGGAGAAAATGCTCGAACTAAGATGTTTATAAAAGATTTTAAATTGAAATTTACGCAATTCCGTATAGATAATTTTCCTCCACTTAAATTTTTTTTATAACTTGCCGGCAAACGTATGCACGAGTCACTGGGCGAAATTAACATCGTCGTCGCTGTAATAACAAAACGATATCGTCGATACGCTAACAGAATATTTGTTCCATATTATCTATTACGTATTATTCAGCGGCCCAAAATGTTAGATACTGTACAGTTTCCAACATTGCCATAATTTTCTTGTTGTTTTCATTATCACAGGTCGCCGCCATACTGCCGTACCGGCTCCAAACTTGGTGCGCGCTCATCCAGTGGAACTCGCAATTGGAACACGAACACCCGAACTGCTCTCAGCGCGAGTTCTGGCATTCGGAATACGCTATTAGGTCGTGTAGGCGCATTGTATGTCAATATTGCTATTTTAGTGGTTTTGAGACCCGCAAATAAAATACACGGGCAAATTTACAGAAAATTTTACACGAGTGACTGAAAAAGCATGAACTAATTAATTTTAAAGAAAGTTTATATATGTATATATTTAATTCGTAGAGTACACTACAAACCAAAAACACGTAGAAATTTCCTTACGTCGAACGATTTTTAAAAATAGTGAAAACAATCAGTTACGTGAATTTAAAGAGTTCTTGAAGTATATATAGAAATCTTATTTCAATGAGGTAGTCGTCTTCAAGTTCAAAGTGTTTCGTACAATAACAAAATACAATTTTTTTTTTTTGGTGACCAGTGGCCTGAAAAACACGTAGTTGTTTGTTAAAATGATGTTTGGTGCGCTACCTCAACTACAACACTCATTAATAACGAGTTTCAGCGAGGTACATACCTACTAGTGAACATGCATGATTTACATCGGAAATATCACTAGACAAAACTTATCTACACGCTGGTTATCGCCACAATTTTTTTTTTCCTGGTGTCCGCATTCCACTTTTAAAATATAACGCGCATTTTTTAAACTCTCCCGTGCGCAATGAACGCTCATGGAAAAACTGATTAGACGTGAGGTCTTTTAAAAAAAAAGGGCGCTTATGTTTGAAATAGAAGATTATATATAAAATATCTACATTATATATACACACACAACATATGTACAATAGTTACTGAATGGTAAATTATAACTGGATGTTGTCAATTCATGTGTGTGTCCGCGCGTGTGAGAAAGATAGAAAACGAGTGAGGGAAGAGAGAAAGAAAAGGACAAGGAAAAAAAGAGAGGGCAAGAGAAATACCTGGCAGAAAGAGAGATAAAAATAAATAACATGGTGAAAGAGGGGAAAAGAAATAACAGGGAGAAAGAGAGGGAAGAGAAACAACAAGCAGAAAGAAAGAAAGGGTAAGACAAAACCGAAAAGACCAAAAGAAAGCGGCAAAAGAAGGATAGAATGTGAAAGAAAATGTGGGAAGAGAGAGAGAGAATTGGGGAGAGAGAAAGCAATGAGATAGAGGGAGTAAGAAAGCAAGAGAGAGAAAGAGAGTAAGAAAGAATGTGAGAGAGCAGAAGCGAGGAAACGGGAGAGAAATAGTGAAAGAGATAACGGGAAAGAGGGAGAGCGAAAAATAAAAAAGAAAAATGAAAGACAGACGGTGAGAAAGAAATAGGAGAGAAAGAGAAGGGGGAGAGGACGAGGGAGAAAATAAATTTAAGTTGAAATGGTAAATATCGTAATAACGAGCGAGGCTCGCGCTTTCACCGCGCAAGACAATGAACTGAAGTTGTGGCTGGCAGTAAATGGTAGGCCTACAAGCTAATTACAATCTACCATGTGAACTATTTGACTAGGCGCTGCTTGTGTGAAAGTAGAATAAAAATCTGCTTCTTGATGTGCTACACGCTGTCTGTAACGAGTGAAAAGTGGCAGATAGAGAGGTCAAAACTTATAAGAAATACACAACATTTCTTAAAATAATTATTTTCTCGTGAGAATGACGCAGTGTGATTTATAATGTTTATTCATTGAACAAAATAACTAATACGTAGTTCTCATTAAGAGGGAAAACTATCACATCACAACACAATCGTGAGCATCAAACTTCAAACCTCTTAAGCGATAAAGCAGTACAAAAATTCGCATAAAAAGAACATTTATTAGATGTAGGCCAATGTTCAACGAGTTATCGTTTGTTTATATTTAGGTCAATTACCCCTATTATAGACGAAAATTATATTTTCACTTTAAAAATATAGCGATATTCTTCGAAATTAAGTTTGTGACATATCTGAATAGGAAAGCGATTACCTACAACTCGTTTCCATGAAAATCATTCTAAAAAATACACCCACAAAAAATAGGAATTTACGTCTATAAACTACACGGACTTCAGTGCGACATCTTCTAACTTCAAGGAGAGTTGAGTTGAGTTATTTGGGCGGCTCTTAACAACGAGGTCTTGGGAGCCGACGCGGGCGAAATGCGGTGAGAATGGAGCAGCGTGGAAACGCAAGGGGCGGGGGGAAACGGGACATCCCCGAGGAAACCTGCGGACCAGCGGCATCGTCTGGCACGATTCTCACTTACGAAAATCCGGGAGTGACCCGGCCGGGGTTGGGGGGGGGGGGGGGGGGGAGAGTCTAGCCGCTCAGCCACCGTGGCCCCTAACTTGAAGGAGAATTCCGACGAAGCAGCGATGCCAAAGTCAACCTCGAACCGAGACAGTCCCACTCTCGGCGTGTAGGACTGTCACCACACGTAACGGCAATGATTTGAGGATTTCTACGCCAACTTACTTCCGCAGCATCCCGTCAACTATAGCTGGTGCAAGGTCGCGTGAAAAACCCACTCTGATTACTTCCCTCTTTCCGCTAATCGTTCATCCTTTGGCCACGCGCGCACATTCAACTGCTGAGGGTCCACTGGCGTATCCGTTCACTGTTTAAATCCCACTCCAGAATAAAATATTTTACGCTTTGTAAGATTATTTTCTGTATACGCTAGAACGACTTCGTAACAGAAACTTACGGTAAACTAACTATAGGCTGTTCTCGGTAAAATGAGCACTTTTGAAAGCCCTGCAGAAGATCTACTTGTATACACGTTGTGTATTCTTCCGCCTTGTGTATACTTCACATTGTCATGGGCCTCATTACTTTATTCATGAGTCATTTTTACACTTCGATGCATAAAAAAAGAAAGCGAATTAAATAATTTTAAGTTATCACAAATGTTTACCTAGCTATTTTTATTCGGCGTTAAAATATGGAACTACTATCCATCAGTCGTTACAAACTTTACTGGGCGAATATGTCACTCAGTGCGCCCTATAAATATAAGCATGCAGGGGCAGACACTTATTCTAAGGTTCATTTTAAAAGTGCTGACTTTATCGTGAACAGCCTTTAATAAATTTACGAGATGTCCCATAAGTTCACAGAAACTTCTGCGACATTTACGAAAAGTCCGTCATTGGAAAAGTAGCGTGTTTGTAATTTTACGGAGCGTTCTGGGGAAATTTTTTTTACGAGCTCTTTTCCTTAAAATTACGGAACGTTGTTTTAAAAACATACGTGGATGAAGTGAAACTGTGAAATCATAAAGCACAAATTTGTTTGTATTTTGACAATGGTAACCTACAGGGGTGAATAGAATAGACCTAATTTCAATATCGCCGTTCACTCTCGCATCGCACTGTGGATGCTATACGTTGAGGCATGGACGTACTCTGCCCAACATGTTGCCAACATTGCTCTTCATGCTCCTGTCTGTCTTTGCGTTAAAACAGATGCAATCCAGAGCATAATTTTTTTTTTTTGTAATGTTGATTGCAGCAGTTCTGCATTGACCGACGCATCACTCAAGAACGCATCCGGTGGGAAAATAAAAATTACTTCCATTACAACTCATTCGCGTTCCCTATAATTATGGGCCTAATTGCTGCATAGGAAGAATTAGCCTATCAAAAATCTTAAATAAGCACCATATTCCTACACTCGCTATGCCGGAATGACAAGCATCGGATCGTACCGCTACCGGATCTATTCAGACAACTTCAAAAACCTGGCCCCTACAGTAGTTATCGTACATTCATCGTTACTTTCAACTTTTCTGAAGCCCTGTTTAAGATCTACTTGCAGTATATCACTCCCCCTAATGCAAATTACAGCAAAGGGACTATGCACCGCATTCCTGCGAACTCAGCGCAATAACATTTTGCATAACAACTATTTCCTACTAGGCGTTACCTACACGCCTATTTCCTACAAGGCGTTACCTACACGCCTATTTCCTACTAGGCGTTACCTACACGCCTATTTCCTACTAGGCGTTACCACACGCCTATTTCCTACAAGGCGTTACCTACACGCCTATTTCCTACTAGGCGTTACCTACACGCCTATTTCCTACTAGGCGTTACCTACACACCTATTTCCTACTAGGCGTTACCTACACGCCTATTTCCTACTAGGCGTTACCTACACGCCTATTTCCTACTAGGCGTTACCTACACACCTATTTCCTACTAGGCGTTACCTACACACCTATTTCCTACTAGGCGTTACCTACACGCCTATTTCCTACTAGGCATTACCTACACGCCTATTTCCTACTAGGCGTTACCTACACGCCTATTTCCTACTAGGCGTTACCTACACGCCTATTTCCTACTAGGCGTTACCTACACACCTATTTCCTACTAGGCGTTACCTACACGCCTATTTCCTACTAGGCGTTACCTACACGCCTATTTCCTACTAGGCGTTACCTACACGCCTATTTCCTACTAGGCGTTACCTACACACCTATTTCCTACTAGGCATTACCTAAACACCTATTTCCTACTAGGCGTTACCTACACGCCTATTTCCTACTAGGCGTTACCTACACGCCTATTTCCTACTAGGCGTTACCTACACGCCTATTTCCTACTAGGCATTACCTACACGCCTATTTCCTACTAGGCGTTACCTACACGCCTATTTCCTACTAGGCGTTACCTACACACCTATTTCCTACAAGGCGTTACCTACACGCCTATTTCCTACTTGGCGTTACCTACACGCCTATTTCCTACTAGGCGTTACCTACACGCCTATTTCCTACTAGGCGTTACCTACACGCCTATTTCCTACTAGGCGTTACCTACACGCCTATTTCCTACTAGGCGTTACCTACACGCCTATTTCCTACTAGGCATTACCTACACACCTATTTTCTCTCTGTTTTGATTCGCATTAATTATAAATGAAATGTTATAATTTATAGATAAGATAAAAAAAGTTCAATTTAACAAAAAGTAAGATACTGACGTTCACGCGCGTATAAAACTCTAATGATACATGGAATACCCTGGAAACAACCAAAAACGTCATACATGGGGTGATTTTTAAAGGATTGTAAAAAACGTGTGACGATATTGCCAATAGACTGTACCAATAATGCAGCAGGTACACACAAGCCTTGTTCTCCCTCCCTCCCGCCCGCCAGGTTCAGTCGAGGCAACAGTCTGAACAGTTCACCCGGCTATACTGCCCAACTCGCAGATTGTGACAGCTGATGACAGTACTCTGTTCGTACTTAACGTATTTCACACAAGGCGTTATGTTCGCTACGGCAATTTCCAGCTGTCAAATCTGAACATTCTGAAAAAGCAGAGCAACACAGTAAAAAAAACTCCGGCACTAAACAGTAAGCTCCCAAAATTCAACTGACACAATAGCGATGTTATTGCTTAAAGTTGGAATAGAAACAGATCTGAATGTGTGCTTTATTCGATAAAAATGGAAACAGTTGTACCTATTAATTGTTATCGGCGATAGTTACTTTCGAAGCATGTAAGTATAAAGTAGCGCATAATTTAGAAGAATATTTTTAAGTAATGCATGTTTTTTGGTTATTTGCTAAACTTAAGTCTTCCAAAATATTTCCATTGCTGTTGCTACTTTCCGTCGTTCTGAACTACGTTTGGGTCAATGCGCTGGAAATATTTCTATACTATAAAACATTTTCTGGCAAACTTCCTAAACTGTAATGGAAGTTTTTAACCTATACAGTGTATGGTAATAATACCACACATCAAGCTGCAGATATAGGCATGTTTAGCGTCGCTACAGTACAAGTTGGGAACTTCCCTATATGCATTTAACTGTTTCCTGAGCAAATGAAGGAACGCTACAATAAATAAATAATATTAAAAAATTACCATTCCCGCTTTCTCACTAAGCGCATACACTGGTATGGAAAATTTCCGAATAACTTCTTATAGTGTAGTATTACTTCTGTCGTTAGATTTTTTATTGTGTATACCCCTTTGTTTCTCGCTTGCTCGTGACCTACAATGCCATAGAATAAATCAAACTGGTGCAAACACCGCGGAAAGGGGAAAAACTGGACGGAAAATACCAACTTAAAAAACTAGTATATACTTTTCAAGTCTATAATACGGAATGGGCTAGAAGGAGAAGGGAAGGCTGAATAGTAAACATTGACACGACGCAGATTTAACGTTCCGCTGAAGAATTTTTTTGGCTATAGACCCATAAGTCCCCAGAGGCTTCACCTTGGTATTTTTTTTCAAATGCCTATTTTCTACTCCTTTCTTTTGATTACTGTTTAGGGTGCACGCCCCAATATTAATCAAATAACCGAGGACAGCAGACAACCGATAACATATGGCATCCTTGCATCAATATTTACTCTTGGTAATTATAATCGTGAGGTCAGACTCACGAACAAGCCTCTCACTTTGTCAGAGCACCCAAGAACTTGAATTGAAAGGTTTGGTCGCCGCTTGAGGTGGAGAGATCCTACCGATATTAAATTTTATTTTAAAAGCTTCTCAATCAAACTTTATAACCGAACAGCAAAAATCAAAGTTTCACATGGCATAACGGAACGCTTAGCAGAATTGTTAAGTTTGTACGGTGGTAGTATGATAACGGGAGTTCTCGGCCAATGTACTTTTTTAAGGCCTTGTCTCAACAGTGTGTGCTCACTCTCACTCTGGCACACTCTAGCGAATTGAGACTTGTGTCCTCTGTAAGCCTTCGGTATTATTTCTCTGACAGAAAAGGTAATAAATAGTGAAAAATAAAACATTGACGGCCTTTCACTTTACCCGAAGAAATTAACAGTGTGTTATGAAATACGAATTAATTTTAATTTGTTACATTTTTGCATGAATAAGAAAATAATTGTTATGTGCAAATCACTGTATTTAATAATATACATTCAATTAACCTAAATGAAAGGTGAACATAATAACATCAAAATTTTATATGCTCCATATCAAACGGAATATTGTTATTACACATTTCACAATCGCAATGATTAAGTTAAGTCGATAAAATATTTCTAACAATGTTTTAGAAACAACAAAATGTATGTCTGGATAGCTGAGGTTAGACTTGAAAACAACATGGCTGCCAGACAGGGTGCGAGAGTGAGCCGTGAGTGTACATCGTCGTTCACTCTCCCGGCGAATTGGGACACTGACTAAATGAGAGCTCTGTGGCTGGCGGTCTCGGACTCAACGTGCGCAAGTTCCAGCAAACTCTGCTGAGATCGGAGTGTGTTTGCAAAGGTCAAAGGTGAATTGTCCTGTGCAGGAGGCGCAGCAAAGCACGCCCGGGGAGAAAAAAAACTGACCAGGGGCGGTAATTACATTGTTTGAAAGAACAGGTACCAAGAAACCTGGAGGGGTGGGGGAAGTAGGTCAAAAGGGAAGGATGAAAGATGAAGGAAGACCCACTCGTGTTTTTTTCTCCTCCGACGGCGAGAACCCTCCAGAAGAGCGAAGGAAGCAAGTATATCTTCATCATGGCGCGCAGGGCGGGTACCGGAGGGTCTCGAGCAGAGGCAGCGCGAGGTGTGAGTGAAGAGATTTGGGCGGCTCTTAACAGCGAGGTCTTCAGAGCCGATGAGGGTGAAGTGATGCGAGTATGGAGCAGCACCGGAATGGAGGGGCGGGGGAAACAGGAGATCCCCGAGAAAACCCGCAGACCAACAGTATCGCCCGGCACGATCCCCACATGCGAGAATACGGTGACCCGGCCGGGCATTGAACTCAGTTCGCCTTGGTGGGAGGAAAGCGTGCTAATCGCTCAGCCACCGCGGCCCCGCGGGAGATACGAATTAAATTGGACTATAGGCTGTTCACGGTAAAATTAGCACTTTTTGTCAGCTCTGCGTAAGAGGGGTGTGAACCTGCGCGTCCAAGGTCAAGAAGCGAGGGAGCGATACGGGCGACACGAACACGCACGCCTGGTGCCTCATCGCTCCTACGCGCAAGGCGTGCAGTGTTTCCGCCGTGGTCCTGTACCGTGCAAATCAGATCAGTAACAGTAGGATTTTATTACATGCAATGAAAGCCCACAGATTAAACTACATCCGTATGATTGTATTTTTCTCTTGCCGCTTAAGGAAACCTGCATAGGCAAGCTTCAAAAATGCGATATTTGTCCATTTTCACGAATTTTTTTCGCCATGAATGTACTTAATATGTGAAAAGTAAAAACATATATAATAGTTGTTTACCTTTTTCTAGCAAAAAGTCGTGTTTACAAAACATAAATTTACCGAGATACGCCAATACGCGCAAACACCAATTTCACAAAAAAATGTTTCACTTCACTCTCCTCTTGAGATCTACTTATATGCAGGTCGTGTATTCCTCCGCCTTGTGTAAAATTAACACTGCCATAGGCCTCATCACTTTACTCGTGCGTCGGTCAAGTTAAACTGTAAAATTATTTAGAAAAGGAAATACTTAAAAAACTGCTAATTTTTTTAAACTTCTGTGCATTAAGAAAATAACAGAAACCGAAAGAGATGATTTTAAGTTATCACAAATTGTTGCCTAACAGTTTTTATTCGACTTTAGTCTAGTGGAACTACTTTCCATTCATTGTTACCAACTTTACTGGTCGATGCGAAACTTTAAGCCGTTTTCCTTCGCCGGCGCAATGCTTCCCTCACGGCCCGGCGTGACCTTGAGGCATATAAATTATTTTACTAAAGGCTGTTCATGATAAAGTGAGCACTTTTGAAATCAAACTTAGAAAAAAGTTACTGACCCTGCCTGCATATATTTTAACGGGCGCACTGAGTGACATACGTCCAGTAAAGTTGGTAACACGGGATGGAAAATAATTCCATGCCTTAGCGTCGAATAAGAAGTGTTAGGTAACCATTTGTGATGACTTAAATTATTTCTTTAGGTTACTGTTGTTTTTCTAATGCACCGACGAGTAAAAATGAGCAGATTTGTAAAATATGTCATTTTCTAATAATTTGACAGTTTCACTCGACCGACGCACGAATAAAGTGATGAGGCCCATGACTATGTTAAGTTTACATAGGGCTGATGAATACAGAACGTGCATACAAGTAAATCTTAAGCAGGGTTTACAAACGTGCTCATTTGACCGTGAATAGCCATTAGACTGGCCCCTTAACCGAGCATATTTTAAAATAACTACAGACCCGGAAATTTCTCGGATTCATTCAGCAACAAGCTAGACTTCACAGGCCTTTGTATATTCGAGCATCAGTTAGTAGTTCGTTGACTCGCGGATTCATTCGGCAACAAGCTAGACTCCACAATCCTTTGAATATCCGAGCATCAGTTAGAAGTTGGTTGGCTGTTGCTCCAGTTTAACAACAGACCATGTACCACGGGATTCGGTTATTTTCCTTGAAGGTTCGTTATTGGTCGAAAGTCGTTCGAGGCGTGTCTAACAAACTATGGTCCAGTGAATGCACGAACACACATGTACACGCGAATGCAGTTTGACTTGTCCTCAGGTGAATCCGCGAAATTTCCGGGACTCTGGAAATTACTTTAAAGACTGTTCACGGTAAAGTGAGCATTTTCGAAATCAACCTTTGAAAAGAGTCACTGTTCCTACCTGCGTATATTTTAACGGGCGCACTGAGCGTCGCGCGCCCAGACCTCCCTTCAATTCAAGCACCGCCTTCACTCAGACCCTTCGCGATTGAATTCACGGGATATTCAGGCTTAGCCTCCGCTTTTACAAGGAAAGACTGGCCGGGAGTCTAACAAACTCTCGTCCAGTCTATAACTTAACCTGTTTTTTTTTTTCTTTCTAAATTAGCGTAATTCAAGGGACAACAACAGCCTCACTGTTACCTCCTCCCTAGAACCTGTGCAGGTAGATATTGAAGGGGGGGGGGGGGGACCAGCATTGGGCACCAGGGTTTGCTGGGAGTACTCGGCTTCCCTTGTAGAAAATTAGCTTTCGCCTAAAATATTCTGATGGGAGGGGGAGCGGGGTTAGCTTCTCCTTTCTCCTTCATTGCAAATGAACACCGTCTGGGAGGTAAAGGTCCCTCACAAGGACCCAGGCTGCCACCGCTCTGAGCTTCGGCAGTGATTAGACTTGGCGGCGCGCCAGTAAATTGGCAACAACAGAGAGAAAGTAGTTCCATACGTTAACGTTAAATTGCAAGTAAACAATTGTGAATACTAAAATATTTTACTTTAGTTCAGTTTTTTTTTAAATGGATACTAAGCGTAAGAATAACAACCTTTGAAAAACACTGTTCAAAAAAAAAAAAAATTGCAGTTGCCTTGACCGACACACGGATAACGTGATTAGGCCCATGGTAGCGTTAATTATTCATATGGTGGAAGAACACGCAGTGTGCATACAAGTAGATCTTAAGCAGGGCTTTCGAAAGTGCTCATTTTACCAGTGAAGAGCACATAGGAAAATGTAACAGCTCCTACCAACGTAACAGAATCGCTCCGCCCCATGTTCAAGGCTACAGAAACCTCGCGCGACATTTCGAACAATCACCGAACAGTTCGACAACAGGTGTAATCTCACATTGCCCCTCGTTAACGAAAAGTTCACAGCGGCAGTAAATTACCCTGGCCATCTCGCAGCGTGATTTACGAGGGGTGTGTATCATTGTCGATTACTCGCGAAGCTGTCTAGCGGATGAGGATTGATTTGGCGATGCTTTTTAAACGCAATCTGGTTATTCTATCTTCAAGGGGAAGTAATTGGATGATAATTTACGTATTGCGATTCTCTGTTTAAAATAATACGATATCAAACGTTCAAAACTACAAAGCTCGTTTAAGAAATCAACTCAAAGTTTAATTACTTCCGTAAAAATTGAATGGTCGACTGGAACGACTCCCGAACTCAGCTCTGCAGCTTTCGGCTTCAAACACCCCTCCCCCCTAATAAAAAATGTATAAAGGACACGTTAAAAAATAAAAGAAAAACTAATATATTTTATTAGTAAAATTATAAATTTGCCAAGTAAAATTGTATAATAAAAGAGTAAAAAATAAAAAGTAACAAGACATGTGTCTACATCTACACTGTTGTTCTTCAGTTAAAAAATAAATAAATAAATAAACGGCACTCCCCCTTCCCCCACCACAAAAAAATAATTCCTGCCTACACCACTGTCCCGGAGAATCGAGGAATTTTCAGGCGATAATTCTCTGAGGACACTCGTGATATGCAGGTTTTACGGGATACTGCTTGTTTCCTCCCCTTGATACATACCACCGCTGTTCCATCCGCATTTCATCTTTCGACTCGTCCATTATTAGGGCTGGTCAGAACAGCGTGTTTTGTCATTCGGGTAGAGCAGCCGACTACTGTTACCTACACACTTTGTCCTGCCTGCCCTCTAGGAAGCTTCCTCGAGACTTGCGACCCGAGCTTGCATGCAAGCAGTTATAGAGGAGGGTTCTTTGGAATAACCTAGCCAACGATACCTGTTGCCGCACAAGTCAAGACGAGTGCATTTTTTTTTTTAATGATTTTTACTCCTGCATCTGTGGCGCAGCTGCAAGAGCACTCACCTCCCACCAAGGCGAACAGGAATCAATTTCTGGAGGGGTCGCTCCCGTATTTTCCACGTGGGAATCGCGCCGGACGATGCCGCTGATCGGCGGGTTTTCTCGGGGATCTCCCCCCCTGCTTTTTCATTAAGGATCTGCTCCATACCCACCACTCTTCACCCTCATCGGCTCTCTATGTTAAGAGCAGCCCCCATCTATCCACTCTCTCCAGTTTACTGTGTGCAGCCTACAACAAATTTTGTACAGCACGTTCACTGTTACATAGTAAATAATGTTTCAAAGCTGAGAGATTTTTCATGGCGTATATCGCCATTTTATCTCGTGTACGAACAGGAGCAGCAGAGCGATTAATGAGCGCGCCACTTTTATCACGAGCTCTCATTTGTAAATTAGGAAAAGCGTTGCGTGTAACGAGCGTAATAATGAGATTTAGTCCACCCATGGTTATTTCCAACTCTCCTGAAACTCTGCTGAAGTTCTACTTTCAGATTATTCCTCCGCCTCATGCAAACAAAGCTTAATTAAGTCTAGAAAATTACACCAAACGGACAACACGCGCATTTGTGCGCACTCAGTTGCATAATATTTCTCACGAGAACTATTTCTTACTAGGCATTTCCAACGAACGTACTTTCTCTGATTTTATTCATATTAATTATAAATGAAATGAAATTTATGGATCAAATACAAGTTAAAGTTAAATTTTACCAATAAAAATATAAAATATATACTCCTATGCTAACGCTTGTCACGCAATGTATAGTTAGGAAACAAACCAGTCCAAGGTTTGGTTGTAAACGTATGAAGATTCTGCAAATAAACTATAAGTAAGATAGTATATCCGCGGTTTCTTCACACTTTTGTAATGAAACCTTGGAAAAATCACACCATGTATGAAGTGTTTAGTTACATACTAAATATGCCATGTGTCACAAGCGTTTTATACCTCTGTTAACATAAAATAACTTACTTTAGTGACATTGAAGTTTGACCAATATTTTACTTACAAATTATGTTTCATTTTTAATAAATGTGTATAAAAACAGCGAGAAAGCATGTGTATTCGTAACGCTTAGTAAGAAATAGTTCTCATGCAAAATATTATTACAACTCGGTGCGCACGAATTCGGTGCGTTCTCTCTTTGGTGTAATTTCCTAGACTTATTTCAGAGTTATATGGACCTGCAAGTTTTTTGTGAAATAGTTGTTTGTGCAAATACACGTATCTCGGTAAATAAATGTTCTGCAATTACGACTTTTTGTCAGAAAAGACGAACAAAGATTATCCATGTCCCTATTATTTTACTTTTGTCATATTTAGTATATTCTTGGAGAAAAAAAATTCGTGAAAACGGTCAAATACAGCATTTTTAAAGCGTGCCTGTACAGTTTCCTTAAACGGCAAGGGAGACAAGTACAAAGATACGAACGCAGTTTAATATGTGGGCTTTCATCGCGTGTAATAAAACCCCACTGTTACAGATCTGAATTGCACGGTACAGCGTCACGACGGAAACACTGCACGCCTGGCGCGTAGGGGCGATGAGACGCTAGGTGTGCGTGTTAGTGTCGCCCGTATCGCTCCCTCGCTTCTTGACTTTGGGCGCGCAGCTCCAACTAACTCTTAAGCTTAGTTTGTACAAGACGGAGGAATAATCTGTAGGTAGAACGTTAGCAGGGCTTCAGAAAAGTGTGAAGTAGCCGTGAATGGATTATAGGTGACCATTGCTGCAGTCTTCCGGAAGCACGTGACAAGTACATGAGACTCGGAAAACAGCTGGAAGACCAAAATAACTGCTGGCCTACATATTCCAGCGTGCAGATTCCGGCCAGCTTTCCAGCCTCCTCGGAGCATCCGTTTGTCTGTGAAAGGCGGAGCTGTCAAAAGACAGAAACGGTGCCAATGGGAGAGTGGCGGACGGCACCCGCATAGAAACCATCTGAATGAGGCAACTAGCGAGAGAGAGAGAGAAAGATACATCTCCGGTGTACACTACAGGTTCGTTTCTTTCAACTACACTGGCTACACAGGCAAGTAAAAACTGCACCAAAGTCGTCCCTTTCAACTGGGCGTGGCGTCGGACCAATCGAAAATATAGTTTCTTTCAACTTGTGCAGCAAAACAATACACCAGTTCTTGAGGTGTAACTGGCGCAGTGCAAATAAAAGGGCGCGAATTTTAAATACGTCATTTGTTAATGTATTTATAGAGGAAATATCTGTTTCAATAACAAAGTTCAAGGTTTGGAACATTCTTGAAGGTTGTAGTTTAAACGTTTCCGTAACTAAAACTGGCTAATAAAGAGTAATCTAAAGTAAGAGAAAGTTAACGTAACATTTAATAATTCATGTTGTCCATTTCGATGAAAATACTATTAGTAATTAATATGACCTTATTTAGATACTTCGGAAATTTTTTTTTGTTAAAATTACTTTACAGTAAATATAATAGTTAAGAGCATTACGCATGATATGTGCTTACTACACTTACGCAAATGAGGTATACGTTCTACATTGCGCTAAGCCTTTATTTACTAAATATAAATTCATATAAAATATTAATTTGTAGTAAATTTGATTACGGCTCTTCCACCTCGTCTTACAAGTTCTACAAATTTTGTAACTACTCCTATAATTATTTATAGCTCCCTAGTTCATTTGTAAATAAAAAGTTTTCTTACAGTTAACTTGTATCGAAGAAACTGCAACGATCGCTTTGCCGCAAGCCTATTTTCTTGTTTTAAAATATAAACTAAAGGACGCAATGACGTATTTCAAAATGTTACCTACATAAATATACTGCTAGTTCGTGGGTAAATGGAAACACTTGGAATCAACCTTTGAAAAAATATTTTCCCGGTACTGCAGATATTTGATTTTACGAGTAATCGGCACTTACACAAAAACGTTGAAAGCGAATGAGGCGGAGGAATGTCATTTTTGTGTATCAATACGTCGCTAAAAGTGTGTTTCATTTACCTGAATCGCAACCTGATATTACAGAGCAAAGTCCATTTTTACGGCGCTTGAAAGGGATGTTTTAACAGTGTTGAAGTTCTCAATGCTTATGACTTCACACGCCAAGCTGTGCAAGGCTTGAGTGAAAACTTTGCAGCCATGATAAAAAAAAAAACTGTACTTTACGTCGTAAACAAATGTGGGTCGTTCTTTACAAAATATGTATTGTGATGTTACATAAAAAATTATTGGCAACTGGCTACGATTTTTCTATCGAATACGATGTGACTTTAATCCTCATCGCTGGGTGTTTATCCCAAGTCGACTGAGGCAATCGATAGTTTCTAATCGACAGGAAGCCATCATGAGTCACTGCGCGTTCTCGTAGCGTCATAGTTTATTTCTGCACGCTCGTCTCGATTAGCGCCTGATCCGACTGCAACAGTGGAGTCGGCAAGGCAACGCTGATCGTTGCTTCCCCCAATCCATGAAAGGTCGCATTTAAACAAATCTAGATAAAAAGTGTCAGTTGTTCTATTGCATAATTTCACCTTAACGGGGCCGCGGTAACTGAGCGGTTAGCCTGCTCGTCTCCCAACAAGGCGAACTTGGTTCAATCCCCGGCCGGGTCGCTCCCGGATTTTCACACGTGGGAATCGTGCCAGACGATGCCCACGCCATTTCGTTCCGGCGCTGCTCCATACTCACCTCAATCACCCTCGTAGGCTCTCAAGACCTCGCTGTTAAGAGTGAGCGAGTGACGAGATTTGCGCGGCTCTTAACAGAGAGGCCTTGAGAGTCGACGTCGGTGATTGAGGTGAGGAGCAGCGCCGGGATGAAAGGGCGGGGGGATATGGGAGATCCACGAGAAAACCCACCGACCAACGCCATCGTCCGGCACGATTCCCACTTGCGAAAATCTGAGTGTGACCCGGCCGGGGATTGAACGCGGTTCGCCTTGGTGGGAGGCGAGCAGGCTAACCGCTCAGCCACCACAGCCCCCTCGCTGTTAAGGGCCGCCCAAATCTCTTCGATCACTCACTACTCACTCAAGTCACTTACTAACTCACTCACTCCACCTCAACCGTATATTTTCGAAGAACACCAAACTATGGACGGTTCACGGTGCACTGAGCACTTTTGAAAGCCCTACTTAAGACCTACTTACATGTACATTGTGTATCCTTCGGTCATATGTAAAATTAACATTGCCGTGGACTTAGCCACTTTGGTAATACGAGGGCCAAGCGAAATACAAAATTATAAAAAATAATAAATATTTTTAAAATTTGCTTATTTGTATATTTGCATGCATTTAAACAACTATATATATATATATATATATATATATATATATATATATATATATATATATATATATATAACAATTCCTGTATTCACAAATACTTACCCCATCACCTTAAATTCAACGTTAAGGCATGGAAATACTTTCCCGCTGTCGCTACTAACTTTACTGGCTGCACAGCAGTCAGTGCGCCCGTTAAAAAAAAAAAAAAAAAACATTAAAATTTGATTGATTAATTTCAAAAGTGCCAACGATTTAATACGCATGCGCTTTAGAAAAAAAAACACGTTAAAGATTCTTTGAAACGAGAAATTACCACATCACGGGGTAAATGCCCAGAGATCCAGTTTTGCAATTTTCCAGGCAATTGATAATTTTCTATTACTTTTTTTGCACAATTATATTTTGCTGCATACAAATTATACACATGCAATAATGAACATTACTGTCGTCATTTAGTTTGCACAAGGGGAAGTATTAGCGCTGAATTTTAAGAGTTCGTTAATACGATCCACACTCCACCCAATAAATATTTTAGAAATATTTATCAGATTGAGTTTCGTGACGGGTAACGGAACTAAAAACATTGTTTTTAACTGCGGCTAACAGATGGCAGGCAAGGCCACATAATTTACAGTCTTACTAGCAACAAAGTATTCGGAGAGAACCATAGTTACTAGTCCTCTATGATAATTCTAGTTATACTATGATACTAAATTTAAACGCAAATGACTGTCGGTATTAACATGTTCATGCTTAAAGGTCTGCGTCATTTGTAATGACATTATGTATTAAGCTAAACTATTGTTAAGAATCCAATCAAGAAGTGAGGAGATTTGAATTCAAAACTTCTAATGTGTTATTAACGAATCTGCACTTTTCATTAAGTCTTTCAATAAGTATTAATTGCACCGTGCCAATCATCATACAAATACTTGATATTATTTGTAAATTTAATCTGCAGTAGCAAATAAAACATACATGAAAATTGATAATGTAATGGAATGCATATTTAAGTTTAGTTAGTTATTAAGTGTAAGCAGAGGGGGCAGGTTTAATTCGCAAATTGCCGATTGTGAGATAACTATTTTCGTCATATGGAGACTTAATTCCACCATTAATGAGTTTGACTATGTATAAGTAAACATAATTTAGCGAAGCTTTCAATTACACTAGCATATTTAAATAGTGAGGAAACGATCGAGAACACTGGACAGTTAACGTGTGGTAAGTTCAAGGCTCAGCTGACAATTATTTCTACTTCTCATAGTAATATAGAAGACATTTTTATTCCTACATACAATAATCAAACTAATTAAATGGGCAAGTTCGTGAAAAATGCAACACCAAGAAGGATACATGTGATATGAACTTTATACCATAGATTAGGTACATGAAAATACACAATTAATTAGGATTACTGAACTGTACTTCAGCTCTGCACTTGAGAATTCAATATGGTGTGAAGCCCCCATATGCTGCAATCAGAGCCCCCAAACATAACATCGTGAAATTAAAGAGGACCTGGATATGTTCCTGCGGTATCCACCTCCACGCGGTTTGTATGAGAGTCCACAAAGCATCAACATTGGTTGCTGGAGGACTGTGACGGAAAAGTCGCCGACCAACCATATCCCAGACATGTCCGATGGGCGACGTGTAAGGCGAACTTACAAGCCAGGGAAGTAATGGTACCTATCATTCACTGAAGAAGGCTTGCAAATTTCTCGTCACATGTGGCCGGGCACTGTCCTACTGAATTATAGCATATGGAGTTGCCTGAAGGAGGAGAAGTACCTTGGGCTCTAATACATCCCTGTTGTAGCGGCTGTTGTTCAGATTGCCCTCAATACGTAGGAGCTGAGACCGCATGTTGTATTCACTGGCACCCCAAACCATCACACTTGTCTGGCCGCTATGCTGCTCCACAATGCGGGCTGCCCGACTGTGGCCATCACTGCAGGACAGGTTGAAGCGGGACTCGTCCGAAAACACTGCATTTTGCCACTCAGCACGCCAGCGAAGGCGTTCACGTGCCCATTGCAGTCTGAGGCGTTTGTGGTTTCTGGACATTGGACGCCGATGCAATGGCATGCGTGCCACCAGTTCAGCCCGCAGCAGGCGGCGTCGAACCGTCGAAGCAGACAGGTCAACGCCCGTTGCAGTGCTCCAGTGTCGAACCTATTTGGGCATATTTTGCTCTCGATCGTTTGAAATGGCGTCTCCCGATCTGCAGGAGCATTGACTGTCGAGATCGACATAGAAACCTGCCGGCAGACTATCCGATAAACTTAGAATACACCCCCAAGATCTCTTGATATCGGTACAAAATAACGTAACCTAAGGTTAGAACGAAACTTTGTGGTTCGTTCGAATCTGACGACGTAATGTATTTGTTCCAACGTTTAGGACAAAACTAAGGAGTTTGTTTGGCATTTCTTACACTTGAACTTTTTTTTATAACCTGGTTAAATGCAGTGATACGGTCGTCTTTGTCACCGATTACAGTACGAGAGGACGACCGTATCACCATGTTAGGTCGACTTTATTTACATAATGTGCGCTGCGTCTGATTAACGTCGGGTGAATTTAATGACGCACCAGTTCCTCTCCGCCATCGATAGGTCGACAAATAATACATTATAGTAACTGCTGCCAACATTACAAGCCACTACGTTTTGGATGTGTCCACGTCTCTCTTCGCTGGTAAGAAGTTAGATTGGCAGCAATGGGGAAAACTTCCGATAGTCAATACCGCCCGAGTTATGACGATCGCCTCGCGATAAGCGATACACACAAACTTCAGCACACTATCACGAACATCTATAAGTAAGCGATATCGGAAATAACCGATCGGGAAGGCAACAACTTCAGGTCACTAATACGATCCAGGAGAGATGGGGTGAAGGACGGAGAAGCAATGGCACATATCCTCACATCTACTTCGTGCAATGCACATTTTCAAGTCACTATCGATATAGTTATGCTCATTCCGAATCATTTAAATCTTATTTATCAGGAAATGGAGAACATATTTCATGAGTGCTGAACGCATAAAGACAGCTATAACATGAATGATTATAAAAAGGGAGTAAATGATAAAGCACACAGGATATTTACTAAATGTGAACACTTAGGAGTTCCCTTTCCTAGGCACAGGCCTTCCTCCTAGCAAAATATGAGAACTTGGTAGACTAGTGACTAACAGTACGACAAAATGAATCACTTTATACAACTTGGGTAAGCAGCCAATACATGATAGACCAGAAATAAGCATTTACAATTTGAGAAGAATTGTATGGGCTAAGTTCATCCGGACTATTCTAGCAATGGATACACAGCTATACAACTGTATCCAACTTTAATTTTTAAACAATTTTAAAAAATGTTCCACTTTATGTCTGGAGGCTAATATGAGAACTGCTTACATTCTTTAGTAGTAGCAACTTACACTTGAAAATATATAGGGTGTATATGAAAGTATGTTACAAACTTTGTGAGGCGATTCCTTGTCAAAAATGAGGCACAGTTATATAATGCGTAAGGAGAGATTCGCCCTCGAAAATAGAAAGTAAATATAGTATTTCAGCAAAATATCGTTAACTACTTAGAAATAAAGTACAATTCTCTGCATTCTGTTTTATGCTAACAAGGTCGGCAGTCTGTGAAGAAATAGTTCCGTTACCGCCTTCATTAAAATAATGGGGGTGGCCACCCCCTTTTCGGTTTAATTTTTTCTTTCGTAAGATTCTTTAGCGGTTTTATGCCATGGTTTGTATGAAGGGTCCAATGAACGATCGTCTTGTCGCAACACCCTCACGATAACTGCACGAGGCGGTAGTTGGCAACAAACTAATAGTGCACACTGTAATGTAAACATACGAAGCGTCGTGTGCTACGTGTGAGTCTGTGTGAGTTATGAACATGTAATGAGCGATGCCTTGTGTATTCGAACGAATGTGTCGGTAAATGTCGAGGTAATGCTCAAAGGTTCCATCATGAGGTTGCACTTCACTTTCTGTCAAGTAAATGCACCACATCAAACAATGTAAAAAATACCACGACTTTATTAAAAGAGTATTTAAATTTACGTACGATCAAACAACAAAAGTTCGAATACACCACAGGCATCGCTCGTTACCTGTTCATAACTCACACAGACTCACACGTAGCACATGGCACTTTGCACGTTTACATTACAGTGTGCACTATTAGTTTGTTGCTAACTAGCGTATCGTTCCGTCACTCTTCTTGTGTTTTGTGGGTGCCTATCCCTCAGGCAACACAGTTTCTATTCTATTTTACTCGAAAACGGTTCGCCTGAGGGTGTTGCAACAAGATGGCCTTTATTCGTTCATGGAGCCCTCTTGATACAAATTGTGGCAAAAAACCTCTACAGAATCTAGAATTTAGCTTGCTAGCATAAAACAGAATCCAAAGAATTGTACTTTATTTCTAAGTAGTTTACGATATTTTGCTAAAATACTATATTTATTTTCTATTTTCAAGGGCGAATTTCTCCTTACGCATTATATAACTGTACCTCATTTTCGACAAGGAATCGCCTCACAAAGTTTGTAGCATACTTCCATATACATCCTGTACGTGTGGGATTTGAATCCAGAACTTAAGTGATACTAAGTTATCGGTTCGATTGTGGAAGTCGTTTACGTGATTGTTGTGGATTGCCAGAAACTACAATAACATATTTCTGTTCTTGGGTTGTCTCGTAACATAATTATACTATAATCCTACATTTGAGTTTCGGAGGTGTAAACGAAGCGGATGTTTCGTTGCTTTTCCGAACCTCCATTTTGTAACTAAAATCGCATGTCAACTGTTGGTTGAGTGTGCTGTGGTTTCGGTTGGAAGGAACTACTGTGATCAGCTGTAAAAAAAAAGCCAGGCGCGTTTGTTCGAAATACGTCATGACAACTATGCCTTAGTGCGAGAATACCGACGTGTGTGGATAATGTGAAATGGACACACGACAGGACAAGGTAAGCACTACGCGTATGGACAATAAAGAACACGACAACAATGTTTTTTCTCAGATTTAGTAAGGTAGATCGCACGACAGTACAGGTACCTCGCGACTGTCCGGCATAGCAGGACATTATTCCCGGCAGCTCCTGCCAACTCCATGTTACATTCTCTGGCGGTTCTCGCACGGGGAACGGTAATTTTGATCTACGAGCGCTGTTCAACGCGGGTTGCATCCATCTGGCACGGCGATCACCGGGGCAACTGACTTCGCATTCTCTGCGCTCTTACAGGCCAACCCTGCGCCATTTGACACTTTCAACGCGCACTAGGACCGTATGTCTTCCCCGCGAGACACGTGCCATTGCATGCACCAATAACAGTTCGCCACAAAATTTGATAGTTGCCATGACGTATGCCCCAGCCCACGTATTTGAATAGCTCGCCATAGATTACAAAATACGACCAATACTTGATATCTGGAAAAAATTTACGAAATGCCACTTTTTGAAGCATATAATGCAATGTCAAAAGTTTCACAGGCAAACATTTTCCTTGTGTATTTTGCCACCACTATTTCCGGCAAATAAAACATAAGCTTCTCAAAACCGAGTTACACATTCTGATATAAACATTTCAGCAAAACCTCACTAGCTAAATATTTCTTAGATGGTCCCGGTTGACGGTATAACTGTGCTATTAAAACAGTCCCGTCAGGTAATTCAACTCCCTCCCCTGGTTCGAAATTCCCGCCATAAGGACGAGATACAAACACAACTCATGGGGCCGCGGTGGTCAGACTGCTCGCCTCCCACCAAGGCGAACCGGGTTGGGTTCAATCCCCGGTTTTTCGCACTTGGGAACCGTGCCGGACAGTGCCGCTGGTCAGCGTGTTTTCTCGGGGTTCTCCTGTTTCCCCCGCCCTTGCATTCCAGCGGTACTCAATACTCACCACGCTTCACCCTCATCGGCTTTCTAAGACCTCGATGTTACGAGCCGTCCAAATCTCTTTACTCAATTAAATACTGTTCACGATAAAGTGAGCACTTTAAATGAACCGTAGAAAAAGGTCACTGCCCTCGCATGCATATATTTTAACGGGCTCACTGACAGATATTCGCCCAGTGAAGTTGGTAACGATGGATGGAAAGTAGTTCCATATCTTAACGTCGATAAAAAGTGTTAGGTAACAATTTGTGTTAACTCAAAATTATTTCTTTCACTCTCTTTTTATTTATGCATCGAAGTGTAAAAATGAGCACATTTGTAACGTATTTACTTCGTTAATAATTTCACAGTTTCATTTGACAGACGCATGAATAAAGCGATAAGGCCCATAACAATGTTACTCTTACATACGGCGGGATTATATACAACGTGTATACGAGTAGATGTTAAACAGGGCTTTCACAAGCGCTCATTTTACCATGAACAGCATATAGTCGTATTGGCAAAAAAAGCAGTCCACTGATGGACTACTGCGCACCTTGGCGCAAACTCTACCCCCCCCCCCCCCCCCCCCCCCCCCCCCCCGTTTGCCCCCCTACACTGGCTTCAGGCGGGTAACGGCGCAGTTTTGACGGGCGAGGCCAAGTCAAGCCACTCGGTCATTCTGGTGCCTAGAGATACGGGAGTGGGTGGGGGCTTTCGAAACTGCATTCCAACCTGGCGGCCGCTGTGCGGGGGTGGATGAGGAGGAGGAGGAGGAGGCCATCAAGCAGGAGAGATTCGCCGACCCACACCCTGGGGCGAGCCCCCCCCCCCCCCCCCCCCCTCCCCTCGGCTGGACCACATGCCAAGCCCTCATCCCGCACCGGCCTTCGACCGCACCACACCGCCTTCTACAGTCCGCGCATAAACTCTTCGTCCTTCAACGCCATGATATAAGCTATTCACGTTACAGAGTGCACTTTTTTTTAAGAAGAGTGGATAGATTATGGGCGGCTCTTTACAGCGAGGTCTTGAGAGCCGACGCGGGTGATTGAAGTGAATATGGAGCGGCGCCCGAATTAAGGGGCGGCGGAAACGGAAGATCCCCGAAAAAACCCGCCGACCAATGGAATTGTCCGGCACGATTCCCAATTGCGAAAAGCCGGTGACCCGGCTGGAGATTGAACCCGGTTCGTGAGTGCTAATCGCTCAGCCACCATGGCCCCTACTTTTTAAGGACCTTCTAATAGGCAATAACCACTAATAAATATTTCTTATGGCAGCTTTGGCCGTTAACTTTTGGGAGTGGTGGAATGTATACAGGATTTATCGGCCACAGCAATGTTTATATTGAAAAGTGGCGGAAAGATATAAATTGGCTAAAAGGAAAAATTTTCCACGACCTGAAAAAGTGCTCACTTTAACGTGAACATACTATAATAAGGTGTGTTCCTGTGGTTTGTTATTCTGCTAGTTTAGCACTATTTCCGCTGTTTTTCTCCTAGTTCGCGTTCCTGTTAACGGAAACACTGTTTGGAAGCTGTTCGAGTAACAGTAATAGTTGCTATTTCTGATATAAAGAGCAGTTATTTCTGCTATAAACAGCTATTTCTGCTCTTACACGCCGAGGTACACAGCAGAAATAGCAGGACGAGTAGTATCAAAAAAGGACCAACGAATTAAAATCAGGCCAACACGTCGGAGTCTCTTGAGAGTTGCGATTGCTAAAATAAAAGTAATTTACGCTGACACAGATTGATGACGAGACGATATTCTGGGTATCCTGTAAGAAGTGTCGTCTCTCCCAGATAATCTGATATTTCTGCTACTTCGCTGCTCGTGGAAAATACCACTTGCTTTCAGACACCAGAAATGGCATACCACCGCGAGCAAACACATTACCATTGCGTGCAGGGACAAATAGATGTTGCGCGAACTGTACGTGCTACGTGCCTCCAGGTATAAAGTAGCGTTTACACTATGTAACAAATTATATAACTTCGTGTTTTATAACCGAGTTATTCAACTTCAGAAAAGTACAAATAAAATAATTATACTAAAAGCCGTTCACCATAAAGTGAGCACTTTTGAAATCAACCTTAGGAAAAAAGGCACTGCTCCTACCTGCATAATATTTTAACAGGTGCACTGGGTGCCATGCGTCTAGTAAAGTCGGTAACGAAGGAGGGAAAGTAGTTCCGTTACTTAACGTCGAATTAAAAGTGTTAGGTAACAATTTCTCATTACTTAAATTATATCTTTCGCTTTCTGGTTTTTTTTTTTTGTGTATCGAGTTGTAAAAATGATCTGATTGGTAAAATATTTACTTTTATAAATAATTTCAGTTTCATTTGACCTACACATGAATAAAGTGATGAGGCCCATGACAATGTTAACCTTACATAAGGCGGAAGAATACACAACGTGCATGCAAGTAGATCTTAAGCAGGGCTCTCAAAAGTGCTCATTTTACCGCGAATAGCGTATAGTTACACGTAAACACGTGTGTTGTATAACTAGATTTTCGTGTCACATAACCAGCTACAGCTTTCCCACCCCGAGTCGGCGAAGATCAAAGAACATGTGTAACTGCTACTTATGCATACCTTGTTAAGTAAATGTTACACGTACGTTTAACAAGTGAAATAATATGCGCGCAGACACCAGTGACCGAGTGCGACCAAAGTCAGCGTACTGACCAGAAGTGATTTCCTTCAACTTGGCTTAGTGCGTGTTAAGTTACGGCAGAGTGGCGGCAAGTAGACGTGTTTAGTGTAATAGCGTAAGGAGAGGAGGCTCCTCTGGGACCCGTCGCAGGAGCATATAAAAGTAGAAACAAGAAACACGTTTCGTGGCGTGAACTTGACGAGCAATTCCGACGTGGAAGCGGGCGAGTACGAGACGAAGATGGGAAAGATTTATACATAATCCTGCAAAAACCATGATATCTAAAAGAAATTTATCTCAGGAAAAATTAGTCCAGATAATGTCTACAAGTTAAACAGTATGTATTACAAACATATATATTGTTTTTTTTTTTACCCGTGGCCACCACTCTTTATGTGGGTCTCGAAGAGTTAAACATTACAATTTTTTATTAAGACATCGACTTACTTTCTACATCGTTTAGAAATAAACCAACAGAACGGAAACACCTAAAATAAATATACGTGTACCAAATAATTAAATTTCTTCCCCCCTAACACAATAAACAATTTTTTTTTTTTACGTCATCACACCAATGGGCCGCAGGGCTCCTATCACAGCATGAACGTTCCCCGATAGTCATTACCAAGGTTATGATGCGGTGCTTTCTCGGCACACGAGCTCTTTACGTACGTGGAGTGGAGAGATTTTGGCGTCTCTTAATGGCGAAGGTCCCGAGAGCCGATGAGGGCGAAGCGAGGCGAGTACGGGGCGGCGCGAGAAAACTCGCCGACCAGCGGCATCGTCCGGCACGGTTCCCACGTGCGAAAATAAGGAAACAACGCCGGCGGGAATCGAACCCGGATCGCCTTGGCGGAAGGCACGCAGTCTTGACCACTACACTACCACCACCACCACTCTTTACGTATGTGTGTGTATACATGTGTGTATATATACATGTATATAGGTGTATATATACATGTATATAGATGTATATAGGAGTATATATGTGGATATACATGTGTGTGTACATATTGTGTGTATATATGTATATATTTATGTGTACATATTGTGTGTATATATGTGTATATTTATGTGTTTACATATGTATATATATTATATATATGTGTGTGGGGGGGGGGAGGGCGCACTGATGAACGCAGCGTCTTCGTCCCACATCCCCAGATGGCCGACCACGCCGTGCCGGTGAAAGAACATATGGGGCACGATACACACGCCGGTTGCGCGGAAAACCAGTCCCACAAGTCTCCTCGGGAATGAACGACTTTTATTGCCAATACAACTATCAAAACACACACGTGCTTTCGACCAGGGTCCAGCAGCAAAGTGTTTAAAGAGAATGCGTGCTCTGAAATCTTACTACCCTTCCCCAGACCAAACAAACACAACTGAAACTGGACCCGTAAACGGAAGAAGGGGGGGGGGGGGAGGCGAACCGGGATGAATGAGCTAAACCACGTTAGCTATTCCTCAAGGTTACAACTGGTTCGTATCTCTTCCGCCTAATTCAACTATCACTGGTTATGATGAGGTGACAATTTCTGAATCAGCTGAAGGACAGCACACAGCAAAGAATAATTTCTTGTTTGCAACACTTGATACAACAAATTTATGTCGGTCTGATACGACTAAACGTAACAATGTTTTTTTTTTGTACGGCAGAGAAATCGACTTACGTTAATACGCCGTTTGAATATAAACTAACAGGATGAGAAGGCCGAAAACAAATATGTGTGTACCAAATAATGAAATTTCTTCTCACCAAATGCAATAAACCAATTTTTTGTATAGTTTTATTCACAGATTCTTCACACTTTTCCAATCAAACTTTTGAAAAAGCACCCCACGTATGACGTTTTTGGTTGTTTCCTAAACAAACGTGTCATTGGTCACATGCCTGTTATACTCGAGTTAAAATAAAATTATTACCTTATTTTTGGCTAAACTGAACGTTAAAATACATTAACTTTATAAATTATAAAACTTCAATTATGTGATACAATAATAAAAACGGCGATAAAATAGGTTGGTAATAGCTAGTAAGAAATAGTTCTCATGCGAAACGCCATCAAAATGAGTGCGCACGAATGCGGTGCGTTGTTCTTGTGGTGTAATTTTCTAGACTTGGTTGTGCTTCGTTTGCACACGGCGGAGGGATATCATGCACGTAGAACTTTAGCAGGGCTTCAGAAAATTTGAAGTATCCGTGAATGATAAGCGCATGCATCGCGCCACTTAAAATTCCGAGGAAACAAGAACACGCTCGAAGATGTTTTACGTGACGACCTTGACGCGTCATATTGTTTAGTAGGCCCCTTGCTATTAGCATGGGCTCAGTAAGTACCTGCTACGAAAAACATTTAATTCACGATCTCGCAGTGCGTTGTTTTCCAACAAGTAAAACAATATAAAGGCTGATCACGATAAAGTGAGCACTTTCGAAATCAACCTTAGAAAAAAAAGTCACTGCTACCACCTGCATATATTTTTAACGGGCGCACTGCGCGACATGCGCCCAGTGAAGTTGGTAACGTCGAAGGGAAAAGTAGTTCCATATCTAACGTTGAATTAAAAGTGTTAGATAACTATGTATGATAACTTAAATTATTCCATTCACTTTCTGTTGCAGCGAAGTGTAAAAACGAGCAGATTTGTAAAATATTTACTTTTCAAACAATTTCACTGTTTCGCTCGACCGACGCATGAATAAAGTGGTAGCCCCCAAGAGTGTTAATTTCACGTAAGGCGGAATAATACGCAACGGAGGGGCCACGGTGGCTGAGCAATTGGCAAGTTCGCCTCCCAACCAAGCCGCGGACCGGGTCACCGGATTCTTCGCAAGTGGGAACCGTCGTTGGTCGGCGGGTTTTCTCGGGGATCTCCCGTTTCCCACGCCCCATTCATTCCGACGCTGTTCCGTATTCACTTGAATCGCCCTCATCCGGCTCGCAAGACCTCGCTGTTAAGAGCCGCCCACATCTCTTCACTCGCTCAATACGCGACGGGCATACAAGTAGATGTTAAGCAGGGCTATCGAAGGTGCTCACTCTACAGTGAACAATCAATAAGGCTGCCACGACGCTTGTCGCCACTTTATTCACATTCACGTCACCGACTGGACAAAAAGCCACCCACGCCTTGCAATATCTACCGGGTCGGCGGTTGCAGGTCGGATCAAGGAGCACACGAGAGTATACGTCATTCCACGCGATCAAATATTACATTCAATTCAACCAGTTTAATTCAACTTACTGAATACAGAAAGTATTCGCATTCACTCCAATCGACTGAATTCAATACAAATTCAATTATTACGTCAAAGCTTTGAAAGGCTTTCCACGCATACAAATATATTCAAATAAGTATTAAAGTCGAAACTTAAAAAAAAAAAATACTTCACAAATATTCTAGTTAAAAAAGTATTACAATTACGTTAAGTAACTTCATTTTCAAACCTCTACACACAATACACTACGCGAAAATAATTTGTCGAAATAAAACAGACATTCTTTTCAGAAATGATTTTTATTTACATTGGATGAACTAATTAGACATAAATGGTTTTCTTACTTTAATGTTAAACTGTTTTAATAATTGGGAGTGCGTGTTGAAAATATGGATTCAAGAAAAAATAGAACATGTTATAAACGAACATTTTTAAGGGATTTCAGTCATTAAATTTCTTGAAAGACAAAATGGCCTCGGTTATGACGTCCGAATGACGTCACACATAATTCAAGGAATTGAATTCAATAAACTTTAAGAAAATTTTTAAGTGATCTTTGATCGTGTGAAAGGAACATATCAAGAGAGAACCTCATATATTAATTTGTTTGCCGAAAGTATGGTACTGCCAACGTTAGAATGGAGTTCATTTATTTTCAACTTATGTTGGCAGACAATTCCTTGCGCACATGACGCATTGTAGAGTCAACGCAATTCGACCGACGTACTCCCTAACTAGAACTAGAGGGAAAGGTACAATGAACGAAAGGCCTACTTAAGTCCGCGGGCAGGATGCCCCCCCCCCCCCCCGGCTCGTCGACTGTTAACTACTTGGTCAGAGCAACTCGAAGCGTTATCACAATCCTGGTTGCCATGTTGCGTGATTCCGGCTGGCCTGGTTGAAAGGACGGGTCATGGGCGATAAACAGGTATTCTGTTCTACTTCCGGTCCGTCCCCAAAGGCCCGCAGTTGTGACCACCAATACGAGACGCCGCCTAATACGAACAGCACAGGCAGTCGGTGACGAATATTCTCATGATCTAACGACTAGGCTGCACCCCTTTCGCTCAAATTGTTCGTAATTACCGACTATGAAAAATTATAGAATATGCGTATTTTACGATTTGTTTAATTTTTTTTGTGCGTAATTTTAATTGTCTTTAATCTGCTTGTTGTAAAAAAAAATCAGGAACATCTCAATTAATATATACTATCTACATTCAGCCCATTGGTTGCAGTATCTTTCCGCGTACCTAACAAAATAAACACTGCCATGTGACTTTCAGCTGGTGTTTACATTAGCTGGCTCATATGTCCACTGCGTTCTCGTTAAATAAACAACGAAAAGTAATAAATATAAACAGCAACATAAACACGTACATATTAATTTCAGTAAACACTGGTTTATAAATACTGACTGATGTCCACGATTATTGTTCTGTTTACACAAACATATAATAATGTCTTGAAACTGTGGCCAATATTACCAAGGTCATAGGAAAATGTGTTTGGTTTAGATTGTCAACAGAATAGCAGAAGAGTTCAACATTGTTCTTTTTTACCGTTATAAAACCAAAAGGCAATACATTTCGAACGTTCACCTTCAAAAAGTATGAAAAGCTCGGCCGTTATAAGCACGTCGCATACTCATAAGAACACTTTTCGATAGTCCTTCATACAAAGACAACGCGTCTTTAAAAGACCGTTAAATAGCCTAAGAATTATGTTACACATGATTTACGAGTAGAACTACAGGTTAGTCGACATGTGTTGTTACCCATACATAACCGGTTAAAGAAAAACTCAGTGTAATCCAATACATCATAAGGTATTCCAACAATCAGACGCTGTCGGAGTGTCGAAAAAAAAACCCAAGCAATCGTGCGCATTCTGGATGTCGTTTGTTCATTGACAGCTGTCGGCCTAAAGGATTCCAATCTAAGATCCAGCTTCACGTGTCTTGGGGATTGCAAGCTCGGGTGCTCCTTTCCGCAGTGACTCCTTGGGCGATCGGAGCGCAGATGCATCCACCCGCCTCACACACGTGGGCTACCGTGAGGTTCCATCGTCCCCGTCAGAGAATGCTTGTGTTCCCAACGCAGTGTTGTTCTTTTGGGAGGGGTCTTCGCGAAGACTGGTCGCACAATCCCTACGCTCTTTCCCGTGGGTGGGCGTTCGCACGCCCAAAAAAAAAAAAACTACCAACGAGCCGCTCTTCAACGCTGTAGGAACTCGTGCTGGCCATCTGACGTAGACAATGAGATGTCATACACGACCTCAAGGAAAATTAAGAGGGGTGACGAGATTATTTGGACCACCCTGTAAAATGCATAAATACCCCAGAGAGCAATATTTTAATACAAAACTACACACAATCAAATGACGGACGTTGCTACCAAAACA
Source organism: Dryococelus australis (assembly GCA_029891345.1). NCBI lineage: Eukaryota > Metazoa > Arthropoda > Insecta > Phasmatodea > Phasmatidae > Dryococelus > Dryococelus australis. The sequence continues at coordinate 93,689,808 of CM057005.1, forward strand.
AGTGCCATGATGCCCTGAAACTACATGGCTGAACATAATTGGCACAAATTTGTACAGCATAGGCTTACTACCACAGTATAGTAATATTTAACGCTCGATGCAAGTTTAGTGAAAATTCGTCCAGTCACATAGTTTTAAAGTACACAACACTAACGTTTGCTACGGCCTAATGCTTTGCTTGCGAAAGTCTTGCGCTTAAAGGCTGTTCACGATAAAGTGAGTACTTTGGAAATGAACCTTAGAAAAAAGTCACAGCCCCTGCATGCATATATTTTAATGAGCGCACTGAGTGACATTCACCCCCTGTAAAGTTGGTAAGGACTGATGGAAAGTAGTTCTATATTTTAACGTTGAACAAAAAGTGTTACGTAACCATGTGTGACAACTTTAAATTATTTCTTTCACTTTGTTTTTTTAATACACTAAAGCGTAAAAATTAGGAGATTTGTATAGTAATTCCTTTTCTAATAATTTTACCGTTTCACTTGACCGACGCACGCATAAAGTGATGCGGCCCATGGCAATGTTAATTTTACAAAAGGCGAAGGAATACACGACATGCATACAAATAAATCTTAAGCAGGGTTTTCAAAAACACTCATTTTACCGTGAACAGCCTATATAAAATTCACTTGCCTACATTGATATGAACGTAACTTCACCATAATACTATAAACACAATATCTAGCTGATGATCCCCGAGAAAAACCCGCCGAAGAACGGCATCGTCCGGCACGATTCCCACGTGCGAAAATCTGGGAGCGACCCGGCCGACAACTCAGCGAATCACCTTTGGCGTGAGGCTAGAACTCTAGCCGCTGCGCCACCGCGGCCCCGATGCGCTGACAAGCAACGCTGCTGCTATCTGGTCGCCAGAGGTGAACAACACCATCTAGTTATAGGCGGTTCACGGTAAAATGAGCACTTTTGAAAGCCCTGCTCAAGCACGTCGTGTATTCCTCATCACTTCGTTCATGCGTCGGTCAGGTGAAAATGTGTAATGTTAGCTAAGTAAATGTGTTACGAATCTGGTAATTTTTACACTTAGATGCACTAAAAACACAGAAAGCGAAAGAAATAATTTTAAGTTGTCACAAATTGTTACGTAACACTTTTTATTCGACGTTAAGAAATGGAACTACTTTTCCTTCACCGTTACCAACTTTACTGGGCGAATGTCACTCGGCGCGCTCGTTAAAATATGTGCCGGTAGAGCAGTGGTTTTTTTCTACGGTTGATTTGAAAAGTGCTCACTTGATGGCGAACAGCCTTTACCTGGAGAAAATACACAAGCTGCCCGGGATTAGCGCGTAGTCGTGTAGGGGTTGCCACCAAATACACTATACAATCGGAACAGGGGAGAGTTAGCTATGGAGATGATTAATTGGAACGGGGGAAATCAGAGTTCTTTTAAAAAAAAAATTATCATTTTAAAACACACACGTCATATTTTATATACATTTCATGTACAAACTATGTATAGGCCTACACACATAAACATACATGTATAAAGGCTGTTCACGGTAAAGTGAGCACTTTTGAAGCACTAAATCCTTATTACTTTCGACCATTTTCTATTTTTTGCGAGCTTTTAACATAAATATTGCCATGCAGGTAATAAACATAGTTTGTTTATTCCACCGTACTCGGAAGTTAACGTCTAAGGCTAAAATAAGATTGATTTATTGACTGTTATTCCACATGAGAGAGCTTCCAAAAGTGCTCACTTTTGCAAGAATAACATATACATACATATACAGCGGGTGTAGGAAACATGCAGGCCTCTCCGCAAAAATTTTTGTACAGAAATTTTGTACCCGATTGAAAGAATCAAATTTTTAACGGAATTTAAAATCAACCAGAATGAATTGGCTTTATCTTGTGTTATCTTGATCCACGCAAAGCTCTATCCCCAACCTGGATATCTCGAACATAACATTCGAACCACCTATTTAATTCAATTAAAATGCATCCAAGATACGGATGTGCTACGATTTGTTTGTGGCACGCCATAAAGCATAGAAAAAATCTAAAAAAGATCTTAACAGCTAACTTTTTATAAATTCGCGTTAGACTTAAAGTCAGCACTAAAAATGTGATTACAAGTCTGCATCTCTTACAGTTCCCGCCATCCACCCATCAGTGCATGCAAACATGCAAGCGTTCTTTCATACACGATATATGACTTCACATTACTATACATATGCACACAAAGTAAGTAGTATAATATTTAAAACCTGGGTGGGTTTGTGGTGCAGAATATACAAGTATGCAAGGTCGAAAAAACGTACAGTAACAGCGTTAAACCGATAAAAATAATAATTGTAAAATAACCACCATAATACTCCTTCCGTTCTCTTATTCACTACTTTATGACATTTGCACTTTATCCCGCACGTTTATCACTGCTTAACGAAGCCAAGGCTACGCTGTTTGCGCTCCCATATCAGCAAAATTTAACAACTTTTATCAAGTTATTCCCAAAAAAAAATGTCAATTTTAACAATTCTTTGTAAAATGCAAATAACTAAGTTTAATTTACTGTTAAATAGACACGCTTTAGGAGATTTAAATATTGCATGTTTTACTAGGCACAGCGGCGATGGGAACACAATGTCGGAATAGTATACGTTTAGGAATAGCGGAGCGTGGTTTTAAAATTGGATTAGTTATTTATTAGGACAGCTAATGGACGCGCCTAGACGACACGTGAAATTCTGAAGAAAAAATACAACGTTCAAAATCCATCTTTAGAAAGAGCACTCGTTAGAAAGTCGGACCATGTATTTTCGGGGCTCGGAGCGTGAATCGCCCTAGACGATAATCACAGCGTTTCAGGTCAATTTGCTCCGCAGGCAAGAGAAGCTGGTGAGAAACTGGGGGGGGGGGGGGCGGGCCATGCGTATTACGTGGGATTCTTTATTAGACAACATTATTTTTCTTCTTTTATTATGGTTCGTTTTTTTTCTGGAGAAAACTATTCGGCCGACCTGATCGTAAATTTTTTCCCGCTTCGGGTTGGAAGAAACGTGGGCTAATTCCTACACGCCGGAGATGGAGAAAGAATCAGAGCTCAGGCGTGGCGAAGACAACTTTCTCGATCCTCCGTCAAACAACGCGTATTAGACGTTCAATATATAATCGACTTCATATTCGTAACAACCACTTAATTCCATACGCTCTGCGCAATCTCACGGGTCAAAAAATGGCATTTAATATTTCTGAAAGACACGAGACTACGGATTAAGTGAACTGTTCTGAACATACGCCATTGCTTCACTATGTCGTCACAGACAAGCAATGGCGTATGTTCAAAATATCTCAATCATTCACGCCCACGGCAAGAATCTTTCAAACAAGCAGCCAACTACAGAAATTAATTAAAAGAATTAAAGGTCAATTAATTTAGTTTACGGTGAGCTTAAATGTTTCAAAAAGAAAAAAAAAATCACGGACCGCTACAAATTAAAGATAAGTAAAACCAAATTTCCCTGCACTCACCAATCAAAAATATTCAAAACCATGTTTCCTGTGTGATACATACTGTCGATATTTTGAGGTAGCGCATAACTTACTTCGGAGTCAGTCGCTTAAATTTTGCACGCAGTTTGATCATTTGCGTGGTCAAAAATGGGGGAAGGAAAAGAAACGATGATTCCGACATATTATTGTAAGCCTTACAGCACTAATCGCACGCGATTTTAATTTGCTTGGAATGGCATCGCATGTAATGGGGCATTAATCTGAACCACCCGGAACTTCGCTGAACCTGAATACTTGGCCGTAGAGGGAATAAATCTGACGCCCATACTTTTAAAACACGCTAAAAATTAACTTGCGAAGAGACGGCAACTTTTTATTCGATTTCATACCGCGGCCTTGGCGCTGCAGTGATTCGTACACGGACAAAATGGAAATGAGGAATGGAGTAAGGAAGAGGGGATAGAAATCGACCGTCTCACGATACAACGAAGTCTGCTGTACGAGATTTATCGATATGGCAACACTACCGCCGCCAGTCGTTTGCGCAAGTTTCTTACATCGCCCGCACAAGCCTATAGGCTGTTCACGGTAAAGTGAGAACTTTTTAAAGCCCTCTCGTTTGGAATAATAGACGATAAATATATTTAATTGTAGCCTTGGACGTTAAATTCAGATATACACACTATATGTATTACTTACATACTAGTATTTATTTAAAAAGGTGTTTAAATAATAAAACATGGCTGAAAGAAAAAATAACTAGGGCCTCAAAAGTACTCACTTTACCGTGAACAGCCTATAGCGTCAGCAATGCACTGATACGTTCCTGCAACACAAAATACAAATCAATACAATATTTGAGTTTAGATAGGAGTTTGGCTTAAGGCGCACGTCTAACTGAAGATATTTTCCCCAAAAAAGTACGTACCCCCGAAATTTAATAATTTCATATTTATACCGAACATTGTTCAACTCGTACGCATTATGTTTAGTAACATTTTCTTCGAAAAAAAAAATTTTATATGTTTCGAATAATTTAATGTCGAATACGAAATTATTCTGTTTTGTTGCAGCCATAATTATCAGAATAATTTTGTATGTGACGTCAAATTATTAAAAAAATATAGTGTACAATTTTTTTATTCAAGGAAAATGTCATCACATACAATGCGTACGAATTGAACAATGTTTGATACAATTATAAAATAATTACATTTTAGGGGTCTGACACCCTTAAGGCATCGCAGCAAGGACGCGATAAGGGCGATAATGGTATGCGCGTCAGTCGTCACTAAGCCCAGGGCTGAGAGCAGGTACGTGGGCTTTCAATATTCACATGGGACTTAAGAGCTTCGAGGCAGAGTTTGTAATAAGCGTTATCTCTTGAATGTAGCAAAATACGCCGTAGTCTGTAGGGTGATTTTTTTACTTGTGCAAACAAACTGTGCGCGCGTGAAACAACTTATTTTAAAAACTTGCATTACAAACAAACATTTGCAACCCATTTCGCACATCACATAGACGGGCGCCTTAATTACGACTCCACTATTTCGAGTTTTCAGACAGTTTTCTCTTCCAATAACTACTAACATTATGAATCCTTTGCTGGAATGCCCGTCAGGTAAAAAGGTCCCGGGGTCGATCCCTGGTCGGCTTGGAAACTTTTCTTCCATGGTCCATTACCAGGTGTAGTTTTACCGATATGTTTTGATACAGCGGAACGCGATGGCGCACACACGCTCTATGTATCATCCTGCCTGGTCAAGATTTCCATTGCAAGGCCGACTAAGGCTGAATGCTCCACTAAGGTGGCCGCCTGGTTGAAGGAACCTGCAAGTCCGAGATCTAAACGCGTGGGAGCGCTAGGAACGACTGAAACTTGCGCACCAACTATCTCATCGCCCCTACGCGCAAAACACTGACCTGGAGTGCAGTCTTGCCGTCGATAACGCGCCTATATGAGATTTTCAGCGGAGACGCTACCATTTTAACACGGGATAATAAAAATAAACGTTTGATGTACGTCGCTATTATTTTTGTGATGTTTTGTACCGGAACGTTCATACCTAAAAATGACGGTGAAAAATCCCGTTTGAGTAATTTCCACTATCACAAAAATATACTTTAGAGGGAAATGGAGGAACTTAAAAACGTATACAGACGCGCAAACGCTTCTTAAACGCTATTCGTAAGCAGACCTCGCTCACACACGTTGGGCAGTTTTTTGGATAAAATCTACTGGAGCTCTGCACAGCGTTCAGCGGCCTACCCAGGCGACCACCGTAAACTGTGGCACAGAGAAACTATGCAGATACGAAATGGTGAAGAAGTCTTGACAACTGAAGTACCTGTCGTCATATTCGTGGCGAGTGCACCAACAGCAAAGATGTATTAAAAATACGTGGACACAAGAAATTTTTTTCCCCCGCGTTCGAAGTGAAGAGATTTAGGCGGCTGTTAACAGCGTGGTATTGAGAGCCGATGAGGCTGATTGAGGCGGTTATGGAGCAGTGCGGGAATGATGGGGCGGGGGGAAACGGGAGATCCCCGACAAAACCCGCCGACCGACGGCATCGTCCGGCATGATACCCCCCCCCCCCCCACATGCGAAAATCCGGAGTGATCCGCCTTGGTGGGAGGCCAGTGGGCTAACCACTCAGCCACCGTGGGCCCTTTTCCGCGTCCGCGACACAGTGATACGGGCGACAATAACCTGCGCGCCCAGTGCCCCGTCGCCCAAACGCGCGTAGCGTTCAGCCGGCGTGGAGTCCTCCCGTCTCCACGTTTTCATATATAAATTAGATATGCACGCTTGTGACTTCTTTACTCGCGATGTAAGCATGCAGATTTAACTACGATTGTAAGGTTTTAAATTTCCCCTACATTCGCCGGCAAAATCTAACAATTATATTTTTTATTAAAATTTTCACAAATATTATTTTTACTTTTTTAGAATACACTTGATATTATTTTTTTAAAAAAAGGTAACTGTACAGACATAGAAAAAAATTTTTAAATCTTCTCTGGCAAAAAAGTCTCATTCTCACGATATTTATTTTCCGAAACCTACAGTAAGTATGGCCGAACTACTAACTCTCGTAAGGCGATATCGTGTGAATGGTATTGTGATAAAATATTTCTAATTTGAATGAGCCACTAGAGAAATGTAGATTCTCTGGTGTAGAAGGAAGGGGTTCCAAAACAGTAAACATCGGAATGAAAGGCGGACTCGGCGGGGTTTTATACAAGTTTTTTTCGTGCACGTGGGAGCACGTGACGACGGTGGCGCCCCTGGCGGGGGGTGCTGCAACTCTCCAGCGATCAATACAGCAGGCAGGCCGTGTCGTTACACCACGCCCCCAGACACTGACTGCGCCATGCATGTGGCGCCACATCGTGGCGCCCATGCCACAAGACCTTCCCCGCATCCTGCGGCTAGACGGGTACAGTCTATTCGCAACGTCTTCACGATTTTTGAATCAAACCTTCGGGAAAAAAAAAAAAAAAAAAAAAAAAAAAAAAAAAAAAAAAAAAAAAACACCTCCATGTATGAAGTGTTTCGTTCTTCTTGAAATATCTAACTACGTCATTTGCCACAAGCGTTTGTGTTGACATTGAAATACTTTAGTTTTTGGTTAAATCCAACTTTTACGTATTTTTATCTATAAATAATATTATATAAATTGATAATTAATTCAAAAACAGTATTTTAATATGTTGGTAATACCTAGTGAGAAAGAGTTCTTATGAAAAATATTATTAAACCAATCGCGCACAAATGTCCCTTTGTTGTGATTTTCTACACTTAGTTAACTTTCGTTTGCATGAGGCAGAATATCCCGAAAGAAGAATTTCAGCAAGGTTTCAGAAAAGTTGGAAGTAACAATAAATTGACTATAGGTAGCTAACGGTGGACAGCAAGCCTCAGCAATTTTTTCATCATTAAACTGTTATTTTTTTATTACTTCAAAACACCTAATTGGACCCACAAACACACACACTTCGTTGTACAGGCTGTTCATTGTAAACTGAAGACTTGTGAAAGCCCTGCTTAAGATCTACTTGTATGCACAATGTGTATTATTCCATCAAATATAAAATTAATATTGCAATGGGTTTCATCACTTTATACATGCGTCCGTCAAGTAAAACTATGAAATTATTAGGAAAGAAAATATTTTAAAAAATTTGCCTGTTCTTTCACTTACGATAATTTCAATGTTCACAAATGTTTACGTTGACACTTAATGCAATTAACGAACTTTGGACGAGGTCGTATTGTGGGCCTGAGGGAGGCTGGATGGGCCTTCCGGTGAATTGCCCAATCCGTAGGACGTTAAGTGTCTGCTGTGCATTATTGGTGAAGCAGGCAGTCCAACGATGATGCACATGCACACCAACCTTGTTCCGGATGGCAGCGGCATACGGATTTCCGCCTGGACCTCCGCACAGATCATCACACCCATGGTGTCAGCTAGGACCATCAGCAAACGTTTGCTGGAGCCTGGACTCCGATCAAGGGTGCCGCTCGTCAGACTTCCTCTCCCACCTCATCGCCATGCAGCCCGCCTTGGATGGTGTCAAGAACAACGCAACTGGAGGGATGAATAGCGCGGAGTTGTGTTCAGTGGCGATGAGAACAGATTCTGCCTTGGCGCCAGTGACGGTCGTTTGCGAGTGTGACGTCGACCAGGAGAGCGGCAGTAGCATACAGGACCAACTCCTGGAATCATGGTCTGGGGAACAATAGCTTACAATTGCTGTACTGATGTTTGCTGCGGGAACACTGATCTGTGAACGCTACATTCAGAACATCATCCAGACCATTTTCTTGCCGTTCGTACAACGCCGAGGAGATGTCCTCTTCCAGCAGGACGACGTCCATGCACACATGTCTCGTGCTACCCAACACGCTCCCGAAGGTGTTCATCAACTCCCTTGGTCAGCGCGATCATCCGACCTGTCCCCCATTGAACATACGTGGGACATGATGGGGACGGCGTTTGGTGCGGTCTGCAATAACCGGCGACAAACCTCCACCAATTGCAACAACAGGTGGAATTAAGAGTGGAACACTATTCCCCAAGGTGACATCCGACACCTTTATGATCGCCTCTATACGAACGACTGCATCATCGTTAAAGGAGGCTACACCACACAAGACACTGACAGTGTTGTTCAAGACACTCTGCAGCCTCTGCCCATACGTGTGCGAGCCTGTGAGCATTATCACATACAGTGATAACCTGTTTAATTATTCAATAAAACCTTCAATCATGTGGGACCATTCTGTCCAGGTGTTCATTTTACATTTTACACCAGTACATTCTCTCTCTGTTTTTATTCATATTAATCATACACGATACATAACTTACAAATAAACTATAAGTAAAAGTTCAATTTAACAAAAAAAAAATATGTTAAATATATATAGTCTAAAACACTTGTAATTCAATGAATACTCACGAAGCAACATTAACACGTCACACCTTTCCAAAGATTTGTTTCGAAAAGTGTGACGAAACCGCGAATACACTATAAGTATTCTGTTGTCAGGGCGTAGGTCTACACGAAACTGTAATGGCGTTGCGAGCATGCGAAATATTTCGCGCGCGCAGTTTATCTTCTGATTCTTATCCACGACACTTCCAACAGTGCAAAAACAACTGTTAAGGTCGGCGTTACTCGCCTTGTCAAGAAACATGTGATAAGTCCGCACGATAGCTGCGCAGAAACCACTCCCCGTCTTCCGACATTGTATTATTTCTCTGCCAATGGCGCAAAAAAAACAGCGTAGATGGGATATCAGGTTATAAAACTGTTTATGTAAGAAAGTGCTTTACACTTCTTGTATAAGATGTTCGCCGTAAAGTGAACACTTTTGACGCCCTAGCTAATTCTTCCTTGCGGGCATTTTTTTACCTTTAACCACCTTTTTAAATAAATATTGCCATGTAAGTAATGAACACAGTGCGTATATTCCACCGCACTCGGAAGTTAGCGTCTAAGGATACAAAATATGTATGTATTGACTATTATTCCAAATGAGGGTCTTTCAAAAGTACTCACTTTACCGTGAATAGCCTATAACATAGTTTTAACACAACTATACTACAGACCTAATCAATTTGGTCAAAATATTTTATTTATTAAAAGGGTGGGTCTGTGGAACGTAGAAATGTAAACAAACAAGTTGGTCACTACTGGCCTGGTAACTACGAAGTTTTATTGGCAACGAGAGAGTCAATGCTGGGGACATCTGCAGAAAAAAAACGCTACCTCATCTTTAGTCCATGGCATTAATTTATACGACCATTAACAATGGCGGACGATTCGGTTCACTTTGGCGTCGTTATTAGCACAACACGTCTCAGCCAGTTTCAAAAAATATTTTTCCATCCGGGAGACCTCAAAATGTAATTAAACAATTGCTGTATCGTTATCCAGTTAAAAAGCAAACACGAATTCCAGCTTTTGATATCGTTAAGCGCTAGTTGCTTTGCATCGCTTCCCTCGGCCATGTCCTGCTCGCGGGAGCAAAGGAATGTCAGAGCAGCGTAATCCGAGAAGCGGGCGGTGATCTGCAAAGGGATGCCGCCCGCTGCGTGCCGCCGCGATAAGCGTATCGCAACTCGCGCGCTCCTCGCCTCCAGCGGATTGCATTCCTGCGCTTATCTGAAAGAATGTTCTTTGTTCGTTGCCCTTGCCTATCAAAGCGAAACTCGGGGGGTGCAGGGAACCTTCCAGAACAGGCCACCGAGAATACTTAAGCTGCGGCGAGCCTCCGAACCTACAGTTGAGAGTTTGTAGGATTGTACGACCGAGAGCGACCAGCGGGAGTGCAATCTGCGGACTGCGAGCATCAGTACAGTAAAGAGAGAGAGACTGGCGGGCGGGCGGGCGGGACTATGGAACTGGATGTGCGAGTGTAAGACATTTTGAATTATGGCGAAAGACAGACTGAACATGTGTGAATAGCGAGTGTGAATTGAGTGACTATAACTAGAGACCTGCAAAAATTCGCGTTATTATTTTATATCTTGATCAACATCACAATTCTGTCTATACTCGAGCCGGCTTCGTTTCACCGCTGGTTGATGCACAAATGTGAACTCACTCCCTTTCTGACTGGAATGCACATGATTGGCCTGCACAGTTGTGAAGTGTTCGTTCATTGGCGCAGAGTTACTCAGGGCGTGTCAAATGTATCGTCTAATAACAAACTAATCGCAAAGGAACACGTGTTTGAAGTTTAGCGTGTCCCCAAATAATAACGCGGATTTCGCAAGTCTCTTAACTATACCCAATGTACAGATATTGAGAAGGACTTCAATTAGAACTGAAATAGACATTAGATATTGAACTCACCGAGTACAATAGTAATAGTACGGATAGCTAATTTTATGTTGTAAATAATTAAATTACAAATAAATTTTGATACTTATATTTTTAATAAGACCACCATCCCCACGAACTCGTATACGCCCCTCTAACGTCTTGTAACAATATTTAAAAAGAAATACTTCTGCAGATTCGCCACATGTAAAGCCGTACTTCAGCTCTACGGCTGACTGCGAACAGTTTGTTCCCTCTTATGTGCGTATAAAGTTACTGAAATCAACACCACAGTAGCTTTCTGCCCCCCACCACCCTCCTCCTCGTCCCATTTCCTCTTCCCCTTCACGGGCCTCAACGCTACTCTTGCTCGCATCGTATTTCTCTCACGTGCCATTACTCGCCCAAGTGTGTGCAGCATCTTCCTAACAAGGGGCATGGGAAGAGAAAGAGTTAGCACATCCATGTTAGACTTCTGAGTCTTATTTTCTGGCCGGATTTGGAGCCAGAAACGATTATTTGTTGCCAACCACATAGCAATAAGCCTACTTCTTCATAATGAGACGAAATTTTGTTTATAACATGTGGAATTAAAGAAAACATTTTCCAAGAAAACGTTATGGGCTCATTCGGGTGTATTATATTATCAATTATATTTTTACGATTTTTTCCCCCAATACTTTTAAAAGTAAATTGTTTTTGTCTCTGCATTATGTTTCTACTTACGCTAGGCTGATAGAAAAATGTAATTATATGAGTATTGTTTTAAGATACCACTGTAATGTTTGTGAAATAAATGTAAACAAATAATAAATAAACCAAGAATTTGTAAGAGTACTTCCTGGGGCGGTAACATTTTTCGTTTTTGTTTTGGGGTTTGAATTTTAGAAACAAAACACGAAAAAATGTATTACACTCGTATTTTCGCGCACACAAATGTATATACAATTCAAATAAAAATATATATTCGTTGCACAGTAAACATAAGTACTTAAATACCATTAACAAATCTGCAACGACTTCGAAAATACGAAATGGAATAACTGCTGGTAACGATCAAGCAAGTTAAAAGCGTATTAATTCCACCAAAACATAAAAATCTACGACACCGTGTTTCATAAACTGATTATTGTTTACCATAACGCATAAGCGAAGCCAGTACTATTGACATAATAATAAATACAAATATTTATCTCAAGAATTTGACAATTATAAAGCCAGTGTGTACGTTACTCCAATGCTGGTGTAACACAATCGTTAATGCTCAATAAGAACTCTGTAGGCGCTATGTAGTGTCGCCTCCCTGTTTCTAACAACAATTTCCTTGAATTTGTCTGCGTCCACCATGAAGCGTAAAGATTTTTTTTTTCTTATTGTGACTACGTAATTATTTCTCCAAAATATTGATACATTCGTTAATTGTAAATTTCTAAGAGATATATTAATTTTAATACTGAACATTTTCGAGGCCGTTATGAATTCCTGTTTGTGTAGATATGTGTTTACTGATCACATCATCCATGGGATATCATAATATTTGTCTGGTTAAGGACTTCAGTTGCAAAAAAGTATGCAATTTTTATACAGGTACCAATTTGTGCATGATTTTCAGAAATAGCATACTTATGGCGAAGTAATGCTTATCTACGTCGATGTTTAAACAGCGGCTTTACTGAAATAAGTGGTATTCTTTTTTTGGGCTTATAAATCCTTTTCAAACAGGCTTGCCACAATTTTTCCATTGGGAAATTCCCTGGCATTTCCCCGATTTCCAGACAAAAAGAATTCTGATCTTACAAGATTGCTCGCCATATAGATTGCAAAGAAAAATGCCTAAGCATTTAGTCCACAGTCATTAAAACAATTTTACATGACTGGCAGCGGTGCACGACTGGTAAGAGAACTGCGAAATATATCATGCATATCACAGAATTCCCCGACATTTAGCTAACTTGTTTGACACCCCTTGACAATTTCCTGATTTCCCTGACCTCTCCCAATTTTCCAGGTTTTCCAGAACTGTGGCAACCCTGTCAAAGTAAAATTAAAATTCTACCAAGTACGGGACCTAATATTTGGCGATGAAGGGCGATCCCGCATCACAAGTGCGACCTCAATCGTCACACATTCCCAGGGGGGAACGGACAAGCTGGCGGGGGGAAGGGAGATTGGCCACCCCTGTCCCGCTCTTCTGGGAGAACTACACACAGCCCAGCCTGACGTCACAGCGACAATCATCCGGCGCTACTGCTCTCTGCTGTGCAAACAGAAGCCAGACAGAAAGTCCATTTGTATGTACACTGTAGTATAGGTTGTTCACGGTAAAGTGAGCACTGAGGTCCTAGTTACAAAACACCTTTTTAAATCGATATTGCCATGTAAGTAATAAACACTGTGTGCACAGTCCACCATACTCGTAAGTTAACGTCCAAGACTAGAATAGTCCAAATGAGAGGGCTTTCACAGGTGCTCACTTTACCAATAATGGACTATAGTATTTTTAACATTCTTAATATCGGTAAACGAGCGTACTTACACTTTCAAATTGATTTTCTAAAAGCCAAATACTGTACTTAAAGGCTATGAAGTACTTATCTAATACAAAAAAAAAATGTTTAACTTATTTTGCCAATTAAATACATTTTTTAAAAAAAAAGCAATTACAGTTTCGGGAGTAACTTTGTAAAGTTTCAATTTAAGGAAGTGACAACCGGGGGAAAAAAATCACACAATTCTACGCAATATAATTAAACCAGAAAATAAAGAAGAATAAAAGCTGCGGGAAACACGACATGCCACACTAAAGAGCGCCAATTCTAATGACGTCACATCTTAAATCACTTCATTAAAAGTCACTTTCACACTACAACACGTCAAGCGCGCAGTAAAGACCATAACATCGCGGGTCCTGATGATCGACACCCGAGAAGTCGCGTCGTACTACAAGAACAGCTAGGAAAATACGCAAAAGTCGCCACGTCGTATGGGCAGCTTGTAAACATGAAATTTGTTTGATCAGCTGCCCACTGCAGTCTAGGAGCAAGACACTACGGTGTGCGGTAGTTGGCCCGATTGTTCGCGTGAGGGTGTTGTATACAACGCCGACTTGCCGCGCGTAATAAGGAAGGAAAAACCCAAGTGGGAAAAATAACTCCCTGAGGCTGGAATTACAATGCCACGACGAGGTCTTACCAACAGTCGCGCGCGACGTTGCAGCCCGACCGTTTCCGCGACCAAAATTAGCTCGATCTTTACAATACATCCGCAATTTCCTTCCGACAAAATCCTACAACGGCCAGTAACTTGCTATGGAACGAGAAGAAATCACATATCATTGTACACTATTTTGTTTTGATAACATTGTAAACGAAGTCTTTTTTGGATTTTGGAACAGTTATTTTTCCACGAATATTTATTTTCAATTCATTAGCTTTCTGTTACAAGAAACCTCGGATGTACACGCAAAAATAACATATGGTTAGTGCGGAATTTTCCAAAATAGTGAAATTCGCACGACATTTTTTTTTGTAAGGTTATGTTTTTTTTTTTCTCTACTGCCAAGCGAAGCCGACCGGTCCGACGCCCGACGAAAGTAGAAATGGAAACTACTTTTGTCGGGTGTCCTTGCTCCTGATTGGCTGATGAAAAACTTTAGCCTGTGTCGGGGCTGTTTTGTCGGACTGTCCGATTATTGTAAATGCGACTTAAGAAGACAAGGCTAAGGTCTAAATGGCGACTTATAGAACACGGCTTGGACAGGAATACGATTTCACTTTCAAATGTACGTAAAATATCGACATTTCCGGTGCTGCATTATGATGCATCACGTAGGTATGAAATTTCGTGTACTGAATAAAAATGGCAGGAAAGAATTGTCCATTTCCATACAGAAAACTCCTGAAATTTACGTTATACATGCGTGTTACAACTTTGTGATGTGTTCGACAACACGTTCCAAAAATCTGATATGTTCACGATTTATTCAAACTAAAAAAAAAAAACGACATGAACATTAACTCCTATAATGAAACTTATTTTAATGACAAAAATTAGGTACAATATTGCATGGTTCAGAGAAACTTGTCACGTACAGTCGATGGCAATATTTCTCTCAAGTAGACATACGATTTAATTTACGTGAAACTAACGTGATATTAGGTGTCATCGAAATGAAAGTCAACCCATAGCCGGTTTACGTGAACATACTTGTAACATGAAGTAATAATGATCCCGGCTTAGTTCATTCTATCGCCAACAACATTCGTCTTATCTGATCTGGCCATTATCTAATCGGCATGTGGGATAATATCACACTTTCGAGCAAAGATTCTCGGGCACATAGATTAAAGATACCGTAGCTAATGAGACATGAACAATTAAAATGGTACTCGTATAGTAAATTTGCGAATAATTGCTTAGATTGTACTGATGAAAGTGTGACATTTTTAAATACATACATACATACATCGTGCACAAATAAATATTTCAAGTTGTACTGCCTTAATTTATAGTTTACTATTGAAATTAATTCAATAGGATGTTTGTACCATTATTAAGCATCAATGTTACTATCCAAAAATGCAAACACACACTCGAGCTATGTTTTCGAACGAAGACAATCAAATATGCGGCCAAACAAATATACACAGTTGATTAAACAAAATATTGGTTCCATATTCTAGTTTATTTCGGACCAACACAGAGATTTAGTTCATTCAAGCGTGTATTTTGTTACATGAATAACATTTATTTTGTTTCTTTTCAAGTTTTTACTCAACTAAATATTTTGTTGGGACTACTAAATATATATTTTATCCCACACAAACAAACATTTTGCTGTCTGGAAGAACAAACCTTTCGCTCACAAAAAAAAAACTGGGAAAAGGAATAAAAAATAAAAAATAAAAAAATTCTTCCGGAGCGAATTGCAGTAATGGCTCTTCACGATAAAGTGAGCACTTTTGAAATCAACATTATAAAAAAGTCACTGCACCTACCTGCATATATTTTAACGGGCGCACTAAGTGGCATGTACACAGTAAAGTTGGTAACGATGGAGGAGAAAGTAGTTCCATATCTTAACGTCCAATAAAAACTGTTAGGGTAACCATTTTTGATAACTTAAATTATTTCTTTAGCTTCCTGTTTTATATATATATATATATATATGTATATATATATATATATATATATATATATATATAAAACTATTCGAAGTGTAAAAATTAACATATTTGCAAAACATTTACTTTTCTAATAATTCCACAGTTGCGCCTGACCGACACATTAATAAAGTGACGAGGCCTATAGCAACGTTAATTTTACATAAGACGGAGGAATACACAACGTGCGTACAAGTAGATCTTAAGTAGGGCTTTCGAAAGTGCTCATTTTACCGTGAACAGCCTATAATAACAGGAATCAAGCCACTGACACGGAAATCTCCGCAGACTACGTGTCTGTATGTAAGAAAGACCACTTTGGCACAGTCTCTTTAACAGAAAGTGGTATCTGCAGTCGAATCCGTTGGGTCCCATCACTTTTAAAGACATCCACTGTTTCAGATCCAATTTGCGAGGAATGCAGTTACAGTGAGTGAGTTTTTGACGTGAGTACGTTGTGATATGGATTATGCGGTGGGGGAAGACTGTACAATAGATAGTGTGAGAAACAATATTTAAGTCCCACGTATGGGCATTAGCCACTGTGGTGAATTAGGGTTCTTTAATGTATGTCAAAACAAATGGAGAGATATTTATGTGAAATTATTATGCTACATATATGCAGGATTTGCAAAATAAACAACTGAATGTGTAGGTGACAGAACACACACAATGCAAAATACTAAAAATCACCTCAGAAACGTCAACAGATTTACATCTTACCAGCATGTTTCCTTATATCCAGGCTTATCTCCGCCTCCGCACAGTTTTTAAACACTCTGTCAGCTATTTACATAAAAGGGAGCATATTTGTCGCGGTCAAACTCACTTTTAAATTATAATTTTTCACTGTTCAGACGGAGCTCAGGTCTACCCGACCTGTTACGTTAGTGACCCATTTCAAACAAGATGGAGACCAGAACATTCTTTCAACAACTCAATTTGGCGTCGGTTATCTGATTTGAATTTACCTGTGTGACATAGGGCTTACATCATTGTGCATTCCTTATTATTACAATCACTACGTTATCAACCATTACCAACTTACACAAATTAACAAGTAGCTCAAAACTTAACAATATGAAAATTAATACGTAATATTGAATACTATAATAATAACTTCTCAACTGCTGCGTGTACGATAATATGTAAAATAAAATTAAAATAAAATTTCTGAACAATAAACTTATGTGTAGAACACGTATACTAGACTGCCATAACACTGTAAGGCTTAACAATACTAAATAGATGCTATACATAATGAGACGTTACGTCTTTAAATTTGCGACCATAGTGGGAGGCAATCCAGAATATCCAGATGATAACAAAATCGGGGGATAGAGTTTGGCATTGCAGCTCCGAATCTATCGTCTACATTCGAAATTCAATTACACCACTCGATTGCCAAAGGACCTAAGAATATGTTACGTTGAGTGAGGGCAGTGAGATCGCACGCAGGATCCGGGGGGGGGGGGGGGGCAATTTTGAGTACGTTTCGTCGCGTTTCATAACTTCCGCGTAGTATAACTTTCAACTAGGAGAAGCTACGATGCTCGTTTGGGTTTCAATCGACAGCTCTCGTCAAGATCAATCGAATGCGCGTATAAAAACATTTGTGTGGCGTGGTTATGGTGAAACTGTATGCGTTTAATGTAAAAAAATTAATAAAACCTAACACAATGTCGGCCTATACTCGTCAAAAAGCAAATTCGAAATACAGAAATCGCATACGGTTTGAAATTGGAAAGCGCATCTCAGAAGCAATCCAGTGATACCCACTAAACCCCATATGATCGAGTGAAGCGGTGCCGGGAACGTAAAATAAACATCAAGGCGTCCGAGCGCGTCAACGTAGACGTATTCACGCAAAACAAACGGCCGTGTCCCCAACACAGCCAAACACAATTTAGTGGCACGCTGCTTCCTAAAGGCCTGCCGTCGCCTTGTTTGGATTTAAAAGTCTTTCTCCGAAGTCGCTCTCAGATGGTCCCTTTAGAGCCGCAAGTAGCCAAACGGAAACTGGCGGCACCTTGGGTCACAAGTAAAGTTACAAGTAGTCAACTCAAATACTCAAAGGATCTTGTATGTAAAATTTACTACAATTTTTCAGCAGTCCATACGATATTCTCCAAAAAGTTAGTGTAGTCTATGTGTGATTTCCTCACACCTTTTGAATCAAACCTTTACAAAATCACCCCATGTATATGTTTCGTTGTTTGCTATCTGTTAACTATCTCATTTTTGGTTAAATTAAACTTTTACTTATATGTTATCTATAATACATAATTTATAATTTATAAGTAATATAAATAACCATAGTGAGAAAATAGGTGTGTTGGTAACGCCTAGTAAGAAAAAGTTCTAACGCAAAATATTACTTCGTTGAGTGCGCACGAATGCGGTGCGTCGACCCTTTGGTGTAATTTCCTAGGCTCTGCTACGCTTCGTTTGCAAGTGGCGGAGGAATATCCTGGAAGGAGAAATTTAGCAGGGCTTCAGAAATGCGGGTAAATTAGACGTGAATGGTTTATGGGTAACGTAAGAAAGCACAAACCCCGGCTCTGATATCAATCAGTACGCAGATGACCTTAAGTGTCATACTTTAACTCGCTCGTAAATTTGTACGTGTTTGGCACCCCGCTTCCAAGAATCACAGCTGGCGGTCCTGATGTGAGGGCACGCGGGCAGGTTTCCTGGTAAACAGCCCGTAAACAAGGCCCCTACAGTATCGTAGCCAGACGTGCTTCTAGGAAGAAAAATGCCATAGCCTTTACAATTTACACAATACGCCAAGGACTGTTCACGATAAAGTGGGCACTTTTTGAAACCAACATTAGAAAAAAATGTCACTTGCGTAGCAGCACTGTACACGCACAGTGCTGCTATCTAGTAATTATTTCCACAAACGGGAGCGACTACTTGCGTATATATGAACACGCACACTGTAAAGTTGGCAACGACACAGAGAAAGTAGTTCCACTGTGTCAACGTTAAATTACTAGTGTTAAGTGAACATTTGTAAATACTGAAATATTTACATTTCTACAATTTTCTTGTTTAACTTTGGCGAGACATTAATAAAGTGATTAGGCACATGGTAACGCTAATTTTATATATATATGGTGGAAGAATACACAGTGTGCTTTCAGTGGCGTTTATTCCATAGACGCAAGGTAAGCAATGACATATTGAAAATGTTTTACCCTTTACAATTGTCTTAACTTTAAACACATTTAATTCTCAGTTTCCCGTTTCCGATTCGAGAAACAGAATTGTCGTAACTCCCGTAATGTACACGCACAGTGCTGCTATCTAGTAATTATTTCCACAAACGGGAGCGACTAGCGATGAATCGAACTCGCAAGCAACGACGCGCCACACGCTCGAACTCCTTCTGCGTCTTTCTGTTTGCATCCTCCAGTCCTGCATTTTTCCTTGTAAAATGGATTTAAGAACTCGGGGAAAACGGGAGTTTTCTTATAATTTGCAATATTCTCTCTAAATAATATTTCGTTTGGTTACTATTACATTCATTTCGTTTCCTTTTTTATAACTAATGTAAAGTATTATAAAAACGTAAATACATGTGGAGGGTTAAGCTACGATGTAAGTTGTGTTTGTTAGTAGAAATTTTTTACCTGTATAAAAAAATCTCACTGCACACCACTGCATACAAGTAGATTTTAAGCAGGGCTCAAAAGTACTCACTTCACAGTTTACAGCCTATAGTGTCACACTTCACAGTTTACAGCCTATAGTGTCAAAGTTCTGGGCGCCATCCTCATTACCTCTTCCTCTTATAGGAATCAATAAACGGGCTATAATTTGCCATGACACGAAGTATAGTGGTAAGGTAACCTGCCCAGGGGCTTTCCGCGGTAAAGTGAGCCACTTATGAAATATACCTCTAAAAATCATCACTGCTAAGTATACGCTATACGCTGTTCACGGTTAAGTGAGCACTTTTGAGGCCCAAATTCCCTTCGCCTATCATCCATTTTTCTTATCCTTCCAGCACTTTTTTTTTTAACAGATATTGCCATGTAAGTAACAAACACAATGCATATATTTCGCCAGAATTTAACGTCCCAGGCTGTAATAAAATATGTTTATTGACTAACGTTCCACACGAGAGGGCTTCAAAAAGTGCTCACTTAACCGTGAACAGCCTATAAAGTACACACTGGCATTCAGGCTCCCGGTTCGGTTGGCAGGTAATTAATAAAAATTGATCTAGGGCTTGGCTTTGTGTTGGAAGTGTTATGCGTACATTTATAGTCATAGTCTATTAACCGGTTACTTCCAACTTTTCTGAGGCCCTGCTAAAGTCCTACTTCCAGGATATTCCTCCGCCTCACGCAAGCAAAGCTTAACCGACTTCAGGAAACTGCACCAAAGGGACAGCGCGCCGCATTCGTGCGCACTCAACTTAATAATTTTTTCCCTTTAGAGAACGATTTCATACTAGGCATTCCCAGCTCAACTATTTTATCCCTGTTTTTATTCATATTAATTACAAATGCAATCTTATAATTTACAGACAATATGTAGCTAAGTAAATGTTCAATTTAATTAGAAATTAGGTTACGTTTACTGTGACAGAAATATAAAACGCATGTGATAAATGGCTTATTCGGGGAAAAACGGACCACACACCCTGGCAGTTATTTAATTTCCGGGCTAAAGTGCTGCAATCGCGTAATTTTATGATCAGAACTGTACATGTGTCGAGCGTGCTTCGGCAACCAGCGGACAACGTACTGAGTGTTTGTCGTCGTCACCTTGGACCAATCACAGGCGAGACGTGCAGAAACCTCAACGAATCAGATTCGTCACAAAGACGCTCAACACACTGATCCCGTGTTGCGTACAGTGCCGATCATAAAAATCCTTCATTTGCAACACGTCCTCAACCAAGTACACAGGGGCTGAACGGGTAAATAGGGGAAAAAAAATTACCACTGGTGCCTAGGTGTAGTGGTGTCTTGCATATCTCGTCATAATAACGCCGAACTTTTCTAGAAAAAAAATGTCAGCCTGACGTTTCTGGAACGGTTCAAAAAAAGGCATGTCTGGTTGGTGCAGAATGGTTGGTAACCCTACATGCAAACCCCGATTGCGACGATCGGAGTCGGTAATCTGAACTTAACTAGCCGCCTCCATTGCTACATACACTTACAGGCGGTTCACGATAAAGTGAGCACTTTTGAAATCAACCTTAGAAATACGTCACTGCCCCTACCTGCGTATGTTTTGACGGGCGCACTGATTGACACGCGGCCTGTAAGGTTGGTAACGATGGATGGGAAGTAGTCCCATATCTTAGCTTCCAATAAAAAGTGTTGGGCAACCATTACTGATAACTTAAATTATTTCTTTCGCTTTCTGTGTTGTTTTAATGCATCCAAGAGTAAAAATAAGCAGATTTGTAAAATATTTACTTTTCTAATAATTTCACAGTTTCACTTGACCGACGCGATGAGGCCCACGACAATGTTAATCTTACATAAGTCAGGAAAATGCACAACGTGCAGACATGTAAATCTTAAGCAGGGCTTTCAAAAGTGCTCATTTGACCGTGAACTGCCTATACCTGGACGTACCGCCACAGCAAGGGATGACGTTACCATCCGCCCGAATAATGCGAATTTGGAAACGGGAGAGCCATTGTTTTGCGCCCGTAAAAGAGGCCTCATCATACAGTTGTCAACGACAGAAAGAGCTAGAGGGCATTTGCGAGAACGGCAGAGAAGAGGCTAGAACAGGTTTTAAAACGGTAAGATGGAGTTTTGTAAGATGAAAGTGCAGTAGGGGGAGGGGAGGGGGGATGCTAGGAGCATGCCGTGTCCGCCGTGATTTGACTCTAGCTTCCTGCCCATCAACTGGTGCTTTTAACAGCTTTGCTGCGCCATTAAAGCCGATGATACTTATCACTATGAAATTATCTGATTTTTCGTTTAATTGAAGATGTAACTGCACTTTATCTGTAAATGCTAATATTTCGTTTATAGTTAATAATAATGGAAACGGAGAGTAAATGTGTGTGTTGGTAATTGCTAGTGAAAAATAGTCCCCATGTAAAATGATATTGAAATGGGTGTGCAGGAATGCAGTGCGTTGTTTATTTCGTGTTATTTTCTGGACTTGTTTAAGCTTTGGTTGTGTAAGGTGGAGGAATAGTTTAAAAGTAGAACCTCAGCAGGACTTCAGAAAAGTCGAAGGAACCGTGAACTGACTGTATCAACACTGCTATGGATCTTGCAATACAATATCACTATATTACAATCCTCTGTACAAAGACAATCAGCTGTGTCCACTGAAATTGTTTTTTACATTGGTGGTGTTTCCGTCTTCGTCGTCGTGTTTTTTTCTTTTGGTTTCCTTTTGTTGTCGGTCCTGTTTTGTAATAAGTTGTTCATTCGTCTTTTGGTTTCCTTTTGTTGTCGGTCCTGTTTTGTAATGATAAGTTGTTCATTCGTCTTTTTTTTTTTTTTTGTTTTAATTATATAAATATAATTTTATTCATATTGTTCTATTGACAAGGAAACGGCCTTTCGTAATTATCTGTGATGTGGTAAAAAGTTGTTAAAGGATTTTCACGACAAAGTGAGCACTTTTGAACTCAACCTTAGACAAATGTCACTGCCTCTGCCTGCGTGTATTCTAACGGGCGCACTGAGTGACATTCGCCCAGTAAAATTGATAACGATGGATGGAGTGAGTAAAGAAACTTGGACGACTCTTAACAGCGAGGTCTTGAGAGCCGATGAGGGTGATTGAAGTGAGAATGGAGCAGTGCCGGAATGAAAGGGAGGGGGAAACGAGAGATCCCCGAGAAGACACGCCGACCAACGGCATCGTCCGGCACGATTCCCACATGCGAAGATCCGGAGTGGCCTTGCCGGGTATTGAACCCTGATCGCCTTGTTGGGAGGCGGGCAAGCTAACCTCTCAGCCACCGTGGCCCCCAACGATGGATGGAAAATAGTTCCATATCGTAACGTCGGATTAAAACGTTAGATAACCATCTGTAATAACTTATAATACATTTTTTTTTTACTTCTTTTAATGTATCGAAGTGTAAAAAAAGACCATATTTGTAAAATATTTACTTTTCTAATAATTTCAAAGTTTCACTTGGCCGACGCACGAATAAAGAGAGGAGACCCATGGCAGTGTTAATTCTACATAAGGCGGGGTAATACACAACGTGCATACAAGTAGATATTTAAGCAGGGCTTTCAAAAGTGCCCATGCTACCGGAACAGCATACACGCACACTGGCACAAGACGTGCGATTTCATGAATTCTGCTTCCACCAGCGAGGTAAGAGTGGCGCCCGAAATCCGGAGTACGCCCAGCCAAGGTAACTTACTTTGTAGTTGCAACAGCTGTGCGGTGCAGCGAAGGAGAAACAAACTTGAAACTCCGCCCCTCGGCAACGGACATCGGTGGCTGACGAGATAACCAGGTTAATGAACAATAATTAAGAGTCCCGCGCGGAACGAGGCGGCCCAGTCGACTGGCGACGAAGAGAGTAAGTACACATACACGCATCAGAACCGCATTCTAACTTGACGTCGAGTTCCGTCGAGGTGGACTTTTAGAATAGAAACAGTGGATCGAGACCGGTGAAATCTGGTCCACGTGAATCACTGAAGCTGTATTAATTAAAGTGACTGAACTAGGCCGACACACCGGTGATGTTAGCCGATTTGCACAGGTTCCCAGTTAATGCCACTCACTGAAGTCTTATTACCTAGTAGGCTTAATTTACCACTTTCGAAATACACTTCGTTAAAAACCTGCCACATATCTGTGTACAGGAAAGACAGTTAAGTGAGAATTACTGAAAGTTGTTCTACTAACTGACGTCATGTAAAAAGCTTTCGATTCAAATACACGGCCAATGAAATTAATTTTATGTACAACACATTAACATAATAGTAATATATTTGTGCCTCTACAAAGTTAATACTGTCAATTGATGGGCGCACTGAATACATCATTTGAAGTCATTTCAGCAAAAAATGAATCCTGTGGTGAAATATCATTCTCTGAAAATAAATTAAACAATACTTTCTAAGCTTTTCAATCAACGGCGAACTACAAAAAAATTGGGTATGGGATTTTCACAGAAATACATGCCGGTGAATGGAAACAATTGGCTATAGAGTGTAAAATGTTACTTGTGCTATTTTGTATTGTCCGCGCTAACAGGAGAAAAAAAATGGGTCATAATAAAAAGTAACTAATAACTGACATGTTAACTAGCACGGGAGATCTTTCTGTGATGACATAGGCAGACACTGAATAACGAGTCTCGCAATCTTCGTCCCATCAAAATAACCCCACACTGTAGTATTTATTTCAATCAGTGAAAAATAATTCCAACGTTTAGCCCAGAAAATGCAAATAAATAATTGCAGAAAACTTTTATCAGCAAAAAAACCCTGTGGAAATAAAATCAATCAATTCCGCCTTTACCAGTGTAGGAGTAGGTTCGTGTTAACTTGGTCGAGAGGTTGTGACTTCCAAGCCCAACCTCAAACGCAGACGTGTTTTGAGTTTTGGACCAGTCGTTGCGCAATGCTACCGTGTAATTAGTACTCTGATAAACTTACTGCGCCTACACATAATCAGTTCCCAGAAACTACTTGGTATTGTATACTTGGTTAAGTTCGTACTTCTAAAAACCTACCCAGATTCTCAATTCCGCTCACTATGCAACATTTATCCACGTTTAAAAACCTAAGTATTAACACTGCTACGAATGTATCTATCAAAAGAAGCTTACATTTTTAGAAAAGTACGAGTGTTACTAATACGCTACTGCCTTTTAATTTAATGTGTAACAAGAAAATAAACTGTATGCTTTCACTAATTTCAACATTTGTATTTTCAACGGGACGTTAATGAAGAACAGTTCCTTTCCGCAAACTCCTATTTAAGATACTGGATTATCTACTTATTAGTATATGTGTTACCATTATTGTAGCATTGAGTTAAAAGTTCACAGAGTATTTCTTTTAGCCATAGGATTCGCTAATTAGCACAACGATATGCAGCAATGAAGCAGTTAAAACTGCTCCAAATCAGCTCATTTGACTTTTATAAGCAAATTGTACCGATGATCTCAGTTGGCATTCGCTTACTAAACAGTTTTTTTTCTACAATAGGCTGTTCACGGTAAAATGAGCACTTTTGAAAGCCCTGCTTGGGATCTACCTGTATGCGCGTTGTGTGTTCTTCTGTCCTATAGAAAATTAACGTTGCCTTGGTCCTCATCGCTTTATTCCTGAGTCGGTCAAGTAAAACTATGAAATTGTTAGAAAAGGAAGATTTCACAAATCTGCTCATTTTTACACTTCGATGAATTAGAAAAAAAAAGGCGAAAGAAATAATTTAAGTTACCAAACACTTTTTATTCGCAGTTAAAATATGGAACTACTGTCACTCCATCGTTACCAACTTCACTCGGCGCATGTCGCTCAGTGCGCCCGTTAAAATATATGCAGGCAGCGCCAGTGACTTTTTTCTGAGGTTGATTTCAAAAATGCCTTCAATTCCTCGTCAACTGCACTGACCAGGTGGATGAATCCTTAGCGCATTCCACTGATACGCCCGTAGGTAACTCGCTAACTGAAGATCCAGGAAATAACTCTTACTGATTGAAATTACCGATTCTGATTTAGAGTGGAGAATATTTTATCCCGCCAAAGGTTTGGGCTACATGCGCTCAATCAGCCAAGCATCGTCTGCATTAAGGGGGCGTGGGACATAAATTAACACCAAATACGTAAATTGATGTTCACTGGTTGTTGAAAGCCAACATAGAAAAAAGTAAAAATGGTAATCCTAAATAATAGGTTTTGCCAACTTAACGACCAAGTATTTTGCAGTATTACTGTATCAATTTCGCATAATGTCTTGCGCCACGAAAACACACAGAAATTGACGGCGTCAGAAATATCTCGGCAGAATAACGTCACTCAGGTAAAATATTTGCTCTCGTAGTTAGTAAAAACTATTTTGTATGGTTGCCCTTTCTTTGTTTTATCTATCGGATTCCATAAAATTTGTAAAATACGATAAACCTCAATAGCATTAATTTATGCCCCGTGCCCTCTTAAGGGTTCGAAGGAAGTAACATTCAGTGTAATGTCCATTCGTGCACGGGGAGGACTCGCCTGTCCACGGAGGTGCCGCGGTGGCTTAGCGGCTAGAGCACTCGCCTCCCACCAAGGCGAACCGGGTTCGACATCCGGCGGGGTCGCTCCCGGATTTTTGTACGTAGGGATCGTCCCCGGACGATGCCGCCGGTCGGCGGGTTTTCTCGGGGTTATCCCATTCCCCCCGCCCATGCATTCCGGCGCCGCTCCACCCTCATCGGCTCCTAGTCCTCTCCACTTCTAGTCACGGTAACGAACCAAACCAGCGTACAGTTCAACAACACATCCGGCTACATAGCGGCAAACCAAATCACGTGCTACAATTGTTCGGAACCTTGCTGTTGCGATCACATCCAGCAGCGTTCCGTGACGTTGAGCCAAGAGCATAGGAAGGGAGGGGGGTGGGAGGAGGAACTGTTTCAAAACACGGAGGCTGGAACCGTCGTGACGACAAATTGCCGACGAACTTATAAAAAAAATATGTTAAATTACATATTTCTTAGCACGACGAGAACGTAATTCTTAAAATATCAGACTTTCTGCTAAACTGAATACGCTCTAAAATTGACCACCAAAAAGAACAACCTTGAGATATTTGAACTTAAAACACAGAATGGCATACACCGTGTTGGTAGCGTCTGTGAAGTTTAACACTGTCTTTAACGTGTCGTTAAATAAAACTGTAATGCTGGAAGTGGTAATGGCTAGAGATCGTTTATTTTTTTCTATGCGCAAATAAACTGAAAAGTAGGAACATTAGTGCCTGTAAACGTAATCATCGAGATCTCCAAACAAAAATAAACAAACTGCAGGAATTAGACATTTTTCAAAAGGGAATATTCATGAGCCACGTTGGTTTCCAGCCAGTTCTAACAGCATAATCATGAAATAAATAAAAAAGTTAATTGTGCATGTTAATGACGACTCCAAAATTAGGAAATCACAACAATTGCCAATGATATGTATTCAATAAGCAACTCGAGAAAAAAAATTAAGTGGCACACAATGTTGAGGAAAACAATCGATGTATGTGTATTTAAGTACAATAAAGTAGAGTATTAGCTTTAATTAAGTTCGATATCCACGCAAAAATACCAGTTTTGCGGTAGATATTTTTAGTGGCCCAAACATACAATTAACTGGAAGTAGACACTACGTAAGCCTTCCAAAGCGTAGTTAATCTACACCATATACACGAACGAAAAAGAAGTTTCGAAAGAAAAGAGGCAGATTTTACAGTTCCCTAACTCTAGGACTAAACAACTGATTTTACTTGAAGTCACTCGGAATCATAAGAACACCTGCGACATATTGTGAAGATTTAAATTATGTGAACTTTGATACAGGACATACCACGACACACCGTTTCTAAAGATTTTTAGACAATTCCGAAAACTGGTATTGATCTCGGAAGGCTCGCAGGGGTTTTCAACTTGACTTGGGTCTAGTTTTGCTCGATGCCCTACTATTCGAATGCTTGGTACATTACGTATTACAGAGTTGGTATACCAAGAAGTGAAGAGACAAATGGAAACTAGTTCAACATGTTGGATAAGTTGCCATGATTATAATTCCAAGTCGTACTTCCAGTATTTGGCTTCACTTCAAGTATTTGGCTGTACTTCGAATCATTGGCTGTGCTTCTGACAAGTGCCTCAAAAAAGTGTGTTACCACCGGGATTCCTGAGTTACTCGGTTGTTCATGGCCCAAAATAAAGTATGGGGTGAAAACACACACTGTCTATAAAGAATACCACGCCAGACTTGCATGCCTTTTTGTAATTTTGTCATGCGCCTGCTGTCCCAGCAAATATAATTTCATGTGCAACCAATTACAGGTGATGAATAACTTTTTACTTAGGTGTGTATGAAGCTGTACTTCTAGTAAGAAGCTACATTGTACTCTCGCAATTCTCCAGATGGCTAATCCCCTACACTGCACAGGCAGTTGCCCCTTTCCCAAACTGATTTATACAACACAAAGTGCGTCCTGGAGTTTTTGGCATTGTCAAAATCAACTACGGAACAATGATAAATAATAGTACTCGAGTCTAATATCACGTGTTGGTTTAATATTGGGCTCAATGAATGACTATTTAAAATGCAAGATATGCATGTGGTCAGAGATACAGTAGGTACACAATGTTACGTACATTATGCAGGAACACGATAAAAGAGCTGTTTCAAAATGAAAATGCGGTATTAGAATCGCCAAATACATATTGGCGCAGTGGAGCCCTCATACTGTTCGGTCGTGTAAACAGCATGTAACACAAGGTAATAGTATATGTAACGTTACTACGAGTTGTTTACCAGTCAGTCTGAAGGTAGATATGGTTGTGCTCAGTACTGTCAACATGGGACCAAGGAAAGAACATTCATCTTCAGTTCGAGAGACTGCTGTGTTACTGCGCTCACAAGGTAGAAGTTACAGACAGATCGGTAGAATGCTTTCTATCATATCCACTGTACGATCTATAATACACAAATATAAGGAACAAGGATCCGCACCAAACACACCCAGATCAGGGCGCCCACGAATACTCTCACATCGATCGAGAGAGACGCCGTATCGTATGTTTAGTCCAAAACGAATCTACACAAGTGCTGCCTCGTTAGCTGTGGACGACACAACTACTACTATCAAGACGGTAAGTATACAAACAGTACGCAATGTCTTGGGTAGTGCCGATATTCATGGCAGACCCCCCCCCCCCCCTTATAGAAGTCATATATTTCGGAGGTTAACAGGAAGAAACGCCTTGCGTTTGTCAAGGAATATTGTGGAACAACCACTGGAATTCTGGGACACTGTCATATTCTCAGACGAGTCCAAGTTCAACGTGTTTGGTTCTGACGGACGAAAAAAAAAAAAAAATGTGGCGAAAACCGAACAGCGAATTACACCAACAACACACACTGCCAACAGTAAAGCATGGTGGAGGACATGTTGTAGTTTGGGGGTGCATGGCATCCTCGGGAGTTGGCCTTTGTTGAAGGAAATACGGACCAGTACAAATACGTTGGTGTATTGCCTGGGCGGGGTATTCCGTTGCCAACAGGATAACTACTCCAGACACACTGCTTTAAAAACTCGCGAGTGGCTACTATATAATGTCCCCAGACGACTTCTTAACTCCACCAAAGAGCCCGGATTCGAATCCTATTGACAGTTTGTGGGATCATCTTGGAAGGGAAAGGCCGAGCGCCGTCCGTCTGGCGAAGAACTTAAGAGGGTTATGGTCGGAAATTGCCCCTGAAGCGACGAAAAAGTTGGTTCATTCAATGCCGAAACGTCTCGAAGATGTCATACGTGCTGATGGCCTGCATACAAGATGCTGAAACAAGCACAGAGACCTACCTTGTGTAGTAGTATACCGTGCCAATAATTCTTTTGTAGTTAGAAAGTGGATTGTTTTGTGTAACCACTCTTATATTGTGTTGTTTTCACAGTGATTTGAGTGAAATATATTATTGCTGTACATTATATTAGGGGATACACCTAATGTTTTTCCCTTGTTTCCTTTATGCAAATATTATGGGCAAAACATTGGGCGGGCCAATACTTTTTCGAGGACGTGTATATCAACACGAATCTGATTAAGGAGCTACCATATAAATCTGAAGAAGTAACCTGCAACTACCACGAGAGAAGGGAAACGACTGGTAAACTCCTAACAATATTCAATTCAGTGAAAAAAATAAAAATAAATAAAAATTTGTTATCTTCATGCATTGCTATATTCGCAATACTCAATCCACAATACACGGATTAATTGCAGAAAACTACCAACAACAATAATCGTAAACATATTGTTAAAATTCGTGAGTTTAGGTTACCTCTCCCCATGTCTCAGTGTACAAAACCCGGTAATATACATATTTTTTTAACAGGTTCGTTTTCCCATTGTTTTTCTTGTATGCGCAGTCCAGGATCACTTTTATTTAAAAAACCACTGGATAAATCTCCGCTATTCAAACGGAAGTTACCTTGTTACCAGTGGTAACCATAGAAGTCGCCTGAAAACAATCCACCAAAAGATGTACATGTCATCCGTGAACTACGTTGTGAGTGTGCATGTCAATGTTTGGCCAACGTATATTATGTATGTATAGCTGTGACCTACCTAG
Organism: Dryococelus australis; assembly: GCA_029891345.1. Classification (NCBI taxonomy): domain Eukaryota; kingdom Metazoa; phylum Arthropoda; class Insecta; order Phasmatodea; family Phasmatidae; genus Dryococelus; species Dryococelus australis. The sequence goes on from CM057005.1 coordinate 93,720,091, forward strand.
TAGTAAACTTATACAGAGGTGTATCCATAGTTTTTTTTTTCTGGATAGGGGAGGGACGAACTAATATCCATTGTGAATATCGACACTACTATGTCAACAATTTTTGATTCGCAAGCTAAAAATGGATTATGCTGAATTATCCATCAACACCGACATTCAAACACAATCCGTGTGTAAACAAGTGTCATTTTAATGACAGGCTGAAAGTAAAACTGTATTACAAACAAACTTATCTTTACCGAGGACCGAAAGCAAGGGCAGAGGAAACGAAAGCACCATGGCAAAACCCGTTGGCCAATAGCAAAGTCCGCCATATTTTCAACGTGCGAAAGTCACAATACGACTGGCTGGGAATAGAACCCGGATCGCGTTGGTGAGCGGCCAGTTTGCTAGCCCGTCGACCATACATCCCACTCCGCGCAGGGAGGGTCTTCGAAAGTGCTCATTTCACCGTGAACAGTCTATAACAAAGATGTTATACATGGCGTTGGACCCCACTATCGCTACGAAGGTCCAGGCTAACTCGGGTGCGTCTTTTTTATTCCTTTGTACTAAAGAAATAACTCTCACAATCACACGACCAGTGAAGGAGCTGAGCTGAGCTGAGCTCCGGCACCACTACACGCAACCCACCAGTTGAGAGCCTTGCGCTTAGCGGCGATGGCGCACTTGATGGGCGCGGCAGTGTCGCCCTTATCGGCCTCAAACGCGGAAAAAGAAGCTCCAAGTGCCTACAGGCTGTTCACGGTAAAATGAGCACTTTTTGAAAGCCCTGCACATAATCTACTTGTATGCACGTTGTGTGTTCTTCCGTCTTATGTAAAATTAACATTGCCATGGGCCTCATCACTTTATTCATGCGTCGGTCACGTGAGACTGCGGAATAATTAGAAAAGTATATATTTTAAAAATTTGGTAATTTTTACACTTACGTGCATTAAAAATCGGAGAGCTGAAGAAATTAATTGAATTTATAACAAATGGTTACCGAACACTTTCTATTCAATGTTAAGGTATGGAACTACTGTCCATCACTGCCAACTTTACTGGGCACATATCACTTAATACGCGCACGTTAAAATATAAGCAGGCAGGGGTAGAGACTTTTTGATAAAGTTGGTTACAAAAGTGCTTACTTTATCATGAGCAGCCTTCACCAAGCCGGCAGCCGCGAACTTCAAATGGGGAATCAATGTTAAACGAAATTCCTTCTCATCGCGTCAATTTTAAACATCATAGGTATTTCAAACAAATATATTCTACATGAGATTTCTTAAGGAATGTTGCTATGTTGAGAAATATTGTCGAATGTTTTCATTCATTTTTTTTCTAAAATGTTATATCAAAATTTACATATAAAAAAAGATCAATTTTTTTCAAAAATAATATATATATATATATATAGTCTCTGAGAAAGTCACGTCAAATAGTTTTTCGTTTCAAATAGTTATCTTTAAAATTGATACAATGATAAAGCATTCGCTGAACATTGATCCCCATTTGTAATTTGCAGCTGCCGGCTTGGTAGCCGGGCCGTTAAGGCCAAATTTCACCACCCATGGGCGTATAAGGAATCAAAGGCTAAATTCAGACAAAGATCTCCCATTGGTTTTTTGTGGTAGTATTTTCAACTAAAGGTTTTTCTATTAGAGATTGAACTCCTCTCGATATGTAAACCTTCCAAATTTTAAATTTTTTTATTTCAAATGTACGTTTTAATTATTTATAAAATTGTGACATTTTATAAATAATTTTAAAATGCATTTAAAATTCAAAAATTAAAATCTGAATGGTTTACAAATGTAGATGCGTTCAATCTTTAAACGAAAAAAAACTTAGTTGAGTTGAAAATACTATCACAAAAAATGACAGAAATATTTGTCCGGATTAAGCTTTTGATTCCTTATACTCCCATGCGTGGTGAAGCCTGGCCTTGACGTGTATGTGCTCCCACGAGAAATGGAAATGCCACGACGCTACTTTGAGCACCAATTCAGATACTCGGTTGTGAAAGTCCAGGCTGTACTTTCGCCGATTATGCACGAGAGAGCCATTAGTCTCCAGGAACAAAGACCGTTTCCAGTCTGCTCCAGCTGCGTGCGACCGCACGCGTCAGCTGGAGCAGGAAGCGTGGGTAACCACTTTCGAATGTCGAACAAGTGCCGTGAGATCGGTTGCCGGCTGCTCTCGCAGGCTAGTGGCAGTGTCAGGTTATTCGCGAATACGGACTGCACCAAACGAATCTATGGTCAAAACTAAGTACAATATGTTCTTCGGTAAAAATGCTACGCGTTGGTTTAATATCATTTCAATTTAAGAAGTACATATAAATGTTGCTGGGCAGAAATAACATTTGATGACTTCTCGGAAATCCTTATTTGGTGTGTTCGTTGCCGTTTCTGTGGATGACATCGAGTTCCACGGTCATTTCGATAGCAAAAAAATGATAATGTGAATAATGCTTAAACATAATATGTGAACGTCGCGAGGGCAATCCCAATATATTAGCTGCCTTCCGCAGGTTCAACGTTTTACCGTAACACTAACTTCAACGTAATTTATACACTGACATGCCGAAACTCATCTGAGATCAGTATGTCGGTGGCGCGCTTATACCGTTACATCTTGTACTCTTGAGATCGCGTGAATGAATGTGTGTGTGTGTGCTGGTCATGGCATTGCATTGCCGCCCTTCACAGACACCACGCGTACACTCACGACGATGGGACATTCCAGCAAGTTGATGCACCGTCTCATCGCCCCCAAGTTGTCCAGAATTGGTTCCAGGAGCATTCTGGAGAGTTTCAACGATTGCTGCGGCAACCTCTTTCGCCCGAGATGAACGTCACACGTGGTTGGGAGGTCCATCTAGGCACACTAGATCCTGCAGCTACAAATAGACGGGAGCTACGGATAGCTATCCAGACGGCATGGTTCGACATTTCTCCACAGGTGTTTCGTCCTCTAGTGGAATCGACACCACGGCGAGTAGCTGCACTTGGCCGGGATACGCGGGAGTCACATTGCCCCGGCAAACACAGCACGACACGACCAAAACCGCAATCACGACACAACATTTACATTTTCAATGTGACTGCTCGAATTTACAGCCCGACAGTTTACTGATGCGACACGAAGAGTACAATTTTTCGGAACCATTTAGAAGGCGCTGATTAACTACGCTAGCTTCAAAGGCCGTGGGCAGACGGAAAATTTGGAATACATGATGGTGAGACAGTGTTATCGCTAATGCATGCAAAGGTAAAATTATTATTTTCAAGAGTTAAATACCGTAATTTTCAAACTATTTTTCCTTTTAAGCTGCGTATTTGCCATTGTAGGGAAAGCTTGCCATACAATTTAATTTTGCAACGTTGTACACTTTGTGGTCGGACGACAGAATTAAGTTTTTAAGTGTCGTGTCGTGCTTGTCGGGGCCATGCGACCCCGACATTAGAGGACGGCTTACACGCTAGTACACCCGTATACCATCACTTCTGGCATGCTGGTGTGTATATGACGTATACCATCACTTCTGGCATGCTGGTGTGTATATGACGTATACCATCACTTCTGGCATGCTGGTGTGTATATGACGTATACCATCACTTCTGGCATGCTGGTGTGTATATGACGTATACCATCACTTCTGGCATGCTGGTGTGTATATGACGTATACCATCACTTCTGGCATGCTGGTGTGTATATGACGTAGATCTGATACCGGATTACTCAACCTCATCAATCCACTCGAACGACTTTCACGGTGGCTCCTGCTGAAAAATAATGGGCGCCTTTTTACTTATTTCTGAAGTCCTCAACGACCAATCATCGATAAAATATCGGGTAGCAAAAGTTCGAGGTAAATGCCAGAGCAAAAACAATCCTCTCCCATACTCCTTACACACATTATAAAATTGCTGTGAAAGTAATAAGGTAGCAATACCCCTACAAGAACTTATGACTCCCCACCGCCTACTTTGGGACCGACAAAGAAACACACACGAATCCTCAACTAGCTCCATAATTTTGCTTCAAGCCTCGACAAACAAGGATCGTTCGCACCAGCTCAATGAATAATTCACGATTCGCCCAGCCAAGTTTGCCTGCTGATGCATTTTAAAATCTGCCATTTTATTATAAATATTTCAAAATGGAAGACCTACGTCAAGAGTTCTTGGCCTGTTTTCGAAACACATTTCCAATACCAAGGCGTTCTGGTGGGGTGATGTACTCATCAGGTATTCAATTGATACTAAACCGCTGGAATTAATTTAGCTCCCAAGCACTGAGGTAGCCCATTTGCAGAAACACTAAGTTATAAACTGAGTCGCAATCGGACAATACTTCCGATACTAAAAGGTTATATTTAAAATAACTTAAGAGGGAAAATAAGAACAACATACGCCAACGTTATATTTACCACACTATCTGCAGAGACAATGTTATCCCCATCTCTATCCTAAAAATAACCGTTTAATAAAATAAAAAATAGAGTTCAGAAAAAAAAAAAGAAACAATATTATGACAAACGTAATACAAAACAGAGCTCGTTCTCTTAAAACCCACTCGACTCCCACCACGGCGACCCAGATTTGATTCACAGCGGATTCAAACCCATTGACTTCTCTTGGGGCACCCCCCTCTTTACCAACACTTAATTCCGTCTATATATATGTGTGTGTGTACACGTACATATAGGCTGTTCACAATCAAGTGAGCACTTTTGAAAGCCCTGCTGAAGATCTACTTGTATACACGTTGTTTCTTCTTCTGTCTTATGTAACATTAACAATGAAACGGGCCTCAGCACTTCATTCATGCGTCGGTCAAGTAAAACTATGAAATTATTAGAAAGGCAAATATATTGCACATCTGCTCATTCTTACACTTCGATGCATAAAAAAAAAAACCAGAAAGCGGAAGAAATAAGTTTTACATTTGATTCTGCAAAAGGAATGACCTCAAAGTTTGTCGGTCGAATTCCGCCACAGCCTGTTTATGTCTACATGGAAAACCTATGTCGCTATGTATGTGTATATCTATATGTACAGCTATGTAGAGTAATCCTGAACTACAAGAACTGATGTGAGATGATTCCATGTTCAAAATGAGATAGAAAGCATACGACCCATGTTTTACAATAATTTTACAGGAAGGTTAAGAAGCCTTGAAAAAATATATATTTCAAATGGTTTTGATTCAAAATAATAAAACCTACTCGAGATAAAAGAGGAATTCCGTGAAAACGGTTGTCTGTTGAATCAAGATCTGAAGTTTGTGAATGGTCGTTGGGTAATATCATCCCCATTCGCTGAGAAAATAAGTGGTTCCGTGTTATTATCCAATAAATGTGTGTGACCCTTGGGTGTTTTAAGTTTTAAAGACGTCATAGTGTGTGCATTCCTTCAAATGCATATGTGTATGCTCGTATATGCATATGTGTATGTCTATACACTGTCTGACACTGAAAATAGCGCAACACGAAGAAACAATGCGATAACCATGTTAATAGCGAGAGTGGCATGCACATAATCCCATGTTGGCGCGCTTGCACTTGACCGCACATACGGCAGTGGCGCTGCAAGCGCTGGCCAGCGGTCGTAGACACCGGCGAGTTGTAGTCGAAGCAGCATTAAGGCCATTGGTGCATGAAACCAGTATATTTATATAATTTGTGTCATAACTTGTTTCACCGCGTATTTTTCAAAATTTTTGGCTCGTCAATACGTAAATAACAACTTTTATCACCTTCTTAAGTTGTTAGATATTCACTGCCGCCATTATTCTCGGAGCACTAATGGAAGAAAAGAAAGAATAAACTATCTGCATCCACTGCTCCGAGAATAATGACGGTAGTGAATGACTAACAACGTAAGAAGGTGCTAAAAGTTGATATTTACGTCTTGACGAGCCAAAAAGTTTGAAAAGTATGCTGTGAAACAAGTTATGACAAAAATTATATAAATTTACTGCTTTCATGCACCAATGGCCCTAACGCAGGAAACACCAGACGATACAAAGCAAACGTACAGAGTGTAGAAGAATGCCGGAGAGACGCCAACACGTCGCTTTACGCAACTGACGTATTTCGAGAAAGGACTCATAATCGGGCTGAAAACTGCAGGGTAGTCGTATCGCCGTGTAGACAGACTAACGTGTGGGGTACGTTCGGACCATACTGTCCGATGCTGTTGGTACCAGTGTATACGCGAAGGAACCCACACACGGAGGACCAGTTCAGGACGGACGAGGTCAATTACCAGTCGAGAGGATCGACAGTTCATGCACGGGGCGCGGAGGATCCCATGGCGACCCAACCTACGATACCAGTCAGTGTTAGGGACCCTGTGTACGCACCTATAAACAGAGAAGGATTTTCATGAAGGGCTCGGTGGGCTATAGCCCTGGGCGACAAAGTCTGAGCAGCAAAATTAGTGAGGTGTCATAGTTAGGGAAATAATCACTTTCCTAAAAAAAATGGTTAAAATTATTTAGTTCAGATTTATTCTGAAAACAAAATATGTTTATGGAACATATAGTCGACCTTTGGGGTGGATGTGCAAAACTCCAATTGGTAATACACTCCTATGAAATTGTACCGTCTTCTTATATAATGTTTAAACAACATTGTTTAACATGATGCGAAACATTGTTTAAAACATTGCCATGATAAGTCGTGTATATTTTTCTTCCACATTTTAAGTCAATATTTGTCAGGGTAGAGTACTGGCCACTATTTTAATTACTGAACTAAGTCAGCATGTAATGAGCAGTCTCTAGTAAACCATTACTTTTTTTTTTGTATAATTGGAATACGCGATATCGAGTGGCTACAAGCACTTGTATACCACAAACTCCTTAACACAGTGATTAACAAATTACTGACTTGTTTAGTCTGCAGTTTACACAGGGGTGGGGAGTGAGTGCTGTGGGTATCAGGTAATGGAAGCGAGGACGCGGCAAAATCCATTTAATATAAAACCGCCTCCTCTTAAGAACTATTTCTCGACGCCTCGCGGAGGCGAATGTGCGCTCCCAGCGCCCATTACGCGTGCTGCCATTAACTCCGCAACAGCGGCGGCTCCGCTTGCAGTGATGCCAGGCCAGAGTTGTGTGTAACTCCAGAGACTGGCGATGTGTGGTGTTTATTGATGAGCGCTTCGTTAGGGCGACTTATCACAATCGCGGCCGGGTGTGGAGGGTCACACTTCCCCCGCGGCCGACACTATGCTACAGGAACCACATCATAAGATTAGATGATCTGCTTTTGTCATGTTACGTAGAACGTAGACGGCCCAGAGGTATGTGGATGAGGTCCTACGCCCCCACCTGCTCCCACTTCTGGCCGGGATTCCATGTGCGATATTCCAGCCCGACCGCACGCGGCGGCACGGGTCGCCCAGGACTCCCTCCGTCATGTCCAAACACTACCATGGTCTGCCCGCTCCGCTGGCATGTCACAAATCGAGTAAATGTGGGACAAGTTGAAACACGAGCTGCTGCCCTGCCACAGTATCAAGGATTCGGAACACACCGCCCAACAACTGCTGGGGCTGTCCCGACGTCTGCTGGACTCCATGCCAGACCGTGTATCGCAGTACGAGGTCGTGCGACGCACTAGTGTAGACTGCGTACCACACATCCATATGTAATTGTACCGCTCCTCTGTTTAACACTAATCTGTATCACTACCTCCTGGAGAATCGGAAGCTTGAATGCATAAAGGTTGAGGCTCAATCTTTCAAATGAGACTGGATCCCCGATGAAGATTCGGATCACACAAACTCGTGCGGTCGCTACCGTCGGATTGCCGGGACGGTCCCGGCGGGGGGTAAAAGTGGCCGGATCGATGACGATCGAGTGACGTCACAAAAAACAGGAGCCAGCAATAGCAACCCCCGGGGGCGGGAATGCGGCAGGCGACTTCAGGAAGGGTGATTCTGACTAAATGCAGGCCTCGGGCATTCTTGGGGCCCTGGCCAGTATAGTATTGTCCATGAGCGTATAAGCCGTATCATTTTAAACTAAAGGCTGTTAAAGATACAATGAGCACTTTTGAAATGAACCTTTACAAAGCTTTGAACCTATGGGACCTCCAGCTGAGGGCGTATAATTTTATTGGTGGGAAGTTTGTAGCAAGGTTCAGTGCCGGGCCTTTCAGTACTTTCGTAATTACCAGATGTGTATATTTTAAGATACAGCACTTTGAACACGCAGTTTTGAGCTATAGTGGAGTGTCATGAATAATGGTGTTTCTGATGTGTGTGACTGCTTGATTTTTCTTTAAATTTTGAAGAGAACATTTTGAAACAAATTTATAAAAAGTAACTCAGTCGTAATGGAGTGCTTTAAAAGTAAATAACGTAGGATAAGTGGAAGTAAATTATAAATTATTCCCTAATGCTGACTGAAGGTGTAATTAAGTAGCATACCAGCAGTCTAACGTCGAAAAAAAATCTTTGTTAGTGAATTCATAAAATTATGTTGTTTCCTAGCAATTAATTTAAAAAGTAACTTTGAAATTAAAGCTTGGTCAGTGAGTCTTCCTTCACTAATAGTGTGGGCATAGAAGCTGGTGTGTCGGGGGGGGGGGGGGGGGGGCAAACAGGGGGTGGTATGGTATGGTAACAGTATTATTTAAAGGTGGAGCCCCACTGGAAAAATATTGTTTTCTATGCCCTTGGTTGTGGTACTCCCCACCACGAAAAAAAAAATTACTTTGCTCAGTGGCGAATATACTATTTGATCATGATAGTAGAGATTTAGGGAACTTACCAGCTGGCAGCCCAGCCAACAGGGAAACGTTTGCAGCATGCAGTAGCCAATAAGACACAAAGCTGATCCGATGGCCTTGTGTGAACAATCAACAAATTGGTACACCCATATGAAAGAAGTGCCATGCCATTTTACATCTGTATATTTACTTAATATTTGACTTAGGTGTTTATGTTAAAAAAGTTTGTAGGATAGTACAATTACAAACAAGAACTAAACCACAAAATAGGCATAATTTTTGGCATACCTTCATTGCTTTGCACATGTAGGTTACATGCACACGCACTGTCTCCTACGACATTGCTCACTGTGGTGTTACTGGCAAAACACTTCACATACAATTGTTAAAGAGCGTTAATGAATCTCAACTGGTCAAGCATAACCAACTGCGAGATAAATACATTTGCAGATGTCATGTGTCATACATTCAGCTGGCAAATGGGGGAACGGGGTGATTCAACAAGTGTGGTAATAAAATTAATTTGGTACTTCAAATTCTCACCAGATATAGCTAATAGCATCTCACTTTTGCATTGTGTATCCATATATTTCGGTTTTATGTCCAAGTCTGCCTTTGTATATACAGACTTATCTAGGCGTGGTATACTTTAAAACAGAACCAAATTTTATAAGCAAAAATTATAAATATCCTTCTTTATTACTTTGATACTTACTATACGGGTATTCAAATTTAACAACATTTTGTCCCAATAATTTAAAGTAAGAAATGATAGTCTAGTTAAATTTTTAGATCCTTTGACAAAACCAGGAGGGAATTATACATGCTAACTCAAAATTACTTCAAATTAGACCCCTTTCTCCCACCCATATGCATGAGCTGTTTATGAATGGGAATAAATATGTTTACCATATGGAAAGTAACGAACCAAACTTGTTCAGTACATCACAACACACTTTCCTGCTAAAACTCTATTGCAACATATTTACAGGTACAGTCACATAAGAAAAAAAGTGTTCTTTCAACGAGATGTAGTGGTCAGTTTAATCAACCAATATGCAAATATGAGTCCGATTTCATGTGACTTCCTGAAGTTCATTAGATGTAATCTCCATAGCGTTTCCATAAATTTTAACATTAATTTTGCTAGCTTACCTGCTTGCTGTATATACGATACATCCCTTTCAAATAAGTCTAGAAATTACACTATAATTCTCGTACCATATTTCGTTCCTGTAAGTGTGCAAGACATTCCCCACATTGTACCGCACAATAAATAAATTTTGAAATACTACAATCAGTCAAGATCTTATTCTGTCTTGTACTTGACATTAAAAACTCTAAAGACGTACTAGTTCACCTCAATTACCAGGAAAAGTTTATATTTAGCATTCATAGGGTTCAAGTTTCCCGTAAAGAATTTCTTGGTATACTATTAGAGTAAGTACCGCAGCTTTTAAGTTTTTCATCATTTACGACATTTCTTATCCTCCACGAGAAAGCTTACATATTTCTCTACACCCGTCTAATGTCACAGGTATGCATACACAAACAAATGCTTGATTAAACAGTAATCTTTTAAAACCTATTGTTTTATACTGTTACCAAGGAAAAACTTTTTGCCTCTACTTTTAATGATTTGGGCAAGATCCTACACCACTAGGCGTTTCCCAAGTCCAAATCTTGCCAAACTGTACTTACAGCTGGTTACTGGCCTTAGATTGGGAGTTTCAGTTTCTGCTGGTTTGTACTTTCCACACATTGTGACATCCTTCCACCTCACTAACAGCTATAACTACTGGCGACATATTACTATATCGTTTGATCTAAAACTAACACAGTGAATCACCAGAACACAATGCTATTGCCATTCCAATTCTTTCTTTGCTGTATATACAACATTGAACTCTTAAGAATATAACTAAGTTTCACAGGTCACCGACAACATAATAGTAGATATAGTGATCAGCGTGTAAATTATTCTATTTGCAGTTAGGTACAGATATTTTTCTCCAAACTGACTACATAAGTTCTCAATTAATTATGAAACCCACTACAACCAACATGCAGCTACAGACCAACACAGTACGACAACACTGGACCACGAGAGGAATGGGATGCTGGGAGCACACACCGTATGGAAACAGGCAGCCACTAACCTCAGCATGAGTGGCTTCCATCTTGGCGAGGGCCCTGCGTGAGCCAGACCTCGATGAGGTGGTGTAGAAGTGTGTGTGCTTGCCGGTCTTACATGATACACATTGGCCCATATAGCTCTAGCGTTGGAACAACCTGCCGGTCTGCAAAAACCACCACCATCATTCACTGTTCCTGGAAACTCGCATGTGTTATACCACCACTACCAATCACATTAACATACTTGAGGAAACTCCTCCCCTTTCACCACCACGCTCAAATACTGACAAGCAAACCAACACTCACAGCCAGGCACAAAACCAAACACACAGCAGCATACACAAACATAGACAGCTATTCCCAAACACATACTGCTATTTAAAAACACGTTCACACACATTTTAGATATAACTAATTATTCTGTGCTGAAAACTTACTTCTAGTTGGACACATGGTTGGTTCAGTAGTTGTCACTGCTGAGTCTTATTGTTCAACAATCTCAATCCTTGGTGAGCAGGAATCTTTCAAATAGTGATTCCCACGTAGGAACAGTGTGGCAACGCTACCATGGGGCAAGAGATTTCTTGGGGTAATTTTGTCCTCCCCCCAATGTACTCAGCCCACCTTCGCTCCATGCCTTTTCCTTCTCACCCCCATTTATGACCTTGCTGATGTTAAGAACAAGCCTTAGGTACTTTCACTTATAATCGCAGCTTCTTGAATACAAGGAAATTAGTTAAAGCAGTGTAAAACTACACAAAAACCAATTGTAACATAATCTCAACAAACACTGCGGTAACCAAAATTTCAAATTATTTTTAACTATAAGAAAAGAAACAAGCTGAAGTACTCTCCCATTAAGTTTCCGTTTTATATTCATTTGTATTGAAACTTAGTGAATTTATTATTTACTACTGATATGGCATTAATGTAAAAAATATATATATACTGTACCTCAAAATTATCAATAAACGTTATATCAGATATTAAAAGCTGAAAATAGTTATATATGTAACACTGAGAGAAATGCTAACCAAGTAGTGTTGGTGATCCAGGATATATACAGTATGTATATATCCACTTCAAACTTATGATTTTATTTCAATAATTTATTTCTTCCATGTCATCTCTTTAAACTGTTGCATGTACACATGAGCTGGGTACACACATCTACTTACTATTCAACTAAATTATACAGAATGGTCCGCCTAACGTGGACACCCCCAAAATTTCCGGAATGGTTGCAGATCACGAAATGCGGTTTTTGCTAAATGAAATTACATACAGGAGCAAGTAATTTGCTACAAAGTAACTACTCGTAACACATGTATGGACAGATATACTTAAACCACATATGATTTTTCCCCTAGAAACATACATTTATTTCAATGGCATCTAAAAGTACGTGCAAGGAGGAATTCACTGACATATACAATGGAAAGTAACACAGAAACGCCAAGAAATAGTGTGCAAATATAAATAAGTCAGGAGGGCTGCGAGAATGAGACACTGTACTCATAGCTATAAGAAAGCAAAACGTGCCATGACTCATCCTGGCGAGAGCGCTTCCTAATAGCAGCGCAGCACCAGACCTCGTAATCTATTATGGTAAGTGGTATTGAAGTGTGTGGCTGTACGTACGCAATGATATTCACGAATGAGGAAAAACTGAATCCTCTAATTATTTACGGTGAGTGTGGCAGGAATGCCAAGCCAGTTGTTCACATGTAGGGTGAAAGGTATCCTAATCAGACTTCCATCTCGTGGCAAACAATACAAATAATCTGTACACGTCTCTTATCACGAGGTGATTAGAATTCCACAACGTGAGTGCAACGAAAGACTGTTACAGATGAGATGCATCAACACAATGTGTTGGCACGTGTTGCTGCAAACTTCCAAATCGGTATGCGAGAACTCTCCAGGTTCATAGGAATAGGTAGGGCAAGTATGTTACGGATACTGCAACAACTGAAATCCCATCCGTATCACATGGCTTTTCATCAAACATTGCATGAAGGTGATTTCAGCAGCATGTTCAGTTTTGTGGGTTTGTTCTGATGTCTGCAAGGGATGACAGTAATTCGCTGAAGAACATACTATTTACGGATGAAGTAACTTTCACAAGCCATGGGCGCGTAAATTTACGAAATATGCATGACTGGGCAATAGAGAATCCAAGTTGAGTCCGGCACGTGGAGCGACAGTGAAAAGTGAGCGTGTGGTGTGGAATCATTGGAGACTACGTCATAGTTCCATACTTCATTTAAGGGATAATGACCGGCTGTATGTACCTCGGAGAGAATTTACCGGCCTTCTGGAAGACACATCACTCAACATAAGTCGTGATATGTGGTTTCCGGATTATGGTAATCCTGCACATTTTGCTTTGGTGGCGAGGCAAGTGTTAAATGAAATGTTTACAAACCGGTGGTTATGGTGTGACGGTATAACGTGGCCAGCTCACTCCCCCAACCTCACACCTTTCGGATATTCCTGTGGGGAACACTGACAGATAGGGAGTACAATACGGTTCCTACAACACCAGAAAACATGCAGGAAGGCATTGTAGCAGCTTGCAGAGGCATTATGTCAGAAACACTTCAGGCCGTTTGTTGCTCGCTACATGTGCATTTACAAATGTGTATTGCTGTCGATGATAAACACATCGAGTACATGCTGTGAAAAGACCTAATGTGAAGAGTTTCAACCATAACTGTGCTCTTTTGTACTATGCATGACTAGGAAACAAATCTCCTGAATTACGTAGGTATCTGAATAAAATGATACGTATCAATATCAGACTTGCACTCATATTGCTCGTCTTCCCTCCGCTACGGTGCTCTCCTTCGTCCAATGTTGCATTCCATGGCCCTTGCCCCATTAACTTAACCGCTACGCTGTTATAAGGAAGCGGTCCCCGTCAGGATGAGTCACTGTGCATGTTGCTTGCTTACAGCTATGAGTACAGGTCCCCTGCCCCATGCTAACGGCCCACTTAACTTAAATCGTATTTGCACATTATTTCTAGACGTTTCTGTGTTACTTTCAATTGCATATGCTGTATCACTGAATTCCTATTTGCACGTACTTTCAGATGCCGTTGAAATAAATGTATGTTTCCAGGAGAAAAATCATATGTGGTTTAATTATTTCTGTCCATACAAGTGTTACGAATAGTCACTTTGCTGCAAATTACTTGCTCCCGTACGTAATTTCATTAAGTTAAAACTGCAATTCATGATCTGCAACCATTCCAGAAATTTTGGGTGTGTCCACGTTAGGCGGAACATCCTGTAAATTTACTGAGCTAGGTATACAGTATCACTTACTTAATAAGAACAGTGTTGGTAAAAAAAAAAAACATGAAAGCTATAGCTATATCTTTTCAATTTTTGAAAACACAGATAAAAAAAACATAGATTTTTAAAAATTTGCAGAGTTACAAATATCTCAGTGTCTAAGGTTCACCATGTATCATAAATAGCTTTCCACATATTTTTCCAATAAGTATTATTTTTACAGCTATTACACATGGAGTTACATACCTTGATTTAAATTTTACACTGACTATTATGCTTTTAATTACTGAGTGTAACAAAATTTTAAAATAAAATTTCAATAATTCTGAATAACTTTGAAGTTGTTTTACACAGTTTTAGTCTATCTGCAATTTATAGGTCACAATTATCTGCATCTTGAGCGAAAAATATTATTTTATAACAGCCATTGGTATTATTACAACTAACATTGCACCATCAAAATTTTGTGCAGATTCATTTATATTTCTTCAATTCAATAGCCAACGATTGAGAAGGTAGGTATGTCATTTGACAGATGGAATTATTGGGGGTGGGGAACCAACACTCAATATTTGAAATTAAAACGTAAATCAAGTTGCACCTCAAATTAATAAACTTTTTTCATACACATATATTTGGAATCTGTCAATAAGAAACTAATCACCCAGGAAACTAACATAGAAACGAATATTAAAATGCAGAAATTTTTTAGAGAAACTATTTTATTTCTAGCATTAAAATATGGTACCTAAAAACACACAATGCAAGTATGTGAACCCAAATAATACTCAATTGGTTACAGTTGAAGATTTATTGATTACAATTAAGACAAACTGTTATGGTGATCAAGGGTTGATGATAACGCCCTAGCGAATATGGCCCAGCACTGACTGAAGTGGTATGGAGAGATTTGGGCAGCCATTAACATTGTGGTCTTGAGAGCAGATGAGGGTGAAACAAGGCGAGTATGGAACAGTGGTGGAATGTAAGGGCCAGGGAAGCACGAAATCCCCACCCTCCAAACAATGGCAGCACAATTCCCTCGTGTGAAAATCAAGGGGCAACCCCATTGGGAATTGAATCCGGTTTGCCTAGGTGGAAGGTGAGTAGTCTTCCCACTACACCACCGTGGCTCCAACAATGAGTGAAGATGGTACAGAACCAACCAGGCTGGGTCAAGCCAGGCCACGATGACTGAGCACGCAGCGGTGACACGGCATGTTGTACAGTCTTAGTAACACAAGCATGCACCAGCTGGTGTGGCTGGAACCAGTGCCAGAACACAGCTTCTGTAGTCATCGCCTGTTTGCAGATGGCAAAGAAGCCTCTGCAATGCCAACTTTGCTCCTCATGCCTTACATGACAATCACATCGGCTTGATCCGCTACAATACACCGTTAGCTTTTCTCTAACAGTGCTCTTTCATACACAAAGGAATCACTACCTTTCATTTTGACATACTACACCAGGGCTATTCAATTAGCCTGCAGGCCACATGTGATTCACCAGAGACTAGTCCACAGATGAAATAATTTATCAACTATTTTTATATCTACATTATGATTTTTAATAGAATTACCATGATTAATATCAACTGTAACTCCTTATTAAATGATATATTATTCATTTATTATGTCTCCACGTAAATAAACTATGTATAAGTGAGCCTTACTGTATACAGGATGACTCGCATAAAACTTGCATCACAAATATTTCGGGAACGAAAGGTGCTTGTGCTGATTTCACAGAATTTAAGTTTACACAAGGGTACATAATTACAGCCTAGACACAGATTTTAATAAGTATTTTAATGAGCATTTCTTCCAAGAAGATACACTTATTCAAATGGAATGCCTTTTCATATCAAGAAAATAGAACTAAAGGAAATTATAATGTCACTGGCGTTTTTGCAGGATTCTAGTGCAAGTAGTTTATGTGCTACAGTAACAAGACACTTTTAAATAACTACAGTTGTCTGCTCTATTCAACAGCTTAGTAGAGGCAACGGTGGCGCAGTGGCTGGCGTGCTCATCTCCCACCAAAGCGATCTGAGTTCGATCCCAGATTTTCTCATGTGCAAATCGTGCTGGACGATGCCGCTGGTTGGCGAGTTTTATCGAGGTACTCCCATTTCCACCGCCGCTCCATCCTAGGGTCCCAGCTGGAAAGCCTGTCACTCGGAGGGTGTTGCCTCGCCCTGGGTCCACCTCCCACACAAATTTATTTGTAACTGCTTAGGTACTAGGCTATGACGTTTGTATGTGTGTTTAGATTCTGTTTCCTTTACACTGATTGCATTTGGATCTCCTTATCAGTACTTTGTGATAGTTCATACTACCTAGACGTAGGATGTACTGGAAGTTGATAGTTATTTACTAATGCTGCGAAGGACAGTTTTCTTTTTCTTCTTCAGAATTTACAGAATTTTTTAATTAATTTTTGCGTTTCTTAAAGTGCTGATAAATGGTATTGCTAAATGGAGCAGACAACTAAAGGCAATTTAACATTGTAATATTACGGTAACACGTAAACTACTTGCTCTAGAATTCTGCAAAGAACACCAGTGATGTCAAATTTCCCTTAGTTTTATTTTCTTGATATGAATAGCCATTGTTCCAATTGGAAAAATTAATTCTAATACTTATTAAAATCTGTATCTGGGCTGCAGTTATGAGCCCTTGTCTAAACTTATATTCTGTTAAACCAGCACATCAATAGAAACTTTCATACCAGAAATATTTGTGGTGCAAGTTTTAGGTGAGTCATCCTGTATTTGTAAGTGGCCTGATAGAAACCTAATTGAATAGCCCTGCACTACAGTTTTAAGGAAATCACTTTAAAAATCCAGCACCACAGACTACCCTTTTTCCTCATTGCAATTACCCCTGTGAACAAAATGGCTGGGTCAATCTGGCACTTGGGTAAAAAAATTAGTTTACCAGGCCTAATCCTTACATTTCAAAAACATCCAATTTAAATTTAAATCACCCAATTAACAAGTAAGACTAATGTATAAAATTCAGTTCCTATTTACCTTAAACCCACCTCGCTGCTCTTCTTTGCACCTACTCCAGCTCTCGTACAGCCTCTTCCAAAGGATCCTAGACTGCGGTTACAATTTCTATTTTAGTTATTTATAGCTTTACTAACCTTCTCCTTCCCTTCACCACTAACACCCATCAGGGCCCTTCCCAGCATTCCCAAAGCCCTTCTTCCCTTTGATACTGCTCTCTGTACTTGCTTTTCCACCTATGATCGCTTTGAAACCCACCCCAGGTTACACACTCAAGTTTCTCCTATATCATGTTCTTGCCATGCCTTCATACCTTCCCCTCAGTAATCTGTTTTTCATACTGTAATACGATTCCTTTCTGCCCACCCCCCTTATTTGTTCTATGTCCTCCTGCAAATTATTCTCCCCACCCACCTCCCCGTACAGCACACAATCGTCCCCAAACTGACGCACTTTGCTTCCCACTATTAATCATCTGGTGAACAAGGGGCAGGGCACGGCACAGCAGAACCCCTGTTGTCTTCCTTCTACACGGACTCCCTCTCTTTCACCCACTTTTCTCCCCCTCAGGAAGTCACCTATACCGTCCACTACCCACTTATCATCCAATACCTCATCATATTTTTGCATCAAAATCCCATGGGACACTCAAAATCTATGAAGCATGCAGCCACCTACTTCCTCTTCTCTACTGCAACTAATACTCCAGCAGTAGTCCAGCCAGTTGTCTCTCACATGAGAAACCTGCTCTATAACCATGTTGTTACTCCTGCAGCCAATTCTTCTCATCAATAAATGGAGAGTTATCAGAATCAAGAGGTAGGAATTTTCAAAAATATTGGATTACAAATGGGGTGGTAAGTAGCCACTTTTAATATATACTAATAATATTATAAATTCAAAAGTTTGCATGTTTGATTGTTACTCAATCACGTGTCGTAACAGCTTGACGGATATAGATGAAAACTGGTACAGGGGTAGATTATATACTGGATTAGCCCATAGGGTACTTTTCATCCTGGAAAAACAAACAGTTTTTAGGGAATATATGCAACCAACCATTAAGATAGAGCACTTGGTCATTATAATTAAGGTTTGATTTTTGCATGTGGGTGAAGTAGCGGGTAACAGATAGTGATATAATAATAATCATTTAGCAGTGAATGGTATCTTATAATATTTTGAAGGGTGTAGTAAACAATGTTAGGTAAAGGCTGTTAGCAATAAAATGAGCTCTTTTGAAAGCCACCTTACAAAAAAGTCACTGCCCCTGCCTGCAAATACAGTGTGATTCACGAGGAGTTACCGCCACACACAGGGCTTTGTCCTTACATAATTTGGGTCCTATTCCCAATATTTACAGGGTCATTTGACAAATTCAAAATGCCTACATTATTGCATATGGGGATGGATAAAGGACATTGTTTACCAAAGGACTGCAAAAACATGCGAGGAACTACTTGTGTGTATCACGCATGCAACTATGTAGCGAAACACGTAAGGTTCATAGGCGTGCAGCCAAATGTATGGAAGAAGACGGAAACAATTTTGAACATATTTTGTAAGCTTGTTAATCACTGTATTTACTTCTGAACAGGACACGCGACCAGTGCACCTTGAATCAGGCGCCAACCGCCTATGTTTATGGCGTTTCTTTGTAACTCCTTGCATTATTGCTACACACAATTTTAAGAACTTTATTTTTATGTATGTATATGAGGGTAATTTTTCATGTTTGAATATTTTATTGCAACATCATGTATAACCACGTGGCCGACTGGCACCAATTCTTTGTATATGCCATCATTGCGTTTGAGAACTTATTTATCTAACACTGTATGTACAATTATTTATTTCAGGGTTCTATGTCAATTTTATTCAGGGTTCAATGTATTTTTCACATAAATTGATGGTTTTTGTACTTGACCAAGCAGTCACAGTAATGTTTGATTTCACCACCATCAGGCATGTTACACGCCTGTAACCACTGCAATTGTAAAGAGAATAATTTTCTCAGCAAGAATAATCTTTTGTCTGAATTTAGTTTGCGGTTTCCAGGCAGAAATATTGCAATTTCACCTGCACCACGTGGTCCGCTATGAATTTCAGCGGCATCCGCGCCATCTAAGCTTGTTTTCACAAATGTGTATGTTTATTATGAATATTCATCTCATGTCCCATCTTGTTTCATGTAGCATTTAAGGGTTTATGTAATTTTGTAATTAGTGTACGGTACAATTATTCCCGTCCTAGCCGTCTCTGTGTATAGGCCGTCACCACACTACCCACGTGCTGGAGGGCGAGCCCCGATGAGTTTGCGTTAGTGATGCCGAGTAATGAGACGTGTTAATATGTATTAAGAGTTTAATTTGTAATTCACAGTATCCTGACATCAGGGAAAAACCACCAGTACACCTTAGTGGCTGTCGGCCCTCTTCCCTTGTGAAGGCTGTGCTTTACACACCTCGTTGAGATTGTCCATCTAGGCGTGCGCTAGAGTAATTGCGGGCTGGGGAGCACCCAAGCGGAATTGGCTAGTCATGACCGAGATGAACATTTCATTGGAATGTTGATGTGTATGCATAATAACAATAAAAACAAGTCTACAGGAAACTTAACACTTTTATTCAGTAGTGACAGTGTCCTAGCCATATATATTTTATTAAGTGTTTATTTCCAGTGATGTTTAGTAAAAAGTTTAGTATTGCCTACGTGTTTGTAAGTACGCACGGGTGAGAGGACACACAGAACCCACAGCATCCCTGAGAACCCCGAGTCTCAATAGTGCGGTGATTGGGACGCACCGCTGGCGCCCATATTACCAGTAAGTATTTGTGTCATTGTTCGTCTCGTGTCCCACCCGATGGCGTCAGTTGTGTAATGTTAATGTCGTGTAATTTTTGTTATATGTTATGCATGTATTGACATGTATTTGTGTATATGTATTGATATATGCTGTGGGTCTATTGTTATGGGGTGTATATTTGTGTTTGGTATTATTTCTGCTGTAAACATGACAACTCCCTTCGAGTATGTACTGGGAAACATGGAGGATAAAAATTTATTAATTTATATATATATATAAAAACAAAATAACTAACTTAAAGCAGCACAGGTGAAGGAAAAAACACAATGCTGGAGATGAAAACAGCTACCTATGTTATGTTCACAACTCGACAGAAATACACCAGACTTCCATAAAACAATCTCCTGTGAAATGGCATGAGATCCAATAAAGAGCTTCAAAAAATTACTTTTCACAACTCCCCAATGCATAATATGTTAACAGTACAGCACTTACACCCTAGCCATCTTAAATTATCTCATTTGCTAAAACACACAATGTGTATTAATAATTCTAAATCCTGGCACCACAAAGGACTATAGAAGCCTATTCGAAAAAGTTCTCTTGTTCACTATGAAATCCCCGCAATGTTCACACTAGTAAGAGAGGCTAGACATCCTCATTCCGGATAACAGTCTTTACAGTAAATTCAAAACTCAGAAATTAAACTCAGAAAAACTGAAAGTGATGAATGCCTTAAATCAGCACTGCCAAATATACCAACCGTTTAAAAATGTTTAAATAAAATTAATTATGTCACCAACTAGAATATTTGATTTTAAATTAATGCTTGCATAACAGATGGCAGAGTAATGAGGATAGAAGACTATAAACCACTGCCAGTAACCCGAAAAAAAAACAGGCGCAACATGTGTTGGGTAAGTACAACATCTGTCCGGCCACGCTTGGCGGCAAGTCCCCCCCGATGTGTGTCAAGCATGAAGCACGGTCCGCCGCCCTCATGGAACACACACTCAGCCAACCTTGAAGACAGCTGAAACTCGGCGTGGCGATGGAATGCGGACTTGGCACATGTCCAACCTGGAACTCCGGTTCCAGTACAGGTCTCAAAGCGGGCGAGGCAAGTGAATTACTGACTGAGCAGAAGTGACCTTGGAGTAAGGTGAATTATACAACACCGCTACATGAATACACACGACAAAAACAACATCCTCTCTTATCCATTCAAATAAAGCAATTAGGAAAACTGTTAACTTGTCATGCCATATTGGTTCCCAGGGTAAGAATGTGATAAGTTGATGATGAATCAGCATTACCCAGGGTACTCGCTACCAGTATAATTTAATGACTTAGAGCCAAAAATAATTGTGGGAGCTCCTATCATTTATGGAAGATTTTAAGTAGGCCTAATTGACATACCAACATACGTTTCCTAATATTGGCAAAATATATGTCTTGACAATTCTTGAATACGGGTCCAGGACAGTAAATCCAACAGTTTTTACGCATCTCCCACCAAATTAATAAACCAACATAAAACAGTCCCTAACACTAGCAAGTAACTCTAAAGGTAAATTCATCTCCATGATTCATACCTTGCAAAGTTTGATAACTATAGTTGTTACCAGAGTGTGAAAACGCTGCAGCATTAGGGCACGTATTACCATTTTAATTTACACAACCATTAAAGCCTATATCGGTGAAACAGAGAAGAGAAAATTAAAACTGGCTCAACTGGTCATAATAAGCAGTTAATATTTTTTTTTATGCTTTATTTCCCATTAGCAAGTTATTATCAAGCAGCACCCACTTTTAAGTGCTGGGAAGGTACTTGAACTTCCAAGCAGGCCATTTTTCTATTATGTATCATTTGCTTACCAAATGAAGCAATACTTTCATGAAGCTGCCACATTCAAAGCCAGCTCTGATTTATCAGTTTCTGACCACATTTTACATACTGCTTTTGAATTTTTGCATGATAAGACACTGAGTGTAGCTTAATATATGTTCACAAGTTGTAAGCACGCGTGTTGATAATTCTGAATTTGTTTATCTGATATGCTAGGAATGATGGAAATTTAACGAAACCAGGAAATGTGAGAACACAAATGTTCCTTCAGAAGATCTGCTATGTTGCCCCACACGTACACAACACTAAGTAGCACTAGGTTTATGCATTCGCATGGCATCACTGAGAGAAGTGCCAAGCAGCTTTAACTACTAGCAACCCTCCAGCTTATCATCTATCGCAATACAGCTAGGGTTGACAACTGTCGCGTGTTGTATGGGATATCCTGTAACCTGGGCTCAAAGAATTATCCTGTATGGACACAGGACAGGATATTATATACTGTTCCGAAGTCGCCATTGCCAGGGTTGTAATAGAGTTCATTCATAAAGGATGGTGGTATTAATAAAAATAATTGCCACTGTTTACAACATTCAACTACATATCTCTACTATAATTTCAGCGACCACAATATTTAATGTCAATCTCAAATATAATAAAAATCCTTATCACTGTCTTTATATTGGTTACAGTCACTTAATTCAAACTTATTCAATCCAACTGTCTATTGCATTCATTCCGAAAGTCTCGACACACACTGAGTCCAACAGTCCCACCCATCAGCCTCTCTCTCCACTGCACCAATGCTCACATCAGCCTCTCTCTCTCCACTGCACCAATGCTCACATCAGCCTCTCTCTCTCTCCACTGCACCAATGCTCACATCAGCCTCTCTCTCTCTCCACTGCACCAATGCTCACATCAGCCTCTCTCTCCACTGCACCAATGCTCACATCAGCCTCTCTCTCTCTCCACTGCACCAATGCTCACATCAGCCTCTCTCTCTCCACTGCACCAATGCTCACATCAGCCTCTCTCTCTCTCCACTGCACCAATGCTCACATCAGCCTCTCTCTCTCTCCACTGCACCAATGCTCACATCAGCCTCTCTCTCTCTCCACTGCACCAATGCTCACATCAGCCTCTCTCTCCACTGTACCAATGCTCACATAGCCTCACTCTCCACTGCACCAATGCTCACATTCTGCAGACTTCACTCCCACTAGTTGAAGCTGTCGCAGTTGCTCATAATTTCGCCGGCGCCGCACACCCAGCGCTTAGTTGTACTACGCCCCAGACACCAGACTGTCAACTCTGGGGCTTTCCACGCTTGCATAGACCTGCTGGCTCGATCAATAAGGTTCCCCACTCCCCAAGTCGTGCTGAGGAAGGCGAAGGCAATGAATAGAACATTCTTGCAATGATAACCACAAGCATTTAATCCTCAAGAACAGGGAAGTGGGAAGTGGCACGAGTGCCGATAGGCTTATTGCAGCGTGCGCTGCGGCACTCCTTTGCAAATCTTTGCGCACTCCTGAGATTACAGTGATGCCCTTCACGCAATGAGCTTCACAATTTCGAGCAGGACAGAGCAAGGGAAGCGAAATACTGTATCCCATACATCCCATTTCTTCGGAAATGCGTTATTCTGTTTTGTGGTTTAGTTATCACAAAGCACCAAGAGAACGATAAAGTTACCTTTTAATATTTCTTTTTTATCTAGTGACTAATAATATATTGATACTGATCATATTTACCAATACACTTACTGTTCATTTCCAGTCGTGTTAACCAAATTTAAACTGAGCAAGAGACCTCACTGACAATAAATTAAGAAAACATTAAAGCTTTCACAATAAGACCTTTGTTGTATGTTCACATAAGCAAACCTAAAAAAAAACAAGGAACAAAAATTCCACAATAAGACCTTAAAAATAACACTTAATAATTACTAATACATACCATATCACATTACTACCACCAACAAACCCAAATGAAGTCAGTTTGAAACAGAAGAATAACTGAAGGGAGGCAAGACCACGACAAGTTAAGCGGTGCAATACCTTTAATGTTAATAGGAGGTTAAACAAAATATATTGCATGTGCATGACAATTAGAGGAAATATAATTGAGTTATTGTACACAGAACCAAGATGGTGCTTCCACAAACAGTCCTCCACATAAAGCAGACCACATTACAAGACCAAGGAGAAACTTCGATGAATAACATTTGGTCCCAAAAGTAATAAAATATAAAAAACCAAAACAGCAAAAAAAATTATAGGCCTGCGTGCATGCTAATATTTCCTACCACTACTCGACAGTTTCCACAAAAATTTGGTTCATAAATAGTGGCTACCTACTCTGTATGAATAATTCCTTTACAACATCGGCAGACTACTCGCCCCCGACCTATACAAACTGAGTTTGATTGCAGTCTGGGTTGCACCCAGGTATTCGCATGTGTGAATGTGCTGGAAGATGCTGCTAGTCGGCGGGTTTTCTCTGGTATCTCCACTTTACTCCAGCCTTTGCATTCTGCCACTGCTCCATACTCGCCTCACTTCACCATCCTCTGCTCTCAAGACCTCGAAGTTAAGAGTCGCCCGAATCACTCCATTCCTTTATAATGCTCCCTATGAAAGTCATAAAATTAATCCTTGTCACCAGAGAATCTCGAGAAAATTGTTTTGCATAAAAACTAACATTAGCAAATAACAATAAGTATTCTGTTATGGCAGACAATTCTGCAACTATGCAACACGTACAATTTCAAACTACACGATCAAAGAGCTTCATATTAACTGACACCTAACAGTGTATGAAGAAAATCTTAATACCCAACACAACTAATGTACTGTATTGCAAAAATTATACCTCTTCAAAACCTCTGAATATGACAAAGAAAATATCTCATCTCAAAATAATTAAAGCCATATTAATGTTTGAGCATACAGAAGTGCTGTGCTAATTCCACGTGTAAAGCTGAAATGCTAATTACCACCAAATATCAGTGCTTGCAGCAGCAGTTAAATGAAAATTAATATTTTCCTCTCGTTCACAATTCCTACAATAGTTAAAACAACAAATTACTAAAAGGAAAAGTTAGGTAGGGCCTACTATAGTTTCCAAATTTTTTTTTCACCTTGCTGCATAATAAAGCTGGCGTCACAATACCCCGACAAATTAGACAAGACATCCCCAACGCGACAAAATTTGTGTATCAGCCAATGAAAAGCAAGCAGGGTCACTGGGACGTCAGTCCGACCAAATCGCAGCCCCGACAACCTGAGAAAAGTAGATTCTATTTCTACTTTCCCTCGTGTCACACTCATCGGGGCGGGCAAAAATGTAAATTAAACATTAGAAAACAAAATTTTGTGCGTACTTCCCTACCGTAATAAATAATAAACTAACTTGCCACCCAAATAACGTTCCGGTTCGTTTCGAAATACTTTTTATCTCTCGTATAAATTCAAATATTCTCAAAAGCAAAATAATCATTCACTTTATTGAGAGTTTTAAAAACTAAATATTGGATATTATAAGGATAACTTGCCGTTTTAGAATTTTCCAACTGCCAAATAACATACTTGTGCAGATTTCGTCGAGGTATTGAGAACACCGAAAAAAATGAATATGAAATTCAGTCGAGCACTGACGTCATATCCATCTGTCGTGTTATTGTAACTTCAATTGTCAGGTTATTGTAACTTCAGCTTAATACGAAGTGGGATGCTTGTTTTACTGAAAATAATCCAAAATGTGAGTGAAGAGGTTTGGCAGGCTCATAACAGCGGGGTCTTGCGAGCCAATGGGAGTGAAGTAAGGTGGATATGTAGAAGTACTAGAATACAGAGGGAGGGGGGGAGGGAGGAAATGAAAGGTCCCCCAGCAGCATCATTCAGCACAATTTCAACGTGCAAAAAATCTGGAAGCCACCCCACCGGGAATTAAACTCAGTCCTCTTTGGGAGGAGGCAAGTACTTTCACCGCACTGCCAACTGCAGCGGCAATCTAAAAAAATAGTTACTAAATTTCTGGGGAGAAAATTTAGATTCTCGTAACACACTGGTTATTTTACTAAATTTTAGACAGCAACACATTCACACTCCTGTGAGACTTATTTAATTATTAGAATTTTTGTATGGTTTGGAAAACTGTGTTCTTTTTAGAGTACAATGTCTGTCTGGCTCTAGTTCATATTAGCACAATGACAGACACACCTGAATTTTTATGCTTACATACAAAATAATTATTTATTTATTTATTTTTTAGATGCATACTTCTCTTCAGTTTTGAAGTGAGCATTTAAAAACCAATGTGTTGACAAACTTTAATTTTTTTTTTCTCACGATTATTCTTAATTTCATAACCATCATCTCCATTTATCTAGAGTAATTTTAAAATACGTCTCTTGTAAATGATTAATGAAATTTGAAACTTTAATATACCGCTTGTGATTAAAGGTGCATCCCTAAAATTCACAGTTATACAAATTCATCTGAGTGTAGGCCTAGGTTAAATTGAAAATACTGTCTTAGTATGTAAATAACTAAAGGCCAAGAACTTCCAATCTGACATTGTGCTGTCTTGGTTTCAAACCAATCACATGATTGACTTTCCGTTGTAAATGTCTTTCAACAACAAAACTTTACAATAAATTCTACTTGGTATGTAACAACATTCTTAAGCCTCGTATACAACCAAATTGATGCAAAACGTTGAACGCTATATGTCACCATAATAAAACTGGCATGTCTGCAATAAAAGTCAACAGGTACATATAACAATAAAAATAATTTTGGTGTAGGCCTACATATACAAATATTTTGTATTTGTAATTTAAAAACATTTTGTAAAAAAAACTATTCTGCAGAATTCATAGTTACACCCAATTATTTTATTTTGCATTTTGCGTTATTTGATTATTGATTTAGTATAAAATTAACAGAATAAAAATGTACAGCGCTAGTGGTGTACAGTCTCTTGCCAAACGTCTGTACCAATAGTTTGCACTTGTTTGTGACGTCTTGAATTCTGAATGGCTGGAATTACACGTTAAATGCACATACCTGAATGTTGGCCAACCTTAATATATACATACACACACTCGCAATTAGGCTACCGCCCGGTGGCGAGCTCTCTCAACTCTCCTTCACCCAACCAACTCCTTTTCCACTCCCTTCCTGAATTTACCAACTCCCCTCACAGATATCAATTCCTCCCTCAACACATTCCACTCCCTCACAAGCATGGACAGCCTACCTGGCTCCGTTCTCCTCCACACCCTCTGAAGCTTCTCACTGTTGTTTCATATTCCTCTAAACACCCCCTTACTTAGCTTGCAGTGTAGCCCTCCCCATCCTCCCTCTTCAAGCACCATCCTGTACATCCTGACTAGCCGTTCGACTTTCCTCCTGTCCTTCAATGAGCTCCACCCCATTTCTTTCATCATCACTGATGGCCTATAGTTCCCTTCTTCCTCATCATCCTGCCCTTGCCTTCTCCACCTACCCTTCATCCTAAATGTGTTAACACTTGGCGTTTAGCGTAGCAGCTACGTTTAACGTAGATTGTAAGCAAGTGTCATTACTCTGCGTGGATTCACGAGTTATTCTAATGTGTGATGGTAGCATCAACGTGATTGTAGCCAAGCATTAAGCAAGTCACCTAGCCTCCACTTGAATGTCTCGTTCAAAACAGACTTGTTGAGTTCACAATCAGTATTTTGGTTACTCATGTCAAAATAATAAAGTAATATTAATGGCAAGTGCTTTAATAATTGCCAATAAAGTTGTAAAATATTTTTTGAATCTCTGATCTTCATCCTGATGATTAGATATGTTTCAATCTACCATAAATTATGCTTCGGATTCAAATGGTGTTAAGTATTCTGTGTATCAATCTGAGATCACAAACAAATGTGCTCTCAACGCACTGCATCCACATGGTGCAATGCCACAAAACTTCTATAAATCCCAAGTATGCTATATGCTTCTATTCTCTTTACAGAAATTAACTATACAATATTGTAATTACTTTTTCCAATACAGTGCTATACATTAAAAACATGTATGTATGCCAATGTTTTTGAAATCCCCGACTTCATATTCCATTACTTTTGGGAGTCAAAGAAATATCAGCTTCATCAAGGCTGAAACAGACATAGAATACTGTAATGTAAACAAAAAAGCAGACAGAGCCATCTCCACCCAACTCCGCCAACCTCCATGCAGTCCACCCTGCGCCTCCTTAAAATAGGCATAGTTTCGAGAACTGCACCATAACTAGAAAGTGTACTCACAAAAAACAAGAACTACTATCGACTGGTGCTCTTTCTCCTTTCGTGGGGACCCTCGAACAGCAAGGGTAGGCTGCAAAGTAAAATGTGCTTAAAAATGGGGAAATAAATTCAACACACAAATACGTTCCTGATTAACATTTCAATATTAAGGCCTCGAATAATAACTGCTGCTTTCAAGTTTGAAAGGCTAATTATGTTAGTTCTTAAATATAACATGAAGCAAAACAAAGCAATCTGATTTTATATGCAATGGTACAATAACACACGCAAGCACTGTCTGGATAAAAATATCACTTTAATGCCGGCCAACAAAGCAGAAATTCATGATTAGATGAACAGTAATAAAATAAATATATGGTCAAATGCAAAATATACCAACTACGGTACTTAAATCTCAAGCAATAACATCTTACCTTCCCGTGATTTTGACTTCCTTTCGCCAACCGAATAAGTACTCACACCGGTATACATAGCTCACAAATGTAAATTCACACTACGAACAACATTTAGTCATACGCTAATAACACCTTCCCCAAATTTATAACTACAACGAACACCATCCACCACCTGACAAGTGTCACCTCTTCGGCAACACTTCCACAATAACAGAATGGAAAAAAACGTGTTCTTGTCATGACGTCACACACAAAAAAAAACAGTGCTGCCATCTGTGTTCTGGGATGCCATTTAATTAATGCATGCAAATTGCAACAATTAGACAAAGAAAGACAGAAGATGGGAAGACTTATATTGTTGTAATAAGAATAGTAGCTAGAGGATATATATTAAAATGGCCATATTGTGGCGGCCAAACAAATGGTACTATACTTGTGTATAAGGAACTGTAGAACTTCTAAAAAAAAAAATTTTTTTTTCCGTTTTGAAGGAACACTTGTGCCAGCAAGCCCCTGCCACACACTGTCAATTTTTTTCTTCTAGATGCTTCCAATAAATAAAATAAAATTAATCAGTCTCTTCTAGTTGTAGCTTGGCTATAAGTACACCAGAGGCTATGGCTTACAAATCCCTCTCTGGCACGATGCATGTCTTCTTGCTTGATTTCCCTTCCTTGTTTTCGCAAGGAGTAAGCCCTGAAAAGCACTAAATTCCCGCCCTACCCGACGGGCTTCCACTTAACACTTAGTTATAGGGTAGTTAGTAAAAATATTAAAGCAACAAAGATGGACGGAAAAGGTTACAAATTTGTCTAAAAAGTTGTTCAAACAATCAGAACCCTGCATGACAAAAATGGACGTCAAGAAATTTAAAATACTGAAGATGAACAATTTCTTGAAACAAAAAGGTAATAAAAATAATTTTTTTTAAGTAGAAGCACTCTGGTGAATATGAATGCTATTATATGTGACAATTGCGTATTATTTAACGAAACTCAGAGACATTAAGTTTCATTGTGCAACAAACATCTCTGGTATATAAATTTTGAATTTAAAAAAGAAGAGAAAATAAACTACAACATTCCTTACAATTCCAGTAATGGACTGCATGGACAAACAAAAGCAATATCACACTAAAAAAGTAATTTTTAAATGATAATCTAATTAGATATTCCCAGTAAAAAAAAATTGTCATAGTGACACATTTTCAACCACATTCAAGATTATTTGATGAAATTAGTTGTAAGAACAAAATTGATGGCACTATTTTGTCTTCAAATTTTATTGTCAGAATTAGCTGCAGGAGAAAATTTGAAAGAGGGGCAGGGTCTTTACATCCTCAGACATCATCATTTTTTCAGTTCCTTGCTTGTTTGTTTGTTTTATTGCGCCCATAAGACATTTTTTTTCAATCCATAACAGTACAAAGATGTTTGACAAGTTAAATTACAGTATATACAGTTTATACACTGGGCAAAGTTAACACACACACACACACACACACACATATATATATATATATATATATATATATATATATATATATATATATATATATATATATATATATATATATATCTGATTGCATATGCACACATCATAATTACGTGAGTCCTCATGGCCCTATGATGATTTGTTGTAACAACTGCCGAGCGCAGTGCCGACGTCTCAAACAGCAGACGTGGCCTTCAGCGACAACATCTCCATGATGTCTGGGAATGCACCCGTTTTTCCAAATACCACGCGAATTAGCAGACAGTCCCACTTTCATCCGACCGTGTAGGCGACACCAGGACAGCCCTCTGGTACAGATACCAATTAATTGGCACGTGGGCTAACACTCCCCGCTGTGCTGCCAGGATGTGGCACACATAAAGGTTTCAACAGGCCCCTGATCGGGCCGCCAACTAACAGTCGATGAATTTGTACCCCTAGTGTAAGTTCAAAGTGTCATCGTACCAAAAAGCAGAATAATGCACTTCATTTTAATTATGAAAGTGAACCTCAAGCCCAAAACACTCAAAACATAGCTTAATAATTACATCTGATGGGAGTTGGGCAGTGGCGACTGGTGACTTTTGAAACTGGGAGGGCTGTAGCGATCCTAACTCATATCATTAAAAATATCATTTTTTAAATAGGCACAGTGATAGATATATTGTGTACGACAGGCTTAAGTAAGTGTAGCTTATGTAGCTAAATACAAAAAAAATAAGTGTAGTTGTTTGAAAAAAATGTATCATCGCCCGATTTTTAATGTTCAATATACTGTGGCAGCTGGTTCAGATATAATCACTACCACAGATATGTATTTGTTTTAAGTTTGTTTAGGTTAAATGCCTTCCAACCAGTACCTAGATAGTGTGGTACATTACACGAGACGACTAGAAATAACATAATAACACCAATTCTACCTTACTAATGATGATAATAACTTAAATATACTAAAACAAATATTTTTAAAACCAAACATTAGTTTACACAACCTACAGTACATACAAAATGCATGTCAGACTTAAATTAGAGGATGAAAGTGGCATATCTTAATTAATATATATTTGTAAAAAAAAATCCATTTGTCTACCTATACGTGCTATCTAACTAACAATGTACCTTACCAAGCAATGAAAATTTATGTAATTTTTTATAAGTTGCGAACATGATCTATGTCTTTTATCTTTGTGTCCCAAATGTTTTAATCTTTTACCCCATTGAAAGTCCATGCAAGAACATTAGGTTTCATTATATAAAAAAATTTAACAAAACAACACATTTCCTACTTCAACCCACATAGCCAGTCTGCGAAACTATATGTACTTTTCTCGTATACGAACCATTTACTACCTTGGCTTTGTTGTTGAATATTATTTAACTAAGGCATACTGGTCCCAGATTCTGTAGCTCTAGTATATTCTTGTAATAGAAAATTTTTGTCGTAATAAGGTTTAAAATGTTACTCGACGAATTAACAATTATTTACAAGTTTACACAACACGACATTAACAACCATTCAACCCTGCTTCTGACCGATTCTCATAGTTCATAATTAATTATCAACAAACTCATTCAGGGTATTACACACTATATTTGAATCTCATACGAGTTTGAACGATATCTATAGATAAAAAATATTCGAAATAAATACAAGCATTGTTATGAAATGTGTTTAACAACTGCAAAAGAGTGGTGCGCGAAAGTGTGCTTACAAAGCATGTAGTTTTGGTAGCTTTGTCAAGTTCCAGGAAACCATTTTTTTGTTTGAGCAGGGGAGCGCCCAGCTCTCTCCGCTTTATAACATGTGGTTGGCTGAAAAGGGCCAAGCCCCTGAAGTCTTCCCTCCCTCCCGTAGCACCACTAGTTATATGTTACGGTCGTCTCTCTCTACTTGCTCTACCCACTTCGGGGCGAATAATCTGCCGCCCCACCACTCGACATTTCCAAAAACATTTCTCTCGTGATGAGAGTCTCGTCCATCTCAAAAAAATTATATTCTGGCCCGATTCCGATATAGTATCTTAATTTTTTCGGTAAGCTGGCCGTCTTCTTATTTATTCTGGCCCACTAATGTTTGCAAGACATAGCTTTTTATCACAATAAAGAAACAAATATGATGTCTTTTTGCAGACAAAATTTTTGAAAGTGTTTTTTGAATAGGCAAGATGTTAACTAGCTGTTAATGGCATGTCTTTTTTGAGACCATGTGTTAACTGTTAGCATGTATTTTTCCCATGAATATATATGTTTCGTGTGGTAGCCCATAGAATTTATTACTTTGAAATTTTTTTTCATTTGTACAACCATCCAACAGATATATTAAAAACTAACAAAAGGTATTTTGTTTGCAAGCCTTGCAAGGAACAAAGAAACAGTTTTTAAATAACCATTGTTTTAAAATTATTTGTTATATTGTAGGCCCAGCGTCTTGCCACCATCCAGCCACAGCAGGCTCAGCGTCTTGCCGCCATCCAGCCACCACAGGCCTGGCATCTTGCCCCTATCCTTCGGGCCGCTTCCGGCATAAGACAGTGGCCCGGAATCATCTGGCCGGAGTTTGTCAGCTATCTTTTACCGGCCCGATTCCAGCCCATACTTATTCTGTATGTTGGGCCGAAATACATATTGTATCTTGCCACTAGAGGTACAGTGTATTTTTGACACTGTCGGCAAACAGACAGCCACCAGTCCATATTTCCATCGGGCCGCTTCCGGCATAAGACAGAGAGCCGACATCATCTGGCAGGAGTTTGTCGGCTATCTTTTACCAGCTCGCATCCGGCCCATACTTTTCGGGTTTGTTGGTATACTTAACATTCAAAACTTCTGCTGTTACTTTTAACGATATTTTTAACACCGCGGGATAAGTAACAATAGTAATAAAATAGTTATTATTAACATGTTTCCCGCCGAAAACTTCTAAAACACTAAATAACCTCACATCTTACTTGCCTTTATACATGAAACTTAACAATTTATTTAAAATGTAAACAAAGGATCATAACTCACTAATATGAATCAACTTCACTTTGAATTACCTTGTTAACTTTATCAAACGAAGAATAAATATCAACAAGCTATATAGACATTGGAAAATACATAAAGACAAAATATAAAATAAGTAAATATTAGGTTGGAATAAAGTAAACAATATTCGGTAGGGCCCCAGATGCTACAGATGCACCTCCTTTTACTGGCATACCTTTGCGACTCCTCAGCAAAGTACTTGTGAGTAAAATACTTCTGAAATCAAACTTACGTCACAAGCACAAACATCACATTCAAGTGTCAACACTCTCCTCCTGTTACTCTTCACACTTCAAATACAAGTCTTTTTTAATTTACGTGTACAACACTCCTGTGACAAATTATGTTTAATATACATCGCACTCATTTATTTACATGTACATTACACTTCTTTACGACACTATGACAAAAAAAAATCATGACAAAATGTACACATTCTCAATGTAAAATAACTTGTTAAAACACATTACATGTCATTCAACTTCTTGAGAATAAAATCTGTTTTTACATGTACTCCATGTAATTTACACCATTTCTTATTCAGGTAAAAATTGACATATATACTTTTTACATGGCACACAAACAAAATATTGAGTTAGGACACTATGCAACTACGTACCATGTTTCCTTTTCTCACAACTATCTCTCCTCCTGTTGCCTTGTATCGTCCACTGCTGATGTGCATCTGCACTGTATCAGGTTTGTAGTACGCCATGCTACTATAGAGTCGCTTGAAGTTCGTTACAAAGCTGTGGCGTGTCTTCAACCATTGTGCTGTAGCTTCGTCGTTCATCTGGAGAACAGATGGATAATGTAGGGGCCTGGTCATCTCGACACCTCACTGTTGTGGATACTGCAACAACTTAGTTTGTACAGCAGCTCATGTACAAGCAAATATCCACACAGCATTACGAAGCAACTTTGAAATATCACTGTAGGATACACTGACTACCATACTTCGCTTCACTTTAACACTACAGTATAATATATCCACACTGTTTTGATCGTCGCAGTACTATAGTGTTCCCCTTTTCTGACATTAATTAATGAGTTTGTGTTTGCTAACTTTGATATCAAATCATGATATTACTAGTTTACAACTTCATTATTGACTGTATTAAGCATCCATGTTTACTGGTAACTATATCACATTCATAGGCCCTTCAATTCATTACGTATTCTTCACTTTCAAGAGGATTATTACTAATTTAAATCTCATAATACCAATACATCGTAATAGTCTATCACTTTCTTCTTCGACGAGACCTCGCTTCCCTCTTGACCAATGTTAG
Organism: Dryococelus australis; assembly: GCA_029891345.1. Taxonomy (NCBI): domain Eukaryota; kingdom Metazoa; phylum Arthropoda; class Insecta; order Phasmatodea; family Phasmatidae; genus Dryococelus; species Dryococelus australis. Next base: position 93,754,449 of record CM057005.1, read on the forward strand.
GATGTTTAGACAACTTTCACCCCGTGTTAAAATTAAAGGTTATTAGAATTACGTTGCCACCCTGTATGTGTAACTGTTTGCTTACAACATAGAACCGGGATAACAAGAATAGAAGACTGATTCCCTCTAATATAATGTTATTCACGAGTTATGCCCATACTTCTTTCGTTGCGAAACAAATCACTTGTGTTTACAAAGTATATGTCTTACAACATGTATGTGTGCACGTGTGTGTCAAATGTGTTGTGTTCGGTCTCTTGGATACGAAAAACAAGAAAGTGTGCTGCAGTGCTGCTAGCTCAACAAATCCGTTGAACTCCAGCAACCTTTCGTCTGGAAAAACAACTATAACTTCCTGGAGAAATTATAATTAATTGCTCATCTGAACAAAACTGAAATATGCACATGAGGCAGAATAAAACAAGGTACAATTATATAAATAAAATTATTAACGATTTGAGTTAGCATAATAACTAGTACTTAACAAGTACTCTATACATAACCAATACTTGACACAAATAGGATAACAAAGCTGAATTTGTTTTTAACTATTCCAAAAGCGGAATCCGAGTCATAGACTCACACGAAAACAAGAATAGAACAAATTAGAGGGCATCGGTCACCAAGGCCGCACAGTTGGAGAGGAAGCGGGCTGGCCAACCAGCCACTCTTGCTGTCCTCACTGCTTACCCTTCCACTCTCTTCACTACTGCAGTTGTGTAGTGTCCAGTTGCGACCTGGTAGTGACATTCCAGTAGGTCGGGTCCTTCTCCGAGGCTCTGAGGTGTTGTCTTCCTGCAGGCTTACAGACTTTGTCGCTGGGGTGGGCTCTGGTTCTTCCCCTTCCCCATCCTCTTCTGGTAGCACTGGGGCTATTTCCAGCTATTCCTGTTCGACGGTATGGCTCGACGGCACATCCCTGCCGGACATGTCGGACCTGTCGACATCGGCTACTGGGCTCACCCCTTCCGCCACCTCCGTGACGGGTGGTTCTGGACCTTCTGCGTCATCTGCTGGTATGCTTTCCTGAGGTACTGTGTCACCTTCCGTCAATGGACGGACACCAGAGGGCTTGTCAGCGCTGTCGCCATTATTGGGTTCCTGGTGGTCCTTGCTTCTCGCCGATGGTTCTGGCTCCTCCCGCTCTGTATACACTTTGGGAGTCCCTTCTCTCCTATCCAGTGCGTCGTCGCCGTCCTCCTCATATGCGGCGACCTGCTCATTCGCGATGCTGGCGTGATGTAGACCTCTGGTGAACTGTGTATTGTTTAGCATCAATGCCCCAAATGCACTCGTTAGTCTGACCTCTCCTTCATGTCTTGGACCACTTTCTGCTCCACTATCTCTCGTGATGTGCTCGTCCTGAGCGTGGACGTCCTGGCTGATTTGGGCGCTTGTCCCCATTGTTCTCGGCAGCACTCTCAGCCACTGCCCGAATGTCCTGATAGGGGATCCTTAGCGTCTTGTGGCCTGTCCTGACCAGGTATGTGGTCAGATCCAAGGTCTTTACCATTTGGTGAGGCCCCATCCAACATTGTGCCTGTCCCACGCAGATGAGCTCGGACATATATGGCATGTCTTACCGTTAGTGTTGTTGGTGATAGTTTGGTCTCTGGTAACTAGATATTCGCGTATCTCACCTGCTGATCCCATTGTTCGCGATAATGGTGCATGCGCCTCTCATCTCGCGCACCACTTGTCTCTGTCTCGCTACTCTCTCTCTCTCTCGGCAGTGTGATATTTCTTCCTAGCAGAACATGTGCCGGGGTTTGTCCGGTCACAGCATTTACTCTTCGGCTGAGCGTGAAGAGTGTGGCGGGCAGGTGTTCGGCACAGCTGTTGTGGTGCTCACCCAAACAGAGCCGGAGTTGTGTCTTCAACTCCTGGTAGTACCTCTCTGTGGGGTTCGCACGGGGATGACAAATAGAAGTTTGAATTACACTTTGAATACAAATACACTTTGAATTACCTTGTAAACATAAAAAAAAGAATAAAAATAAAAAGCTATATAGGCACGTGAAAATACATTAATATAAAATATAAAATAAGTACATAATACGTTGGAATAAAGTAAACAATATTCGGTAGTGTCCCACATGCTACAAGATGTTCAATAAAATATAAAAATACTCCCCAGGCGATAGAAACCTCGGGCGGCGAGGGGCAGTACTTCGGGCAGCTTAAAACAAAATGGTTATTGAATTACTTACTGCTATTGAATTACATGATTGATGCAAAAGATGAATGCTGCCTGAGCGCGGTAAAACGCGATGCGTTCACGTACAACCTGCCCCCTTGGTTGCTACTTGCTGACAGACTTTACCCATCAGCACAAGGGCGGGCAAGAGCGGGCCCAAGTGTTGCGGAGTAACTACTTGCATCCTTACACAAAAAGGAACTCTGCTTAAAATCTACGTACACACATATAACCCTTGCATAAAATATTCTCACAATAACACTCTTTCCCTGGATGATTGAAACAGTACATGAAATGAGTTGGACACAGCACTGATAGGGGTGAATAAAAGGGCGACCTAACAAAACATTGCAACAATGATGAAAACATGGAAGGGAAAAGTGGTGTCAGCTTTAATATATAAACACGTGGCAGTGTTTAAAGTTGTGTACTCATATTTCCTTGCTAAATATTATTTGGAGCATTTTGGTTTCTGTATCACTCCATCGTAGTGTGTGTTTACATCTGAGCCTATGCCCGCATAAGTGATGCTGCACTGCCAGCTCTCCTGCAATTCCACTGCACTGAGACACTCTGGTTGCGTCGCACTACACAAATAATGTACTATGATCAGCCTCAGAGTGTGCCTGCATGCTGCACTATTGAGGGTATGTTCGGCCGGAGAAACGTGCTAGAGTTTAGGGGGAACGAGTGGACCTCACATCAAAGTGCCTTGTGTGTAAGTTGGTTGAATGGAGATTTGTTTTCTGAATTATTTAAAAAATAAGTTGTTGACTATTATATAACAGTTTTCTAGTGTCTCTATTTCATCAGCCACATGGTTAGTTGTTTTAATTTATTTTGCATTTATTTTTTAACTCTGTACGAGTCACTTGACATGTTTGTGGCAGGTCGCTGCCAATGAGAGTGCCTCATCTCGGCTCGACGTGAGGTGGCCACTGTCTTGCGAGGCTCCAGGCATTTCACATTTTTGTACTAATCACTGTTAATTTCTGAAGCATAATGTAGTTTACTGGAACCTGTTGTCATTTACTCGCCTGGAACCAGTGCCGCCTTATACCCCAGCCATCTTTTACACAGCTGGGATAACTTACTCATACCACAAGTGATGTAGGCATACCACCGTTTGATTAATCATCAGAGCTCGCCTCTCTCTAATGGCGAATAATCAATGTACGTGCTCTTTGTGAGAAATAATGTTATATAAAACCAGGTGACGGATAACTCGGTGTGTATTATTTAATTCGGTCGCTTCTCGACCACATAATGAATCTAATCTAAAAGTGTCTTGGTTTATTAATGGCATTGTGTGGGCCTCAACAGCACCCCTATTCATGCATGGTAGTGTCTGGGGGAGGCCGACAACCCCCTCTAGACAAGGCAGTTCTGGATTTAGCTCTATGTCGATCTTCACAAGGTTGGAGAGTGAGCATGGTATCCGTTTGGTTGCCCTTCTCGTCCAACAGCGGGGGACTACCAGGAAGGCCTTATGGGCCATCGGCCATCACGACCTCAGATAAACTCTCGGCTCTCTCTCTCTCTCTAGCGCTGGTTATCATACCCAGAATTATATGGAGCTTTCAGACTTTTCCCCTAACCTTTCCCTGGAGTCCTTTATCCCGCCCTCAGTGGGTTTATACCATATATGTATCACATGAATGAGGGCATGTTAATTTTTTATGTTCATTCCTTTCAATCCATCTAAACAGTGTTCATGTCTAGTTTATAAGCATTTACAAGTTTACAGGCCTTAAGAAATACTTTTTTCAACAACCCGCTCCCAAAAATTAACAGAGTAAATTGTATGACCATTTATGTTTTACTAATTTAATATCCACAGTGTACATGTATGTTTTAGAAGGGACGAAGTACAATTCCAATTTTGTTAAAGGAGCATTCCCATGCCAATATTGTTAGTAATTAATAGCTTAGTTTTAATTTAAATGTTTTTTGCTGATCACACAACTTCCGCCTCCCTTCATCTACTCGCCAAGTGGCCTGAAAGATGCCGGTGGCCATTTCATCTGAAACGGGCATCTGTCGGAGGCAGTCACATATCTATGTGCCTCCCCGGCATTGCATCACCAACCTGATTCTCCACAATGGGTAATAGTTTTAATTTGTTTTTGTATTTGATATTTAACTTCATAATTTTTAACTCCATCGACAAAGAGAGCTGCTCAAAACTCCTGCAGACTGCTGCCATAGCAGCGTAAATTTCAGCAGTACGTTTATAGACCACACTCGTTTTTCTGCATTAGCTGCCGCTTCAGGAGCTGTACCCAACAATCAGCCATAATAAGGTGATGTGAGTCCTCCTAATGGGTATCCGCGACCATTCGTTGTGCCTAATGCCATGTGGTAGATGATTGAGGGTGAGATGGGATTTCAGGGGCAGAAAAATTCTGTTTAGGAAATTTTGTAGTGTTTACCCAACTAGGCACTAGACGTTGCTCAGTGGCAGCACCAATGATGATGATGATGATGCTAGGGACTCTATTGGTCTTTGGGTGCTGTGTGCCGGTTCACCTGGACGTAGATTTTACTTCAGTGATACATGTTGCCCCTAATATTAACTGTTGTTAAATGGTGTTTGTTAAATGGTGACGTATTGTGGCTGGTCACACCCCTTTGATAAATGGAATTAATTATTTTGCGTACGGAGGTAGATCGGTAGAATGCATTTGGTTGGATTGTTAAACTGTGGCATATTTTGGCTGGTCACTAGCCTTTGCTACATAACTAATAAGAATATACACACTTAGCAAGATTGTCAAAATTACACAAACACTTGAAAATACATAACACTGGTGGAAGGTATTTTAAGAGCCTGTGCCCTGAAATTTTGTAAGGCATCACTCCAAAATATTACACGGAAATCCATTCACACATATATTTCTGGGAGATACTTCAAAGGTTTTCCGGTTGTAAGCTCGCCGGCCAAATCTAGGTATGATGCAGAAAAAGGCACGAAGGCTAAAAAATTTATTACATGAACGAAAAGCTCCCCTGGACAATGCAAAACCACAGTTTTTGAGGGCAAACATCTGCGGTGGCTAAAAGAAAGTAAAATTTTCAGATAATTAAATGACTCTATTGCAAGTGAACATGGATTGCACACAAACATCACGTGCCACCAGAGCACGATGTACCGCAGCCTATCCCTCACGAGTCCTTGATGATACTGACTTGTTCTGATGTGGCGCATGATCTCTCCCATGTGATGTTGGCATGCCACACTGGAACTATTTTCAGACAATTGCAAAAACAACATCACAAAACATACAAAATTCTTTACTGTTAAATTTGGTATTGCTATAAAGTATTCTGCAATTAATGGAACATAAATAAACACCTGCTTAATTAGTGGTATCAGATAAGGGTGAAAACACGTGGTGTGAAAACAGAAGACACTTTGCAAATGGACACAATAATAAACAATACCTGAATAGGGCCTTTATTAGGGACATCTCTCCAGTTCCCTGAATTAGAGTTAGAGCGGCATTTGCCTAAAGCCCTAGTGTATGACAGCACCCTACTCCCACTAGCACTACACTACACTTGCTTGAACCCCCACACATGCCACACTGTTACACCGGACCCTTTTGTGTTGCTTTTGTCCAGGGAGGAAACCACTCTGTGCCTGGTTCATTTATATATGACCAGGATATAAGATCTCAACCTAACCATGTAGAGCTAGTGCCAAGTTTTTTAGTGTAATGCCCTGGCTACAATCACGGTATGAATTAACAATAAAAAATTGTAATTGGGACCAGCTACAACACAAAATAATGGCGTAAGATGGCAGCATACTCGCTGTAGTGGCATTAATAGAATTGAATATGTTCAACTCTCTTACGTGGTGTTCTATGCCGGTCAATCACTAGACAAACTTCCTAACCACGAGAGTCAATACCGTGCAATCTTATAACAAGAACATAGTTATTAAATGAATTTTTCAGTACAGTTTAGATTTTCGTTTATTTAAATATTCGACGCAATTATTAACATACATAGAGCACTTTAAATAATCCGAAACACGATTCCAGCGAAACTTTTCTCATCACAATTAGACAAACAAAAACAAATATCAGGTTAGCCAACACACTGAAAATATCCGGGATACATGTACATATACCTTATTTTTGTGCTTGTTTTTCATTAGCCGCGTAATAGTTTTCTTACTGCGGTTGTAGCCTGTTCATTTTTATACTTGCACAGTTATGCCACTGTTATTTTGTTACAGGAATGCTACAGTGATTGTAGGCTATGCCCAGGAAACGTGGTCGCCCACTATGATGGCGAAACCTGTGCGTGTGCTTCCCTTGAGAGGAATGCCGTAAATAACATTAATCATTTGGAGAATCTGCTTTTTTATTTATCCGGTCGTTTCTTGACTGTTTTACAGTCTAATCATAATCATGTCGGGCTTTAAGGTGGCCTATGCATGCTGCCTGGGGTGAGTATGAGCGTCTGCGGGAAGCTCGGATAACCTTCACTAGAGAAAAGGCATGACTGGATACAATGAGTATGTATTTCTTCGACGTCTGCAATTACAACTAGTGATGTGGGCACATCGAGGGAGCCACTTAAGGCCGTCAGCCACACGACCCATTAATCTCTCGTGCTCTCCACCGAGAGAGCTGACGCCCGCCCAGAAGATCTACAGCAATTTTTCAATTCCTATCCACATTAACTTTTTTCCTCAATAGCCTGGCCTAAAAGCACATGCATCAGGTGTTTTGTCCAAATAGCCATGACACTCCAAGAATCACGTTCTCCCGTATCTCCGGTGTAATTATAACTGCTGTTATTGTTTCAATATCATGCACTCGCATAGTTATTGTTGCTTACCCGAGCACTGTGCTACTGTGCTGGTTAGTGTTGAGTCTAACCATGTGGTTGGTAGGTGTGACATCCTCACTATTCACAAAACGCAGTTGCAGAAAATTATGCGAAGCCATGGTGTGTATCAGCACATGACAATGTTGATCATCAACAGTAACAAGTATGCAGATAAATTGTGACTGGTTGCTACTAACCTGATCTATGAGGGCTTGCTGTGGTGTCATATCCAGTTGTTGTTGCCGCGAGAACGGGGTATCAGGAGTGCCCGGCCACCCTTTTCTTCTGCTTCCCGTTTCCCTGCTGGTGATGTGCATTTTCATGCACACGATTTAGGAGCGGGTTATTCGGACATGGTACACTTACTCAATGCAGTACAGACATTGTTGTTTGGGCAATTGACTTTTATCCCAATATTGCTTTATTTCCCACACTGGTCGTAGCACTATTTTCCTTTTAATTTTCATCATTCTAATTTTGTTGATTGGTGGGTCCCGAAACTTTCTAGAAATTTAAATCCTGGTGTTGGCCGAGATGTTTTAAAGTTTGACTACGTTGACCTCCACTGTGTCCATTCCAGCTTCTGCTTCCTTGCTCATAGCGCCATCGTGCAGCACCGGAATCGCAGCACAGGTCGCACAGGTTGTATTAGCGAATTATCACAGTACGCGAGTTGCTCCACAGTACAGTTTAACAGCGGTCCTAACGTGGCATAGAATTCAGGACGTATAGTTTCGGCAACGACCTTCAGAACCTCTCGTTCCGGCAGGTGTTGGTTGGAATCTGCAGACCAGATGGATTTTCCACATGATGAATGCGGTCAATGACTCATACCCCTGCTGTTCCATCAGGGTGAGTTTTCTCTTTGTGCCAGTAGTGAGGTAAAAACTTCTCCGAAACAGCGCTGGAATGATCAGAGAAATTCACTCCACTACAGTCCACAGTGATTGATAGATTGCCATCAAGAATGTGCTTCTTTTTGGAGTTGCACTCCAACTCAGCTGGCCCCCTCCTCATCGCACACGTTGGTAACACCTGGAATTTTGCTGGAGTTTTTGTTGTGGTTGGCCTTGGCAGTGGTGTAGTGGTATTGGACACAATGGTTTCACAACTCCTTCCGCCCTCTTGTAGTTTATTACTAAGGGTTGCTGTTCTGATGGCTGTCAAGTTGTCAGGAAGGTTAGGCCACAAAGGTGAGTGCCAATTAGACGCAGTGTGGCTGGATGTACGGCACACGTTAGGTACCAGCAGAGGTACAAAGCCATGCCCGACCAATCCGATCACGGTTGGCCCATTCAGTGTATTGTGTACGGCGTCTCGTGTTCTCAGGTTCGCTGCATGGGCACCCAGAGTTTCGGAGGAGATTTGACTTGGAGATGGAGCGTATGCATTTTAGGCAGAAAGTGTTGTATTTGCCATCAGTAGTACGCCAGTTCAGTTGACGTCTCCCATGTGCCATTCCTGCAACGTGGCACATCGCATCTGTCATCGTGACAGCTATTGTTTACACCCTGGCTGCTGACCTGTTTCTCTGCGCGCCCACACGAGAGGGAATGGTTACTTTGTGTTCAGAGCGAGGGGAGGGGATGTCTTTTGTGCATGCGGCCAGCAGACGTCGCATCTCTAGGCCTGTGGTCAAGAATGTGTGGGTGGTGGATGGTGCTTTGTTTCGCTGCCTGATTTTGGCCAACAATGGCGGCTCTAGAATACGCTTTCTTTATCCAATGCACAAAAATGGCATTTGGTTACTAAACAAGATTCAAAATTTTTGTTTCGCCGAAAATTATTTTGACTAAATTTTCCAGCCAATGGCTGTTGAGCACGTGTATCGATTTCTCCCTCATGGGAGCAATAATGTCTGTGTTTGCATATTAAAAACTTCAATGTTTTGTTACATGAACAAAATTAATGCCCTTATTTTCTTGTGAAACTTGTTAGCTATTGCATTCACGTGTGTATTTTGTAGCATGGCAACTGTTATTGCATTTAATTTACATTTGCAAAACATTGCACATTACTTTCCGCGTTATTTGACGTGTTATTACTGATTTGAATGCATTATCACAGGGGCATGCTTTTCGCTACTGTTTTGTTCATGCTTAATATGGTGAGCGTTCTCACAGTGCGAGAGGGGTACATAGTACACTGATAATGTTAAAGTTAAAACAGATGTACGTCAAGGTACACTTAGGGGTGTTTACGCATTTGTATTCACCGTTTGCTGATTTGTGCACTCTGTTGTTCGGATGGCCCTTAATTGGGGAAGCTATTTCCTAAGGAAATGGTTTGTTGGTAGCTGTAATATCCCCTAGTTGGCAAGCTATTTTGATGTGCGGGTTCTGCTCCAAGGGTGTAGGTGTTGAAGTTCGCCCCGTTTGTTACCTCAGGCCAGAGGCGAAGCTGTTGCGTTGTGCCTAGCGCCATCTCAGTAGAACGATGATGGTGGGTTGTAAGCGGACGGCCTAAAGGGGATCTCTGCATCCTCCATTGTCGTGGTTGGTTAAACTGCATATACACGCCTACCCACACATTCACAGCACACTTTACCTGAACACAAGACTGTTTGAAGGCCGTCTCGTACACCTGTCTTACACTGAATTGATCACTTACAGAGTTGTCACAGCCACTCTACATGCTGAAAAATAACACATGGGTGCCCTGGGTTGCTGGCAAGTTGGTGTCGCACCTTAAATGTTCTTTTGAACAATGAAGAAACACACTCATGTTTATTTTGAAAGCAATTTACCTCATATCCAACTTACACAATCAAGAAGTGATTGGTGGTCACACAATTACTCTAGCTCGGCGCTTCTGGTCCGCCTATGACCAATGCAGAATAAAACTACTGAAGTCTACATGAAGTTACATGATGAGTTACACTCCCCTGAAATGGGAGAACAACCCGGTCTGCCCCTCGGTTCTAACTAGCAAAGATGTTGCTGTTGTTAAAGTCTATTGTCATGAAAATAGTTAAGGCCTAAATGAAGGTACTGAGAATGGTTGTTGCGGAGGAACCTCCCAGCGCTGCTGATGCATCTGGTAGCCCAAGTCAAATTGGAAGATGGCATCAGCTTCTGCACCCAAGCGCTCAAAACTAAAATCAAATTACAAACTGATGAAATGAAAAATGTGCACCAATGATGAAATTTGATGTTACAGAAATTTGGACTACTTAAGTTAAACATCTTGGTGACGCCTCATTAACAAACAAATGTCTGCATGCTTGATGAAGTTACTTTATTGGGTGTCATCACCTGCACTGAAAGAATTAATAAATAAACTTTAGCCTTGTTAGTCAGTCTGCTGAGAAGCAGACAGAAAACACTAACACATTAATTACAAACACTTTATTATATCACGTAATTTTGTTGAGTGCGTTGCACTTCCCCCTCAATGCTGTCGGGGCCTTCACTTCTACAAAATAATGCATAATTTGTGATATCATCCACTATGGGGTGTTCTTCTACGTGGAACAATGCACCTAGTGTGGTGTCACTTGACAGTAACTACAAAGAAAACTAATTACTGTTGAAGTTCCATACAGACCATATTCTAGACTAAGTAGAGTAATGCTATTTCCTATCTTTTTTTTTGCAAAACACTAAGGGATGCAGCGCTTCACTGTGGCCAGCAGGCCTGCTGATGTGCAGATTGGAGGTGTGTAGAACACTGCTGTGTGGGCAGATCCCGTGTTCTCACCGATTGCTCGTGCACCTGACATTCGCTTCGTGGGGACGCTGTAACAGACAACTTGCTAATTTCCCTTAAGAGTTATATCTTGGAAGAATTTAGGTAAGATGGCCATTTGTGAAGTACGCTATTTATGTCAGCGAGAAAGCGACTTGCTGTTCCTGTCAACCTGCACCAGTGTTCTGTTGGCTGTTCTCCTCGCCCCGGCGTGCTCTTATTTCAATAAATGACTGCTGCGGTAAAAATTGTCAGGGAAACACACATGAGCGTTCGCTTTCGCGTTCACATCAGTCTGGTGTGTTTGGTTGTTTCCTAAATAAAATGCTTGTGATACATGGCATATACTTGTTTTTATATAAACGTACCATATTTTAACTAAAAAATATACAAAGGACAGGAATACGCGGACTGACAGTCTAGTACTTGTCGATAGGCACACACACAAAGTAGGACGAAAGAGTTTTTTTTCATGCGGTTGCACAATCTAAATATTTCGTTGGCTAAGCCAGCCTCATAGGCGGCGTGTTGCAGCGTCCTACAACTCGCCGCCTTATGAAGCTGGCTTAGCCAGCAAATTGTCACTTGGATTCCTGTCCTTTATAAATTTTTAGTACCCTAGCGGCCTATTTGCAATATTATTTTAAAGTAAATGTAACTTACACCAACATTTTATCTATAGATTGTAATAGTTCATTTATAACTATTATATTGACGTGTGATGTACTCGGGAAGTGACTAAGGCTACGTCACTTGTGCAGGTTGGGCACACGGATTAACTACGGCTGTTCTCACTAGCATGCAGGGTTGGGCCCGACGAGTGTATAGTGCACGTCATGTTGCCTGGCAACTGGGCACAAAGTCAGGTACTGATTGGGCAACCCGCCTGGCATGTTGACATGTGGTCACGGGCGTTACCTGTGCTGCTCGATCGGCTGGGCTGTTGTGCCGATCTTGTAGGCAGGTAACGGCTGTTGGAGCTACCAGTGGGGTCGGGTGCTCCGAAGACATTGCGGTGACTGGAACTCCTGGAGAACGCCTTCATCTGGCTGGAGTTTCGGTTCCACCGAAACCAGGAGTAGGCAATGCCTAGCAGGACCTCCTCACTCTGTGAGGGTGGCTGCGATGGGGTGCAGCGTCCCTCGCATCTTCTTCAGGGCTGAAAATCGAGATGTGAGGGGAACTGGGAGATGAGGCCTCTCCAGTTGACCGCCGGCACGAGCTCAGTCCTTGGGGTTATCGTGGCAGAATGCCTTAATGGATAGGGTGCAGCCACAGGTAGCTTTGTAGGTGGCCGTGATCTTTCTCCCCTGCAAATCCATACCACCCCTTTTGGTGTAAGGCATGGAGGGGGTTACTATTACCATCCTTACAAGAGGGACGCAGGTAATGAATGGTCCCTAGCTAGCAGTGTTCTGCCACAGCAGCAGTCTTACCTTTACTCCAACCTGCAACACAAATAGTGCGGTTATTGCAGGGCAGGTTTTCTCCAAGTTGTTCAACACCACCTGTGGTTGTAGTCCCACAGACGGTCAGGCCCCTCAAAACCAGTCAAGTATCCCCTCTGGCAACACAAGCGGTGGGGTGGACGGAGTACAATCTGGTCTGGTTGTCTAGCCTTCTTGGCAGGTCTCTTTCTAATGGTTGGTGCTGTACATTTCGATACACCAAGGTGCACTTAACGGGCGGCCATCGAATGTGTGTGTTTGTACGATATACGAGTACCTGAGAGGGAGCTCGCAATCCTACAACAGGTCGGTAAAGTAGTTGGTAAAACCTGGTCTCCTGCTTTACTTTATTGGTCTAGGTGTTTACGGGGATGTACACAGTCACCTAAAGAAAGACACGTTGGCCCGTACTACCTCCTAACTACTTTGAGCTGACCGGAAGTATAAACTACACTTGCCAGGTGAAGGGGACCTGGTTCTAACAAGGTATAGCAGATTCGACTAGATAGCTGTTAACTTTCCCTATCTATCCTGTGCCGTGTTCTGAAGGGACTTAGGGTGCCCACTTCCTGAAGAGTTGTGGGGTTGTCCTTACCAGGGGTAAGCAGCAAGGGGGTGGGGTTGTTGATGATTTCTTCAAGGTCTGCAGGAGGAGATCCTCTGGAAGGTCTGGGTGTAGCTGGCGCTGGAGTTGAAGAGCTGCTGGGGTGTCTGGAAGACATATAGCGGTCAGAGGCGGTGGAGCGAGCTGCCGGGGCTGTGTGGCTCTAAGAGCCGACGAACAACTGGCACTTCTGAGCCGTGCACAGGTATGGTATAAATACCCGCTGGCTTGTCCTCATCAGGGCTGCAGGGCCCACCCTGCAGCCCTGAGAGTCAAGGCATCACTGGAGGTGGAGTCAAGGATTATCTGCTACGGCGTCTGCTGGCTGCCAGTGTGTGGCAGGTTGCACTATCCCTTGAAGTACCCTTGAACTCCTTGACCGTATGGGGTGGTTTCGGCTGCTCACTCACCTTCTTCAGGGGGGGTGGGGAGGTTGGCGTGGCTCTCAGACTGCAGTGAACAGTACAATACTAGCCGGTCTGTATTACTCCCCGCTACAAGGGACATTACCTGTAGGCACCCTGGTAGATATCATACTTGGTTCAAACGCCACTTGGTGCACCAAGGAGATATACGTACAGGTGAGACATAGTCGTGGTTGCATAATTCTGGAGAGCATCACGCGTAAATGTGGATACGAACTAAGAGAAAATAGGTGTGTTGGTAATGCCTAGTAAGAAATAGTTTTTAGGCAAAATGTTATTACACAGAGTGCACAAGAATGGGGTGCAATGTCCTTTCAGTGTAATTTATTCAGACTCAGTTAACCTTTGTTCGCATAAGGTGGAGGAATATCCTGGAAGTAGAATTTTAGCAGTGCTTGAAAAAGTTGGAAGTAACTAAGAATGGACTACAGACTACAATAGGCATCAAACTGATACATTAAGAAATTTTTTATCTACAACTTTGGAAATTAACAATTTTTTTAAACAAGAAAAACGACCCAATTGATGGTACAATATCCCTACAAAATGATTATTATCCTTTGAATGGTTAAAACATCATTAGGGATCTATGTATACAGTCAATTAGCCTCTATAAGAAAAATAGGTTAATTTTTTTTAATGCACGGTAGATAGAGAGTTGTCAGATGTGAATTGAGACTACAGAAATGTGATATGATATAACTGTAACATGATTTATTAAGCAACAATAATAACTGTTTACAATAAAGAGACAGTTTGTGATATGAAGCAAAAAATTATGAAACCACAAATTGAAAAACCTTCCCGATGACAACAGACACATTTGTATATACATAAACAATGACACTGCAAACATTATAAAATCCACAATATTACAGCAGTTACATGCTTTACCTATAACTATTTACACAGTAAATATTTTCAATTAAAAGAGGTAAACTACAAAATGACCAAAAATTTTATTTTAATAATATTTACATGATGACATTTTCTTGTCATAACATTAAAGCATGTGCACTCATAAGTACTCTCACAAATGGTAATAATATTAACATTATCTACATAATTGCATTGACATAAGATGATAAACTATACTCATAAAAACTTTCCAAAAATATTTATGTATAGTATTAAAGTACATACCATGTATTAGAAGTAAACACTACAAGCAGACAAATAATGGTAAATAATTTGAATAGTAAAGTTCAAAATATTGTAAATAAATATCCAATACACCAGACCATAATGTTTAAAAATACGCAATATTATTTCAAAGTATAAAAACATACAGAATCACATAACTAACTTGGACTACTTTAAAGCTACCTGGTTTGTACTATCATACTACATATTTCATATAAGAAATTAGTAACACTGAATAATATACAAGGTCGGGAAACTCCGTACTACAGGCATTGTCGGGTAGTATTCTACAGAGGTTAATCTGGAGACGCAACATTAAATCAATTGCACTTGTTAAAATATACTTGGAGAAAGTGCACTTATGAAATGACTCCAAAAGTCCAAGATCAATTTCCATTAAAAACGCCATCAAAAAAATTATTGTGGCCCCACTTTGAAAGTCACATAGTTAGCAAACATTTAAAAGAGCACAGGTTTTGAAATACAATTTCACAGACATCTCTGGTCAAGCCAGTCACACATTCTGCTGATACGCAAACTATTTCCCCAAATTGCAATTCCTCCGAGGGAACAAAACTGCCAGCTATCATGGTAACGGATGAAGTGGAGAGTTCTGTTATCACTAGGGAAACCAAATTTTCAAGAAAGAGTTCCTTCTTACGTAGTTGTATCTTAAAACTCTGTAGTTTAGTCCTTTAAGATGCACGTCAATTCATGTGTTTAGTGTTGTTCATCAAAAATGTTTGATACACGCAGCACTTAATGTAGACTAAAAACCTGTTTTGTACCCAATTAGTTGTAGGTTGTGTATTTGGCTATAGCCTAAAGTAAATTTAACCATTCATAACATTATGCAGTATAACAGGTTTCCGATAATTTATCCATAAGGAAGATAATTGGTTTCTGAACCCCACAGTGTGCAGTGCTGGTCAAAATTAACCTCGCTGTACACAGAAAAGAGTCAGATTGACTTTCATGACTGGTTTATTTCAACTGTTCAGGGGGAATTCCTAGTAAAGTATTTTCAATGCTTAATGATCAAATCGGAGATAAGTAAAAGTTGCTGCAGATGCTCCAAAGTCTGCAATATGCATTCTTGCTAAACTGAATTTCTTGCAAATTACAGATGTGACAGTAGAATATTATTACACTTGATGAAAGCTAATGTATTAAACTACAATTGCCACTTTGTACTTTTTTACTTTACCTTCAGGAAACTGCGCAGGAAAGGAATACTAAAGTTATTATTAACCATTTCCTCTATTTTTATCCTATTTGAATATATTTAATAGAAAAACAGTAACAAATGGTGGCTGTAGATTATTGTTTTTTACGTTTCCTAGAAAAGTGTTATAAGGTGCTCACGAAAAGTAACCTGGGTTAACTCGGTCACGTGATCAGGTTTATCCAATCACTTTCGGTTAACCAGGTTGCTTTGAGCACTTAGAGCAACTCTGGTGTTTTCAGATGGCGGGAACTCAAATTAAAATTAAGCCCAAATATTTACTGCAGTTATTAAATACTGTGCCAGATGATGATGATGATAATGAAGTGTTTTTGTTAAATTTTATTATGAACAAACAACATTAAAAAAAACATTGCATTAGGCAGCACTGCGAAAATACCATACCTTTTGTATTCAGTGTCAGATTAGTACAAAATTTAATTTCCGGGCTACAATGACTGGCCAAAGCAGCTAAAAATTTATCATTTTACATATTTTGATCGTTTCCAGATTTCAGAATTCATTTTCGTTAACATATTTGTTTATGTTGCTGCAATGTTTACATATTTACGCACCATTTCACATGTGCTGTCTGCTAGAGCCAAGTTACCCTGCTGTCGAGCAGGGCTAGCCCAGAGTTGATTGAGTCGAGGATCGAGTTAACCCGGATGAATTTTTGAACGCACAGAGTAAAATTTTTAACCTGATCGAGTTAATCGGGTACCTTTTCATAATCGCCTGTTGTTCTAAAACATTAATTTACTGAGATATGCATATATATGCAAACACTGATTTTGCAGACATTTTCTAGGAAGTCACCTTAGGTACCTACACACCAATTACAGATGATCACTATCTAGTAACCTAATTCTGAATGGCCTAGTAAGGTTCCACAATGTCATCACACAGTAAAACGAGGCCAATTATAAATTTCAGATGTGCATACAGGATATTGAAGTCTAGCTTGTTTGACTCATCATCCATTTGGGTGACCGTGAACTGCTACACATAAAATCCGAAGTGTAAGATTTGTATTTCCTTCCTCTCAGGCGCGTGAATGGGAGGGGGATGCGAAAGACAGTACACATCAAAAATAAAATTGCAACTAAAAAAATTATTTGTATAAAAATTTATGAAGCATTCAAAATCAAATGCAAATGTATTGCCATTTCAACGATGCTCTTTTCTGTGGTTAAAATGGTAACTGTGACAATAATGTGAATTAACTGACTGATACAGTGACCGAGAATGACAACAGTTTCCACACCACAAGGTAGACAGTGATGAAGAGGTACAAATAAGC
Organism: Dryococelus australis; assembly: GCA_029891345.1. Lineage (NCBI taxonomy): Eukaryota > Metazoa > Arthropoda > Insecta > Phasmatodea > Phasmatidae > Dryococelus > Dryococelus australis. The sequence goes on from CM057005.1 coordinate 93,771,326, forward strand.
ATATGATGTAGGAAGACATAAGCAAATACGGGTATGTGCTATGTACTTAATGAAAATTAGACTGATATCATAATGACACTAAACAGAATTAATTTTCTGATCATTCCACGTTATGTACCAAACTGCGACAAATGGAAAAATTTCTTTCCACCTCTCAGACTTCTGGTCTGGATAAACCGCAAGCCATTTTTACATGCTCTCAGAGTGTGCTTCATTCACCATTTAATTTCACAATAGGTTGTTGACTGACAATTATCTGCAGTGGTTTGGCAGACGGCAGAGTTCCAAATTGGCCCAGTGGGTGACAAATTTTACACTTGGTGTAAGGTTGTACGTTAGACGATGAACACGCTATTTCACAACAAACCACAAAATATCTTCTGCACTGCACATCACTTTCCATTTCCAAATTGTTTATCAGCTCTACGTCAAGTGGAAACTGCTACTCACACATAACTTTAATTACTGGTACGTCAATTGTGTACTACTGAACATGTAAACCCATTATTTACTAACGTGCACCAATTTAACAAAACTACTACTGCACGTACAAGTCTTGTTTATCACAGGTCAAAACTTCCCCTTTTGTTTAATCAGTTACTCACAGCAAAAACTTTTAGTCAATAATAAAATAGAAACAAAGAGGATTTTACAACTAACCATATGAGATTATATTTATTTTTGGATGTATTTCAAATGTGCATTTTTTTTTTTTTCTCTGGCAGCTATCCAACCAGCACGTAGGTGCGGAGAGCCTTGGCCCATATTTCATGTTTTACTGTATGTTTGCTTTGCTCAAGTTCCCTATTTTAACTTCAGTCATTTCTGTCTGAAATCACTGTCAGTATAGTTAATAAAATATTGGAGTGACTTTCAAACATGTTATTTTCTCAACTTTGCACAATCTGACCATGATAAACAGAAGTGGAGAGTAGGTAGATTAGCAACAGCCTGAGACAATGTGAAATGCCTGACGTGTTTCATTATTCAAGCGTAGAACCAGGATATTGTTACCTAATTATCCTAGCCCATCACTGAAGAAAAGTGGAGAGGTTTGGGTGGAGCTTCACAAGATATGAAGAGCAGATGAGGATGAAGAGAGGTGGATAAGCAGTGCCGGAATGCAAAAGCAGAGGATATGGGAGATCCCTGACAAAACATGGGACCAGCAGCATCGCTGGCACAATTACCACATGCGAAGCTAAGCTCAGGAGTGCCTCGCTAGCTGAAGAAGAGAAGAACCTAAAATGAACTGTCAGACTGGAGTGACAGCATGATTATACCTGCCATGCCCATTTGAGGAAGATGATGTGGAACTCTACAATGCTGAACAGTGTTAAACATATTATAAGGATGCACTGATACATGCCGAACCAGGAATCACTTTACTGCCACTGCTGCATTACAGAATGAAATGATTACACAACCACCTACATTGGCAGAAACCACCAAGAATGTTTTTTCAAGTGTAAATGTACAGGATGAGCCCTTTAAAAGAGGCCCCTTGGGACGTGTGTAACGGAGCGAGGGAATGAAGAAATACAGACCAGTGCGGTGCTGGAAGTGTCTGCCAAGTGACCTTGAGGCACACTACATGCAGCTGCCACGCGCTACGGTCGGATGAGTGAAGGGCAGCGACGAGGAACGTTGTGAGTGCGTTTCAGGGCATCAGCATGGCGTTGACATTTTTGCAGCGTATTTTTGTGGTGGAGACATATGCATGCCATGGTTCTTGGAAGCAGTGTGCAGAATTGTTTCAGACGGAGTTTGCGGTGGGTGGGGTTGCAGCGGAACCCCCTGCCAAATCAGTCATACAGAAACTGGTTGCAAAATGGAGTACAACCAGATCCGTGCTGAATAAGCAAAAGGTTCGTCAATAGAATGTCCGCACTGAGGCAAAGGTGGCCGACGCAGTGCAGATAATAACACGCAGTCCACGTAAATCGTCTCGGCGTTTGTCTCAACAGTTGCAGGTGTCCCAGTCAACCACTACGCGGATCCTGAAGCAGGACTTGCACCTGCACGCGTAAAAATTTACTGTGGTGTATCAGTTGCTGGATGTGGACAAGGCAGCTCGAGTGCAGTTCTGCGAGTGGTTTCTGTCCAATATTGCTCCGGAGGTGTTGCAGGATGGATACATATTCTTTTCCGATGAAGCACGGTTCCATCTGTCAGGGTATGTAAGCTCCCAGGACATGCACCATTGGTTAGGTGACAATCCACACGTGTTGACAGAAGCTCCACTGCATCCTCAGAAACTCGGTGTCTGGTGTGCCGTGTCATACCCGTGATCTTCCATGAGACTGGGAACTCGGCTCGTTACATCGAACACATTTCCAATGTTTCCGCTGAACAACTGACGGATGATGAGCGCAACAATGCTTACTTTCAGCAGGATGGAGTCACGACGCATACTGCACGTGCAACGATTGCGCGTATTGAGTCGGTGTACCAGCCTGATCCGTGTCGTCAGCCGCGGAACAAACCAACCTATGCCACCACCCCGTTCTCCAGACTTATCAGTATGCGATTCCTTCTTGTGGGGCGCTGTAAAGGTACAGCTCTACAGCAACAACCCGCATACACTGGAAGAACTCCAGGCCAACATTATCACTGCTAATGATACCATCCCTCAACATGTCCTCGCCCTTGCCTTTCACAACTTTTAGTGTCGCCTGCACACCTGCCTTGATGTCAATGGTGGGGCCACTTCCAGCATCTACTCTAGGTATTTTGTTGTCACACTGGTCTGTATTTCCCCATTCCCTAGCTCTGTTACACACATGTCCCACGGGGCCTATTTTAAAGGACTCTTCCTGTATAATATTTTGCCATTCCTGCAGTGGCATATTGGCTTTCATTAAATTTTCAAATAAATAGTTTCTGTTGTTAGTTTCTATGCAAGTTTGAAGTTGTTTTGTTATACTTTGGTTTTGTGTAAGGAATTATTCTTTAATTTGATTTCATCAATTTATTTCTGATTTATTTTGGGTTGGTCATGAGTGTAGAATACTCGGTAATGGTCTTAAAGTTTAATTTTGGGTTTCATGGTGTCTTCTTTGTTCTGAGTAGTTTGGATCTTGGTTGTCTTCTTGGAGTCTTTCATGGTAGTTCTCATGCATATGGTCGGCGGTCATGAATTAAGGCTTCAATTTGGGGATGCGAGAGTAGTTTTTGTTACGAGGAGGTTAGGGTTATCTTGTCTGCTTTCTTTGGAATTTTTTTTTGCTACCGACTTGATGTGCTCTAATAAAGTTATTCTTGGCAGCACTGTTAGTACTCGTAGTCCTTAGGAGGAGGTATACAGTAGTCTGTGGGCGTCACGTGCGGTGGTAACCCATACTGGCACAGCGTATGTCAGGAGTAGGAGTACTGTGATTCTTGTCGGTAGAGAAATCTGGCTTCTTGGTCTCAGAATGAGAGTTAACTCTCTGATGGCTCCTCTGGTTCGTCCTGCAGTTGCTTTGATACGCTAGTTGTAAATTATCTTGGTGTCCAGTATTACACCAAGATATTTGGCGCTGTCAATTTAGTTTATATTTTCGTTTGCTAGTACCGGTAGTGGAGGGCGGACAGTTGGCAGGCTTCAAAAGTACATAGCTGTGGCCTTCAAAATGTTCAATGGAATTCCTAATTTGGTGGAGAATGCATTAAGTATTGTGAAAGCATCCAAGGTTTTTTGTTTAGTGGAAGGTGATCCAGTGCTGAAGCCAGCATTATGATGATGTCTGTGTATTGAGTGACAGACTTCTTTAGGCGTATAAATGAGACGGATGAAAAGTGCAAATGGAACTAGGCTTAAAACGGAGCCTCGTGGATCTCCTGTGTCTTCTGGTCTTTGTGGAGAAGGGTGGTAGTTCAATCTGACTAGTCCCATTACTCAGGTGTGTGTGAAGTAACCTGATGATATGACATGGAATGTTAGTGCTGATTTAAGTTAAATTTTCTATTAGGGTTTCATGGTTCACTGAATCAAATGCTTATGCTAAGTCGAGGAGTGCACCAGAACTTTTTTTTTTTAACACCGAGTAGAGGGTGTGGGTGCTTTTCAAGGCTGCCGGTGTTATTGAATGACCTTGACTGAAACCAAACTGTCAATTTGGGAGGAGTTGGTCTTCTTGTACAGTTTTTAGAATTCTCTTGTGTATCAGTTTTCCCAGTATTTTTCGAGATGGCCAATAGTAGTGATATTGGTCTGTACAAGATAGTGGCAATGGGATCCTTTCCTGATTTTGCTATGGGGACGATTAGGAATTTTTCTCGTAGTTGGGAAAATACCGTATTTTGGCATGTATAGGCCACGTGCATGTATAGGCCGCACTGAATTTTTATATTCCTGTAAATATTGTTAAGTCATGATTCCATACAAACATAATACATTCCGACTTAATTTCTCCCCTACAGAACATTTGTGTCAGAAAATTTGTGTTATGTTGCAACGTTTACGAACGTGACTTGAAAAAGCAAAACCACGGCAACATGTTTCATGAAATGGCGTCTTATCAATGTGCACTTTTAGGGCCATGGTGGACTTGCAAACTACGTATATTTTTCTCTTGTGCAGCAAAGAAATTATTTTCTCGTGTACATCTATGGCAGAGCTCCAATAGGTTTATATTTTACACGTGCGGGATAAAGGTTATTTTGTTTATGAATGTAAGTGAACAAATAACTGCACAAGTTCTTTTTCTTATTTTTTTCATTCCTTCCTTTCATTCCAATATCTCGTATATATGCCGCACACCACTTTTTTTGTAAAAATGTGCGGCCTATACATGTCGAAATACGGTATGTTGAGATAATTGCTCTGAAGATTTTGGTTAGGTATTTGATGGGGTCGACAGGTAGGTATTGCGTTCAGTATTCCATTTTCGCCAGGTGCAAATATTTTTAATGTTTTCGTCAGCATGAAATGGAGTTCTCCTGGTGTAAAGAGGTTTTCATTGCAGTACTGTCTAATCGAGGGAGAGTGATGGCATCCTTGTGTTGTTGCTCATTGTTTGTCGAGTCCTCTGGTGATGACAGTGTGCATGTGGGGCAACTTTGGTTTTTTGAAAGTGTGCTTGGTCAGAAATGTTGGCAATACCTCCTGTATCTGTTCTGTAGTCGTATTAGCAGTGATGGGGAGAGGGCAACGTATCCTCAGCAGTGGTGGTTGATATGGTGATGTCTGTAACAAGTTTATAGATGTGGGACATGTTGTCACAGTGGCTGTCTACATCTTCTGGCGTAGTGATGGTGTCACTTATTTCGATGTACTCGAAAATGGTTGTTTAGAATAATTTCCAGTACACCTTTTTTAAGTTTTATGTTGTCTGGTGTAACAGTACTGGCTGGAGTGGTTACTCTGATGTTGACGATTACCAGGAAGTATTCTGATGTGCCTGCACAGTTAACTTGGATGTCCCTGATGATGAAGTCTATTATTTAATGGCAGCTGTAGTTCTTATGAGGCCACTATTGGTGACCATTTGAACTTTTGGGACTGGGCGTCAGGAGTGCGCCATCTGAACATTTGGCTAGTTTCCTGGACTTCGATTTTTGGCTTTTTTTTGTATTTTGAAGACTTTGATGGTGTGTTTGTCCCAATCTACTAGTTGTTTTTCGAAATGTATTGTATTTCTGGCTGTACAGGCTTAGTTCCTATGGCCAGGCACATTTTGCACTGCATTGTATTGTATTAGAATTAGAACGGTAGCTGTTCTGTGCTGTTGTGAAGGGTTATATGGCAGGTGCTTGGCTGATGAGGGGTTTATTTATAATGTATCTTGCTAGGTGGTTGCCATGACTGTTGGTGATATTCCATTGCGGTGGACAGCATCAAAGTCGCCCATCAATATTAGTCTGCAGCCTAATGTGCATAAGACTTCCAAGTCTCCTATTGGAGCTGTGGGTTCAGGTCGCATGTAGACTGCTGCTACGGTTATTGATCCCTCATCGTCAGTTATCTGTATGACTGTTTCAATTTCATCATAATATTGATTTGGGCAGACATGGAAACTGATGTTATTCCATAAAAAGTGCCCCTATCTCATCCATGGCTGTTCCTATATATCTTCTTACTAGAGTACATCCTTGGATGTTGAACGTTGTATTGATGGTTAGCCAGGTTTAAACTTTGCCTATTATATCATTTTTTATGTTGTCTTATGAAGTCTTTAGTACACCAATTTCATTTGTCACTGCGCAGGCATTCCAGGCAACTATCTCAAGGGTTCTATATACTGTAAATTTCACAAATTGTTTGTAACAGAATTTACCTGTTGGAGTGGAGATGTGACGTATGGTTGAATTGCCAAGAATATAGTTTTAAAAACATTGAAAGTTTGTTGAAGTTCTCCTATGCTTAGTGGTATCATAGGAGTGGTGGGGGTATTTTGTTGGTGAGAAGAGATGCTTGTCGCGGTTGATGGTTTTGCAGGTCAATAGCAGTTTTTGTGGTCCTTGAACTTTCCCTTGCAATGTGTGATTTAGCTCGTGGCAAATTGGAAGAAGAGGGGGGGGGGGGGGGGGGTGTCCCGTTGTTTGCTAGTTTTAGCGTAGGTCCAGTGATGATGGTTTCTGCATGTGCCATGTAGGGGGCAGGGAAAGAATTAGTTGACCAAAATGAAGGTTTTTGCATTTGGTGGGTGTTTATTTTGCAATTTCTGGCATTTTTTAAGTAGTTCTTTTTGTTTGTCTTTTGAACCATACAGGTTCCCCTTGCAATTCAAACACATTTGCTCGTCTTACTGTGTTGATGGGCAAGAGTATATACCTATCGTGCGGTGGACGTCATTTAAAGCACACTGACTTTCGGAAGCACTTGGAGAAAACGTGGCCATAGCACTGGCAATTTTTAAACTTGTGTACAAACAGTGTATTCAAGTACTTGTCTTATCTTAATCAATTGCGGTTCTAGTGATTTGTCTGGTAACATGACCAGTATGGGAGGCAAATGAAATATCAATCTCTTTTTTTTTCTTGGATTTCCTATCACTCTCAGCTGGTTTGGTGAAACCTTATTTCCACAAGTCATCTTGGATGTCTTACGGGTGTTTGTCCTGAGTTAAGTCCCTCAAAGTAACCCTGACCTGTTAGTTGTTATCCTCTGGGAATGCGTAAGTATAGGGTTCCGCCCATTGTCAATTAAGCACTGCAGTAGGTGGTGTGTTTGCTGCGTTTCAGGGTCATATCTTATGCAATTGCCCTGTTGCAGTACTTTAAAGGGGCTGAATTTTGCTTCTGAGTCACTGTAATTCTAGGGTAGGGGGTGTTCCTAGTGATCCTCTCGACAGAAGATTGAAAGCACTCTAGCTATGTTGCCAAGTTGTTGTTCTGGTTATTGTAATGGATGTTTGTTTGTTTTATTATAGTTCCATCACTATATTTAGTACAAGATACACGTAGTATTGGAATTTGTCAACATCACAATATATATCAGGGCTGCCACCAGCCCTGAAGCTGAAATCCTGGTTCCTGTATACAAAAATCCTGTAAAATCCTTGGTATTAAAAAAAATTGCAAACTACAGAAAAAAAAAGTGGGTATGAAAGACATTTACATATTTAATGTAGTTGGCCTTTGCGTGTGATTATACAGCCAGGAACAGGAATATGTTGACAACTGTATACGCATGCCAGTGAATAATTAGGCAAAATATTTTGGATGTACACTATTGATGCAATGGTGTATGTACAAAATATTTTGCTTAATTATCCAACTCCATTATAAAAATCTTTCAAACAAATGCATCAGTGAAACTGACATACATCACTGTAGGCGCTAGTGTCGCCACTTTGAACAAAAAAAAAAAAAAAAAAAAAAAAAAATTGATTTGTATTTTTCTAAAGTGTTAAAAATCCATTAAAAAAAATCCATTAAAACGGTAGGCCTGACATATACACAACTTATACAACAAAACCATTATCATTATATACACTATTTGCAATTCTCACAATATTTGATAAAATTGACATTGAATTTTCATATATAACACAATATCTGGTGTGGTTTGTTTTGGTCGCTTGGCTCATGAATGACTGCTGTGTTAAGTCCTCCGACAATTTATGTATTTTGATCAGTTCGTTTACTGGGTTCTTCTTTTCCAGAGTCTTGTGTTGAGTGAGACCAGGTATATTCGACTCTCTTTTTGCATCCATTTGTCATCTTGAGTGGTGAGTGACTTCCTAGAAGTCTTCATGGTTATACGGATTGTGATCATGTTGGCAGTCCTGTTCAGTTCCCCTCATCCTCCTGTTGCAGATGCTCGTTGATGTTTTCTGACTTGTAGTGGGACGTCTCAATGTCCACTTGTTCCTGCGTAGTTTCAGTGGTCAGATTAGCTGCTGGGATACTTGAGACACGTGTCTCATTGCTATTTTTTTTTTTTAGTTGACATTATTGATTTTGATGGTTCTGTCACTTGTTTCTTATTGCTGTCAATTGCATTTTCTGGACTGAATTTTGATACGAGATCTTTTACTGTGGAGGCGTGTCTTGAGCTTACTAGCGCTCTTGGTATTTTGCTGGTATCATGTGCACTAGTTTTCCAATTGTCCCGCTCAGTGAACATTGTGGTAGTTTTTCCCTATCCGTGGTCGAAGTGGGGTGTTTGGAGTGTTTTTTTTTTGTTATTGAGAACAGTTCTCGGCCGCTATAAAACCCTGTCATAGTTTTGGGGTGCACTTACGAATGTCACAAAACCAACTTTCTTGCACTACTTTGAGCTAATCTAATAACTAACTGAACCCTCTGACACACTCCTTTACCGGAGGTAGGGCTACGAGTCTAAAAACCCAACCAGAATTGTTGCCATGAGAAGGCACTGTTTGCACTACTCGTACATTAAGCAAGTCACCAACTGGTTCGGATTCCGTAAGCGGAGGTCTAAACCAGACCTTTGCCACCCTTCCCAAGTCCAGTCACGTTAGCTTATCCCTGTTCCCTGTTGCGGCTGGCTGCGAGACTGCGCTGAATGATTTACTACCCAACCATGATCAGGTATGATAATCTAAAGCTTAGACTGCAAATTGTATGTGCATACCTGATACAGAGTTCATTCAGCTGTCAAGCATACACTATAGAACCAGCTCCACACATCTTTCCTGTGTTTACCGATCCTTCTTAGACATGAGCAAAGTCACTCCAACTGCCTCTTCTAAACATTCTAGTGTAACTGTAAGTTTAAACTCTGCCAGCTGTGTCAACATTATTGCTATTTACACCTCCCCTCATGGTGGTATATGTATTTTGTTCCCATTGAGACATACAGAGTAGAAACATGGATAATGGTCATTTTTAAAGGTAACAAGGCATGAAAAATTTCAAAAATGGAGTGATAACGAGAGAAAGTACAGATACAAGGGCTGGCAGAGACCATAGAGGAGGCATCAATGAGGTGGTAAGGACACACCAAGAGAATGGAGTGATAACAAGAGAAAGTACAGATACAAGGGCTGGCAGAGACCATAGAGGAGGCATCAATGAGGTGGTAAGGATACACCAAGAGAATGGAGTGATAATGAGAGAAAATACAGATACAAGGGCTGGCAGAGACCATAGAGGAGACACCAATGAGGTGGTAAGGACACACCAAGAGAATGGAGTGATAACGAGAGAAAGTACAGATACAAGGGCTGGCAGAGACCATAGAGGAGGCATCAATGAGGTGGTAAGGACACACCAAGAGAATGGGAAGTAAGAGGGTGACAAGAAGAATGGTGGAACTGAAGGAGAATGGGGAAAAAAAAATCCACAAAGAAGAAATGGAAGGAGCCACGTGGCAGTCGGATCAAGGAAGAAATGTAAACGGTGTGAAAAAGAGTGAGAAGGGGAGAATGGTAGAGAGACAGGAAAAGGAGGCACTTGCAGCCTAAGGGATGATCCCAGACCTATTACATACCTCTGCAAGTTCGAAGTCCTGTCATATCTCACAAAACACCGTAATAAGCTTGTTAATGAAATTATTTTCCGCCAGTTTTTTTACCATCACATGGCTACAAAGAGAAAACATGAAATGCGCTGTGGCATACAAAAATCACCAAACTTCAAGCCTAAAAATTTCAATTTTTAATATTTCATAAACTCCAAGGTTTACCAACTGAACCTTCTGCCCACGTATTGAAGAGGTAATTTAGTGAACCTGTTTCGTCATACCATAGAACCCCCAATGTAAAGACCCCTCACTGTTTCCAGAAACAGGGTCATTACTGAAGGATGGTTTTAATAATAGGAGTTTGGAAAAATTTTAACCCTCCCCGACCCCTATACATTAAAATGGGGATGGTATATATTTTTAGATATAACTGGCTGGAGTACAGTGTTTGACGAGAAACGCAATGCGTATCAACTTATTTTTCAAACCATTCTCTCAAATCACCTACTTTTTTTTACAGAATTTTTCCCATCCCTCAAAAATGGGTCTTTAAAGGGGGATGGTCTATTTAGTAAATGGCGTCGCACCATCAGTCAACAGTGAGGTTCTACCGTACTTGTAGTTTCTCACTTAATTTAAACAAAGACACAGAATGAAAAGTGCAAAGCAACGAACAGTAACAATACACACACAATGTCATAAGTTTGTTGGGAAACTCTCCTGGTGCTATATACAGTATGCCAATTCCTTCATTGCTGTGAATTGCGACAATCAACACTTAAAATTGTATCAAAATTAACTAATGACTTGATGCAACACCCATGAATCACTTTCTTCACAACACCAAAATATTTATTCCAAAATAATGAATTACCCTTTTCATTCTGTCTTATTATTAATCATCACACATCAACAATCAGGAACATATATTTACATAAACACAATTATATAAACATTTTTTATAAATCTCCGTACTTTTGACAGTGCCAAAAATTCAGCACTCAAATTAAATAACTACGCAAAAATTGATAACTTACTGGTAATATATTAAAAAATTAAACCCTTGCTAATAAAACTTGAAGGAAAGAACACATTATGAAGAAAAACCTTTAATTCACTATACTTTTGGTCAGCAAAAATGCAGAAGTATAGTATTTGTGCAAGGCAAAAACAATTGATTCTTCTATATAGCATATCACTTGATTTTTATCATAATATCACAGTGAAAGAGAGAGTAATTTTTTAAAAGAATATTAAAAATATAATAACTATACAAACACAGTAAAATTTTATTTTACAGTAACAATGAGTTGGCCGTTTATATATATATATATATATATATATTTATTTTGCAATTATTGATTAACTACAAAATAATTTAATTAGAAATTCAACTCTTCATTTTTCCAACAACAAAATATAACAAATCTTTTTTTTCCCTAGCAAAATTAAAAATCTCACGTTTTCTTTTTTTTTAATAGATAAAATACAATTTAAGAATTTCCAAAAACTATAACAGCTTATTTATTTGCCATCATATTAAACAAATTTTCCAATTACCTGTACAGACATTAAAAGATTTTCATACAACTCATTTTTGTACCTTGAATGCTCGAAACAGGGGGATGAAAGCAATGTCACATTAAAAAATTAACATTAAAATATAAAAATAGCATGACCAGGGCTATTGTAGATTTTTGTGCAGAGAATATACCAGCTATTTTAATTTTATACTTTAATTTTTGGTCTTCATTGGAATTAGTGACAATGCACATCTGCAAAGTATGGGTATGATCTGTAGATATGCTACTCTACAAGCTCAACAAGAGAAAGAGCTTCCCAGGTATAATGGGCACTGCTGAAAATGTGCTTCAAAATTCATCTACTATTACATAATTTAAAAATTTACAACAGATAATGTGGAATATAAAAAATGGTGACCCTGTCACGTACCACAAAAATGTTTACATATTTCAAAATTTTAAAAGCTTATATCAAGATTTCAAATATCGTATGTCAACAAGCAACAATCGTTAATGACGAGATGAAACATGACAAAAGAGAGCATACAGACAACGGTTAAAATGTAGAGCACATTTCAGCAAACATTCTGGGTACCGCAAAGAACACATCAATATAAATGGTCCACACACGAATGCAAAGAAACTGGCACCCAGAACATTGACTGAAATCTGTCAATGGAATTGGGAATTATTTGAATAATAAATGTTTGAAGAAATGTAAACTTTAATCAGAAGGCATGATATAGCTTCTGCTGATATTCAGAGTACAGCTGGACCGATAACAGTTGTGAATCATGTGAACTGGCCAATACAGCAGGTAAGCGCTACCAACTATTATGGTCAGAAATGATTTTGCTGAAAACTGTTTGTGTGGTAATCTTAGCACTTTTGAAATCGACCACGAGAAAAAAAAAAATCACTGCCCATAGCTTTACGTATCCACGTTTTCAAAAATTCATTGACCAGAGGTGATACACCAATATACACTGGTTGCGGTATTTTCCAAACATCAAGTTGATTTTTAGCTGTGTTTTAGTCTGCTTCCAGATACACATTAATGCCATTACACATGAATGCTGGTTTTTTATCACCAATTAGTAAAAATTCTGTGTATTAATTACTTTTGTATATTTTGAAATGCTTGAAAATTGTAAGTTAGGGCATGTTAACTTTTATTTTTCAGAAGAAGCATTCGAAAATTCATCGGTTGATGTTTTGGTGCTTAGCCAACAGATCCACCGAATTTTCAGGCTGGTTGATCTGGTGGATTGATCGGTTTAACCGGACTCAACAGAAAGAGTAATTTTTGAATGTCCGGTGTACAATACACAATAGTGTGCACGCTCCCAGTTCACATGGTAAACAATTTATAAAAATTGTTTCAAGACCTGATATACTAAATCTTCACATTACACTCAGTGCAACTGCTGGAGTAGTTTTTTTTTTGTTTCTTACACATTTATGTTACTAACACATTTACTTTCCTAAAAATTTATTTGTTTCCACATAAATGATGCATGAATAGAGCGAGAGTTCCACGCAATGTTAATCTTACATGAAGAGGAAGGATACGAATAATAGCAAAAGGAGATCCTAGGCAGGGCTTTCAAAAATGCTCAAATAACCATGCAGCCTGTATATAGAAGTTGTACAATACAAATCGCAATGAAAATTATTAAAATTCTGCATTTAAGGATTGAAAATTTAGATGTGGATATCCGGCTGTTGCTGTACTCTTGGAACACCTCGGAAACTTGTAACCAATGATGGCCAACAACATGACTGGTGGAGTGTGCAACCAATCCACCTGCCCTAATTCGGAGTATGTTTTGTCACTGGCGGCAGCCCTCCATTTACAAGAAGACAAAAGAGGTTTGAAAATGTAACAGAGGACACTCGGCGTCCTGCTAACCACCTGTGATGGCCGCTACGACGCACGGAAGGCATCACGAGTCCTCGAGTGGGTGTGCGTACGTAGAGTTCCAGTCTCTCTCAAACACTGCCTGAAGCTGAGCGCGCACGCTCGTGGACTGGTTCTGCACGCCCTCTGGCTCCTCCACGACCAAGCCAATCCCCGCTGTGTCGATGAAGTAGTCACCAGACCAGTTGGATGTCCCTGCAAAGCACAAACACACTGTGTGCTGGTCCATACTCTAAAATTCTCAAGAGGGAATACAATATGCTTTTCAATGTCCCCCAGCTTCATATCCATTCAGTACACCTTAACATTATTCTGACCATGACCCTCAAAAGGTGTAAGTGAAGAAATTTGGGCAACTCTCAACAGCAAGGTCTTGAGAGCCGATTGAAGTGAGCATGGAGCAGCGTTGGAATGAAAAAGGAGGGGGGGGGGGGAGAACAGGAGATCCCTGAGAAAACCCACCAACCAGCATCATCGTCCAACACAATTCTCACACGTGAAAATCCGGGAGTGACACGGCCGGAGATTGAACCCGGTTTGCTTTGGTGGGAGTCAAACAAGCTAATGTCTTGGCCATCGCGGTCCCTCAACTGGGGTGAATAGTCACTCAGGTGCCCAGTCTACTTGGAGCTATTATCCATGTTTGCGGCAGAGAAGTAATGCTGGATTTATATAGACGTGATGCCACAGATGCGATGCCTCAGGTGTGACGTCACTGTAAATGTGGTTGCAATGAAAACACTGATGCAACGCAACATTAAAAAAAATTATTTTGTCCACTCATGGCTGAAAGGACGAAAATTTCTGACAAGGCTATCTGCAGCATTATTCAATACAGGATCCTATGAAGTTTTGCAGATACTGATATAGAATATTTTAAGGTATAGCAGTCTGTTAACGCTAAAGGGCTTCAAAATAACTTTTGAAGTGCTTCAAACAAAGGTCTGCGAGTACTCTAAAATAGAGCTCCAGCTGAATACCTGCTGCAGCGTGAGCTTGGCTTGAAATATTTTCAGTTTGCAAGTGTTAGAATGGAACTGAATAAAGAGCATATATATAATATCAATTTCATCAGTGGAGAAAACCGAAATCTACAATAATGGATAAGTTATTTCAACAAAACTAGCTTTTACGGCTGAAAACATGGATTAAAAAATCAAGTTATGTGCCGCCTTGTGGAACACGCTTTTGTGTTCTATCCTTGTGATGGTTCATGCTCCCTCTCTGGGAATATTTTCTCTCCGCAAAACCATTTTTTTTTTTTTGGGTTTCTAAAATCTATTTATTTTATTTGTTTTGTATGGTAAATATTGGGTCACTGTTAAGGACCTTTGAGTCACTGTTCCGGTGACTTAGTTCTTTCCTAGCAATTGTTAATGTAACTTTTGTAATTGAATGGTAATAATGTTAAATCTGTTATTAATTTTGGATTCCGGAATTTTACTAATTAGAAGCATAGTAATTTAGTGCTTCCACAAACCTTTGTTGTTGCTAAACAAAGACTAAAACATTTGTCAGTTATGATGTTCAAGTAAAGATACTGTGTAACAATTTTAATACTTTCATAATTAATTCGTGTTTTACAAGATATGGTGTCTGTGCACTATATTTTAAATATTTACGTTTTATAGATGAGTAAAATTAAATTAAAGTGTTTTCCTTAATTAGTTTGTTACAAAAATATTTGTCAATTTGTGTAACTGTCATTTTGTTACTCATTAATTTCATGAAAGACAGCTGGTGTTTTAACCTTATTTAATATGTATTCTATGTGCAACATAATATTTACTAATTAATGTATTGTTCATATTAATTTATGTGGAAAACTTGTAATTCTCATAATTATTTATTTTTAAAGAAATCGTGAAATGGCACATATTGATTAATCCTTTGAGTTGGTTATTCTCGGAATCGACTGTTGGTCGCCTCGATTTCCCCACGTGTCTTTTCTGGCTTTCTCCAAGTACTCAATATGGCGTGAACAGTACTAAATTTTTCTTCTCTTCTGCAATCATCAGTCATCTGATGTAGATTTTGTTATTTCCCCGCCAAGGGAAAGTGTTTCTTATTGTTTTATTTTTTTGCCACGCGATGCTATATGTTTTTTTTTGGGCGATGTCCACGTTTTCGTGTTTTATTTAACTGTTAATTTAGCGGTGCGGGTGTACCCCAATACAAGCATGGGCCATTCCCGTCGCCCGATCATGATCCTGATACAGGCCTTTGGTACAGGATGTGGTACTGATTACAGCATTGCATTATCGCAGAGCAGAACACCCAGGAAATGCCGTCATGAGCATAATTTCCTCGGCTCAACAACAGGCCAAAATGAACTTTTAATTTATTTTACTTATGCATGCTGTAGGTTTAAACATGACCTGAACTATCAAAACTTTTCAAAATCAATTAGTTCTGACAGTAGTCCAATCCAATCAGGAAAACGACCGGAAAATACAATTAAAATTTTTTTTTAACGAAGATGTGAAATGGTAATCTAATATAATCGGCCATATGCAAGGGTCGTTTATGTAACTTAATGTAAAACCTTTTGTTCATGCTATTACTTAAAGGTTATAGCAGGAATCCCCAATTATTCTCTGAAATTTAGTAAAGCAATCACATGAACCTGTGATATTATGTTAACCATACATGGATTAAGGTTATGTTTTTTTTTTGTTGCAGAGAGTAAAATAAATAGTTATTGTTGCGCCATCCATGTACTTTTATTATCTTCAAACTTAAATCAAATTTCTTTTATACTACATGACTGAATAATATTTTACTTAATATTCCATGTGTTTCAATAATTTTTTTTATCTCATTTTGATTCAATATTGAAGGGGAGTTTATGCTCTCAACCTCTAACTATATTACCTTTGTGCTAGATGCTTGGCACCCAAAGAAAGGTTCGGCCATTGTTTCCTTACAAATAAAACTAGTTATTAGTGCATGCGCGCTGGATGCAGCCTGGTCCATGAATTTCGTGTTTGTGCTGGCATTATTTGGGGGACTACTGGCTTTGTGTTATGTTTATTCTTTTGCCACACTTCCATGTCCCTAAATGAATGCTGGTGAAGCACAGTTATTTAATGGAATCTTTTTTTATGTTCTTATAACCTACAAATTACATACACAAAGTGGAATAATTAAATGTAACCAGTTTAAGTAAGTTAATAACTACTAGGGGTGCAAGAACAGTCGTTTTAGAGCTTTGAATAATTTTCAAACGAATACTAATTTTTCAAATAATTTTTTAATACTGCTTTTTAGTTTTGAAAGTGCAGATACAGGTATAGAGAATGCACTCTTGTATAGACAGGGGGAAGGAAAAGAAGATCAAAGAAAGATAACTAAACTAGTATTTTATTAATTAAAATTATTGTCAACAGTAATTTGATTTACAATGATTACACAGAAAAGTTTATGACGTATCAGTACTTACTACATAATGCTACTTTTTTCCTCTTCTATATGCTGATGTAGGTATTTATATCAGTTCTTTAAATTCTTTTTCATCCACTACAGAGTAAGGCAGGATTTACAACGATCCATAGCGTCCATCCATTTGTCGTCCGTCTGTTAATCACGTGACCAACAGCCTATCAGAGGTGGCCATTATTTCTGTCCATCCGTCCGTCAAACCCTTGGCAAGTTTTAACTTTTGACGGACGAACGGATGAAATTACAGCCTTCTAAACTTGCACGTTTTGTTTCTCGTTCATCCAGAGATCTTTACAAGTCTATGTAGTGTATGTTTGTTGATGATAGCCTGAGAAGCAGTGTGTCTTTTGAACGTCCCATTTCACTGGATTATCACCTTAATAATAATGTGATTTTCTACGCCTGCATGTCACTGAGGTTTTTGGTCTGTGGAAAATAATGTCCTAACTTTTGAACTGCCTCTAAAACCAGCACCGTTGAGCCATGCAGCAACGGTAGCAGTAAACCATGTGCTACATGAAAGTGGCGGGATGACTCCACTGCTAACCAGCAATCCAGCAGAGCTCCTGCATTGTCTAAGCACAGTTCTCTACTGCCAATGCGCGCCAAGTTTTACATCCCAGCACTATTAATGGCATGACATCACAAGCTAGAGGCTGTGTTGCAGAACTGTCATGACATTGCGGTACAGTGCACATGCACAAATTATGAATTTGTTATCCTGATTTGTAAAGTTAAATTTTTATTGACATTATTGCCAAAATGTGCACTTCAAAAAGCTTTTGTGGTCAGGTTTTCCACTATAAAGAGCAGAGGAAAGCCGTTCCTCGAGGTCAGATGGTGAGCCAAGGTAGCATGAAGAGATTCAGCTGAGGCTCTGGACACAGATGACCAGCTGAGGAAAACTGTGATTTCTCGTGCTCAGATAAGTGTTTCTAAAGAAAAATATGTAAGAGTAAGTCAAACATTTTTAGACCACCTTTTTAATGTTTGCATATGTAGGAACCTTTGAACGACACACAGATAAATGTATGCCCCTTCACGGCCAAATTTTAAGGTATTTTGTGGAAAATATTTTACATATTTGGTATTACTGCCTTATAGCAGCCCACTACAGCAAATTCATTATTTTTAATTTGATGTCTATTAACCTGCAATGTTTGGTATGAACCCTATTTTATTTTGTTTGTTTACAGTCTAAAGTAATATCAATTTCAGTCCCTACAGTGTATTTTCAACAATTTTAAAGTCTCTAAATGATTATTTTGTAAACCACACATCCATTTTATTTTATTTGTACTTACGAGTATGTGGTATTACGTATTTTCACCTAGAAATCTTAAATAGTGAATTCGTTCTAAGTTTCTATCTTCCTAAATTAATGTTATAATTTTTATAGAATAATAAACTGTTTTTCACTTATGTTCTTTGTGTGTGTGCCTTTTGACACGTACTACACTGTGAGTACTTGAATTTCTGTCCTTCCTTTTATATATTTTTGGTAGCTTAGCAGCCTACTTGCAATCTCTCACTATAAACACATTAATGGTATCCCAGTTCTTACAGCTTCACGGCTGATTGTGTTTGCTAACAGAATTCTCAATCATTCCACCACATATTCACTGTAAAGAATTGATGTATTTAGCATCATAGCTTCAATATTTTTCACGTGAAGTGTGTATGGTGGTTATTTGTATTAATTTTATGACTCCAATAATTATAGAGTATATTCTTGTACTGTATTTTTATGCTGATTAATAAATTCAATGTTTAGTATATTTCATAATTTTTCTTCCATTGGAGAACGAACCTGGTAAGAAATGACATGCAAGGTACCATTTAGAGATGCTCCGTCTTGTTTTTCTGCTCATCACTATTCTTGCGCAGAATACTGATGCGCAAAGACAAGCGGAAAGCGGATTTTAAGCCAGTGGTTGTAAAACCATGATTGAACACAAAGAACCTGTATCATGTATTGCAGTATTAAGATGGAGGTGTTAGGCACAAATTTTTATTTCAGCACAGTCATTCAAGTTTACTACTCTAGGAGAACCAAACTTTCAGGGTATGCGAGTTTTGGTGAGTGAACTTATACAGATAACAAATATAATTACAACTATAGCATAAAATTTAACACTCTAATGGTAAGGGGTCTCAGATCCACTTTTGTGCAAGAGTTTTTGGTTGTCATTGTGACATACAAGCACATCATTAAATAGTACATACCCTCAGAACTGTCAAATTTTAGTGTGATTATATGAAACAGGAATATAGCCTAGCAGTAGGTGTCTTCAGTACAATTTTGTATATTTTGCAACGAGCTGTTTGTTTTCCATATTACATGCTTTCGCTGCTCATCCAATTTTAAATTTGGGTGCGACAAAAACAAAATTTACATTCACATTAATTTACTTCCACGCGAATGATGATTAACACAGCATATGAACCAAAAAACGTAATAAGCTTTACAGTATTATTTTCTATACAACCACAAAACACAATAAGCTTTACAGTATTATTTTCTATAACTATCTATCTGTTATTAAATTAAAGCAGCTTTTAATGATAGCGGTTTACAAGTTTCCAGAGTTCTTGCATTTTTGGCATACCAGTAATTCAAAGTTTTGCCATTCTGGTTGCTTTGTAAACATGACACACTGAATTGTGGGTTGTCTGCAATTTCTGCATGAGCTCTACTTTTCCGTGTGAACTCTGATAAGGTTATTTATACTAGTAGTCTGCTTAACAGTGATGCGCACTGCTTATACTACTATTAACTACGATCGCTCTTTATGTGAAGTACATCCTTACTTCAATCTACGCAAGAATTGTTACTGCAAACCAATACACGGTTGTTGCATGCTGTTTAAATCTACCGGGCGGCCGAACACTTGGCTACAAGGTTACGCAACCAGTGAGTACGCCGTTTACACCCCCCCCCCCCCCCGGCTGAGTGCGAACAAGCTGTCAGCCACTTCGGGCACAATCGAGCGCCGCCGAAGATCCACAAACCAAGAACGCTGACGAGAGGGTTCCCACATTCCACGCCAGCCTCACGGCAGAAGGACGTCACACGCCTTCCCCGTACCGGCAGCCTAGACTTCTGATTATACAAGTCCGTGAGCGGCGGGGCTCCAGCAGTCATTCGTAGTTCTTCTCTTGAGTTAACCCCGAGCACTCCTTAGTGCTGGGGCCTCCAGCGAAACCACAACAGTCTTCGATACCCATCGAACACGAATATACCTTGTTAGTTTAACTTAACTTCATTTGTCTCTTCCAGACACCTGCATTAGACAGCTGTAGTTGAGTAGTTATATATTCAGTTTTCCAGTTCACTTTCACTCTAGACTAGGACCAGGTCGCCTACACCTGGCTAACGTAGTTTACCTTCAGTACTCCGTCTGGTTGGTAAGAGATAGCACAAGTCACTGTGTTTATTGAGTCCTCAATAATTACAGCTTTGTTCTCTATCCTAACGCTTTTATTTCTAGAGTAACATCTACGTCGCCCGCTAGGAATAAGTTGCACTGTGCACTACCAATAGAAATCGGGTACTTTTGTAATTCCGAACTAGCTTGACTGAGCCCTTCCTTCTGCAGACCTCCAGTCTGGTACACATCCATTAGACGGCCGCCTGTTGCTTCCTATTACCTCGAGTACCCAGTTGCTGCAGGGAAAGAGCAGAGGAGCTACGACAACTAGGAATACCTTCCACCAAGGAGAGGCAGCAAGCCTACGTTATATTACCTACCAGAGCACCCAGGTGCTGGAGGCGATATTGGCCTGGGTATTGCGGCCTGGCCTTGGCTGGATATCACATCCAGTAGTAGCATTGGTAGTCCACGCGGCTCAATGTCTCTGATCTGCCCGCAGACGTAGGGGATCAGTGGAGAGGCTTACCGAGCTTGTGCCACGAACCAGCTACTGGACCTACACTATTATAGGGGAATAGTTTCTCGTCCGGAGTGCACAACGTAACTTGTTCGGCGGCGAACCAAACTCTATGATTTATAAGATAAAGCACATCCGAAAGCATAGGGAACAAAAGATTGCTCATCTAGCTGCCAAGCAGCGGAATACCTTAGCCCCTCCTACGCAGAAAAGACAGACACAACGAGACTGCGCCGCCTCACCAAGATTACAGGCAGTCTCGACTGTCCACGTGGTACAATATAATTATTTTCCACCACACCTCCAAACCAGTCCCAACTACCACCCGGTGTTGAGGGATCTAGTATACCAGACTGAAGCTAGGTACGGACTAGCCAATAAGTCAGGTTTTTAATACCTCCCATCAACTACCTATAACCACGCACTTGGTCTAGTGCAGGCCTGCCGATTATGCAGATTTTGTCCGTATTTACGGATTTTTATACCATTAAACGGATTCACTGATTTTAAAGAAATTTCACTTATATTCACTTGCGCACAAAAAAAAAAAAAAAGGTTAACGAAATTTATTGAGGGAACGGATATTTGTTACTAGTGTGTGTGTGTGTGTGTGTGTGTGTGTGTGTGTGGTGTGTGGGTGTGTGTGTGGTGTGTGGGTGTGTGTGTGTGTGTGTGTGCGGTGTGTGGGTGTGTGTGTGTGTGTGGTGTGTGGGTGTGTGTTGCGTGTGTGTGTATATATATATATATATATATATATATATATATATATATATATATATATATATATATATATATATATATATATATATATATAATGGGATTGTAGCATATTGACGCTTAAAAAGGCTATTGTTTCTTAAAAGTGATTACCAACATGTGTCAATTTAATGAAATAGGTAAATGTTACCAACAGTCAAGGCGGTGATCACGGTAAAATGTAAACACAACATGGCCGCCTACAGACAGAGTGTTGAGTAAGTGCAGTGGCATTGCCACCTCGCATGCCGTAGCAGAAGTGAATGACAAATTAAAAGAGAAGAATTTTTCCTTTTAATCTGGTTTTGGCATTAAAATTGCCTACCACAGCAATTTAAATTACATAACACCGTAGTCATTTGGAACAGCAATTATCCATGTGTTTATTAAACAAGTAGCGGTACTGGTAGCAAGCGAGAACAAAAACACTGCTCAACACAAAACAAGCAACCCAACTTGTTCTTTAAAAATAAATTGTGAAAAGTGTTCATGAGCCAAGATTGAACCGGTTTCCCAATTTACTTTCATTAGCACAGCTCTCTTCAAATGCAATGATAATCTCCAACTATGTAGCAAGATGTATAGCCTTTTGTTTTACCCTTAACATTGTGAGCTGCGACTTAAAAAAATCACTCCGATTTATAAAAGAACAGTAAGTCAAGTTGATTGTGGACAAGGCTTTACCGTTTTTGTTTTGCAAGTCATTAAGGTGACCACATTTTGTAAATGTCTGCATTTATTTAAAAAGCAGTTGCTAAAGTATACGGAAGTGGATAAACATTTAAATAGGTGTACTATGTTGAAATTGAAATGATCTGGTTTAGAAGATGAGTACAGGCAAATTCAACAATTGTTGGAGATGGATGAACACAAGATTTTACGCCCTTCTCTCACCAGGTGGGTTGGCCATGCTTCAGTGTGTCAATCGTTTACTTGAGCAATGGCCAGCTTTGATTGAGTATTTTGATTCAGTTGACCGAAAATAGAGCTCACTGGAATCTGTCGAACGAATCAAATCAACACTGCACAAATTCTGCCAAATTGTATTTTCATTTTCTCCAGGCAGTTCTGCCACGGTTTCAAAAGTTCAAAGTACTGTTTCAGCAAGAACATCCATACCTACATAAACTGTATAGCTAGTTTTATTCAATTTTGTGTAATACAGAAAAGTGATCTGACCTCTATAGATTTTCAAAGTGCAAACCAGCTTTCTGATGCTTCCATTTTCATTG
Organism: Dryococelus australis; assembly: GCA_029891345.1. Classification (NCBI taxonomy): domain Eukaryota; kingdom Metazoa; phylum Arthropoda; class Insecta; order Phasmatodea; family Phasmatidae; genus Dryococelus; species Dryococelus australis. The sequence goes on from CM057005.1 coordinate 93,793,946, forward strand.
GCCATGCAACACGTAATTTCTTGACAGAAAATGATATTTCGTCTTCTGAAAAAGTATAATTTTTTGACAATGTACGGAAGTTTTATGAAACTGGTACAAAGGAATTATATCGCCTCCTGCCACTGAATGATCATGTTCTCCGGAATATAGATGTTTTTGACCCAGCAAAGAAACGGAGTGGGGATTGAGAGAAGGTGGGAAATCTGGCCCAAGCTTCCCCAAATGTGATTTCTGCTGAAGAACAGGATTCTTTGAATGATGAATTTTTTGCATATACACTTTGGGACATGCCTGCATCTGTTCAGCTATCAGATCCTATGGATGTTTTTTGGAACAAAGTATCAAAATACTACGAGAATGGTAAACTGTGTTTCCCAACACTCTCCAAGCTGGCAAAAGCAATGATGATTCTTCCTCACAGTAATGCAAGTGTAGAAAGGGCATTTAGTAAACTGAAACTAATCAAGACATCACATAGGTCATCTTTGCAGTCACCCATGTTAAATGCCTTTATGCAAGTTTCCTCTAGGAAGCATGAGGGTGAATTTAAGCCTACTCTTCAAATGAAGAAAAAAGCAAGAATAAAAAAAAAAGTGATTTTTTTAAATTAAATGGCCCAATGACATAGAAACAAACTTTGTCAGAATCCATATCATTTTTATTTACCTAGTCTTGCATACCAAATATTTTACTCAAGAACAATTATGCTGATATTTTTGCTTGAACATTTTTTTCTTCTTGTAATCAGAATTTAACTTGAAAATGCTATTTCCTGTTAGAAGTGTCTTAGGCCTATTTATTTGAGTGTAGTTCCTCTTGACGATATTTGTTTTGAGAGTAGTTTTTCTTGTTATATCTGATTGAGTGAGTAGTAATATTATGTGAATTTATATTTCAAGAATTTATTTTCATTTCAAATAATATTCATCTTTTTTTGCAATAAAAATATGTAGATTTTTAGTGCACTTGTAATTTTTAATTTGTAAAATATGAACCTATTTTTATTTGCGTAATCAGGATTTTTTAGGATATTGACATTTCATTTTTCAGGATTTTTGATTTTGTTGTTTAGGATTTAGATTTCAAGATCAGTGGCAGCCCTGGTCTAGAGCAATAAACCTTGACGATCGTGCCATACAGTCAATAGCCGGGCACGCATCAACAGAACAAATGTTTGAGCTCTATTTTGTTTTCCTAGTTTCTGATCACAAACTAAAGATCTCCAGCGAGTTGTGCACAATATCAATATTTAATGCCAAAATTATTTATCTTCGATTTGATGATATTAATAGTAAACAGATGTTCTACATTATCTGAAAAATGCTATCAAAGAATTTTCTAACTGTGTAAATGTGCAATAAAAATTACAAAAAATAACAGGTTAGCAATTATTAAATTTGTGGCAAGAGTTTAAGTTATTAAACGTCTACTATTACTTAAGAGTTGAGTTGCCATGTAATTGCAGTACATTCTATTTCACTAGCCTTACCTTACGAATAATAACATATTATTCAAAAATATTCGCGCACACCAAATAATTACACGGGCTACAAGTTTTGGCAGTCAAGTTGTTGGGCTGACGCAAAATATGGCACTCTTCCTTCCTTCTGTCATCTGCAGAATAGTCCTTTTTATGGTTGCAGTTTTTAGATTATATTTCTATTCTGTGTGGGAATCATGATGGCGATGCATGCCTTTACTTTTACAAATTCATGTCAACTGTCCCATATATGCATTGACATTTACATTTGATCTGGAATAAGCATCCCCTTTCTGCAACGAGATATCAGCCTGCAGAATGATGCAGATTTGTAACAGTAAAAAACCAAAATCATATTCTTCCTTACAGTAACTTCACGTGCAGTTGGTTATATTTTGGCACAATCTTTATTACAAAGGTTATATTACTTTCACACGAAACCAAGACTGTGAATGCCTTCACTACTTTTAGTTTCCTTTGTCACTGCGTATGCATTCCATGTCACTATCATAATGGTTCTATATACTGCGAATTTTGCAAATTGCTTGTAACAGAATTTAAATTTTCCTGATGGACTGGAGATGTGAAGTACTATGTTTGAATGGTCGAGAATATAGTTTTAAAGACATTGAAAGTTCTTTGTAATTTTCCTATGCTTAGTGGGATGAAACCAGTGCATAAATACGTGCAAAACCAATTACAAACAAAAGTGCACAATTATACAAAACAGAATATAACACGTAACAAGTTAAAATGACACAAAACATGCTTTTAGATCTTTATCCTTTCTATACAAGCCAAACTACGTTATAGCTACCAAGTGAAACAAAATCTACTCACCAATGTACGCTGTATTGTCAGTAACCATGTATTTGTTATGGTTAACTCTTGCATAAGGTATCTTGGCTTGCTGCTCATTGCTTGGCACCACAAATAACCTCTGCAAAACAGACATCCACTCATGATTCTCTATTCCACCAATAAACGGAAATGGACAAGAAACAAAACGGCACACAGGAAAAAATATACGTAAAAGTTAACAACAATTAACAGAATAAAGCTGTGGTCTGCTCTCATTCTCAAGTAATTACACCTTCCACAACACTGACTCCAAAATTATGTAGGAGGTACCTGGTTAATGTACAACATCTAGAACCAAGATTTTATGGTGTTATTTTAACACATATTTTGTCATAAAAAATTATGGATTTACTGTTTATCATAAAAAATTGATTGTACATTGTACACATAGTTATTTTATTTTTATAAATTCTTAAAACAGTTTACAATAATGCATCCTTACATGCATACTCATATATGCAAAATTTCAGTAATATCTATTCAACATAAATAGGCTCTATTTCAACTAAGGTAAAAAGATTACTACCAGAGAGGGAAAAAAAATACATTTTAGCATGTTAACATGGGTTAGGGACAAAGGAAAAATAATATTGTTTGCAGATGATGGTGTATTGTATACAAAAATTTGGGGGGGGGGGGGGGGGGGAGGACTTGCAGGCAGAGTAGATGTAAAAGGAGAGTTTTGGCTCACTTTCTTAAATCTTAAAAATTTCACAAAAAACAAGGAACTTAATTTATTGATACAATCTTCAATAAATCAAGAAACTAAATTTACTGATATAATCTTAAATAAATCAAGAAGTTAAGAATCCGTTAAAAATAAAACCGATTTTGTCCCAACATGTAAGATGTTAAATGAAAATAATTTTCTTTTTTTCCATTGTCTAGTACGTCAGAGAAAATAATAAGTTGAACATTTATATTATTTTTATGACCGTTTGGTTTATAAATTTTAAGTACAAAATGTTGATAATGGTGTTGAGGTAAAATCATTTTATTTTGTGCTATACCTTAATTTTTGAAGTTAGTTGGTTCAATAACTTGCATTTTAGTGTCATATGTCATGTTCTATTACTCTTCACCATATAATCTTGCCTCTAGCAATGGCATATCATCTCAATAGCAGTCTATAACTTCCATACCACTATTTCACACAAAACTACAAAGATTATTTCCCTCTCCTAGGTGGGATTAAGTGAACTGTTGGTGCTTACAACTTCCACAGAGACCCATGAGTAGGAGTTGCTGATCTGCGCTATGGACTGGAGGAAGTTCTTCATAGAAGGCCGCGAGTGGTTCCAGTAGCTTATCAGCAGCCGGACCTGAACGTGGTCATCGATGGCTGCCGCCCTCAGGGCGTCGTCTATCAGCGGCCAGAATCTGCGCCCAACAACACATGCGTCACGCCAACTCCGTTTACACAACATTCTGACAAAGGCTTTTTGTGGTTAATTAAGCACTATCGAAATCAAATTTTGAAAAATGTCGCTGCTACTACCTGCTTATATTGTAACGGGCAAACTGATTAGCCAGTACCCAGTACAGCAGGTAACAATGTAGGGAAGTTGGTTCCATGTCGTATTGGTGAATTACAAAAGTTAGGTAAGCATTTGGGAATAACAAAATTATTTATTTTCCTTTCTTTTATTTTTATAATGTATTTACATGTAAGAATGTGCAACTATGTAAAATATATGCTTTTCTAATGATTCCACAGTTTCACTTGACTAATGCACAAATGAAGTGATCAGGCCAGTGGTTATGTTGATTTTACACAAGGAGGAAGAATACACAATATGATTACAAATAGGTTTTCAGCAGGATTTTCAAAAGTGCTCAGTTTTACCCGAACAGCATTTTTTTTCAATTACTGATGCATACAATAACACTCACTACTTATATTTTACAATTTAAATATTTTCTAAAATACTACGAATCTCAGAATCAACAGGTTAATCATTTTACTATTTCACTCCTTACAATATTAAATGTGAGTGCGCTGTTGGAGCATTGGACACTTGGAAATAATAAAGGACAGAAAAAGGTATTGACAATTTTCTAAAAAGATGTGGTGATACACTGAAAACAACATTGTAGTACATGTGCCTCATAAATTAACAAACTTTAACATATCCCATATTAACATTTACTACATTGGTGAAATTGTTTTATTATACAACAGGCATGTCAGTATGCAAAAAAATGACAATCTCACAATTTCACATAATTAATTTTGATGGATAAAAACTATTTTAAATTCTGCTGAGTAAGTAATGAAACTATGGGTTTTCTGTGCATTACGACTGTGATTTTGTCACCAGGAAATGGATCGAAAGGACAAGAAAAATAGTATTAAAAACATTTACAGCTAGGCGTATGGGAGACAAAACATATTGCAGAAAATGTTTCATGCAGAAGTTCTACATCTTGAAATCGATTTTGAATGGAATATTCTAACGGGAATAAAATGAGGTGTACTGTAGACGGAGCGAGATAGAATGCAATAAGGGAAACATGTGCACCTAGAAAAACCTCCTGGCCAACTGCAATGTCTACTACACCACATTGAATGGTGAACCGTCTGAAAAAAACAAAATGGAGCAAAGTGGAGACATTTGGGCGGCTGTTAACATCGAGGTCTTGAGAGCAGATGCAGGTTACGTGACGTGAATAAACTAAATGGAGCAAATAAAAAAAAAATTTCTTTTTTTATGTGCGTGTCTCTATATACTAGCACCATTCTGTGAATACTCGTGTATTCTGTCTCCTTTTCATAATATACAATTACGTTATTATTCATAGACTTACAACTTTTGGCTATACCAAATCACATAAATTATCCATTAGGTTTATACCTAAGATATCTGTACTTATCAGGGTCATCTCACACTGCACATACTCACTTTATTTTGGCAGTGTAGATTGTCAGAGGGACATAGTCCATGACAGAGATGTAGATGAACTTTTCAGCAGTTGCAATAACATTCAATATGGTAGCTAGATCAGTGGAACGTCCCTCGGGCAAAATGCTGGAGGAGAACTCTGCACACAAAACAACCACTCACAGTTAGAAGAAGAAGGGGGGGGGGGGGGGGGGGAAACTTATTTGAACCAGAGATGACAACTTCGAGCAGACAGTGAGAACAACATTTTTATTACGTACTTGTTATGCAGATACATCTGGTGAAGTTCTGTAATTACAACATTACATTTCACAAGTCTGTAACTACAAGCAAGAGATATTTGGGTGTACTTAACATGAAAGGTTAGCGAAGACGGAGCGAGATAGAATGCAATAAGGGAAACATGTGCACCTAGAAAAACCTCCTGGCCAACTGCAATGTCTACTACACCACATTGAATGGTGGACCGTCTGAAAAAACTAAATGGAGCAAAGTGGAGACATGTTAACATCGAGGTCTTGCGAGCAGATGCAGGTTACGTGAAGTGAGTATGGAGCGGCGGCAGAATGTAAGGGCGGGGGAAACCCCCGAGAAAACCTGCTGACCAGCAGTATAGTCTCGAAACTATTCCCGCATGTGAAAACTCGGGAACGACCATGCCGGGAATCGAACCCAGTTCACCTTGGTAGAAGGTGTGTGGTATGAACACTATACAACTGCAACCCGAAACCTAAATGGAAAAATTGGAAAAACACATTGGATTATGAAACATGAGTGAATTAAGTAACTCCACATTGCAAACAGGGCCGGATTAAGCAAGTGCGGGGCCCGTAGCATATGACGAAGATGAAAGATAATGAAAATTTAAAAACACACTTAAAATTTTAAAACATGTATTAGCTTGTATGAAACATGAATTCAATTGTTTTCGTTTGCCTTAGGTATAAAAATACTGTATATTTATTTACCCGGTTAAGCATTTTAGTAGTAGCATTTGTATTTTTACACAGCTGTCAGCTTCAAATTTCAACATTAAAAAAATGTTGCGATTCAAAATTCACCTCTTCGAGCTCTAGCATGAGAAAATTTCTTTATGATATCTGAAACGTTTATCTGACACACAAGTTCACGTTCAATACTCACTAGAGTGAGACTGTTGAGTCTGCTTTGACTCATGGTGGTTCTAAGTTCATTTTAAATCCGTTTTAGTTTCGGAAATGAGCGTTCTCCAGTGCAGTTGGTCACCATGAGTGACAAATAGATGCGCAAGGCAGTTTCTACACTCGGAAAACAACACTCCAAAGAATTTTCCGCTATCAAACGATCCAACTCCACTTCTACTAATTCCTGTCTGGATTTGGAATCATTAGAAATGAGAAGCTCAGTTTTTAATAGTTCAATAAAATGCAGCAGTTCTTCACCAAGACTCTCTTGCAGATCGGCCGGATAAGATTTGACAAGATCAGATGATTTCCTCGAAACCTCTTCCGGCGTTAACGACTGTAACCAACAAAGGAAACCAAATAAACCATTCATCTTCTGGTAAGCTTTAGGACATTTTGACAGGGCAGAAAGCAAGTTATCAATAATGACAAAAAAATGTTTGAGTTTTAAACTGATGAGTGGGAGTTTGGGATTCAACAATTGGATCAATACAACTGGAACCACTGAAATGATCATACGCTTGGTTTCGTTTATGTTCTCTTCAAGTTCACCATTTATATTCTTCACATCCAGCTAGAGTTTTGCCCTTTTGTTCAATGTCTGAGAACGTAGAACGCTGACCTTGAATATACCCTTGCAATGATTATTCATATAGTACACAAGCTGTGTTCAAATCTTGCCCAGAAGATTGCAGAGAAACATTTGTCATCTGAAAAAGCTGTAATATTTGATCCCATAATATGATCATTATTCCTGTTTCAAGCTTCATCACTGTTGACTGTAGTCCGAAAGCCTGCTGTCGACATTGTGCCTTCTGATCACTGTTATGTGAAATGTCGTCCAAGACTTGTTTTTGCATAGGAAAGCTCTGCAAAAGAGCTTTTGTTGCATCTGCATGAGCTGACCACCTAGTGTAAGACAGTCATTTCACAGTGAGAAAGTGAGCACCACCATCAGATAATGCAGAAGAAAGTAAACTCCAGCGATAAGAAGAGGGCAAAAAAAAAATGTGCACAGGCTTTCTATACAAAGTCAAAGAAAATGACCGCTTCTTGGCAACATTCAGCGGCACATTTCCCAATCAAATTTAGTGAATGTGCAAAGCATGGAGTGTATTCTGCAAACTTGTTCAGCTCTTTTATTCGCGCATGTAATCCACTATACTGTCCACCCATGTTGCTGGCATTATCATAACTCTGACCACGACGGCCTTCAATAGCGATGATGTTTTCCTTAAAGGTCCATTAAACTTTTGATGGGCTGTTAAGCACTATGACCATACATATCCAAAAACTTCACAAATCTTTTCACTGGCCCAGTTGGCAAAACATGGCGTATGGTTAATGTCAGCTGATCTACATGCGCTATATCTTGAGTAGAGTCCAGAGAAATGGAATAATACTTGTATGTTTTCTGGTCTTACATGATAAGTGCATAGCTTAACATATTTATAAAAATTCTATATTGTTGGTCTGCTGTTGATATAACCATCTTTGTAATTGTTCGCGTGTAGGAATTAGTAATTTTCTCCAATGATTACTACTATGAAAATAGTAAAGGTAGCAAAGCTTTAGCACTGCACGATGATTTAAGAAGTTATAATTTATAGTTTATCATGTTTTGGCAGGAAATAGAGAGTTTTAAGATCGCAGGGATCAGTCGCTCTTAACAACACAAGCTGTTAAATTTACTATGTTGGTTTACATAGCTATTTCAAATCATTTTATGGTTGCCAGCAATACAATAAATAAACACTACAAGACTGTCTGTTTATGTTACATTTCTCTTTCCCTAACACTTTACATTAAAACTGGAACATCTTCCGTCAAACATTTATCATCTATAATGCAAACATTCTACATTTTAACACAAACATGAACACGTATTAACAGAGAGTCTGTAGTTAGTTTCTCCAGAGTATAACTGGAGATTGTGAGCATTCATTTTCTAAACGTAAAGCAGTATTCACAATACAGCGACACGGTGCCAGTGTTTTACAACTGCAATTTACAATTACAAGCGAGCGACATAGTGTCAGTCGCCAATGTAGACTGTGCTGCTGTCTAGTGTAACGTCAAAGGAAAGAACTATTTTTTTTTGTAGTATACAAAAGTCGCACGAAAAACACACGTCTCTTCATTTGTTTGAAAATAGTTAATTTTATTTTGATTAAATCAACAAAAGCTAATGCCCATGTACAATTGACAGTTTTCAATAAATAAATACTTAGCAAAATTTGCAATTTTTGCAAAAAACAATTGATTGATTACAATTATTCACTCAACTTACCATACATGGCTAAATTTAAATATGGCAACAACGCTCTGATTGGTTAAAGCTCGACGCGCCACCGCTGTATTGTGAATACTGCTTAAAGTGTTTTCAAACAGATTTTACATCACCACGTAAACATAGTAATTATTACACGGGCTATATTTTACATCACCACGTAAACATAGTAATTATTACACGGGCTATATTTTACATCACCACGTAAACATAGTAATTATTACACTGGCTATATTTTACATCACCACGTAAACATAGTAATTATTACACGGGCTATATTTTACATCACCACGTAAACATAGTAATTATTACACTGGCTATATTTTACATCACCACGTAAACATAGTAATTATTACACGGGCTATATTTTAATGTTAAAGTACTTGTACTTACTCTGTTATTAGAAAACAAAAAGAGTAATTGGACCACATTTGCGAGTTACAACGTGAACGCACTCAATCACAGCCACAGTTAAGCACTGACGCACACGCATCATGCACACAAGCACAAATGAAAAATATCTGGCGGGGCTTGCTCAGGGTATGTAGTTTGGAATAAAAAACAAGTGCTAAGAACGTAATGGCATAGAGGAAGTTAGCAGAGCCAGACTGAGGAATTTAAATTCGTGCTGATCTAACATTCGAAACTGTAGTACAGTATCAGCACAATATTACATCCTATGATGATAAGACAGTTTTAAACTATATCTATAGGCCTGAGACGTCATACATCACACCACAATTTCGCTTGGCAATATTCAGCCTGACGAAAATCCACCTAACTAATTACACAACAATTTTTTTCCCCCACAAAGTGCAGGGCCGGGGGTCCTCTAAAGCGCAAGGCCTGTAGCAAATGCTACTTTTGCTACAGTATTAATCCGACTATAACTGCAAAACTTATTTTCAGATCAAAATAAACACTATAGAAATAGCTACTCTGTATAATGCCACACAATAACAAAATAAAATAAAATAGATAGTACTAGCAGATGTCTGAAGAACTTCAGTAACATATATATGTAATAGGTTCAAGTTCAGAAGCTGTATCAATATTTTTGTCCACGACGGAGCATAAGAAAATAACTACAAGGTTATATTACGTATCGATCCCCTCAACATGGCAACACCAATATGAAACAAAATGTTCATTCCTATTATTTAGTTGACTATTCTTTCTTGTGGGCTGATAAGATTACAGACTGCACTGTTACAACCTGTCTAGGCAAGAACTGTGAAAAGTACTAAGTGTACAGAAAAATACTGAAGTGTTACTAGCTCAATCATGATACGTACCTTATCACTGGCAAATGGTGTAGCGGAGACAAATAAAGCTTCATAGCTTCATCGCAACTTATAAAAAAAAAATTGGAAAAAACAATTATGTTTCTTAGCTCCCTTATTTGCTGACTGAACTGCTAAGATGCACAAATGCTACAGTGCACATTACTTTTCAGTACTCAATACTATTTTCCAATAAAATAAAAAACTCAGGAATGAATCGTAATCACTTATCTTGCAAGATGTAAAATAAAACCAAGAACAAGGGAATTGTAACAAAACGGTTTAAATCAGTTTACCCACACAAAAATAAAATCTTCCACAAACATTTCTCATGTACAATTGTTTTAAATTCGTACGATGGTTACATAATATAGTTACCATATTCACATTAGGCTAGAAATTTTATTTTTTTGCAAGGGTCTTACTGTACATGCAAACACAATTCTACCTTACCCCAAGGAAAGTTTGGACTTCACTCCCATTGAAGGATATATTCATTGGGGAGTCAATGTTGAACACAGTGGAGAGATTGGCTGGCCATTCTGCCGGAACCACAGCTCCTGGTTCACCCAAACTCCAGTACACCTACAACCAACAACATGTTGATAGACTGCATTTGCTTTGCACATGGATAAATGTGTAGATGCAAGGGCATTTAAACAACATCCAGTTACAATAACTGATACAGTGAAACAGCACTATAACAACTACCGGAGTCACGGTGGTGTAGTGGTTAGACTACTTGCCTCCCACCTAGGCGAACTGGGTTATATTCCCGGCCGGGGTGACGTGATCTTCCCACGTGGGAATGGTGCTGGATGATGCCGCTGGTCGGCGGGTTTCCTCGTGGATCTTCCATTTCCTCCACCCCTTCATTCCGGCACAGCTGGAAATTTCACATGTCAACTTGATGACATGGTCAAACTTGACAGTTCCCTGTGCAACCTAGCCAGAGTCACTTGTTAATTGGCAGGTGTCTTCACGATGAGCATTTCATCATATGTTGTACATTGTCGTCATCTGGGGTTGTCGAGGGTGACTTGACATGAGCCCACCACAGTCTGGGCGGAAGGTGAAATGTGATTGCCCAGGCACCAGCTAAGCATGGTCGGTTAACACATTTAGGAGGAAAAGTTCAAAGGGTGTAGTGGATTGTTTAGCCAGTGTGACAGTAATGAAGGCAAGACGCTGGCAAACTTCCAGAAGTTGAAAGTGCCTCAACGCTCCTTTAACCCCATGCTCCTAGCTTTTACTGTCCACCAGAATCAACAGAAAATCATCACATCAATGCCCTCCCTGAAGCAACAATATGTTACTTCACAGTGCCCGCTAACTGAAGAGCACACAGTTTGAATTTGGTGCCGCAGAAGGAAGTGGGCCAATCACAGAAGAGTCTTGGCCTACTCGAGCGCCCCGAATTCAGAGATTTTCACGCCAGGCACTGAGCGACAGGCGAGATATGCATACATGGTCCATGTGATGTCACAAGCTCCACTCCTAAAAGGCAGGGCCAAGTCCCTCACACCCCTCAGAGCGCCCAAGGTTGCTGGAGAACACTACAAAAGGCTGACCCGACCAGGCTTCCAGAGTTTCTCGGAGTGGCTCATCGGAGTCACTCACCCACTCCTAGGCTGTAAAGGCCGGGGTCAAAACCCGCGGCAGTGATAAGAGTCTTGCTATGCCTTCTTGGCTGTGGAGGCCAGGACATCCTGCACCAGCGCCAATAGCCAACAGTAACCATGTAAACATCTCCTACAGACGTCACCATCGCCAGACGGACTTCACTTCTGCCGCACCTCTAGTCGTCTCCTCAACCTTCCTAACCCCCTACCTTCCAGATAACCTAAGGTCACTGCAACATAGTCTCCTCAAGACATCCTGTAAGGCCCTAGTCCGGTCATCTCTACCAATCGAATAGAGAACCCCATGTTCTATACTACGAGGTCCCTTCTGGACACCCCCCTCGAAGTAAAGTTAGGACTCCTTGGACTAGTAGCATAATTTAAATTATTTTATTTAGATTCACAAACATACTTGAAAGTCAAGTAACGTAAACAAGTAGCTTTCACCTGAATCACATTCGTTTTATCATTATTAATTTCAGCAGTTAATTGTATTATATTGTACCTTTGAAGCATTCCATGTTAACATAATAATTTTAATTTCACTTTGCTGTATCAAATTATATATTCTAAACCATGTGAACATTTTAAAGTCACAACCAAACCATTGAACTGCAAAGACTTTTCAATCTTAGCTGTTACTAACCCCTTGTCCCTTTGTGAATTGAAAGACAAGCCAAATTATAAATTCTTAACTTCTTCTGTGTGTACGTAAAGTAACGCCAGCTACGCAGAAACTACGAAACGACAGGTAAAAGCAATACCGAGTGGTATTCCGAGTTTGGCCATGGCAATGCTAAGAGTATTGCACTGATTAATCTTAGGGAGAGCCCTTCACTAGGAACACAATACACCCTGGTAATGCAACTTCTTACGTGCTCTGCTTTATAACCCTTCGGGCTAGCGAATGGCTTGGAGAGGTTAAGTGGCAAGACATGTCGGGTCTAGTTGTATACCCGGAAGTACACCATAGGACCACTAGCTATATCCGGCTTCACTGCACGTACTCTTTATTGGCATTTCTTAATATATCAGAGGTAATTTCTATAGATCTGCCTCATGCTGAAAGTTTACAAGAGTAGTGCAGAGAACAGTCCTAAACGGAATCTGAAACTCCTCCAGGAAGAGATAAATCATAATTATATTTCTGTACCACAAGATACTGATTCATTATTTTCTCTACCAACAAGAATACCCGGTAGATTACCATTTGAGTATCTGATATTATTTCATTGTGACAAGGCCATATTTGCCATAGAGCCTTCTGTACCTATCACTGAATATACTGCCACACCCTTCCCACACCTCACCAACCAGCACGAGCACCACCCCACCACATCAGTGTCTGCCACGGTTCCTCAGCCAGCCGCCCCAGCACCGCCAATAGAGCAGAGGAGAGCTCCGCTGCCTGAGAGTCCACACGTATTGTGTCGGCGTGGAGTGTTGCCCATTGTTTCTGATTTTGTCCCGTCACGCAAACTCACACGTCCCACAATTTATACTGGCTCCTTGCCCATGAGGGAATAATTTCCCCAGGGCATGATTTATGAGACACTTGCGTCCAAGTATTTGAAGGCCACCCACACATCTCGTACACATACCATGTACTAGCATACACTCAAGTTCAAATTGTTTGTCGGGGTTACTATCTCCAAGCCATCTACATCGCACTCACCACAAGACACCTCATCCCGTAATCTCCACTGTCAACGTGGGAAGCACCCAACCGCATTGCTCCCCTGGGACTTGTGTGCAACCCCTCAGGTGACTTCCCAGATGAGCGATTGATATTTGTTTACATCCCCAAGAGATATTCCCATGTTGGCAAGTGAGGTTCTAACCCTCACGTCACCGACCCTAACTGGTATGGTGCCGAGGTGGACAAAATGTGCAAACCAGGTTCTGGGAAATATTTTAAGCCTGGGGAAATCTTTAGTGCTGAGCCGATGCAGAAACCTGCAGTTCTTATTCTAAGAACTAAACTGACAGACTGGCACTTAATAACGAGGAACGTTGGGAGGAAAAGCTACCCTGCTGAGAGATAATCGTCTACAAGAAGTGAAAGGGAGAGAGTGAGACGCTGTTCCCACTCCACTGTGACAGGCAATATATTATAATATTAATTGTTTAAGTTGCCCTGACTTAAGATTTAAAATATGTTACTAAAGTAGTCTTTGAGTGCCACTTTTACTCTCCGATTTTGACGAATATATTTGAAATTAATTTACCTATCGTTTTGTATGTTTACTTAAAGCATCAAATAGTACATAGTATGACATTGACTTATAAAATTTATTGCCATCTGCTTTCCAAAATACTTTTGTTTGTGAACATAGTGAACAAAGTTAAAACATTAAAACGTACTGTGTGTTGAAAAATTTCTAAACATGTTTCGGAGGCAAAGGGTGGGTGAGTGAGTGAAGAGATTTGGGTGGCTCTTAACAGCGAGGTCTTGAGAGCCGATGAGGGTGATTGAAGTGAATATGAAGGGACAAGGTAAATGGGAGATCCCAGAGAAAACCTACCGGCACAATTCCCACTTGCGAAAATTCAATGACTGGCTGGGGATTGAACCCAGTTCACTTTGGTGGGAGGTAAGCGTGATAATTGCTCAGCCACTGTGGCCCCTTCGGGGGAAAATTTTTTTAATGCTAATATCTCATTTCTAACTTACCTAAATTGCAAAATGTGCATGTGCAACTATTTACTGTAAATTGTAATGTATTACAATGTTCATCCACACTATAAAGGATTTGTTATAAATATATGTTTTTAAATATTTGGAGAAATTTTCTGGGGAAATATTTCCATGCTAGGAATTTTGTCCACCGCTGGTACGGCGCTCCACCAACATTACAGGTATAAGGAGAGGTCTCCCCTTGTACCGCATGGCTTAAAAGTTTAATTCTTAAATCCAACGAGCTTCATACTATTTCCCCTGTAAAGGAATTATAATACAGCTAATTCTGAATACAAGATAAGTGTTAAAATCTTATTTTAGAAAAAAATTGTATTTACTTACATCAAAGAGTTTTTCTGCATCAGAAACAATGCAGCTGCAATTATAAATAACTGCTCCCATTTCTTTCACCTGCAATTTACATCCACAAAAATATAATACAAATACAGACGACTTCATTAAAAATGCACACAACCCACAACCAAACAAGAAAATAGATTACGATAAAACATAACTGCAAAAAAAAAAAAAAAAAATCTTATGTACTAAAGAAAAAAGAAAAAAAAAAAAAAAAAGGATCTACAAAAACTGAAGATAACAGTGGCATGATAACTAACGATTTACCTAGTCAAGAAAAGTATGGAAGAAAGAAAGAATACAAATACTCAATTGCAAGCAAAGTTACACTGCTAGTAAAAATTTTTTAGCGATAGCAATTACAAAAATATCACAGGTATACAAATTTCTTTGAAAGACTGTTTACTGAAGGCTTAATAAATTGATCTATACAATGGGCAAACAAAAATGAATTTCAGGGGATAAATAAACTTGAATCCTAATATCATATTATTTTAGATTCCAGAAAAACCAAATTTAGAGTTTAAAAAAATATACCTATAATAAATATAATTCAAATAGATCAGTGGGTGAAATTCTTTGATTTTACGTTAAGTAATTATTTGCAAAACTTACACCAGGTAAAGACTTTTAAAAGTCAAGAGACTTGTCAATACTGTGGAGAGGATCTCTTTATCAAAAGCTATAATTGGGTGATACTTTTCTGTAAAGTCTTTCATGGATAAACCTATTCTGAGTCTGAGATAAGTTGCTGTGTTTCACATCTTAACTGTTCAATGGTTTTATATAAATAGCAAGCCCACAAATATTTTGCAGCACATAACAACCTGACGCGTACCGCTTCTACACCTATTATAATACGACTCCGACTCATCGCCTAGGAGCACTGCGTCCATCTCTACAAACATGAGCAACACGTTGCCTACCCCTACAGGCAACAGGAACTTCTGAATTTTTATTTCTCGCCTGGATGGCACCCCCTCCCCCCCACCGATCAAGGCCGACAAGCTGCCTAGACCTCTGGCACGTCCAAGCAGACCTAACAAGGCACAAAGCCAGAACCGCTGACGAGATAATTCTCACGCCACCCAGGGCCGGAGGATGTCACACCCCCCGCGCTGGCAGCCTACACGCTACCACTATATAAGTCCAGCCGCAGTCAAGCTCTGGAGTCATTCTTTCGCATCTCTCGCACCGCCCACAGCACTCTTAGTACTCGTAAGCTCTAAAGAATTTCGAAGCCTACAAGTACGCCTTCGTGGCAACCAACTATGTGCATTGACGACCAGTCAACCTGGCGACATACAAACACAAACTTTCTTTTTTTTATCTTCATTTATCTCCTCTATACACCTTTAATTAGTAGTTTAACTGTAACTCTTATTTTCGTCTCGAATCAACTTTTCCCGTTTATTTAGAACTAGCTCACCTACACCTGGAACCACGCAGTTACCTACAGATATCATCGACTTGGTAGGAGGTAGCATAGGTCACGTGTATTGAACTTTCAATAAACACATGTTGCTTCTACTTTGCTACTTGTATTTCCAGGGTGTATATCTGTATTCACAATTGGAGGTAGATTACGCTATGCACTGCCAACGGAATCCAGGGAAGTTATTAAACCAAACTAAGGCATACACATTAGATGGCTACCTGTTTCTTCCCGTCAAACTCACAGCACTATTAGTGGTCGTGAGGAAGAAACAGTAACGCCCCAACCACTAGTAATACCTTCACACCAGGAGACATGACACACTCGGGTTGCTTCGCACCACTCGCACTATTAGTGTGTGGTGACTGTGACCTGCAGTGCTGCCGGGTATTCTGGGTGGACGCACAACCAGTAGAGGATTGGCGCGACTCCGGCTCAAGTCCCTGATCATTCCGCCTACGGTGGGGGATCAGTGGGAACTTTTATCGAGTTGGCATTAAAAATAATAAAATTGATAAAATTTTGCTAATTACTGTACAGTGAAACCTTTTCAATAACAAAATGTGTAATACAAAGTTAACATCTTTTCCCAAGGTGCGAGATAACAAATTTAATGTTAATTTGTATGCGTACAGAAAAAAAAATTGCAAAATTTTATCATGACGTCAAGTTCACTGGTAAAAAATTTGATAAATAATGTCTCTTTTTCAAATACGCTGAATTACAGTTACCATTTTAATTAACACCTGTCCATATAATAATCATTATAACAAACTGCAAAAAATCAGATTCTTTGGGGTTTATATTAAAGGAGTTTCACTGCGCTACACTAATTAAAACTATCCAATGAAGCTTTGATATTTGTACCTTCTGCAAATTTGTTACAGTATGGCACAATACAGGAAATTTGCTAAGCATCGCTTTTTCCGACGCGTAAACCACAGCCAACAATATTTGCTTAGCACAAAGTATATCAACACAAGATATTTTCCAATACAGCAGACGAATGTGCAGTGTAGCTAGATGTGGAGACGGCTCATTACTGACCTGGGTGAGGGATCGCCAGTCCATGTTGGCACTGCCTACGTAGAGGTGCTTGTCATCCACAATCCAGAACTTGGTGTGGAGGACGCCGCCTCCCAGCAGACGTGGGAAGTTCAGGCTTCTCACCTGGAACATAACACTCACACCAACATCTGTCAAAGTCACAAGGAAGCAAGAACTTGTTACGCACTGGGACAGTGTCCTTGTAGAAGGGTCTAGTACAATGTCCCTCAACTGAAGCTCAAGCATCTATCTGATGGCCCATCCGGAAGCAGTCCCGAAGGTGTGGCCTCCAACGTAATGAATAGTGGCCCGTCAGCTGTTGTCACTACTGGGAGGTGGCAGTTTCAAACAGGAAACACAAAAGGAGGAGAGTAATCTCCTGTTTTGCCAGACTGGGCAGCATTCTGCAATTTGGGTTAATTTTTTGTAGCACTAATGCTTTAAAAATACGATCTGGTGGCTGCGTGCAGTAAACAGGGGCAGTGATAGACATCCTAAAAGTACATAGGTAGTAGTCTGATGATTTCAAAATTATTAGTTTTACTTACAGGAGGCAGAGAAAAATTTGTACAGTAAAACATCTACATAATAAACCTCTTTATAACAAAAACCTCTCTATGACAAAAATTTGTGTTTGGTCCAGTTAAAACTGTATATGATACAATGCATTTTTTACTCTTTACAACAAATTTTTTTCCCCTTTTTGGCACAAAACCTCTTTATAACAAAGACTGAAAAGTATGATTATGTTTACTGTCCAATTAAATTTCTCCTATTTTACAAAATTTTACTTCGGAAAAAAAAAAAAAAAAAAAAAAAAAGTGCGCGCATGCGTGCGCACCCCCCTCCATTTGTCACATATTTCAGAGAAAAAATATAATTTACAAAAGCCATTATGATATTTTAAGTGCTGTATAAGCTGTATTGTCTGACATTTTGTACACCAAGCATTTTTTATAACAGTTTTTATTACGTATTTAAAATTTAAAAGTTTTGCACATTTTTGTGTACATAATGTAGCTTGAAACAAAATTCGTGGTAGATAAATTTTTCTAAGGCAATGTTAATTTATTAATAGAGGCCATAAAGGTTTACTGTATAAGTGATTAAAAGAAAATCCATTTAATACTCTTCTTATATAAATCAATACTAAATAACCAATGCAATTCAGTTTCAGTAGCAATTGGATTCAAAATTGACTGCATGATGAAAAAAGAAACGCTTTGTAAATCACCTCTCTATAAAGAACCCCTCTATAAAAAACACACAAAATTTTGGTCTCTTCAATTTTGTTATGCAGAGGTTTTACTAATAATGCTGCAGTTGAATGTATTAATGTAGTTGTTTCATTAGATGGGTACTGACCCAGTGTTAAACTTATCCATAGTTTTAAGTTACTTTCAGTGCAATGTCTAAAGAAACTACATGAGAAACAATAACTACTGTAGTTCAGAAAGTAGTGTGATCTAAGAGGAAGGATATGTGAATGAAGCTATAATAAACATCAACTCTGCAATGCAGACATACCTACCTCTGCAGCACCCTTTTTCGCCAGATATGCAGTATCCTCATTCTGCTGGGTCTGGGTTGGGTAGTTCTGGGCGATGCGGACACTTAACTTGCGTTCTGTGCCTGCTTTCAGCAGAGCCAAGAACACATCTTCACCCTGCTAAGTTGGGAAAAGTGTAAGTGTATCCAGAATTTTATTTCTATGGGAAGGGGATACTCCAGTATGTTTATAAACACTTGTGGTTTGGTCAGAATTCTTAGCCAATAAACTAGAATAACCACGATAATGAAAGAGGTACATAGCGTATTGGAAAACTTGAGTGGGGAGTGAACCCAGGACGAGGCAACACTCTCCAAGTGACTGACTTTTCAGCCGGGACCCATAGGCACCTGCCATCTCCGGACATGACATTAAATGAGACCCTAGGATGGAGCGGCGTTGGAATGCAAGGGCGGGGAAATGGGAGTACCCAGAGAAAACCAGTCAGCAAGTGGCATCGCTCATCACAATTCCCGCATGCGAAAATTCGGGAGTGAACCTGCCGGGTATCGAACCCGAATCGTGATGGGAGGTGAGCGCCCTAGCCACTGCGCTACCGCTGTCCCACTATTCATCTGTGTGGAAACGCAAGAAATTTTCAATGACAGTCAAAAGTGAAACATTATTATATTACTATAAATTCACGAATTAAAGAAGGACAGTAATTCTCTAACCCCCCACCCCCCCCCCCCCCTTTTCATAAGTCAACAGTAAAACTACAAACTAAACAAAATCCACAAACCATCAGACAGGGCCACACATGACATGCAAAAAAGTAATGATTGAGGAAGGATGAAGTCCAGTTGGGCCAAGACTTTCACTAGTAAAAAAACATGGCATATAAAAAAAAGAAAATAAACTTGCTCCTTCATGTAAAAAATAATTGTATTAATTTATCCCTGTTATTAGTGTATTATGCATTTGTTGCAAATTTTTTATCTACGATTGCAAAAAAAAAAAATACATGTAACACTAAGTTACATCTGCCTAGCCTTACAACACAATTTGTTCAAAATATTTATATAGAGCAACAAATGGACTGACCTGAAAATACTTTATTTTTAACCACACTAAAAGAAAAGAAATTTCTGTTTTGCACTCCTGCCATTGGAAAGTCGAAGAAATGACAAACGGCCACTTGCCTGGACTGCTGAAGGGTCGTTGTAAACATTGGAAGCACGCAAGGTCCAGTAATAGGATGCAATTTTGATGGAGGACTCCGCCATGTTTATCAGGTTCATCCATGTGTCGAAGGTGGAAGGATGAGGTGTCGCCCCACCCTCGTACACCAAACCTATAGGTATGCTCTCCACCAGGCTTAACCTGTCAACAGTACAGCTGTCAATAGTTGCTCTGCTATGCATTAGCGACTCAAAAGCAATTTTTTTTCCCAAAATAATCATTTCAAACTGGTGATCTATTCAAAACTTATAAAATGTCAATTATTGGTTCTAAATAAACATATGGAGGGAAAGGAGAAAAGACAAAAAAGAAAACCTTTGTAAACATGCATCCAGAAATGACTAGTCCAAAATAGATAATATTGCATTTGCAATTTGCACCTTGCTTGGACAACACACGTTTACCGAATATAGCATAGTTAATCTAGTAGTTGGTGGCACTGTAAGATATATAGTCAAATAAAAAACAAAATGCACACACACATTTTCTGAACAAAGCAAAGGGGGTAGCAAAACATTGAATCACAATGCTACCATTGCTACTACTGAAAGCTCATTCACATGTTCATTTACTTTTTGACACTGCAACAAAGAGACTATTCTTACAGATATTTTTCAGTGTTTCATGGGATTTCCAAGTTCTGAAATGTATAATTTGATGCATGATGCCTTTCACGCTTAGAGAAAGTGCTCATATAATAAGTGACTACACTCCATCTCCAATGGCTACTCTCTAAGGGACTAGTCACTCCCAATTTAAAAAAAATAATGGAGGAAGGACATGTCGCCCAACCTCAGTTGACAGTGACTCAACTCTTCAAATAACCATGTGTTCCTTGCTTTTACTGTGCACCTAAACTCTACCAGAAGTCGTCACGCCAAAGCCCCTTGCCGAAGATATGCAGCTCCCGCTAAACGCACACTTTGAATTTCGCGCAGCTGTGGGGATGCGAGCCACCTGCCAGAAAGTCACGGATTCCACGAGAGCGCAAGGGCAAGATGTGTCAACACCTCGCGCAACTGCAGATAAGGATCCATGGTTCATGCATGTGACGTCACAAGCTCCACACCCGAGAGGTGGGGCTAATTCCTCCCCTCCCTTCTGAGTGCCTAGAAGCTGGAAAAACGACTATAAAAGGCACCCCAGCCTAGCCCTCAGGAGTGATCGCTGCATAGTCTGGCTGTTGAGAGCTGACAGTGCTAGCACCAGAGCAGAGTCCCTCGCCCGCGCCGGTGACCGCGAAAGGCCCAGTGGTCGACAACAATGCCAACAGCTCTGGAGAACCGCCAGCATCCAGAAGGTCTGCAACTACTTCGGCCGCCTCCAGCCACCTCGCGGAGGACCGGCACCAACCTGAGGGCCTTCAACCTCTTCCAGCAGAACCAGGGTCATCATCGGACACCGGAGTCTCCAGCACATCGTCCATATCACTCCCTCACTACCTCTCCCATCATCCAATCAGGTATTGCAGGTAAGGACGACATGTCCCTTCTGGACACCTCCTTAAGGCCCTAGCCAGGCAACCTGTTCACCAGTTAGGCGAGGAACACCTCTATTGAATACACGCATAGGTCCCTTCACGACATCCCCACCTAATTGAGGTTAGGATTACCATTGCGGCAATTTTAAATTATTTTATTTTATTATTCAAACTATTAATTTTGATTCAATTATATCAACAAGTTCACGTCTTTTACCAGGTTGCCTTCACCTGGCTTTTTGTTTCAACTTCTGCATGAGTAAAATATTTTATTTAAATATTTTATAGGAGAAAGCAGTCCATGTGTTTGTAAAATTATTTTCTTTTAATATGTCTTGTAATAAACGTATTAATAACCAATCTTTTGTGGTTCTTATTATTTCAGAGTTTGAAACATTGTGTGTCCCTTTTGAAGTTACTATATTTTGAATCTAGAGTTAACTTGTGTTGTACGTACAGTAACACTGGTCACGTGTATCTCACCAAACGGCAGACCCAATTAAAACAACTTAGTGGCAACCCGAGTTTGGCCAAGGTAATGCAAATTGTATTGCAGTGGCTAATCTTCGAAGGAGCCCTTCACTAGGAACTTGCCACGCTTATGAGCTTCGACTGTCTACGTGCGATCCCAGCTCTATAGTTCAGCCTTGGCTAGAGAATAGCCAGACTGGAGTTATACGGTGGGTCACACTGGTCAGCTGTCCTCTTAGGAGCATACAATAGGGCCACTGTCATACCTGGCTTTGTCTTACGTGCTTTGCTTAACAGTTCTTTTTATTCTGCCTTATGCCAAACTTGGAGAAGTGGGCAAAAGCTACGCCTAAAACAATCTTTAAGGAAACTTGAAAAGGAAATTAACGAGTTAATTATTCACAAACGACAAGAAGGTGTTTCTTAAAAACATTTATTAATAGTACATCTTAAGAGTGACGTATTGGGATACAATCCCTTTCCCCTCACAGAACCTAACACTACCAATTCTCCTCACATACCACAAGGACCTGCGAGCAGCGAGAGCCCTCTTCCACCGCAAACAGTTGGCCGCTGTTCCACAGCAGGCTGCCTCAGCAAACCAATCGGAGAAGAAGAGGGAGGGGCTGCTGCCTCATGAACAGCAGGTAAAGCGCAGTCCCATTACAGTGTGTGTGACCCCTGACTTCGTGCCAACACAAGTCCACACGTCCGACATTGTATACTGGCGTTCTGCCCCGACGAGGGTAGTGTCTTGATGGTATGATCTCCGCGATACTGGCATCATTCCATTTGGACGCTACCACCCTCTCCCGTACTTGTACTGTGCCTAGGAGAATTTTAAAAGTGAAATTAAATCTAGGAGTTAGAATCCCCAAGTCATCCCTCAAACAGGAACGCTCACAACCCACACAATCTTTAATAAGACATCCCAACGTGAAGGAACGTTTCCACTGTCCAACTACCCAGGGATAGGTGAGCGCCCTTAGATGACGTCAGGGAGGTAATTCTGATTTTGCGAGTACAGGGTGACATCCCTACCTAATCAAGCACCAAGGTTAAAGCCCTAGTTAATTTCCCTTACCAAGTTGGTATTGTGACCAACCCTTTTGGTGTATTTGATTTTGTGTCAGTATACTCGGTGGCTTAAAATGCATCACATTTCAAGAATTGTATTACCTAAATCAATAAACATAAAACATTCAAAATCACCTAGCCAATTTTTCTTTTATAAAAACAATTACAGTATTTAAAAAACTTTTCAAAAATACAGAAAACTAAAAAGCATTTGAAACCTACATGTATTTTATTTGCCATCACACATTCACTAGTTAATGCAATAAGTTTTTCGGTGTTGGATGAGGACTAGCAGCTAAATTACAGTGGTTCAGCCCAATCTGGCAGCTGGCAAAAAATTCTGGTTCTAACCTTTCCACAACGGTGAAATGACAATTATAGCTACCTCACCAGTACTGGTTTGCCAGACATTTTACAAGCCATAAACCTCACAAGATGAGGTATTCACTCATCTGAAATGTTCAATTATGCATTGCGCCCTCTGGAAGCTACTTTACATATGCTGTTCATTTCTGAAAGCCATGCTTAGAATTTACTTTCCTTTATCATTTTTTATCTTTTTGCCATACGTAAAATTAAAATTGCAATGGACCATCTCACTTATTCAGGCATGGTCAAAAAGAAACTGTACAATTTTTAAGAAAGTAAAAGTATTAATAATATTACAATTCATGCTATCACATGTATAAAACAAAGACATACAAGACTTCAGAAGTCAGATATTTAAACATTACTTTCTCAGTACAACGTTACCTCTCAGAACTACTATAATTAACATACCACAACTTAACTGGGTGCCTGCATGACCATGGGTACTGTAGCATTTATGTAGTTAAGAGCACTAATTTTCAAAAGTTGATTTTAAAAGCGCTCACTTTAAATAATTTCACACTGTGTACTCTATAACTTGAAAATTCAAGGATGTTTCAAGACCTAGCATCATTTAAAGACTGCTTATTTAAGTCCTTGAAATTAGACTTTAAAAATTCACAGACCTCAAAGGACCATGTGTTTTATTGGTTTTTCAATCCATGCTAATGCATTTGTAGGTTTATATGTTTAACATACTGATTAAGAGAGAGTAGTGTTTCTGATCTATAAATGGCTATTGAAATCACACATGTGCATACATAAATGGCTTTTATTGAATACCAAAGCCTTTGTTTCAATGCTTGTAACATATTTATGTAAAATTGAAGACATGTTCCACAGCCTTAGGGCACTGCCAAGCAATGGCGGCTCTATGGACTGCATACTAAAATATAAAGGATAGAGCCAGCGAGAGAGCTGATGGGAGGAGCTAGAGTCGCGCCTCACCTGCATGACTGGGAGCAGTGCGCTGCGGCTGCTGCCTGCTCCGCGCTGGCCTGTAGCCTCTCGGCTTGGTCCAGCAGCGGCAGCAGCACCACCAACACTATCAGCACCAGGATGATGGAGATGGGGATACAGGATGGCTTGCACCAGCCGCGGGGACCCCACCTACACAACACAACAGACCCTCTGCACCTCTGCTGCATGGCTGTGCGACACAACACTTTCCAGTATTTCTTCACTTCATATTAACATGAATCCCAATGGGGAGAAATTTTAAAGGGGGGAATCAAAACCAGCCATCTTAAGATTTATAGAATTTTCTCCATAACATTCCCCACAGATTTTTTATTGTTACATGTTGCTTCCCTTGACCTGTCCCACACGAACGGGTGTGTGTGTGTGTGTGTGTGTGTGTGTGTGTGTGCGCAGGCCAGACTAGCAACCTTTGGAGTGTGCAAAAATTTTCAATGGTATGCTGCCGCGTGTACCACTGCTGCCAGATAAGCCTGCCGGGACTTGCGAGCCCATGACCTTCAGCAGATTGAATTTCTGGTAGTTAGCTTTTCAAGAATGATCTGGTCATTGTCCTACTCTCTCTCAGCATGACTGAGTGCCAGGAACCTTCTAACTGGGCCAGCCAGACTACTTAAGCCCCGACAGGCCTCCAAGCCGACAGTTGTGTGTGAAGAAAGTGAAGCGATGAGCCAGCAGGGCGTTGATTGGCTGCAAGAGTGACCAACGGAACAGAAGTGTGCGGATTGCGAGCGTCAGTACAGTAGAGAGTGAGACTGCATGCGTGAGTGGTAAGACATTTGGAATGATGGTTAGACAGATTGAATACGTGTAAATACGGACTGTGAACTAAGTGACTGTAATCAATATAGACATTAGAATCGAGATAGATATTGCACTTACTGAGAATAGCAACAGTAATAGTAGAGCTAGGTAGTTAAATTTTGTAAATATTAACTGTGTGAATAAACTAAAAATCAAATTCAGTTATAAAAACATCCATCTCTTATGAATTCCTCCGCCTGGCATCTTGCAACAGTATTTTATATTTTTCTTTATTTTATTTGGTGTTTAGAGTGCCGCTGAACAGCAACAAGGCCTTAGAAAGGGAACACTAAACATTCAGGCCTGGGAAAGGAATCAGCAAGGCCCTGTATCAAGGAAACATCCCAGCATCAGCCTGAGGTGGTTTAGGAAAACCCCTGGAAAACATAAATAAGGCTGAGAATCAAACCAGAGTTCTCCTAAATGCACTGCCAGTATTTTACCACCGTACCACCTTGCTCGATCCGACAGGGCAGGATCAGCTCTCAAGACCTCAATGTTAAGACAAGAGCCGCACAAATATCTTCACCCCGACAGTTAAGTCACATTTGATAAAAATCTGTATTGTACAACTACTGTTACTGGTGTACTTGATGTAATCACCTGCAAGAAAAAATTACTTTTTGTCAGAAGTCACAAGACAAAATTCTTCTTTTTTTTTTTGGAGACCGGCCAGAAATGCCACATTTATGCTGTAGGATGCATAGTTTTTCCGTCCATGCTTTGTACAATAATAAAAATTTAAAATATGCTGAATTTGTATTCATGTTAACTATAAAGACCACTGCCGAAGTATACACACAATTCATAATTTCAGTTCCAAGAGAGTAGACAAAATAGGAGTTTCAAAAACAACCTTAAACCATCCAGAAAAGAAAAATTTGACATTTGCTTTGACACAAAGTTTACAGATAAATATTAATTACACATAATTAATAAGGTTTAATATAAATCACTAATTAGAAAGCCTATGGCCATTGATGCATACTGTATTATTTATCTAGATGTTTAAAATCAATGAAATATTGCATACACCTATTAATACACTTCAAGTTACATGCGTATTTTATAAATTTTAAAATGTATTATTTTGAACATGCCACCGCTCGCCGCCTGATGAAGCTGAATGTTGTGCAACCAGGCAGCCGTGTGGAAAATGTGTTCGCCTGACTTTTGTTTGTATGTATGTGTGTGTATCTAAGAGTACTGCCGTCCGAGTACTTGTGCACTCTGTCTATTTCTTATAATGTAATTATTTTGAATTGTGCTACAGAAAATATTCAATATTTTGTTACTATATGATTGAAAGTGTATAAATCAAAATGTTGTTTGTTAGGGGTAGGTGAAAGAAAGTAATGGCTTATGTAACCCAATTTAAAAATGTATTTGCTGGAATGACAACAAAATAAATATTTTTGTCCCAAAAAAGTTGCTAAAGGCTGTTCACAATAAAGTGAGCACTTTGAAATCAACCATAGAAAAAAGTCACTGCCGCTACCTGCATATGTTTGACTTGCGCACTGAGTGACATGTCCCCAATAAAGTTGGTAACGATGTATGGAAAGTAGTCCAATGTCTAAACGTGGAACAAAAAGTGTTAAATAACCATATTTTATACACTTAGTGATGAGGCCGCTGGCAATGTTAATTATATATAAGGCGGAAGGATACACAAAGTGCAAACAAGTAGATCTTAAGCAGGACTTTCAAAAGTGCTCCATTTACAGTGAACAGCCTATAACGTTTAGCTCGTGAGAATATTATTGTTAGCAAAAAAGTTAATAAAATTACATAAATCAATTATTAAGTGATGTTTTAACTTTCAATGACTTTTTGTAACACGACTCCAAACTGTTATCATTTTAACCATTCTCAAATGGCCTTAAGTGAACTTTCATTAACATAACAAAATTTGTGTTCTTGTTATTGAAACAAACTAAGTAATACATTTAAAACAGTACTTACGCTTCACGTTGCCTGATCACAAACTGTGAATGCGACAGCACTTAGTTTTGAATTTGAAATCCACGCTTATTGAATTTTGACCCACAATGAAAGCTATCAGTTCAAGATAACAATAACACAATGTTGTCGAAATGCTTATCTCTGAGCATGTGTTAATCTTACATGCATACTTTAAGTACGTGAGAAAAATTAAAGCTGTTCAGTTAACTAAAAAAAAATTATACACTGGGTGGCAGTACATTTGTCTTTCAAAATAGGAAAATGTGGTACAGATGTTTTACAGTAATAAAAATATATATATATATATATATATCCTTGAATAAATTAAACAAATTCTGGCATAATGCAAGATTTCAAGGGACACCATAATGGCACAGCTTAACAAATTCCTACAAAGGTCAGATCATTTCACATATTTCAACCATTTTCAAACTAACACTCTCTGAATCTAAATGATGGCAAATTCTTTAAATGATTACTCTGTTATTTGTGTCAATTATCCAACCTGCAGTATATTTCCAATTTCATCTGATACTCCCGAAAGTCGTGAAATTAATAATACATTATCCTAAAATTCCAGACGTAAAAAAAAAGAAGTTATTTTCTAGAATTATTTCCAGGTATCCGCTTACAAATGCTCATACAATAATCATAAATAGCACTATAACGTAAACCTAGTTGACAAACATGGAGTCATCTAGCCAACTGATGTAATTGTTCACTCGTGGGTCGAAACTTTTTCCTCATTAAAAGTTGCCAACTATAGCTCCATATATTCCTGCTACTATTGAAATAATGTAACTGTGCAGGACTACAGACATGAGTCATTTGTTTAAATGTAATTGGAACAATTTTGCAGATTCATGTAACTTTGTGATTGGAGTTTAGGCATACATAGTGTGGCATTTGCAGCCACTGAGAGTTGGCAGTACGCGATAACACCTGAATCAGTTGTTACAACTGCCAAATACGTTATATACATATTTGGACACATGATGATACTGGGTTGACTGAATGGAGACTATGTCAATACGTAGGGTAACTGCAGTTATTTGCCACTGCCATCCACACAAATCACTTTCAAAATACCAAGGCTCTGTACCAGGAATCAAACCTGGATCGCCCAGGCAAGAGGCAGCAATACACCCCACCAAAGAGACAAAGAGGCATTCATATCAACAGATGATGAGAAACAAAAATGTCTAAAGGCTGGTCATGATAAAGTGAGTACGTTTGAAAGCCCTGCTGAAGATCTACCTGTATGCACGCTGTGTATTTTACCGCCTTATGTAAGATTAAAATTGGCGTAAAAAAAAAAAAAAATAATAATAATATCAGTTTTCACAAATGTTACACCCAACACTTTTAATTCAACGTTAAAACATGGAACTACTTGTTCGCAGTCGTTACCAACTTGCCAATTAAATTGCACCTTAAAACATATGCAGGTATGGCCAGTGACATTTTTCGAAGGTTTATTTCAAAGTGCTCGCTTTATCGTGAACAGCATTTATATGTCTGTTATATGAGAAATTCACAAGCCCCCGACTGAATGGTTACCTGGTGTGGTTGTTTCCTAGGTCAGGCTCATGGTCCCCGCGCAGCATAAACCGGGAATCCCACAGCTCAAAATCTGCTTCGTCCGACACAACATCAAGCCTTCCCCCACTGCTGTTCTCTAGCACAGGCTGCCAACACAAGAGCAAAACGCAACATTTACTGTGCATCTGCTACAAACACACACAGACGAAGCAGCATTTGTGAAAAATACAAGAGAATGTATGTATGTAATCTTCTATAAGTTGTTGAGGAGATAATTGATTACAACACTTTCATGCTGCAGCCCCACGTGTCTGTATGAAGATGCTATGAAAAATCTTTGTACTGACGTTGTCGGGTGAGACACGAGACAAATGATAACACAATAACTTACGGTAGATGGCACCAACTGTGTTTCCCAGTCACCGCAATGTTCAGACTCAGGGTACTCAGGCATGCTGTGGGTTCTGTGTGTCCATCTCACCCGAGTGTACTTACAAAACACTTTTCATTACTAAACTTTGATCACTTACGAGATGGCGAGAGGATGCTGTCACTACAAAGGAAAGACTTTGAGCACTGTGATATCTGCTTTTATTCAGTTAACCACACAAGATCGTGCCAACATTACTCTTATGAAAACTCAGACGTGTCTAGGTAACTCCGTTCGGGTGCTCCCCAGCCCGCAATTAATCTGGCGCACTCCCAGGTGTATAACTTCTCTGTGGTGTAAGAAAACACAATCTCCACAAGGAAAGGGGTTGACAGCCGCTAGGATGGACTGCCGATTTTTCCTGAAGACAGGACGCAGAGAATTACGAAATGAACAAACATGTGTGATTATTTGGCATCACTAACGCGGACTCGTCTTGCTGCACGTGGTTAGTGAGGTGATGGCCTATCTACATAGCCGGCTAGGACCGAAATAATATCACCGTACACTTTACATAAATGACATAAATACACTTTAAATATGATGGGACACGACATGGATGGTCACAATAAACACGCACATGCGTGAGCGCAAACTTAGATGACGCGGATGCCGTTGGATATGCTTCGTAGCGGATCATGTGGTGCAGATGAAATTTCAGTCTCCCTCCTTTAAAACTGCAAATTCTGGTCAGATAAATTATTCTTGTGAACAGGGAAAATATTCTCCGGCAAACTGTGATATTTGAAGGCTTATAGCATGCCTGATGGCGGGAAAAAATCAATCTTGAGATAGACAGCGTGGTCATACATACAAAGCATCAATTACGTGAAAATTACATGAAACCCTGAATAAAAATTACATAGAAACCTGGAATAAATTATGCCGCACACGATTTTGCACAAATAAACTCTCAAAGCGCATGGATGGCACGGACATTCACTGGGCGGCTATTAATAACGTGGCCGTAAAACAATTCAACATGAAAATCACCCTGAAATAAATACATGAAAATAAAGCCCTTAAAATTGCATGCAGCAATGATACAGAAATTACACTGAAACACCTTTAACATAGGTGGATGGCGTCTGATTCAAGTTG
Organism: Dryococelus australis; assembly: GCA_029891345.1. Taxonomy (NCBI): domain Eukaryota; kingdom Metazoa; phylum Arthropoda; class Insecta; order Phasmatodea; family Phasmatidae; genus Dryococelus; species Dryococelus australis. Next base: position 93,824,015 of record CM057005.1, read on the forward strand.
CGCGGGCCGTGTGGCCTCTCCGACATCTTTCTCCTACTTCTTCTCATATATGTTCAAAAATTCACAAGGGCACAAATTATTAGGTTAAGCGGAAGCATGATGCTGGGGAATGTCTGGCAAAACGTATGCCAAGCAAAGGTTAACCGGTATACTAAAGTGAAACTATTGTAATTTACATCAAAAAAGTTTGTAGTGCGTATGTGACAGCGTCTTACCTCACCAGCCCTCCTCTACGGACTGCCCAGAGGCAGGGGTCGCGTGGACCTACCATGGCTGCCTACGGGGTTTACACAAATGGAAGTGCTATGCACGCTGAGTGAAACTTTTATCTTTGAAAATAAATGACACATAAACAATCTAAATATTGATTTACATTTTAAATTTTTATTATGAATTTTCTGTTTTCTTTGAATATCTCTTATGACTGCGTTCACACCGGAATAATAATGTTCTTAATCTTTGCGCAGCGCATATTTTGAATTCATAACGAAACATTGTGCAATATTATAAAACATACATTTGAAACATTTAGACACTTGAATAACCTGACAATAAACAATACGTAATCATACACTTCAAATAAATATTCCATTATGGAAAGTTCAGGTTACGGCCTCTTTGCGCACGTCCATGCCCACGTGAGTGCAGTCATTGTCTTAATGCAGCTGGCTGTTAGTCGGCATCAGTACTTTATCCTTAATTAGCACTATGAAACCATAAACTACCGTCATTAAAAGCAAAAATACATACTGTTACACAAAGTAGTCTCCATTACGCTAGGTTATTTGAAAAATTTATTTTAAATTATAGATCAATTTATACGTAGGCCTACTGTCCGAGCAGTTAATTAACAGGCCTAATAAGCCATCATTACCAGTAAATTTTCTGTCTGACATGAACATAGTTTCACAATACCGAATTAAAATAATTGTGCTAAGAAATACAAACTACCAAAATGAAACTTACACATATTGCACAAAAACCTAACACGAGACATACATGTATAAACAATTGTATTCAAGCAGTGTTAGCATATAATTTAATGGTGTTGAATTTTGCGAAGCTTACCTAGTGTATATTCATGAGAGGATTGTACTAGGCCGACATAATGTGGAAATATTAGAAAAAATTTATATACCTACAGTATATTATACAAAAAAGTTAGCATACGTTTTAAATGTGACGTTTACATGTATTGGCACAGTAAATTATTGAACATCCAATGCATTCCCACAGCAAACAAATATGCATTGATTTTGGTCTTCTGGTTAAGTTTTTCCTATTTCACATGACAGTTGTATGCTGGGAGTGTGTAGAAGTTCAGGTTACTGTGTGAATTTGAACATGTGAAGGCTTGTGATTTGCGAGTGCTATTAAGCGTGTTTCATAAATATGGGCATTTATTTGCAATTATTTACACGAGAAGTGTTAAAATACATATAATTATTGTACGGAAGTATAAGAGGTTCTGGAGTTTAGAATAGAAGTTAACATGTCCTACACGTGACGTACCGGCAATACATCACCAAGAAGCTATATTCCCCCCTTACATGTGCAATATATCACCAAGAAGCTATATTCCCAGCATACATACATACACTCGCAATTAGGCTACCGCCCGGTGGCGAGCTCTCCCAACTCTCCTTCACCCAACCAACTCCTTTATCACTCCCTTCCTGAACTTACCAACCTCTCTCACAGATACTAATTCCTCCCTCAACACATTCCACTCCCTCACAGACCTCACAAGCATGGACTGCCTACCTGGCTCCGTTCTCCTCCACACCCTCTGAAGCTTCTCACTGCTGTTTCCTATTCCTCTAAACACCCCCTTACTTAGCTTCCAGTGTAGCCCTCCCCATCCTCCCTCTTCATTCCCCACCCTGTACATGTGCAAGTAATGTCATTTATAGTAGAATTTTTTTGCGAGGAAATAAGTGTAGTGAATTTTACTGAGTATAATGTTGCTTGTTGGTGTGGGAACTGAAGGACTTACGTACTGCTGCCACCCAGCCATCTCAGATACAGAAGACTTAACAAAATTAAACCTAACTTCACGATAGGTGAATCACAGGAGGTGGATGAACCGACATGCGATTATTTATTATACTTTTTATAACACACTATCACATGTCGGCACACTCTACCCCTATAATCACCAATGGTTAGGTTAGGTCTTCTTGCATTTAACATGGTTAAGCAACTCAAACGACATAATTTATATAAACGTTATATTCCAAAAATTCCCCGATCTTCATGGCTCTCCCCACTATCGTATTTGGCAGTATGTACTGCAAATATAGTGATGCCCTCAGTAAATTCGTTTTCAGTGCGATTAGTAATGTCGATTTATACTATTTTCCGAGATTTTTTCTTTGTATTTTTCGCAAAAGCTGCGATTCTTAATAATTACCAAAATTACCATTGATGACATAAAATTTTTAATTGAAAGCAGCAAATGAAGTTTAATAATCTACAGTGTGGTAATCCACCTGCAGCATTTTTCACAAATACACTTTTACGAAGTGCTATTACTGAACAGTTTTTTTCCGCGATACATTTAATTGCAAATCATTTGTTGGCATTTGGAAATTCATTTAACATACAACTAATAAGAGAATATATTACGTACTGCTTCTCTGACGACTTTTAATTCTCTTGTCCATAGCATTATTGCACGGAGCTACTAGACAAAACACACTCAATCCTTTGTATTTACAAAATATCAGCGGAGAGAAGACGAAGTTGACAGGCAAATTGTTTTGACAGGCAGCAACTGCTGTTGCCAACATACGAAAGCTACATTTCAAATTTTTTGTTAAACAAGCGAACAGTGTCCATTAGGTAATTATAAAAAATATTCTAGGAATTGTAATATCTGTAAAATCTCCAATAAAGGCAAATGGCTTTAAGGTTTTATGAGCTACCGCTGAAAAACGTTTCAGATGTGGCTATAGCACAATTGTCACTTGTTTAAGCGGGCAGTGAGTTTAATCGAATGAAACGCGACAGTTTAATGTAGGTTTTTTTTTTTTTTTCTCCAAATTTTTACCTTCAACTATATTTGACAATAAAATTTGAGGACAAAATACGGCCATCAAATGTTTCCTTCGTTTTTTTTTTTTTTTTTTTTTATGTCACCCATAAGATCATTTTTCAATACATAGCTGTAGAAAGAAATTGGACAAGTCAAATTACAGTGTACAAAGTTTATACACTAGACATAATAAACACACACACACACGTATACGTGTCAGACTACACGTATAGGCTGTTCATGGTAAAGTGAGCACTTTTTAAGGCCCTCTCAACAGGCATTAACCACTGATAAATATATCTTATTGCAGCCTCAAGCATTAATTTTGAGGGTGGCGAAAAGTATACACTGTATTTATTGGTCACATTGCAAAGTTTATGTCAAAAAGCAGCAGGAATATGGAAAATGAGAGAAAAGAAAAATTTAGAAGGTCCTCATAAAGTGCTCACACTTTACCACGAACAGCCTATACACGCAGCACATATTTTCTTCATAAGTTGAATTATCCTCCTCCAACATGCCGTGGGGCATCGCCGTTTTTCTGAAACAGAAGAAAAAGGAAACAAGAAAAACCGGAACAAGAAATGCGCACAAAGAGATGTTATGCAAATCATTTCTTATTTTTTGTAGTTTAGAAATTCATTTACACTATAAAATGTTAGCTTAGAAACAAATTCTTTCAGCTGTTTTTTTAAAGAATTTTTGGTTAGAGAAGCAAATTTCTTGAAGGTATTGTGGTAACTTATTGAAAAGTTGGCTACCAAGGTAGGATGGCCCTTTCTGGACAAGTTTTAAGTTAACTCAAGCCACGTATGTTTTTTTATTCTAGTGTCATTCTTATGAAAGGACTCATTTTTCTGAAATAAATGACTGTTTTTGGACATGAATATAAGTACTGAATACATGTACTCACATGCAAATGTTAAAATCTCTGAGCTCTTGAAAAGATGTCTACATGAGTCTGACTTTCTTTTGCCATTGATTATTCTTGCAGCTCTATTTTGCATGTGAAACACTTTTTTACTGTCAGTGGAATCACCTCAAGAAGTTTTACCATAACACATGATGGAACGAAGATATGCTAAATATACTGTTTTGCTGAATTTTTGTTCAAGACCTCTGCAACACTCCACACGGCGAAACATGCTGAACTTAGTTTAGGTAAAATATACGCAATGTGAGATTTCCAGTTAAGTAAATTGTCTACTTTTAAGCCAAGAAACTTAATCACTGCAGTTTCATTAATTTTGTTTCTGTTACTGCTAACATATTAATTAATGTTTTTTTTTCTGTTCTTTGTGAAGAAATTCATAAGATATGTTTTATCTAGATTGAGATTTAATTTGTCTGCAGTAAACCAGGCATTTAGCTCAGTAAATGTTGTGTCTGTTTTTTGTGTAAGATCATTCACTGAGTCTCCAGAGACTAAGATGCTGGTATCATCTGCAGATAAAATTGTAGTAATTTTTGGGGTTAAGGCACATGGGAGATCATTTATATAAACTAGGAAGTAGGGGACCTAATATTGATCCTTGTGGGACCCCATGCTTAATTTTTCCTGGTTCAGAGTAGAATGAAGTAGTTTTTCTTTTATCCACACGTGTTGTTGTCTGTTTGAAAAGTATGAGCTTACTAGTTTATTTGGTGTACCTGAGACTTCATAAAACATTTATTTTTATATAAGTATGTTGTGATTTACACAGTCAAATGCTTTAGTGAGGTCGTAAAATATTCCATTACATGGCATCTTTTTATCAAGTGCATAAAGAACGCAATTTGTTAGTTTGAAAATTGCATCATTTGTTGACGTGTTTTTCACTAAAGCCAAACTGGAAATTCGATAAGATTTTGTGATTCTCAAAATGTTGCAGCAACCTCCTGTAAATTAGTTTATCAAATACTTTTGAAAAGGATGTAAGAAGTGAGATGGGTATATAATTGTTTACTTCGGTCTTGTCTCCTTTCTTGAACAATGGTGTTACCATAGCCCATTTGAGTCTGTCTGGAAACAATCCTATGTTGAAGATGTCATTACAAATATGGCTTAATGGAACGCTGAATTCAAAAGCGCATTGCTTTAATAACCTACAGCTAATGCCACCATAGCCGCTAAATAATTTTGGTTGCAAAGAATTGATTGTTTTCTCCATTTCTTTTGGAGTTGTGTTTGTAAAAGATATAGCAGGGTATTCTGTACCCTGTAGTGTAGGAATATGGTTTATATCTTGTTCAATGTTTTTTTTTAAATCATGTTTTCTACGAACTTTAAGTAGTATGAATTAAATGTATCTGCGAATAATTTAGGGTCAGAGGATACGCAGTCATTTACTTTTAGGTTTACAACTAGACATTGCTCTGTTGTTCCTCCTGTTGTGTTTTTTACAATATTCCATGTAGTTTTTATTTTGTTTTGAGAATTCTTAATGAGGTTACAGAAAAAATCCTTTTTTTTTTTTTTTTTGCAGATTTTATGACCTTACTCAGAATTTTGCAGTATTTCCTATAGTGATTCATTGTGTCAGGGTTGCTGCTAGTTCTGGCGGCCTTAAATAGTTTTCTTTTGTTTTCGAAGGGAAATTTTTTATTCCTTTGGTGAGCCATCAATTTTTCTTTGGATTTGTATTACTTTGCGTCAGTCGGGATGGGAAACATTTTTTTTCTCAAAACAATGGAGAACTTGGTTAAGAAAAGAGTTAAATTTTTCATTTGCTTCGGTACAAGTACACAGTGTTGATCATTGCTCCATGCTGAGCTCACTTTTGAATTGTAAGACATTTTCCAGCGAAAAATTTCATATTTTCTTATAAGAAATTCTTTTGAAGGGCATTTTTATGGAAGGCATAACTAATATTTGTGCATCATGATCTGGCAAGCCATTTATTATTGGGAGACAGTGGCACTCTGCAACTGTGTTACTATTAATTGCTGTCTGAGTGGTTCCTTCTAGACTGGTAACACAGTTTACTACGAATTTAAGGTTGAAGCTACTGATTAGACTATCGAGTTCAGTTCTTTGGTTGCTTTCTTCTAAATAATCAATGTTCAAGTCTCCACAGAGAATAATTTCTAGATTGGCTCTGCAAATGGCTTTAAGATTTGCTTCAAGAAATTTTAAGAAGTTACTAAAGTTGGCAGAAGGGCTCTATATATAGCGAGGACCCCCCGTTCTTTTTTTTTAATTTGTCAGTTATTACTTCCACATAACTGCACTCGAACACTTTGACCTTCGCATAACAAATGTGTGTCATTTTTAAACATTAAATTATTTTTGATGAAAATACTGGTACCACCCACCAACAAATTTGGTCAAATAATCTTGATTGTGTTAGAAAATGTGTCACACTGTCAAATTTTTTTACTGTAAGAAACTAATTTGATTTTTTAATTCAAAAGTTATTTTCACACTGAGATATTGCTTTTGTTTTTCCATGCGGTCCTTTACAGGAAGAAATGTAAGTAATATTGTAATTTATTTTCGTTTCTTTACTAAATTAAAGTTTTATTTATAAGATATGTTTCCTGCGCAATGAAATTTAATGCCTCTGAGTTCGTAATATTATGTGCAATATTCATTAAAAATATAATTCATGTCCAGATAGCTTCTGGATAAATTAAATATCTTCATAACTTACTTCGTTTCCTGCAATTGGTCGTTGTTTGTTTTTTGATGTCCATTTTTATCGTGCACGATTCTGAATGGCTGAGACCGTCAACCAACAAAGAAATTTCAGAACCAGTCCAACCTTCAAATGTTTAGTTGGGAACTGAAGTCATCCAATTTTTCCAGTCAAATATGGCTACGTTTATGACGTTTTGATGATGTCATAACTGTCCAACTTTATTTGGCCTAACTTATTGGAAGCAGTTTGACAAAAAAAATTGAGTGTGACAGGGGCTTAAAAGGTTTTAATATAAGAAAAATGGGAGATTTGTTTTTTTATTTATTTATTTTTAAAGCATGTTTAACCACAGGTTGTTCACGGTAAAATGAGCACTTTCGAAATCAACCTTACAAAAAGTCACTGCCCCTGCCTGCATATATTTTAACGGCCGCACTGAGTGACATGTATTCAGGAAAGTTGGCAACAATGGATAGAAAGTAGTTCCACATTTTAACGTCTAATAAAAAGTGTTCGGTACACATTTGAGAAAACTTAAATTATTTCTTTCGCTTTCTGTTTTTTTTTAAGGAATAAAAGTGTAAAAATGAGCACATTTGTAAAATATTTTTTTCTAATATTTTTGCAGTTTCACTTCACCGACGCATGAATAAAGTGACGAGGCCCATGGAAATGGTAATTTTACATAAGGCGGCAGAACACACAACGTGCAAACAAGTAGATCTTAAGTAGGGCTTTCAAAAGTGCTCATTTTACCATGAACAGCCTATAATAAGCAGTACCGCAGAAAGCTGATTTGCTTTTCATTTCTATAATTTATGGTAGAGACCTGCAAAATTCGCGTTATCATTTGAACGTTTGAAGAGAGAATTGACTTTGAACACCTGTGCGTCGTTGTTGCCTTTTTCATTTGTTTACATTTGGCTTTACACGCCTTGGGTGGTTTCGAACCCCAATCGGAAACAGTAACGACAAGATAGCCTAATCGAATCTCACCTAGTTGAAAGGGACTGTGGCTCCTCGCTTTTGCAGAAGCCAATAAATAAATGACACCGACTCTAATGTATATAGGACGGTGAAATCTGGCGTGCTGCCAAATAATAACGCGAATTTTGTGTGTCTCTTATTGAGTCATGCGCCTTATTTACAATTTCCAACTTTGAATAAATAAGAGGCAGCTCACCACGTAACCAAAACACGACACAAGCCATTCAAAACCGACAGTAATTTTGAAGTGAAGTTAAACGCATAATATCTCTTTAAAATGACAAATGCATAACCTGTATGGGAAAATCTTTCTATATTTTCAAAAACAAGTTACAGACTTGTGCAACTACCCAAAATACAAACCACTACTTCCAATGGACTAGAATTTTAAAGTCATATATCTATCTGGTTAAAGGCTGTTCACAATAAAATGAGCACTCTTGAAATCAACTTTAGAAAAAATTCACTGCCACTTCCTGCATGTATTTTAACGGGAGCACTGAGGGGCATGCGTCCAGTAAAATTGGTAATGATGGAGGGCAAGTAGTTCCATATCTTAACGTCGAATTAAAAGTTTTAGGTAACCATTTATAATAACGTAAATTATTTCTTTCGTTTTCGATTTTTTTTTTCTTTTTATGCGCCGAAGTTCAAACATGAGCAGATTTGTAGAATATTTACTTTCTTATAATTTCACAGTTTCCCTTGACCGACGCATGACTAAAGTGACAAGGACCATAACAACGTTAATTTTGCATAAGGCAGAAGAATACACAACGTGCATACAAGTGGATCTTAAAGAGGGCTTTCAAAAGTGCTCATTTTATTGTGAATTGGCTCCTACATACTTATCTTGCTCATTAAAACTCTAAAATGCGTATCTTTGGCTATGCAAGAAGTAATCATTTTAAATATTTTTAATATTTCAATAGTTCTCATAAGACTGACAATAACAAAAGTTTAATACTAAAAACAGCCTTTAAAATTTCTATCATGGCACAGCATGAGAATTTAACGTGGCATTCATTAGTGCATTTGAAAGTGACTCAACCTGTATTCTTTAAAAACTCGTAAGATTTCCCTTTTCACTGTAGCCTTTTTTAAGTATTCCTCATCTAAAAACCTCTTACATGACAAAATTACTCTCTTCCCAAATTATGTACAGTAGAAAACTAGGAAATGCTGGATTTCCATTTTTGAAATGCAACTATGTGCCATTGGTTACCGAATAATACCAAGGCTGAAGCAAACTCATTTGTAGACTAACAACCTTTTCTCACTAGACTTTTAAAATGCCTAGCCATCCCAAATCATGTGTCGAGGCCTACCAGATAAAATTTCTACGCCTACATGGACAAGCAAGGAAGTCAATTTCTACTTTTACCTGCCCTTATCGGCCCTACATACATATTATATTTTACTTAACTTTTACTGTATCTGGATCCTAGCAGCCTAGTCTCTGAAGATCAGTCGGCTGCGGGGTTAATTTATGGTACATTTTTGGCTTGGGAGACCATCCCCATTACTTAAGGGAGAAACTGTCATATTTTAATTCAACCACTGGAGAACAGTGGCACCTTCCAGAAAAATTTAATTTCCACGAAATTAAGTCCTTGTGGCGCCATCTATAAGTAGAATAGTGTGCTGTATACGCCCCCTGCGCTACGCTAGCGCCCAAGGTGGCAGGTCATTGAACTATCGGGCCGGGCCGCTCAGAATGACGGCCGACTCGCTGCTAGCCGGTCTGCCGCAGCTCGCGCTCCGACGAGCAACACGCAATGTAAATCGTTCGTCGACATCGCATCAAGTTCCAGTCAAGGCAAGAGTCCTTTAATTTTACGTAGCACAGTAGCACACAATATCTTTTTTGCATAATTCCATTTCTAGGAAAAAATAATCTTTCGCTCGGTATCGCGTCGTGCGGTGTAGGTAAGGCATGAAGGTGGGCAGGCTAGCAAGCGGGACGTCTGTTGTAGCGCGACTCAGCAGTTAAGTTGGGGGCGTGGCTGGTAACTTTCCACTGTGCATGAGACACACGGTCTCAGGGGTATGTAGGGGAAGTTGGTATAGGTTGTTCACGGTAAAGTGAGCACTTTTGAAATCAACCTACGAAAAATGTCACCGCCCTTACTTGCATGTATGTTAATGGGTGCACCTGTACATTTTGTACCCCATTTGCCGCAGCTCCTGAAGCACAACCTCATACTCAGACACTCCTGTCTAATTCACTTTTAGGGATACTGGCTCGGAAAGGGTGTAATGTACCACCATCAACAGTATTTATTAGCAGAGCAGGTGTTTTATTGTTAATATCAGTACGTTTAACCTTCTTCAAAATGATTGGTAAAAATAAGCTTTCAGAAAAGAAAACTGAGCACTTCAATTTAGATTTCACCTCTACTGAAATGCTCAAAATATCAGTGGAATACACAACTCTCCACATTATTCTCCACAATACCAAGAAGCATTGGGGGGCCGTGATGGCTGAGCGACTAGCACGCTCGCCTCCCACCAAGGCGAACCGGGCCCAATCCCCGGCCGGGTCACCGGACTTTCGCAAGTGGGAATCATGCCGGACGATGCCGTTGGTCGGCGGGCTTCTCGGGGATCTCCGGCCCCCCCCCCCCCCCAATTCCGGCGCCGCCCCATATTCACCGCAATCACCCTCATCGGCTCTCAAGACCTCGCTGAGCCGCCCAATCTCTTCCCTCACCAATAAGCATTATACACTTTGCAAGCTTCTAGCAATTTCCTTGCAATATTACATTCTGACCATCAAGTTTAAAAGCCCAATTGGATATTTCACAACAATTTTCTCTTCCTCACTTGGGTATGCGCATAACACAACCATTTATTTTTAATTTGGCTTTCATCACCACATTTACAAAACATACGTACTAAAATTACCAGGCTAATATTTCCAACCATGCAAATGGAAGCCCATATCGTTTTATAACAAATACCTTATATACATTCTATTAAAAGAAAACAATAATTCTCAAAAACGCAATTTCAAAACTCTTCTAAAGGGGGTTATTTTTACCCGACACACTAAAAAATTCCTTAGTGCTGAGTCACCTCGCAGGGTGATTTACTCAATACCATTCCAGTACATTAACAGAGATCGGCCGCTAGAGTGAATGGTCTCACACCCTGTTTAATTTTCTTCAAAGTTTTCTCTAGCATTAACTAACCTCTTGCCTGGGGCAAACAACCCAATTTCTCCGCCAATCCTAGCACAACCACCACAGCATCGCACCAGTTCTTGGGCCGGGGATACTCTCCCCACCAAATAGGCTTGCCTCCTTGACTCCGCTCCACATACACACACTGATGGAAGAGTAAGAACAAGGGATATTCTCCCCACCACTAAGGCTTGCCCACTCGTCTACCCATTCAATTCAACCTCAATCATCAAAATAACAAACTTTCACGCCCCACCCAAACTATCCCCTATTTAATTCTAACCAAACCAGAGGTGAACCCCTAGTCCACTTTTTTTTTTTTTTTACTACTTGCTACTACGTTTTTCACCGGCCTGCTTGCACCATTTCGCTGGTTAGTCCGGCGCCATATGTACCGAGTTCAAATCCGATCACGTGCCCAGCGAGAAAATTCCCGAAAGCCACCAACAAACTCCCGCCTTCCAGATGAATTTTGCAAAGTTCCAATCCTTCGTCAGGAGAGCTCGCCGCCCGAACTCACGCGGGCATCTCGCACAAATGATCATTTAATCAGGGCGTAAACTCCAGCACGAGAGACTGAGTTCATTCTTCCCTGTAATCCGCCTAAGTCCCCCCGCACTTCATTTCGGAGAATCTAAGTCTACTACGGACATAAGAAGGGAGAATTAATCAGAGTTCCTTGTCGGGTAGAAAAAATTTCAGTCTTTTCGCTCCTCCACGACGAAAAACTTAAATCCCACTTCTACCCGCAGAAGTTCTCACGCTGCCATGGCAAAAGTTTAAATCCCAGCTCTCCTGCCATGCCAAAAATTAAGTCCATTTATCATTGAAGTTACGGAGATAAGCGTAATTGTTCTAAGTTCTTATATGCAGTTATACTTAACTTCTCGCAGCATCGCCTTCTCGAAGTTCAGCACCCAAGGCAGTACCTCTCACCCATCAGGTATCCAGCTCGCAGGCTGGGCATATCAGCCTGAGGAATTCCTTTTCCAACTACCCTATAACTAAGTGTTAAGTGAACGTCCGGTGGGTAGGGCGGGATTTATTGCATATCATGGCTAGACCCCTTACGCCTACAAGGACAGGAAATCATGCAAGGAGACATGCATCGTGGCAAAGAGGGATTGGGCAGCCATGGCCAGGATTTAGGCCATGGCTACCTCCCTAAGTGTACCTATAGCTAAGCTAATACTAGAGGAAACTGGGAAAAACCGGCATAGACACCGTAAAAACCCAGTCTACAGGATAGAATTCAAAATATGAATGTATTAATCAGAAATGCTACAGGAGACAGAGAGTGCGTGGCACATTCTCGTGTTAGTAGAGATGGATGGGAACTATATTTCCTTTCGCCTTGGCAATTGGAGGGAGACACTGGACTGTAACCAGAGAGATGTTTGCACACCTCTCTGGTGGGGGAAGTGGCGCTATTGGGCGGCTCCCCCCCCCCCCCCGATTCTGCAGTAGTGCCTGAGCCGCCGCCGATTTATCATCACTGAGGCTAAGCCTCTCAGCGCGGGGGAAGTACAGACCGAGGCCCTTGTCTTCCCAAGCGGTAATCATTTGATTGGACCAGGGCTAGGCCCTGGTCCCCCATGGTCCCCCATGATATAGGCACTTTAACCTGGCATGCGGGGCGCTCGCATGTCAGGAGCGTGGTCTTTGTGACCCAGTATAGCCCCTGGGCTACGGTTGTTCTAATATTTATTGCCTACAAAAGCAAGGGGAAAGGCGGTGGAGTTCCGTTCCCTACTGGCACGGAATTTGGAAAATCAAAAATGTAGGTCTTTTAAAAGTTTGGTAAAATAAAAAAAAAGTTGGTTAATTGAATTTTATAAAATATTCCCGTGAAGTTAAGCAAAATGTCAGGAAGAGGCGGAGGAAGCAGGGCCTTCCTCTAACTATATCATTAATAAACCGAGTTGTGGCGTTTGAGGTGGTACTATGTTTGGTGTGTGTATTTGGTTATTAAATGTTAATATATAAGGTTTTATTTTGTATGGGATGTGGGAAAGTGTATTAGGGAACAGTATTTGTTACTAATTAGAGTTTTTAAGGATTGTGGTTTAAATAATAATTGATTTTATGAGTATTTGCCGGTGGGCGGGGCTTCATATTAAAGGGATTTTCTGATTGGCTGTATCTCAGCCGAGGGCGGGGCTTCTGTCTACAGAGGAGAGAAGGCAGCACTGCGATTTAAATAACAAGTGTTTTGTGATTTAATATTGTTAAAAAAACTTAAGGGACATAATTAGGATTAAAGTATTTAGTCAGTCAGCTCCTTGAAGAGTTGCCAGGGAAGTAGAGAGAGGTGTGTTCGCTATGAGAGTAGCGGGCAGAGTGATGTGCGCGATGCTGGCGCAAGGTAGTTTTGTTAAACTGACAGAATTTTGTCCCGGACCGATCGGAGAATTTTGGCCGGGTGTGAAGGTTTAGATGTTAGTTATTATGTGGGAAGAATTTCAGGGCGTTTTATTCTTATGTTTTTATCGGGTTTGTAGTCTCCTAGCCGTTTAATGGCGGGATTTGAATGTGAGAGTAGTTTATTGTAGTAATTTATATTGCTGTTTAGTGACTGTGTCTTTATAGTTGGAATTTTTAAACGTTCATGTATCGAGAGGTTGGTAGTGAAGGGCGCTGCGTTTATTATGATTCTTAAGTATTTATTTTGAATGACTTGAAGGGAGTTTAAAAGGAATTTATTTACGTTTCCCCAGACTTCGTTACCATACAAAAGGGCTGATCTAACTATTGCTGTGTAAATTAATAGTTTTAATCGTCTGGGTAGATTAGTGCTGTTTAACATTGGAAACACTTGCGGTAGTTTGCTCAGTGCTGCCTTTGTAACTGTTGAAATGTGATTAGTCCAGATTAGTTTAGAGTCAATTGTTAAACCTAGGTGTTTCGCGGTTTGTGTGAAGGGGATAGGAATATTATTTAGAGTTATTTGGCATGAAGGCTGGATTCTACGTTGAGTTAACAATAATGTTTGTGATTTAGTATGATTAGTTTTAATTTTCCATCTTTCAAACCAGTGTTCTGAATAGTTTATTTGAAGTGGAGTTAAGAGGATAGCATATTGCAGTTTTTTTTATCGTGGGTGTAAATTATGGTATCGTCCGCGTACATTTGTACTGATGCATGGGTTATGGGGATGTCTGAGGTAAAAATATTGTACAGAAATGGGGAAATTGCTGAGCCTTGTGGGACACCTGCTGTAATTTCGTGACTAGTTGAGTTGGCATTATCAATACTAACAAATAATTTTCTATTTTGAAAGTATGAGGCGAGTAAATGTATGTAGCATTCGGGAAAATTGACGTTAATTAATTTTTGTAGTAATCGAGGTATCCACACCTTATCAAATGCTTTAGCAACGTCTAGGAAAATGGCAATTGTGACTTCGTTTTTTGCTTTGCAATTAAGGAGTCTGTGGTGTATTTAGTGAGAGCGTGAGTGGTGGAATGTTGTGATCTAAACCCGAAATTTGTTGCTGGGATAATCTGTTGTAATTCTGCATGTATTAATAATCTTGTTAAAAGGAGTTTTTCGAAGACCTTACTAAGGGAGTTGAGTAGGGAAATAGGCCGTCTATTTTCTGGGTTAGAGTAATTTTGCCTGGTTTGGGAATCGTGATAACTTTCGCTGCTCGCCATGCTATAGGAAAATAATTGAAATTTAATATTGCATTAAATAGGTTAAGGATTGCAAATAGTGTATTAGCTGGGAGGTTTTTTTAGTAATTTTATAAGTAATTTTGTAGTGCCCTGGAGCTTTTTTGACATTAAGTTTTTTTAATTAGTACAAGCAATTCTTTAAGTGTGATTACTTCTGGTTTTGCAGTTATGGTTCTGTTGAAAAAAAGCTGTGATATTGGTTTGAACATCTCTGGAAAAATTTGGATCTCCTTGATCAGCATTGGGTGAGAACTGGCCCAATAACAATCAGCTATTGCATTTGCTTTGTCCTCTGGGACGTATAAGAGGGTTCCTGCTGTGTTTATGATGGGCTGGGAGATTGATTTTTTAGTTTGGCCTCGCAAGGTTTTCGCAATGCTCCAGAATTTGTTGTAATTATTGTTTATGTCAGTCATGAAAGTTACCCATTTATTGATTTTTAATGTAATGAGTTTATCATGGGGTTCTTTCTTTAATTTATAATATTTTTCTTTATCTCCTTGGTTTCTGAATTTTTTATATATATATCGGGCATGGCGTTTTTCGGCTAAAGGAATTTCTGCTTCGGGAAAGGAGTGTTTTAAAAATTGTTGTCGGTTTAGGAAAGTTGTGTGTTTTTTACTAATTTTCAATATTGTATTTTGAATTGATTCAGTTGCCGAGTCGGTGTGTTCTTTAGATGGAATATTTGTTTATTGCGTAGCAAATAAATCTTCTAGGTCTAGTTTAAAACCCTCCCAGTTAGTTACCGGAGATTTTAGAAGAGTGGCGTTGGGGTGTTTAAGTATGTTGACTTCCAGCTGAAAAAATATAGGTAAGTGGTCGGAATCCAATTCTGTGAGGACTTCAAATGAAATATTCACATTTTCTAAATTGGTGAGTGCAATATCTAAAATACCTGATTGGTATTTTGTAAAAGCAGGATAAAATGTCTGTTCTGTTGGGCCTGTAACTAAATAATTGTATCGATTAGAATGTTTTGCAAGTATTCTGCCTCTTTGATTATTTTCTCTACTATGCCAGGAAGTATATGTCCTGCTAAGAAAAATGGGTATGGCTGTGTTGTTATCTTATCTAAGTCAGCTGGGAGTAGCGGTTTATTGGGGAAATTATAAATAGCAGCTAGAGTGATGTGACCTACTTGTGTGCGAATGTTTATGGATGTGTATTCTATATTTTCCAAGACTGGAACATTATTTAAATTGTGTTGTATGCGGTTATGAACTAGTATTAATGTGCCACCTCCTTTAGATTTTCTGTCAGTTCGATATGCCGTGTAATTTTTGATGTTAAATCTTTTTCTTGGTTTTAAATGTGTTTCGTTAATTAGTGCAATTTCTACGCCGTAAGTTTCTATTACTCTTTCTAATTCATAAATTTGATAAAATATACTGTTGGCATTCCAGTAGAGAAGGGAGAGGACACAGGGACTATCTGTGTGGGTTTGATCCATGACTAATCGAACCCGGAGTAGGTGGTCAAGGCCTGCAGGAGCAGGAGGGTTTTCATCTGTGGGTCAGGTGTGGAGTTGCCCAGGAGGATGTAGGATTTCATGTGAGTCATGAACTGAAGAAAGTTCGCTTCCCGGAGGAAGCGGATCAGGTCGCGGAGGTCGGTGAGCGTGGAACTGATTTCGCCGATATCGGAAGGAGAGGGTTGACGTGGGGTGGGGAGGAGGGGGGAATGGGTTGCTGGTTAGTTGATTTTTGGGTTGAGATCGGAGAGGAAGACTGTTGTGTGTTGCGGGGCTGTGTTTGAGAGCGCATTGCACGTGAGCAAGAAACATTTTCCCTAACAATGTCTCTAGTTGGAGTTGGAGATGGAGAGTGTTCCTGCGTGAATACAGGGGGTGCACGAAGTGTGGGGCGTTGGGTTTCGCGTTTTACCGCGCCCTCCTGTCGAAGTTGCACCAGGCGGATGTATTCTGGCCAGAGCCTTGAATTGGCTTCGTACACTCCTTTCCCCTTGCAGTTCACGCAGTTGGGATTCTTGCTCAGGCTCTCACAGGCTGTGTAGGGGTGGGGGCCGGCGCAGTGACGGCTGACAGTTCGGAGGGCACATAAGTTTTTCGTGTGGTGGTAAAGCCAGCAATTTTGGCACTGGAGGATGTCCCCAATCCTCTTTTTGTACGGGCGGGGTTGTACTGCCGTCATATTGATGCAAGTGAGGTTGAGAAGGGGGGGCGAGGGGGTCGTTTTTTGCAGCTGTTATGCAGAAAAAATCTTGTGGTTCTTCTCAGGTGTGTGAAGGGTTGTTGGGGTCTGAGATGGTTTTTCTGAATTGGTAGACGTCGATGACAGTGTAGTGGCGCGTCTCAAGGTCCTCTGTGATGCCTGCAGTTGGGGTTGTTCGTAGGAGCCTGACTACCACTTCTTGAGGGTGTTCTGCTGCGATACTGAATGTGTAAATATGTATGTTGGTAATTTTGAGGAAGTCTTTTAGTGAGTGATACGCCTGTTCGTGGGTGCATGTGATCTGGGGGCCGGCTTGAACAAGGGAAAATTTGAGTACCTGCAATGTTCATTGAGTGGAATTTTGTGATTAGTTGGTTGTATGTGGAGGTGTCAGGCACGATCAGTTTCAAGGGTTTCGGAATTGTTTTTGTGGTTGGGAGCTCAGTGTGAGAGCTGGACGGGACAGATGTGCTATTTTGAGTGTTAGTGAGTGTAGCTGTTTGTGTATTTGCCATGTTGGCAAATGGTTCGAAGTGGTTTTGAACCGCGAGTGGGTTGGGCTGAGGTTCTCGGGTGGCTCGGGAGATTTTCCTGCGATTTGTTTCCAGAATCCAGGTTTCATTCTCAAACTGTTGGTCCAACAATGCCTTACGGCGATCGTGTTTTTCCAGCAGCCAAGACTTTTGTTGTTCTTCAGCGAGATCGAGTGGCATGAAGGTTTTTATCTTGTGCTGAATCGTGTTGTTCTGTGGTGTCCATGATGGCTTCCTGGGTATCCTGTGATAGATTGTGTGGTTGGTGAAAGATTGTGTTTCCCCCTTCTCCGATTGTGGCTAAAACTGCGCCAAGTGGTGCGTTTGTCGGTACCAGGTTTTCTGTCTCCAACGAGCCCACATCCCCATCCCCCGGGGTCGAGTCAGCCAGGATCGTGCATCAGAAGGTTGGATTGTTGGAATAGGTGTGCGTAAAATGTTTATGATGTTTGGTGTTCCTAACCGCTGCAGGAAACAACCACCGCTGACCTAAAGAGGCTATGCTCGAGATGACCCGTTGTCCATGGGCAACGGGTCGGCAGCTGTTTCCCAGGCCTGAAGTCCAGCCAACAAGTGGTGCCGAAGTGAAGTGCGAGTAGTGCCTGGGGAGCCTTCGCGCACCCTAATATAAACACGCCGAATCCCTACTCTCGGTCATCCCCTCCCGAGAAACCACCCCTCCAGCGCCGTCGTTATGCCTCGACGCGACCCCTATACAATACTAGCTCCACCTTTACAGAAAACATATTTGCACTGATGCGAACTCTTCTCCAATCAGGACTAGTAGTTAATAATTACCCCTAACAGCCGCCTGAAGCAACCCGGCGAACCGTGTCGCATGGCAGGTAACACGGAAGGGACCTGCCAGGCGTATTCTCGCTGAAAACAACAATCCATATAAAATATTTCCTCAAATGTGACCGTCACCCCGTCACAATTTGATAACAACAGAAAGAAAGTAGTTCCATGTCTCAACACTGAAATATAAGTGTTTCGAAAACATTTGAGAATACTCAAATTATTATTATTTTTTACCTTCCGTATTTTTAAAGCATAAAGTGTATGAATTAGCAAAACGGTAAAATATTTACTTTTCAAATAATTCCACAACGTTACTTGACCGCGTTTGATGTAAGAAAAATGTTCATGTAAGCAGGAACTTTAAAAACCTTTTTACTTTTCCTCCGACATAGTTTTAATGCAACTGGAATATACTAAAGTTAATTAGACGAAATATTTTACCAAAGGCAATTTACGATAAAGTGAGCACTTTTGAAATAGAACTTAGAAAAAAGTCGCTGCTCCTACCTGCGTATATTTTAACGAACTCAATGAGTGACATGGGCCCAGTAAAGTTGGTAACGATAAAGGGAAAGTAGTTCCATAATCTTAACGTCGAATAAAAATTGTTAGGTAACCACTTCTAATGACTTAAAATAATAGTATAAAAAAGGCATATTTGTTAAATATTTACTTTTATAATAATTCACAGTTTTACTTGATAGACGCATGAATAAAGTTATGAGGCCCATGCCAGTGTTAATCTTACATAAGACGGAATAATACACAACGTTCATACAAGTAGATCTTAAGCTGGGCTTTCAAAAATGCGCATTATACCGTGAATAGTCTATAGGTCTTGAGCAGGGCTTTCAAAAGTGCCCAGTTTATCATGAACAGTCTATACAAGCAAAAAGAGGGAGGTGGGAGTTAGAAGAACAGAAATTCCGAGTCCGCTACAGAAACGGATCTGTGAATTATTTGTTCAAGAGCCCAGCACGCCAACACTGTGTTACATTCTACTGGAATAATTACGATAATTCTGATGTAAATATATTCACGATGTACAAAAAAGGGGGGTAACAACTTCTAGTATAACTTGCAAAAAAGAAGATTTCAACCTTTCCCACATTTTGGCGCATTGCTGCAGATTCTATAATGTCACTGCATGACATTTCGTCCTGGTAGTGGGGTACAAAATTATCCCCCCAACCTAAAAAAAAAAATTGTAACTTAATTCTACGATGTTATGAACTGACAGAGATGAAACAATATTGCATTATAACATGACTAGGTAATTAGTTCTCAGGTACTTTTTTAAATAATAATTTCATTTGTATTTTTTTGTGGTTACGTGCCAATGTGACATATCTCGTCGCGTCGCAAAACTGTCGTTTTGACTTTCGCCAACAGGAAGACTTTGAGGGAATTTAAGCTACAGTCAATCCCCGTGGTTACTTCCAGCCTTACTGAGGTCCTGCTAAAGTTCTGCTTTCAGGTAATTCCTCCGCCTCATGCAAACAAAGCTTAACCTAGTCTAGAAAATCACACGAAAGGTACAACACGCCATATTTTTGCACTTTCAGTTTGATAATATTTTGCATGAGAGCTATTTCTTACTAGGCATTACCAAGACTCGTATTTTCTCTGTTCTTTAATTCGCGTAACTTGTAAATGAGATACAGTGATAAGTAAATAAAATGTAAGTGAGATTTAAATTTAACCAGAAATAAGAACGCTTGTGATACATGGCATTTTAGGAAGGGAACCATACATGCCATACATGGCGTGATTTTCCGAAGGTTTGTTCCAGAAAGTGTTATAATACACAAAATGAATGCCGACCTCAGTTGTATTACAATCGTTTCTCGACAAGACAACGCTCGTCCACACACGTCACATGTGTGTGTGGAATCCCTGCGTCATGTTGAGGTAACCCCGTGGCCAGCGAGGTCCCCGGATCTGTCCCCGATAGAACACGTGTGGGATCAGCCAGGACGTAAACACCGACCTGGTGCCGGTCGCCAGGGTTTCGAGGAGGACCCGCTACAAGACATGTGGACCGACTTGCCTCAGGAAAGGATACTGCTTGTACGACTCCTTTCCGAACCGAATCGGCGAATGTATTCGGACCAGAAGGAGCGCTACGTCCACATTCTACTGACGTGGGATCGCCAGCATGTCTGCACTGCCAACTCTGTGACCTGACATTGTAATCATTGCGATAAAATTACGCGGCTTTCATTATGTGCAGTTACATTCTACTGACGTGGGATCGCCAGCATGTCTGCACTGCCAACTCTGTGACCTGACATTGTAATCATTGCGATAAAATTACGCGGCTTTCATTATGTGCAGCTACATTCAATATTTATTCGAGCCTTTTAGGTGCACAATTTTTCCTCCCTGAATGTAAAGTTATCTCTGAAATGGAGTACGTAAGAAAGAGTAACTCATTCTATCACTTACCGTATAGTAAGCATCATCAATATGTCAACAACTTTAATTGATGCTGAATGTATATTATTTCCCCAACTCCTTGCCTGATTTCGGATGTTCTATTTTTGTGGACAGAAATCCAGACAGGCTCTAGATGGGAGAGGATACAATGGGAAGTCGAGCGAGTTCGTGCTACTTGTGCACAGACCTCACAAAAGCCAGAGGTCAAGGCTGGTAGAATTGCATGTGCAACAGTTTGTGGCGTGGAAAAGTATTCGGCGATAAGGGAAATCATGAAAACCCAGATTGTTGAACGCGTTATATTATGAGACAAGAATCTATGCAGCAACGTCTCAAACTGTACTGAGGAGACTAATATTTTGTTGCCAGAATTAAAGGCCATTTTTTTCAGGCATGATAATGATCACAGTGCTGGAACGTTGGAAATACGAAACTCCCTGTAGTTAGCTGAACATTCTCAAGACAATTTGAGGATAAATGCTTCAAGCGCTTCAAGTTGTAAAATGTACTCTTCTATTTTTGCTAGAGAACTGCCAGTAGGGTCCTTTACAGTTTATGAACGAGAATCGGGCGGTATTTCAGCTGGATGAGGATTCCAAGGGGAAAAAATCATAGCCACCAAAATGAAACATTGCCACAATATCACAATACACTAAACATGATTCTTGTACAGGAAGATTATTCGTGGAACTGCAGTTATAACGAAATGACTTTTCCATACTGTCTAAGTTCACATCGTTGTATTATTTTTTTAAACGGTAGAGTGAGAATAACTAAATTTATATCTGCCCCGTATGAAAAAAAAATTATAGCAACTAAAAAGGAATCATTAAGCTGTGCAGTTCATTCGCTTATCTAGATGGTGATAGAGCCCACTTGGTTCACTTTTTAAATGACGAAACATTTTTTTTCTGCAAAACTCTACAAAGTCATAATTCAGCATCCATTCATAAACTATAGTTAGAGACCTGAAAAATTCGCGGGTTCATTTCGGGACAAGCTAGAATTCAAAACCTCGGACGTTTGTATTGCTTATGCTATTGACCAACCCGTTAGTTTACCTCCCACGCCAATAATAAACAGATAGTAAAATGTAGATCCAACCACAGTCCTCCGCTAATACAATAAACAACCAATAGACAGTGATATTTGCATGATTTTACACACGACAATGGAGTATAGCCAAGCGGTCATTAAACTCGCGAACTTTTCAAATCTCTAACTATGGTTAAGAGACCCCAGAATTTCGCGGGTTCATCTCTAGACAAGTTGGGATTCACACACTCGTGCGTTCATTGTATTTTGTAACTGGTCGACGTATTGTTTGGCACCACCTGGAGACAAATGAGCCAATAACAAACATGTAATAAATTATGCGCCCAACCACCGCCTTTTACGACCATAACAAACAACCAATAAACATTTGCTACCTATCTATGGGAGTGTATAAGACTGTGAAGTCTAGCCTACAGGTCATTGCACTCGCAAAATTCTCGGGTCTCTAGCTATAGTATTCGCAGCATGAAATTTTGTCACTATACTTGCAATCCACACTCGAGCGTATCGTACGGTAAATTCATAGGGCAGCTGCGACCAAACGATTGACCATAATACGTACAGGCAATGAGTACACAATGAGTATTCTTCCGCGATATGTAAAATTAACATTGTCACGAGCCTGATCACTCTATTCATGCTCCAGTAAAATGGAATAAAAAAAAATTATTAGGAAAGAAAATATTTAATAAGTTGGATTACTCTCACACTTATATGTGTTTAAAAACGGAAATCAAAAGAAACAATTTCAGTATTCACAAATGTTTACCTAGAACTATAAATTTAGCGTTAAAAAAATGGAACTACTTTCCTTCCATCGTTACCAACTTTACTGTACGCATGCCAGTCAGTGTAACGTTGATTTCTAAAGCGCTCATTCAACCGTGAACAGCCTTTAATGATCCGAATATATTTTCTCAGTTTTCACTTTTCAATGCAAACCCGATATTACAGTCCGCTATTTTTTTATATAATGTGCGTGTGTATAAAAACATAACACACATTCATACACCCGCGCAAGCATTTGCGCGGTTGTTGGGTCGTGCACGCGTGTGTTGGACTTGGGTCGTACACGCGTGTGTTGGACTTGGGTCGTGCACGCATGTGTTGGACTTGGGTCGTACACGCGTGTGTTGGGCTCGGGTCGTACACGCGTGTGTTGGGCTTGGGTCGTGCACGGATGTGTTGGGCTTGGGTCGTGCACGCGTGTGTTGGACTTGGGTCGTGCACGCGTGTGTTGGACTTGGGTCGTGCACGCATGTGTTGGACTTGGGTCGTGCACGCGTGTGTTGGACTTGGGTCGTACACGCGTGCGTTGGGCTTGGGTCGTGCACGGATGTGTTGGGCTTGGGTCGTGCACGCGTGTGTTGGACTTGGGTCGTGCACGCATGTGTTGGACTTGGGTCGTACACGCGTGTGTTGGGCTCGGGTCGTACACGCGTGTGTTGGGCTTGGGTCGTGCACGGATGTGTTGGGCTTGGGTCGTGCACGTGTGTGTTGGCTCGGGTCGTACACGCGTGTGTTGGGCTTGGGTCGTGCACGGATGTGTTGGGCTTGGGTCGTACAAGCGTGTGTTGGACTTGGGTCGTACACGCGTGTGTTGCGCTTGGGTCGTGCACGCATGTGTTGGACTTGGGTCGTGCACGCATGTGTTGGACTTGGGTCGTACACGCGTGTGTTGGGCTTGGGTCGTGCACGGATGTGTTGGGCTCGGGTCGTACAAGCGTGTGTTGGACTTGGGTCGTGCACGCATGTGTTGGACTTGGGTCGTACACGCGTGTGTTGGGCTTGGGTCGTGCACGCGTGTGTTGGGCTTGGGTCGTGCACGCGTGTGCTGGGCTTGGATCGTGCACGCGTGTGTTGGGCTTGGGTCGTGCACGCGTATGTTGGGCTCGGGTCGTACACGCGTGTGTTGGCCTTGGGTCGTGCACGCGTGTGTTGGGCTTGGGTCGTACACGCGTGTGTTGGACGTGCACGCATGTGTTGGACTTGGGTCGTACACGCGTGTGTTGGGCTTGGGTCGTGCACGCGTATGTTGGGCTCGGGTCGTACACGCGTGTGTTGGCCTTGGGTCGTGCACGCGTGTGCTGGGCTTGGTTCATGCACGTGTGTGTTGGGCTCGGGTCGTACACGCGTGTGTTGGCATTGGGTCGTGCACGCGTGTGTTGGGCTTGGGTCGTACACGCGTGTGTTGGAATTTGAAGAAACACTATCTGTAACCCAGTTGTTTAAGGAGAGTGAAATGCAGTTGGTTTTGCTTTGCGCTATCTGTTGCGTGCTAGGAGTTCCATGGTTTATTCACTGTCGGAGTGATGCATGTCGATACGTCTGTGCTCATCTGTTATTGCCTCGGGCCGGAATCGAGTCCAGCAGTTTTCGAAGGTCCAAAACCACGGAGAGTGAAGTTCTAACCGAATAACGGTGTGAATAATGTAGTTCACTTTTCCTAGCCAATCTTCTTCTTTAAGGTAAGGAGGATAAAAAGAGAGAGGGGGAGGTGCAAAGGTTGGGTGATATCCGCCGTTGCGGAATAAAGACCAGCGGTTCTCGTGTGCTGAAGACTGTGTACTGGAGATCACGAATACAGGACTCGTTTTGAATCTCCCTTTCTCATTTAGTCTTAAAAACTCGGCTATTGCTGTCGTAAATTCCGTATTTATTTACGCAATTAACTTTACAATATTACTACACTACAGGTTGTTCACACACTTTTGTAATTAATTTTTGAAAAAAAAAAAAAAAAATCACTGTCCATTAACTGAATATACTCCATTCATGATTAAGTCCAATTTTTCGGAAGCCCTATTTGGTGTCAGTGTCTGTGAATATGATATAATATATTCTAATATGTAACATATATTTTACAGTGTTCAAAAATTAAAATTCTTAAGTGCGGTAGGCGATTCCTTATGAAAAATGAAGTTGAAAATATGAAAGACACCATATACATTAATAGAATATTCAAGGAGATACGAGCCTTAAAAAAAAACTAGGTTTTGAAAATGTATTTGTGCCCAGTGCCTTGTACAACGATTACAAAGTCCGCAGCAAATAGGTGACTTACTCTTCCCATGATGCACTGTTCGGCTTAATAAAGTGGTACGTCAGCACATAAACGACATGCCCTCTATACTAGCACACGCTCCATAGCGCGCCAAATGTTCGTGTCCCATTAAACTGTGTGGGACGTACTATGGGTAAATCGGCACCATCCCTACATCTGGCAGAACGTACAAGGCATTCAGCGAAAATACATTTTCAAAACCCAATCTTCACAGACTCATACTTCTTTAATATTCTGTTTAGGTATATGGCGTCCTTCACATTTTCGAATATATGTTTCATAAGAAATCACCTCCCGTGGTTTGGGGATTTTAATTTCCGGACACCCTGTATACTATATAATATTGTTCCAAGATGCCTGAGGGGCACATCCGAGTTCGTGAGGGAAGGAGGCTTTAATAAAAATAAAATAACTGAATTTGATTTTTGATTTATTTACACAGCTATTAATTACAGCATTAAAATATCTATCTCAACTATTGCTCTTTTTATTTCTCAGTGAGCTGAATATTTAACGTGTATTCCAACTCTAATTAACGTCCTTTTTAACATCTCTGCTTGTTTACAGTCAATTAAAAATTCTCATCCTTAACACACGTTCAGTCTGTTTGTCGCCATCACTTGTAATGTCTTTCACTCACGCATCTAGTCCAATAGTCCTGCCTGCCAGTCGCACCTTCACTGCTGTGATGCTCGCAGTCGCAGATTTTCCTCCCGCTGGTCTCTTCTGACGCTACTCGTTGCTCTTCTCGCTCGTCGCCTATTGCTAAAACTCCACACACTCTTTAAAAACTCTCTGCTCGGAGACCCGTTGCACTTTTACACTTTCGCTGGCCTATATCTGAAGGTCCTGATTTATCAAGGAAGAAGCGAAGAATTCCAATTTTATAACTTTCACGGGCGTTCCTGGTTTCAGTATAGGCCTAGAATCTATTTGTTTTTGTGCAAGGACACGTATTTTTATCGCCTCATTTAGTGCAGTTAGAGGCCAAAATTTTGAGTTTATTATTTTTTCTGCGGGACTACAGCTCTATGTGAATTGACAACTGCATAATTTCACGTGGTTATCTGCCTTAATTCAGAGGTCCTGACTATATTTTTACAGTATGACTGTTTACCAGGAATTAAATGGAACTGTTTGTAGGTGCCATACGCGAGACAACAGTTACGATACAAAAAATTAATAATGGAGTTTAAATTGAATTTTTTAATATTAAGAGAGATTTTCCTCAATACAGAGGTTTTCCTCCAACATAACAATACACTCGTAACAATCGTTTCGTACATAACTCGACATTATATTCTCAAAATAGTTCTCGAGATATTTCGGTCTTGTGTATCTTTCTCTTCTGCATCAGATCTTCTCATTGTTATCTGTACATTTTGGAGCCAGGTAGTCATGGGTTATCCTCTTCTTCTCCTTCCTATGACTTCCCATTCCTGTATAAGTTTTGGTATTCTAGTATCTTCCATTCTTCTTACATGGCCATACCATTCCAACCTTCTTCGTTCTATAACTTCATACATTTCTCCTTCCACTTCCATTAGCCTTAATATTTCGGTATTTCTTACGTTTTCTTTTCTTGAAATTCTGACTGATCTTCTTCAGAAATCCATTTCTAATTTAATATACCAGTTATAAAAAAATTCTATAGTCTAAAATATTGTCACACGCTCGCTGCTTCGACTCTCGCATGAGTGAGTGGAAGTGAAGGACAGAAGTTATATGATAGCAGTAGGTGAGCGAGCAGCGTGTCAGTTACAAAAGAGGGCTGACAAGATAATCTCTATAGCGGCGCATTCTGCTAGCACTGGTCGTATTGTTTTCGGCCGATATCTGAAGAATGCTCTGGGTTACTGACCTCGTTCTCTCAGCATAACTCGGGGTGTGTTGATCCTTCGAGATGGTTAGGGCAGCCCTATATGTATTGCGGCAGGCCTCCGGGCCAGGAGTTGCTTTGAAGTTGATGAATGGATGAGTGGCTGAGTTCTGAGCGATAGAATACGAGCAGCGGGAGAACCAGTGGATTAGTGGAAGGGAAGTCTGCGACTGCTATTATCAAGTAGTGAAGGACACGGCTGGCAGGCTGGACTATTGGACTAAATGCATGAGTGAAATACATTATAAATGATGGCAACAGATATTATGAACAAGTATTGATAATGAGTACAAGTTAATTGATTATAACTAATAGAGACAATTAAGGAGGGCATCAATTGGAGTGGAAATAGACATTATAATTGCTCCCACTGTTAAATAAAAAGAATAACAGTGGAGACAGCTAATTAATGCTATATACAATGGCAGAGCGAATCAATTAGAAATCAAATTTAGTTCCTTTTATTCAGTGGCGTTTATTCCATAGACGCGAGGTAAGCAATGCTTATCCTGTACATATTGGAAATGTTTGACACTTTATAGTTTTCGCCTTAACTTTAAACACATTTAATTCTGAGTTCCCGGTGTCCGATTCGAGAGACAGCGTTTTTGTAACTCCCGTACTGTACACTATAATGTAATGCTATCTAGTATTTAATTCCACAAACGGGAGCGACTAACGATAAATCGAACTTGCTAGCAACAACGCGCCACACGCTCGAACTCCTTCTGCGTTCCTTTGGCAGGGTAATCAGTCGTTCTGTTTGCGTCCTCCAGTCCTACATTTTTCCTTGGAAAGACGGATGAAAGTTTTCGGGAGAACGGGAGTTTTCTTATAATTTGTAATATGATCTGGAAATAATATTCAGTTTAATTGCTATTACATTAATTTCGTTTCCGTTTCGATAACTAATGTTAGGCATTATAAAACGGCAAATACACGTGGACGGTAAGCAAAGTTGGAAGTTGCGTTTGTTAGTAGAAATTGTTTAACCTGTAAAAAAAATTCTCTACATGCCACGTCTTTAATTTATTTATTTCATTGAGACCTCCATTCCTCACGAACTCAGATACGACCCCAGGTGTCCTCGCGTGTAAAGGCTGTTAGCGATAAAGTGAGCACTTTTGAAATTAACCTTAGAAAAAGTCACTGGCCCTGCCGGCATATATTGTAACGGGCGCACTGAGTGACATTCGCCCAGTAAAATTGGCAACGATGAATGGAAAGTAGTTCCATATCTTAACGTCAAAAATAAAGTGTTAGGAACCATATCTTAACGTCAAAAATAAAGTGTTAGGTAACCACTTGTGATAATTTAAATTATTTCTTACGCTTACTGTTTTTTTTTAACGCTTCAATGTGTAAAAATTAGCAGATTTATAAAATGTTTACTTTTCTAATAATTTCACCGTTTCCCTTGACAGACGCATGAATAAAGTGATGAGAGTCATGGAAATTTTAATTTTACATAAGGTGGAAGAATACACAACGTACATACCAGTAGATCTTGAGCAGGGCTTTCAAAAGTGCTCATTTTACCGTGAACAGCTTATATATTGTACGTTATTTATCACCCGTCACCATACATATCGAACAAAATATTGATACGTTACCATTCTCGACACACAGTTTTTACCAGAAGGCGCCGTCGTTCGTTTCCCCAGTGTTCGTTTCCCCCGTGTTCGTTTTTTTTTTTTTTTTTCAACGGTCGCACGACGTAATTTCCTGTAAACGCGGGTTCCCTAACAGTCGGTCATGCTCCCCGCCGGCAAGTTCTAGCCGTGTGATCCAGCAGAGGGCAAACGGCGAACCAAACTTGTCATTACAGCCCGTTCGCGGCGGAGACACGAAACAAATATCCCGTCGCTGTCACGAAATGTCAAGGGGGGGGGGGGGGAAATATCATGGTTAGGTTTTATGGAGCGAGGGAAGGAAATATTCGGGGGTCGTAGGTTTTCTGGTGGGCACAGTCTGTTCGCGGTTTCTTCGCACTTTATTCAATCCTTTGGAAGAAACACCCCATGTATGACATTTCTGGTTTCTTCCTAAATATGCCATGTATCACAAACGTTTTATACTAGTGTAAACACAAAAATTACCTAATTTTTTTGTTAAATCGCAATTTTAATCATAAATGAAATACTATAATTTATAATTAAAATATAACACATAAATAAAGACAGAGATAAAGTACATGTGCTGGTAATAGCTCAAGGCTGTTCACGATAAAGGGAGCACTATTGAAATCCACCTTATCAAATAGTCACTGCTCCTACCTGCGTATTTTAATGGGCTCACTGAGTGGCATGCGCCCAGTACAGTTGGCCACGATGGAAGAAAAGTAGTTCCATATAATTACGTCGAATAAAGAGTGTTAGCTAACCATTTGTGACGACTTAAATGATTTATTTCGCTTTCTGTGTTTTTAATGCCTCAACGTGTAAGTATGAGTACATTTGAAAAATATTTCTTTTAGTAATAATGTCACAATTTCACTGGACCAATGCATGAATATAGTGATGAGGTCCACGTCGATGATAATCTTACATAAGGCGGAGGAATACATATGGTGTATACAAGTAGATCTTAAGCAGGGCTTTCAAAACTGCTCATTTTACCGTGAACAGCCTATAGTAACAAATAGTTCCCATGGAAAAATATTATTACACTGAGTGTGCACGAAATCAGTGCGTTGGCCATCTGGTGTAATTTTCTAAGCTTTGTTTGCGTGAGGCGGAGAAATATCCCGGAAGCAAAATGTTAGCAGAGCTTCTTATTATTTTGTTTGGTTGTAGGCAGATCAGCATGAATTAAACTGTTCTGGTTCGAAATAGTTAATGAATCGGTTTATTGACAGGTGCTTTGGTTTTTTTTTTTTTTTTTTTTTTTTTTAATACACACTTTATTTGTGAGCAGTTATGGGATCAGTATCTACTGTGTACAGTAACGAACTTCTTCACACCCCTAATGTGCCTCAAATTTGTACGCCAGCCTTCACAGATGAATAGATGGAGAAAATTAAAATCAGTAACGATTTCAAGCAAAAATAAGTAATGATGAGGACTCATGTTAAACAACCTCTTTAAAACTAGCGGTCATTCAATTGTATTATTTTGATGAACTAGTGCAACTCAACTAAGCACTCTACATACAAAAGACATCAGACGATTAAAATATTCTACAATTTTTAATAAGACGAAACAAACTATTTCTATTGAAAAATGACAGGTTTCACATTAAACTAATATTCAATAATTAAACGAGCAAAACGATGATTATAACTGCTGCCAGCTGTGTAAAATAAATTAAATGAGTTTAGTTTTAATGGCTTGAAAAACAATTACTATTTTCCACAAACATTTTTTGTCGATATACATGATTGTGAAATCATGTGCAATCGTCATTTTAATAATCTTGCACTGTTTCTTGGAAATTGCTTGTAAATTAGATATGTAGGTGTCCGACCCCCCATAGCTCAGTCCTTTTTAGATTCACGATATCTTTACCCAAGTCTCTAGGCTCTAGGTATTTGATTAGCTTGCTACTGTACTTTGAAACACATTCTTGGCTTTAAGCTGATATAGCATGCAAAATAGGATGTTGCAATCTT
This sequence comes from Dryococelus australis, assembly GCA_029891345.1. Classification (NCBI taxonomy): domain Eukaryota; kingdom Metazoa; phylum Arthropoda; class Insecta; order Phasmatodea; family Phasmatidae; genus Dryococelus; species Dryococelus australis. The sequence goes on from CM057005.1 coordinate 93,854,077, forward strand.
ACATTAATTTGCGACGACTAGTAGACTAGAAGTTCTCGGTGTCTTGGAAGCGCAGGGAACCAGAGCAGTTCTGAATAGGATTCAGGCGGACTCCCCGGTCCATCTCGTCGCCATCTAAGTAGAGGCCGTTCTCAGCAGTGGAACGGAACTCCAGGCCGATGAGACATCATCCTTTTAATCAGTTTGTCGCTCTCCTTCTCCGCCGTGTAAACTACCTCGTCCATTAGTGGAGCCATCATCTCCAGAACGTAATAACTTTTTACTTCTCCAGCCAAAACGTTCTACTCCAAAAATGTTCCAAACCAACTCAAAGACAAAAGCTCCACTTAGTAACCATTCGTGAGATCGGCATTTTATATGGTCATAATATTGTTCTCCATGTCGACACGAAGTGTATGAGAAATTTAATAGGAATTCATCAGCTTGTATGCGCGTTGCAAACAAATCAAACATTTAGTTAAAAACACACGGTAGAGTGTTGATAAACTATGCAGTTTCACATAAACATCTTGTGGTGGGAATAATTCATGCCTGCTCGCATAGCAGCTGGTATAACGGCTGATGCACCAGGTCTTACAGAAGCTTGTGCAAGAGCTAGTACGGCAGCAGGTATAGTACATATAGGGGAAAGGCACCTAAGAGTGCGCAGTCCCTAAGAGTGCGCAGTGTCATTTCCTGGCAGTTTGCAACACTGAAAAAACTAAGCATGTCCTCAGTCGGTTAGTCACTGTGAGGCAAGTGCGTGGTGTGAAACCTGCAGTTACTCAAAGCTATATCTGTAGATTTGACAGGCGAGGGAACAATTTTTTTTTACTTTGATGTAATATGTTAAGGGCATAAGTTAAGTTTTACCATGTAGGTAAACGGATGCGCATTCATCGTGCGTGCATTATGTAACAGCCATGGTTCCAAGCGTTCATGGCGATTTAACACCATTGTACTTTTCCAACATTTGCTGCTATCTATCTGTTATTTCAGAAACATCGTGTTTGTCCCCCAAGAGTGCGCATATAGATTGTCTTGGAGCATCATGCGCACTCTTTGGGGCAATGTACGCACTCTTTGGAACCAGTTATATATATATATTTGTAATAATGAACTGGTTTACATTTGTTTCAGAATGTCATCGTCGTATGAGATAAAGTCGGGAAGGAAGTTGATATTTACAAACGAATTGTTAAATGTAGCAAGACGAAGAATAAAAAATTAGGGAAGTAAAAAAAAAAAAAAGCCGCAGTGAATCAGGACACAAAGGAATCGACACCAAAAAAAATTGTCGTTAAACTGCGAGTAGAAATGAGGACCAAATGCCCTCGACTAGCGACGCAAATCATCACGTATTCGATTTTCCTGACCGTAGCGAGAACACTTCGCCTAGGGCCGCTGAGGTTAGTAGATCGGCTGGTGAAATAATTCTCGAGGCCGAAATGCGTGCTTGTGAATCAAGTAAGGATAGTGACGAAGGAAGCAGCTCTCTCAATTGCGCTAAGAATACTAGGCCTACTATAGCAGAAAATAATGAAGCAACAGCAATCTCTCCAGAAGACATCATTCATCTGCCCAAAGCAGACGCTACTGGCAAGAGAGAAAAAAAAAAGTAAGGAAAGCAAGGAAATCCGTTTAAAAATACTCATGTGCTTGCGAATGACAAGAAAAGGCACAAGCTTCGCGGGTGCAAAATAAAAGGAGAAAATCCTCATGTCCAGTAAAGAAGATTAACATCATCAGAGACAGTAGAAAGTGATATATTCTGCCCAGGATGCGATGAGATATACATCGAGCCTATCTTTGAAGACTGGGTACAGTATGTCAAATGCCAACAAAGGTGGCATGAGTAATGTTCGTCATTTGAAGGAGGTTTAATATTTGCGTGTGACCAGTGTTGAATGCACACTCTTTGGGTGCATGCTCTTAGGAGCTAGGGCTCCTATAGGCCGTTCACGATAAAGTGAGCACTTTTGAAGCCCTAGCTACTTTATTCTTTCAACCAATTTATATCCTTCCACCACTTGTTGATGTTAACCCTGCCATGTGAGTAATAAACACTGTGTATACGTTCACCATACCCAAAACCAAAAGTCCGAGGCCACAATGAAATGCATTTATTGGTTGTTATGTCTGATGAAACAGTTTAGAAAAGTGCTCACTTTACCGTGAACGGCCTATAAGAGTGCGCATTTGCAATCATTAATTTTTTTGCATTTTGTGAAAATTCTAACATGTCTATGTGATTGCTCCTGTAAGCACGAAGTTATAATTGATCAATAAAACTCCATGTGAGCGAACCATATTTTTTTTCACTCGAGAATGTAGCAGTAAAGGAGGTCGATTCGTTAGGTGCGCTCTCCTAGGAGCTTTTCCTCTAACATCGACTTTATGCCGGTGTCACACTATACGTTTTTGCCGCTGCGGCTAAAACGCTCCGGTTTGACGGGACAGACACAACACACATGCGAGGTGTCACACCAGTGTATGCTACACCAGTGTGGCACTTCGCATTTACTCCAATGTGCCCATCCCGTCAAGCCGCAGCGGCACAAACGCATAGTATGACACTGGCCTTGGCGTGCTCCGCCACGCAAGATGTTTGTCCCAAGGGAAGAGGACTGGACCCTACGAAGCCCGAGGGCAGTTAGTTACCTATAGCTCACAGAACACAGCATTGTGCGGTGCAAACTGTGCCTTCGGGTACTCTCCTTGGTGCAAGAGGCGACAATGGACTGTGGTCGTATTAGAATCGATCGGTCAGTCGATCGTTTCGTCGTTTTGTAGTTCGCAATGATGTAGTATGGGTACTGGTAGCTATAACGTGCTAAGCGTACTTAATACAGTAGCAGTCGATATCTTAACTAGACAGATTGTTTAAATATAATTCTTAAGAACAGCGATACTTGACGGTTTCAACCTCGAAATTAAAATTACTTCCGAAATGAGGTCGTGAAAATTACCAAATAGCGAAATTGTAATTACAGCACTAGGGCGTCGCAGTTTTAAGGAAAGCCAGTGCTAGAAATGAAACATAACGTTATGCAGTCTGTTCATTGCGTATAAAATATTATTAAAAAATAGTAATTCTTGGTTTTGTCGGTTTTTTTTTTGCATCGGTCATTCTTCCCCCAAATTTAAAAGATAACATTGTATTGTCACGGACTCAGTGATTGGTATTAATACGCTGATTAAGCTGAACTGTAAAATTGTGGCAAAGGAAAACGTATTACTTTCACGCCAGTTTTAATCTTGATTATATTTTTACAACGAAAAGAAGCCCACGACAGTAGGCACCGATTTAAAGATTTTTATTTTAATAAGACGTAACGTGCTGTAACTTTTTGACGTGAATACGTCTTTAAATTGGCAACCAAAGTGGGAGGCAATCCAGAAAACCCGATGATAACAAAATCAGAGGATATAGTTTGGCTTGCGGCGCCGAATCTATCGTCTACATCAAGATTCAATTACACCAGTCCATTGCCAAAGGACCAAAGAATATATTACGTTGAGTGAGGACTGAGTTCGTTTCGCAGCGTCTCGTAACTTAAGCGTAGTATAACATTTGACTAGGAGAAGCTTCGACGCTCGTGTAGGTTTCAATCGATGGATCTCGTCAATATTAATCGATTGCATGTATAAAACATTTGTGGTTGGCGTGGTTATGGTGAAATTGTACGAGTTTATTGTAAAAACTTAAGAAAACGTAACACAATGTCGGCCTATACTCGTCAAAAAGACGAGTTGAAATACAGAAATCGTATACGGTTGGAAAGAGCATCTCAAAAGCAATCCAGTGATACCCATAAAACCCCATATGATCGAGTGAGGCGGTGCCGGGAAGGTAAAAAAAAAAAAAACACCAAGGCGTCCGAGCGTTTCAACGTAGACGCCGTGTCCCCAACACAGCCACACCCCATTTTTTTCAATTATTTTTTTCCTCCAACGTTTCAGAGTTTAAGTTAACCCGTTCGTTCCTGATGTCCATAATCGAGCACATGTTGCATTGAAGGATTGCTTATGGTTGGCACTGTACATACATAAGGAATCAGTGACCGATATTTTGAAGGTTGTCCTTGCGATAAATCTGATTTATTGGAATTTCTGCACCTCTTAAGTAGAGCGTACATGAAAATATTAAACGACTGCAACCTGTAAATCAATTCTGAACTGAACGGTTTAAAATGAATGCAGCTACAGCGAGAGGAATTTTTTTTTCCGAGGTTAACAAAACTAATGTGTTGCTATCTGTGGAACAATTACACAAAATTACATAGTAAAGTTATAATTGCAGAACTAGAGTTTTCAAAGTAATGATAGTTGAATTTATTAACGCCCCTACATGTATGCCGTTTTTCGACGAATATGTAATTAACATCAACTGAACATATTTATCGGGAATTACCAATCATAATTAAATTATAATAAAGCATTTTAGTGCAACAGATTTAAACTCTATGAATTAATAAAGATCGGTACTTTTATTTGAAATAACGTCATGCGGCCAAACCTATACTTAGAAGATAGAGCCTTATCATTAAGGGAACAACTAATCTTCCACAATCATATAATATGTAAATTTAATGTAAACTCACATTTATGATTGTCTGTAATTTTGCTATCAAGCCTCGTACTGTTTAGAAACCGCCTTGGCAATAGAAGTTGCGTCACAATAGAGTTGACTTTGGCGTGACTATACCTCAGCCATTTATACGCTTAAGTGCATCAGTACTCATTATCTTAGTTTAGCGCTTTTTTGTCGTAAATGAGAGTAAATCTCTCATTTACCCTATAGTTGTGTCATTAAAATCAGAAGTGTTTTGGAAATTACCTAACAAGGCCTGATTGTTTCTTCTCATGCGGCATCTTGTTGTGTCTTCTGAGGAAGTCCAATACATCCATTCACTATACATTTATCTAATTCCCACTGTTCATTCATCAATGGCAGAGAAAATGTTTTTTCTTCCTTTAGATGAGCCGGCTGGTTATTTCCTCTCCCCTTGTCGTTGGAAAAGTCTTGAAAGCATATAAAAGAAGATAAACGCAGACACGCCATCTTCCCTCTGTCTCTGAGTATGATATAATGAGATATACTTTGGGAAGGGTGCAAAATTTTTTTATTCGTCAAATGCAAAAATTGCTGTAAGGCTTGTGGGACTCACTAGAGTTCTTGACAAGCTACGAACATGCCCGTAAACAACATGGACGACACTCGTCTCGTGTATACGCATTTACGTAGCTCACAACACGTCCTTTCTAGTTGTTTATCAGGAATGCAAATTTTTGGCAAGAAAAAGAACTCCCTTAAAAGAGAACTCCAGGGATACACTTTTATCAACTGCAGGAGGAACACCATAAATCTACAGAGAAACAGAAGAGAAAGTTAACTGGCATCAGCTCAAAAGGTAACACAATTGACGAGGAAGTTTCATTTCTTAGCTGCGTGTTCAATTATTTTCCTTGTGTTGGAAGCTGCACGGGCGACACGGGCTATAATTCATGTCTGTACTCTAATAAAGTCATAGTGGTGGTCCAACTTAAATACTTACAATTTCAACAATGCTGCAAGCTAGACATTTTTCCAGCCACGGATTTGTTCAGCCTATCAGGCGCCCGTGGTCTGCAGAGTTTTTTAACGTAACGTTTTTAATTAGTCGTCAGTTTTTCATATACACACGTTGAGCCCTGATTTGGATAGATGCACAGAATAGAAATTATTCTATTACTTAGTCAATGCAATGTGTGAATGTTTTGAATAGCTAGATGCGCCGTATTGTGATCATTCTATTATTCGGTCAGTCGACCTTGTCATTTATGTATATGCTGTTCACGGTAAAACGAGCACTTTTGAAAGCCCTGCTTAAGATCTACTTGTGTATACATTGTGTGTTCTTTCACCTTATGTAAAATTAACATTGTCATGGGCCTTATCACTTTATTCATGCGTCGGTAAAGCAAAACTATGAAATTATTGGAAAAGTAAATATTTTAAAAATATTTTCATTTTCATACGTCTATGCATAGAAAAACAGAAAACGAAAGAAACAATTAACGCTATCACAAATGGTGACCTAACACTTTTTATTCGACGTTAATATATGGAACTAGTTTCTACCCATCGTTACCAACTTTACTGAGCGTATGTCACTCAGTGGGCCCGTTTAAATATACGCAGGTACGGGGCAGTGACTTTTTCTAAGGCTGATTTCAAAAGTGCTCACTTTATCGTGAATAGTCTTTAGTCATTTTTTACTGTCTGTAAATTGGCGCCTTATAGAATTTAAAGATTTATGGTTGTTTCGAAAGAAGCGCCGTGGCTTTGTAGAAACATCACTATCTGGGCGGCGTTCCAAAACGTTACTCTGCGAGTAAACTTTCCTCTCTGGCTGTCAGAGAATACTTAGAGTAAATCTTTTACTCGTTCTCGTCTGCGTCCCACAACTGCAGAGTAATTACTCTGAGCGTCTTTCCCGAGTAAATCTTTTACACGCACTATTTCAGCGAGTAACGAAGGGCAAACAGAAAATGGCGGAAAGTTTAATAGAATCGATCAGATTGAAGGGAAATATGGGCATTCTGTTCACTGACACACACGGTAAAAATAAAAATAACAAGCGATAGAATTCGTATTTTTATTTAAAAGTAAACTATTTCTGGATGCAAATTTTAAGATTAATTTATCGCAAGTGAAGCTGTTTACGTAGACAACTAATATATTTAAAAAGAAAGAATTTGGGCAAGTGGACGAAAAGCTTTCAGATTGGTTGCTTAATCAGTACGGATTTGTAAACAAAGACTGCTATTTACATCATGCTCGTTCCGAAACCACGTTTTCATTTCCTTCCCTCAGCTGCTGCTCTGTGTTACTTCACTCTACACTCGGAGTAACGTTTTGTGTTTGAATAATAAAATATCTAGCAACTGCATCTCTCTCAATTTATTGTTTTTGTTACTCATTGTCAAAGTCACCTGTTTTTCGGAGGCTAGACTTCAATATCCTATGTCCACACTTGCAGTATTCATTTGACTTTTGGCCGCTTGCCTTTATATGTGAAGACAGTCTGTTACATGAACGAGACAATCAGAATTATGTTTCCCCGATACTGGCCGCCTGTGATTCGTAGGCACACGGATAAGGCGTATTTCATTTCAAATGATCCAATCACTAAAGTGGTTCTGAACTAAAGTGCGTTGGAGCACAACTTGTCCTGAAGTCTTTTCGCGAAAAACAGGTGGCCCTACTTACTGTGGCATACACGTCACAGGCTGCTCAAGGTAAAGTAAGCGTTTTTACAGACTTTTATTTAACTTGCCTTGTTAGTTAGTTAGTTTGTAATTTCGGGTGAAATCTCGCAAGTCGATTTTAAACCACTTCCTCTTATCCAATTGAGCTGAGATGATGCATACATGTGTAGTTCCCACGACAATACAATGCGAATGTACCACACTGAGCTGATCTGATGATGGAGCCGGAAGGCTGCCATAGGAACTCTACAACTATATGCAGTAAACGTCGTATCAAGTTGGTTTTACAGAATCGAGTAACAGTAAAATGGAGATTAGAAGTGTCACTGCTGTTGAGCGCGTGCCCTATTTTGTAGCGGCAAATGATTCTGAAAACTATTATTATAGTCTGCTCCTACAGTAGGGGAAAGCAGCAGAATGCATACCGCCTCCTAAATCGTACCACCTCCGTATTTCAGGAAATGTGTTATAGATGAAAACAAATTTGATGCTGCTCATGTGTTCAATGTGGATGAGACGGGTTTCAGCAGTGTACAAAAAAATCTGCCAAAAAGTGTTGACTATGAAAGGAAAGCGTCAGGTGGGAGCTATTGAAAATGGTGAAAGAGGTGTCAATACAACAATAGTGTGTTGTACTAGTGCGTCAGGGATGTATGTTCCACCTATGATAATCTTTAAACGCATGATAATGGTGCATGAGCTGCAGGTTGGTGTCCCTCCTGGAGGTATTGTTGACATATCAGAAACAGGGTACATTAACAGTGATATTTTTGTAAAATGGTTACAACATTTTATTGCTGTCATCAGACCAAACATCAAAAACAAAGTTCTCTTAATTTTATATGGTCATTCGACACATTCGAAGAATGTAGAAACTTTGGAACTTGCAAGAGCCAATGGCGTCCTAATGTTGCAGTTGCCTGCCCACACAACTCATTGGCTACAACCTTTGGACAGGTCTTTCTTCAAGACATTAGAAACTTATCACACCCAGGCAGTTGAAAAATGGCTTCTAACAAATCCCGGTCTGTGTGTTACCGAGTATCAGGTTACTCAACTTGTAGCAGAGGCCTATGCAAGGACAGCAAATATTCAGAACGCCATTAACGAATTTCGTGATTGTGGAATCTGGCCGGTAGATCGTAATATTTTTAACGATTCCTACTTTTTAGCAGCTACAAATCTGGAAGAAAACGAATGCCACTCCGATGAAAATGAGACGGATACGCCTTCTTGTGAGCCTACAGAAAACATCAGCGATCCAACATGTAGTGAAATAATTAGCCCTAATGATAGACCTACTCAGCAGGAGATGATACGAAGTTGAATGTTTCTATTGAAGCTATTTCTCCGATTCCAACATGCTCCAAACATGTGTCCACACCAGGAAGGCGGGGAGCTCTGCGTGCTGTTGTAATGACAAGCAGTCCGTACAGACGTGATTTGATGGCTGCAAAAGATAGAAGAAGGAAGACGATCAGCACAGTAGATAACAAATCTACAGATGGGAAGGGAAGTTCTGCATGTGAAAACAAGTGTTTAAGAACAACTCCAGACAACAATACACCTTCTACTTCGTTCGCATCCAACGTAACCATAGAGATTGCGCAAGACGATTGGTTTTGTTCAGTATGTGAGGAAAATGTCGTAGGAAATATGATGCAATGTTTACAGTGTCACACATGGGTACATGAAACCTGCGCAGAGGTTAAATCAGGCCTTAAACGTTTTATTTGTGTTGTATGAAAATTATTTGTTTGTTTGTTTTATTTAGGGTGAAATATGTACTTGTATACACTTAAAACATCATTATAGCTGTTTCCATGGACAACATTTAGTATTAGACTATTTCTATTTGTAGCGGTACGATTTACGATACTGGCGGTACGATTTTGCATACTGGTTTCGTATATCGTACCGATTGCAGTCTTACACTAAGACATTTTTTCTGGGTCGCTATTTCAGCTAACTAGACGTGTAAATGTAGATATGTATGCATATAATTATGCTACTTCGTACTAAGTCAATATTGGAGCAGTACATTAAAGATTGGCCCAAATTAATGCAATAATGTAAAAAATGGTACGCCTTAGGCAACCTTCCCCTATGTCCCGTATCGGAATGAAAGCGAACTACTGGTCGATCACGATACATCACGGGGATCTTTCTTAGCAAGGGAAAGCCATATTCGTGATACAAACACATGGCTGGAGACTGAAAAGTGAAAAATATAACAAATGTAAAAAAACTTTCAAAACCACCCTTTTATTTAGAAATGCACTAAAAAGAGAAAAATAATTATAATATTTACACAGTTGGTAGAACTTGTAAGATGTGGTCGAACAGCGGTAATAAACTTTACTGCAAATTAATATGTTTGTATCAATTTATATTTAGTATATAAGAGCTTGGCGCAATATAGAACGTATACCTCATTTGCGTAAGCGTAGTAAGCATATATCTTGCGTAAGGCTCTTAACTTTTCACAATATAGAACGCATATCGCATTTGCATAAGCATAGGAAGAACATATCGTGCGTAAGGCTCTTGACTATTCGCGCCAAGCTTTTATATACTAAATATAAATTGATACAAACATATTAATTTGTAGTAAAGTTTATTACGGCTGTTCGACCACATCTTACAAATTCTACAAATTGTGTAACTAATAATTTTTCTCTTTGTAGTGCATGAATAAATAAAAGGCTGGTTTAAAAAAAATTCGTTTATTTTATTTATCAAACATTTTTGCAAAACATATATGCTGTAGACTATTCGCCGTTTCTTTACACGTGTTTAGTTATTTCCTAAATATGTCATGTATCACAAGCGTTTAATTAAATATTTGCCTATATTTTACCTATAAATTATAATATTTCATTTATAACAAATATGAATACAAATATGGGGGAAACATGTTTTGCTAGCGCCTAGTAAGAAATAGTTTTCATGCGAAATTTTAATATAACTGTGTTCGCACGAATTTGATGCGTTGTCCTCTGGTGAAATAAATGTTAATTGCAACATCTGAAAATATTAATAATTTGAGTTTACAAGAACACACACAAAACCACTACCTAAATATGAAAAGAACAAAGAAAAGGTTTTCTGGCCAACTGAGTTCAATATCAGTAGTTCAGATCAGCACGCCATGGATGTATCATTTTTAAAGGCTGTTCACGATAAAGTGAGCTGTTTTGAAATCAAACTTAGATAAAAGTCACTGCCCATGCCTGCATTTACTTCAACGGGCGCACTGAGTGACATGCGCCCAGTAAAGTTGGTAATGATAGATGGAAATTAGTTCCATATTTTAATGCCGAATAAAAAGTGTTAGATGACCATTTGTGGTAATTTAAATGATTTATTTCCGTTTCGGTTTTTTTTTTAAACGCATCAGTGTGTAAAAATGATCAGAAGTATAAAATATTACTTTTCTAATAATTTCATAGTTTCATTTGCCAGACGCATGAATGAAGTGTCGAGGCCCATGGCAATGTTAATTTTACGTAAGACGGAAGAACACACAACTTGCATACAAGTAGATGTTAAGCAGGGCTTTCAAAAGTGCTCATTTTACCGCGAATAGCCTATAGTGATACGTAGTCTGGTAAACCGTTCCACTATTAGTCTTTTGCCATAGACCGTGAACATTAAAACGCAATGATTTAGATAGTCGCTTCCAAACGTTGGTAATTTATATATGACGAGACCGAACGTCCATTCGTGTTTCGAAAGTGTACAGTTGCCTCATTAGAAATCTGACACCAACAATCAATTAGTAGAATGAATGTTGGACGAGTTACCTTGAGTCGTGTTCGAACAGCAATTTTCTAACAAAACAAACCAAACTGCTACTGGAAAAATCGATCAGTTCCCAGAATGTACATAATGAGCCTATCATTACACCGCAGCTGCATGATATCACGTTCTATAGTTTATCCACGTTAAAGTGAGCACTTTTTGAAGACCTCTCGTTTGGAACAATAGTCTATAGATATACTCACACACACAAACACTGTGTTTATTACTTACAAGGAAATATTTATTTTAAAAAGTGGTGGAAGGATAAAAAATGGCCGATAGAAAAACAGTGACTAGGGCCTCAAAAGTGTCCACTTTACCGTGAACAGCCTGTACACCGAGACAGAAGGCAAGTAACGATGCATAGACAGAGACAAACCTAAAAAAACATAAACAGAGACGAACCTAAAAACCTAAACTCTAAATCTATTCTGTTGTTATTGTTATCATTTTATATATCAGAATTCTAAATGAGCACTAATGTGTGCAAAACTACTCATGAAAATCGAGTGCGGTATTGTAAATTGTGTAGGCAACATTTGGATCCTGCGCACTACACGAAACGAACAGTTTAAGTCATAAATCTAATAGTTTATATTATTTGGCAGTGTAATTGTTTTTACTAACGATGTCTGTTAGTAAAAACTGTTACTAACGATGTCTCGCCGTTAAATCTCATATTTCAGAAACCGAATTTGGTTCAAGCCTATATTAATATCAGTGGCGCACAAAGCGAAACTGTTGCAGAATCAAGCCATCTTGTGTTCTATATTGTGTTGGGGTATCAGAGCTATGGGTAGAAATATCAGTTAAATTGTTTTGCGGTTTTATGCACCACTCGCAGTAATCGGTTGAACTGAGCGAAAATTAATGCCCAAACAAATTTGCGATCAAAGTATCCGTTCCAGGCAGTTATAAATAACAGTGGAGGACACAACTGGCAGCGTGGTTGTTCTAATTGAATTTTGCGTTTTATTACATACAATATATAAAAAAACAATTAAAATAATAATTATTTGTTTTAGTTATTATGGCTTTGACATGGGTCGTCTTGCCAGAAGTTAAAAATTTTAATAAATCATCCTCTATACAGTCATTAAACACATTAGAATATTGCTGTAACTATCACGTATATTATAATTTCATACAAAGAAGTAAATATTAAGTTAGGAAATTAAAAAGCTATCGCACAGCAAAATACGTAATATTGTGGATTTGGTAAAGGTAAAATATGTAAATCATAAATTTAGTCCCAGTATGCTTAATAATAAATACTATATGTAGTATATACAAGCTACTCACTATGTATGAAATAAGAATAACATAAATATTGAGGAATATAGTTATATTTCCTCCATAAATGCCTTGTAATTAAGAGCGAATAAGTAATTAATTTTCACAATAACTTCGAAATTACTGTTATTCCTTTTCATTGGAACGTATATTTTTGCAATGACTAAGCGTGAGCGCAAAAATTTTAATGCACACTAAAAAAAACATGTAACAGTTTAACAGCAAAGTAGTTATTAAAATAAGTTGAAAGGGTTTGCTAAAATTTAAGTAATAATTGATATGTCAATATTTATTAGTGTTTTGTATGTACGTCACCATAAAGTAAAATTGTTAGTGAGTTGCTGATATTTACTGCAAACAATTTGAACTTATTTTTAACGTAACTGATACTTTTCCATTACCAAAATCGATGCAATATATTTATGTCCGCAAATAACATAACTGTTTTAGAAAGAAACAACAAATTCTGAAAGGGTATTTTTAATGACTAAACAAAAAAAAAGATTTTGATTCCGAAGAAAGATATTTACACGTACTGTAATTATGGATTAGAATGTATTATTATTTAATGAAAATACAGTCCCTGATACGCGTGCGTTTCAGGAATATTAAATTTAACAGCTCTGGTATTATTATGTGAAAACATTATTCACAATTTTAGGTAAAAGTGAAAGCGATTCTGTGTAAGCAAGGTGTAGTGAAAGGAGCGAATAATTGTTTGAAGAGCCAAAAAGGGAAATAAAATGTCGAGATGGATTCACTATTATCTTATAATATAAAAGTTTAAGGCGTCAAAGCAGAAATAGTTTATCTGATGGTTGGCTAATTTCCAGACATTGATAAGATCCTAAGTACTTTATGCCATTTGTCATCACTTACACAGTCACGTTAAATTTAGCTGAAAATTACCTTTAATATTTAAAACTGAGAGAATAAGCTCATAAAACACTGCGGTTGTGACTAACAGCTATCACATAGAAAAAAAAAAGTTTTCAGTTCAAAATATTTATAAATGAATTTCCTTTATTTTGTTAATATCGTAAAAATAAAACATACTATAGGCATTGAAAGAAATAAAGAGAGCAATGGCAAATTTTTTCAATCAGACAGTAAAAAATGAAGCTGGTCGAAGAAAGTTGGGAGGTAGTGACATTACCAAAAACATCACAAGCGCAGCCCTGGTTGCTATTTCCCATGGAATAGTACCAGTTATAAATTATTCAGGACCGTGTGCAATAAAGACTGTTATTTTCGACCTTAATAAAACTCTAAAATGGCAAACAAATATCAAAAGCGAAATTAGGTCATAATGATAAACAGCATGAAAGATGCCCGCACATGCGCAAACATGCTGTTGGAGGCGCAATTTACACAACAATATTTAAAAAAAATCAGATCCGTACATTGAAATTTCTCGGAGAGAAAATATCTCTGGTAGAATGTCGCAGTCAAAATTGACGAGGAATGCAGGTACTGTATGTGCAGCGCGAAGAGTTTAAGTTTCGGCATCACAAACATCAAATTCTTTCATCTTCTGCTTGCTGAAATTTTTGGAAAGTGAAATTTCAAAGATCGCTGCTGTAGAAGTTTAGCCACTCGCATTTCTGGGAAGAACACAGACATGGAATCCAAATTATCGTAGTAAATTTTTTCCATGTACTACGTGTAACTAAAAATCACCGAAAAACTCCGAGAGGTGATTCCTACCGAAAATATAAGACGAAAAAGCATGTATAATTTTTCTCTAAAAATATCAGTAACGTTCCTGCCTTGCAACAAATATAGACTTTTCACGGTAAAGAGAGCACTTTTAAAATCGACCTTTTAAAATAATATGACGGCCTGTTAACTGCATCCGATTCTATTGCACACCCTGGCATATAGACCCGGTTAAGTTGGCACCGAATTAAGAAAAATTGTTCTACGTCTTGAATTTTTTTTTAACAGATGTAATATTTAAATTTATGTCCGATCAAGTTTTTTTTCTGCTTTATGCACATGATAATACTAATTGGCACGTTAGTAACACATTTGGGTTCCCAGAAATTTCGCGTCTTCAGTTGACTGACACGTGAGGTAATAAGATACATGGTAATGCAGATTTTACGTAAGGCAGAAGGATACAAACGAGGAAAATCACCAAGGAAAAAGGGCAATACGAAATATTGTTTTTATATGCTGTTCACGGTAAACTGAGCACTTAATAAACCAACCTTTGAAAAATTTCACCGTCCCCCCTTTTTGAATATATTTTAGTGCGCACTCTGACTGTTAAGCACACGGCTATGTTGGTAACTTCGGAGGGAAAGCAGTTCCGTGATTTAACGTTGAGTTAAACGTGCAAGGTAAACATTTGTGAATAGTGAAGTCATTACATTTGGTCTCTGTTATTTTAATGCATGCAAGTGCAAGAACGAGTAAACTGGCACGGTGTTTACTTTTGTAATAATTTCACAGCTTCACTTGACCGACGCATGAAGAAAGTGATCGGGTCCATAGTAACGTTAGTTTTACGTATGTTGCACGCATAAGCAACGTGCATACAGTCAAAGGCTGTTCACGATAAAAAAAGGAGCACTTTTGAAATCTACCTTAGAAAAAATCACTGCCCTTGCATGCATATATTTTAACGGGCGCCCTGAGTGACATACATCCAGTAAAGTCGGTTACGTCTGAGGAGAAGTAGTTCCATATCTTAACATTGGATTAAATGTGTAACGTAGAAAATTTGTAAACATAGAAATAATTATTTTTTTGCTTTTAGTTTTTTTTTTTTATGCATGCGAGAGTAGGGATGGGCAACGTTGTAAAATATTTACTTCTGTAATAGTACCATAGTTTCACTCGACCGTCGCATGAATTAAGTGATGAGGCCCGTGGTAATGTTAATTTTAAAACCAGTGGAAGGATACGCGATGCGTACGAATAGAGGGCTTTCGAAAGTGCTCGTTCTACCGTGAAACGCTCGGTGAGAAAGTATTCAACGTCAGCGACACGCTCCTGCTCAGCTGTTTGCAACACAGTCGAATTTTTGTGTGTTACCGCGGCGAAAGATGGCGTGAAAAAAATAGACCTCGCCGGTGTGGCAAAATAGCTCACGGGAAGTTGACAGTGCCAGTTAAGGTCCATTCACGGTTGATTCTGATAACTTTACTAAGGCCCTGCTGAAGTTCTAATTTTAGGTTTATCCTCCGCCTCGTGCAAAAAAAAGAAAAAAGCTTAACCTAGTCTAGCAAACTACGCCAAAGAGACAACGCGCCGTGTTCGTGCGCGCTCGGTGTAATAATGTTTTGCTTAAGAACTATTTCTTACTTTATCACCAACGCATCTATTTTCTTTCTGTTTATGTCAACTGTAAACGGAATATTATAATTTATAGATAGAACATAAGTAAAAGTTCAATTCAACGAGAAAGTAAGGCACATTTATATTAACAGAACAATAAAACTCTCGTGATGGATGGCATGTTTGTGAAACAACAGAACACGTCATACTTGCGGTCGTTTTTCGAAGGTGTGATTAAAAAAGTATGAAAAAAAAAAACCGCAAATAGACTGAATCTAGAATTGGCAGTTTTAGTTTTTTTTTTTTTTTCTGCCCTTTCTTTTCTTTGTTTCCAAAAAATCCGTGCGTTTCGATTTACGTATTCGCAGTTAATTTATTTCCTGTCCTCTTGAGGGGAATTTGTAGTACAGGCTGTCCACGGTAAGGTGGGCACTTTCGAGAGCCTAGTTAGTTTCTCCTTTCAGCCATTTTTTTTTACACTTAAACCACATTTTAAAATAAATATTGACATGCAATTAATAAACGCAGTGTGTAAATTCCACCGAATCCAGGAGTTAACGGCTAGGAGTAAAATAAAATATATTATTGACTATTTTTCCAAATGAGAGGGCTTTCAAAAGTGCTCGCTTTACCGTGAATAGCCTACGGAAATTTTAAACACTTTCAAGGAAACATTTCGACGGGCGCTCTCTATGGCTGCGACGTGCAAACCCGTGTAGCAGAGTTTGTCGCAAATTCGCGAGTTCAGTGACCTGTGCGGTAGACTCCACAGATTTTGTACGATAGCGCAGATAAACAATACTTATCGGTTGCTTGCTGTCGCAACGGAAGGCGATAACTGGTCCTCGAGTTCTTCAGGAGGTGCATGACGCGCGGGACCAATTGCAACGGTAACCTGAACATGAGCGTTCTAGAATTTAAGCTCGACCCAAAATTAATTCGCAAATTCTTCCGGTCTCTACAAATTAGGTATGTATACATTATTCACGGTAAAATGAGCACTGCTTAAAGTATACTCGTATGCACGTTACGTATTCTTCCGCCTTGTGCAAGATTAACATTGTCGTGGGCCTCAACACTTTATTCATGCGTCGGTCAAGTGAATCTGTGAAATTATTTGATAAGTAAATATCTAATAATAGGATAACAGTAAAAAAAAAAATAGGCGCAAACACTGACTTCAAAGACAATAAATATTTTAGTAGAGTGCGCTCTTAAACAGGGCTTTCGAAAATGTTAAATTAACCGCGAAAAGTTTATATTGTCCGCTCACGGTTGCATCCAATTTTTCCTGCAGCCCTTCACAAGTTCTGCTTCCAGGGTATTCCTCCCCTTCAAGCAAACAAAACTTAGCAGGGCCTGTAACACTGTAGGGACAGCGCACCGCATTCGTGCCAACTCACACCGAGAAAAACGTTTTGATTAATCAAACAAAGATTCGTTTGGTTGCACGTTTGGCTACACAGTTCGGGCCGAGAAGAAAATTTTACATGTTCGACCGAGTTTCGATCCTAGACCACCTGCGTCCGAGCTAATGTGGCAAGTTATGACACCCGAAAACTTTTTAACAGATATATTGCAAATGTTGGGCAACGTGTGCGAGCAAATATTTCACGTTTTAGAGCTTTGCTTGTCAGTTTCTTGTTGCATTGTTTTATTATATTAATGTGTTTATACGACTGTTAAGCATCAATAGATGCACTAAGAAACACGGTTACTATCCTAATTGTCAAAAAAAATACAAATAAACTCTCGAGCTTTGTTTTTAAATGAAGGCAGTCAAATGAGTGACCAAACAAATGTATACAGTTGGTTCAGCAAAATAGTTAGTTGACAGCCTTTTAGGCGCAACACGGAGATTTTGTTTATTCAAACACATATTTTGTTAGAGGAAGGAAAGCAATTTTGTTGCTTTACAAATTTAGTTTGCTCAACAATATATTTTGTTAGGGCAACTAAATATGTATTTCACCCTACACAAGCAAATATTTTTTTTTTCGATTTTCTTTTAGTGCACTTTCATAATATATTGCATCACAACTATTTCTCACGAGGTATTTGCCAACGCACGTATTTTCTTTATGATGTATAACAATGTTAATCATGTGTCAAATTTTATAATTTTAAGATAATATTTAAGAAAAAGTTCAATTTATCCAAACAATTAAGTACCTTTATGTTAACACGAGTATAAAAGGCTTGTGGTACATGACATGTTTAGGAAACAACCGAACAGCTTATACGTGGGGTTATATTTTTCAAGGGTTTGATAAAAAAAAAAGTGTGTAGAAAAAGCGAGTAGACTACAGTCCATTCGCGGTTTCTCCAAACTTTTTAATTAAACCTTTGAAAAATCACCCCAGCTATGACGCTTTTAGTTATTTCTTAAATATGCCATGAATTACAAGCGTTTTATTCCTCTGTTAACATGAGAGTGTATCTTTTTTCGTTAAGTTGAAGTTTCACCTACATTTTATTTATAAATTATAGTATTTCATTTTTGATAAGTACAGTATGAGTAAATACAGTGAGGAAACATGTGCGTTGGTAGCGCCTAGTAAGAAATAGTTCTCGTGCAAAATGTTACTACAACTGAGTGCGCACGAACCCGGTGCGTTGTTTTTTTGGTGTGATTTTCTATACTAAGCTTAGTTTACACGAGGCGGAAGAATATCTTGGAAGTAGAACTTCATCAGGGCTTCAGAAAAGTGTGAAGTAACCATGAATGGATTATATCCATATATACAAATAAATAAAATAGAAGTGTCTGTGATTTTCGAACTTTCCACTTTTAATTATTCTTTCATATAGTATACTTGATTTATAAGCCGTATATAATGTTAATTTTTTTTTTCATGTCTGTCTGTCTGTCCAACCGGGTTTAACTCAAAAACCACTGAACGTATTGACATGAAATTTACACGGTCTATACATAATAACACCCGGACTAACTTAGTCTTCATTTCATCGAGATATCGCAAACGGTTCCAAAAATTTGATGGTGATCAGGGATGTACATAGATACTGGATTAACTTTTCTTAGGATTACTGCAAAAAAAAAGCACTGCTAAATAAAAGTTCCGTCATTTCTCCTTTCTTTTTTTGTCAATGGGCTGTCCTACTTTTCTTCCCAAGAGCCGCAGTGACCCAGTGGCTAGACCTATTCCAAGTGGAGACGCAGTGGTTTAGTGGATAGAACTGTATCAAGTGGGGCCTCAGTGACCCACTGGCTAGGTATATAGGTATACTTCATTAAAACAATAAAGCATGTGCGAATCGATGACATGGTGTAATTTAATAACTCCATTAAAGGTGAAAGAAGCAATATTAATATTTTAAACATAAAACCTTAGTGAAACTACTGTGGACTTTATTTTACTAACTTCATAAAACCTAGACGAAGCGAAATTTGTATTTCAAAAATAAGAAAACGAGGCCTAAATGTCATGCGGACGAAGTCGCACGGGTCAGCTAGTATACCGATAAACACGTACTAAAAAGGAGAAACCGGGGGGGGGGGGGGGTTGAACTGTGCGCTAGGAAGTTGTCTGAACCACGTGGCAACTGCGAGGATGCTGCGCGTGTGCAACTCACCGGCGATCAGAGGCGAGCGTCTGGCGGCAGCATGCGAAGGCGCCAGGTGAACCACCACTCTCCCCGCGTTGGTCTAGTCGCTCGTGCCCCTTCGCGCGCCAGGGGTGTACTGCCCGCAGTGCAGCCGCGCTGTTATAATAATCTATACGGCAGGCGGTGACGCTGGCGTGCGCGCCACCTCCGTGCGACAAGCGCCCAAGTCGCGCTGCCATCGAGACGGTCGCGTGCGCCGAACACGAGGTATATTCTGTTCGCCGTATCACCACCCTGTTCGTATTGAACCTTTGGAATGCCACCCCCCCCCCAATACGACGTATTTGGTTGCTCCATAAATATAAAGGCTGTCCACGATAAAGTGAACTCTTTTGAAATCAACGTTAGGAAAATGTCACCGGTACTGTCTGCACGTATTTTAACGGGCGTACTGAGTGGCATGCACCCAGTAAAGTTCGTAATGATGTAGGGGAAAGTAGTTCCATATTTAACGTCGAATAAAAAGTGCTAGGTAACCTAACTTAAGCTATTTCTTTCGATTTCTGTTTTTTTTTTTTTTTTTTAATGGATTCGGAAGTGTAAACATATCCAGATTTGCGAAATATTTACTTTTCTAATAATTTCACATTTTCACTTTACCGAAGCATGAATAAAGTGACGAGGTCCACGGCAATGTTGATTTTACATATGGCGGAAGAATACACAACGTGTATACAAGTAGATCTCAAGCAGGGCTTTCAAAAGTGTTTAGTTTGCTGTGAAAAGCCTTTAGACTTAGTTAATATTTGTTAGAGCAAGGTGGAGGAATATCGTGAAATTAGTACTTTAGCAGGGCTTCAGAAAAGTTGGAAATAACCGTGAATGTACTATACAAAAATGGGGGTGTGGCTGTGTTGGGGACACGGCCGTTTGTTTTGCGTGAATACGTCTACTTTGACGCGCTCGGAAACCTTGATGTGTTTTTTTTTTTTTTTACATTCCCGGCACCGCCTCTCTCGATCACATGGGGTTTTATGGGCATCACTGGATTGCTTTTGAGATGCCCTTTCCAACCGTATACGATTTCTGTGTTTCGACTTGGCTTTTTAACGAGTAAAGGCCGACATTGTGTTAAGATTTCTTAATTTTTTTTTACAATAAACTCGTACAATTTCACCACAACCACGCCATGCAAACGTTCTCATAGACGCGATCGATTGATCTGGTCGAGCGCTGTCGATTGAAACCCAAACGAGCTTTGTAGCTTCTCCTAGTCAAAAGTTATACCACGCGGAAGTTATCAGACGCGGCGGAACGAACTCCAAATTGTGCCCTCCCTCCTCTTCCCCTCCCTTGCGCGATGCTTCGCAGTCCTCACTCAACGTAACATATTCTTTGAGTCCTTTGGCAGTCGAGTGGTGTAATTGAATTTTGAATGTAGACTATAGATTCGGAGCTGCAATGCCAAACTGTAAACCCCCCCCCCCCCTCCCGCCCCTGCCACTTCGGCGGCAAATTTAAAGACGTACTGGCGTCAAAATAAACTTCCTATCAGTTGGGTTTGCACGGTAAACAGAAGTGTTACTCCAAAGTGCAGCCACTGTGTGGCATCGTAGAGCGCGCCGAACGCAGTTTCCACCGCACGCCGCAGCACTTGGGCACGGGGCGGCTACCAGCTGTGACGTCACCGCAGTGCTCAAGGTCACACGGACGTCCCGGCACGCGACTCGACGGCATGGCCGGTGCACGCACAGTGTCGAACGGAACGATAACATCGACCTTCGCAACGTGTTGCCACAGGCGCTCTCAGCTTTATGGCCGCTGCGTGCATTCTATAAACACTTCTTACATCTTACTGATAGATTCTTTGTACGTTTACAAAACTTTGCAACAATACAATAGTATAGTTTGCAAACGATCTTATTTGTTAAAGTCACAAGAACTGTGTTTGTACTACATCTAGAATTCTTTGTTATATATTGTGTGATAATTATTTCGCCTTAAACTAGCGAGTGTGTTTACGTATGACGTACCATTAAACAATATTTGATTTTTTTTGGGGGGAGAGGGGGGGCATCGTTTTCTTAAAACGTTCTTCCAACTCTAAAAAAAAATTAAATTGCCTTTTACCTTAGTTTCCCAGAATGTTACGTTCAGGTCAACACACTGCTTTGAGTATTTCTCTTACTCACTTATTTTCGTGACCAGTTGAGCATAATCGAATGTTATCTGTTGGTTTACAATGCGATTAACTGTTATTCCGACGTAAATACCGTAAGAAAGATATCCTATTAAACTGTGCAACTGTTCTATCCACCTGCAGATTTAACGCCCTCCTGAAGTGCAGCAATGGCCTAAATCGCTAACTTCATTTGTTGAGAGATTTGAGAGGCTCTCAACGACGCCGTCCTGAGAGCCGATGAAGGTGAAATGAGGTGGGAACGGAGCAGTACCGGAATGCAAGGGCGGGGGAAACGTGAATACCCCGAGCAAAACCCGCCGACCAGCGGCATCGTCCGGCACGATTCCCATTTGCAAAAATCCGGGAGTGACCTGGCCTGGGATTGAACCCGGTTTGCCTTGGTGGGAGGCAAGCAGTATAACCGCTCAGCCACCGCGACCCCGTTGGAATTATTACGTTCCTGACCTGTATATAATGTGTTAAAAAGAGCTCGAATTTCAGCGCGAAGGATGCCACCAATTTTTTTTTCTTTTGTGTCTTTGCAGTTTAAAAGATTTCCCCATTATTTTATTAGAGTCGTTTTCGAGAGCCATATAAATATAATTATCTTTTAATTTCTCGATAATGCAAGTCTAAATAGAAGTCCGTTTGTAATATTACAAATATATGTATTGCAATTTTTACAAGAAAAATTTTTGGTGACTGGTTTCCAGAAACCAATTTTTGTGAATGTAGAAAAAAAATTTCATGCTGTGGCATCCACACGTCACGTAGAGACAATACGCTCTTACACGACCGTCATTGTAAAAAAAAAATACCGTGGTAACTCATATCCAACTGTATTCTATGCTCTATTCCTTGTTCTATAGCTGTATACAAGCATGTTATCGAATTTGAACAAATTTGCTGGTAAGACGTAAAATCCACGGACACGACATAGAACCCACTAACGTGGAACACGTACACCTATTCCTTACCCGGGACCCAAACCCGGGACCTGCAGCGCAGCAAGTTGGCAAACAACCAATTGCGCCACGGCGAGTAGTATGCTCGATCACTCACTTTTCATTAGCGTGGCGCGTCAGCGATTTCGAAACGGAAACAGTACACATGACGAACTCTGTACATCAGATCACAATCGTCACCGCGTCAATACCTCAGGGTTATGTACAGTTGTTTACTATTAGAAAAAAAAAAAAAAAAAAAAAGAGGTTTAAGTGAGTTAGTGAATGTATTTAAATAATGTTCATTTGCAGTCTGCTATGAGTGTCGTATGACGTTCTTGAACCTTCGAAAAATGACACCGTCCATACCTGCGTGTATTTTAACGAACACCTCTACTGATATTCGGTCAGTAAAAGTGGTCACGACGAACCATGTCTTTTTAAAACAATTTGACAATCTCACTTGACTCACGCATGCACAAAGTGACCAGATGTACGACAAGGCAAGTCACACGCATGGTGGGGGAATACACAGTGTGCTGCACAAAAGTACATCTGAAGCAGGGCTCTGAAAGGTGTCCAGTTTGCCGAGAATAAGCTTCGAGCAGGTCAAACCAGTCAGTCAGAATCGGGAGTCCCCGAAGGCTTTCTGCACGTCGTCGCGAGACTTCAATCCCAAAGTTTGAGCTTTGTAGCTGAATTCCAGAAATACGACCTTATTTAAGGTAATTTGTGGATCAAGAACGTGAGACAAGGAGTCTCGTGACTACAAATTTTCGCCACTCCAATTTTACCGTCAACTTCCCTGTCTGCTACAAGTAGTTTGCTTGTTTTGTCAGCCGATCGCCATTTGTTGTGAGACGAAAACCTCGTGCTAACGCCAGAGATTAAGTACAATAAATCCCACTGTTATGGAATTAAATGAATTCCCAGTTTTTAATAGAATAAAGTGCTCTTTGCAAACCACGATTTTAAAACTTTTACTTGTAAAGTTTTAATGCAAGATATTGTATCCAAGTCTGTAGGCTGTAGGCTTTTGTTTGTATTTTAGCCTATTGTATGTTCCAGGTTCCAGATAGAGGAGGCTTTGGTTGGCTATATCAGTTGTTTTAACTAGCCGAAAGACCAAAAACATTTAAAATTGTGGGGATGTTACCCGGATATTGTCCATTAAATTTTCAGTCTTCAGAAAATGATAAAAGGCTGATATCTGATATTTTGTACTTTAAGTAAATTTTCAAATTGCGTAATATTTCAACCATTATGTGCACAGGAAATCCAATCGCCATCTTGTAGATGTGGTAGATTTTGTATCAGTATTATATTGATTGTAGAAATTGTAATATGGGTGTTGATAACTTTGAATATAGCTATTTTGCATCTCATGTGTTTTACCTGGTAGTTAGTCTGTTCAACGTTTTTAAGCCATTATCCCTTAGGGATTTATATTTCTGCTGTTACGACTTGGTCGTTGGTTTGTTTTGCTGGATATATATCCTTGCTTGCTTCTTGCCTGAAGGGCTACGCAAGGAGGACAGCAAATATTTAAGGTGAACTTTAAATCAGTTAAACAATACTCAAGTCCATGTTTGAGGGAGGAACTTCAGGAGTTTGATAAACTGAGTTTATAATTGGTCCAGGAAAACTAAACAGATTTGTCTGGAACGTAAAAATAAAAAACGTCCCATGGAAATTTTTCCTGCTCCGTTTCGTGCAGACACTGCAAACGAACAGAGAGTCTCTGATGTGCTAACAGTTGATCTGGAAAACTTTTATATATTTTTATTATTCTGACAAATGGATAATTCATCCTGATGTATTATTTAACTAACTGTAATCCAAACTTCTAAACCAGCTGACAGCTAATTATTTAAATGTTAAACGTGCTTTTTCATCATGAAAGTGATTATTTATACTTGTTGGTGATCATTAACTCGCGCATTTATACTTCTTTTTCTATCTCGCTAATTTAAAACGAAGTAAAATTACCACTGCTTTGAATCCAATACCCGATACTTACATCATAATCTGGTGTGCCATTTATATTATCGTCCCATTAAGAACATATAGTCTTATTACTGCAGTGTGTTACGAACTATGTACTTGATGTCAGATAAATACATAATCCGAGCGATAATAATGTTCAAAGTGCAGTCTACATTTTGTATTTTTTATTCCTACCCGAGAAAGTGATATTTTAGACAAAGTGTTTCTGACACTTTAAATGAATACAACGTACAAAGATAAACGATAAAATTGTCACACATGGATTAAATTCTCACATCTTTACAAATAATTGCAAGCGCCTCTTTTATATACTTACGTATAAAATAGTACTCGCAATTCCAGTTTTAAAAACAACAGGTTGCTAATATAACTAATTGGCCTACTTTCCTCTACATCGATGCAAATAAATTTTAATGAAGTTCTTAAAAGCTTAGATGGTAAGTAGACCTTATCGTCTCGTAGACAGCAATGTCATTAGGGATCGAACCAGAAACATACGCGACAGCAGTGAGACAACTACAAATAGACACGTGCCTTACTCGGGACTTGAACCCAGAAAACCTCCTACCATAAGCTGGCGGTTAACCAAATGCACTATGGAGGTCGGATTGGGAGCATCAACTTCAGAGGCAATCCGTACAATGTTATGAATGCTGGAGTTTACTAAACTGAAATATTTAGAGGGCCATCGTTTTGAAAAAAAAAAAAAAAAATGCCTGAGTCACTTAAAAGGCGTACGTTTACATAGACTACCATAGCGATACTTATGTGATGAATTTGGTGGAGATTGGTTGATTGGTTCCTGAGATGTGGCATAAAAACTTTGGAAGCCTGCCACGCACTCCTGGAGATGAGTGGAAATCTGCCGAGCTACCCTGGAGGCGAGAGTATTTTCTTATTTGGTGCTATCGTACAAAATTGCCTAAAAATAGGTTCTATATACGATGCTTCTAACATATACTGTTAGCATAATACAAATGTTGGTTAAATTTGGAAAAAAAACATATATGAGAAAATATTGTCTTAATTATTTATATAACCGCCATTTTGAAAATTACTGTCTGGCCCCATATAAAGTATGCAGGTTGGCATGGCCTTCTGTAGCACTAATAGTGTGCGAAATTTCGTGAAAATTAATTGAATTATTCCTATAATATGGAAAAAAAAAATGTTCCATTTCCTTACATGGCACTATTTTACAAAAAAAATCTGGAAAAGAGTATCCGTGTAAGCATAATTGATGATTATAATGAATACAATTAGCGTACAAAGTTCTTTTGAATTTTTCTGAATGATTTATTACATACAACATACTGACCTAAATTATATAAAACATTCATCGTAGCACTGATTGCATTTAGAAATTGATGGAAAACAGTTGCTTGGTTCCTATAAATATCTTAAAACCTCTATTTTTTCATGTGAAGATACTAGTAAACGGAAGTAAAACGTTTATGTATCAGCAAATTTGGTGATTGGCATAGACACTACAGGCATATTAAGTTCTGTTGCATTGTTTGGGACAGGTTACACACTAAGCAAAAATATTTATATGGTTGTTACTTTCAAAATATATGACCGACCTCTCAAATCAAATAAATTTTGATGGACTGGAAAAGTATACCTCGCCTCCTGAATTTGGCGGAAATTATATCATTTGTTCCCGAGATAGGATATAAACGCTCAATTTCTCACTTTGTGCTATCTTCTAAAATTGCAAAGAAGAGAGTTTATACAATAGCTCATTTGATTCTTGTATGGATACTGCCATTACACGAAGTTGGTTTATAATTGGTTACGCATCTCCGTAGAGATATCACACTTAGCTAAAATGTTTATATAGCTGCCATTTGGAAAAAAAAAGTGTCTGGCCACTTATATCACTTAATATGGCCTACCATAGCATAACCTATTCATTACATTTGGTTGGAATCGGTTTATATTTTCAAAGATGTGAACTAAAAATCATTACTATTTTTTTCGTGTTGGGCTATCCTGTGAAACTACGTAGAAATGGGGCTATGTAGATATATAGTTAATGGTTTTAATAGATACTGTTAGCATACGAAGTTAAGTTGAAATTTGTTTCGTAGTTTCGTAAATATAACATACTGAGGGCAAATGTTTATAGGGCCGCATTTCTGAAAATGAGTGCCTTCCCCACTCAAAACATCAATTTAAATGGCAATTCGCAGGGCTACTTGTTTGTCAAATTTGGTGGGAATCTGTTGGTTATATTTCCGGAGATTTTCCTCATGCAATCTTATTTTACAAAATGACTGACAAAAGTTGCTATTGTTGGCATATATGAAGCTTGTGACTTATACTTTAAGCAACCAAATTTTGTGTAAATTGGTCAAACAGTATGGTAGATATATCAAATAAACCTATAATATGTGTATGGGCGTCATTTTGAAAATAAGTGCCGTATCTACGTAAATTTCATATGTTTACATTGCCTACCATAGTATTATTTACGTGCTAAATTTGGCGAGAATAGGTCCATTAGTTTTCGATATATAACGTAATAGCTTCATTTATTCATGCAGTACTACCTTACAAAATGGTGGACCAACAGTAATATCAATAATTAAATTGAATGCTTCCATGATGCGCTGTCAACATACACAATTTTGTATAAATCGTTTGAGTGGTTCCCGAGATATTACATAAGACTCTAAATTTTAACATAGCGTCCATTTTGAAAGTAAGAGCCCAGCGTAGTCTAAGATTATATGCCAGGTGTCAGCACTAAGTACTATATGTGTACCAAGTTTGGTAATATTCGGCTCACGCGTTCAAAAGTTTCTAGGGGAGTGAGGGACATTCTGTGCAGGACAAACGAGCAGTTTGTGGTCGAGCCGAGCTGACGAGACTGCATTGCGTCTGGGCCGGCGATCGTGGGCTCGCTATCGTGCAAATAAAAAACACTTACTCATATTTCTACACAATCACTAAAGATATGTCGTAAGTAGGAGTGTTTTTTTTTTAAATCATGACTAGGCCTACAGAAAGGAGAACTTAGTTCGATTGCATTTAAATAACACGTATAAGGCGGAAGCCTGACAACTGTGTGTCCAAAACGAGAGAGTTTGTGATCTATTCTAAATGTTTTTTTTTTTTTTCATTCGGCTTATTCATCTGCATGAGCGTGTACAGATCAACTTCGCGCATGCTCTCACTGCACTCCACCCCATTGTTTTTAAGCCACAATAACATGTTTTTTTACGGAATATTTTGAGAGAGGTTGATTGAGCTCCGCGGTATGGTAAGGTGCATTATCCATTACAACAACGGAGTAAGGTGGGAGGTTAGGTAGTAATTTCTCATCTATCCATTTTTCGAAATCAACATGGCACATCTGGCCACGGTAGTTTCCAGTGATATTTCCGGGGCTGTACAGAAGTAGTGCATTGCACAGCAATATTAGTCTTCTGCCTGCACTTGGAATTTGCTCTCACTCTGAATTCTTCGTTGCTCTGCAAGCACTTGGAAAACTCCAAATTACTAACAACCCAACTATCTCTCTGCCAACTTCACGGTAGTGTCTTATCTTACGTACGTAGAATTACGCCATGACACGATGTCGGCTCTTTCAACAAGTATTTTCCCCTTTAACCTACACTGTCTCCACTTAAATCCCATATTTATTACCAAGCGGTGAAGTGTTCTTGCTCCCCATAGAAAATCTATCCCATTTTTTTTTATTATTGGCAACAGTTTTGGATTAGTTGAAACATTCTTCTCGCGCACATAGAAATCGCGGATAATGTATCTAATAACACAATTATCGAAATCGTCCACTTTCAAAGAAGTGTGTCGGTTTACCGTGGAATGGTTTTTTTTTTCCAGGTGTAGATAATATGTTAGGGTCAGTTTCGGTCCTAATTAAATTTTATTTTCGGATCTGTTTTATAGTGTTTACACCAACACCCGTGTAAAAAGCCGCGCGACGAGTTGTTTGATTTACCGGTAATCATAGCACCCGTTGTTTTGCTTCGTTATCGCATTTCTCTGTTAGCGCAATTATGATTTCGCGTCCGTTACTGCGAATTACTTTCCTCTTTTTACTTGAAACCACGACCGGAATGATAAATTAACCCATAAAATTCGTTAAAATTTTCTAAAGAAAAAAATATGCACAATTATGAAAGCGCGATCAGGTAAAAGTGCTTCCGAGGATTCAACAAAACGTCGGAAACGTTAGAACACGGGACCGATGCATGCGCGCACGACTCGACTACCGTCTGGCGGCAGGTTAAACGACTGATACTTACACGGGGTTTCCCAGGAATTCTCCAGCTCCACCCCAGCCTCACCTGTCCCGCCGCCATGGTCACGCACAGTACACAGGCACACAAAGGAAAGTGATCCCATAAGCCTTTCTTTCCTTCGAAAAGTAGGCTCAGAATAAAATACACTTCACGTAGCTCACTCTTAAAAGTTGTATATTTCAACACCTAACATGTATTAAAATAACCGCTAATGGCATATTCTACAGGCGAGATCTGTAAGCGTTTCCCTCTGAAATTAATAATTCCGTTGATTAAAAATAAAAAAATATGATTTTCAGTGTTCATGGAGTAAGCTCGATTATTGTCACTCTGGGTTTTGTTTAAATTCTTTGATGCCTACCTACATCCGGTTATGGAATGCTCTGTGCTTTTTGTACACGTACATACTAAAAACAACCCATCTTTGGTTGTTTTCTTTGTGTTCCTTGTCAAATCCTGGATTTTTGACAACACAAGAGCAGAGCTATACGATAGTGTACGTAAAAATTAGTTTTAGGAACATTAATTCAATAAGACTGTCTTTAACACAAACACATATCTATATAATATTAATAAATTATAAAGATATATATATTTAAATACATAAATACTTCTTATAGGCTGTTCACTGTAAAATGAAAACTATTGAAAGCCCTGCTTATGATCTCTTTGTATGCAAGTTGTGTGTTCTTACGCCATATGGAAAATTATCATTGCCATGGGCCTCGTCGTTTTCTTCATGCGTTGGTCAAGTGAAAATAAAAAATTATTAGAAAAGTAATTATTTTAAAAAACTGCTAATTTATACACTCCGACGCATTAAAAAAACAGAAAGTGATAGAAATATTCTAATTTATCACAAATGGTTACCTGAAACTTTTTATTCGACGTAAAGATATGGAACTACTTTCCTTTCCATCGTTACCAACTCTACTTTGCGCATGTCACTCAGTGCGCCCGTTAAAATATATGCAAGTAGGATCAGTGACTTTTTTCTAAGGTTCATTTCAAAAGTGCTCACTTTATCGTGAACAGCCTATATATACCGGATGAGTCGCCTGCGCCTATTTTTCCGCATTTATGCAACCCGCACACAATACTACCCATCTAAGAAAACATAAATCGTAGCAGAACACCACATGCTCGTTGTTTCGTTAGGCGGGAGTAACTATGGCTCTTTTAAGGTGCCAACGCCAGACGCTGGATACCGGGGTACAGGCCCATGGGGGTGTAAGGTGTCCCAACACCCTGTGGGGGCTCTGATCGCTTTAGGGTGGTAGGAACTCCCTCTCCGGCGGAAGGTCCTGGGAGGGAGAAGGTGCGGTAGCCACCGTATCGGATCTTGGCAGTTCTAGGTCTGGTAGAGAAACCGGCCTGTAATGGGTGGAAGGCTGTCCATGATATGCCAGAAGGCCTCATGCGACTATACCCGGTGATTCAGTCTTGACAGGTGACAGGTGGAATGACCGAGTCTTCTCTGGTGGCATGAATGCTGGAAAAGCGCAGCGCAAACCGACATTTAAAGGGCGTAAGGCGATATATCACGCATGGGGCTCATGCCCGGTGGGAATGCCCGAGACTAAGGGATAGGACTTCCCTACGCTGACGTGGAACAGCATCCCGCCCTTTGGAGAGAGTATATGCACAATGAAATGTTGGGGCTACTGTCAAGCCCTAGTATTGGAGCCCATATGCAACACGGTTGTGGCAATAGTCAGTCATGCGCAAGCTTATACCCTCTGCTGACTTTGGGACCCACATCTGCTCGTCGTACCACATTATATCTAAAAGGGGTATCCGCCTCTCAGAAGAGTGCAGTCATGGCAGATAGTGACGACCCTGATGGGAGACGGGCCGGTTGACTCCTTTACGGTCAGACCGTTGAGGCCCAAAAGTCAGGGTGTTAGTGAATGACCCAAAGGCTTAATGGCAACGGACAAGAGGCTTGGTGAGCCGGAGAGGGCGTGGGCTGGTCTTACACGCCGGATTTGGCACTCATCTTTCTTGGTAAACAGAAACCTTGGAAAAACCCACGAGTGTCATGAAAAGGAAGGAGTAGCATGGGGTGACCTCCGAGGCCGTGTCAAGGGTTTTCCTTGGCAACTGCTGTGGGGAAAGAACTCGCGCGGGCAGTGGTTGGAAGATCGCACTGGTGTGTCTATGTCTCCGAAATGGCACAATTAATATCATTGAGATCACTATAACACCAGGTTACCCTTGGGTATTCAGAGCCGCCTGGTAGCCAGATAGTGGACCAAACTTTGCTAAGACTCCACGAGGCTGAGCCTAAATACACAAACAATAAGGATTGATATTATAGAGTCCAGTGATGGCGACCAGCTGATGACTGGAGCAATAATATCTGTATGTTATGTTATGTTATGTTATGTTTCGTTTTCGCCGGTACAGTAAGCGGTGAACGGATGTTGTTATGCCAGCAATGCGTTGAGAGGCAGTCACGTTTCAGAGAATGCACGTCCATTTATTGTAACAGATTATTGCGATGTTTACCGAATACATTTGTACGTGACGATTGCGACATCTGCCTCGCTTCGAGCC
Source organism: Dryococelus australis (assembly GCA_029891345.1). Lineage (NCBI taxonomy): Eukaryota > Metazoa > Arthropoda > Insecta > Phasmatodea > Phasmatidae > Dryococelus > Dryococelus australis. Next base: position 93,885,225 of record CM057005.1, read on the forward strand.
ATTGAATTTCTTCACGTGACATAAAAGTACACTCGCCGCTTACTGGAGTGGCGAAATGAAATCAACGAGCACGGCCTGTTTTGTGGCGATTCTGTATGTCCGCGCCACCGATTGGTGCAGGCAGACAAAGGCGCCGAATGTTCACGTAACTGACCGTGTAACTTTTTATCACTTGATATCAAATGTTAGATTGGCCACATAAAGTTGCTGAGATCGAACTACTCATGTTGAGATCTGAGTGAAGAATGTGTCAGTTTAATTATAAGTTGCGCGAGCTTGAATTAAAAAAAAAAACATACGCAACCAATTTTATTTTTTAATAGTCACCTCGTATGCATTAAAAAATGTTTTGTTTTAATCAACTACTTCAGAACCATCATCTACAAAATATTAAATAATGTCAAGTGTCCAAAACAACGCTTCGAATGTGAATATAGTATTTTGCATGTGCCATACATCTCTGAAATCTAACTTAAAATCCAGGAAACACGTCAAAACTTTAACTTTTCGAGTGAGGATAAAAATTTAAATACTACCAAAAAAATAAATAATAAAGGAAATTTAAATCATATGCAAATATTTAAACACGTCAGTTCAACTAGATATTTTGTTTTTGTATTTTTGTGATAGATTGCATGTGTGCCTTAATACGTATTGTGGAAAAGACCAATTGCAAAAGGCGAAATTGCGAATGCGCGATGCTGTGACAAAGGCAATTACAACATACGACAGCGAAACGAGATCAAATACGAGCGGAACAAAGCAGCTAGTGGAAGAAAAACCACATAACGTCTTTTAATGAAAATACAGGGGAAATACGAGGTGAGATCTTGAAAACAACAAAATTAGATTTCCTTTCCAGAGTTCATATGTCTGCGTCTCCAGAAGATGAAACGAATGAAATGTACTTTTTTCACAGGTTACCACACTGTCAATACGTCTTTAAAAGACGAAGAATAACATCGAAGGAGTTAAGAAAAAATTAAGAGATATATTTTATAGACGAAAAAAAGTGTAATTCTAAAGAAAAAAGAGGCTGTGAATAAAAAGAACACCCCTGAGCATTCGTGACGTTCAGAACCGAGAATTACCCAACACGTTCAGTTTACCCATGTTCCACTTGTCACGTAACCTCAAGCTAAATTTGATCATGTTTTTAGCCTGCTTTCCAAAGTCCCTTCAATTTTTGAACGCGTGAACAAAATTTCACCAAACTAGGTACACATATAAGTGCGGACACCTGGCGTTTATAGACTTCGACCACACTAGGCACTTACTTTTAAAATGACTGCCATTTTAAAATTTCGGGCTATGTGTCATTTCTCGGAAACCATTCAACCGATTTTAACCAAATTTTATATGCTGACAGTGTAAGTTGTAAGCATTAAATTGAAGGGTGAATGTTGCTGGTCCACCATTTTGTAATATAAAGCCACGTGAAAAAATAAAGCTTTTACATTTTATCTCTAAAACTAATCAACTTTTTTTCACCAAATTTCGCACTTAAGTAATCCCATAATTGGCCAGGTAATGTACGTAATTTAATGTATACACTTATTTTCAAAATGGCGACCATACAAAGATTTTAGGTTTATTTGGTTATTATTACTACCATCCCGTTTGACCAATTCCAATCAAATTTCGTACACTGACAGTACCAATTACAAGCACCATATAAACTAAACAACAACCATTTTTGTCCTCCATTTTGGAAGATAGAGCCACATGAAAAAATAAAGCTTTTATTTTTATCTTGAAAACAACAAAGCCAATCTCTCTCAAATTAGGCAAATAAGTAATACTATGATAGGCCAATTAAATATGAGCGAACTAACTTTATTAGGCACTTATTTTCAAAATAGCGACCATACTAATATTTTAGGTTTATTTGGTATAACTACCATACCATTTAGACAATATCAACCAAATTTTGTATGCTCACGGTATGTATTACAGGCATCTCATAAAGATTAACAACCAAAACTTCATCTGCTATTTTGAAAGATAGCACTGCATGTAAAAATAAATATTGTACATTATAACTCGAAAACAAACTAGCCAACTCTCGCCAAATTCAACACGAAAACATTATATGATAGGTCAGGTAAATATAATGAATTAAACTTTATTAGGCACTTACTTTCAAAATGGCGACCTAAAAATATTTTATGTTTATTTGGTGTAACTACCATACCATGTGGCCAATTTCAACCAAATTTTGTACGCTGAGCGTATCTATTACAAGCATCAAATAAGTCAAAAACCAAAAACTTTTGTTTGCCATTTCGTAAGATGGCGCTACATGAATTAATCAAGTTTTTGTGTAATTTCTCGAAAACAATTTACAGATTCCTACCAAACTTGGCAATCAAGTAGTACTGATCCAGTTGATACGAACAAATATGTTTCCAGTATGTCAGAATTTAATTTCAAAATGGCGGCCATCAAGCTATTTTTAGCATAGTATGCTACAACTTCGAAAATATTTCATCAATTCCAACTTAACTTTGTACGCTGGAAGTATGTATAACAAACATCACATGTGTCTACACAGAGCCTCTTTTACCCTCCATTTTGTGAGATAGTGCCACACGAATAAAAATAATGTTTTTTTAAAATCATATCTTGGGAAATAGTTGGCCGATTCCTATTAAATATGGCACACAAGTATTACTGCTGTAGGTAATGTTAACTTACATTTTTTAGGTATGTCAGACAATTTTATCAAATAGCTATTTTAGTTTTGTATGTTGTATCGTCGAGATCATGTAATCAATTCCAAATTAATTGTGTACGATTGCTGTATATATCCCAACAATCAAATTTGTACACACAAAATCTCTCCTATACGCCATTTTGTAAAATAGTATAACTTGAAAAATTCTAATTATGTGATCTCCGAAAAACAACCTATTTTTTTTACTAAATTTTGGCAAACAATTAGCACCGTGGCAGACTGTGTAAACTAATAAATTTTGAAAGGGTCAAACATTTATTTTGACCATATATTTTGACACATATAAAAAAAAAATTATCTACGAAACAGCAAAACAAATTTCGAATTAACTTTGTATGCTGACAGTATCAGTTATAACCAACAAACTTGTCTATGCAAAGCCTCATTTACCCCCCCCCCCCCCCATTTTGTAAGATAGCCCCACATGAAATAATGCAGTTTTTATGCTGTATCTCAGGAAACAATCAACCGGTATCTTTCAAATTTGGCGAAGAAGCTGTACTCTGGTAGGCTACATTAATTTATATGTTTTAGGTGTATGTCTCTTATTTTCTGAATGCAGCGCATACGAACATTTTAGCACAGTGTGCAGGCAGTACTACATGCGTGTATGGCCACAGCACAGCCGTTGGTGGCAGACAAGGTTACCTCCTGCTGTAAACAATGCGTATCATACACGCGAGCACGGCTCATTGCCTACGCACGAGGCACTGTATTGCAGCAGCGGAATCTAGCGGAGTCTGTGTGCGTTTTAAACGGAAATGGCGGGTTCTAAGCAGTTGCAACAAGGGGGTAATTTTTGTTTCGTAGGTCATACTGCTCAATAAACCAGTATCACACGTTCATAGTTCTCGACGGTAACGAAGTTTCCGGCAGTAAGAGGGTGGCCACCCCTGTTATTTTCGTAACGGGAAGTGTTATTAGTGCGAGACTGAGGTTTAATATCCCGATAAAATAAAACAATGTTCTGAAAATTGTACTTTCATCTCACCTGGTTTCTGATATTTCGCAATGATACATTCTAAAAACTCAATTTTCGGGGACTTATTACGCCCTTAATATTTAGTTACGTACAAAGTGTTCTGTGTATTTGCCACTTGAATTTTGCATAAGGAATCACCCCACGAAGATTGTCGGTTGAATTCAGCCCCACCCTGTATATACGAAACTATGTAACAGATTTAAATACAACCATGTGTATTGTATTGTATCTTTGACAATAATCGAATGTAATAATATATTAACTTTTTACACGCCATTTATGAAGCTCATCACATAATCAACGGAGGTTTTTACACCATATCTCAGTGATCAAATAACAGAAATGAACACAGAGATCCACCTTCGCGGGATTTTTTTTGCAAAGTAGCGTCAGGTGAGTAAAGTGAACATTTTTTTTCATATTTGCGGATTAAGTCAACTAATTTCCACAACATTTTGCACGCCTACAGAAGGCCAAGTATCCCAAGAGGCTCGGACTTTTGTGCGAAGTTTGTCCTTGGCCGAATTGTGCAGTACTTTCTACAAGTTCCCTGCATTGCACCAGACAAACTTCTCTACCCCCCCTCCCCTTTTTTTCCCCCGTCGTAAATTTTACAGCACGTAGCTAACAACACGCTGTTTCCGCCGGAAGGAAGGGTCATGGTCGACAGGAAAGATAACAAGACCGCTTTACCTGCAGGGCGTAATTGACAGCGAGGAAAGGTTGGCACACTTCTCTTGAAATGGTTGCCTGGGTCCTTTTGTGCGCATTAAGAAACAGTATTTGTTGAATCAAAGCTTGTATGGCGCAACCAAAATAACTGAGAACGAAATATTTTACTGTCGTGACAAAATTATTTATTTTTTTCTTATTTGGTTGCCCCAAATAAAGATTTGGTTTGTGCAACCAAAGATTTGTTTGGCTATACGTACAATAAAGAGTTTCGTTAGGGGGAAAAAAAAACAACTGGAAGTCTGAGCGACATTAGAACCTTTGTCATCTGTGTCCAAGCAACCTCAGCTGAAATTGTTACAGAGGAAGTTGGAATTTTTAGACCCGTTCTACAATGCACGGTTACGTAAGAAAAGGACTCAGAAAAGTAAGCGGAACAAGCCGATGACTCAGGATGAATTTTAACCATTCTACAATACAAATACACGTATGGTCTTGCAACTTACGAAAGCAAAAAATACTCAGCTGTTGCAAATTACTGATACATGTTTCATAATATACACGTATAGTTTTGTATACTTTCACAGTGTTTAAAAATGCGTAAGTATTACTGCCGAACAATTTTCACTTATAGGAGTTCACGGTAAAATGAGCACTTTTGAAACCCTGCTTAAGATCAATTTGTATGCACGTTGCGTGTTCTTCCGCCTTGTGTAAAATTATAATTGAAATGGGCCTCATCACTTTATTCAAGCGTCTGTCAAGTGAGAGTGTAAAATAATAACAAAATTAAAATTTTGCATGTCTGAATATTTTTAAAACTCGATACATTAAAAGTTATCACGAATGGTTACCGTACACTTTTTATTAGACGTTAAAATATATGCAGGCAAGGGTAGTGGTTATTTATAAGGTTGATTTAGTGCTCACTTTATCGTGTACATACTTTATTTATTAAAACTAAAATGATATTCATCACGGCAAATCGAAGCACTGGTTGCCACCGTGTTATGCCACCATGGCCACGAAAATGAGCATCAACAAATAAAATACCCGATTCCTATTGGCTACACGGATTCAAGAACACGTGAGAGCTGGGCGATGCCCAGCTCTCCTTAAGTGTATACGCGCGTTACCCGCGCCTGGATGCGTCTGATTGCAGATTGAACACGGAGTGTGTTACGTGCTCCGCTTACGTGAACCGTATCCGCGTACGTGCCATTGCAGAATGCGCTTTACAGGGGAAGGCTGCCAATTTCGCACCGCCTCCTAGTTCGCACCGCCTCTGTATTTCGCGGGAGGCGAGTGCTGCTGAGGCTCTTGTGGCTGCAAGTGGAGCCTCTTGATGCTCCCGGCCATCGCACGCGACAACATGACTGCGGACACCATGGAGGTGGTAGCAAACAGGAGATGGCATGTTGCGACGTAGGTGAGGCCGCCTGGAGATAGGCGGTTCTACTGTGGACGCCCTAGCCGCCATCATTGCAGCCAGAAACATTGTGTTTACGTTAGTATGCATTTGGTGTTGAACGAAGAGGATGAGAATTAAATAAATAAATAAATAAATATATATATATATATATTACAATCCCCGCATGAAGTATCGCTAGTTTGTTATTGACTTATATTAGTTGTGTAATCACATAATTTTCTCATAACACTACCGATCGTGAGACCACGTGCGGCCAGTATTCGGTTATGGGCGACGATAAGCACGTGTTTCAGATATAGCATAACAAGCGTGCCACCTTTGCAGAGTAGTGGAACACGGCACCTGCTGGTATGTTGGCGACGTCGCACTTTTTGACGCCGAAAACGAAGTTTTGGTGTAAGAAAGGAAATATTTCATGGCAATGTTCGAATTGACAAAAAATATGGCACTGGAGTTGATTCTCACGTGGAAGTTGGCAAATGTTATAGGGTTGTGTTATTGCACGGTTCTTATCAGTAATGGGTGTAACAAAATAGCGACCAGCAGCCCTGCTGAATTTTTTGAAGTCAAAGTTCACATGTTATTGAGTCACGAATAAATAATTATTTTCCGGCCTTTATATTTAAGTTTCCAACACTGACAATTACTGGAGAGTTTTGTTTCCAATTTAACTTCATCTTCCGTATACATATTATTTTATCAATATAGTAAATGGTTTCTGGTATACAAATTCAAATCTGGTTCCAGTTATTCCTTCTCTATACATTAGTTATTGTAGGGTATAGTTTTGATTATTGCATTTACGATATTGGGCAGGGCTAAGTTACCTGTGGCACACGACGAAAACAGTAAAATTAACATTTTCACTGCATTTTCTGCACTGAACAATAAAGTATTTTAGTAACTTTTCAGAAGAAAAAAATTTATGGATAATAGCATTTTCTATATCTACAAAAATGTGTTTTTACATTTCTCCAAAAGTGCAATTTAGTAGGGCTTAGTCAGACAGTGGCCACTATTTTAATTCATCCCAACACGCTAAAAAAATTTCACATTATTGAGGGAAAACACTTTTTTAATTTTATATGAAACAGTAGAATTGGTTACAATGGGATATATCTATCTATAAATTCACTTAGATTTGTTAATGCGACAACCCTGATATTGTGGTTACGTTAAACTGTATGAAAACGTATTCACCAGCTTTTAAGGTTAGTTTAATTAGTTTAGAATTCATTGTTCAACTACATTGGGTGAAATGTGCATGCACTGCAACGATGTCAATAGAAAATTCCACGTGTACTAACCACTGCCAAAGTGGTCCACAGACACACTAGTGAAGAAATTTCTTTGTTGTTGCCTACTAACTCGTGCAATTATTATAGTTATAATTTTGTGAAATTCTCCTCTGCAAACATTTAAAAAATTAAGTTTCAATATCTCAGAACCACGCTGCAGAAACTCAACAGACAAATACCTAAGTTAAAGAAAAAAGCATTGTCGCTGGCAGCAGTTTATTTAGCTGCACCTGCAATGCTGCCTGCAGCAGTAACTATCAGAGCTGCGGCAGCGCTTTGGTAACACATTTTGTTTTAGTGAAAACGAAATATATAGTTGCAATTATGCAGTTTATCTGCATTTATGAAAATGGGAAGAAAAAATTATTGGAAAATTACATTTTAAAACTCTAAATATAATGCTGTCGCCCTGGAATTTTCTGTCGTTTGAACAAACCAAAAATAAGTCGAGAGATGTATATTTAATTTAATGTAAGACGAGATGCAAATTTAATTATTCAGTCAGACATCATCACATGAAAAAAAAATCTAGACATATTCTTTTGCAGTTTTTGTGTTAGTCCTTGGCCACTAATATAACAGTTTTTAATGATAAAAAAAATACAAAAGGACAGAAATTCAAGTACTCGTAACGTAGTACTTGTCGACAGGCACACACACACACACACACACACACACAACGAAGAACGACACATTTTCCACTAAGTTGTTAATGATAGTGAGAGATTTGGGAGTCGCTTAACAGCTGAGAATTTCCGTGTTGCTGGGGGTGAAGTGAGGTGGATATGGAGCAGCAATGGAATGTAATGTAGGGGGATAGTGTAGAACCCTGAGAAAACCAACCAGCCAGTGGCAACATGCGTCATGTTCCTTACATGCGAACATCCAGGGTAACTTCGTCAGGAATAAAATGGTTTTCATAGAAAAACGACCATGCAAGGTTTAACAGCTTTTAAATTTCGTAAAATAATATGTACGCAGTTTAAATACACTGTTACGAACTAAAGGCTGTTCACTATAAAGAGAGTACTTTAGAAACGAACCTTAGAAAAAAGTCACAGCCCTGAACGCATATATTTTAATAGGTGCATTGAGTGACATTCGCCCAGTAAAGTTGGTAACGATGGATGAAAAGTAGTTCCATATCTTAACGTCTAATAAAAAGAGTTATGAAACCATTTGTGATAACATTAATTATTTATTTCGCTTTCTGTTTTTTTTTTTTTTTTTAATGCAGCGAACTGTAAAAATTAGTTGTAAAATATTTACTTTCCGAATAAGTTTACAGTTTTACTTAATTGGCTCATGGCTAAAGTGATGATGCCCATGGCAATGATAATATTACGTAAGACGGAAGAATACACAACATGCATACACGTGGATATTAAGCAGGGCTTTCAAAAGCGCTCATCTTACAATGAACAGCATATACCTGTGTGTACACACACACATATATAATATAATATATATATAATATATATACACACACTTGCATAACAATGTAATATTGTCCTGGAGATATATAAACAAACACTTCGGCATTATTAATAAGATGGTAATCAATACAGTGATCCAATACAGTGATCGGATTGAAACTTTTTAACCCTGTACAGAACCTGCATGTCAAATTCAGCTGTTGTGGAATCTGTACTTGTTAGTACAGCAGGAACAATCTCCTCGCTTGAAACTGTACATTGAAAAGAGGGGAATGACAGGGCCAAGAAGGCAGTTCCCTTTGGGTTCAGCATGGAACACATATTGTTTACTTTTGCACCAGGTTTACCAGTTTACTAAAAAATTATTTAAGTATTCGTTTGTATTTCAATTGAAATGTACTGGGAAGACTGCATCTTTGAAGTGTGCACTTGTCCAGTGCCCATAGTTAAAACTTAATTTGTTTCTTACCTTGTGTACAATCTAAGTAGTATCCTAAGATTACTTGATCATTAAACCCCTTTCCACCAATACTCGTATGCAATGAAGTTAAACTGAGATGGTTCACAGCATCAGAATCATGCAAATTTAAAAACTTCTGGTATGGTGAGCTTTGCACTTAAAGTACTACATCTAATTACCATTTGTTAGGCTACGCGCCTCAGTGATGTGCACACACTCACTTAAAGTACTACATCTAATTACCATGTGTTAGGCTACACGCCTCAGTAATGTGCACACACTCACTTAAAGTACTACATCTAATTACCATTTGTTAGGCTACACGCCTCAGTAATGTGCACACACTCACTTAAAGTACTACATCTAATTACCATTTGTTAGGCTACACGCCTCAGTAATGTGCACACACTCACTTTTTTCGGCACTGGTATATAACTGCTAACTCTGGCATTGGAAATGTGTCAGTAGAATATTTAAAAATTCATTACTTATAAACACAATACTAAATCAACCAGTTTTAACAATCCTAACTTAGGATTCAAGAGATTTCACAGAAGGTTCTTGCCTTTATGGCAAAATAACAACATTCGTGCATACATTTAGGTGTCGAAAAACAGGTCTTTTAATTCGTTGGTTTTTATTTGTCCCCAGAGGAGTAGTAACTAAAGGAAAATGAAAATTTGGGAAAGGAGCTATGGGCCACACGCATAGTTGATTTCAAGTCGAGTTGGGGTGCAATCTGTAAGATGATACAGATTTTTTCGACGTGTGTCATTACAGCTGAAAACTGAGTTTGAGTTTTGTATAAAAAAATTGTTAAAAATCTTTTGTATTTCAGTTACACTGTTACTCGGACTACGCTCCCTACAACTATGCATTATTGTCCTATAGCACCATAACATGTATAGAAAATGTGTGGCCGAACGTGACATTTTACGGGATTTTTAAGTGTGACAAGGCATGTGCCCTACCCCCCTCCCCCTTCTTCGTCAACAGTTGAAGTTCTTGTTTTTCTCCAGACCAATATTACTAAACAGCAAAAAATAGAGAGAGAAAAGGACGAGACATTTAAAACTACACTAGCATTAAATATGCAATGCTGGTTAAAGTGCCCAGTACCGGTTTTCTGTTTTTTACCTTCATTAAGGGGCCCACCCTCACTGTGCTTAAGCTGAATTGCAGTGTGTTTAATATAGGCCTACACATTTATTAACGAAACTATCAAAAAATTTACAATGCATTGCCTATTTACCAAACCAACAGACATTTCAAATGAGGGTTGGCAGGTAATTTTAAAACATTATACACTTGAGAAAATGGCATTTTGAAATCCTCCAATATAGCTAAAATGGCTTTTCAGTTGGCCTTTTCTTACAATATACTAATCACACTGCATGCTTGTTTAGTGTCCTGTGTGGGGTAGCGATATGGCAGTGTTGCTATTATCATTCCTGTGCCTCGCAGAAATTAACTCCAGGAAGATGACCTAGTATGTACTTATTGTACATATGGCTTCATTTTTTAAGCCTATTCAATTTATTAAATATTACAATGTGTAAGGCACAGTCCTGTTCTTATAAGATTATCAAATTAATTGGTTTTAGTTCTTTTTGCAAATAAAATTGTACAACTTATGTTGCGTGATATTAAGTTTTAAGTTGGGTAAAAATTTTTCTGAGAAAAATAATGCATGGACCTATACATGTTTTAGCACCGGTTATACAAAATATTACAGAGACTGAATTTCAAAATATTTTTATATCTGAATTTTTTTATTGCTGGTGCAACATTATGCTAATTTTACCAATGAAACGAGGCAAGAATGAATGCACTGAAGCCATCTCCTATAGGAATATCAAATTCAATTCTATTACTGTTAACGTTTAAATTCCCCTTGGTTTGATCAGTCGGGGGAAAAGTTTGTCTATCAAAGTGTTCAATACTTTTATAGCTCATTTAGAAGAAACCAATTTATATATAAATCTCGGAATCAAAGAGAGTTTCTCGAGTTAAATTGCTAATTGAAAAATATAAAACATATAAAAAGTGTCATGAAACAGAATATGAAAAAATAAGAAGAAAGAGAAACCGTTAATCGACGAATTACGAAATATTGATTAAAAAAAGTAGAAAAAGTAAGTGAAGAAAAAAATTTAATAACAAGATTAGTTCCAGCAGAAGCAAAAAATTTAGATTATACACAAACACCAGAAGAAACATCATTTGAAAGAGAACTATTTCCTAAATGATAGTTCTCCAAATTTCGGTATAATGCCATTGAAAGGCTCAACTATTAGACTTAGAAAATATATTTCTGAAGATATTAATAACATTAAAGAAAAATACGGTTTACGAGTAGGACATGATTTTTATATCGATAATACAAAAGTAGAGATAGTATTGATAATCTATTTGTCAAAAAATATGAATATGAATTAACAGAAGGACGTTCTAAATTGTTAACAAAAAATAGCAAAGAAGAACTGGAAGGCAATTCCAATGGTGATGACTTTAAAAAAATACACAGAAATTGGTTTATTAACCAATGCTTTATTTCGAAATTATATTCCTAATAAGAAAAGGAATAACCATGTTCAAGTGTTGGCTGGAAGTATACTAATACAATTAAGCCTATTTATGAATAATCTAAAAAACTCTATTCATAATCATTACCAAATACACCGGAAAGAACGATTTCTCTAAATTCCTCTAAACCTGGAGAAGGTACAAAAAATACAATAAATTGCCAAAAGAATATATCTGGATAGTTGATGTTAGAAAATTGGTTAATAGATTATTAGTTATTCATAGTGAAGAAAATGTTGGAAATAAAAATTATTACAACGAAAAAGTATACATAATGAATATACTAAACAATAAATTTTCTGATTTTGTTATTAATAATCCAAAAGGAATTCTATGTCTAATAAGAGTTTTAAATGTAATTCCACATTAATTTTGGAATTCTGAACGTCATGGCAAAGGAATAATAAATTGAGCATCAAATAATTTAAACTTACCGGAAATTCACTTGCCAGGTTATAGTTACTGTCGACCATTTACAAAATTAAACAAAAGACTAGAAAGAGGTGACACAGGAATAAATAAATTAGATGCAGCATGCAAATATCACGATATTGGTTATAGAGACCATAAAGATTTAGAATCTAGGCATGAAGCTGATAAAATTTTACAAAAGGAGGCAAAATAAATTATGTTAAATAAAGATACTGTAACTGGAGAAAAAAAAGCATCTGCTGCTTTTGCCTCAATTATGTTTACAAAAAGAAAATTAGGTTGGGACATTAAAATTTATTAACCTATTAATATTTTTTTACTTATAAATGAAGATAAAAAGCTTAAATTTCGATATACCCATTGATCAAATAAGAGATTTGGTTATAGATAAATTTTTAACAAAATATCACCTTGAGAAGAAAAAATAAGAATTAAAAGAAGGTAAAGGTTTCTTATTAACTACGACACTTCCAATACGCAAAAAAAAATATATTAAAAGAAAAATAGGAAATGGATAACATCGCGGAGGAATTATACCACTTATATTTCCAATTTTAAGTACACTTGGAGCTTTAACCTGTGGAACTGCTACTGCAATTTATAATTATGTTGAACAAAATAGAAAAAATAAAAAATAATTATAAGAACAGAGACTAATTAAACTTTAATATTGTAAGTATTTTAGCAAGCTTTAATCCATTATTTGGGCACTGTTTTAAATTACGACAGTGAATTACATACTTTTGTTTATTACCTAAGGTTGTTAATTATTTAGACTGATTTGTTCCTGGAACTAACTTATTTTCTGGACAAAATGGAAGATCTTTATGTAATTTATGTACATCTTGTGGATAATCTTAATCTACTTCTAAAATATAACCATGATCAGAATTATCCTTAAGATTTAATATACAATTTTGCCAAAAATCTAATTTAAATTCGGGATGATCAACCTATTCGAATCCTCCATATGGCAAATATTGTAACATTGCCCAACCATATAAACTATTAGCATCGCTCTTGATTTGGATAAAAATTTTCTAAATATTTGTTATTGGCTTTAACATATTGTTTGCAACATTGCGATATTCCACCTCTAAATCCTTTTTAGATCATTAAAATCATATCATAGTTATGTAATAAATCTAGTGGTTGTTCAGTCATTTTTAACATTGCATCCCAAGATAATCCTAGTGCTGTAAAATACCATTCAGGGTCTAAGTCATATGCATCTATACATGTATTTCTAAAATTTTCGAATATATCTGCTAACAATAATACATCACTTTTTAAATATGTCATGATATTCCCCAAAATTCTTTATATTAAATTGATGCCACACACATTTTGTGTGTTCATAACCATCATCAGTTATGTCAGATTCATTAAATTTATTGTAAAATTCACTCTTTGGTGGAAGTACTGTTTCTTCGAATTTCTTCCAACTATACATATAATCATATGGATAAACACAAGTTTCTTATACCTAAATCAACTTGATCATTTGGAAAATGTTTTTGGGTATGTTTCATTTCATCTTTAGTTAAATTAGATGATAATTTATCTAAACTACTTGCAATAAATTTTAATGTGTCTGTAAACCTGATTTTCAAATTTTCTGTTTGTTTCCCAAAAGTAATAAACTTATTTTCTATATTTTTATCATTATATCCTACCTCTTTAATAAATAAATGAGCATCATAACCAGCTAAGTTATATAAATAAATAGGAACAGAATTGGGTAATTCTAATTGTAGATTACAATTATTACATACTGCCTTAGTTAATTTTACATTTAAATGATCATGATGATGTACTTTTTTTTATTGTTCTCCGTATATTCGCATTCCCATACAGCACATTTTTTTAAATTTACTATATTTTTTTTCTTTTATTAGTGGATGCATTGGTTCAATTCGTGAATGTTTCCCCAATCTCATCTACTTCCTTTTTTATTGATTGTATAATCATCTTATGTGCATTTGGACCTCGATATACTACTGGAGGCTTATAATCACCATAACAAGATATTATATAATAGCAAAAACCAGATGCTTCGTGTAATTGGTATTTCATAGTATAAGATGCATCATTTAACTTTAAATCAGTGTTATTTATTTGATCATTAGTAAGATTATATCTTTCTTTAAGCACCTCCTTATAAAGGCCATTAGTAAGATTATATCTTTCTTTAAGCACCTCCTTATAAAGGCCATTAGTAAGATTATATCTTTCTTTAAGCACCTCCTTATAAAGGCCATAAGTAATATTATATCTTTCTTTAAGCACCTCCTTATAAAGGCCATTAGTAATATTATATCTTTCTTTAAGCACCTCCTTATAAAGGCCATTAGTAAGATTATATCTTTCTTTAAGCACCTCCTTATAAAGGCCATTAGTAATATTATATCTTTCTTTAAGCGCCTCCTTATAAAGGCCATTAGTAATATTATATCTTTCTTTAAGCACCTCCTTATAAAGGCCATTAGCAATATTGTCTTCTGTTAAAACGAGATATATTTTGTTAAGGTTAAATTTACTTAATTCTCTTGGGTTTGGTTTAGTTGTTGAAATTGTCTTTAGAATCGACTCAAAATCTGCATATATTGCGAAAGTAAACTTCTTGAATGTTTATAATTTTTTAAAGATATTTGCTCTCCTTTCGAAGGTAATGTGATTCTTATTGATTCATTCTTAGAGCAGTCTTCTGTATGTTTATTTAATTTTTCTTGAGAATAAAAGAATTGAAGATACGAATGACATATATAAGTTTTACATTTATGATTATTTTGTTGTGCTGAAACAGATAAATATTTTATCCAACAATAATGTGAATTTGTATCATTTTTTTAAATAAAGAAAATTTATATGCTTATCTTTTTTCCTTTGTGAGTTTTAGTGGATATACCCGTAGACTTCTTCAACAGAGTGTACATTTATAGATGCATCCATTTGATTCTCCATTTTTGGTATATCATCAAATATAATAGGATATTCATAACTATCTATTACTTTATCAATATTAAGCCCCACATTTCTATATTTAGTAACTCTTTGCGGATCTTTTTCTGCTGGATATATTGCTGATTTTACTGACCAAAGAAAACATTCTTGATCATTATTTTTCACATTAATACATGCCTGTTTCTTCTTAATAAATTCTGGTAGATCAATATATGATGCCCCATTTAAAGTATTATACTTATTTATAACTGATTGTATTCCAATTACTATATCTAAAGTCCATCCTGAACCTCTTTTTTGAAAATCAGATAACTGTGCAATTATTTCTTGTTTTATAATTTTATTAATCTTTATAATTTCTCCTTTGTTTAATATTCTATGATTAAATCACTGAAATATAAATAATTCTACTACTTGATTATTAACTTGCTTACGACAGTTGGTATATAATTTAATGCTAGTTTTCAGCCCTCTAAATGTTCTAAGATGATCACGTATTATCTCAAGAACTATAGTTTTTGTAGAAGTTAAAAATTAATAAGGCTGTACTAAATTAAAGGAATTCTCAATGTTTTAAGTTGATATTCTACCTTTAAAAGCTTTATTAACTCTATAATTTTTATTGCTTCTTCTATTTCTTTTGCTTGTGAATATATTAGTAGAAAAAGGAAATAATTATTTTAATTCATTTTTAGTTTGCTTATATAATTAGTTGATATTGGCATCTGATAAAGGTAAATTTGTAAAATTGTTCTTTGCTGTCAATTCAGATATCCTCTTACTTTTATTTCTATGCTTAACAAATAAGTTATTAGAGATTGGAAATGTTTCTTTTAATACATTTCTATCTTTTGAATATGGTTGTTCGATATCGCCATATGAAAACGGTAAATTTGATAAGTTTCGTTTTCTTTGCTCGTATATAATAAATGGTATAATAGCTGAAATTAAATCAGCTTTCCTTATGTGATACCATCATTTAATCAAACTATCTTCCCTTAGATTATACTGATACTTATTTTTTAGATCTCTACCTATAATTCTCAATTCTCTCTCGGTGTCTTCTCACCCAACTCAACTAAAAGATTGTTTGTCGCCATAATTCTCTATTTATAAGAAATAAAAATTTATAAAGATTGCAAAAATATGAAAAATCAGATTTGAGAAAAAATGGACGTTTTTATGTAGTCCTAGTCATTTTTGAAGGATTTTTAAAAATAAATTAATGTAATTAAAATATTTAACTTCTTATGGGTATATTTCTCACCACAACATTTTTTACTTATTGTTGAATGTTTGTCTTTAGTATATTTATTAATAAAAATAACTTTATATATTTATTCTCATTACAAACTGTGTATGTTTTTGTTGGATAAATATAATTTTGAATTACATTTAGAATATCTACTAATGTATTGTGTGATTTAGTTTTTTTATACTCTTTGAGATATGAAATACAAACATATTTTTCACATTCGCATAGTATTTTATCATTAAAACATTTTTTTTTTTTTTGCATTTTGTTGTATGTTTGTCTATAGTTGCTTTATGAGGATAAAATGAATCGACAGATTTATTCTCATTACTTACTACACATGTCTTAGTTGAATAATCGTGTTGAATTTCATTTGTATTGTGCGATTTACTATTTTTATGGTGTCGCAGAAGCTCAGGGACTATAGAACCCAATAGTGGGGCCGCAGCTGGTCAGGGGCTAGAGCACCCAATAGTGGGGCCGCTGTATCTCAGTGGCTAGAGCAACAAAAAAGAGGGTCGCAGTAGCTCAGTGGCTAGAGAACTCAATAAAAAAAAGTGGCTAGATCAATTCAATGTCCTAAATATTATGCTAACATAAAACATGTGCGAAGCGATGGCAGGGTGTAATTTAATAACTCCACTAAACCTGAAAGAAGAAATATTAATATTAAAAAAAGAAAACATTAATTAAACTATGGCGAGCTTTATTTTAATAACTTTTAAAAAATGTCACGCGAACGAAGTCTCATGGGCCAACTAGTCGTAAATAATTTTTTCTAAAATTCCTGTTCGTTGTGTGTTACAGAATGACGAAAAGAAAACACCAAGCTTGGACTGAAATGGGTATGGCAATGACTCCTGTGGCTTATATGAACGGGCACATTTGATTTGATGAACGCTGTCGACATTAAAACATATCAAGCTAACATTTAAAAGGTACTTAGACAGCATATTGTAGCTGACGATTCAGCAAAAGCCATAGGCCATAAAACTAGCCTTCTAACTGAAGTTGAACAGCTAATTGATCATACCCTACTATCAGAAGAGATACTGTTTGGAATAACTATCATCGATATCAGAAATTTAGCATTCAAAATAGCAGAGTGCAGTGGAATACTGCACGATTTCAATAAATAGACATAAATGCCTGGGAAGTAATGGTTTTATGCTTTTGAAGCCCATTATAAGGAATTAGCACGTGCAAAGGGGTTCAACAAAAAGAACGCGCAAGAATTTTTTTGATATCCCGGAGAGAGTTGTGGATGACAACCAATTTGATTATACTTACTCAATAATAAATCTACTAAAGAACGGGAAGTTCTGCGTAAAAAAAAAAAAACATTTAAATAGGACAACAATACCAGAAAATAAAGCACCTTATACTTCGTATAAATCCAATGTTACCATATAATTCGTGCAAGACGATTGGTTTCGTTCAGTGTGGGAAGGAAATATTGTAGAAAACCTGGCGCAATGTTTGCAGTGTCACGCTTGGGTACACGGAAACTGCTGTGACGCCCTCTATGCCAGAGGACGCAACGAGGGGACAAGACCGCAAGCCCAAATCATCATCAACACCTGAAAGTGAACGTACTTCAGAAAACACCCCTACGAGTAAAATGCACTTGTAGTGGGACACACACACACACACACAGTACTTTAATAAGAAGACACTAATTAACTTCCTGTGTTTTATTAATATTTCGTTTTGATTTTATTTTTGTTCTGTGTTCCAGATCATACATGTAAATAGAACATTATACATGAAGAACTACAATCATTAGATTTTTGCTCCAACGCAACTTTGAAAAACACTATTAGTTTAAATATTAGTTTTGAATATTACAGTTTATCTTTCAAAAGTTTTAATACAAATCAGTACACACTGACATAGCATATGTATATATTTACTTTATATGTTCACTCTGACTGGGTTGGCAATCCTAGCCTTATTCACATCCCAGTTACCCAATATATGTATTATTTATGAATATCATTCTGGAACAAGATAAGATGTATAACAATCTCTACAACCCTAGAATACATAAAAGAGCTCTCTTGAAATCTCCCACACGAGATTCTTTTAACACTGCTGTATTTTCTTTCTAAACAGACGCAGGCCGTCCAACGTACATGGAAACAAAGGTTAGTAAATGCAGAAAAATCCATCACGTAATTTTTCACAAAATCGTAATTTTTCAACCAAACACTTAGGACAATTTCAGGCGTAAAATGGCGCTGTCCAACATGCGAAGAGATAAATTCCAGTTTTTGAGACGAGCGTGTCTCAATCCAGCAGTACGAAAGTTGTGTGGCATGTTGTAAAAACTCTAATGAATGCAACACGCTTCAGCGCCGCAGTGAACTTCTGACACCCCGTGATGCTGGCGCCACTGTAAAACTTTCTGACGTATTTCTATACCACTTTTTCATGCCCCACGATTATGCTGCCCTTCAACGTACGTGCCATGGCCCGGACTTTTTTTAAATTGTTTTTTTATTTAACTGGCGACCACAAACCACGCCCCAGTGCACTACATTATTTCCACACAGATGAAGACATAAGCACCACACAACACCGCAATAAACTTTGAAGGGGCACATCGCGTGCGGTCTGTAAGGGACGCCACTTGGTCGAGGCATGCATACGTGCCGCCTGAGAGAATTCCACATAATCCAGATGCACAACAGTGTAATGTTTTCACGCGGGACGGAAGCCAGCTGATTGAACTGCAGATAACAATACTGATCGTTCTCTTTATTTTTCCTAAAACCCGGCATGTTTTGCAGTGGCGTTTATTCCATATACGCAAGGTAAGCAACGCTTACCCTATACATATTGGAAATGTTTGACACTTAATAGTTTTCGCCTTAACTTTAAACACATTTAATTCTAAGTTTCCCGTCTCCGATTATAGAAACGGAGTTTTCGTAATTCCCGTACTGTACACGCACAGTGCTGCCATCTAGTACTTATTCCCACAATCGGGAGCGACTAGGGATTAATTGAACTCGCTCAAGGTGTGGCGTGTTGTTACTTGTGTTCCTTCAGCAGGGGCAAGCAGTCGTTCTGTTTGCGTCTTCCAGTCCTACATTTTCCCTTGGAAAATGGATGAAAGTGTTCGGGAAAACGGGAGTTTTCTTATGATTTGTAATATGCTCTATTATTACATTTATTTAGTTTCTGTTCTATAACTAATGTTAAGTATTATAAAACGGCAAATACACGTGGAGGGTAAGCAAAGTTGGATGTTGCGTTTGTTAGTAGAAATTGCTTACCATGTAAAAGAACTCACTACACGCCACTGATGTTTTGTGCATGACGTGGTGTGTCGTATCCCCATTCGCGGGGGTCGTCAGTTCAATAGGGGTAGCTGAAAATGGGTGATTTTTCTCCCGAGCAATCTTCACCACCATCCCAAGGAAGTGCTAATTCTGTTTCTTGTTACGAATATTCTGAGTTTTTCACACTTTAAACCACGTCGTTGATTAGCTTCGATGTAAAAATGTAAATTAGGATTATAATTTTTCTTTTAAAGTTGCTCAGCAAGTAAGCTTCAAATATAGCGATTACAAAGCAAAATTCAGTAATCACAAATTTGTTTTGTTTATTTCCTTTAAAAAAATGGCGTATTCCTACAACACGCATTTACCGAGATAAATGTTCTTATACAATCTCTGATTTTAGTAATTTACTAGGAAGTCCCACCAAGTTTACAATACAGCACAGTTATGCTTAGAACGACTAAATAAGACGGGACCTTCCAGTCAGAGTGGGTTCCGAACCAGTCGATTCCCGTCAGTTCTAAGTCATTCAAGGTCTTCAGATAGGGTAAGGTTTGTTACACTCAGATTGAGACAATACTTTTATTTTGGCAACTAAAATTTATCGCCACTAGGTAAGGGCTAGTGTCGCATGTGTATCGTATTTACTTCATATTATATGTCAACCCTTTGAGGATGGCACACATTTACTGGCACAGAGGACAAGGTTGACCTGAGCTGCCTATATTCTTCAATACTGCAGTATCAGTTGTGTTGGTCTCTGTATATGTATCCACTAATCATCGTCCTATTGGTCCTGGCCACACCGGACACGCCTACTGTACTCTGCGTCGTCTATTATTGGCTGGCCGTCGGCCAATGGAGTCGCGCTTTGACTGTGCACCAATTAATTTGTCGCTACAGAGGTAGAAAATGTTACAATCCATCGTGTCCAGTTGATAAGTTATTAAACACAGCGGTTTTCTTCTTAGAATTGAAATGATGACTAATTGTAATTTCTTATTTAGATTCCGTTAAATTACAGTGAAGCAATAACACTATTAAAGTATGTGTTTTTTTTTCTCTCAAGATCAAAGAGGTTTCCATATAAACGTAGCCCCGAGTATATACGTGCGTACTGCTCAAAGGGTTAAAAAACAAAGTAATTGCAATAATCATAAATAAAATATACAATAACTATATAGATAAATAAAATCTTTCTCTTTTAATATGTACGTAATTTAAAAGTTTAATTTAATGTGACCTATCTAGAACACTGCGCACATAGTGAAGCAAAGTTTCCCTATACCACACTCTCCCATAAGAAAATTCGTTTTTTTTTCTTTTTGCCTAACATGAGTACAGTTAGCCTTAGCTCGGGCAATTGTTAATTTATCCTTATCGGGACATGCCCTTGGCTTCTTAAGAGCAGTGTGAACCTCCGCGTCCAAGGTCAAGAAGCGAGGGAGCGATACGGGCGACACGAACACGCACGCCTAGTGCCTCATCGCTCCTACGCGCAAGGCGTGCAGTGTTTCCGTCGTGGTCCTGTACCGTGCAAATGAGATCTGTAACAGTGGGGTGTTATTACACGCAATGAAAGCACACAGATTAATATTAATCTACGTCAGTATGTGTGTGCTTTTCTCTTGCCGCTTTTTTCTCCATGAGTATGCTTAATATGTTAAAAGTAAAAACATAGAGTCATAGATAATAGTTATTTACATTTTCCAGCAAAAAGTCGTGTTTACAGAACATATATTTACCGAGATACGCGAATACGCGCAAACAACTATTTCACAAAAAAAAAAAATGTTTTCTCTTCACAGATCTCTTAATGGTGACAGCCACCAGAGACATCCTTAATGCTAGGCCATGCCCGTCATACTCTAATAAATTATTCGGATATTTACCATACCAGTGTATACTCTTAGTGATAAATCAGGAATGGTAATGTTTTCCCCTATACGTTCATCGTATCGTTCCTACATTTGCTCAGGAAACAATCAAATGCAAAGAAAAGGTCCCAACTTTGTATTGTAGCGCTGCTAAACATTCCTATATCTGCAGCTTGATGTGTGGTATTATTACCATACAGAGTATAGGTTAAAAACTTCCATTACAGTGAAGGAAGATTGCCAGAAATTTTTTTACACAGTAATGTTTCATATTTTCGGTTTTAATTAAACATTTTTCGAAATTCCAGTACATAAATTTAGTTACCCGCCTTATCCTGCTGTACAGTCATAGGAACTATATTATTAACTTGCAATTATGTCACAATTTAAGTACTTATTATAACATCAAAAATTTTAGTTTTTAAAAATGCAATAACTCGTAGAATGCAATTTTTCTGAACGGATTAACCGTCGGCAATTAACATGTAGAAAAGTTACGACAAAAACGAAACCAAACATTTGACGTGGATACGTCTTTAAATCTGCGACCATATAAGGAGGCAATCCTGGAAATCCGATGATAACGAAATAAGGGGATAGAGACAGGCATTGCAGCTCCGAATCTATCGTCTACATCCAAAATTCAATTACACCACTCGACTGCCAAAGGATTAAAGAACATGTTACGTTGAGTGAGGACTGCGAAGCATCGCGCGCGGCCAAGGGCGGTAGGGGTGCTTTGGGTAGGGGGGTAGTGGCGGAGGTCCAAATTGTGAGTTCGTTTCGCCGCTTCTCATAACTTTCGCGTAGTATAACTTTTGACTAAAAGAAGCTACGACGCTCGTTTAGGTTTCAATCCACAGTTCTCATCAAGATCAATCGATTGAGTGTATAAAAACATTTGGTAGTGTGGTTACGGTGAAATTGTATGAGTTTAATGAAAAAAAAAAAGAAAACTTAACACAATGTCGGCCTATACTCGCCAAAAAGCCAAGCCGAAATACAGAAATCGTATACGTTTGGAAAGAGCATGTCAAAAGCAATCCAGTGATACCCGTAAAACACCATATGATCGAGTGAAGCGTTTCCAGGAACTTAAAAAAAACATCAAGGCGTCCGAGCGCGTCAACGTAGACGCATTCACGGAAAACAAAAGGCCGTGTACCCCAACACAGCCAAACCGAATTTCTTGCATGAGTTGTGGGTAGGGCTGCCCCTTTTTCGCGAAAGGACTCCACGACTAGTTGTACTGTAAAACATGTTAGTTGAGAACAAGTTTCGTCTTTGGATGATTTAAACTCTCACTCGTCTTAAGTGTCTGCCAGCCATTCACGGACGTTCCGTGTCAGGTTAACTTAATTATGATTGACCCAGTCGAGTAGAAAATGTTTCTCGCACAGACGCGCGGCCAATAACCAAATAATATTTGCAAGTGTACTCGATTAAATTACATTCAAATTCGTAAAGATTATTCACGGTAAAATGAGCACTTTTGAGAGCCCTGTTTAAGATCTACTTGTACGCACGTTGTATATTCCTCCGCCTTACGTAAAATTAACATTTTCATGAGCCTCATCACTTTATTCGTGCGTCTGTCAAGTCAAACTGTGTAATTATTAGAAAAGTAAATATGTTACAAATACGTTTAATCTTAGACGCATCGAAAATAAACAGAGAATAAAATAAATAGTTTCATCAGTTTGAAAAAATGGTTACCTAACACTATTTGTTTGACGTTAAGATATGGAACTATTTCCCATCCATCATTACCAACTTTACTGGGCGCATGTCACTCAGCACAGCCGTTAAAACAGTGCATGTAGGGGCAGTGACTTTTTTCTAAGGTTGGTTTCAAAAGTGCTCACTTTATCGTGAACAGCCTCTTAAAAGTATTTTATCCATTTAAAAGGGCTTGTCTTTCGAAACTTAAGATACAAACAAACATGTTCTTCACGGTTGACCACGTGACTGTGGTAATTGTGTTAGTGTGGGGTAGGTCAGTGTTCGGTGTATGCGGAGAAGACTAAAAATATACCAGCCTCATCGTTCGTCTAAGAAGACGTAGTGCAGTAAGGAACGTCCACCTATGGGAGACATCATTAGCTGTCGAAGTTTTATCCCGTTATTCTCACGCACAACTGCTGCCAACAAAACCTATCACAAACAGTTTTTTTTTGCCGGTATACAGAGTGATACAAGCACACTAAAGTAAAGGCTGTTCACGGTAAAGTGAGCACTTTCGAAATCAACCTTCGAAAAAAGTCACTGCTCCTACCTGCATATGTTTTAACTTGCGCACTGAGTGACATGCGCCCAGTAAAGTTGGCAACGATGGAGGGGAAGTGGTTCCGTATCTCAAAGTCGAATAAAAAGTGATAGCATAAATTATTTCTTTCACTTTCAGTTTTTTTTTCATGCACCGCAGTGTAAAAATGAGAAGATTTGTAAAATATTTTCTTTCGTGATTATTTCACAGTTCCACTTGACTGACGCATGAATAAAGTGATAATGCCCAGGACAATGTTAATTTTACATACGGCGGAAGAATACACAACATGCATATATTTAGATCTTAAGCAGGGCTTTCAAAAGTGCTCATTTTACCGTGAACAGCCTGTACACACACGTACACACAATTACACAAACCGTCTGGTAGTTACGTCTGAAACCGTGTATTAATTCCGAGACTGTTAAAATTTAAAAGTGTAAGCGCTCAGAGGCAGGGATATATATTTTTTTCTTTTCGAAGTTTGCTTTCAAGATTGCTTATCCTACCGCACACCACTTCCGTAGCTCAAAAACTACTCGAACGTGGTGTGTAGGGGAGTTTGTGCACCGTTCCAGGTTTATTTTACACAAAAAAAAAATATGGAAAATGTCAGGTTCTCGTAAGCATGCCCAGGCGGGTCAGGGGCGAGTTTTTACACGGCGTTGCGTGGTGGGGGGGGGGGGGGGTGCAGTGTTGTTAAAGTTTTTCGGTGGCCGAGGACAGAAGGGGCAAGGCTGCTGCGAGCGGCAAAATAACGCATGCGTGTTTATTAATAGTTCGTCGGGGACGCAGCCGTGCCACACAAACCCTTCCCTACTATCGACCGCGGGCGTCGCGACACGTCAACGGATAGCGATTCGTTCAGGCGACGGCCGTAGGTCGATATGCGTCCGGCCAGCGATGGAGGATGGGAGAGGAATAGTGCATATAGAGAGTTCACGGTAAATCGAGCACTTTTGTAAGCCCTGCCCAACGCCTTAACTTACACATTAAGAATAGGATGGACCCCGCATTTTTTTGTGAAATAGTTGTTTGCGCGAATACGCGTATCCCGGTAAATAAATGTTCTGCAATTACGACTATTTGTCATAAAACAAAACAATCATCTATGACCCTATATATTTTTTTTTTACTTTTGTCATATTGAGTGTATTCTAAGAGATAAAGAATTCGGGAAAATGATCAAATATCTAAGAGGCCTGAAGAATTCGCGGATTCATTTTTGGACAAGCTAGAAATCATAACATGTGTATGTAGATAACTTTAGCCATTGGTCCACACGGAGTTTGACACCTCCTGGAGAACGCTGGCCCAATCGTCGCCTTCCACTGTGACAGGAGACAAACCAATGCTCAGTCAATATCAGCATATCCGTACATAAGACTGTAGAGTCTAGCCTGCAGGTCATTGAACTCGCAAATTATTCAGGTCTCTATACAAACATCGCAATTTTTTAAGCTTGCCTATGCAGTTTCCTCAAGCAGCAAGGAAAAAAAGTATACAAATACGGGCGTAGTTTAATCTGTGGTATTTCATCGCGTGTAATAAAACCACACCGTTACACAACTAATTTGCACAGTACATCGTCGCGACGGAAACACTGCACGCCATGCGCGCAGGAGCGATGAGGCACTAGGCGTGCGTGTTAGTGTCGCCCGCAGCACTCCCTCTTAATCTTGGGATGCTGGGTTCCCCCAGAGGTCCATCCCACTCTTAATGTTTTCGTTCCAGATGTTGGGAAAAAAAAAAAAAAAAAAAAAAAAAAAAAAAGGAAATTTTCAGACTGACAAGTACTTGCGACTTCCTTGTAATAACTTACTTGATGGGACTTATAGAAAGGATTTATATTGGTTTATGAACATCAACAGCAACCAATAAGATTATTGTGTGCTCGCAGCAACCAATAGTGGCCGACCAGTAAAAATACGCGGTCTGTGTTGGTGCTAGCTTCTGACCTTGAACATCCACAACTCTCTCCGGGATATCAAAGAATTCTCGCGCTTTCTTTTCGTTGAACCCCTTTGCACTTGCCATTGAAACTTACTTAGCTCAAGTGGTGCTAATTCCTTATAACGGGATTTAAAAGTGCAAAACTATTACTTCCCAGGCATTTCTGTCTATTTATTGAAATTGTGCAATATTCCATTGCGCTCTGCTATTTGGAATGCTAACTTTCTGATATCGGTGATAGTTATTCCAAAAAGCATCTCTTCCGATCTTAGAATATGACCAATGAGCTGTTCAACTTCAGTTGGAAGGGTAGTTTTATGGCCTATGGCTTCTGCTGAATCGTCAGCTACAATATGCTGTCTAAGTACCGCTTTAATGTTAGCTTGAAATATTGTGATGTCGACAACATTCGTTAAATACAATGTCATACGGGAACGAGTATACTCGGGATAATATGTTTAGAGGTTAAGGGGCCCCCGCCTGCCTGTGTCGTTTTCCGCTTTTTTTGGGGGGGGGGATAGGGGAAGGGGGAGAGGCGAAAAATACGGGAGCTATAAGGGTCACGCTGGCACGCGCTACAAGACCACCATCGCGGAGGAATATCCTGGAAGCAGAACTTTAGCAGGGCTTCAGAGTGAGTGAGTGAGTGAAGAGATTTGGACGGCTCTTAGCAGCGAGGTCTTGAGAGCCTACGAGGTTGATTGAAGTGAATATGGAGCAGCGCCGGAACGGAGATGCGGGGGAAACGGGAGATCCCCGAGAAAACCCGCCGAACGACGGTACCGTCCGGCACGATTCCCACTTGCGAAAATCCGGGCGTGATCGGCCTGAGATCGAACCAGGTTCGCCGTGGCGGGAGGCGAGCGTGCTAATCGCTCAGCCACCGTGGCACCATAGCAGGGCTTCAGAAAAGATGGAAGCATCTATGAATGGACTATATAAAATAACAGAAAAAGATGGCGTGGACGTCTAGGTGGTGTTATAATTGTGATTTTTTTTAAATAGTCTTTTCATCTAGCCTTTCAGTCTAAAAAATGAGCAACATTATGGGTAGTTCTGATATTTGTTTGTGAATTTTAACGTACGATAGAGAGCAATGTTCCCATAACACCGTATTTAAGGAGGCCAGCCCCAGCTAGAAAAGGTGATATGGTTAAGTCCGGTTCCATTGAGAGCATTGTGTGCATATTTTGTGTTCTTCCACCATATATGAAATTAACACCGTCATGGACCTGATCACTTTAGTCATGCGTCGGTCAAGTGAAACGGTGACGCTATTGTGAAAGCAAAATTACGCAAATTCTGTTAACTATGTGCATTACAAATACTAACAAAGTCAATGAAAATAATTTCGGTGTTCACAGTTTACTTAAAATTTTAATTTAACCTCGAGGAATATAATTACTTTCTTTCAGTCATTGCCAACTCCACTGGGCGCATCGCAGTCGGCGTGCTCGTTAGAAACATATATAGGCTGGGGTGGTGACATTTTTCAAAGGTTTATTTCAAAAGTGTTCAGTTAGAGTCTATTCACGGTAAAATGAGCACTTTTGAAACCCCAGTTTAACATCTACTTATAAGCACGTTGTGCAGTCTTCCGCCTTATGTAAAACTAACATTGTTATGGGCCTCGCCGCTTTATTCACGCGTCGGTCAAGTGAAACCTGAAATTATCGTAAAAGTAAATATTTTACAAATCTGCTCATTATTACACTCCAATGTATTTTAAAAAAATAGAAAGCGAAATAAATTATTTAAGTTATCACAAATGGTTACCTAACAATTTTTATTCGACGTAGATATATGGAACTACTTTTCCTCAATCGTTACCAACTTTATTAAAGGTTTAAAGGCTGTTCACGATAAAGTGAGCACTTCAGAAATTAACCTTAGAAAAAAGTCACTGCCCCTGCATGCATATATTTTAATAGGCGCATTGAGTGGAATTCGCCCAGTAAAGTTGGTAATGATGGATGGAAAGTAGTTCCATATCTTAACGTCGAATGAAAAGGGTCCGGTAACCGTTTGTGATATCTTAAAATTATTTCTTTCACTTTATGTTTTTTAAATGCATCGGAGTGTAAAAATGAGCGGATTTTTTTAGGTATTTATTTTCTTAATAATTTCACAGTTTCATTTGACCGACGCATGAATAAAGTGATGAGGTCCATAGCAATGCTAATTTTTACATAAGGCGAAGGAATGCACTACGTGTATACAAGCAGATCTTAAGAAGGACTTTCAGAAGTGTTAATTTTTACCGTGAACAGCCTGTAGGCGCATGTCACTCGATCCTCCCGTTAAAATATATGCATGCAGGGGCAGTGACTTTCCTATGGTTCATTTCTGAAAGTGCTCACTTTATCGTGAACAGCCCATACTAACGATTCTGCAACAACGCATAAACTAGCACACAAGCACACACGTATACACGATGTGGAGAGGCGGAGGAAGGTAAGGAGGGGGTCCTCCATAGTTGACCCTGTACACACGCTATCCTGGTCACTGGGTCGCGAGCGCCGAGGGAATAACGGGCTATGTCGCCATTCCACCGAACATTACGTGTCGGGTTACGCTGTTTCAAACATAGACTATAGGCTGTTCACGGTAAAGAGAGCACTTTTTAAGGCCCTTCCAAAAGGCGCTATCTCCTTATAAATGTATTTTATTGTGGCATCAAACTTTAAATTTTGAGAGTGATGAAATGTATACACTGTGTTTATTAGTCCTATTGCAATGTTTACATCAAAACGTGGTTGAAAGGTAAAAATTAATTGAAAGGAAAAATTTTAGCAGGGCCTTAAAAAGTGCTCACTTTACCGTGAACAGCCTATAAAGATGAGGTAGACTAATCTCGCTGGCCCAACACTGAACTGCTTTTCTGCCAACACGTCTAGCGAAAACGGCGTGGTTTGTATTTTAGGTTAGAAAACTGATTTGTAAACAAGTGCTTTGAGATGAATGTATACTTCCGCTAGCCAATTTGTAATGCAGTTTGATTAAATTAAAACTGGTGAAAGTATTTTATTAATATAATAGTGCTTGTCATTTAAAAATTAAGATATAAACAAACATGTTCATCACTGTTGACCGTGTGATTCTGACAGTTGTGTAGGATTGGAGTAGGTCAATGTTGGGTAAATGCGCAGAAGACGAATAATCGGTCTACCTCCTATCTAGTCTATGGTTTCAAACCCAGTCGCGTTCGCGGATTTAAGCGGTATTCACAATAGAACGACGCTTCGAGCATCAGCCAATCAGAGCCTTGACCCCAGCGTCGAGTGTCGAGGACTTTGCACGAGCGGCCGATATTGGAGTTGGCGCTCGTCGCCAGCGTCGGGGAACAAGAATAACATTTATGTACTTCATTATAAATAAACTGGCGAGAAGTTGAGATAAAATACGATGTAAATATATATAACAATCAGTTACAGAAATACTAAACGGAGTGAAAATTTATAACAAATTTTAAGTTACATTTAAGAAAACAAAAGTATGTTTACTTTTCCGATGCCTGAAGTGTCGTTAATGTTCTACATCATTTCGAATTTTAATATAGTACTTTTACTAAAGAAAAGTGTATATGACTTCAAAATAACAATTTTATTAACTAAATGGTAAAACAATTCTACTGAATTTCGTTCGCTTTTAGTATTTCATCGCAAGCTTCCTTGCAGGATAACAGATGTCAGCACGGTCTGTGTCGCCGGAGGCCGGCGTCAGAACATCGCTCTATTGTGAACACCGCTTAAGGCGCCCGTCTACCTGGCGCTTGAAGTGCATTGCAGTGTGTTGGAAATACACGTTCTTCTACTAAACTATTTAACGTGCGTCCAGTGTACTGACTTACGAAAAGAACACACATTTCAGACGAGGGCTGCTGAGTGTTCTCAAGACCTCTCGTTAGTTAGAAACACAATTTAAGAGCACGCCAAAATGGCTAAAAACGGCTTTTTCAAAGCGCTGTATCTCAAAATGAACGTGTCAGATCCATACAAAACTAGTTAAGGGGCATGCATTGAACCTCCCTACACACTTTCCACCAATAAAATAATAGGGTCGCCGCTGAAAGTCCCATAGGTACAAGCAGCACGACGAGAGCACTGCACGCCGGTTCAGAGCCTTGCGCTTAGCGGCGATGGGGGATTTGATGCGCGTGGCATTGTCGCCTTTAACGCCCCCCTCGCCATGTGCTTCAAACGCGGAAAAAATCTCTAGATAGACGGGCGTCTTAAGGGAAGCTGGCAACTGCGACGCGAAGCCGCAGTGTACGCAAGTATACAGAAGCGAAACAGCCATTCCTACATACAGCACCGCGAGAAATCTTTGTAATCTGTACTGGGAATTTGTTTGTAATTTCACAAACGTTTGTAACAGTACAAGAGCCGTGTTTGTAATAGACCTTAACGGACCTGCAGTGCTACCAAGCCCGCAGCCGCGAACTTCAAATGGGGAATCAATGTTAAACGAAATTTCTTCTCATTGCAAAAACTATATATATATATATATATTCTACGTGAAATTTCTTTAGGGAATGATGCTACTTTAAAACATTTTGCCAATGTTTTTGTTTAGTACGTTTTTTTATAAAATATAAATATTGAAATTTACATACAACAAAGAAAAAACGATGACTATATATATTCATCGTTTTGTATATATATATATATATATATATATATATATATATATATATATATATATATATATACACACAATTTTATGTAGCAATATTTTCTGATAAAATCGCGTCAACGTGCTTTTTGTTTGAAATAGTTATCTTTAAAATTGACGCAATGAGAAGGAATTTCGTTTTTAACGTTGATTCCCCATTTGAAGTTCGGGACTGCTGGCTTGGTAGGCAGGCCCGTTTTAATAAATGGCTTCCACTACGGCACTGACCCGTATCTACGTGCTCAGGTGAAATGGCGCACACTCAACAGCATAAAACCATGTATAACTTTTTGTGCGAAAAACTAGCGGTGTTATAAAGCGTAGTTGCGTGCCTAAAGATACATAATGTAAGCGTAAATGACTTCATACACTTTATATATGTATATATATAGAAAAAAATCCTTAAAAAAACCATGAAGACTCTTTGTTATTGTTTAGTCGTTACCTAATCGTATACATAGTCGAAATAACTCCATACCTCGTGAGTCAAGTTGATCATGTTGTTAAATGAGCGAAGAAGTAAAACGCAAGGGACGTGCAGTCGAATCCCTGTGCAGATTCTCCGCAACTATTAAATTTTCTTTCGGGATTCCTTTTGTATTTAATTTTTCTTATTTGTTCATCGCATTTGTTTTCAAAGGCAGAAATTATACATCTATTTCCACTTTGTAATAATGCAAGTTAAAAGTACAAGGGTATAATTTGTAATATTACAAAAATGCGTTTTGTAGTTCTACAAAAGATTTTCTTGGCAACTGATTTCCCAGAAATCTTCTAGTAAAAGTACAATGTGTGCGTCAAGGGCCCACGGTGGCTGAGTGGTTAGCCTGCTCGCCTCCCATCAGGGCGAACCTGGTTCGATCTCAGGCCGAGTCACTCCCGGGATTTTCGCATGTGGGAGTCGTGCAGGACGATGCCTCTGGTCGGCGGGACGATTATAGAATATTTTATATTTTACGAAGGTTTCAAAATACTTTTGTACTTAATTTTCACTGCGTGTTATCTGCTATAGGCTGTCCACGATAAAGTGAGCACTTTTTAAGGCCCTCCCAACATGCATTAACCGTTAAAAAATATATCTTATTGCAGCCTCAGGCATTACATTTTTCATGGAGGTGAAATGTACGCAGTGTGTTTATTGGTCGCATTACAATATTTATATTAGAAAGCAGCAGGAAGATGGAAATTGGATGAAAGGAAAAATTTTATAAGGGCCTTAAAAAGTGCTCACTTTACCGTGAATAGCCTATAGATGTGAGAAGTCAGGAACATATTTATATTTTATCAAGTTCCTACCCTTTTGCAAGCATAAAATAACGGTGAGAATTAGATACTAAAGTATTAAACAATTAGTAAATGTTAGGTTATGTAAGGATAGATTAGGTTAGGTTAGGCCACCTTAGGTTAGGTTAGAATAGGTTAGGCCACTATAGGTTAGGATATGTAAGGCCACCTTAAGTAAGGCCAATTCAATAAGTGTAGATGGGATTAGGTGAATTCAATCACCACAAACCATTTGGCAAAATATAATTACCAAATTACATATTTAAGTTGTATTATTATTTTCTCAATTATGCATATAACAGTAACAGTTGCGACATAATTCACATTGTTACATCTAAAATTGAAAACTAACCTAACAGTAAATAAATAAATAAACTACAGACATATAGGCTGTTCACGGTAGAGTGAGCACTTTTGAAACCCCTCTCATTTAGAATAATAGTGTATAAATATACTTTATTTCAGTCTTAGATGTTAAATTCCGAATGACAATATTTATTTAAAAATGTGGTTAAAGGATTTAAAAAAAAAAAAATGGCTGAATGAAAAATGCGACTAGAGCCTCAAAAGTGCTCACTTTACCGTGAACAGCCCATACCTACACAGAGCACAATGCTGTTCACGAGAACGAATAATTTCTGCGTAACGACGAGTAAAGCCGAGCCTTAATGTGCGATTGGTTTCAAAACGAAATGTATATATCGAACGGCTCCCCCGAATGTGCAGGCAAGAACGGAGCGGGGGGGGGGGGGGGGGTTGGCGGGAGAAGGCTGGCTCGCACGCACTTGACACTAGCCGTCGATAGCAGGCCACGCGTGCAAGTGAAGTTCGTTCGTGCCCGTAGTTCGTATGTACGTACTGTGTTAATCAGTCGGCCCCTCGCTGACGTCATCGTCCAGCTGGGCTGGGGAGGGGGGACGACACGTGTGTTGCCTCTGTTCGAAATTAAAAACGTATGTACCTAATGTACGTGTAAGTATAGTCTGTTCATGATGAAGTGAGCACTTTTGATACCCTGGTTACTTTTTTTTTTAAATTCTGCCAATGTCTATCCTTCCGCCGCTTGTTAATGTAAACACTGACATTGTAATTTACCTATGTTTCACATATGTTTCATTTTTCGTAATTATTATTATTATTATTTTTTTGTTCTTATGGTTAGGGTATTTGAACTTCGATGTACGAATGGCAATAATTCGTGTTTAATTGAAATATGTAGCTAGATTTTATTTTGCTTACATTTAAATTAATGACTAATATTTTGCTTTTTTGGTCTCGCCTTTAATGTAAATGTTTCAGGGAATTTATTTTGTATTTTCTATTATCTTCTACGAGACCAATAAATCTATGGAACAGGGACTTAGGCCGTTTGGAATGTTTAATTTTAGTTCGTTAGTTAGGAAGCCTTGCGATTGGCTAACAGGTTCAAATTCTGTGCTCCGATTGGCTGGAGAGCTTAACGTAGTGTTCGGCCGCGCTGGTCGTTTGAAAGTTCGCTCTCTCTCTCTCTCTCTGCCGCCGACCTTCAACTGCGTAAGACGCTAGGGCTGGGACGCTCGTCCTTCAGTTGGGCGTAGCGGAGGTATTAGAATTAAAAGTTAGGGTGGTTGTTTTATTAAGCAGTTATTTAGGAGTTTAAGGTGGCTAGCTAGACTTGTAACGTCCGTCCGTGAGCCGGCGAGCCACGTTAAGTAGCACTGAAACCAGTATGAAACCCCTACATCCTGTCCTCCTACGAGAAACACCGTCCTGCTTTCGCCTATAAACTGGTATCTCACCACAAGAACTATTTTCATCAAGTATTTTTAATTTGTTTCATCTTAGACTACGCTACGTAACGCCGTTGACGTACAACATTCTACACGACGCCATGTTGGCAAGGCGCCTATATCAGCTTCAGAACATTTTAAACGTGCACAAGTAAACCCTAAGAGAAGTCAAGCTTTTTATACTTAAATCGAGACAGCCAAGTTATATACTTTTTCTGAATTGAATTCAAGATATTTTATTTTGAGAGGGCGTCTACGTTAAGTGCTTAAGTCAAACTGTTAATACGTGCCACGCAAGGGTATTTGAGGATGCCCATTAAGCAAGACCACTTCCTAACGGCAGCTTAGTTTGAAAACTATTCTTTTCTTTGCCCGTTGCCATCCAGGGTTACTTTATTCTTTGGGAATTATTTTTACAGCTTGCAACAAACATATATTTTTGCAACTGAACATTTTTGAAAATAATTTACAGCTGAAATCGGCTCGTTCGACGCCATTTTTGTGCATGTATAGTTATCTTTTTCCCTCC
Source organism: Dryococelus australis (assembly GCA_029891345.1). Taxonomy (NCBI): domain Eukaryota; kingdom Metazoa; phylum Arthropoda; class Insecta; order Phasmatodea; family Phasmatidae; genus Dryococelus; species Dryococelus australis. Next base: position 93,919,118 of record CM057005.1, read on the forward strand.
CCTACATATTTTCAGTTCAACATAGTTAGACAAGTGTCTTACTTTGTGTGTAGTTATGTACAATAAGTTTGACAGCTGATGTGGCAAATAATTGTGTGCCTGTAACGAGAGTGGGGCTGTCAAAGGTGAGTTACTACACATCTTACATACTGGTCCCTGAACTGAGTATACCCGAGCAAACATTTTTCTTGGGAGCAGTATTTATTTATTTTTACTCGCTAATTGCACTCACAAATATTGCCAACATCATACACAGTTTAATAGTTTATTATATGTTGCATTACATAAATAAATCTGGCTATCACAACTAGGTGGTTTTATAATGCTGCATCGAAACCAAAAGTCCGAGGCCACAATGAAATGTATTTATTGGTTATTATTTCCAATGAAACTTGTTAAAAAAAAAAAGAGGGCTCACTTTACCGTGAACAGCCTATATCACAGTGACGACATATCTCATCGTCAATGTGTATGTGTTGTGTAGGAGAAATCCTTGTTGTGTGAACGTGTACAAAATCGCTATAGTATGTTTGCAGTTTCTTCACACTTTCTGAATCAAACCTTAGAAAAATCATCCTTTGTTCGATATGTTTCGTTTTTTCCTAATTCATTCACGTATTACAAGCGTTGTATACTTCCGTCAGCAATAAAAGTATCTCATTTTTTATTAAATTGAACTTTTACTCATATTTTGTCTGTAAATTGTAATGTTTTATTTGTAATTAATATAAATAAATTCGTTCAGAAAATAGGTATGTTGGTAATACCTAGTAAGAAATAGTTACAAATCCAAACAATACTAAACTGAGTGCGCACGAATGCGGTGCGTTGTCCCCTCTGGTGTAAATTTATATCTTTGTTTGTATAAGGCGGAGGAATATCCTGGAAGTAGAACTTAAGCAGGGCTTGAAAAAAGTTGGAAGCAACAGCGAATGGACTATATATTTTATTTCGTGCGCGTAAGGCCTCCAAGCCAATGCGATTCTGATTCGAATTTAGAGTAGAGGACTGAAACACAGACTAAATATGAGGTAGGCCCATGGAGTTAAGAAGGGGAGGAGCTGGCATGACGTCACAACCTTGAAGCTCTGGTCGTCTGCTAGTAGCCATATTGGGGTTGACAAGAAATATGGTGGATAAATGTTGTCGGTGGCAAATTTGTGGTAATTATGTGATTACGTGATTTCAGCAAAATCTTGAAGTGGGATGTAAAATTTCAGTGTTTGACACTGGCAATGGCCATCTGTTGTTCTACATGTGGCTGTACAAATAAATTTGAAAACTGAAATACAGGTGTGACTTTTCACTGGTAAGTAGTGCATGTTGTTGATTTAATTTGAATATATTTATAACTAGCTACAGTATATTCATAGTGTATGTACACTCTAGAAGGACATGAATGCAGAAGCTTGGTGGGTAATTCTAATGGGTGGTGTAAATAAATGAATAAATAAAATCAAACAAATATTCAGCTTGACCTAATGAGCAAAACCAATTGATTTCATTGTAAAGATTCTGACAGATGACCTGGCCTGATAGACCTGAATTCACGAAATAATTTTGAACTGAAAACATTTTGTAAAGAAGTGTTAAATACCGAGTAATTATTATTCGTGCATATTTTTCTTGTATTTAGCTATAATGAAGTGTTATTTGACGAGTGTTGAAAGTAGAACACCGTTACTTGTTTTCATGCTGGAAATTATTAAAGTCTTACAGTATGATCATGGAAATCAATAATGTAAAGCACGAATGAATTTTTTATCATGAGATGTTCTTGCCTTTATTCTCGGATGTATTGAAGGCATACTATGTAATTTTGTATCATGAGATGTTCTTGCCTTTATTCTCGGATGTATTGAAGGCATACTATGTAATTTTGTATCATGAGATGTTCTTGCCTTTATTCTCGGATGTATTGAAGGCATACTATGTAATTTTGTATCATGAGATGTTCTTGCTTTTATTCTCGGATGTATTGAAGGCATACTATGTAATTTTGTATCATGAGATGTTCTTGCTTTTATTCTCGGATGTATTGAAGGCATACTATGTAAATTTGTATCATGAGATGTTCTTGCTTTTATTCTCGGATGTATTGAAGGCATACTATGCAATTTTGTATCATGATATGTTCTTGCTTTTATTCTCGGATGTATTGAAGGCATACTATGTAATTTTGTATCATGAGATGTTCTTGCTTTTATTCTCGGATGTATTGAAGGCATACTATGTAATTTTGTATCATGAGATGTTCTTGCTTTTATTCTCGGATGTATTGAAGGCATACTGTGTAATTTACTTACTCTTATGTCAATCAACTTAATTCTCATTGATGTTTTATGTTGTTGCAGCACTTGGACGGTACATATGTTTGAAGAACCAACCTCCAGTGCCATGGTGAATACAACAACTAGAGTTGCTTGTTGCTGGTACAAAACTTGTTATACCAAGGAGCCAATATTTGTTTTTATGATGTCGTTCCAGAATCAGCTAAATTTCCTATTTCATGTATATCAATTGTTATTGTTCTCAACACTAAAAGCAATTTTTCAACAAATAGCTGCAAACTTTTATTTGCAGTGAAGCACCTTTTCTGGCCTCGCTACACCATGTATGGTTTCCCGTGTCCTCAAAAAACAAAGTAGCGTGTAAACAACAGAGTAATGTCTAATGTTGTCTGGCGTGCCTTTGGCCGACAGTACGCCAAGTACGCTACACCATGTATGGTTTCCCGTGTCCTCAAAAAACAAAGTAGCGTGTAAACAACAGAGTAATATCTAATGTTGTCTGGCGTGCCTTTGGCCGACAGTACGCCAAGTACGCTACACCATGTATGGTTTCCCGTGTCCTCAAAAAACAAAGTAGCGTGTAAACAACAGAGTAATGTCTAATGTTGTCTAACGTGCCTTTGGCCGACAGTACGCCAAGTACGCTACACCATGTATGGTTTCCCGTGTCCTCAAAAAACAAAGTAGCGTGTAAACAACAGAGTAATGTCTAATGTTGTCTAACGTGCCTTTGGCCGACAGTACGCCAAGTACGCTACACCATGTATGGTTTCCCGTGTCCTCAAAAAACAAAGTAGCGTGTAAACAACAGAGTAATATCTAATGTTGTCTAACGTGCCTTTGGCCGACAGTACGCCAAGTACGCTACACCATGTATGGTTTCCCGTGTCCTCAAAAAACAAAGTAGCGTGTAAACAACAGAGTAATATCTAATGTTGTCTGGCGTGCCTTTGGCCGACAGTACGCCAAGTACGCTACACCATGTATGGTTTCCCGTGTCCTCAAAAAACAAAGTAGCGTGTAAACAACAGAGTAATGTCTAATGTTGTCTAACGTGCCTTTGGCCGACAGTACGCCAAGTACGCTACACCATGTATGGTTTCCCGTGTCCTCAAAAAACAAAGTAGCGTGTAAACAACAGAGTAATATCTAATGTTGTCTAACGTGCCTTTGGCCGACAGTACGCCAAGTACGCTACACCATGTATGGTTTCCCGTGTCCTCAAAAAACAAAGTAGCGTGTAAACAACAGAGTAATGTCTAATGTTGTGTGATGTGCCTTTGGCCGACAGTACGCCAAGTACGCTACACCATGTATGGTTTCCCGTGTCCTCAAAAAACAAAGTAGCGTGTAAACAACAGAGTAATGTCTAATGTTGTCTAACGTGCCTTTGGCCGACAGTACGCCAAGTACGCTACACCATGTATGGTTTCCCGTGTCCTCAAAAAACAAAGTAGCGTGTAAACAACAGAGTAATATCTAATGTTGTCTAACGTGCCTTTGGCCGACAGTACGCCAAGTACGCTACACCATGTATGGTTTCCCGTGTCCTCAAAAAACAAAGTAGCGTGTAAACAACAGAGTAATATCTAATGTTGTCTAACGTGCCTTTGGCCGACAGTACGCCAAGTACGCTACACCATGTATGGTTTCCCGTGTCCTCAAAAAACAAAGTAGCGTGTAAACAACAGAGTAATGTCTAATGTTGTCTGACGTGCCTTTGGCCGACAGTACGCCAAGTACGCTACACCATGTATGGTTTCCCGTGTCCTCAAAAAACAAAGTAGCGTGTAAACAACAGAGTAATGTCTAATGTTGTCTGACGTGCCTTTGGCCGACAGTACGCGAAGTACGCTACACAAATATTGTCATGCTATAATGTCTGTTGAAATGTAGGCAAGGGCATGATACTAGAGGTTTTGTTATTAAACACGTTTGTTGTATTCCATTAGTATCCTACTCCCAAATATGTTTCGTCGAATGAAAGTAAAGAACTTAACTGCCTTGTTTAAAGTAACATTTCAGCCAGTTATGGAGGACTGGACATGGGATTATTTGGTATGTTAAGAGTAAAATTTTTTAGTTGTAATGAAATGTAAACAAGTCTATAGGAAGTGTGAAGTTGTTATAAACTGGTATTTTGGTAATACCTTAAGCAAAAACATGAGCGATACTTAAGTGTTTATACTTTTTTACGTGTTTTAAATTTGTCTCCCATTTCAGAATTTTATCTTATCTTGCAAGTGCTTAAATATAATTGTATGGCTACTTGTTTTATTTTGTGTTCAAATTTCAGGGCACTTTTTTTTTTTTTTAACTTTAACTTTAAATTCTTCAATCTAGTTACCTTGGTGACTGAACTTACCCTACAACACAAATAGTAAGAGAAAGTTATGTAGCAGGGTCCACACAATTATAAATAAAATAATTCGAGTCTTTGCAGTGACTCAGCACCCCATTCTTATGATGTACATGTAAAACTTATTTTAGCACAGCTGCTTGGACATAAAAACTATAGTCGGGCTGATAATCATAATTTAGTAGGAGGGTGGAGGGGGGTGGATGAAAGTCTCGCCTGACCAAGCTCGCATGATTCCAGTGAATGGAAAAGATAAATTTAAAACAAATATTTCAAATTGCAAAGTTTTTCAAGTAAGTGTAGTATTCCATGTTCCATTATTCCAGAGCTAATAAATACTTTACTTAATCCAATATGTACTACCGTGTAGTTCAGAACTAAAAACTTGCAACATTACGAACTCCTCACAAAAGGGGATCATTGTTATTCTGGGTTAATATCGACTAAATTTTGTTTGGTTTTAATATTTTCTGTAAAAATTCAACATTATTTTTTTTAACAGGTGCTATTTATCCTTAACAGTTGCTACTTAGCAAGGTCAAACAATTAACTTCTTGGGCTATTTACTTGGCAGGTTGCTCCGTTTTGCTTTAGTCTATGTTGTGATAAGTGAATTTTTTTGAACCATTCTGAACTGCTTTGCGTTTGAATTTATTTTTCGTAAGTGAACCTGGACTCCATTAATTCAACTACCCATGTGGACTAGCTATGTTTGCAGTTGTGCCTCATTGCGTTGATGATCCTGATGCTGTCCCTCTGCATCTCACTGCAAATGAGTAAGATTGTTTTGGGGAGAAAATTCAGTTCGGCCAGCGCCAGCCTAGTAATTTTAATGCATTTTAATTGTTTATGCGGAACCCTTGTAATTATGTAAATATTTCAGGTTCATATTCGAAACATGTTGCTGTACAAATATTATCTGTAAGTCTGCCAAGAAGGTGCATGTAGAACGATATATCGGAGTAATTTGTTAACGGAAACTGGTGACATCCGTAGTACCACGCAGTTTTTTGAAAGTAGGCTGTTCACGGTGAAATGAGCACTTGTATTCACATTGTGTATCCCTCCGCCATTAGCAAAATTAACATTGCCGTCGGTTTGATCACTTTATTCATGCATAAGTCAAGTAAAACTTTGAAATGGTTACAAAAATTAATATTTCACAAATTTGCCAATTTTTCCACTTATACTCACTTACTTGTTGGGGAAAAAAAGGGGTGGGGGGACAGAAAGCAAAAAGAAATGATTTCGGTATTCACAAATGTCTATTCAAATCTCTTAATTCAACATTATGACTTGCAATTAACCCTTCGTCATTAGCAACTTTAACAGAAGGCAGAAGAAGGTAGAAGCTTTCAAGAACACTCGTTACATATTTCCCGAAGACCCGAATAAACTTGTTGATAGACTCAGATAATTCACCTGCAAAAATGCAGCGATCTCTCACGCATTGTTGAAATATCTTTCATCATTAGTAATCTGAAGGAACGGGGATATATCGCATGATTTGCTATCTTCTGAAATTCTAATTACAAAATAATAATAATAAATTATTATGAAATAATGTTTTTTTTCTCTTTATTTTTCGTGTGTCGTATCATTTTATTCCTCACAACTTTAATGTAGTGCTATGAGCACTCTACCCTTAATAGAAATATCTGCATATTGAATGATAGTAAATACTTTACAAGAAATACATTAATATTTGACTGCATACAAAACATTAATTCCGTCGAAATGTAAAAATTTAGGAGAAAACCCATGGATTGAATATGGATTGATGAGTAATGGAGAGATTGCGAAAGACAGACGAATAGAAAGATCGCGGAAGATTGAGGGGAAGATTGATGGAAAGATTGCAAAAGTCTAGATTTATCCAAATATCGATGGAATGATTGGACGATTGGATGAAAGTTATGACTGTTTATCACCCTCGTACAATCCAGGTGCCCAGGCCTGGAAGTACTGGCATTTAAATCAATGCCAATTAATCCTATAAAAGTGTTGGTAGATGCTGATCCATACCATGGTTATAACATACTCGCACATGTGATCACTATTAGGATGGTGGGCTTGGTTTATTCATATATATATAATCTGAGTAGTATACTTATACCTACAAAACTGTCGAGGTAGTGAACAATTTGCAGATTATTGCATCGTGTATTAATCATTCTTCAAGAGAGGTGACTGGTAATGTAGTAATTGAATGAGAGACTTTCACATGTTTCCGCAATACCCTATGTATAATTTCGGTGTAATATAAAAAAAATAATTTATAATTAATTTCTTTAATTGGATAATAAATACATTTGTACGATTTGACATACCCAATGCCGATAAAACCAATATGGCTACCGGGAACTAACATATGCTTAAGAATTAAGGGGCGTAATTTCCAACCACCTTCGGGTACGTTCGACAAACCCGAGTCTACGGCTTCTGAGAACCCTCCTGAGTCGAGCCGAAGATTGCCGAGCACCTCCGAGTCGAGCCGAAGACCGCCAGCCACTGCCACCCAGCTCCCATTTAAAATACATTATGCCCGTTCGCCCATATATACACTACAAACTTAAAACCCACGGCATGTGTTCCCTAATACAGCCATACCCCGATTTTTATACACAAACAATGTGCTCTATGATACATATATCTCGTTACTCATTACCAGAATCGTGACGTAGGTAACGGCATGATTATAGAATTTGAACTTTAACAGGATGATACTGTGACGGCTTGCAGTTGCCTTTCCTTTATATAACACACAGTTCTCAAACCCTAAGTTATCTCGAATTCCCACAGCTTAAAAACACATGACCTACGACCTAGATGTAATCAAATTCGTGATTTTTCTTATGACATCAAGACGTAATGTTTATTTAATAGTTGCTGGTCACTATCTCTGCGAAATCAGCAATGCCCCGTTTTATTCTTTTTTTTTTTTTAATCCCAGAAACGTAACATGTTTATTCGGAAAAATTATGTTGAAGAATGGCTAGAAAACAGTCTGGATATCAAGGTCAATGAATGATATCATGGAAGTGTTTTAATATTCACAGAAAAAAAATACCGCATTTCCTCGCAAGAATATTTTCAAAAAGTTCGCAATTTTTTTTTCCTACAAATATTGTAGTCTCATGCGAAGGAATTACTTAACCATATCCTTTATCAAAGGGGGAAACGAGCAAGTAATAATGTCGTGCATAAAATTTAAACCTGGGATAAAACAGAAGGAAAAAAATTCCGGTTGATGACACATATACGGCTGATTACATGGCTGGAGTTTGAAGGCAAAAGTAGCGGAAGTCTCTTGTACGTATAAATATTATTTACGTGGAATATAAAAACGTAATGAATATGCATGGCGCCGCGCGGACAGGAACGGACAAGTATCGTTTACGGCACGAGGGACTGTTAAGAGGTTGTCAGGGCAGATTGCATGCTAAGCGAACACAAGAGCCCAGCAGCGCAGCATTATAGCACCAACCTCGCGACAGCCTTCAAGTGGCCGGGGGCCGCGGTGGTGTAGCGGTTAGACTACCTCGCCTCCCACCCAGGCGAACCGGGCTCGATTCCGGGCGGGGTCGACCCCGAACCTTCGCACGTGGGAATCGTGCCGGACGATGCCGCTGGTCGGCGGGTTTTCTCGGGATCTTCCGTCCCCCTCCCGGGCCCCCGCCCTTGCATTCCGGCGCTGCTCCATATTCGCCTCGGTTCACCATCATCGGCTCTCGCCGTTAAGAGCCGCCCAAATCTCTTCACTCACTTAAGGTGGCCGCCGGACGATGTGCAGTGCTCCAGCAGAAAAAGTTTTATAAAAAAAAACCGTCTAACGTGTTGTAGGTCCAACGAGTATTGAATAATGATTTAATTGATCAATGTACTTGATGAATTGGTAATTAGATCCACGACTAGCTTTTGGTTCGTGAACAATCATACCAGAGTAGGAATGATAGCTTTTGGAACTAATATTGGAAGTGATTTAGGATTTACAGAATTATGTGGAGACTCGAATTGCGAAATACGCTTTACCGAAACTAGAAACGAAAACAAATTTAGGTCACTTACAGGTTTCCTGAGACGGCTTCCTGTGTTTAATACATATAGCAGCTTTTAACACTAACTCTTGATATTAGAATAAAACCAACAAACTTATTCTTCATGAGAATAACTGCTTCGGTAATAAAAAATAAAATTCTGCCGACCAACTCATAAAAGTAACCACATATATTCCAACTTTTGCTACACACGCAAAAAATAATTAGAAAACAAAAACCAATCACAGGCAGTCCATGTCGGTCGAATATCGTTTCCTGGCAAGGGCACCAATTGTCGCCCCGCCCACAGGGCTGCACGAGACTATCTCAGTGAACAGTGTCAGAAGCATCTGTGTGTCACAGTGTCTGAGCGAGGTCTGCTGACGAATAGCATTCAAGAAACGTCACGCGTCTGGATACGTTTTTCAGTTCCTCCATTTCCCTCTCAGCCATGTTTTTGTATTAGGGGAAATGGCTCGGCTCGAACGGGTGTTTTCACGGCCATTTTTATGTATTAACATTCCGGTAAAAAAAAAAAAAAAAAAAAAAAAAAAAAAAAAAAAAAAAGGAATATGGTTATTTCTATCGCTCGTTCTTCTATCGCTCGGAACTCAGCCACTTGTTCGCTCATCAACTCCACCTCCACTCAACTCCCGGCCCGGAGGCCTGTCGCGATATTGCTAGCGTTGCCTTGACCATCTGGAAGGTTCAACGCACTCCGAGTCGCGCTGAGAGAACGAGGTCAGTAATCCAGAGCATTCTTAAGATAAACGCAGAAATCAATACAACCAAGGTCAGCAGCGTGCTTCGCATAAGATGATCGCGTCGGTTTGCTTTTGTAACTGACACGCGGCCACCGGCCTATCGCTCGCGCTGCCGCCGCTTTCACATAACTACTCCCTGTCCTCCTCTGTGCTCGCTCGCGCGGACCGGCCAACGTCAGCTGCGTGGTCCAGCGACACGTAACAATACGTGAATGTTCATTTCACATACGTATCTTAAGGCCGTCTAGAATTTCCAACTGTCCCGTATTGCACGGGATTTCCCATACACTGAGGCTGAAAGAATTATACCGTATGGACGAAGGGCGGGACGCCGTACATGCCGTATCACAGAATTATTCGAAAACAAACTGAATATTAATAAACCCAGTGTCAGTAATTTACTGACTTCCGCGTTTAATCTGCTGGCGTGACCCAATGGCAGAATATATTGTGAGAATACAGAATTATGAAGAACTGCTATTTGAAGCCTCAAAACTGGTTAAATAAGAATTTTCTATGTGCAACTATAGGCAGATCACGGTAAATAAAGTGAGCATTATTTAAGGCCCTTCTAATTTTTCCTTTCGTCCATTTTCCATCTTCCGGCTGTTTTGTTTTTAATATAAACATTGCAGTGTGGCAAATAAACACAGTGTATAGATTTACCCACCCTCGAAATTTAATGCCTGAGGCTGCAATAAGATATATTTATTGGTGGTTAATGCCTGTTGGGAGGGCCTTAAAAAGTGCTCACTTTAGCGTGACCAGCCTATGATAATTTGTTGCTGTACATTGTTACGAAAGTCTCTGCGGTGCACCCTTCTAAACAACGAGCCGGCATCGAGGCCACGATCAAGTTTACCAAACATCGAATCAAAATCCGAGGACGACGGAAAATGTGGGTCCGGCAAACCTAAGTACACTTCAGAGTAAGCAAAACAAATCTCCTGGCAGACTCCGCCCACGGTGCACGACGGGGACCAATCACGGTGTATTACGTCAGCACACACACGTGGCACGTGGTGGGGCGGGGTGAGAAATGTTGACTGGGCCACGAGGGGCAGATAAGTGAAGGTAGGCGTCTTGGCTGCATATGGTGCGGCCACGGGTCCAGCCGGAGGCAGCTTGTCCAGGCACGAGACCTGGCGAGTCCCACGTATAAGCTGTTCACGGTAAAGTGAGCACTTTTGAAAGCCCTGCTTAAGATTTACTTGTATGCACGTTGTATCGCCCTCTGCCTTATGTAATAAAACAAACATTGCCACTGGCCTCAGCGCTTTACTTAGGCGTCGGTCAAGTGAAACTGTGAAATTATTAGGAAAGTAAATATTTTACAAATCTGCTCATTTTCACACTTTTATGCATTAAAATATCTGAAAGGGAAGAAATAATTTAATCTATCACAAATGGTTACCTAAGCTATTTTATTCGACGTTAAGATATATAACTACTTTTCATCCTTCGTTACCAACTTTACTGGACGCACGTCCCTCAGTGCGCCCGTTAAACTATACGCAAGCAAGGGCAGTGACATTTTTCAAAGGTTTATTTCAAAAGTGCTCACTTTACCGTGAACAGCGTTTATCATGATCTCACTCAACTATCTCTAACTTACCTTTCTAACCTTCATCACTTCTCTCCACTTGACTTACTGTATTAAAATAGCAGTAAGCGTATTGGGTTCAATGTCTCAGTAAAAGGCCTAGCCGTTCCATGAGTAAATAAGTCTTCTCTTATAACTTAACCTAATACTAATCCCACTACTTCTATCCTCGTTTATGATTCAATTGGACTTCATAACAACATGTTGATTGATGCTAACACTACTGATTTTTTTTCGCAAACAACAAAAAGTATTTAAAATTTGAGTGTCGAGTTGTCGGGAGAGTCCCTTGCGGCAAATCTGAAAAGTTGGCAAATCTAGGCCTTCACGATCTCAAAATTTTACGTCAAACTGCTGCAAAGAAAGTTGGAAGTTTGCGGCAGCACAGAAACTCCATCAACGCCATTAACGCCGCTTATGTTTGTCTGGGAAATTTCCATTAAACATGTTGTGTACCGGACCAGTTATGAAAATTATCTGATGTTTGACGAGTTCAGCTAATCATAATTGTGCATGACCAAAAAACGGCAGTTTCCGACTTTACGAAACTAAAGGCGAAAAACGCTGAGAAAGAAATAAGTTTGTGGAGATATTACTATGTGTAGAAGCTCTCTGAAAACAAGAGGTGTTCAATGTAGGCTACACATACCGTTAACATCTAACAAGCAGTAAATTTTATTGTGTAAAAATATCTCTGATAAATTACGTTTATATTTAATGAAATAACATTATTCGAAATGTTTTCTCATAGTAGGTTGTATGGGAACTATTTTCATTTGCTTGTATAAATTTACTAGATGCGGCCAGGAAAAAAAACCCTTCTACAGCATGACACACTTTCAGACATATTAAAGATTTTTTTTTGCCAAATTTATTTTGACGAAAAATTTGGCTAGAGATATTTTCTCATCAAATAGAATTATTTCAATTACATGAGGATGGAAGTTTGAAAATGTGATACGAGCTACGTAAGCAGTGTCCGAATGAACTGTTCAGTGATTTAGAGCTTGTGAAATTTAGGCTTTCAAATTCGAACGTCACTGAGCAGCTGAGTGTTCAGTTACAGAATTGCATTACTGAATTTACAAAATTATATATATATATACGCGAGAACTGTTTTAAATATTATTTTATTATTTACATCGCAAAGAAAATTAGTAAAAAAAACTAACAATATTCCGTGTTTGGGTTTTTCTTTCTTTGTTATTGGTTTGTATTCGCGTCATTTGCTTGATAAAAAACGTGGAATTAAACGTAAACAATAACAGACGCTTTTGCGGAAGTACTCGGGGATTTAGCGTGCAACTCTAGATCAGTCGATTTCGATCCTAAATCCCCGACTATTTAGGGTCTAGAAGTGGTCACGGGGTCAGTTTAGTAACCTAAACATAGTCCATTACCTCCGACGTTCCTGAATCCCTGCTGAAGTTCTACTTCTCCGTCTCGTGCAGACGAAGCTTAAAGAAGTCTCGGAAAATCACAACAGCGGGACTACACATCGCATCCATGCGCACTCAATGTAATTGTATTAGAACTATTTATCACTAGGCATTACCAACACACCTATTAACTCACTTTTTTTTCAAATCATATTAACTAATTTAAATATTACAATTCGTAGAGAAACTATAAGAAAACCTAAGGTAGCAAAAAATTACGTCATTTTGCGTTACTGTCACTTGGAGTAACTTTGTATCATCAACACAATCTTGTACCACCCGCCTAATTTTATTTCCAACGAAGACTCGAAGAATACCTTCACACTGCCATAAGACTTACAAATTAAATATTTAACAATGCCGTATACATCTATGTGGAGGCTGTAAATCCTTCGTTATAAACAAATAAGCGTGGTACAATATTACCCTTAATTGGAACGAAGTTACCCCAAATGATTGCAACAGAAATATAAACCGCTTGTGATACATGGCATACAACTAAACACGTTATAGACAGCGAGATTTCCTAAAGGTTAAATTCAAAAAGTGCGAAGAAACTGCGAATAGACTATATCGTGGCTTCTCGCACGTTTGAAAAAAAAAAAAAAAAAAAAAAAAAAAAAAACTTTGAATACTCACCCCACATATGACGTGTTTAGTTATTTCCTAAATATGTCATGTATCACAAGCGTTTTATACCTCTGTTAGCACGAAAGTGTCTTATTTTCTGTCAAATTGAAGTTTTAACTGTAATTTATTTTTAAATTATAATATCAAATTTATATAGATATTTTAAAAAAACCACTGAGAAAACTTGTGTGTTGGTAGCGCCTATATGCTGTTCACGGCAAAGTGAGCACTTTTGAGGCCGTAGTTACTTTTCCTTTCGGCAATTTTTTATCCTCCGACTTCCTTTTTTTTAATAAATATTGTCATATAAACAATAAACACAGTGTGTATATTCCACCACACTAAGAAGATAACGTTTAAGGCTAAAATAAAATATATTTATTGATAATTAATCCAAATGAGAGGGTTTTCAAAGATGCTCACTTTACCGTGAATAGACTATAGTAATAAATAGTTCTCATGATAAATAATACAAATGAGTGCCCGCGAATTCGGTGCGTTGTCCTTTCGTGTAAATTTCCCAAACTACCAATTTACCTCAGTTTGCTCAAGACGGTAGAATATCCTTTAAGTAGAACCTCCGCAGGGCTTCAGACAAGGGTGAAGTATCCGTAAATGGATTATAGTAGTCTCGTAGTAGTTTCGAACACGGCTGTAGATTAGTATCTAGATTCTAGCGCCGCGCGCCGACCGCGTGGGCGAAGAAGGAAAGGATCTAGGTTCGCTCACCGACAGCCGGTTCCTCTTGCGGCTGGCGCCGGGCGCGCCCCTGGCGGCGGCGGCAGGAATTAGCATGACAAACTGCTCCGGGCTCGCGGTCTCCTTGCGGCCCGCGGCTGCGGCGGCGCTGCCATCTCGGCCGCGCGATTCCTCGGCGGTTGCCTGTATGAGGATGTGGCAGGCCTGGGAGCCGATCTGCCACAGGCCGTCCTGCAGGGTCCGAGGGGCCACGCAATCGTGAGACTTGCCAAGCCGCAGGCCTGCCCACAGCCGCGGCATTCTCTGAGTTTGAAGAAGGCAAAGTTCAGGCTCTATAGACACACACCACACACACACTCTATTAAATAAGCACTTTTGTTATCAACCTTTGAAAAAATTACCCTGCACACACCCCCATTAATTTAAACAGTTAAGTTGGTAGCGATTTACGAAAGTAGTTCAACGTATTTGCGTCATATTAAAATATGGCATTACACTTCGGTTAGGTTAGGTTACCTTAGCTTATGCTAGGTTATGTCACATTTATTATAGGCTTTTCACGGTAAAGTGAGCACTTTCGAAAGTGCTGCTTGGGCTCTACATTTCTCCTTATTTTGTGTATTTCCACCATATGTGAACTGAACATTGTTGTGGATCTAATGACTTTATTGATGCATCAGTCGAGTGGAAAAGTGTTTTGATTACAGTGATTATTTTTCACACATTGATTTCCAAAGTGCTCACTTTACAATGAATGGCCTATTGGTAACCTTAAACATTGGAGGTGGGTATCCAGTGAGAATATTTAATTATTTTTTAATTCGTGAACACTGAATACATATATAAATATATATATTAAATTGTTTATACGTATATACAGTTATAAATGTCATATTAGTACAATATTTATTTTTCAGGTAAATCACAATTTCATTTGAACGACGCACGAATAACGTAATAAGGCCCATTGCAGTGCTAAATTTACGTATAGGGCTGCTCAATGACGCCTATACCAGACTTGGCTGAAGGATACAAAATGGGCAGGGAAGTAGATTTTAAGCAGGTCAGTCAAAAGTGCTCAGTTAACCGCGAACGCCCTATGCCACTAAGGTAAGTATAAACAGACCTCGATAAAGTGAGCATTTTTGAGGCTCTAGTTGCTTTTTTACTTTCAGTAATTTTTCATCCTTTAACGACCTTTTAAATTAATTTTGCCATGTAAGCAAAATACACGGTGTGATTTCATCGCACCCGGAAGTTAACGTCTAAGGGTAATAGAAAAAATATATTTTGACTAGTATCCCAAATGGGAGGGCTTTCAAAAGTGCTCACTTTACCATAAATAGCCTATACACAGAAGTGAAACAGCGTGGCAGTTCCTCCGTCTGAATGGGTTAGTAAGGAAGAGAGACTGTTTCCATCATTTGAGAATTAAAAATTAAATTTTTTAACCATAGTACATACACAAGAAAAAATAAGATTTTTATATATGCCGGAGAAAACTATGGCGAGGGAGTGGAATGTGTGGAAGGAAGCCGCGGAAGGGGCGAGGGGAGGGTCAACAGAAAATATGCGAAATCCCATTTCCGCCGCCCTTGCATTCCGGCGCTGCTCCATTTCCACTTTGCTTCACCCTCATCAGCTCTCGAGACCTCGTTGACAAGGGCCGCCCAAATATTTCCTCTCTCCACTCCACGGTAAACTGAGCACTCTTGAAAGCTCTGCTTAAGATCTACTTGTATGCACTTTGTGTATTCTTCTGCCTTATGTAAAATTGACATTGCCATGGGCTTCATCACTTTATTTATGCGTCGGAAAAATTAAACTGTGGTATTATAAAAAAAAAGTAGTTACGTTACAAATCTAATCAATTTTTTACACTTCGAGGAATAGAAAAAAAAAACAGAAAGAGAAAGGAATAATTTAATTTATTATAAATGGTTACCTAACACTTATCGTTTGACACAAACATATGGAACTATTTTTCCATGCATCATTACCAACTTTACTGGGCATACGCCACTCAGTGCGCCAGTTAAAATATATGCGGGTAGGAGCCGTCACTTTTTGTAAGGTTGATTTCAAAAGTGCTCAATTTATCGTGAACGGTCTTTAGGAGCAGTGACATTTTTCAATAGTCGATTTCAAAAGTGTCCTGTTCACCACCTTGAACAGCATTTAAGAACTTTGTGACATGATTACATATGACAAATTACAAATTGCACCTCACAAAAATCTTGGAATATGCTTACAAAATGCACAAACTTATTTTTTTGCCAGAAAAGGTATAAACCAATTATCTAAGGCCGTGTAGTTGTACCGTATCAAGTGTAGTAATATATATATATATATATATATATATATATATATATATATATATATAACTTTATATTTAAAGCTGGCTTACGCAGTTTCGTTAGGTACGAGAAAAGAGTGCAATTATTATGAATATCGGTTACTTATTAATCAAAATCATGTTGGTAATGTTATTTATCGAATTGAAGCTGCTATTAAATTTAATTGAATTTCAAATAATCTTATTGATGGTTCAAAAATAGAGAGCAGATTTGTTATCATTTTCGGGTCCGTAGTTAAATCTGCGGGCTTTCATCGGTGCAATGAAGTCCCACTTTTACAGATCTAATTTTCTCAGTGCAGCGCAGCTACGCAAACGTTGCGAGTCACTTTCGCCCATAAGACTAAGGATGAGATAGACCGATCTCGCTGGCTGCACACAACCAATCTCCGTGTCCCGACATTGAACTGCTTTTCTGCCTACACGTCTAGCGAAAACAGTTCGGATTTCAGGTTAGAAAACTGATTTGTAAAAAAAAAAAAAAAAAAAATGCTTTGATATGTAAGTATACTTCATCTAACTAATTTGTAATGCGGTTTAATTAAGTTAAATCTGCGGGAAGTGTTTTGTTTATACAATACTGCTGGCTATTTTAAAAATGAACATATGAACAAATGCGTTCATCACCGTTGACCGTGTGACATGTGTCAATGTTGGATACATGCGCGTAAGACGAATAAGCAGACTACGTCACCTTTCGTATATGCTTTCGTCTAGGAGTGATGGCGGGCTACGCGAACGTCATATTGTTGTCCTCATTTCTCCCTCACTTCTGAGCAATGCACGCACTAGAAAGCTTCAGGTACGTAGCAGCTTTAAGGCTATATATCAGGATAATTTTATTTCATTGTCTGAAATAATTTATATAAGGAACACACAAATTAAAATACTTGTATTCAAATAATCATAGTTTTCAAATCACAGCACCGAAAAGTCGAAACTTTCGGAATATGGGAGCCCAAGTTTTAATGCTCATCCGCTCTAAATCGGAATCAGTTATTTTTTACTGATTGTCAGTTGAAACTGCTCCATCCGGAATCTGTAGAAAAATATCACTAATTCATCAGCTAAAATAAATCTACTAATTCAAGCAGTAGAAAACTACTTATTTATAGTTGTTATTAATAAATAAGCACAGAGAATTCCTATGTGATGTAAGTTAGGTACGGTTTATTTTGTCGCATAAGGACAAATATTGTCTACACAAAAACGTGGTTGGGCTCGAACCTCCACCCATAAAGCAAAGCATGCTGAAGCTTTCATGATCAGCCATATCCACTGCCCTATTTTACCTCTGCCAAACGTGTGCTCTTATTATGGCTACTGAACCACAAAATGTAATGCCAAATATTGCTGTAAGTTTCGTGATGTGGAAGTATTTCTTGTCGAAATATATAGATTTTCTGAGCAAGTACATGTCTTTGCAAAGTTCGAGAGTCAATCTATCTTTAGTTTAGTTCGGATTGCGTGCTTTGAAAGATAAATATAGTGGTTTCAATGTACGAGGTTATTGATGTCCACTAGAATTTGCCATTTTACAATGCAACGAGACACTACAGATTTAAACTGTTATTTCTAGTGACGGATCAGTGATAATTTTACTGACTCGATAGTGCGGTGATTCAATAATAAAGGTGGATTTACACCAACAAAAGTTTTGTGGTCTCTGCAAGTTAACGGATCAAATGATGAGGAAACTACAAATTTGATAAGATATTGCATTGTTTCTAACGTTCCACTATCTAATTAGCACAGTTATTACTAGTCAATCTGTCTCTTCAAAATAACAATTTTATTCTGTAAAATGTTGCATTGTTAAAAAAATAGCAGATACGTATAGAAAACACTGAAAACACCATTAAAATCACTACATTTATCTTTTAAAGCACACAATCTGTATTCTTAACTTAACTTATAATGACTTTCGAGCCCTACAATGAAATGTACCTACGTACGCTTTTTTATTAATCGACTATAAATAACTGATTTTCTACTGTTTGTATTAGTGGAATTCACTTTACTGAACTGAATAAATTAGTAGTTTTCTTTTCTACAGATTCCGGATGGAGCAGTTTCAACTGACAATCAGTAAAAAATAACTGATTCCGATTTAGAGTGTAATTAAAAAAAACTCGAGTGGAGAGTGAATCCAGGGCGAGGCAACACTTGCCGAGTGACGAGTTTTCCAGCCGGAACCCGTAGTATAGTTGCCAGTCATCTCCGGACATGACGTGAGACCCTAGGATGGAGTGGCGCTGGAATGCAAGGGCGGGGGAAATGGGACTACCCCGAGAAAACCCGCCAGCACAATTCCACATGCGAAAATCTGGGAGCGAACCCGCCGGGTATCGAACCTGGATCGCCGTGGTGGGAGGCGAGCGGCCTAGCCACATGCTCCTGATTGATTCACTTTGCCAAATAAATAATACGCCATGTGATGTATATCACATGCACATCATCTTAATTAAGTATCGAAGACATATGTCAATATGTACTCGCGTACTAATGACCTGGACAACTTTTAAAATAGGTATTGATGTTTTTGCCGAGATATTGTTATTCTCCAAGCGAAACTAATACATTTTAGATTTATTAAAATCAAAATAACATTAAGACGCTATTATCCATGCTATTACGTGCGAAAACTCAGTTACGCCATTTGAAATGGAAATTGCTGCAAGAAAATTGACGAGTTAAAAATCGCTTGTAGTTGAGAGATTTGGGCGGCTCTTAACAGCGAGGTCTTGAGAGCCGATGACGGTGAAATGAGGTGAGAATGGAGCTGAGATGGAATGCAAGGGCGGGGGAAACGGGAGATCCCCGAGAAAACTCGCCGACCAGCGGCATCGTCCGGCACGATTCCCACTTGCGTAAATCCGGCAGTGACCCGGCCGGGGACTGAACCCGGCGCGCCTTGGTGGGAGGCGAGCAGGCTAACCGCTCAGCCACCGCGGCCCCCATGGCGGGTAGTGACAGCCCCCTTAAGGTTGAAGTAAAGCAACTGCCTATGGAGCACTGCGCCTGATTGTACAATGTGAAGAAGCACTCATTACAAAGTAATACAGACACCAAGAAAATTTTCAAAAAAAGTGCGATTTATGCTATATATGAAAGGAAAACATACATAATTTGCAACATTGTAAAATATTTTACTAAATTATATTTTATAAATTTAAAAAAAAAATCAATCAGTAGAGTCCACATTAAAAAAAAAGATTAAGCGTATTTCCGTTTTGGATGCTAAGGAAAGCAGAATTTACAAGAAAACGTTCTTCAAGAAAGATCGCCATAATTTTTACTGTGATCATATGTAATAAAATCGTAGCAATAATTTATCATTTTTATTTTATAATTAACTTTTTTTGCGTCAGTTTCAGCCATAAATGTTTGTGAGGAATGGACGCACATGAAATCAATTATAAAAATAATTTCCTACATTATTATTACAATTATATTACATACAATCATAGTAAATATTATGACGATATTCCATGACGAAGATTTTCTTGCAAATTCTGCTGTCTGAAGCATCCAGAATGGAAATATGCTTACATTTGATTAAAAATACAGACTCATTAAATTGATTTTTTTTTACATCCACGAAGTATATTCTAGTAAAATATTTTAATAACGTTGCAAAATATATACATTCTTTTTTCATATACAGCCTAACCGACAATTTTCTCAGAATATTCATGCTGTATGTACAATTCTTTTTAAAATGAGTTCTCCATATTGTATAGTCGGGTGCAGTGCTCCATAGACAGTTGCTTGACTTCAACCTTAACGACGAGGCGAGAAACTGTGTTGATCCCGGATCTCGAGCCGGCACAGTGTCGACGTGGGCCGAAGATCGATTTTAATTAAGCCGAGTGGCCGGGAGTCCGGCCAGCCTAACTGTCCGTCGTTATTAGCGCCGCTGCCTCGGCCTGATTAAAACGGCAACCTCGAGGAATAATCAGGTGAAAGCTTGCCGGGCGACGGGCTCCCCGCGCACGCCAAACTGCAAGTGTGCCTTTCTCATTTGTTTCATTTCCTACCTACACGTTTACTTGCCCCTGAAAATATCTTCACTAAAAAAAAACCAAAAACTTCTGTCGCCAATTTCCTATTATTTTACGGCTCGTTCTACGTTTAGACAAGATTCACGCTTTGCTTTTCAACTTGGAATATTTGCAGGTAAAGTGTATTCTCGGTTTCTTCACACTTTTTGAATCAAACCTTTCAAAAACCACCCCATGTATGACATGTTTAGTTATTTACTAAATACGCCATCTATCACAGTTTACTTATACCTCTGTTAACATAAAAGTAAATTTGAAATGTTACCTGAATTTCACTTATTAATTATAAAATTATCTTTATAATAAATATGAATTAAAGCGGCGCGAAAACATGTGTGTTGGTAGAGTCTATAAAGAAATAGTTCTAGTGCATAATATTATTACAGCTGAGTGCGCACGAATTCGGTTCGCTATCCTTTCACGTAATTTTCTAGATTAAATTAATCTTAGTTTGCACGAGGCGGAGGAATATGCTGGAAGTATAACTTGAGCAGAGATTCACAAAATGTGAAGTAATTTGTATTGAAAGACGTAAAAAAAAAAAAAAAATTTTTTTTATTATAGTTAGAAAATGGCAAAATATAATCAATGTACTTTTTCATGTAATCGTTACATATAAGACTGAGTCAGTTTATTTCTTAAATTTAGATCTCTCCTCTTTAATTATACTTTTATTTATACCTCCTGGACGGTGTTCAATCTTTTCCCCGCATCCTATAACGAAGATAAACATTCTTTGAGGTCTTTTTTTTTACAGTAAAAAAATCTCGCTTTAATTTAGGGGAAGTTAAATCAATGTAGGTCATTGTTACTAAATACTATTTTACGTAAACATTATTGTTTGATGGCCATAATAATGTTCTTTACAGCAAGGAAAAATATATTTCTTTGAACTTGCTTTGTTTACTGCAAATAATTGTTGCTGTGTACCAAAGGAAAGGATTACGCGATATTAAAATTATTCTTTCGTTCATCATAGTTTTTCAAGCGGATAAAGAAACTTAATACTACGTACAAAGTAACAAATTTCTTAATCGTAATAATGGTTGAACCTTGAAAATATAGTGTCTGGCATCACCACTAAGGTTGCTGCTGAATACTTGTAATGAAACTGCAAGGTTATCTTTGACGTTAATATATAGATGAAACTAATTCTTTTTGTGGTAAACATACTATTTTTTTTTTTGCGGCAGCAAAACATTTGTTTTAGTGAAGATATTGTTTCTAGTGTGTACGACTGACCCCAGAGAACGCTTGTGTTTTGAAGTAAAGTGTGAAGTCGCACCCAGAGAAACGAAATGGGTAGCACTTTTGGTGTTAAGTGTTCGGAAACGTGGTTGGTAGAGAAAACGTGGTGAAAGAACGCTTGTCAGCTAAGTAGCAATCAAATTTTGCGCCGCAACATGGACTATATTTATACCACTGTCACTATCAAGCGCATCGCGGATTGGATGCTAGAGGACAGAACATTGTCTACGTAAATGTTTCGGAATGTTAATGCATCTTCTCTGCCTGATTGGGACAGAAGAGTGGACAGATTTGGGCGGCTCTTGACATCGAGGTCTTGACAGCCGATGATGATGAAGTGAGGTGAGTATGGAATATAAACGGAATGCGAGGGTGGGGGAAACGGGAGACCCCCGAGGAAACCCGCCGACCAGCGGCATTGTCCGGAACGATTCTTGCATGCGAAAATCCGAGGTCGACCCCGCCGAGAATCGAACTCGATTCGCCTTGGTGGGAGGCGAGTAGTGTAACCACTACACCACTGTGGCCTCCTTCTTTGACTGAATTTGAATTAAATCGGTTCTTTGGCCTTTTTGAATCAAACCTTTGAAAAATCTCCCCATGTATTCCGTGTTCAGTTATTTTATAAATACGGCCTGTATCAATAGCGTTTTATACTTGTGTTCATAAAACTTACTTTGTTCCTGTTAAATTGAAATGTCATTCATATTTTATCTATCAATTATAATGCTTCATTTATAAATACTTTGAATAAAAATAGGGGAAAAATAGATATGTTGGCAGCGCCTAGTGAGAAACAGTCCTTATATAAAGTACTGTTACACTTAGTGCGCACGAATCCTGTGCGTTGTCCTTCTGGTGTACTTTTCTATGCTTAGTGCGCACGAATCCTGTGCGTTGTCCTTCTGGTGTACTTTTCTATACTTAGTGCGCACGAATCCTGTGCGTTGTCCCTCTGGTGTACTTTTCTATGCTTAGTGCGCACGAATCCTGTGCGTTGTCCCTCTGGTGTACTTTTCTATACTTAGTGCGCACGAATCCTGTGCGTTGTCCCTCTGGTGTACTTTTCTATACTTAGTGCGCACGAATCCTGTGCGTTGTCCCTCTGGTGTACTTTTCTATACTTAGTGCGCACGAATCCTGTGCGTTGTCCCTCTGGTGTACTTTTCTATACTTAGTGGGCACGAATCCTGTGCGTTGTCCCTCTGGTGTACTTTTCTATGCTTAGTGCGCACGAATCCTGTGCGTTGTCCCTCTGGTGTACTTGTCTATACTTAGTGCGCACGAATCCTGTGCGTTGTCCTTCTGGTGTACTTTTCTATACTTAGTGCGCACGAATCCTGTGCGTTGTCCCTCTGGTGTACTTTTCTATACTTAGTGCGCACGAATCCTGTGCGTTGTCCCTCTGGTGTACTTTTCTATACTTAGTTAAGCTTAGTTTGCATGAGGCGGAGGAATATCCTGAAAGTAGACCTTTAGCAGGGCTTCAGAAAAGGCTGAAGTAACCGTGAATGGATTATAAATGTTCTACTGGTGAGTGGCAAGGTACATGAGCATAGCTCACCAGAGCCGTCTATATTCAAACTATTTTTCTTGCCTTCAAACCCTACAGATAACTTAAGTCCTTTGCCTTTCATATTATACTGTATGCGATACTTCACTGCGTGAATTTTACTACATAGTACGATAATTTAGCTTTTATGTACGGCAAAATATATTTATCGGCTGTTCATGGTAAAATGAGCACTTTTTAAGGCCGTGCTTAAAAGTTCCTTTCAGTTTGTTTCCTGTCGTCAATTGTTAGTATAAAAATTGTCATGTTACTGTTATACTCAGGATGTAAATTTGGTAGCTCTCAAAAGTTAATGTCCGAGGCCGTAATAAAATATAATTCAACGGTTGGTATGCTTGCTGGTATGGTTCACTTAACCGTGACTAGCCTATACCTTACAAGATCCATGAATATTAATTTAAAAGTGTTAGGTATGTTTCGCGATATTTTTACCATGTATCCGAATAAAGCCTAAGAACAGTTGGATAAAAAAACGCTCACATCAAACGAACCGTCTCACTATTTCGCTTATGCCTACTTGCATATTGTATGGCCTTGGTGTAGTCCATCCAACCAAATGGCTCACATCATATTTGTCGTGAGAAAGTGGCACAACCACCAAAAGCAAATAGTAATTCATAAGTTTTTTTATTCTTGTCTTTTTTGGAAAGGGAGGGGGTGGGTCAGAGAAGAGATCCAAAGGAATTACAGCTTGAGCCCGCCTTTGCCTCAGCTCAGGCGGGTCAACCACTACCCCAACGCTCCTGCCCTAACCTCATTTTATCACGGGGTAGGATGGGGATGGGGTCACCTTAACTTTCAGCAGAAAAACCACCAAATCTCGAAAAAAATGTCCAGGCATAAGTATTGTACAATTCACCAAATCGTGCTGTGTCCACTGCAAAATATCATATAGCACATAAGGCACAGAAAACCTTTTGGTTTTTTTCAGAATTTACTTAAGATCCAAAATTCACAATTGACAACAACTGTAACTTTCCTTTACAGAACTTGAGATCCACAATACAATCCACTCTATATCTGGGCACAACTCCAACTTGCCCCTTTTAAATCTTAAGATCCACTTACAACATCAAACACCCAAGTCAAATAAGGCTCCTATATTGTCCACTTAAAGATTGCTGTGGCCTCCAAAAGCCACGCTAAAAATTCTCATAAACTTCACTTTGAAAACATAGGCTACAACAGCCATTTTACATTTATCCTCTTATGCTCAACAACACTAAGCCCAGGGATTCTCATAAAACTTCCATTCTGGACAAACCCCATTAAAATTTACAAACAGCATAAAGGGGTTTTTTAAGCCGCCTTTTCGCTCAACTTACAATCTTTTAAACAACTTTCCCCTTATAAAACACACACTGGAACTCGCCGAGGTCTGGCTCTTAGTAGGGGTTCACTCTTACTAAACAATTTCCCACTTCCTTTGGCCGGGACTAACTCCATTAACGAAAACCATCCTCACAGCCGCACTCCACATATGAGATACCATTCAGGTCACCATTCAGGTCCAGTACCCAGGAATACTCTTCTTCACTGGTTATGGCCGGTACTGGGCCTCCACACTCTCGTCTCCACTCTGCCAACTCAGGGTGAGGATATTGTCCTCATCGGCAGCGGAGGTTACCTTTGAGCTGACTTTCAATCGCTCTCACACACACACGCCACTGGCTAAGGAGTAGGGCTGAGGATATTGTCCCCACACTTTCCCGCAAACGGGCTGTACTTCCTTCTCCTTTACAAAAACACACCAACACACACATAGCCAAAACCCACCCTTAAGGTCCCCTTTCGCACAACATCCCATATAACCAATATGTCCAGGTCTCCACCGATTCGATCTTCTATCGCTCCCTCCTAGCAATCTCCCCAACCTCGACTTGCCGGATCGCTTCTTGACTCGAACGTCTCCAAAATTCCCAACGATTCTCACTTGAGGAGACTCCTCTCTTAACACTGTCAACTGCCTAGTAGGGAACTCAACCTTTACAAGAGCCTAACACGCATTCTGGGCGTACCGCGACGACGAGTCCACAAACACCAACACGACGCACCGCATGACCAAGCCACAAAACTCCATCTCGCATTTCCTCGTCCAATGCCGCAAAGACTACCAGCTTAGATAAAGTTGCATCTCGCACATAAGTTCCCCGGCCCCAGCTCCGCATAGGAAAATCCATGAACACATTAAATGCCCTTCCAGACGCAGGAAACGACTAAGTCCATGACGCTATGCACCGAAAAGTCAAAGTTCCGGAAACTCCATAATTATTCGCTGTGGCATTTGGGTCCCATTTGCCATAAACAATGTCCCCACTCGTAATGGCTTTCCAACTACATAGTCCCAGAAACAATATGGCGACGACGTTCTAAGTTCCGATACTAGGAACCCTACAATCTTCCACTAAGGCCGAATTCTCCCAGTCGTTCGTCTAAGTCCAACCACGACGACCTCTACCAGCATCCCGACGTCAAATTACTTATCTTGGGACCTGCGAATCAGCATCCCGTCCCAAGGGCGGATAACCCAAGGAACCCCGCTAACTGGCGGGCGACGAATTCCACGACTTTTTTTTTTTTTTTTTTTTTTAATTTACGGCAAGCCGCCAAATCCCGCTACGCCAGCGTGAGCACCTTCACAGTTCTGTGTGCCCTCCGGCATGCTTGTTAGTAGCTAAGTCGGTTGGAGAATGGGATGCGTCTCAGGGCAAGCCCTTTACGCCTTAGGTCGGGTTCAATTATTATAATGGTAGCATGCATTGCAGCTAAGCAGGGTTATAGTGCCTTGGCCGCAATTGTAGCCATGTGAACACCCTGAAAGAAGAAGGGTCTAGATGGAAGAGCAGAGCAAACCAGGCAAAGAGGAGAGGGCCGTGGAAAATCTATGCGACAGTCGCGGAGGATAAAATAATTCCTTTTTACTGGATTAGGGCTGGATAAAATATGACATTTGTTAGTTCGGGTAGAAAGACTTCTGTTGGTTTGATGCGGGGTGGAATGAAATGATATCGCAGCTGGTGTGTAATGCGGGGAACAGAACAGCCCCCGCGCCGATGCCAGTCATCGTGTGGGCGCAGGCGACCTTGAAGTGAGGTGAGGTGATTGTGTAAATGAGCTGGTGAAAATAAACTAAATATACTAAAATTAGTTGTTCTGTTAAATTAATTTGTATTTCAATAAATTAGTCTCGATTCCCTGATGTGCTGTAAGTACCCGAGTCCTAAGACAAGCTGGAAACACACGGTGGCAGCACATGTATATTATAATATAAGTAAAGTAAGAAGTTTTGGCTTATAGTTTCAATAATTAAGTTGTATTTCAGTAAAAGTTGAAATAGGAAGCGATATTTGCAAGTTACGAGTGATTCACGTAAGAAAGGAGACAGTGCTGCCATCTATGGGTGTAGAAATCAAGACCCCGCTACCGGGAAGAGTGCAGCCAATCAGGAGAGGCCTTGCGAGAAGTATTATTTTCGGAGCAGAAAATCTTAATTATATGCTTTTAAGGGCATTATTATGTTTGAATTGTCTTATAAATATACGGCCGCATTGAATTATTAACTTGGATGAAAGGTTTACGCCTAGGAGACGAGCGGGGCGGTGAGTGTGAGCAGCGAGGTCCTGTAGCGAACTAGTTTTGTTAAAACGATGGATTTTTGTTCCGGACCGGCAGGAGATTTTCGGCTGGTATTGGGGTTTTATACTATTTTCTTATGTGACAGGGGAGAACTGTTGTCTCTGTTATTCTTGCAATCTAGGCATTGTAGGGCGTCTATTGCTCGATTTTATGTCTGGGTCGCTCCACGACTAAGGCTCGCGCCCCTCTATATATACCGGCCGCATGTCCCTACTCAAGCCTACCCCCTCCCAGGAGCCAGATACCTGTTTTCCCTGTACGCCAGCAGCGCTCTATTTACCACCCCAGCGCGCTCTATTCGCTCGCCATGCCATCTACAATACACAAATACTCGGCAATCCCGCGAACTCGCCCCGCCAATAGGAGCTTAGGGCGCGAACAGAAGCTGAGTCCTGATAACACTGCACCTTGCCAAACACTCGTGACGGGCTGGCTGCCCACTCACAGGCGTCCCACTGTAACGTGAGAGACTTAAATGCAACACAATTCCTCTCTCTCAATTTGGGACGGAAAACTCCGCCACAAACTCTTAAACTCTCCACATTTTACTTGGATGACGGTGATTTTAAATTCCGAGTCTCCGACCTCCTAAAGCCGAAAAATCATTTTTAGTAATGAAGTTACTTTTCGGAATGACTCCCGAAGAACCATTGTTCCCATGGAGATTAACATACTTCCGAACAACCTTTCCTCTTGGAGTACAGACATCAATCTGTATGTACATTGTCACTATAGGCTGTTGAGAGCGTTGCTTAAGATTTACTTGCAGGCCCGTTACAAATTCTTCTGCCTTATGTAACATTAACATTGCCGTGGGCCCCATCCCTTTATTCATGCGTCGGTCGAGTGAAACTGTGAAATAATGATAAAAGTAAATATTTTACAAATCTGCTTGTTATTATATTTTTATGCATTAAAATAACAAGAAATTAATGATTTCAGTTTTCACAAATGTTTACCTGACACTTGCATTTCAACGTTAAGACATGGAACTACTTTCTCCTAATTGTTGGCGATCCCGCTGGCCTCATGCCACACAGTGTTGCCAGTTAAAATATGTGCAGGCAGAGGCAGTGGCATTTTTCAGAGTTTGATTTCAAAACGGCTCACTTTATCGTGAACCGGCCTTAATATGCATAGCTCATAGCCAACGTGCTTCCCCCCGCTTTCCAATTCGTGCTGGAATTCCAGTACCTCGAGAGCCTGTATATATTTTCCGCCTTGCTTTATTCTGAACGTCGATTACTCGCTTCGTACATTTACTGTTATTAGCTATCATTCCTTCACGTAACATCCTCGGAAATAACTGGCTGAGGTATTTCGCTCAGGGAGGGAATCAATTATATTACTTTTTTCACTTTGCATTATTAGATTGGACAAGAGAATGGAACAACGGTAAAACAAAATACGAATTTGTATCGTAATTTGCCTAACTGCTATACGTTTATCATATAGAATTCAAATGAAAATTTATATTTGCATTAAGTACATATACATTTGTGGAAACGTTTTTAGACTACATGTCCGACAGACATAATCAAATTTAACTTTAGATAACTCAAAAAATTATATGATTTGTACTGTGCGTCATGAAAAAAATTACGACCCCGAATCGTTTATTGATGATCTGGCCGAACCAATAAAAGTTAAAATTATCAGAACGCCCAGAGTATGGAAAGTTAAAGTGGAAAGTGTTAATGCAATTAGCTATCTCTCTCCTTCTATATATATATACATACATACATACACACACACACACACATGAGAACCATTGCATACTCAAAAAAGGAATAAATCGGCGCACTAATAAAATATGCCAAAAATTTATTGACGTATCGTTCATCAAAACTTTAAAACGCATGCCATAATTTCTTTTAAATATTTAGTTGTATACCGTGTTTCTAATGACGATACAATACGCACAGGATTGCTCCTACGATAACTGACTTACTTTCTTACCATTAACCCTACTATCTTTGCAAGCCAGCCATTAGATGTGCCCAATGAATCACGATTTACTAGAACTTTGACACTATCGGAATATCCTTGTTCGAAATCTGATGGCAGCCTTGATTTTCTCTGTTTAACACCATGTGTTTGCCAGCCTATGTAAGTACACGTCTCTTAACGTGAATAGATTTTGTGCGTTTGTTTATTTATATCTTAGTTCATTAGCCTGATTTTCAAAAACCTATGAAAATGTCATTGATCTTAGAGATGTGGAAAATCATTGACATGTAAATTTGCACAGTACAAAATTACTAACAAAAATTGTATTTTCCAATTTAAAACTTTATTTTCCCCACAGAACACTTAACCTGTCTAAAAGGTCAGTCTCTCTTTCTCTCACTTTTCCTCTCCTTCTTTCTCTTTCTATCTCCTTTCTCTCTTTCTCGCCATCTTTTCTAGCTTTCTTTTTCTGTTTTTCTCTCTCTTCTTTAGTTTTTATCTCCTCTCCCTTTTCTCTCATTTTTCTCTCTTTTCTCTCGATTTTTCTCTCGCGTTTCCTCTCTTTATCTTTACATCTTTCTTGCTCTCTTTCTCTTTCTCTCTTGCTCTCTCTTTCTCTCTCTGTCTCTTTCCCCAACTACACAATATATACTTTGTAGAAAAACTTTTATTTTCAAACCCACACATTTCAGAAATTTGTATTTGTGAATCATGAGAGTAATATGTTTTTTTTTTTTTTAACTCAAACCTCAATTTTATATAAGATATTCTAAATTTTAAAAATATTTTTACGGAAGTCGTTACTTCATATAGGCCCCTACTTTTAAAATCACATAAATTAAAAGTAATATTGTAGAAAACACTTACTTCGACTAATACGAAGATTTCAACGGTGGTTGACATTTGGATATTCTGCCACAACTAAAATATCCAGAATGTCCCCTAGAGTCCTCCCTGCTCTAATGAGCACATGGCAAATAGTACATTTTTTGGCCTTAAAGGCAAAGTTTACAACGTTTCAGTTTCATTCCCCAAACATACTTTTACTTTGAAATTAATATATATTTTATTAAAAGAATACGAGTATTGGTAGGTATAAAAGTGGCATAAACGTAAAAATAATACAGCAGACCAGACCTTGATACGTATAGAAAATACATGCTTTATTAAGCCTACTACCATGAACGGTAACAATTTAATAGTTAAACTTGTCCGGAGTTGGAGGTTCCAAATATCAACAAAAGATGCAAGATGCATAGCACATGAATGTTAGATCTTAAGCGAGAGACTCAATTCTGATTTAGAAACTTGGGGAGTCCTTTATTGTGATTAGGAAGTTTGTAATTCATTAATCGATATTGGCTCCATAGGTGCGAGTTGCTAAGTAGAATTACAATGTTTGTAGAGTAAATATTATTAGAAAATAAATTAATAAAATTTGAAATGTCAAAATTAACTCTGAATAATACTTTTTTTTTTCAAGTGTTTCTATTTTATAAATTATTTCAACGTAATTTCTTCAGTTATTTCTTATTAGCGGTCTCGCAATAATATAGAAATGTGCGTTATCAGATTTATGACAGCACTGGAGTTGAATTCAGCCAAGAAGGTTATTTCCAGACTCGCATAAATTTATAAAACCTCCGGATGATTCCATAACAACTTACGGGCATCGTAAAACTTCCTTTCAATATTCCATGGAATTATGGCGCCGCGGCTTGAATCTCCATCGCACGCTTGAATCGCACGCTTATCGACTGGGATGTAGCAAGCCAGCCGGGCGAGTCGCACGTAGAGATTACGCGACGTTCGATACGCGACGGAAGTTCGCCTTTATCGACGCCTTGTTTGCGTCATGAATAATAGAGCACGTCCTCGAGTAGGCTGAGCCGCTGAGTTTCAAGGTCTTTGACTGGGGGTCGTCTGTTGTGGTAGGTCTTACAGCCGCGCCTCGGACACTACAGTGCTGGCTGTGAGAATGACATGGAAGGAAGACGAGGAACAAACAGAAAAATAAAGAGAGAGAGAGAGAGAGAGAGAGAGAGAAAATATTGCGGGAGTAAAGAAAGAGACAGGGGCTCCCTCCTTTAGATGTTTTTGTTTGCCGTTGTGGAGAAGGTGCCAAGTCGACTTCCTATATAGATACAAGCATTCCTAGAGAACACTAGTAATAACTAGAGATTATGGTTTATCACGGGAAAGTTTGAATGTTTGCTAGAATTAAACGTACTGTACAAGTCAGATTTTTTCCCCCCTTTTTGGCTGTTATGCATGCATGAATCTACTATAGGCTATTCAAGATAAAATGAGCACTTATGAAAGCCCTGCTAAAGATGTACTTGTATGCATGTTGTGTACTCTTCTGCCTTATGTAAGATTAACATTATCATAGGCGCCATCACTCTATTCATGAGTCGGTCAAGTGACACTGTGAAATTGTTAGAAAAAAATATATTTTACTATTCTGCTCATTTTTACACTTTGATGCATTAAAAAATATGAAAGCAAAATAAATAATTTAAGTTAGCATAAATGGTTACGTAACACTTTTTATTCGACATTAATATACTGAACTACTTTCCCATCCGTCATTACCAACTTAACTTGGCGCATATCACTCAGGGCGACCGTTAAAATACATGCAGGTAGGGTCAGTGACTTTTTTCTAAGGTTGATTTCAAAAGTGCTCACTTTATCGTGAACAGTCTTTACCCCATTTCACTGGGCCAATGAGAATTCCGATACCATAAGACAGAACGTTCGTGATTGGTCTGCACACAACTTAGCTGAGTCAAAACCTTGCCCATCCAATTATGAAAGAATAAACTAGTTAGTGGTATAAAATATATAATAGCTAAAAAAAATTGAATGCTAGCTATAATCGTTTAGGGACGGTTCTCTCTTTCATTCACATTCTTGTGCAGGTCGTTTGTTTACATTTGCGTTTTATATGTTTATGTTGTTCCCGTACATTTATTTCCGCCGAAATTGTCTCCATCGTTTGTTTTTAACGGCAGATACTATTGCCAATGCCCAAATTACTCCTACAGCCTCAAGAAGATCCTCCAGATCCGAGTCTCTTAGCATGCTGCAACATTCAAGTACTTTTACTGCGTGCGTGTACAGTATGTGCATGCGACTTGCATACACGAGGGTGTTCATTTTCTTAATAATAATAATATTAATAACACGTCTTTATTTTTTGTAGCGAAGTCAAGGTATTATCACCTTCTCTTACACTTAACCACTTTGCATAATAAAATTTAACACATATTTTTTTAAAATAAAAATAAATAAAACAATGACACAAAGCTTAATGTCTACTATAAATTTAGAAAGAGACTTAAACGAAATATATAAAAGCAACTTACATAAAATAAAATAAACATTAATTAAAGTATAAAATTAAACTACAAGATAACATTGACTAGCAACATTTCTAAAACTGAAATTTATTTTAAGGATTACTGCAGGAAAGACAGTCATAGCAAATAACTATTTAAACACGGGGAAAAAAAGACAAAAATATTAATTAATGTGAGAGAATAAAAATTATAATATATAGCGTCTTAAATTATCAGCTACCTAGAAATATACATAAAATAAGATATTAATACGTCTAGTCGCTCACGCTCATTCACACGTCTACATACATTAACTGTACATTTAATTAATTAAACAGTAACATAAGCATTAGAAACATCACTACAGTCACAGGAAGCAGAAAGAAAATAAGTTACAGGTATTATTAAAGAGGAACCTCCACAGTAAATAACTTATTAGCTTATATCAAACCCACATTTCAAGTTCATTTATAAGGTGAGCAAGCTGTTATCACATAATTTTTTAATTTGGTGATTGAAATTGTATCTCTGGCTTCCTGAGGTAAGCAATTCTAAAGTTTGGTTGCGGTGACGATGTAAGATGAAGCGGAAAATGAGTTGTGTTTTGGTACTAGAAGCTTTTGTTGATCGAAAGAACGAGTGTTTGATGCATTGGGAGGTAAGAAACGAGACAAAAGGTATCGAGGACATCCTGCTAAAAATAATTTCTTTAACAAGCAGATCTTGTGCACTGATCGTCGATTTTTTAAATCGAGCCATGAGAGAGTGTGTCTGTATTTGGTGATATGGTCTTTCTTTTTAATATTAAAAATAAGTCGTACGCAGTTGTTTTGTATTAGCTGAAGTCTCTGAGCTAGATCTTCATGCAGGTCACTGATGACTATATCAACATAATAAAGACGTGGAATTATTAATGATTCTGTTAAGGTTTTCACAAATTTCGCAAGGTAAAATTTTTTAAATCCTTCTTAATGAATGTAAAGTGACATTTGTTTGTCAACAGATGTGACATGCTCTCTTCATGTTAAAGTTTCACTTAATATTACACCTAGGTTTTTTACGGATTTTGATAGAGGAATCGGCTCGCCATCAAGTATGCTATTAGGGGCCCTAGTGACGTTTGGTAATGTGAGTAGTTTCTTGGATACAATTATAATGTTCTGGGATTTCTTAGGGCTTAATAGTATTGGCCATTCTAAGATGTTTGACACAATTCATGGTTAATTGTGTCAATTGATGACGTAATATTACCGGGATGAGCTGGCAGGTAGATTTGGAAGTCGTCGGCATAAAGATGGTATTTACAATGTTTTAGTATCTGAGGGAGGTCATTAATGAAAATAGAAAATAGAAGGGGTCCCAGAAAAGAGCCCTGGGGAACTCCAATTTTAATTGTGCGCCAAGAAGATTGCCGTTCTCCGCAGACAACTCTCACTTTTAATCCAGTGTAACAATATTTCGGATAAATTAAAGTACGATTTTAGCTTGGCAAATAATAGCTCATGGTCAACTGAATCGAATGCTTTGCTAAAATCTAATAATGTCAAAATCGTTAGCAAACGGTTATCCGTTACGTTTTATGTCATCAGTGACCTGAAGAAGAGCCATACATGTGTTAAAGCGCTTTCTGAAACCAGACTGATTGTCGACTATCAGGTTATTTTAAATAATGTACCTTGTTATCTGTTGGTGTGCAATATATTCAAGGGCTTTGGAAATTGTGGGAAGAATGATTATGGGTCCATAGTCACTGGCACATTGAGGTTTATTTGTCTTCGGGATCGGTATTACTAAAGCAGATTTCCACTGAGTTGGAAAGCTGCCTGTGATCAGCGAACAATTAAATATTTAGTTATTGCTTCTAAGATAAACGGCAAGGCTAGGTTTATCATGTCAATTGAAATTCTGTCATTACCCTCGGCCTTGGTTTTAATTCGTCTGATAGCTTTCAGAACTTCAACAGGCGTGACGACATTAAAGTAAAAACGTTCTTGTACACAGAAAGTGTGGGCTTTAATAAGAGACAGAGTTTCATTTCTTGTCTCAGGAGTAATACGGGTACATGGTGTTGTGAAATGAGTATTAAGTTCGTCAGCACTTGGATTGATTCTTTGGTATTAGTTTTTAGTGTCTTTAAACTTTACACCCATATTTTTAACACTGCTCCATAAATGCAGCGGGGATGAGTTTGGCTGTATCAAGCGGCGAGCGTACTCAATCTTAGCCGTTCTAATGGTTTGGGTATACCGGTTTCTGAGTAAACGGTATTCCTCGAAACTCACAGATACAAGGATATCATTTTTTCTCTTAGAAGATTTATATTTACGAAAAGCATTATCCCGATCAGCCATTAAAGCTTTAATTTCCTGGGTCATCCACGGTGCTGGTGGGCGAGAAATCCCCTTAATTTGTTTCGGAATGTGCTTATCAATAAGTTTGCATAACAAGGTGTTTACATGATTAAGTTTGTCATCAACTGTATGCAAATAATCTATGTCACTCCACCGTATTTCAGAAGCATCGTTAATAAAATGTGGCATGACGATCCGTTTCATATCTCTGTTGCTGATAATTTTCGGTAAAAATTTTGGAGTACGAAGTGAATAGGTCACATGTTTGAGGTCGTGGTGAGACAAACCCGACACGCTGATTTGTCCACAGTGTAGGACTGATCAGCTTTTGACATGAATATAAGGCCAAGCAGAGTGTCCGGGTTATTAGTATGGTGGGTGGCTTCAAGTGGACAGTATACTAGATTACATGAGGAGAAGAGATTAGGAAGGAGAAATATTTGACGTGATTCTGTTAACAGGTCGGTGTTAAAATCGCCCATAATCAATACACTATCACAACTAGGAAGCATCGCAAATAGGTCGTTTTCTGTCATCCATGGACCATATCTTTGGAAGTTTGTAAACAACGGCAATGAGTAATTTTTTGTGTAGAAATGTTTAATTCAAGAAATAAATACTCAGGTTTTGCGCAGTAAGTACTAGGAGAGCTGCAGATAGTTTTAACTGTAGTATCATTGTGCACATAAACTGCCATGCCCCGGCCTTGTTTACCTTGTCGATCAACTCTGTATAAATTATAACCCGGCAAGTCAACAAGCGAAGATGCGAGACTCGCCTTTTGAATAAGAAAGGTGTACACCTTCTTGAACATGAGATATGCCCGTCTGTATCAGGCTTTGAAGTTAAATTGTGTCTGGCAGAGATATAACGTACCTTATTGCCTCCGTTCAGCCTTGATCTATCAGAATATTATAAACTTGCGCTTTATGAGGTAAACAATGCTACCGTAACTCGGTACACGCTGAGCACAAATGCTAATGGGAAAATTGCACCTAATGTCCATTTGCTGTTTAGGCTCGGCTTAACATCTTTTGCAGAAACTAGTATACCTATTTCGTGCCACAATTTCGGATTCATAGTAATTACTGATAATTTGCGAATAATAGAGAATCTACATATGAGTTGTTTAACATTTTTGTACTAAATTTAAATTATGTGTTATCTTTTAGTTGTGAAAAGTCAGAAACATATCTATATTTTATCAATACGTTTCTGCCCTTTTGCGGTGCAGGAAATAACACACAGTGAAAATTTAATTCAAAAGTATTAAACAACTAGTAAATTGTATATTTTCTGTAATCAAACGTTTCCCACAATACTTCTGAAATTGAAATTACGACACGAATACGAATAATTCCTGCACGATAGGCAAATGTGTACAAGTGCCTGAGAAGTAGGCCACCATTTTGCACAGCCGAGCGAGGCTGGTGGTGGTTACCCAGATGTAGTACGTATGTCCGTCAGAGCGTCATTAAAAATCGGACAAGTTGTTCAGACAAGACGGAAAAAAGGGGGGGGGGGGATAATCGGCCCTGGCTTGTAGCAAGTTGTCATACTGACATTATTTTAGTCTTTTTACACTAGACTCTCTTCGTTACGAAACGCTGCGCAACATGGAAGTCTCACACTCAGTGTAACTTCTTGTACCGAAAAACAGAAGGATGTTGTCTTTTACTCTCTTTCTCTCTTGTAGATGACGTTTCCGTAACCCGGCTTTATGGCGTGTCTGGAAAGTAAAATAATGTGTTTGTAGTGTGCAGACACAATTATGAAATGGTTCGTATGTGTGTGCGTGTAATTGTATGAATAAATGTCCATATACTATTTCTTGATATACGTTAATAGTTTTATTATGAAGTCATTTGCATTTACTATTATTCGGATTAGTATTGAAAATGATGGTCTCATGATTGGGAATGAAACCATTTAGTTTGAATGGAAATCAAAGCCAGATCTTGACCTAGTCTGGTGTTTACACAGTTCTTTGATAATGTTTACACATTTTGACCTAGTCTGGTGTTTACACAGTTCTTTGGTAATGTTTACACATTTTGACCTAGTCTGGTGTTTACACAGTTCTTTGACCTAGTCTGGTGTTTACACAGTTCTTTGATAATGTTTACACATTTTGACCTAGTCTGGTGTTTACACAGTTCTTTGATAATGTTTACACATTTTGACCTAGTCTGGTGTTTACACAGTTCGTTGATAATGTTTACACATTTTGACCTAGTCTGGTGTTTACACAGTTATTTGATAATGTTTACACACTTTGAATGGGAATCAAAGCCAGATTTTGACCTAGTCTGGTGTTTACACAGTTCTTTGATAATGTTTACACACTTTGAATGGGAATCAAAGCCAGATTTTGACCTAGTCTGGTGTTTACACAGTTCTTTGATAATGTTTACACATTTTGACCTAGTCTGGTGTTTACGCAGTTCTTTGATAATGCTTACACACTTTGAATGGGAATCAAAGCCAGATTTTGACCTAGTCTGGTGTTTACACAGTTCTTTGATAATGTTTACACACTTTGAATTTGGTAAAAATAAACAATTTTAAAGTTTTCTCTGAAGCCATAGATTTTTCGTAAATTCTCATGGAACATGTTTTAGGTCGCAATCGAGAGTTAGTCAAAGTAAAATTGGTCTAACTAAGGCAGTGTCTCAATAAAGAATACTATTTCGAGAGAGCACTCTTCCACACGACCAGCGGCGAGCGCACTGCTTCGCACTCTCTCACGCTCTCGCTCTGTGAGATTGAGACAACTACTCTCTCGTTTCTCTCAAACGTCACTGACAGCTGATACCAAAATCCGGGAAACCGTGTTAAGCTAAATCGCAGTCATAGCTATTGTAAATAATTTATGTGTGTCCAAAATAATTCACAAATATTTATGAAACTACCAGAATGATTATTATTACATAAAATACTTATATATATATATATATATATATATATTATATATATAT
This sequence comes from Dryococelus australis, assembly GCA_029891345.1. NCBI lineage: Eukaryota > Metazoa > Arthropoda > Insecta > Phasmatodea > Phasmatidae > Dryococelus > Dryococelus australis. The sequence continues at coordinate 93,956,440 of CM057005.1, forward strand.
ATATATATATATATATATATATATATATATATATAACGGTCATGTTGCAGAAATGTGACAAAAAAAACTACTCTTTGTCAGAAATCCCTAATTGTATTTTTATGACTACGTGTTAAGTAAGTTATTTTGTTGACTAAAACAGTTGAAACCATTCACTTACAGGAAAAATGCGACGTGCTATTCAAACACGATAATAATGTAAACAAATATGGTGCGTGGTCAGAAAGTTCGAGAGAGCGCCAGCGAGTATACGACTTAGTGCTCTCTCTCTGCGCTCTCGCTCTTTCGCGCTCTCTCTCCGACGGATAGAGACGACCAGTGAGCGTTCTCTCTGACGCCATAACGACGTGGTCGCGAGAGCGAGAGGACGAGAGAGCGCACTCTGGGATAACTGAGACACAACCGATCTTCTCACTGGCTCACTCTCAGGAGTCGATGGCTCGGCCCTCGTACACTCAGCAAACCCGGCGGCCTTCACCTCTTCACTAATACTTATGATGTTACCTGCAACAATTTTGCTTTTCCATTTTTTAAATGATTAACTTATTACACCGTCTAAATATTTTTTTCTAATTTATTTGTTTGGAATTTTACAAAACCTTTTTTTTCTCTCTTACACAACGCTGTCTGTAGTAAAATGAGCACTTTTGAAAGCCCTGCTTAAGATCTATTTGTAAGCACGTTGTGTATTCCTCCAATATATGTAAAATTAACATTGTCATGGACCTCATCACTTTATTCATGCGTCAGTCAAGTGAAACTGTGAAATTATTAGAAAAGTAAATATTTTACAAATCTGCTCATTTTTTACACTTTGATCCATTAAAAACAAAACGGAAAGAGAAAGGAATAATTTAAATTATCACACATGATTGCCTAACACTTTTTATTCGACGTTAAGATGTGGAACTACTTTCCATCCATCGTTACCAACTTGGCTGGGCGCACGTCACTCAGTTAAGCCCGTTGAAATATACGCAGGAAGGGGCAGTGACAGTTTTCTAAGGTTGATTTCAAAAGTGCTCACTTTATCGTGAACAGCCTTTATTTGTCCGTTCCTAACGGTACAATGATTAAAAAATATTATTTGGTTACTCAACGTAGGTCAGTGATTAATTCTCTGAGAGTTAATACAATATAACGCAAAGTTGATGTAACGAGCTCCGTGTTAAACTTCAAGTGTGAACCGGTCTTAAGGGGTCCGCACACCTGGGAATGTTCTGCGTATTAGCGGAACGGAAGCGTAGCAGCGAGCGATAAGGGCGAAACTGACACGGGTATTCTCAAACTCAATTCGACTCTACCCGCGAGGCTCCAAGTTGGGGGGTGCGTTCTATTCGACGCGGTGGAGAGAAATCTGCTGCCTGACTTTCCCTGTTCCCGGAGGTCAAATTGAGGCTGGAATCGCGCAGGCGATTTTCTCGAAAATTGCTGCCGGCGAAGTCCCAATCGCCGAAAGACGAGCGGGACGCCATAAGCCGGTCGGAATGTAGGTGGGCAAAAAAAAATTTCCTTGCAAATACTACACTATCGACCAAAAAGTAATTGGGCACCTGTCCACCATGTTTGCTCGGTGGTCGCCACCCCGTTAGAATCTCGTAGGGCCACCTCTTGCGGCTATAACAGCAGCCACCCTGTCTGGCATACTCTATACGAGTGTTTGCAGGACATCCACGGGGATTCGTCGCCATTCCTCTTGCAACCATTCCATGAGTTGAACAATGGATTTTGGCCGCCCCTGACGAGCCTCGCCCGGCGATCCAATTCGTCCCAAAGATGTTCTATAGGGTTGAGGTCGGGGCTGGGCGGGCCAGTCCAATCGGCGAACATTGTATAGTAGCCCGTGAAGCATGGCACCTGGCATTGTCATCCTGGAAGTAACACGAGTCCATTCATTTCATGATCCAGAATGTTACAATAGGCCTCTGTGTTCATGCTACCACGGACAAACACCAGCGGTCCTACGCCGAAGGTCGTGAAACACAAGTCAACTGGCGTACTGAATTACCTATCTTCACGGGTGCCCAGTTACTTTTTGTTAAATAGTGTATATCGTAAGGGGTGTTGGGAAACAAATCACCCCCAATTGTAAATATAATATCATGCTCATGAAGAACATCATTAACCCAGTAATGGCTAAACGCTGGGGACTGGGCAAATAAACTTCCTATGTTATGCTATGTTACGTCGAGTGAAATTATGGGGCATAAAATTGTGATCCACCTTTGCAATGGTGGGAAATCCTGAAGGTAAATTAAATGCATTCCTTTTTTTTCGTATAGTCAAACAGGGCTTCGGAATAGTTTTAAGTAGCCATGAGTTAAGTTCTACTTTTAACCAAAGCTTATGTTAGTCTAGAAAATTAGGCCAAAATTAGAATATAAGGACAACGCACCGCAGTTACGTATACGCATTCAGTTTAGTAATATTTTTCATGAGAATTATTTATTACTAGGTATTACAAACTCGCCTATTTTCTCCCTGTTTTTTTACTAGTATTAATAATAAATCAAATATAATTTAAAAACAAATTATAACAAAAAGTTCATTTTGACAGAAAATTGGGTACATCCGTATTACCGGAAGTATAAAACGCTCATGAGACATTCCATATTTAGGAAACATCTAAACAACTCATCCACGGGACGATTTTTCAAAGGTTTGGTTTAAAATGTGTAAAGATTCTGCGAACGGGCTATAGATATTCTGTCAGTGTACTCTGAGACTGTTGTCTTAAAGAGCTACATTTCAGGCTTGAGCAGCACATTGATCACACAGCACGAGATTTCTGTCGAAGGCGGTCGCACGCCTGGATATTCGTTGTTTCCGAGTCTCGGAAGCGAGGACGCGATAAGGGCAGACACTGGCGCACGCATCAAGTTCTCCGTAGTCGCTACGCACAAGGCTCTGAACTGGCGTGCGGTGCTGTGTTGCGTGAGACGCCGCGCCTTGGCAGTCTCGGTTAAGCTGACTAAAGGCGATTCACGGTAAAGTGAGCACTTTTTAAGGCCCTGCTGAAATTTTCCGTTTGGCCAATCCCTATTTTTCGGTCAATTTTTTAATATAAACGTTGTCATGTGACTAGAAAAACACATTGTTTACTTGTCACCACTCCCAAAAGTTAATGCCTGAAGCAAAAATAAATTATATTTATTAGTGGTTAATGCCTGTTGGAAGGGCCTTAAGTATTCACTATATGTCTATACTGGCATAATAGGAATAGTTTTTAATACGCACTTCGCAATATAGGACATGTAATTAATAAATATTTTCAAGTTTTGCAGCCTTTTTTTGTTTCCTGTTGAACTTGTTTCATTGCGATTGTTTATGCCATTATTAAATATCAATATATGCACTAACAGAAACTGTTTTTATCCTAACTGTAACTACAACTGTAAACAATCTCTTGAGCTGTACTTTCGAACTAAGGCAATAAAATGAGCCAATTACTCTACAGCCAACCACTTAAATTCTAGAACGGGTCCAATGTGATTTTGTTGTCGCCGCAGATTATGTGTAGTATTCAGAATATCAGACAGTTCCAGCTAATTTGACTCAACCTGGATATTAAAATATTTACCGTAGATAAATCGATTAAAGACTGTTCACGATAAAGTGAGCACTTTTGAAATCAACCTTAGAAAAAAGTCACTGCTCCCACCTGCATGTATTTTAACTTGCGCACTTGGTGACATACGCCCTGTAAAGTTGGTAACGATAGAGGGAAAGTAGTTTCATATCTGAACGTCGAATAAAGAGTGTTACGTAGCCATTTGTATTAACTTAAATTATTTATTTCGCTTTTTTTTTTAAATGCACCGAAGTGTAAAAATAAACAGATTTGTAAAATATTTATTTTTCTAATAATGCCACATTTTCACTTGACCGACACATGAATAAAGTGGCAAAGCTCATGCAAATGTTAATTTTACATAAGGCGGAAGATTGCACAACGTGCATACAGGTCGATCGAAAGCAGGGCTTTCAGATGTGCTCATTTTACCGTGAACAGCATGTAGTTTAAAGTGCTCGTAAAACAGTTGCGTGTACTAGATACACGTAGACGGTGCTGGAACAGCCAAATTAGGGTTCGGCTCAATTTTTAAATGATTTATTTGGTTCAATGGAACGAGTACAAATGTCTGGAGCAGTGGCAGATTAGTCGAGTGAACAGAATATTAAATTAATGTCCAGTGTAAAGAAATTATTTTCAAGGAAACTTTTTTGTCTTGTTTGAACGATTCTTTAAATGGGGGTAATTGATTGTTTGAAACAATTACAAATATACGCCATTTCTAGTCTCAGAAAACCCACTAGGTAAAATAAAATAACTTAAGTCAGTCTGTAGATGTCTCACGGAATGTGTCGCTGAATAAGGGAACCGATTTCCGTTCCCGAAACAATACACCTGTTATCATCGATGAAAACTTGCTTATTTAAATCGGTATTGTTGTTGTGTCGTCCATATTTATATTTGTTCTGGCCATTGTGTTTGTTTGTGTTGCCTGCGTTGTTCGTTTAGTGTTTTGTTAATAACATTCATATTCCATACATGTTGTCTGTTTGGCCACCAATTCTTGTTGTGTCATGTAGTGTTTCTGGTGTTATCCGACTACATTCCTGCTCGTAATTATATGTATATGTTACATTTTGGTTTTGCTGTGTCATGTCACCCTGTCTTCTGTTTTCTGACTTAATTCCTTCTTCTATATATAGATAGTATAAAACAAAGACGCCCGGCCGCGTGTGTCTGTGTATTCGGCTAAGGCTTCTAAACTTTTTAATGGATTTTGATGCGGTTTTCACCATCATTTAGAGAATTTCTTGAGGAAGGTTTAGGTCTTCAAAATATTAATATTTAATTTAAGGATAGTAGAGAAATGTCGATTTTTTATAACAAAGTCGGAGAAAGCCGCTTTTCGGGCGCTTACATGACTTACGCTGACTAAGCCATAAGATATACACCAACTTAATGTACTAAAGAATTGTAAATCTCGAAATGGTCTACAAAAATTGCGTGACATCATATGTTTATCTTTTAAGGATGACCCGCAGTAATTATTTTTGTCTTTTAGAACTTTTTGAACGACACAATATTAATCCTATGTTAGTTACCTTAAGCATATAGTGTATATACTTGGTGTAAACCTTAACAACGCTATATTTGTAAATCGCACCCGAGTGAAGCCAGGGTGGGTCGCTAGTTAAATTATATATATATATATATATATATATATTACATATTTGTTCACAACAGTTAACTCAAGCTCGTTCATTCCTATTTATTTTATCTATGTTTTTAATGCTAATTATTTATTTTAACCTCAGTTATTTTATTTTACCTAGTACTTTCTGAGACGATAACGAAATGTTTGAAAGTGCGTATGTCCATGATTGCTCGTAGAATAAATTTATTTCGTATCTGCAGCTGTTATATACTCAGTTCATGTCACGTGTCCGCCGCCATTTTCTTCGCAAGGATATTTTCCTTTGATAGAGGACCTCTTGTATCCCCCCCCCCCCCCGGCGCAAACCTCTCGAGAGAGGCCTGCCATTGCAAGGGCGTGGTCTCGTGAAAACTGCCCATTTATCTTGTGACCCAGAGCCCCGCATTGCTCTACGAAATTGCGTTCTTATCGCCATCACGGGCATGTGTTCCATGGCGTGTGATGGTAAGTCTGTTGTGTCAAGTAACGCGAGCGTTCCGTTTGCGAAGGCTGACTGGTTGAGAGTCGTAAACAATGCGTGCTGTGATTCGACTGTCCGCCGCAATTCCTTACGTAGTCAGGTACTTCACTAACTACTAAAACTTCATCACGATATTGTCTGGCAGAACTTTCATATTGCTATAAATAACTCACATTACAACAGTTCCTTATTTTATATATAAACATAGGAATTTTAAACCATGCTTTAAAAAAATGTTGCTCACGAGCTAGTGTCTAACAGAGCATCTCCACAGTAGAGCAGATATATATATATATATATATATATATATATATATATATATATATATATATATATATATATATATATATATATATACAGATGTAGTTACTTAGGAACTGGCGTATGCACTGTATCGCATATGGACTCATAGGCTAGAACAAGTAGATAAAAATTATGTATATATATGTATATATATCGATATCTGCTCTACTCTGGAGATGCGCTGTTAGACACTAGCATCTCCAGAGTAGAGCAGATATATATATATACATAATTTTTATCTACTTGTTCTAGCCCATGAGTGCATATGCGATACAGTGCATACGCCAGTTCCTAAGTAACTACATCTGTGCTCCTACACTGAACTCTGCGTTTCTTCCTACGGAAGTCAACGCCACGTGGTTTCACTTTTGTTTACTGAAATAATTACTCTGACGCGCTTTGACCAAGTTATGGTAGTGTGTGAACATATTAATCATGTTCCATCATACTATGTGTAGTTTTTACTAAAGATGTTATATTCAAAGTGACGGAATGGACAAGGGAAACAGAGAACACTCCAAGTGTTGGCACAGGAACAGAACGCAATTAACCAGGACATACGTAAGGGGGGGGGGGGAAGTAAACCCCGAACAACAAAAACACATCATGTAAATTGTTAAGTTGGTAATAAATAATACTGGTTGTTTCCTCAGTGGTGTTTGTGTACGACTGTAGCCTGCATGTGCTATCCGTAAATAGAATAACGAGAGTTTTTGGTAAAATTATTTATATTCAAAATAAAAATTATTGCATATTTATAAAATTATTTAAATCAAATTAAGAATTGTTTAAAATGTGCCTTTTCTCATCAATCGCCCGGTAAATCACTTTAATAATTTCTGTAGAAAGTTTGAAAAATTTTAAACAAAAGTAAACAATGTCCTTTACATTTAACTTGAAAACTCTTCTTGATGTTCGCCGCTGGTGCTAAATAATAAAACATTAGAAAATAATCAGGGTTATGGGGATAAAACGTGTCTCACGTACAAATACATTTAACTGCTCCATTTTTGTACAGTCGCTTCAATTTTTGTACAAACGGGATAGGAAAAACAGTTCCCCACCAGGACGCCGGATAAGGAGGAGTTGATTTAATTTAAACAAAATTGACGCCGATGCCGATACTGGGCATAATTATGCAAATACATCAGTGCGGCACAACTTCCACACGCAGTACTGCGCCATCTCGTAATTTAATATGTAAATCGTAGCTTGGAGCGTCGCGTCCGCTCGATGTGACGATTGTAGAACATTCTGCCCGCGCGTTCGAAAATCCGGGCGTGTTTCGCCCGCAACGTCTTTTCAAACGTCACGTGGAAAAAAATAAAAAATAAACCATGCACTCAAGTGTTCCAAGCTGAATGAAATTTAAAATAAATAACATCAAAACAAGTTTCTCCCACACACAATTCATCGCAGGCATAAATATAATTTAATTCCGAGCACCTGATACTCGGCCGAACCTCAACGACTACAATTCAAACACTAAGAAAATAATGGGGAAAAAAAAAATCTTAGGTTAACCATACAGATAAATATAAAATAAATATTTAATAATGTTACATTCCATCAGTATTCTTTTTAGAGTAACAAAACAATCCTCTATTTAATATGAGAGTATCATTCACGTCTCTAGCTTCAATGAAAAACATACCTAAGTCACAAAACTACAAAACACATTCCAAAATATAAGCAAACATGAAAAAAAAAAACTTAAAATGATAAAATTACACTCTCTACAGATATGAGATGTTGTAATGTTGTAACGAAACTACTATAGTTCAACCAAGATAGCAAAAATGTCAATGTTTCGTAAATGCACTGGTTTGAGATTAAAAGAAAAATTTAAAAAGAAAAGTCGCATTTTCGTTGAGACACGAGAATTTGATAGTTGTTTGGACAATTCTCGAGTCGATGTCAGCACGATGCTCAGGACACGAAAATCAATCTAACTCATATTTAATCTACGATTTAAACGCATAAAAGGAATTTGGAAGGGAATGTTGGTTCTCAAAGTGTATAACAGACGAAGATCACGACAATACTTTTTTTTTTTTTTTTTTTTTTAATAAAAGACGAGCGAATGATTGAAAATTTAAATATTGAGCCGTATTAAGCCCCTTTCAAACTGTCAAATTTTTCCTTCAAACTGCTTCCAATAAGTTTAGTCAAATAAAGTTGGACAATTATGACGTCATCGAAACTGGAAAAGTTGGGCGACTTCAGATTCCATAAAATATTTTAAAATTGGGCCGGTTCTAAATTTTCTTAGATTTTTTGACGGTTTCAGCCAAGCATAATCGTGCACGACAAAAATGGACGCTAGGAAACTTAAAAATAAGGAAAAAATAGCTGGAAACGAAGTAGGATATGTAGATAATAAATTTATGCAGAAGCTATCTGAAAATGTATGCTATTTTAAGTGCATATTGCACATTACCAACTAGGAGGCATTTAAATCCATTGGGCAGGAAACATCCCTGATAAATAAAATTTTAATTTAGTCAAGAAACTAAAATTAATTACAACATTACTTACGATTCTTCTTGTAATGGAGTGCCTGGAAAAACAAAAGTATTATCTCATTATTAAAATATTTTTTTAAAATAATGATGCAAATTATATTCTCCCAGTAAAAAAATTTGACAGGGCGACACAATTTCAAACACATTCAAGATTATCTGAAAAAAATTTGTTGGGAGGAAAAGTTTTATTGCCGTATTTCGTCTTCCAATTTTACTGTCAAATATAGCTGAAGGCGAAAATTTGACGGTGTGACAGGGGCTTTATAGCAGATTTCTTATATTGCGAATTGCAGCCATGTATTTTGCTTAGCACGATAAGGTAACATGCAAGAATTTCTTTCTGAAGCAATGTTGGCAATTCTCTCAAAATTCTGTACGTTGATGACGTGGGCAAGCCTTTACTCGGTACATGAGTGAACACGCCATAACACACGAGTAGAGACGTGCAAAATTCGCGTTAATTTTTTCGCTGGAGGCTGAACTCCAGCATTATTGTATGCTAGTTAGACTTCTGTCATTGGTCGACAACTCGTATAGCAAGTTTCAAGGTCGCGTGTAGTCAATAGCAAAGTCTCTACGGTAGAGCAACCAATCTACAGTGAAGCGATCATGTAGGTAAATGACGCCGTATAGTAGGTATAGTCTATTAACGGTAAAATGAGAACTTTTAAAAGCCCTGCTTAAGATCTAATTGTATACACGTTGTGAAGTATTTCCCCGTCTTATGTAACATTAACGTTGCTCATTTTTACACTTCGATGAATGAAAAGAAACCATAGAAATAATTTTATGTTATCATAAATGGTTACATTCCATCAATCTTCTTTTTAAAGTCTCAAATTGATTCCATGTTAAGATATGGAACTATTTTCCAACCATCGATACTAACTTTACTGGACGAATGTCACTCAGTGCGCCCATTAAAATATATGCATGCAGGGGCAGTGAATTCTTTCTAAGGTTCATTTCTAAAGTGCTCACTTCATTGTAAACAGCCTTTATAATGCAGTGAATCGTAGGGTGGTACTAAATATTAAAGCAAAATAATATATAATAATGTGAACAGTATAATAATTAATATTAATGAAACCATAATAGTGTTACTTGCCGCTGGTCTGCGCTGCTGACCTTGGCCCGCCCGGCGTGAACGAGCAAAGAGGAAGAAAGAGAGTCGTTATATGATAGCGACGGTGGAAGCAAGGCAATGACGGGTTTCGAATTACAGACGCGCGCCGCTGACCCTGCTTGTATTGTTTCTGCGTTTATCTGAAGAATGCTCTGGATTACTGACCTAGTTCTCTCAGCGCGACTCAGGGTGCGTTGAACATTCGAGATGGTCACGGACAAAGCTATAAATACTGCGATAGACCTCCGGGCCGGGAGTTGAGTTGGAGTTTAGTGAATGAGTAGCGATGTTCCGAGCGACAGAAGAACGAGCGACCAGAGGAAGTGAAGTCGGCGACTGCCAGTATCAAGCAGTGAAGGACGCGGTTGGCAGGCTGGGCTATTGGACTAGATGCGTGAGTGAAATATATTTATAAATGATGGCAGCAGATAGACTGAACACGCGGTAATAATGAGTATGAGTTATAGGCTATTCACGGAAAAATGAACACTTTTGAAAGCCTTTGCTTAAGATTTAATTGTATGCACGTTGTGTATTCTTCAGCCTTATGTAAAATTAACATTCGCACGGGCCTCATCGCTATGTTCATGCGTCGGTCAAGTGAAACTGTGGAATTAGAAAAGCAAATATTTTACAAATCTGCTCATTGTTACACTTCGATGCATTAAAGTAAAACAAAGTGAAAGAAATAATTTAAGTTATCACAAATTGTTAATTAACACCTTTTTTTTCCGACGTTAAGTTATCACAAATTGTTAATTAACACCTTTTTTTTCCGACGTTAAGTTATGGAACTACTTTCCGTCCATCGTTACCAACTTTACTGGGCGCATGTCACTCAGTGTGCCCATAAAAATATATGCATGCAGGGACAGTGACATATTTCTAAGGTTCATTTCTAAAGTGCTCACTTTATCGCGAACGGCCTTTAATTGACTGCAACCAACAGAGGCAATTAAGAAGGAACGGCGATTAGAGTGGAACGAGATATTACATATTGCGCTCACTGTTGACTTGCAAGAGTAAAGTCAATTATCAATCATATGCAGTTTCTTTCATTGTTTGATTAATAACTCCACCCCTCACGAACTCGGATACGCCCCTCAGGCGTCCGCGTGTAACGACAACATGGGCGCGCGCGCGGAACTTGCGCGGAATGCGCGGCTCGTGCTGTCCATCGGATAAGGTTAGGAAGTACGGGGGCTGTCGTAGTGGCTATCGCCCGCACGCGCTCGTTATGTGGATTGTGCAACATTAACACGGACTTCAGCAGGGATTGTTGTAGTGTGTGCAGTACCAGTCGGAGCTGCTACCCTGAACTGTAACGATAAATCCAAACAATCAAATGCGCGCTACATAAAACTTTCTAGCATAACAGAATAATATGACGGACTGAAAAATTATTACATGTATATATATTTAATTATTACTATTCATTATTTAGTTGCCACGGCTATGAGACTCTTCAATATAAAAAGTTCAAAAGTCAATATTACATGAAATTATGAAATTAAAATAAAAATCTGCATGTTATTCGAAGATATGAAATAATACTACAAGGAAATTATTCCACCACGTAAGCATTCATAGGTAACAAAAGAACTCCAATTTACTGTCAGGAACACCCTTCGAAAACTAACTACTAATTAGCCTTCGCAAAAGGTTCACGAATAATATGGTGTATGCTGGACTTGTCTGTCGATGAGAAAAAAAAAGAAGTAGTCCACAGCTAGATCTGCGGTTCTCCTCCTGGGTTCGAATCTGGTGCCTCACAACTCCCTGCCAACTGCGGTTAGGTACTCCGTCGTCCTTCCTTCATTCGCGGTCCTGGAGTCGACCCCCGACTCAACCGCTGAAGCGGTGACCGTGTTCCCGAAGTTGGAGGGAGCTATTCCTTGTGACGTACCTCCTTCAGAAAATGGATGATAATGTCTGACCAGAAATTACTCGGAAAATTAAATGCCGAAGTTCTCAGTCCCTTTGAAAGTTCGTCGTCGACACCTCTGTTACTGACGACTCAATGTTATTTAGTTACTTTCTTATTTTGTATACTTCTGTTTCTTCAACTTGACAACATTTGATCATAAAAACAACACTTCTTGAAATTAAACACCAATATTAAATTTACTTCAAAAATAACTCATTAAACCGGAACCTCTTACTTATATTAATTCCATAAACTAATACATTTTAAACAACCTTGAAACGTTCCTAACATTACATAAAAACAGTTTGCAAAACAAAACATATCGTAGATTAAAACAGGGTTAAATGACACAAATTTACAACTGAGGGATCTGTTTAACATTTATACAACTATTTTTTCCTTTTTTGAAATAGATAAAACTTTACACATATGTACCACTTGTGATATTCAAATAACGCTAACACCAGTCATCGAATTGGGATGGAAAAACCAGGCGTTACAGTTGCAGAGCTTAAGACAAATGTAGGAGCTTGTGCGGGGCAGAACTCGCTCTAGGAGAGTGAAGTCAGCTTATGAATAAATTGTGTTCCACGCAGTTGCTTTTAGAATACGTCATGAACTTGGCACTGAAGTGTGTGAGCAGATACAACCATCTATTATCCCCTCCAAGTACACAGTACTTTGTAGTTTCAGGTGTTGCAAAATAAGGAATTTATGGCGTGCATAGTACTTATGAATTTATTACAACTACTGACATTCTTGAACCCAGGGAAAGGTTTTCAATTGATCCGTGGCACAAGAAGCAACCAATTATAAAATATATTTTTTGTGCCAGCAGAAGTCAATAGCATTGCTTAGGGCAAGACGATTTCCGTAATGATGTTAGCTTCTAACACTGTACAGCACAGACCATGACTTCGCATATTCTGCAACATTTCAGTCGTGAACCAGCATACTCGGGATAACATATTAAGAGGTTAATAAGTACTGACGTAATATGTTAGATGCTCGTTTTGAGTTGTTTTCTAGATGACGTTTCTTTAAATTATGCGCCCGGGGAAAGGAAAAAGGAACGTGTGAACATTATAAGTATCGAGAAAACACGAATGGTAGAGAACCGTATTTTTCATACATTCACAGTGGCTTTCCTGTGTTAGTTTAGGAAACAGTCGGATGCTTAGTAAAGACGCCAGCTTTGTACTTAGCAGACATGCTCAGCATTCATATTGGCTGTTCACGCTTAATTCAGCATCTTTGAAATCAACCATTGAAAAATGTCACTTCTCCTACATGTATATTATGTGTTTGAGGAGTACACTAACTGAAACGCGCTCAGCCAAATTGGCCGCCCGTCGAGAGGAAAGAAGTTCCATATCTCAGCGTTGAATTAAGAGTCCTGGGTAAACATTCGTGAATGCTAAAATAATTTCTTTTCCTTTTTTCCTATGTTTAACGCACAATGGTGTGAGAACGAGCGAACTTGCAAATATTTACTTCTATAATAATTTCACAGTTTCGTTTTATCGACTCGCGAATTAAGTGACGATGCCCACGGCAATGTTAATTGTGCATAAGGTGGAAGAATAACCGACAATCAGCGTGTAAGCAGGTATGAAGCAGGGCTTTTAAACGCGCTCAGTTTACAGTGAACAGTTCACATATGTGCAGCCTGATATGAGGTAAATTTTTCATAACTTCCATTACAGTTTAGGAAGTTTATTGGGGAAAAAAATTTACACTAGTGGGCAGTTTCAGACGTTGCCCTTTATTTTCGAAAAGCTTTATCGGAGATATTATGATATGTGTCTTCTTATATTTACATACATACAATGAGGTACATAAACTCGCTTTGTCTCCACAGAAAAGAAGAATAGCGATGAAAATAAAGTATACTGTTCATTTGAATGAGCACACCGCGTTGTAATTCATATCTAAATTTTTTCAACATTCAAATATATAATAGGCCCTATCCCTAGTTTGCCCTTTCCTACCATAGTCAGTTTTTATTGCTGCTCATTCCATACTACAGTTCATACTCACTATGACTACTGCTAACCTTTTACAATTTTTGTCAAGACCTGAGAAATAATTATATTCAGAGCATGTTAATTTTTTTAATGCGTTGCTGAAGTAATTAGCATATAACTAACAAAGTTTGAAAGAGATAAGTAGCTGTGATCCGTGTGTGTCCGCCGAGTTTCGAGAGACAAAACTTGCGTCGTTTATATGAAAGGAAGTGAATTCTGAGTTTATGTCAGTTTCTGTCTTACTGTCGAAGAACTTCACGAAACACGCATTGTTCGTTTCGATTAACGATTGTTAAAAAAAATTTTTGTGCGTAGAGTTTCACGAATTTAAACGCCTAATTTTGGGAAGTAATGATGATGCATCACGTGAAATAAAATTACGTTATACTTACGAAAATAACATCGCGTACGTGTCGAGTACATTTTGCAATCATAGTGCCAACATAATGAAACTGGATTTTTTTTTTTTTTTTTTTTTTTTCCCCAGCACTGTGAGCACAAACATCGCCGGTTATTGATTTTGACTGGAGCTTCATTTACACAGTTGATTGCTTTTTTGTAGACAGTAGAAGCGGCTGCGTAATACTGCAAACCCATCCTCCTGAATGACGAAGCAGTCTCGCAGGATCAACTACGACGCTATAGTTTTGCGCAGTCCAAACTCGTACACCGTAAAATTTTTTTCTGATGGACTTCCTAAAATGTAATGGAAGATTTTAACCTATACACTGTATGGTAATAATACCACACATCAAGCTGCAGATATAGAAATGTTTAGTAGCGCTACTATATACAAAGTTGGGAACTTCCGTATATGAATTGGCTGTTTCCTGAGAAAATGCAAGAAGGCTGCAATGAACGTATAGGGGAAAACATTAACATCCCTGCTTTCTCACTAAGCGTATACACTGGTATGGCAAATTTCAGAATAATTTTTTTAGAGCGTAGTTATTTACTGAAGTTGAAGCGTTGGCTGTATGTAATAAGGGCACAAAGCCAAAAATGCATTGCACAAAATGCTAAAAAAAAAATGATGTTAGCGTTATTTGGGAAGTCCAGAGTGGTCGCACGACACTAATGATTATTGGTTGGTAAATAGCCTATGCTGATCTGAAACGTGGAATGACACTGCAGCAGAACACACAACATTAACACAATCCCTTGTAAACAATAAACCATGCATATAGTCCATTCACGATTATTTACAACTTTTCTGGACCCCTGACAAAGTTCTATTTTCAGGTTATACCTCTGCCTCACGCAAATAACGCTTAACCAAGCCTGCAAAATTACACCAAATTGTCAACGCCCCGCAAACATGCGCACTCGGTGCAATCGTATTTTGCATAAGAACTACTTATGAAAGGCTGTTCACGGTAAACTGAGCCCTTTTGAAAGTCCCGTTTAACATCTACTTGTATGCTCACTCTGTATTATTCCACCACATGCAAATTTAACATTGTCATTCGCCTGAACACTTTGTTCGTACGTCGGTCAAATGAAAATGTAAAATTATTAGAAAAAGGAATATTTTACTAATTATCTCATGCTTACTCTTAAATGCATTTAAAAAATAAGAAACGAAAATAAATAATTTCAGGATTCATGAATGTTCACCCAACAATTTTCTTTCCGTATTAAGTCATGGAACTATTTTCTCATCCGTTGTTACCACCTTTACTTGGCGTTTGCCAGTCAAAACCCCTGTTAAAATGTACGCAATTAAGAGCAGTGACATCTTTTAAAGGTTGATTTCAAAAGTTCTCATTTTAACGGGAACAGCCTATAGTCCATTCCCGATTGGAAGCGACTTATTAAAATCAACTTTTGAAAAAAACACTAGGCATAACATGTCACCTGTATTCCACAAATATATAACACTGTGGTTAACTTTAGAGTACTCTATTATTGAATAAATGAACTTTTACGTCAATATCTTCTATAACTTGAAATATTTCTTTCTTTTTTAAATATGAATTAACAACAGCGAGAGCAGCGACGTGTTGGCAACGACCGATAAGAAATAGTTCATAGTTTAAAATATTATTTTAACCTAGTTATTTGGTATACTATTTGTAAATTAAGTGGTGCCTATAGAAATATTTAAATATTTAAGTAGCCTCAATGTCAACATATCTCATTTTTACAGTTTAAAATAACAGCGCAAAATATCGTTAGTAGGCCGTAATGGTACGGTGTTGTTTTATAGAGTGAGAAAGCAATTGAAGAACTGTCTGATGGCGAGAATTGTCGCACTCTTTATCTTTATTCATCTCTTTCACACTCGGGAAATTTCACTTCACTAGTAAGCAAGAACCTTTATACAAGTTTTCAATTGTAGCATATTTCATACTTATTACAGTAAAATAATGATTTTTGAATTTGTAATTTACAACTGAAAGGAGATTTCAATTTTTGAATGCGTATTTTAATATATTTAGATATGATGGCGGGGCAGTTACCTAGTGAAGTTGGCAGACGTGACGAGCCATGACATGGCGTGTTGCTATTTGTCAAACGAAACGTAAATTATTCTTACTCCGAAAAATGCTTAAAATGAATACATCACGTTTGCAGAAGTTGTGTTTTTTAAATCTACCTATGCAAGTTACAATGTTGTGATAAATCTGTGTTTACTCGCCAGTAATAAATATGCTGTGACGTGTGTTTCGTTAATCATCTCGTCTGCGAAATGGCATGCCTTTGTGCATCGTGGTCGATACGCTGGCCCTGTGTGTGTGCGTGATTTCAAATATTTGATTAGCACTATTTATACGTTTTAGCTATGAACTGTTTTTATGACGAAGTTAATTATTTATATCCACGTCTGTTTATTTATCACAACGTTGTACCTTTGCCCTAAGGGGTTTGAAACACGGTCGTGAAACGAAATTTGCCCCAGTCCCAGAAGAAAAATACTAAGCCCAGCCCGATAAATTTAAATAAACCTAATAAACAGTAAGTAGCAATGCATAGAAATATGAGCGGAATAGAAGTTATCGTAGGCTTATTTGTGTGCATGTTCACCGCTATCTTTTAAAGTCTGTATGACAAAAATGAGAAACACGAGTTGCGTGCTTGAATTCAATGTGCCTTTTTCGTTAGACTGGTTGTTCCTTCGTTTTAATATTTATTCCAACTGAGGCCGTCCTTTTAGAGAAATGGCCCAACACATATCAATAACAAAAGGATAATTAGTACAGCCCTTTACCTCGCAGTTGTAACAGTGTTAAACACAGTCGCGGCAAAATATTAACGTGCATTACATGTATTCAGCTATTTCGTTGGAAACAAATATGTTAATGTAAAATAACCGTAAGAACTGTCGTCAATTCAGGCATTTTTAAAACGTCATAAAGCTGACCTAAATAATGTTAAGAGTCCTAAACTGTGAATATTCATACGGAATGGTTTTTGGAATATGACGGAATTATTTGAAAAGCTGTAAACAGTAAACAACACATTTGACAGATATAAAAGTAGAAGTAACATTTCAATGTTTATGTTTAGGAGTAGCGAAAGTATACGAACACATGTACACACACAATGGCATTTAAACATTGATTTTGACAGATGCTACATGGCAGTCACACGGCAATGTCTGTTTACATTTGGCGGAAGGATACGAAACGGGCCTGCAGGTAGATATTTAGCAGGGCTCCGAGAAAGTTGCTTCCAATGGGGAATGGACTATATACTACACGTAACCAACACTATTATATTTTTTCCCTGTTTTTATTCATATTAATTGTAAACGAAATGTAATATCTTTATAGAAAGACTGTAAGCAAAAATAAGGCACTTTTATTTCAACACAAGTATTAAACGCTTGTGATAAATGACATATTTAAGAAAGAACCAAAACGTCTTATACATCAGGCGAGTTTTCAAAGGTTTGATTCAACAAGTGTGGAAACACCGCGAATATACATTAGACACTAACGATGATGTAAACAAACGGAAAATATTCTGCCAACCTGAGAAATTAAAATATCTGCTTCAAACTTTGAGGGCGTGTTCAAGAAATCATGGCGGATCATTCAAAGCATTCTCCGCGATAAGGGCACATGAGCCCATGCAGCCTTATTATAGCTATTGCTTTAACTGCACGAGGAAAAACGAAGCGAGACTCGAATCAACGTTGAACAAGGTCATTGAAGTCTACAGGATTTTGTAAATCGATATTAAAAACAAGGCAATGCTAGATAAACGTTTTTGCCAGTTTTTGAGCAAATAATTTGTAATGATGACAAATTTTCTATCAAGCTATTTTGTCTTATTCTTATAGACTTTGGGACTGTTCCATTTAAGGTCATTATATACAGACTTTTACATCTGTGTCCTTAAAATCTTCTTTCCCTTTGGGGTCTCTCATATGTCACTTCTTTTATAGGTTGTTCACGGGTAAACTGAGGAGTTCTGAAAGTCATGCTTAAGTTCTGCGCGTGCGCACACTGTGAACTCCTCCACTACCTGTAAAATTAATATTGTCATTGGCCTGATTACTTTATCAATTCGGGCATCAAGCGAAACAGCGAAATTATTAGAGAAGTAGATATTTTTAAAAGTTTGCTCATAAATAAACCTACATGCACTTAAAACTCAGAAAACGAATCAGCATATATAAACGATGTTTATCTATCAATTATAAAGGCTGTTCAAGGTAAAGTGAGCACTTTTGCAATCAACCTTTCAAAAAGTCGCTGATCCTACCTGCATATATTCTAACGGGCACACTAAGTGACATGCGCCAAGCAAAGTTGGGTAACGATGGAGTGGAAGTAGTTCCATGTTTTAGCATTGAATTAAAAGTGTTAGGTTGCCATAAGTGATAACTAAATTATATCTTTGATTTTCTGTTTTTTGTAATGCATGTAAGTGTAATAATGAACAGATCTGTGAGATATTTACTTTTCTAACGATTTCACAGTTTCACTTGACCGACGCATGAATAAAGCGATGAGGCCGATGGTAGTGTTGATTTTACATAACGCGGAAGTATACGCAATGTGGTTACAAGTAGTTCTTAAGCAGGGCTTTCAAAAGTGCTCATTTTAAAGGGAGCAGCCTGTAGTTAAACGTAAGTCATGGAACTACTTTTACTCAGTAGTTAACCAAACTTACTGGTTGCATGACAATCAGTGTGTTGCATAAAATTGTATTTTCAAGTAGGGGTAGTGACATTTTTCAAACGTTGATTTCGAAATTATCTGGTAAATCATGAACACCCTATACTACAGGAAGTCCCAATGAAATGTACTTGCCCATAGATTAGCTATAACTCAGTGTTGTTAATTGTTTTTCATGTTCTGCCGTGCAACTCGTGTACGTTCATTTCGTGTGATTGCACTCTACGTCAATGGAGTTCGTTTTCCATCATTACACATGCACCTTTGTTAACCAACACAGCATTATTGCCACTCCGCAAGTGAGTACACTTTACTATAACCTCTTTATCTTCTTGAATCCTATCGAAATATCGAGTTCACTCTCCCACGCAGTTATCCATTCAGTAATAGATCTGCCCGACGAGGTCATCATGCGTTCGCGTTTCTTTCTCTATCCAGTAGAGTATTGTTAAAAATTTTCGTCGATATTTTCATCTATGCGACCACTAGTTGTTGGTGGATTTTCGTCGATATTTGCATCTATGCGACCACTAGTTGTTGGTGGATTTTCGTCGATACTTGCATCTATGCGACCACTAGTTGTTGGTGGATTTTCGTCGATATTTTCATCTATGCGACCACTAGTTGGTGGATTTTCGTCGATATTTGCATCTATGCGACCACTAGTTGTTGGTGGATTTTCGTCGATATTTTCATCTATGCGACCACTAGTTGTTGGTGGATTTTCGTCGATATTTTCATCTATGCGACCACTAGTTGTTGGTGGATTTTCGTCGATATTTGCATCTATGCGACCACTAGTTGTTGGTGGATTTTCGTCGATATTTTCATCTATGCGACCACTAGTTGTTGGTGGATTTTCGTCGATATTTGCATCTATGCGACCACTAGTTGTTGGTGGATTTTCGTCGATATTTGCATCTATGCGACCACGAGTTGTTGGTGGATTTTCGTCGATATTTGCATCTATGCGACCACTAGTTGTTGGTGGATTTTCGTCGATATTTGCATCTATGCGACCACTAGTTGTTGGTGGATTTTCGTCGATATTTTCATCTATGCGACAAACTAGTTGTTGGTGGATTTTCTTTGTTTTACTTCCTGTTTCCACTGCATTGCAATGTTTGGTCTTAACACTTTTAACTTATTTATTGAACCTCTTTGGGTAGTCGCGAATATCTTTTTACTTCATTTCTTTCTCGGGCAAGGAGTGTGTGAAAGCCAAAGGTATTAATAATATACATTTCTTTCAACTACAATTGTGATTAAATATCCTAAAAGTGTTTCTTTTGGCGAAGGTGAACGAGAATACTGTGCCTTATGCCTGTTGGTATCTTCGCCATAAGACTATACAGATGAGGTAGACGAGTCTCGTCTTCTATGCTTACTGCCAACATTCATTCACACGCCTCCAGTTCATTTGTCAGTCACGTGGTCAATGGTGATGCACGTGTCGTGTTTAAGTTTGGTTCTCAACAGACCCACCTTATTAAAAGTAATATAATATTTTGTCTAAATTCATTATATTTTAGTGGAAGTGTAAAAAATGTTTCCAAGCATTTAATCCCATACACCGTTTACTTGGTTATCATAGTGCTGCGGGCAAAACTTGAGCCCGGTTTTGGAACACACGATTGTTACTGCGTAGCTGACATGCGGCACTCTACCGCTTGTTCCTTCTGCGACAGCCGTGTTCGTCTGGCGTCGCGGCGGCCGAGCGGTTAGCGGTCTCTGTCACTCCCAGTCCCAACGTGTGTTCTGAATGTCTGCTGTACCCACAAGCTGGGACAGGCAAGATGGCGGAACCCCCCCCCCCCCGAGTTCTACCCTCTCTCTCTCACTCACACTCCGTCTCTGTCACTCCCAGTCCCAACGTGTGTTCTGAATGTCTGCTGTACCCACAAGCTGGGACAGGCAAGATGGCGGAACCCCCTCGAGTTCCTAACTCAAATCGTTAATGTCCGTTTACGAAAAGATTACAAGTTCTGTAAAACATATGTATGAACAAAATGAAACCTAATGTACGCATAAGTAATGGGAAAGTTCAATATTACTCATACGGTCATAATAAACAGTAAACATCACTTTATAAAATACGCGAAAAATGGGGATTTATGTGCCATATATACCGTATCACACGTGTGCACGGCAACTGGTTTGTGTAGCTCAGATAGTGCGCAGGTATGCGCCACATAATTTTAGGTTTTAGAGTTAAAATCTCCGGCGGGTAACGAGTTCTTTGTGTGACACATTATGGCTGTTTATAAATTATTTTATTGTTATAAAATGTCTTATGTCCGGAATATCTTTGTCTAAAACTAATAATGCAAAGTGCCAGCACAGTAAAATCGACGAGAAGTGGTTGTTTGCTGATCACATCGATTGGTATCTCAAAGTAGATAATTTGAGCTGCATAGCGTGATTAATGTTAACAGGCACACATGAAAGCCTTAAGTTTAATATTGTAACCACTCTGTCTTCTTTTGGCAGTATAACCGTAAGAGCGTGTTTAATTACGGAGAGTACAAGGTTGATTATTATGCTCATTAAAGATGCACATTTAAAAACAGGGGCGTATCCGCGATGGTGGAATGGTGTTGGGAAAGGGGGGTGGGGGATGCCAGGACATATCCACCCACCGAAATTTAAATTAAAAGTTGAAAACAAAATTACAAGTTGAATTTTATTTTAATACGAGGAATATGTAATCTTCCTTGAAAATGAAGAATGTTTATAACATTTTGTGGTTTCATATCTGTACATAAACCCATTGATTATAAATAATCATGTATCTATAAATTTGTGATAATACAGGTTTTGTATTTTGTTCAAAAATATAAATATGATATTTCCTTTCCTCGCCCCCACCCCCAACTTAACACCCCCACCCCTCTCGCCATACATTCCTAGCTACGCCCTCGTTAAAATAATATGCACAGTGTTTTAATGAGTGGCGTAAATGTCCGTCTTACATACATGAGAATACTGTACCTTGTCTTCCATACATAATCAGTACCGTGACTCATATCATTTTACGTACATCAATAGTACTCGTACGTTAAAATCTAAACCAATGCAGTCTTCAGGGGGGGGGGAATAAACAATCCTCGTGCGTTGTGATGCACCACAAAGAGCCTACATATACAATTTGGTTGCATGTGTACTCCTGTCCCATGCGATTTATTTTGCCTGCATTGACAAGTGTCTGCTAGCACTTTAGGTAACGTGTGGGTATGAACGGATTCGTTCTTTCTTCCCTTCTGCTATAGAAACTATTATGCCTCCTGTTATCCCCACGAGTGTAACAGACATTGGGTATCGTGTAAGGCCGGCTTAAACAACTCACGCCTCTCGCAGACTTTAGGCATCACAAACTTCTTAAATAATTTCTTATATCGGAAGAAAAACTGTTTTACAAATATGATACGCTACACACCGCTAGTATTATAATAATTACCATATTACAATTAACATCGTTAAGTGGCACGGGAATGCTAGTAAAAAGGAGAAAATACCCTCGATAAACGTATCGAATACACACTTGGCGTATGAATTAACAGTCCTTGTTATGAAGATGATCATACGTGTTATAAAATATATCTCGTTAGCATAGTTTATCGTGCAAACGAAATGATTGGTCGTTAACGACAAAATTATTCATTCATTCAACAAAACACGGGACACACAGAGCATAACTACTTTTAGAAAAAGTGAATTATAATTATGTAAATGTGCCACAACGTTAACACACAATTATGCCCTGCGGTCATAAATCATTCCAATTATTACATAGTGTTCGTAAATTGCTGTCATTATCCGTTTGTAGGCTA
This sequence comes from Dryococelus australis, assembly GCA_029891345.1. Taxonomy (NCBI): domain Eukaryota; kingdom Metazoa; phylum Arthropoda; class Insecta; order Phasmatodea; family Phasmatidae; genus Dryococelus; species Dryococelus australis. Next base: position 93,978,995 of record CM057005.1, read on the forward strand.
GGAGACGACCAGCATTTCAGAATACACGAAACGCGTTTGACACAGTCAGTTAAGATATTGAATAATGTTTCTGTTATTCTTGGTAAAAACCGAACACTATGAACAGAGAAATGTATTGATTCGGCTTCTTTCAAACCCGCCTGCACACCGTAATGCAGCGTACGTCTGAAATAAAGCTGGGTTTACAATATAAATATTTAAGCATTGTATCATGCGTTAAGATGCGTGCAGAAGAAACGAATGTGTATTTTCTTATGTTTTGGTTCCCAGTGGAACCTTATCAGGTCGCGTGCGTTGGTGGGATTTCCTTAAGCATTGAAATAAATAGTTGCATTTTACATTTTTAGAAAAAATTTCGAGACTACGACCAATCAGTACAGAGCAGTCGGTGTTGTTGGCGGGAACCTGTTATTCACAGTAATGTAAGTATAAAACAATATGACAATAAGGCGTGTGTGCTCACATGTCGACGACAATATTTGTTCACAAATAATAAGCTTATCTGATAGCAAATGCCAGTTTTGAAGTATGATCTGTTTCAATATGGTTGTTTTATACGAGGTTATGTTATGAACAGAAATAAACATGGCAGGCTTGCTGCCTGTTTCCATTCGCTGGAATTAAGAATTAAAACTTCTAATGGGAAACTGCAAATACAGAAGACTTGTTTCTCCGTGACAGATAAGCGCCTACTGCATTGTAAACGTAGGCCGTGTCCGAAATGGCAGATTGTGTTGATGAAATGATCACATGACCCGATTCTGTATACAAACATTGTGACGTATTTGGAAAATTGATACTTCGTATCTTGTATATAGCGAATGTTAGCGAAAATAACACAAAATTGCAAAATCAGCGCCATGTTGACTTCGACATTCAAAACACATGCGCGAATTCGTACATGAATCGTCTTTTAAAACAACAACTGTTCATAAAATACACCAGACATATTTTAAAAATCAAGTAGGTTTTATGGTTTGTATATATTTTCGCAACACACGTTTTATTTTAAGTCGTTATTGGATATTATATTATTTTCTTGTTTATTAATGTATTCGCAGCATTCCAGTGATGATTGTAGATATATTATGTCCATTTTAAGCATTTAATATACATGAAAAAATTTTCACGCTTAATGTAACAATGTGTTGTCGCGAGTGCTAAACAAATGACTGTTAACAACGTCCAGATTAAAACCTACGAAATGACAAATTACAAAATAACGCATTTGCCCCTTCGGACACGGCCTTAACTTGACTATTAGTGATTGGCACCGAGTCATTGCATCCAACTCATATTTAGTGTAGAAATAGTCATATTTTGTATTGCGACTCTCTTCGTTTTGTCTAGTTTCCATGCGTTCGTTAGTGTTAAAATCACTGATAAACTCTTCAGTGTCAACATTTTTCGTACCGTTGTGAGTTCGAGGTTTCAGTGTATAACAATGGTGTACTGTGTTACACTCGTGTAAATGTAAACACACACAGCTGCCAACTTTTCAGACAATACCCACTGATGTCATCATTATTATAAACTTGGATCTTACAGAGACATCAGTTGTATTGTCGCTTTAAAACAAACATCTGTTCGAGTTGAGCCTTAAACGTGATCAGTTGTGTCCTTTTCCCGCAGTGTGCATAAGGTTTTCTGCTTAATGAGATGCGCGCTCATACGGTGTTCGCATTAGTCTACGTACGTAAATGTTTTACATATCTCAGGAAATGACATACGCGCGTACACGAGGAAACGAATGTGTGTACGTCTCGCGTCCTTATAGCCCAGAAACTTATTTTGAAAATCAATTTATATGTAGTTCACAATTAGTATTCATAATATTTCTTTCTATAAAGAGTATAATGGAGGCATTAACTTTCGAGAAACGCCACTGAACAAAGTTCTTAACAATGTATACTCTTTAACCATTAATGATGTTGAAGAACCGGGATAAACCGGGCGTAACATTGAATATATAGTCAGTATGCAGAGCAGTGAGAAATCTACCAATGTTTTTACAAGGCAAGGTATGGATGAGAGAAAATGTCATATCAAATTCCGACATTCAATTTTTATTTATACCACTGTTAGTGTTAAAAGGAAATTCGCCTCTATTTGTTACCAGTATTAATAATACATTATCGATAACTGCGTTTACCGACTCAAATATATATTCATTCCTTCCCTGTAAAAATGCCTATGATTGGTTAATAGGAACACTTTCATTGTCATGTGCTTTCCAGCTACAGCTGCTAATGGACTGATAATTCTAAATCAACGTTCTTACGTTCCAGCACATATTCAGTATGTGTTTCCCGTAAAAATGCTTATTCAGAATATCATCAGCTAACTAGTTGCTGTAAGGGATGCAAATAAGTATGCCTTTCGGAATGTATCACGTATCAAGCCGAGTGGAGTATGCTTATATACATAAGTGCATTCCTAAGTTCGCACACAGCCGTAATGACACTTGAATCAACACATTGAACGTACTGATTATCTGTACGAACAGTCATCTTTGTGGTAGATCACAACCCCAAACTGTAAACATTGCGTTCAATTGTAGACCGTAGTGCGTCCAACATATAGTGCTCCCCTACTGGACAATTATTTCCTGTCCATTTCCTTTCATATAAGAACGGAATGAGAAGTTTACTATGGTGTATGATATCATTCATGATTAATATGAAGTATGTAATTGTTAGTGGCAACAGTACTCGTCTTTTATCATAAACATCTAAACTATAGTAAAAAATAAATTATAATTAAATACAATGAACGTTATATATTTATGACAATTAATTTTTGCAGATGAAAATAAAACCAAATAGTAGTTGATATCGCTGCAAATTTCCTCAAATACATAATTCTACAACATAAACGAAAGACATGCCATGGCCGCCACTAGTAAATCATGAGTTTGGTATTCACAGCTGCGACGAATGCTGGTAACTCACATGTGACAGGCTCGCCTCTGGCAGACCTTGAACGAACACGTGGGAGAGCCGAGGCTAGGGTTATAATTTTCTTTTACCGGCTGCTGAACTGGCAACACCGCGCGGTGTCGAGAACGCTAGCGCTCCTCTGGATCATTAGTCGTGTAAAGTGATTTACCACCAATCCCGACAAAATAACCAAGCCCAGCCTACATTAATTTCAATAAACATAATACACAGTAAGTAGCAATACATATAAATATGAGTGGAATAAAAGTTACGATTGGCTTATTTGAGTGCATGTTCACCGTTACATTTTAAGTTTCCATAACAAAAAACGAGCGACACGAGTTGCGTGCTTGATTTTAATGTCGCTATTTCGTTGGACTGTCTATTCCTTCGTTATTCGAATTGAGGCCGTCCTTTTAAAGAAATAACCCAACACACATAAATAACAAAAAGTGAAATACTACAGTTCATTACCCCGCAGTTGTAACAGTGTTTAACACAGTCGCAGCAAAATATTAACGTGCATTACGTGTAATGTGCTATTTCGTGGAAAACAAATATGTTAATGTAACGTAACCGTAAGAACTATCGTTAATTCAGGCATTTTTAAAACGTCAAAAGCTGACCTAAATAATGTCATAGGCCTAAACTGTGAATATTCGTACGAAATGGTTTTTGAAATAGACCTAAGACAGAATTCTGTGAAAAGCTGTAAACACTAAACAACACATTTGACAGGTATAAAAGTAGAATTCACATTTCAATGTTTATTTTTAGGTGTAGCGAAGGTATATGAATACATGTACACACACAATGGCATGTAAAAATTGATTTTGACAGATGCTACGTGGCAGTCACATGGCAATGTTTGTTTACATTTGGCGGTATTAAGTTTGTTTATAGTATTCTGTTATAGATACAAGTATTGCTCACGTGAACGTTTTTGGACTCAATTTTCAATCGTCACTGTCGCCTACCTCCGTGTATTTTAACGGGCACACTGACTGCCGTACGCCCACTAAAGTTGGCAACGGTGGAGAGAGTATTGTTCCGATTTTCAAGGTTGGCTAAGCCTTTGTGAATACAGAAATAATATATTTTGCTTAATGTTTTTTTTTTTTTCAGTGCATTTTAAATGTGCAAGTTAGCAAGTTTGTAAAATATTTACTTTTCTAGTAATGTCACAGTTTAACTTGACCAATGCTTGAATAAAGTGATCACACTGAAAAATAAACTTAGTGGCAGCCACAAAATAAACTTAGTGGCAGCCACAAAATAAACTTAGTGGCAGCCACAAAATATTTTGTTGGTGTTCACCATGGCAAATTATTCGTGGCGAACACGAAATTTTTAGTTGTTGCCAATAAACCCTTGAGGCCACTAAAAATGTATTATTTGATAGCTACAAAAATTGCGACCACCACAAATTAGTTTGGCAGGGTGAATACATACAAAATATTTTGTTTCCGCCACAAAGTATTTTTTTTTTCCTTCAGTGCAGGCCACAGCAAAGTTAATAAAACATTTTCTTACGATGTGATCAGGCCTTAGGCGGACAGCTTGCCTGATCACACCTTTAAACATTGAACCAGGACAAGGGCAGGATTGCGGTAATAACCGTGCGAAGCGAGTTGAAAAAAATAAACAACCTCTACCAGACCTGTAATCGAAGCCGAATATGTTAAACAACGGGCCCGATGTAGGGCAGTGTAAGTCGGGGCTCGGCATCTCTCCTCATCGGGCCATCGCAACGAGAAGGGCATGTCGATGGGTATATCCGGCCGTCGATAACCGCCAGCTAGAAACAGCCTCCGGTATCACGATTGAGGCGGGGAAATTCTAGTTAGAAACACAATAGTAGTGGCGTGTCGTAATCAATCAAGTCAGATGTAAATTAGAATTATATTATTCCACATAAGCTCCCCCGATCAATAATAATCATCACGTAATTTGATATTGTATGATTCTCATGTTCAGCAAACCCCATCATTTACAGTTATGTTCTACCTAACCATGTCTCATTATTCAGATACGCCCTCATCCCTTTTCACGTATGAATAGGACCCAAAAGGCATATTTATAACAATATAGTCGAAGAATACGCATCGTGCATACAATTGGATCTTAAGCAGGGCTTTCAAAAGTGCTCGTTTTACAGTGAACAGCTTATAAGCGGCCCGATGGGGAAACTAAAAAAAAAATAGCCCTGCTCTGCGATCTGAAAGCGAGGCCGGGGTGAGGTGGGGATGAACTAGTTAAAAAAAAACAGTCCCCAGTGAAGTGATCTGGGAAAGGAAAAGGGGGGGGGGGGGGGGGACACAGGAGCGTCCGTGGAACGTCGTAAAACCGGCCGTCGCCAGGGGCCTGCAAAATTCACGCCAGTTTGCAGAGGCCGAGTGGATCCCAAGTTCCTACTTCGCGTCTGATCGCTTTCCGCCCTTGGCCGACAGTTCCTTTGGTCCGCCCTGAAAGGTCTCTTGTCGGAATCACGTAGACCCGGCGAGCACAGCACGACACGAGAAAAACCGCAACCACGACCATTTTCAATGTGCCTGCTCTAATTTACAGCCCGACAGTTTACTGACGCGAAACTACGAGTAGAATTTTTCGTATCCATTTAGAAGGCGCTGATTAACTACGCTAGTTTCATATGCGGTGGGCAGATGGGAAATTTGGAATACACGATGGTGACAAAGTTTTATAGCTAATGCATACACAGGTAAAATTATTATTTATAAGAGTTAAATACAATAATTTTCATAATTTGTTTTCTTTTCAAAGCTACATATTTCCCACTGTAAGTAAAGCTTATCATACAAATTTATTTTACAAGGTTGCACACTCTGTGCGTCGTGCCGCTCGAAACGATGAAGAATATAAGTAATTTCTAATCCAAAACTGCTGGTCGTACGACAGAATTGTCGGGCTTACGGCATATCTAGCTTGAATTTCCTTGGTTGTTTAGTTTTAAGTGTCGTGTCGTGCTTGCGGTGTCTTGCTGGTCGGGGCTATGTGATTCCGGCATCTCCAGTATAAGTGACAAATGTTCTATACGGTAGACTGACCAGTATACTGAAACGCGGCCAAACAGATATAGACTGTTATGCCGGAATCACATAGCCCCGACGCGCAAAACACGACTGCCAACAGCCAATGAAATACAAGATAGATCATCGTAAGCCCGACCGATTTTGTCGTCCCAGCAGAAATTTTGTCGTCCCAGCATCAATTTTGGATTAGAAATGATTTCAATTCTTCGTCGTGTCGTGCGACACGACGAACAGAATGTACAACCTTGCAGAATGAAATGGTATTGTAAGATTTCCCTACAACGGTAAATACGCATCGTAAAAGAAAAATAAAATTGAAAATTACTGTATCTAACTTTTACAAATAATAATTTTACCTATGTATGCATTAGCGATACCAATTCGTCATCATTATGTATTACAAATTTCTCTCTTGTTCACCGCCTTTGAAAGTAACATAGCCTGTCAGCGCCTTCTAAATAGCTAGGTTAAATGCCGAGAGCGTGGTGTCAGTCGTGCTGTAAATCCAATTAGTCACATTGAAATGTGTCGTGGTTGCGTTTTTGGTCGTGTCGGGCTGTGTTGGTCGGGGTTATGTGATTCCGGCATTAACGGTCAACTGATAAGGATCTGCTGTTCTGCACGTTTGTAAGTATACTCCATTCCAACTTTCCTGAAGCCCTCCTAAAGTTCTACTTCAATGATGTTCCTCCGCCTGATGCAAACAAAGCTTCGAAAATTACACCAGAGGGCCAACGCACTGCATTCGTGCGCACTCTGTGTAATAACGTTATTTCTTACTAGGCATTACCAACACACTTATTTTATCTCTGTCTTTATTCATCGTGACGTCTGGCATTTTGCGAATAATTGACATTCATATTGGCATGGACTCATAAGGGCATAATTCGTACATTTGTTATTAACGTGGCTATTTTAACGTAATATTTATTTTGTGGGATATTAATGTAATTATTTCTTCTGTATTACAACTTTTTTCTGTTTTATTTGTTATGTTTTACGCAGCAGCTTTAATATTTAATTATTTTCATTGTGTTGTTTGGTATTGGTAATATTCTCCGTTCACCTATGTTGGCAGCAGCGCATGACGTCATACTTACGAGGGCTTTTTGAATGTGCCTGCTAAGTAACTCCTATACCTTCTGTATTGATTTCAATTTGGAAGGATCAGTGAAAATCTTAGCATAATGAATTAACCTAGTCTCCATATTGTTTCTGTATGTCATTATGTAGGACATCCAGGGTTGCTGGTCCTTACTGCGGTATCTGTCACTTTAACTGGTAAAATGATGGCATCGACGGGAAATATGTTGCTCAGGTAATACATTATCTGCCAAAAAGTAATTGGGCACCTGTCCACAATGATTGCTCCGTGGTTGTCACCCCGTTAGAATCTCGTAGGGCCACCTCTTGCGGCTATAACAGCAGCCACCCTGTCTGGCATGCTCTCTACGAGTGTTTGCAGGACATCCACGGGGATTCGTCGCCAGTCCTCTTGCAACCATTCCATGAGTTGAGCAATGGATTTTGGCCGCTCCTGACGAGCCCTCGCCCGGCGATCCAATTCGTCCCAAAGATGTTCTATAGGGTTGAGGTCGGGGCTCTGGACGGGCCAGTCCAATCGGCGAACATTGTAGTCGGCGTACCACTGCATAGTAGCCCTTGAAACATAGCACCTGGCATTGTCATCCTGGAAGTAACACGGGTCCACTCCGTAAAAACGCCACAATGTTGGGAGCATTATATTATCCAGAATGTTACAACATGCCTCTGTGTTCATGCTACCACGGACAAACACCAGCGGTCCTACGCCGAAGGCCGTGAAACACAAGTCAACTGACCTACTGAAATACCTACATTCACGGGTGCCCAATTACTTTTTGGTAGATAGCGTATATTATAGCCGCTCCAGTGAGCAAGTGCTCTAAAGAAGAAGTGTGTGTGTGTGTGTGTGTGTGTGGTGTGTGTATATATATATATATATATATATATATATATATATATATATATATATATATAGAGAGAGAGAGAGAGAGAGAGAGAGAGAGCGCAAATAAAGTGCAAAAACTGTTGAAACATGTTAAAAGTATTCCGTCATTTTTAATTAATATTTTGAGTTCCTGAGGTGAAGTTTAAGAGTAAGTGACACTGAACATTTACACGGAATTGCCAATTTTTATTTTAAATTTAACCCGCATGTCCAAAGTAAAATACCCGCTTTTTCACACGAGTCGGTAAATAAATTGAGGGGCATAGAAAAAATAACTTTAAAAATACTACAGAAAGTTATGTTTAAGGTGAATTTTGTGTACATAGATGACGTTTGCATAAGAAAGTGTACATGTAAAATTTAGAAAAAAAGTGGTTTATTGAGATATTCTTCTTTGTGAAACCAACATAACATTTTTGATCAACACATATGCATTTACTGAAAACTGATAGACATTCCACATAGACACTGGCTGATGGCATAAATTTGCTTCTGAGCAGTCTGCTTAGTGCAGACAGTAGAAAAGGCAATGTAACCGATTATGTAACCTTTGTGTTGGTTGTTTTATTTTTTTTTATTTCAATCCATTTATCCCATAGATTGTCTGGCGGACAACTGGGGCATGGAGTATGTCAATATGCTACATAAACATTTTTAACACCATGGTGAAAGAATTACCACGGAAAATTATTAGTCCTCATGGAAGGAACCTTTAATATAATTTCCACTGAACATATATTTTTACATCAGCGCTGATAATGCTACAATCACCACTGTTACATTTGTGTTTTATATATAATTATTTCTGATACTGTGGAGTTGCACAACATCGCAGGTACCTGTATGTAATACATTTTTACAGTAACATTAGTCACTAGCCGTAGTCACTACAGTAACATTAGCCGTAGAAGACAGGCCTGGACACTAGCTTGAAAAGTTGACGCCCTTATTGACCCATTTAGTTCATGAATTGCAATTTTTTCATCAAGTAGTGTTATCCCTATACCACACCGGTAACAACACTAGTATGCTTGCATCGATCTGCGTCTACAGCATGAACTAAATAATTCAATAAGACTGCCATCAATTCGCTCACATTGTTATATGCAGGCGAGTCTCCTAGAGATGGGGAGCATTTCCAATACCTGTTATCAGCATGACGTGGACTGCGTCCCCTCACCCCCTGGTACGCTCACCATGTTATATATAGGCGAGTCTCCTAGATATGGGGAGCATTTCCAATACCTGTTATCAGCATGACGTGGATTGCGTTCCCTCACCCCCTGGGCCGCTCACCCCGAAGTCATCCAGGAGTCGTCACGACCGCTCTGTACCACGTGGGGGCGCTGTATCCGAAATCGCCGTCTCACACGTGTGCACGAGTGGATTTAATGCGACATAGTGCAGTGTTCAGTGTTTTGTTTATTATTTTTCTTCAAGGGAAATGTATTGTGCTTTTCTTTTAATAATAGAGCCAGTGGGTACAACGTATATGTAGCCCGTACGGCCCCAGTGCACGTGTCTTTGTTTGTATTTTTCAGGTCCATGTTTGCAGTGCTATGTTGTTTTCAAGAGTATTTCATTGTGTGTGTATTGTTATTAAAGTTGAAAGTGTGCCATGATGTCGCCCGTGCGACTCTGCACATGTGCGTTTGTTTTGACTTGTTTGTTTACGTTTCAGCCAGTGTATATGTTATGTTTATTTTTATTACTATTATTATTGTTAATGTTCTCCTATGTCTCACGTATAACACACACATTAGTATGAGACAAATAGTCTCAAATTAATTAATTTATTTATTTATTTATTTTAAAGGGTTTTGCGTTCGTGTACTTGTATTTACTTTGTTTTAAGAGTGACGTATATCACGTGTAATAACGGCCGGTACGCCTAGAGCGCCACCTACAAAACACGTTTGGTAATGACACTCATAAAATGTGAACAGACTTGATATTCCAAATAAGAATATTGTTTATAAATTCATAACACATTAATTACGTGACACAGGAACAGGAACAGAGATAACCAAACCTAACCTAATATACAGTATCACAATACTGGCCGTTACTGTCAATAGTTGAATGTACGGCCGACCGGTGCAAGTGGTACGTCGACCATGTAGCCGATAATTTTCAAACTATAACTAAACTTTTCATGTATGTTTTTCAGAGTTATGTCTAGTGTCAAAATGTTTTATTATTAATTTTATGCATTATAAAAATACTACTCAAGAGAGCGGGGAACAACGGGGCCCAAAAAAATGTTTGCAAAGAGACCTCTCAAAGTGAGGCTAGAGTGCTGTGTGTGTAGTGTAAATTGGTTGAACGAATATTTATTTTCTGAATTATTTTAAAACTAAGTTGTTGTGTACTATATAAGAGTTTCCTAGTGTTCTCATTTCATCAGCCACACAGCTGGTTGTTTTCAATCATTTATCATTTATTTTTTAACTCTGCACGAATCACGTGATATGTCGGTGGCAGGTCGCGACCAATGCGAGGGCCTCGTGTCCACACAAAGCTAGTCTTGATCTCGGCTCGATGTGAGGTGGCCGCCGTCTCGCGGGACCCCGGTCGTTTCTCGTTTTTATACTGATCAGGGTTAATTTCTGACGTCTAAAGTAGTTTACCGGAATCTGTTTTGTTTGCTCGCCCGGAGTCAGTGCCGCCTCACACCTCAGCTGCGTCTTGCACACCTGGGATAACTTTACTTTTACCGTACGTCATGTAGGCATCCCGCCTTTTTAAATCAGTATCAGAGCTCGCCTTGCTCAAATGGCGAATAATCAATGTAAGTGCTCTTTGTAAGAAATCATGTGAAATAAAATCATATTATGGATAACTCAGCATCTCTTATTTAACTCAGCCACTTTTTGACTGCATAATACGAACTTAACCTAAAAGTGTCTTGATTTACTAATGGTGTTGGGAGGCCACAACAGCCCACTTTATTAGTATGTAATGGTGTATGGGGGAGGCTGACAAACCCCATTAGACAAGGCAGTACTGGATTTAGCTCTACCAACTTGGAGGGTGAGCATGGTAACCGCTCTCGTCCATCAGCGGGGGAATACCAGGAAGGCCACATGTGCCGTCGGCCTTCACCACCTCGCATTAACTCTCGTGCTCTCTCCTGCACTGGCGCCCTTACCCGGGATCTTATGGAACTTTCAGACTTTTCACCTAACCTTTCCCTGGAGTCGTTTACCCCTGTTCACAAATGGCTTGCCCTTCCGTGTGGCGTTTTCATCCCATCAAGATCATCAAGACTGCGATGGGTAAGTAACCTTCACTCCCTGGTATTCCCAATCTATTTTCCATGGATTTTCCGTACTCCCGTTTCTATGTTTACATTTTATGCACCACGTGAGAGCACACGTGCGCACATATTCCATGTCGGTATGAGGTCTGGCTCACTTTTTCCGCTACAGGCGGCTACATTCCACACAATACTTCAAGTTCGGACAGAAATTCCAAGAACATCAATATAATAATTATCAAGAGAAAGCTACGTGTGAGTTTGGCGCCAAATTGCTGTTTTCGCGGGAGAAAAGCAAGTAGGCCATGTTGGAACTGTACTAGTGATGTCAAGCGACCTCCGCCATCTTTGCAACAGCTGAGGGGAAGTGAAACACTGCCCACCCCGCTCCAACAATGCTGTGTCACGCCAGCAGTAACCAACCCTCCAACCGCGCCGCATCGGCATTGGGTGTTGCCGCGGGCCGAATGACCACGTGGTGAGGCGAAGACGTCAGGATGGAGACTCCGTTTCAACCGTGCCGCGAGTGCTACCGCGAGTATGTGGACTGGCAAACCTCAAATGGCAGACCTGCCATCTTATGTCACCAGTGTTTGAGACCGGCGCCAAGGCAAGATCTGTTCTCACTCACTTATCTTAAAGGAGAGAACATGAGTTTGCGGTGATGCAGCGTCCATTTGTCAGCTGTGTGAGCAAGTGGAGTTGTTCAACCCCGAACTTTACGAAGGGGCATGGTCGTGGACCGTCCGAGGACAGCCCGGCTACGTGTGTACCCAGTGCCTTAAACCGAAGCAGGCAACTGGATTTGTGAGTCCCATATGCACACCAAGTCTGTGCGAGTGTGTGGGTACACAGAAGACATCTTCACCACCGTCACGCTTCCACTTCAACTTACAGAAATGTGCCAATGTTGAAGTTTGCGATGGATTGGGGACTGCAAACCTGGCTTGCCACAGGTGCTGGCGACTTTATCACGATGAATGTATTTCATTCAGGGGACGTGAGATATTGCACGACACGTGGTGCATCGAATGCCTGCATTGTAAATAAACCACGCCCTTCTCGAACGCACAGGTACAGCCAATGCCGAAATTGGCTACAATGCAAAAACTCCAGATACCAACTACTACCAACTTCGACACTGAGTATTACCCCAGCATACAGTTACTTCTGCCTACACATGTTCTGGAGTTGTCACAACCCCGTGCGTACTCGACACAACAGCAACAAACGATTCACATCCCAGAGACGGAAGATAACTGCATGCATGTCACGACAACCAGGTGCTGGCAAACAGCTGTTCCGGTTAAGGGTACCACACCGACCCGTTTCCAGCAACTGCCACACTACGACTTTGCGGCCAGTGAAGACCTTGTGGCTTTTGTGAAATCGTGCAAGAGTGGACACAGTCGGTATGGCATCGACCCGGAAGACTGGCCGCCGTGTGTTGGAGAACGTCTCGGAGGAGACGCGAGGGCCTGGTGGCGAAGAGTCAACCATTATGCAACGACGTGGCAGGAATCCAGCCGAATGTTTACGTGCCGCTTTGCGAATATGTTTACATCTCTCCGTGCCAGGAGCAAGATCAACTTGGAGGAGCAGGTACAGTTTCGCCACGAAAAATATAAGTTTGGTCTGTACATGTAACCCAGAGCTGGAGTTAAAGGACATTCTTGAGATTGTTGCAAGTGCCACGCGAATCGAGTGCCGGGCGTCTCTTGCCCCGGCGATTCATTCAACTGAACGGGACTTTTTAGAGACTGTTACGTTGCTGGATGCCAGTATCCGAGCTCATCCGTGTGGTGAGCAACCGCATCGGGAGAATGTGCCGACCTGAGCTCGGATTCAGTCAGGTTAAGAGACCGCGCCAATGTTGACAGAGCAATGAACCGTGCCCCTGCGGAGCAGGTGGGAAACGCGACCCACAACACTTTCCACGCTCCCATTTCCTCACGTTCCACCAACGGAAACCGGCGTCCCGCACGCCTATGCAGATGGTGTTCCAGGGAACACTGGGATAATGATTGCCCACAAGCCGAGCGCCACGGGAATGGACCCTACCGGGGAAACGTACGAGCGGGGTAAACCAGCCAGATGCCGCTTGACCCTGTAAAACAGACGACAACACGGACTCGACTCAACTTCTAGCTTTCATCAGCCAAATTGGCAGTTCGCCAAACAACTTTATCAGAATTGCAGTGGAAATTAATGGGCGGCAGTGCCGTGCCCTTATCGACACCACCGCTTCGCACAATTTAATTAAATCTAAATTCGCCGTAAACAATTAAATTAAATCAGTTCAACACGTCATCCATTTGGCAATCTTGCAACACACAGGACAAATTCGTGGCGAAGAGAATGCAAACATCCGAATCAAATACATCCAGACGTCGACGACGGCGCTAGTGGCCGAATATATAGTTGAAGATGCACTCTTTGGAGCACCATGTTTCACCAGACACAGTGTCGCAGTTGAAAACCAACTCGCCGACCACTTGTTACATTGCGGTACTTCCTGCTTCTGTAACTCTGACCACCTTGCGTGACGTCATAAGAAGGGAACAAAAGCACTGTGAGGTTGAAGGTAAGTGGAAAGAAGAGTGTGCCGAACAAATGGTCGAGAATTGGAGCGTTGTAGATAGATGGCTGTGTCGAGTCGCGGAAAAAATGTACACAGTGACCCGTGGCGTGTGTTTGTGCCGGCTGCAGCGCGCGACGCCGTGTTACACCACGCCCACGCCAGCCACCTGTCTGGGCATCCCGGAGTGGCGCAGACCAGACGCAAGGAATGTAGGTATTTCCACTGGCCACGAGTTGCACTACAGGTGAGAGCTTTTGTGAGGGACTGTGTAATATGTAACCAGTTTAAAAGCAGGATGAAGACAGGCTGCAACAACAACAGCCACGCAAGCCCAACGAGCACTTTGAAACTATTGTGCTCGATTTGACAGGGCACTACCCCCGTACACCAAACGGGAAAAGGTTAATTCTTGCTGTGACATCTCTTTTAGCGGTAGGTAGAAGCATACCCCATGTCAAGTGTGTGCGCGCGCGGAATCGGAAAAACACTGGAGAGCGAGTTTTTCGCCCGCTGGGGTTATCCCGCACCATGCTAAGTGACGGCGGGACACAGTTCACCGGAAGTACTTGGAGGGAACTCTACACCCGCTGGGGGGAACACCGCACGACAGCCGTTTACCAACCCCGACTAACCCTATCGAGCGACGTAACCAAGACGTCAGAGAGCAATTACGCCTCCTTGTAGGGTGCAATCACACATCGTGGGCGAAAAGCCTTCCAGCCGCCATATTCACGTTGGGAACGCAAGTAAACAAAGCAATGGGGAAAAACACCGGCGTGTATACTTCAAGGTCGCGACCTTCCCTCCTGGGCGAGTTCACCAGCAGCCCGAGGGGGAGTGCCGCACACCGCGAAGGGGAAGAAGAGGAGGAGGCGAGAGAGAGAGAGAGGAGAGAAAGGCAGCGCCACTACACAATCGATACGCCCCGCCCTCCTCCCAAACTGTTGACGGCGCAACTTGTATACGTCAGATCACATTTACAATCAGCCGGCCAGCGAAATTGATGTTGAAGGTTTGCTGCCAAGTGGAGTGACGCTCACCCAGTACTGTCAGCACACCTGTTATCGAGTACGGTTCGTTGAATCGAAACCGACGTGCTGTATTTCACCGCGATGTGCTACATCTAGCAAGTGCCGGGGCCGCAACGATAGACTCCGCTGTTGACGAGGCACCAGCAGTTCCGCCCAGCGATGTGAGCAATACGTCTGAAGCGCTACAAGTAACAACACGTGTACCTACGGCTGTTATTCCCGACGCCGCTGCGTCAAAAGGGGAACCAGCAAGGGATGGAGCGGAGGAAACCCCCTACATGCCAGACCTCTTTCAGCTGCCTTCGGCGCCTATCCATGACGTCACCGAGGACGAATCGAGTGGGCCACCTGAGGACGGCGTTATTCGCCAGTTGCAGGATCCACTCGAAGGTGTCGTGACGCCTAGGAGATGCCATTCGAAAATGGGTACAGGAGCAGCAGCAGTAGGCAGTATTTCAAGATTTGGGGACGCCCAAATACCGAACCTGCGTAGCCCACGTCACAGCAGCAGCAGCAGCAGTGATGTGTCGGACGAAGGGGAACTTCCCGCTCCTCCTAGCAGCTCAAAGAGACCACGTGTCAGCTGACTGCAGGTTGTACAGCCTGTGGGTGTGGAGGAGCACCAACCACACCTGTCCACACACTGCCGCGTCCGACTAAGAGTAAACAACAGTAGCAGCCGCGTGCACTTTCGCCGCTGAGGAGATCCAATTTGCATCCACGGGACCAGTTACACCCGCCGCAGCAAAGATTGATTTGACGGGGACTGCATCTCCGGGCCTTTAAGCCCGTTCACCACGACGTTATCCAGGAGTCGCCACGGCCACTATGTACCACGTGGGGACGCTGCAGCCGAAGCCACCGTCTCACACGTGTGCACGAGTGCATTTAATGCGACATGGTGCAGTGTTCAGTGTTTTGTTTATTATTTTTCTTCAAAGTAAATGTATTGTGCTTTTCTTTCAATAATAGAGTCAGTGGGTGCAACGTATGATGTCGCCCGTGCGACCCAGTGCACGTGTCTTTGTTTATCTTTTTCAGGGTTCATGTTTGCAGTGCTATGTTGTTTTTTAGTGTATATTCCATTGTGTGTGTATTTTTATTAAAGTTGAAAATGTGTCATGATATCGCCCGTGCGATTCTGCGCAATATGCATTTGTTTTGGTTTGTTTGTTTTCATTTAATCCAGTATATATGTCATGTGTAGTTTTATTACTATTATTATTGTAATTGTTCCCCGACGTCTCCCGTGTAAAACACACATAAGTACTTAGCAAATAGTCTTCAATTTATTTATTTATTTATTTTAAAGTGTTTTGCGTTCGTGTACTTGTATTTACTTTGTTTTACGAGTGACATATGTTACGTGTCATAACGGCCGGTACGCCGAAAGCGCCACCTATAAAACACGTTTGGTATTCACACTCGTAAAGTGTGAACAAACTTGATATTCCAAAAAAGAATATTATTTATAAATTCATAACACATTAATTACGTGACACAGGAACAGGAACAGAGAGAACCAAACCTAACCTAAAATACAGTATCACAATACTGGCCGTTACTGCAAACAATTGAATGTACGGCTAGCAGAACCGACCGGTGCAAGTGGTACGTCGAACATGTAGCCGATAATTTTCAAACTATAACTAAACTTTTCATGTATGTCTTTCAGGGTTATGTCTAGTGTCAAAACGTTTTATTATTAATTTTATGCATTATAAAAGTACTACTTAAAGAGAGCGGGGAACAACGGAGGCCAAAAACTGTTTGCGAAGAGACCTCTCAAAGTAAGGTTAGAGTGCCATGTGTGTAAATTGATTGAACGGATATTTATTTTCTGAATTATTTTAAAACTAAGTTGTTGTGTACTATATAAGAGTTTCCTAGTGTTCTCATTTCATAAGCCACACAGCTGGTTGTTTTCAATCATTTATCATTTATTTTTTAACTCTGCACGAATCACGTGATATGTCGGTGGCAGGTCGCCACCAATGCGAGGGCCTCGTGTCCACACAACGCTAGTCTTGATCTCAGCTCGATGTGAGGTGGCCGCCGTCTCGCGGGACCCCTGGCATTTCACGTTTTTATACTGATCAGGGTTAATTTCTGACGTCTAATGTAGTTTACCGGAATCTGTTGTGTTTGTTCGCCTGGAGTCAGTGCCGCCTCACATCCCAGCTGCGTCTTACACACCTGGGATAATGTAGGCATGCCGCCTTTAAATCAGTATCGGTGCTCTCCTTGCTCGAACTGCTAATAATCAATGTAAGTGCTCTTTGTAAGAAATCATGTGAAATAAAATCATGTGACGGATAACTCGGCATGTCTTATTTAACTCAGCCGCTTTTCGACAGCATAATACGAACGCAACCTAACAGTGCCTTGATTTACTAATGGTGTTGGGAGGCCGACGTCTCCCACTAGACAATGCTGTACTGGATTTAGCTCTACGTCGATCGTCGCCTACTTGGAGGGAGAGCATGGTAACCGCTTGGTTGCCCTTCTCTTCCGTCAGCGGGGGACTACCAGGGAGGCCACATGGGCCGTCGGCTATCATGACCTCAGCTTAACTCTCGTGCCCTCTCCTGCACTGACGCCCTTACCCGGGATTTGATGGAACTTTCAGACTTTTCACCTAACCTTCCTCTGGAGTCGTTTACCCCCTCCCGCAAGCAACACGTACTGGGGGAGAACAGACGATACCTTTTCTTAGTTTCTGGAGATACCTGTTGCCAGGGGGTAGCTATGTCCCATACCGTGCAGTGTTAATGAGTGAAGTCAGTTTATATTGTCGATTTAGGTAGTCGTTTTCCAGTAAAATGGTCACATATCAATTGTAGCCAAAACATTGAATCGGCCTATCTTTCACGTGTATCTTGAAGTGTATTAAAATCGACATAAATTAACATTCAACCTTGTTGACCTTAATGATATATATACATACATACATGTATATATATATATATATATATATATATATATATATATATATATATATATATATATATAAAGGGTGTGTATGTTTCTCTCAGTTAACTAAGTTTAAATTTATACGTCAAATATGTAATGTGATGAATTATTTACATTTAAGTGGAAGTGTTGTCTACTGCATTTTGGTTGATTTGCTTCCCATTCTCTATATATTTACCTCGAAAATATGCCACGAAATAATGTTCTCGCGACTATAGGCACTTTAAAAAATTATGATAAAACTTAAACCGTACTAAAATAGAATATAGCAACAGTTGAATATTATAATATCTGTCTGCTACTTGTAAAAAAAAACAGCTGTTTATATTCTGAAACAACTAGAATGCAATGGCATAGGCATGGATTTAGCTTAAGAAACTCAGTATCAAATAATTCTGTTATATAAAACTGTTCTGTTGTCAGTTATGTCTGTCAGTAAAGTTGCAGTATATCTCACCCTGATGTGTAACCAAGATAATGGTAATTGGTTAGTTTTTTTTTTTTTACATAATACTCCAAATCAGCATTATTTATCTATTTTTTAAAATTTCTGTGGCCTAGAATAGGCCTTTCAAACTTTAGATTTTGTTTTACTGCATTCATTCGGTAATTATATATAATAGGGGATTTTCGGAAAATAGCGAAAATACCTGCAAATGTAATAGGTCTATATGGTCATTACTAATCTCACACAAGATAGCCTAAGTAAAACAATTTTACCGAAAAAAAAAACGAAACTAATTGATTTCATAAACGAGCAGGGCTGTGTCTGAAACATTTTATATTTAATAAATTGAATGGGCTTAAAAAAATTAAGTCATATGTACAATTATTACACAATAGGCCACCTACCTTGAGTTATGTTCTGAGGCACAGAAACATGGCAATGGTAAGGGTGACACAGACCCATCTCTGCCACACACAGGACACTAAACAAGCACGCAGCATCTTGGTCGTGCTACGTACACGACCTTAGCAGTGGCCCTGTCATTTTATCGGTAGATAGTCTTCAGGGCCATATGTTAGTTTTGTAGGCGTCTGATCAGTATATATTGAGATATGGCCAACTGAAAGCAATTTTAGCTATATTGGAGAGTTTCAAAATGTTATTTTATTAATTGTATCATGATTTAAAAATTACCCACCCACCCTCACTTGAAATATCTGTTATTTTAGTAAATAGGCAGTTCACTGTAAACCCATTTTGTAGTTTTGTTAATAAATGCACATATCAAACATGCTGCAATTCAGCTCAAGCACCATGCATGTGGGCCCCTTAATGGAAGTCAAAAACAAAAATCAGCATTGGACAGTTTAACCTGCATTGTATATTTAATGCTCATGCAGTTTAAAATGTATCATCTTTTTTCTGCCTCTGTTTTTATGCTTATTAGTTATGTTGGTCAGGAGCAGGGGCCAAACAAGAACTTCAACTTTTTGGGGGGGGGGGGGGTTGTGCTTTTTGGCACCTTTGAAAATTTCATAAAATATTAAGTTTGACTGTGAATCATCTCAGTTAATCTTAATTGCATATGGGTATTAGTGAAAAGGGGTTAATTGATAAAGTATTCTTAGAATACTTCATAGACTGTACATAAGGTAAGTAAAAAATGAAGTTTCGTTAACTGTGGACAAGTCCCGAAGCAAACTGCCCTCTTGGCCCTGCCAGGTCCCACTTTTCAATCTACATGTTCATGCGGGGAGTTTGTTCCTGTTGTACTAACAAGTGCAGTGTCCACAACTGCTGAATTTGACATACAGGTGCATTACACGTTTAAACAGTTTCAATATGAGCACTGTATTATTTACCATCTTATTATTAATGTATCTGCATGCGCGTGTACACAGGTAGTTTGTGGCGGTGTACTTAAAACTGTGTTTATATTGTGTGTACATCAACAGTTGTTAAATCCTGCATGGTTGGTTTTCTACGGAAACCACTTTATTCCTGGTGAGGTCATCCTGGATGTTCGCACGTGGGGAACATGACGCATATTGCCACTGACTGGTTGGTTTTCTCAGGGTTCTGCGGTTTCCACCACCATTAAATTTCTTACGCTGCTCCATATACACCTCACTTCACCCTCATCAACACTGAAATGCTCAGCTGTTAAGCGACTCCTGAATCTCGCAGTATCATTAACAACTTTTTGATTAATAGCCAAAGACTAAAACATAAACTGGAAAATAATGAAATGTTTTTAAATGTGATGTTCTCTAACTGAATACATACAGCAAGTCTCTCTACGATATAAGTTACGATATAAGTCTACGATATAATTTCGTCGTACCTGTTCCTATCGTCTAAGAGTATCCAATACTGCATCCCAATACTATTTATGGACGAGAATATTACATATAAAAAAATCTTTCTAACTTAATTTTGAACTTTTATAAACCATATTCGCAGTGCCCATTTTGCATTTTTTTTGGCAACAGAAAAAATGTTCGAAATTTCTTGTTTGAATTGAAGTTATCCTCCTCAGTATGTCTCTAACTGTTCTTTGTAACATTAACTAAAACAGCCGCCAGTTGCTATTGTCACTATCCTACCAGGAGAACATGAGACACAAGGAGGTATATCTCCTCATACCTAACCTCCTCGTGTCATGTTCCCCTTTTTTATAATTAATTTTCGTTTCACACATTGGACACTGTCATGCAAAATACTTGTAATTTTGCCTATTTTTATTTATTTTTCATTATAATATGGTTAGGATATTTAAATTTAGATGTACGATTAGCAATGGTTATTGTTTAATTTAAATAGATAGCTAGATTGACTTTTGTTCATATTTTAATGAATAACTATTATTTTGCATTTTTGGTCTCACCTTTATTGTGAATGTTTCAGGGAATTTCCTTTATATTTTTGATTAACTTCTACGAGACCTGTAACTCTATGGAACAGGGTTTTAGACCGCTTGGAATGTGTCATTTTGAGTTCGTTAGTCTGGAAGCCTTGCGATTGGCTAACAGGTTCAAATCCTGTACTCTGATTGGCTGGAGAGCTCAGCATAGGGTTAGGCCGCGCGGGACGTTTGAAATTTCGCTCTCTCTGCCACCAACCTTCAACTGAGTTAGACAGACATAAGGCTAGGACGCTCGTCCTTCAGTTGGGCATAGCGGGGGTATTTAAATTATAAGTTAGGGTGTTTTAGTTTTTATTTGTGTTTTTGCATCGAGCTGAGAGAGCAATTACGCCTCATATTTTTATTTCAGCAGCTGTCTAGGAGTTGAAGGTAGCCAGCTAGTCTTGTAAAGTCCGTGAGTCGGTGAGCCACGTAAAGTAGCACCGCACCCAGATCTGCAATTCCTACCTCCGTCCCTTCTACAAGAAACACTGCCCTGTCCTGCCTTAGCCTGTAACCTGGTATTTCACTGCAAGAACTGTTTTTCATCGAGTTTTTAAATTTATTTCATCTTAGACAATACTACCCTATGCCGTTGGCGTAGAACATTCTACACAACGCCATGTTGGCAAGGCGCCTAAATTAGCTTTAGCAAACTTTAACCATGATTTTACCTGAGAGGGAAGTCAAGTGTTTTTACCTAAATTGAGAAAGTCGAGTTATATTTTTCTGAACTAAAGACAAGACATTTTATTTTGAGAGAGCTACGTATATCTAAAGTGCTTAAGTCAGACGGTTAAATACGTGTCACGTAAGGGTATTTGAAAAGGACGGTTAACCATGACCACTTCCTAATGGCAGCTTAATTTGAATCCCTATTATTTTTTTTTTGCTAATTGCCATTCAGGGGTATTTGATTAATTGAGTAATTTTTCCAGCTTAAGCTAAAACAGATATTTTGAATTTGAACACTTTTGAATATTTTAAATAAGTAATTTTTAACTGGGTTTGACACGTCTGACACGTTTTTCTGAGTATGCACGTTTTACCCTGATCCTCTACATATTTTCAGTGCAAAATGATTAAACAATTTTGTACAGTCAGTTTGACAGCTGATGTGGCAAATAATTGTCTGGCTGTAACGAGAGTGGGGCTGTCAAAGGTGAGTTACTACACATCTTACATACTGGTCCCTGAACTGAGTATAGCCGAGCAAACATATTTCTTGGGAGCAGTATTCATTTATTTTTACTCGCCAACTGAATCACAAATATTGCCAACATCTTACACATGTTAATATTTCGTCATGTGGTGCGTAATTTAAACAGCTGGGTTAATCTTTGTCACAATATAAGACATTTCATACTGTCTATCACAACGAGGTGGTTTTATTACGTTATGCTGCATTGCACTACATGTCATGATACTTCACAACCATGTGATTTTGACAGTTGTGGTACCAGTAGGTCAATGTTGGTGTTGGGTACATGCACAGAAGACGAATAAGCGGACTACCTCTTCTTTAGTCTATGGTAGTGAATGGGAACAGGGACAGGTCCGGCCGGGGTGTTCCTGAGAAATACTGGTTTAGCTCATCTCATCGCTTATCATCCCGACCCGATCTATGTTATACAACCCCGGCCGTAGAACACAGGTCTAGACACTCGCCTATCTAACAATGTTAGCGAATTGACCCCCTCATTGACTAATTTTGTTCATGCAGTAGCCCGCAGATCGCTGCATGCAAACTAGTGTTGTTAGCATTGCTGGTATAGGGATAACACCATAGAGGTATGAAAAAATTGCAATTCCCCTCTCTATGCAAGCCATGTAAACAGCACTACTTCCGTCAAATACAATAGAGACTAATACCGGACAACTGTACACGAACAACACGGGCGAGCGTGCGAACAGTAGCAGCAGCAGCGAACCTAGCGGTTTGAGGTGGCAAACACCCTCTCTATGCAAGCCATGTAAACAGCACTACTTCCGTCAAATACAATACAGACTAATACCGGACAACTGTACACGAACAACACGGGCGAGCGTGCGAACAGCAGCAGCAGCAGCGAACCTAGCAGCTTGAGGTGGCAAACACCCTCTCTATGCAAGCCATGTAAACAGCACTACTTCCGTCAAATACAATACAGACTAATACCGGACAACTGTACACGAACAACACGGGCGAGCGTGCGAACAGCAGCAGCAGCAGCGAACCTAGCGGTTTGAGGTGGCAAACACCCTCTCTATGCAAGCCATGTAAACAGCACTACTTCCGTCAAATACAATACAGACTAATACCGGACAACTGTACACGAACAACACGGGCGAGCGTGCGAACAGCAGCAGCAGCAGCGAACCTAGCGGTTTGAGGTGGCAAACACCCTCTCTATGCAAGCCATGTAAACAGCACTACTTCCGTCAAATACAATACAGACTAATACCGGACAACTGTACACGAACAACACGGGCGAGCGTGCGAACAGCAGCAGCAGCAGCGAACCTAGCAGCTTGAGGTGGCAAACACCCTCTCTATGCAAGCCATGTAAACAGCACTACTTCCGTCAAATACAATACAGACTAATACCGGACAACTGTACACGAACAACACGGGCGAGCGTGCGAACAGCAGCAGCAGCAGCGAACCTAGCGGTTTGAGGTGGCAAACACCCTCTCTATGCAAGCCATGTAAACAGCACTACTTCCGTCAAATACAATACAGACTAATACCGGACAACTGTACACGAACAACACGGGCGAGCGTGCGAACAGCAGCAGCAGCAGCGAACCTAGCAGCTTGAGGTGGCAAACACCCTCTCTATGCAAGCCATGTAAACAGCACTACTTCCGTCAAATACAATACAGACTAATACCGGACAACTGTACACGAACAACACGGGCGAGCGTGCGAACAGCAGCAGCAGCAGCGAACCTAGCGGTTTGAGGTGGCAAACACCCTCTCTATGCAAGCCATGTAAACAGCACTACTTCCGTCAAATACAATACAGACTAATACCGGACAACTGTACACGAACAACACGGGCGAGCGTGCGAACAGCAGCAGCAGCAGCGAACTTAGCGGCTTGAGGTGGCAAACACCCGCGAATTTTGAATCTGTGTATACGCACAGTGGACATAACTAGTGCATTTGAGCGCGAAATGCAGTATTCCAACAAAGTTATATTTTCTTTTTATTTTATATTACTGTACAGGTGTCTTAATGCGTGTCCAGTAGTTTAGATTAAAAAAAAAGGCGGTATTTAATGCCGAAAATCACGAATAACAAGTGAACTCTACAATCTTGTAAAATGTATATTGTAATAAGATCTGAAACACGCCGTGTTTAAACATGATTTGTTTTTCATTTTTGTACATGTGTGTATGCTACAGAAATATATAAAAAATATATGCTTGTGTTTCCTCGCTAGGACTAATACCTAACCTACAACACACATCAGTTTTCGACATATTGTTTCGTAACATTTATCGCGAATTAATACTATTGTGTTGGTAATTTTTGTATACGAATTATTTCCTAAAAATAACATTGGTGACATTCCTCATTACAAATAATAAAAAATGATAAACCAATTATTTTGCTTCAGCAAGGATTAGTAGTATCTCAAGCTAAATTACGATTTAATACGTATCTCCAGCGTACGAGTGTCAAACATTTAAAATGATAAACCAATTTTTTATGCTCCAGTAAGTATTAGTAGTATCTCAAGCTAAATTACGATTTAATACGTATCTCCAGCGTACGAGTGTCAAACATTTAAAATGATAAACCAATTATTTTGCTTCAGCAAGTATTAGTAGTATCTCAAGCTAAATTACGATTTAATACGTATCTCCAGCGTACGAGTGTCAAACATTTAAAATGATAAACCAATTTTTTATGCTCCAGTAAGTATTAGTAGTATCTCAAGCTAAATTACGATTTAATACGTATCTCCAGCGTACGAGTGTCAAACATTTAAAATGATAAACCAATTTTTTATGCTCCAGTAAGTATTAGTAGTATCTCAAGCTAAATTACGATTTAATACGCATCTCCAGCGTACGAGTGTCAAACATTTAAAATGATAAACCAATTATTTTGCTTCAGCAAGTATTAGTAGTATCTCAAGCTAAATTACGATTTAATACGTATCTCCAGCGTACGAGTGTCAAACATTTAAAATGAACAAGTAGTTTCAGTTCCAATGCAGTAAAACATTTTCGGAAATTAGCTTCTTGAAAGCTGCTGTTGAGCTGATTATGTGTTTGTTATCCACACTACTTTGTAGTCCCAAACAGCAAGGGAAAATTAGTCCAAAAAATTTATCACTGCCCTTTTTTAAAATCAAGGACATATAAATGCTATATATTTTCGTTTTACTCTCCAGTGATGGATCTAGGGATCTTTTCTTTAGGTCGTAAATACGGCTTGTTGAGGGGGGAAGGAGCAAAATTGGCGTCTGCCCGCACCCCCTTTTTTATTTATAATTTTAAAGTAAGTTATTTTAGTAATGTGTTTATACCAGAAGCTTCGAAAACTTGTGTTTGATGTGTTGTATACGCTGGAAATAACAAATAAAAATATTACAAATATATTTGTTAGTGGAAAAGCAAATCCGATAATGGAACAGATTTTGCAGAACTAATAGAGTAACTAAAACAATTATAGACGGCGCAGATGCCACCCGCCATGGTAGTTAAATGATCGTGAACCACTAGAATCATCAAAACTAAATCAAACATAAGCAATTCCTATTCTAAAACTCATGACAGTAAATGTAAGCAAATGTTTCGCCACCTCAAGCATGCAGAGCGCGGCACAACCACTTTTCGCATAGAAAATCACTAGTTGTCCTGGATTATTATAGACTATATAGTATTTGCTTCGGTAGAAGTGCTCTGCGCTTAGGTTCATGAACTAAATGGGTCAATTAGGGCGTCAACTTGTTAAGATTGTTGGGTTACACTTCACGTTTGCATTTTTTTTACTTTAATTGAACCATAAACTAATACATTTAGTTATAATTCTAAGTTCTTGCCTTGCAATGTTTATCTTCGGCCCTAGTGGCCCCTTGCAAACTAACAGTAGCATAATTAAAATAATACAATAAAAGATTTACAATGTTAACAATACAATAGAAACTATAGGAAAAGTTATTTAAAAACCTATAGCACAGTAACACAATTTAGAGGACAATAATTACATTAAACAAAATGACATTAAAAAGAAGTGCAAATATGGTCAGTACTAATTTTATCTGAAACAAACATAAGATTACAATGAAACAATGCAGCTTGATGGCTGGTAAACATAGAACAATAATAATAAGATTTAAAACATAATACAATACCCTTAAAATGCCTTTAGCGGTCTTTCTAGTGCCCGTAAGGGTCTTTCTAGACATTATTATGAAAATACAAACAATACTTATTACTAACATAAACACTTTTGAAATCTTAAAACTAGGTGGGAGAGGAACATATGGCATAGCATTACATGAGGGAACACATGAGTAGATGTATTTAATAAAAACGAATTGCCCATGACGCGCACTCGAAGGTACCTCGCGGGGGGTCACTCCGCAACAAGTCACAGATGCTGGTGAAGATTAGGCGTTCTGGAAGTAGAGTTGTTGATGTTATGGTGGGTCGGCGAGATGAATGCCCAGAAGGCGTCGATGGGGGCGAGGATCTGTGGGGTTGTAGTCGGCGATGGACGAGATGATCGGGTTGGGGTGACGTCGGAGGGCGGCGTGAAATCGAGCGGATTGACGGCGAATCGTCTCCACTGAACTTTCGACGTCTCCGAGATGGTAGATGTGTTCGGTCGGTGTGAGTCTTGGGCAGCCGATGATGCGTCGAAGGCAGACATTGAAGGTGCGGACTATTGGCCGGAAGGCAGATGGGTGGACGTACGACCAGACCACACTACCGTAAAGTAAGAGGGGAATGATGTAAACCCGCCAGAGTTTAATCCGAGTATCGAGTGGCAAAGGACATGTGGAGGTGAGAAGTGATTGCAGGACGTTGAATGAAGTTGTGGCTTTGCCAACCACTATGGAAATATGATGATGCCATATTAGAGTACTGTCAAGATGGACACCCAAGTAGCGGTCCATGGAAGATCAAGTAAGACGATGTCCCATGAGAACTGGTAGGGGTGGAGGTCGTCGTCGTCGCTTGGTGAGGAAAATGATTATGGTATTTTGGGGGTTGATAAGAACACCCCATTTCTGAAAATATGCGCTGTTGGTGCATAGACTAAGTTGAGCACGGGCAGCAAGTGTCTGGGCTTCAACGTGAGTCATGAGTAGAGCTGTGTCATTAGCATATTGAAAGACTAAGACATCAGGGATGGCAGGAATATCGGAGACGTATAGTGAGAAGAGTGTGGGACTGAGGAGAGCCCCTTGGGGGACTCCAGCAGTAATGAGATGATCTGGTGACATGGTATCGTCCACTCGGACTGCGAAGGTACGATGTGAAAGAAAACTGTGGAGTCTGGAGAGTAGTCGTTCATGTATGGAGAAAAGACGGAGTTTCGTGAGGAGTGCAGAATGATGAACAAAATCGAATGCTTTTGCAAGGTCGAGCATGATGAGTAAAGCATGATGATGAAGGCAGCAACCAACAGTGATCTTGTCTACTACGGCAGCGACAGAGTGGAGTGCAGAGTGTTTAGGGCCGAACCCGAATTGAGTGTCAGGAAAAAATATGCAGTTGGGAAGCTTCTCTGTTGAGACAAGCAAGCAGAGTACATTCCGTTACTTTAGAGAGTATTGTAAATATAGCAATAGGTCGGTAGGAATGTATGTGACGAGGGAGAGAACCATGTTCAGGAACGGAGACCACGATTGCCTTCTTCCATGTGGTTGGTTAGAGACAGGTGTTGATGGTCGCGTTGATCAGTTGTGTGAAGAAAACTATGGATTTGCAAGTTAATGAACCTATTAATGGAGCGGGAATACAATCAGCACCTGGGGCGACAGAAGGTTTGATGCGGCCAATGGCCTTGGCCACTTCTCTTGGCGAGGCAAGAGCGAACCATCAACTGGTGGTGAGGCATGTGGAAGAAATGTCTGGGAGAGAAGATCGTGGCCGGGATGACCTGGGGGAGGGATGGCAGAACGAAAAGTTGATGATAAATGAATGGCGAGGACAGAAGCTTTGTCAGCTGGTGAATCAAGAAACCTGTTGGCATGTTGGAAATTGAGGTATGCTGGTTTTAGTGCCATTAAAACGCCGGACGAAGTCCCAGACGGTGCCTGACTGTAGAGAGAGTTGTGAGATTTTGTGAAACTGAAGTTGTGCTATCCACAAGGAAATGGTCCAATGTTCTTGGTTGCAGAGTGTATGATATATATCTAAGTCGTGAGTAGTGCGAGAACATTGCCATTTCCCACGTGCTCTATTGCGACTGCGAACGATATCTCTGATATGTGGAGGGAATGGATTCCCTGGATGAATGGGGCGACAATGTGGAATGGAAGTGTCAGCCGAGTACCTGATGGCTTCGGTGAAGTGTGCGACCGCATGATATAGTTGTTCGGGTGCATGTGGAATCTTGGAGAGATCAATAAGACTATCCAATGTGGACTGGAACAGTTTCCAGTCCACTTTACGGAAGTTATAGCGATATTGATTGATGGGCGGCTCGATGAGAGTGGGGTCGAAAGTTGTAAGTACAGGTAAATTGTCAGAATCGAGAAGAGTCAAAAAGGTAGTCCCAGACAGCTGAAGATTGGGTGTAGAGATCTAGAAATCAATGATGGAAGGGTGAAAATTTTGTCGCGACGGGTGATGTGTGGGAGTGTTAGAAGCTGCACGTGTGAGATAGTTGTCGTGAATGAATTTGTGGAGCCCCTTGCCTCGAAAAGTAGTGGTGTGACATCCCCAGGCGATATGCTGGCTGTTGAAATCGCCGGCAAGAATGATGGAAGTATCAAGAGTGAGAAGTTGCGTAAGACTGTTGGATGGAAATGGACCTCGTGGGAGGATATAAACGAGTACAAATGTGAAGGGGGGATGAACACCAGTGACTCTGATAGCTGCCACTTCAATTCCAGCGGAGTTGCGTATAATGCAGGAGTAGTTCGATATGTCAGATCGTTCTATAATGGCAATGCCACCTCGAGGGGAATGTTCTCTGCCTGTGTGGTGCACCGTGTAGCCAGGGATGTGAAATTTGTTGGCGGGCTTAAGCCAGGTCTCCGTGATGCCGAAAATGATGGGTTGGTGACGATGAAGGATGGCGGCTATGTTGTCAAGTTTGTGAACGGCAGACCTGGCATTCCAAATGATGAAATTAAGCATTACGAGGTGAAACAGTGGAAGTGGGTACATCGGATCCAAGGGTGTCAAAAATGCTACAGACTGTGGAAGCTGCAAGGAAGAGAATTTCGCATTTATCGGCAAGGGTTAGAGAAGTTTGAAATTGTTTGAAAATGGCCTGTAATTGTTTAAGTGTGGAACAGATGTCTAATTTACGGAACCAGTTGATGATTGACTTGACTGTGTCAGAAAGAGATTCGTCAGATGTAGGGATGGCGGGTTTGGCTTGCGATTTGGTCGAAATGGGTTTGCCAGACAGGGCATGTGCGAATGACTGTGATAAAGGTGTAGGAGGTGGGGCGAGCTGGTGAGTGGTGTTCTTTGTGTGGGAGTTTTTAGCGAGAGCTTTCTTCTCCTGGTGTGCCAAATATTTTTGTCGATAAGTACAAAGTTCCCGGTGGAACCGGCGCTGGCCTCACCAAACCTCTCCTCCAGGTGGCCGATACCTATTAAAAGGTCATACCTGGAGCGCTTCTTTCTAGCCAAACTACTTTAGCGCCCACAAACAAAGAGCTAAATCGGCTCTTTTGATCTCAGGTAACAACCGGGAACTTTGCAATTTTGAAACCGTCATGCTGTCCGAAAGTTGTAAAAGAACACTACTACTAATCTACACACTCACACATTAACTAAATACGCGACAGCGCAAATCCTACTCGATTGAAATTTAAGCATGACGGTATTCACCTAACTGCCTTCTCGGCTCAGTGCGTCTGGGTTATGCCGGACTTAGTTTTGGGGGATGTCCGGTAACCAGTAACATCCCCCGCAACCTCGCCCCCTGACGCAAAGAGCTTGTTACGAAAACCCAAAAATAACATTCCGATTCGGCACTCATGCACACATAGACTCATTCAGTTCCATCGCTGCGCGCTGTTCCGCTTTGCCTTGTCAATCTTAATAAAACTCAAACATTTGCTTTCAACTTTGTCCATCCGGAAAATTATGTGTGAGCTTTGCTCAGCATGTCGTCTTTTCCAAGGTTGTCTAGTTCTGGTGTATTTGCTACTGGCCGGGCAGTTGGAGGCTTAATGGGAAGGAATTCATTTCTACTTTTCCATATTTGCTCCATTCTGTTCGATAGATTCTTCTACTCGAACCATTCCTCCCAGATCCTCCCTCCACCCGGCCAGGTCCCTCCCAGGGGGAGGGGCATGTCACATCTGTATGGCGTGACCAAACTGGTGGTAGGATGCCAGCCGATGCGAAGGACTAGTACCTGACCACAGTGTATCCATTGAAGGGCTTACTGTAATCAAAAGTACGCCTCCCATATGTGCGGATGGCATCCTGAAGGGCGTCAGATTCTACGAATCTTTCGCCCCTATGCCAGAAACATTCCTTTATCAGAGTGACCAACTCTGTATGATTGGTCGGCAGGCCTGCCTGGGCGACGACAAGCCTGTCAACAGTCGCCATTCTAGGAAACAGAACCATATCTGTCTTATAAGTCAATAAGGACAGCAAGAATAGTTGGCAGGGTGGGCCCCATTACAGAGACAACATTTTGGCTGTTCTTCTGCACATTGGCCGGGCAGATGACCTTGGCCGCGCTTCACACATCTGGGTTGCTCATTGCAATGTTGCGAGGAATGACCAAGCCCTTGGCAACGGAAACATTGTATTAGTTTGCCACCGCCCCTAAATATTTCAACCTCGATGGCCACTCCGACCAGGTTTGTCAACTTCAAGACCTGGGGGAGCTGCGAAGTCCCATCATTCACCACAAGGAACAGTGGGAACGGCTGTTGGTATTCGCCTTTACTGCCCAGGCGGACGATCTTTGTGTACTTAATTGAAAGGTCGTTGAGGCAGTCAGAAATGTCCTGAATAGGTGTCTCTACAAGGAGGTTCTGGAGGACTACATGCGCATTGCGATCTTCAGGACAAGTCCAGGTATGGGGACTGATGTTGTCCTTCCTGATCATCTTGGTCATGGAGAGGTGGTCATCTTTGGAACCCATTTGGAAGGTGGACGAATTCGGGTAATTACGGACCTGAAGCTTGTCTTTGAATTGAGCTTGTAATGAGGCCATCTATTTGAGGGCGGGGGGGGGGGGGAAGTCCCCCACGCACAACAATCAGTGGAGGTTTCCGAAATCCTGAAGTAACGTATGATGAAGGCTGCGAAAAAGAAGACGTCGCATTGTGCGAAGGCTGCTGGACAGGATTTGAAGAGGAAGAAGTGTTAGAAACGTGTGTAAGAAGAGATGGAGATAAAGTGGGTGGTTTGAGTTCCTGTTTGCGGAGCGATTGTGTGCCACGTGAGGAAGCGTCTTCTGTGCCTGAAGATGGAGGAGTAACTGTGCGTGAAGAGTGCTGGACAGGCGAGAGTCACGAGGCCCGTGCAGTTCCTTAGGCGCTTGAGAGGAGGAGGCGGTCTTTTTCCTTCGGTTCTGTCTGCCCGTAACAACCCCGACACCCTCATCGGAGGCATCCGCATCGGTTACTGTTGTGGCAGTGTTCGCTGGACGTTTACCTAGTCTGCCTTCAGTGACGTCCATGGCATCTGCAGGAGAAGTGGTCGCCTCCCAGTGAGCTTGAAGGCGAGCGTTCATGTATGAGATAAGGTTGGGGTGTGGTGGAAATTGGACCACAACTTGCAATAAAGAGGACGCAGTAGAGACAGATGATGGAATAAACAAAGACGGTGAAGTGGTGGACAAATGTGTCGAGCCGGGAACTGAAGGGACAGATGGGGTACCTGAAGCGACTTGTGGGAGCAATGTTAATGAATAGTCATCAGCAGGGAGGAGAGTGTCTTCTTTTGTGTGCAGGCCAGGATCGGTATTAATATTGTGGTCAGACAGTACAGACAATTTCTGTTGGACATGTAGGTATGGTTGTGGGAAGCTGTTCCCTGAACCGGAGAGTGGTTGTGAGCAGGTAGAAGTGGTAATGGTACATGTGGTGAGTGTGGCGATACTGGATGAGGTTTTCAATAGTGGTGGATGGAACAGAGCGTACTGGCGGGCTTGAGGAGAAATCTGTGTGCGGGCAGTCTGAGGTAGGTCAGTGTCCGAGACAGGAACATCAGAGTCCGAGTGTGAATTCCGGTGTTGCTGAGGGGTACCCATTTTGGCAGGATTGGTCCAAAGGCGACCACCCGCAGGTGTGGTAATTGATGGTCCGATGAAGTGAGTGAGATTGAGAGAAGCATTGGAGAGATCCTGTGGAGAGTTAGAGTGATTGATATTATTGTCCATGATCGGAAAAGAACAAAAGATACTGACCAGTAACTGAATTCGGCAAGATCATAAGTGAGTGAACCTGTGTAACAGAACTGTAGGCAGTTCGAATAACCAGTGGACGCCAGAGACTCGGCAACTCCCAGAATAAGTGTGCCAGATTACAACTCTCTATGACCACGGAAACAATGTGATCAGTTACGCTCAAGTTTGCTGATCTGATTAGTAAAATCTGAATGGAAGATGGCGGTATGACTAGGCCGGTGGCCAAGTTTGAGGAGCGAAAGATCATGGGAGCAGCCCGAACAGAAGTGGTAGCAGAAGTTTTAGCAGGAGAGAAAGAACAGCTAAGTGATGCGACAGACGCACTGGCAGCGTTCTGTGACTGTAGTTGGTCGAGATATGTGCTATGGCAGCATGGAAAGGCCGCGCGTCCAAACCTAGGTGATAGAGTTCTGGTGGTCACTGTGGCCAACACTGGGTGGCAGCACCTCCTGGGCTGGAATGATGCGACTGGAGCACCATCTCCTGGCAGTACTGGGAACTTCGGCACCAGGCCAATTGCAGGACTTGTGTTGGCAGAAGGCTCGTTCGTAATTACATCACCAGCAATTTTCATGAAGGGGTGGTGTGGTGAGGTCCCAGAGTCCGAAAAGTCATCGGAGCAGGGAGATGTAAAAATTTCGAAAAGTTCGCGTTTACATCTCCTCTGATTTCCTCGGGCGCGGAGGTGAGGAGAGGGGAAGCAGAAAATCGAAATAAAGTGGACAATGTAATTTTGATCTACTTCCAGCACCGGAGCTGGGAACTGGTCCTGAACTGTAGGGGGAACATGGTAAAATGAGCGAATTTGCAAAAGTGAACAGAGGTGAGTCCCGGGAAGAGAAGGGACGCGAAATCCCGGCACTCATAAGGTGTGATGCACCCTCACAAACCACCGAGCCAAGCTCGTGGCACATGCGGGTCGCTTTCGGGCTCTTGCATTAAAGCCTTGGTTCCGGACCCAGAGCTGTAAATTCAGGGTAGCACCTAAGCCAAGTAAGTTGCGTTG
Source organism: Dryococelus australis (assembly GCA_029891345.1). Classification (NCBI taxonomy): domain Eukaryota; kingdom Metazoa; phylum Arthropoda; class Insecta; order Phasmatodea; family Phasmatidae; genus Dryococelus; species Dryococelus australis. The sequence goes on from CM057005.1 coordinate 94,012,240, forward strand.
CATTTTTGTTAATCAGTCACACGTTAAGGATCTCCTAGACCCTAGAAAAATTATATCCAAACCATTAGGAAGAGCCATTAAGGAATGCGTTCTTATAATATATACTAAGTAGAAAATAATTGTTCAGCATTAAAACAAACAATAACATCTCATATTGGCTATGATTCACAATATAAATATTAAAACAAAATTGCGTAAAATTATTTATAAAGAATTTATACTATTAGTAATTTATACACAAATTTAAAGCAAAATCTTACCAATAAATAAGTTATATCATTTTTAACACTCTGCCATCTATCGGTGGCCATAGATTTAGAGTACTGATTTCAAGTTATAAATAATTAATGAGTTTAGCATGTGCAGTAATTATACTTTACATAGACGAGGCCTCTAATTAGTACGCTCCAAAAATAACCATAACGATATCATGACAAAGATGCAAAGTAAACGTAACTCGAAATGGATAGCAATATCTCAATTGTTAAAGACTGACATGGTGTCATGTATTCAGATGAGAATTGAGGTTAGGTTAGAGGAGCGGTAAATAGAAAATGTTTAAATGAAAGTTTAGGATTTTTGTTACCCAGGGTGCTAGACATTATTCTCTAGAATAATGTCAGTGGTGTCAGTAGAGCTGACTCGTTGTCCTCAGGGTCGTTCGGCCGACGACTACGTCATAATCCCTCCAGGGACTGGAAATACTCCTCAGAAAATTATTATAAGTTCTTGCTTGCGGCCCTGTGAGACGTTAGGCCTCCCCACACGCCCATACGACACTTTAATTACGTTGCTGTTACATGTGACCATATAAAACGCTCAATGCACTGTCTGTATGCTTATGGTAAAATTGGCGGGAGAAGGCCCTTATCTTAAACGCTTTGCGGCTACCAGAGGTATTTTGCATTAACGTGTAATTTATTCGGTATCACTCTACACACCTCAGTTGCGGTAGCATACACTTGCTTGCTGAGCTAGACCCGTCAGCGTGGGTTAAACAGAATAAAAGACAAGTGGTCACGATGCTTCAAGTTGAACGAATTAAATCCACCCAGGCGATGCAAGCACTGGGCGGTACGAGAGGCGGAGTCTCGGCGGCAGATAAAACAATGGTTCCGGTTAGTTAACAAAGTCTGTTGTTAAAGAAATGATAATGCAATATGTTTATGGCCACCGAGCGCTTGAAACGCGAGTCCCGATGCAACGCGCTGCATCCCTCGCAAGACGGACTATGGCTAACTTGGAACATGTGGCATGCTGGATGGCTTGGCGGGCTAGCACCCCACGTGGAACTACTTCCTAAACATCGCCCTTGCATGAAAAACACTTTACACTTACCTTTTGGAGATACCTGCACGTTCCTAAAATAAAGTCTTGCGGGACAAAAGATCATGCGGGTTTAGTAACACTATGATATGAGGCGAAGAGAAAAACATGAAAAACTTGAAATTGAAAAACATGGTACATAAAGAAAAACACTTCAAAAAAATACACTAGAGTGTTAAGGCATTTAATTGATGCGTTTATGTGTGCACGTGTCTTGTGTTGCCGCCAAGCCCTTTGGAAACATAAAACGTAAAAATGTGGGATCTCCTTTCATATCACTGCGCTCGGGCGTTCACTGAACTTGCGTTGCTCCTGTGGCACTACCACTGCGCTGGACCTGCACCGCCTGCAGCATAGAGTGCGCACTCTTCCTGCGTTGCTTGGAGTCCTTGCTGATCTGGTGCGGTGGGCAAACGGACTTTTGGGATGGGTTTACGTGGCACGCGTCAAGACGTCAAATGAGACATACATGTCGTGCATTATATTATACTAAATTTAGGTACTCCACCAGAAACCCTTGTCGACCCGCGCGCACCATCTCTCGGCACAGGTATGAACTACTTCACCAGAGTGCTGGCTGCAAATTGCTCCACCGGAGGCCATGCACCCGAAACTCGACGAAATTATTCAATACAACTACTATCAATGCCACACGTTGTAATTCTTTAAAGTGTGCACAAATTAACTGAAATGCTATTGGATAATTTCGCCAGTAATTATTTACCACGCTGCAAATGAATGTAACGAAATGACTACGGTAAAAACGTAACAGGAGTGGAGTAAAGTGCCGACCACGTGGTAATTGTTTTCCTGTAAGGCTGGGCTATAATAAATTGTTTTAGCACGGAAAGCACCACAGGCACGGAAATTGAATACATATTTAGCATAACACTCGCTACAATCACGCACAGCACACTCACGGAAAAAATAACACAAGGTAAACGCACCGAAAGTAGAGCTACGTCCTATAATTCCTCCTATGCGTGTGTGTGTGTGCGTGGGGCGTGCGTGGCCAATCAGAACGTCAATACCATCGTGCATGTTATTACCTGATTTGATCTACAACCTAATTATGACTACACAAAGTGAACAACTGAAGCAAGACTACGAACAAAAAGCGAAGAGTGGAACATCGCAGTATTTATGAATCAGATCCTAGGTGTATCTACTGCCGTGGAAAATTTTCGGATGACTAATATGGAGGAAAATGGGTTCAGTTTTTAGTGTTTAGACTGGTGTCACGAGAATGTGATGATATTGAAATCCCAATCAGTCTCTATTTTGCGCGTATTTATAGGTAATGTGTTTGGTGCGCCTTAATCTTAATTTAGTACAATATTTTCATGTGTGCCGAGAACACATTTTGAATTATTTTAGTAATAGACTATGTAAATTTTCTTCATCTTAATTATCGCCATTTATAACTGTAATGTGTCAAAAACATGTACCGACTGTACATATACCATAGATTACAATTGTGATTTACACTTATTAATAATTTCGAATGCGAAAAGTATGGAACCGTGGTTCCACTTTACCCGAACAGTGCTGGTAAAATGGACCTTTCCAGACTTCTACGAATATCACGATATTAAGTACAAATATTTAATTAAATATATAAATAATGAGGTCACAGCATAACGACGTATCAAGCTGTAATCTTCCATAAATGAATGTAAAATATTTAATATATTTTCCGAAAAAACATTTGAAAAACAAAAGGGGTCCACAAACTCGAACTTCCTCTATTATTCCGCCTTATGTAAAATTAACACGGGCTTGGGCCTCATCACTTTATACATGCGTCGGTCAAGTAAAACCGTGCAATTTTTAGGAAAGTAAATATTATACGAATCTGCTCATTTTCACACTTCGATTTATAAAAAAAAAACAGAAAGAGAAATAAATCATTTAAATTGTCACAAGAGGTTACCTAACACTTTAAATTCCACGTTAAGATATGGAACTATTTTCCATCCATCGTTACCAAATTTACTGGAAAAATGTCGCTCAGTGTCCATTAAAATATATGCAGGCAGGAGCAGTGACTTTTTTTTAAAGGTTCATTTCAAAAGCGCTCACTTTATCGTGAACAGCATTTGTTTCCTTTCAAGTTGTAACAAGCGTAAATGGCGAGGCCACAAATGGAAGATGGAGGTTGCAGGCCTTCGATAGGCCTTTACTGTACATATAGTCCATTCCCGATTGGAAGCGAATTATGAAAATCAACCTTTGAAAAAACACTCTAGGCATAATATATTAACTTGTTTTATCAATAAACTGTATTCCACAAATATATAACACTGTGGTTAACTTTAGAGTACTGTATTAATGAATAAATGAAACTTTACCTTAATATCTTCTATAACTTGTAATATTTATTTCTTTTTAAATAAGAATTAACAACAGCGAGAGCAGCGACGTGTTGGCAACGGCCGGTAAGAAATAGTTCACAGTTAAGATATTATTTCTAACAAGTTATTTGGTATACTATTTGTAAATTAAACGGTGCCTAGTGAAATATTTAAATATTTAGGTAGCCCCGATGGCAACATATCTCATTTTTACAGTTTAAAATAACAGCGGAAAATATCGTGAGTAGGCCGTAATGAAACGGTGTTGTTTTATCGAGCGAGAGTAATGATGAAGCAACTGTCTGCTGAGCGAGCTTTTCGCTCTCTCTCTCTCTGTCTTTGTCTGTTTCACACTCTGAAAGTTTCACTTCGCTAGTACGTGATTAAATTGTACCTGTTTTCAATTGTAGCATATTTCGTACTTATTACAGCAAAATAATGATTTTTGAATTTGTAATTTACAACTGAAAAGAGATTTTAATGTTTGAATACTTATTTTTATATATTTAGATACGATGGCGGGGCAGAGACAAAGTGAAGTTGGCAGACGTGGCGAGCCAAGACATGGCGTGTTGCTGTTTTAACAAACGAAGAGTAAATTGTACTTACTCCGAAAAATACTTCAAATTACCACATCACGTTTATACACGTTGTGTTTTTTATATCTACCTAAGCAAGTTGCGATGTTGTGATAAATCTGTGTTTCCACGGCAGTAACAAATATACTGTTACGGTGTGTTTCGTTAACCGCTGCGTGTGAAATAGCGTGGCGTGGCGATAGTTACGCTGGATCTGTGTGCGTGATTTCAAATATTTGATGTGAACTATTTATACGTTGTAAATGAGAACTGCTTTTATGACGAAGTTATTTATTTACATCCACGTATGTTTATTTATCACAACGTTGTACCTTTGCCCTGGGTGTTTGAAACACAGTCGTGTAACGTGATTTACCACCAATCCCAACAAAATAACCAAACCCAGCCCCAATAAATTTCAATAAACCTAATACACAGTAAGTAGCAATACATATAAATATGAGTGGAATAAAAGTTACGGTAGCCTTATTTGAGTGCATATTCACCGCTATATTATAAGTTTTTATAACAAAAAATGAGCGATACGAGTTGCGTGCTTGATTTTAATGTCGCTATTTCGTTGGACTGTCTATTCCTTCGTTATTCGAATTGAGGCCGTCCTTTTAAAGAAATAACCCAATACAGATCAATAACAAATAGTTAAATACTACAGTTCATTACCCCGCAGTTGTAACAGTGTTTAACACAGTCGCGGCAAAATATTAACGTGCATTACGTGTAATGTGCTATGTCGTGGAAAACAAATATGTTAATGTAACGTAACCGTAAGAACTATCGTTAATTCAGGCATTATTAAAACTTCATAAAGCTGACCTAAATAATGTTATAGGCATAAACTGTGAACATTCTTACGAAATGGTTTTTGAAATAGACCTTAGACAGAATTCTGTGAAAAGCTGTAAACAATAAACAACACATTTGACTGGTATAAAAGTAGAAGTCCCATTTCAATGTTTATTTTTAGGCGTAGCGAAGGTATATGAACGCATGTACACACACAATGCCATGTAAACATTGATTTTGACAGATGCTACATGGCAGTCACATGGCAATGTTTGTTTACATTTGGCGGAAGGATACGAAACGGGCCTGCAAGTAGATATTTAGCAGGGCCCCGAGAAAGTTGCTTCCAATGGGGAAGGACTATATGTACATGCATACTGCTGTGTGGGGCTCGGGATGTGCGAGTCAAACACTCGTGGGAGGCCAGAGTAACTTTTTACACACTGTAGGTCCAGTGTGGCGAGCTTGCATGAAACTGTTAAACGCTCGGAAACATATTATGACACTTTCGCGACAATTCCTCGTGGGCACATAAAAATAACTGTGGTGACTTTTAATCATGGTTGTTTCCTCGTTGGATGCCTCATCACCCTCCCTGAGCTAGCTGGCGCTGTGTTATTTATATTGATGTACTGGAACACTGCAAGAATTTGTGTTGTTCGGCGAATTACGACGTGTACGCACAAATGAAGAATCAAGACTGCACTGTTAAGAAAAATTTCTTTCATTTTACGGAAAAGTGCTGGCAAAAATTTAACCAGAAGCGTCCGTTAACTCTCCGTAAAATTACGGACATATTGATTTTCAGAAACGGACTTTCCGTAAAATTCACGGATATAATTTTTTAATATCTATTTTATTTTAATTTTTATTATGCGGGTGTTCTACTGAGCATTAAAAATAATATTATATGAAGTAAAAATGTTTAATACTTATGTAATATTTGAACCCGAGTCAAAAATGTGCTGGTTCACGACTCTAATCACTTAGTTACAATGCGTATGTGGTATATCTGGTATAAATTTTTTATTTCTCTATTAGCCATGTAAGCAACGTTTTTTAGTTTCTGTTAAAGTTAGTGTATTTTAATTGTTAATAAGTGTTACATACGCATGTTGCTACTTTTTAATGTTTTAAAGAACAGGTCATAGTGACATGGACAACATTAACTGCCGCAGGAACAATAATTTTCTTGTCGCAGTGACGAATAAGTTTCGCGTAGACTCGGCATCGTTCGTGCCCGAAACGCGAAGTTATAGGAAATACGGAAATTTTCCGTGTTTTGTATTTACGCACTCGACTACGTTTTTCGTCATTACTGATTGCGTTTCCGTATATGTAAAAATCCCGTAAATATGCGGAAATGTGTAACAGTGTGGCATTTGCCATAGGACGAGGACTTGTTGTCCCTGCGCGGGGGGCGTGGTTTCGAACATGCGAATATTTGATGAGTTGTTAGTCGCCGGAAGGCAGATGAACAGGAAGCTCTAGAGAGAGAGGGCCGGGACCACCACGTCATCTTGGTTCGTCTGCGGATAGAATATTAACAGCACCGAGATTAGTTCGTGAAGGGCAAACCAGCAAGCCTCTTTGAAGTAATGTTTCAGCATCTCGCGAGCACTCCAAGAGATGCAGTGGGAGTCGCGACCGTCTCCCGCAGTGAAGAGAAGATAGCGCTTGCTTGCGGAGGTAACTACTTAACAATGTTCCAAACCAGCAAGTCTCTTTGAAGTAATGTTTCAGCATCTCGCGAGCACTCCAAGAGATGCAATCGGAGTCGCGACCGTCTTCCGCAGTGAAGAGAAGATAGCGCTTGCTTGCGGAGGTAACTACTTAACAATGTTCCAAACCAGCAAGTCTCTTTGAAGTAATGTTTCAGCATCTCGCGAGCACTCCAAGAGATGCAATCGGAGTCGCGACCGTCTCCCGCAGTGAAGAGAAGATAGCGCTTGCTTGCGGAGGTAACTACTTAACAATGTTCCAAACCAGCAAGTCTCTTTGAAGTAATGTTTCAGCATCTCGCGAGCACTCCAAGAGATGCAATCGGAGTCGCGACCGTCTCCCGCAGTGAAGAGAAGATAGCGCTTGCTTGCGGAGGTAACTACTTAACAATGTTCCAAACCAGCAAGTCTCTTTGAAGTAATGTTTCAGCATCTCGCGAGCACTCCAAGAGATGCAATCGGAGTCGCGACCGTCTTCCGCAGTGAAGAGAAGATAGCGCTTGCTTGCGGAGGTAACTACTTAACAATGTTCCAAACCAGCAAGTCTCTTTGAAGTAATGTTTCAGCATCTCGCGAGCACTCCAAGAGATGCAGTGGGAGTCGCGACCGTCTCCCGCAGTGAAGAGAAGATAGCGCTTGCTTGCGGAGGTAACTACTTAACAATGTTCCAAACCAGCAAGTCTCTTTGAAGTAATGTTTCAGCATCTCGCGAGCACTCCAAGAGATGCAGTGGGAGTCGCGACCGTCTCCCGCAGTGAAGAGAAGATAGCGCTTGCTTGCGGAGGTAACTACTTAACAATGTTCCAAACCAGCAAGTCTCTTTGAAGTAATGTTTCAGCATCTCGCGAGCACTCCAAGAGATGCAATCGGAGTCGCGACCGTCTCCCGCAGTGAAGAGAAGATAGCGCTTGCTTGCGGAGGTAACTACTTAACAATGTTCCAAACCAGCAAGTCTCTTTGAAGTAATGTTTCAGCATCTCGCGAGCACTCCAAGAGATGCAATCGGAGTCGCGACCGTCTTCCGCAGTGAAGAGAAGATAGCGCTTGCTTGCGGAGGTAACTACTTAACAATGTTCCAAACCAGCAAGTCTCTTTGAAGTAATGTTTCAGCATCTCGCGAGCACTCCAAGAGATGCAGTGGGAGTCGCGACAGTCTCCCGCAGTGAAGAGAAGATAGCGCTTGCTTGCGGAGGTAACTACTTAACAATGTTCCAAACCAGCAAGTCTCTTTGAAGTAATGTTTCAGCATCTCGCGAGCACTCCAAGAGATGCAATCGGAGTCGCGACCGTCTTCCGCAGTGAAGTGAAGATAGCGCTTGCTTGCGGAGGTAACTACTTAACAATGTTCCAAACCAGCAAGTCTCTTTGAAGTAATGTTTCAGCATCTCGCGAGCACTCCAAGAGATGCAATCGGAGTCGCGACCGTCTTCCGCAGTGAAGTGAAGATAGCGCTTGCTTGCGGAGGTAACTACTTAACAATGTTCCAAACCAGCAAGTCTCTTTGAAGTAATGTTTCAGCATCTCGCGAGCACTCCAAGAGATGCAGTGGGAGTCGCGACCGTCTCCCGCAGTGAAGAGAAGATAGCGCTTGCTTGCGGAGGTAACTATTTAACAATGTTCCAAACCAGCAAGTCTCTTTGAAGTAATGTTTCAGCATCTCGCGAGCACTCCAAGAGATGCAATCGGAGTCGCGACCGTCTCCCGCAGTGAAGAGAAGAAAGCGCTTGCTTGCGGAGGTAACTACTTAACAATGTTCCAAACCAGCAAGTCTCTTTGAAGTAATGTTTCAGCATCTCGCGAGCACTCCAAGAGATGCAATCGGAGTCGCGACCGTCTTCCGCAGTGAAGAGAAGATAGCGCTTGCTTGCGGAGGTAACTACTTAACAATGTTCCAAACCAGCAAGTCTCTTTGAAGTAATGTTACAGCATCTCGCGAGCACTCCAAGAGATGCAATCGGAGTCGCGACCGTCTCCCGCAGTGAAGAGAAGATAGCGCTTGCTTGCGGAGGTAACTACTTAACAATGTTCCAAACCAGCAAGTCTCTTTGAAGTAATGTTTCAGCATCTCGCGAGCACTCCAAGAGATGCAATCGGAGTCGCGACCGTCTCCCGCAGTGAAGAGAAGATAGCGCTTGCTTGCGGAGGTAACTACTTAACAATGTTCCAGATCCAAAGATTTCTTTACGATTTTGAGGGAATTTTATGATTTCGCTGCATGATACAGGCCGTTCACGGTAAAGTGAGCACTTTTTTTTTTCAGCTGTTCCGTCAGACATAATAACCATTGGATACATTTCATTGTGGCCTCGGACTTTTGGTTTTGTGTATTGCGAATGTATACAATGTGTTTATTACCCTCACGGCAGGGTTTATATTAACAAGTGGTGGGAGGATATAAATTAGTTGAAAGAAAAAAGTAACTAGTGCTTCAAAAATGCTCACTTTACCGTGAACGGCCTATAGCAATGATAACTTGACAAAAATATCAAATCATTAAAAAAAATTACCTCAAAATTTTTCCTTTTTTTTTCTAGCAAAAATATAAGAATTCCAACTTATAATTTTTATTCGTACAATAAAATTAATTAACACCTTTTTTTAGTTACAGCTTCAGTGGATTCTCAAGGAACGGGAGCGTCATTTTTTCAACACAGGGAACTATTTTGAGCTGTAGCCTAGCATTTGAGTTTTTTTTTTTTTTTTTCAATTTAGAGATTTATACGCAAATAGATTGGAATTAATATTTCTATATTTAGTTTCCTCCGTTCTTAAGACTAAATTTCCACCATTGTAATCCTTTATTCTTTCGCACTACTATTTTAATACGAAACGAAAGAATGCATCAAGACAGGAATGTTAAAGGTAACGTCAGAGCCTGGAACTCCCGTACAACGGTCGGCTGTTTGGAGATTGAACTGCGTTACTTCGCAGCATGTTGAAAATAAGAGTAATTTTTGAAGCGTCCCCATAGTTTGTTTACGCGCGAAAAGATTAAAAAAACAAGAGAATGAAGGAATGGCACTTCCGAGAGAACACTCGTGCTATAAATATTATTTCAGAGCATCCCCCCCCCCCCCCAACATCAACACTTTAAGGACAAAGGCCGAGTGTAGCTAAAGATAATCTATTGTTTATTTGGTTTTTGAAGATAGTACACTCAGTGCCCCGAAATGAAATTGTTTCATTAATGCTTATCGGTATCTTGTAATAACTGTAAAACCAGTTAAAATTGTTATGCAAAAAAAAAGAAAGTATTATTACGATTTTGCTTCAAATTAACACGATGAATCGTAACTCCTGTTAAAGGCTGTTGGCGATTAAGTGAGCACTTTTGAACTCTACCTTAGAAAAAAGTCAGTGCTCCTACTTGCATATATTTTAACTGGAGCAATGAGTGACATAGCCCAGTAACGTTGGTAACGATGGAGGGAAATCAAATTCGTTTTATATCTTAACGTCGAATAAAGCGTGTTAGGTGACCATTTGTGATAACTTAAGATATTCCATTTGCTTACTGTTTTTTTTTAATGCATCGAAGTGTGAAATTGAGCAGATTTGTTAAATATTTACTTTTGTAATAATTTTACAGTTTTACTTGACCGACGCATGAATAAAGTGATGAGGCCCATGACAATGCTAATCTTACATAAGGTGGAAGAATAATACACAACGTACTTGCAAGTAGATTTTAAGCAGGGTTTTTTAAAAAGTACTCATTTTACCGTGAACAGCCTATAGCAGTGTTTAGGAGACATGGGGGGAAACAACACAGTGAATAAGAGTGAAGAGATTTCGACGGCTCTTAACATCGACGTCTTGAGAGCCGACGCGGGTGATTGAGGTGAGTCTTGAGCAGCGCCGGAATGAAGTGCGCGGGGGAAACGGGAGATCCCCGAGAAAACCCGCCGAACGACGGCACGATTCCCACTTGCGAAAATCTGGCGTGACCCCCGCCGGTGATTGAACCCGGATCACCTTGGCGGGAGGGGACAGGCTAACCGCTCAGCCACCGCGGCACAGAGCCGTCGAAGGTAAACTAGTCCAGCAGCGTGAATACATAAGGCGCTGGATGACAAGGGCGAGGCCTTCATTACGTCACCGGACAGTCGAAGCCACCGACTCAGACGCTGGTGAGGTCCACGTCAGCGGGAGCCCTCGCACGACAATCGTTGAGCTACGTGATTTTAAAGATAAATGTATACACTGTTCACGATAAAGTGAGCACTTTTTAAGGCCCTCCACAACAGGCATTAACTGCTAATAAATATATCTTATTGCAGCCTCGGGCATTAAATTTTGATGGTGGTGAAATCTATACACTGTGTTTATTCGTCATATTGCAATTTTTATATAAAAAACAGCAGGACGATGGAAAATGGATGAAAGGAAAAAATTATAAGGGCCTTAAAAAGTGTTCAATTTAACGTGAACAGCCTATACGTAGAATACGATAATGTAATTTAATATCTTACCTTTTTGCAGCAAAGTTGTCAGACTCACACACGAAACATGCACTGTCTTGACATTACTAATTCAAACAAATGTCCCTTCGGAAGAAGCTAGAGCAGTGAGTGGTAAGTTGTTCATATTCTGCCCGCACAAGACTTACGCCCGCACAAGACTTCATAGATAAAACCATTCAGAAACGGTAGAATTGCCAATTTGACAGTTTGCCCCTGTGATAACTAGCCCCGGTCTGCCCTACTACACTCTAAGAAGTTATTTGTAAACTTGCCATATCGGTGTATATGCACAGTGACAAAGCACGTATGGCAAATTATGTTTTCCCATACACGTATGGTAAAGTTCCTGCAGTTGCTCAGGGAAAGAGTCAAAAACATAAGGAAGTTACCAACTTCGTACAGTAGAAATGCTAAACATCCCCATATTTTCAGCCTGACATGCAGCAGGGTCTATTATTTCAATACACTGTATAGGTTAAAAACTTCCATTGCAGTTTAGGAAGTTCACCAGGAATTTTTTACAGTATACTTAAATATGAGATGCGGCGTAGTGAACAGAGGCCGCAGTATAATTAAGTTAACGTATAAACTATAGGGTTCGAGCAAGCTGCTGACATCTTAAAGGAGTCACTATCTATCGACGTGATAACGTAGAGGATAATGATGTGCTCTATAAATGTAACGATATCTTAATTGTAATGATTCACGTTGAGATAAAGCAAAGAACGGTTTATTGCCAATCTAGTCTGTCACCGAGTTCAAGTCCCTACCAGTAAAATAACTTATAGGTTAAGATTCTGTACCTCTTTAGCTAAACGAAAACTAAGGCAAGGTAAAAAAAATGTTGATTTTAAAAGTGCTCAGTTTACCGTGAACAGCCTATAGGTGTCTGTACTGAACTTCGCTACAGACTCGCGTTCAATAAAATCTTAGTTTATGGGTGCAAGCAACGCGACGAGAGCACTGTAAGCCGGTTCAAAATCTTTAATCGTAAAGGCGATGACGTGTCATTATAGCCCTTATCGCTCCATTGCTTCTAAGCCTCAATCGCGAAAATATCGAAGAGCAGATCACCACTTTACTGAGCCCCCCCCCGTGTCCACGATCCAGGGCATGTTGCACGCGAAGCTCGCTTACGGGCAGTGCTGTACACAGCGAGACATCAGTTCCCGGTGATTGATTCGAGCTGCTTTCTCGAGAGTAATCTTGACTCGTGTTAGTTTCTGCCCCTCTCGTGTGTGATCAGTAATTTTAGTATAGGCTATTCACGATGATGTGACGACTTTTGAAATCAACATTTTAAAACAATGCGCTGCTCCTACCTGCATAGGAGCATACATTGACGGGCGCACTGACTGACACAACGCCCAGGAAATTTGATTGCGATGGAGGTAAAGTAGTTCTATATCCTAACCCGGCTTTTTTAGACCTCGATGTTAAGAGCAGCCCAAATCTCTTCGTTCATTCTACGTGATAAAGTCGAGTAGCAAGTGTTTGGTAACTATTTGCGACAACTTGAATATTTCTTTCGCTTTCTGTTTTTTTTTTTTTTTTTTTTTAATGCACCGAAGTGTAAAATTGAGCAGATCTGCAAAATATTTACTTTTATTATAATTTTGCAGTTTCACTTGACCGACGCATGGATAAAATGCTGCCCATGGCGATGTTAACCCTTTGAGGATGGCACAAATTTACCGACACAGAGGACAAGGTTGACCTGAGCTGCCTATATTCTTCAATACTGCAGTATCAGTTGTGTTGGTCTCTGTATATCCACTTATCATCGTCCTATTGGTCCTGGCCATACCGGACACGCCTACTGTAGTCTGGGTCTTTAATTATTGGCTGGTCGTCGGCCAATGGAGTCGCGCTTTGACTGTGCACCAATTAACGTGTCGCTACAGGGGTAACAAATGTTACAATCCCTCGTGCTCAGTTGATGAATGATTAAAAATAACAGTTTTTCTTCTTACAAATTGAAATGTTCACTGATAGTAACTTTTTACTTAGATTCCGATAAAGTGCAGCGAAACAATAAAACTATAAAAGTATGCGATTTTTCCCCGAGTATGTACGTGCGAACTCCTCAAAGTGTTAGTTTTTATAAGGCGGAAGAGGCAATGCGGGTCGGTAGCACGCTATCTTACGGTGCTGGGTGATCTGGTTTCGAGTTCCGGTTAAGGCATGTGCGTTTTGTAATTGTCTCATTCGGGAGTCATACAGCCCCGACAAACACAGCACGACACAAGAAAATTCGCGAACACGACACGACAATTACATTCTCAAAGCGACTGCTCGAATTTACTGCTCGGCAGTTTACTGACGCGACGCGAAGTGTAGAATTTTTTCGGAACCATTTAGAAGGCGCTAATTAACTACGCTAGTTTTAAAGGCGGTGGGCAGACGGGAAACCTGGAATACACAATGGTGACACAGTGTTATAAATCCAGTAATTTTCAGATGTTTTTCTTTTAAGCTGTGTATTTGCATTATAGGGAAAGCTTGCCATACAATTTAATTTAGCAAGGCTGTACACTGGGTGTGTCGTGCCGCACTACACGATGAAAATAGAAATCATTTCTAATCCAAAATTCCTGGTCGAACGACAGAATTTGTTGGGGTTACGTCGAATATATATTGTATTTAATTGGCTGTTTAATTTTAAAGTGTTGTGTAGGGGCTGTCGTGTCGAGCTTGTCGGGGCTATGCGACCAGCACCACAAGTATTGCACTTGTTGAAGGTTCCACATCTAATGATATCGCTGCCATGGCTCACTCCACTTTCCATCTACCATTTGAAGTACTTCATCAAAATTATCTTCATTCAAGTTGACGAAAGCAGGCTCATTAGTTACATCGGTAAATTTTTGTTGTAATTCATTCATGATAACTTCCAACTTTTCTGAGAACCCTGCTATTGTTCTACTTCCAAGGTATTACTTCGCCTCATAAAATCATGCTTAAACGAGTCTAAAAAACACACACAAAAAGGGAAAAATCACTATTCCCGCGCACTCAGCGTAGTAATACAATTAAAACTGTTTATTACTAGGCGTTACCTAAAAAACTGGTTTTGGCTGTGTTGGGGGCACGGCCGTTTGTTTTGCGCGAATACGTCTACAGTCCATTCCCCACTGGAAGCAACTTTCTTGGAGCCCTGCTAAAATACCTACTTGCAGGCCCGTTTCGTATCCTTCCGCCAAATGTAAACAAACATTGCCATGTGACTGCCATGTAGCATCTGTCAAAATGAATGTTTACATGGCATTGTGTGTGTACATGTGTTCATATACTTTCGCTACGCCTAAAAATAAACATTGAAATGTGAATTCTACTTTTATACCTGTCAAATGTGTTGTTTACTGTTTACAGCTTTTCAGAGAATTCTGCCTTAGGTCTATTTCAAAAACCATTTCGTACGAATATTCACAGTTTATGCCTATAACATTATTTAGGTCAGCTTTATGAAGTTTTAAAAATGCCTGAATTAACGATAGTTCTTACGGTTAGGTTACATTAACATATTTGTTTTCCACGACATAGCACATTACACGTAATTCACATTAATATTTTGCCGCGACTGTGTTAAACACTGTTACAACTGCGGGGTAAAGAACTGTAGTATTTAACATTTTGTTATTGATCTGTATTGGGTTATTTCTTTAAAAGGACGGCCTCAGTTCGAATAACGAAGGAATAGACAGTCCAACGAAATAGCGACATTAAAATCAAGCACGCAACTCGTGTCGCTCTTTCTTTGTTATAGAAACTTAAAATATAGCGGTGAACATGCACTCAAATAAGGATACCGTAAATTTTATTCCACTCATATTTATATGTATTGCAACTTACTGTGCATTAGGTTTATTGAAATTTATTGGGGCTGGGCTTGGTTATTTTGTTGGGATTGGTGGTAAATCACGTTACACGACTGTGTTTCAAACACCCAGGGCAAAGGTACAACGTTGTGATAAATAAACAGACGTGGACGTAAATAAATAACTTCGTCATAAAAACAGTTCTCATTTACAACGTATAAATAGTTCACATCAAATATTTGAAATCACGCACACACAGATCCAGCGTAACTATCACCAAACAGCCACGCCACGCTATTTCACACGCAGCGGTTAACGAAACACACCGTAACAGTATATTTATTACTGCCGTGGAAACACATATTTATCACAACATCGTAACTTGCTTAGGTAGGTTTAAAAAACACAACGTGTATAAACGTGATGTGGTAATTTGAAGTATTTTTTGGAGTAAGTATAATTTACTCTTCGTCTGTTAAAACAGCAACACGCCATGTCTTGGCTCGCCACGTCTGCCAACTTCACTTTGTTTCTGCCCCGCCATCGTATCTAAATATATAAAAATAAGTGTTCAAACATTAAAATCTCTTTTCAGTTGTAAATTACAAATTCAAAAATCATTATTTTGCTGTAATAAGTATGAAATATCCTACAATTGAAGACATGTACAATAATTGCCGCGTATTAGCGAAGTGAAACTTCCCGAGTGTGAAAGAGAGAGAGAGAGAGAGAGAGAGAGAGAGAGAGAGAGAGAGAGAGACAAAGACATCGATAAAGCTCGCTTAACAGACATTTGCTTCATCATTACTCTCGCTCGATAAAACAACACCGTACCATTACGGCCTACTCACAATATTTTCCGCTGTTATTTTAAACTGTACAAATGAGATACGTTGCCATCGGGGCTACCTAAATATCTAAATATTTCAATAGACACCGTTTAATTTACAAATAGTATACTAAAAAACTTGTTAGAAATAATATTTTAACTGTGAACAATTTCTTACCGGCCGTTGCCAACACGTCGCTGCTCTCGCTATTGTTAATTCATATTTAAAAAGAAATAAATATTACAAGTTATAGAAGATATTAAGGTAAAGTTTCATATATTCAATAATACAGTACTCTAAAGTTAACCACAGTGTTATATATTTGTGTAATACAGGTTATTGAAAAAACATGTTGACATGTTTTGCCTAGAGTGTTTTTTCAAAGGTTGATTTTCATAAGTCGTTTCAATTCGGGAATGGACTATACATTGACGTGCTCTGACGCCTTGATGTTTATTTTACGTTCCCGGTACCGCTTCACTCGATCATACGGGATTTTATGGGTACCACTGGATTGCTTTTGAGATGCTCTTTCCAACCGTATACGATTTCTGTATTTCAACTTGGCTTTTTGACGAATATAGGCCGACATTGTGTTAAATTTTATTAATTCTTTACATTAAACTCATACAATGTCACAATTACCACGCCACACAAATGTTTTTATACACGCAATCGATTGGTCTTGGTGAGAGTTGTCGATTGAAACTTAAACGAGCGTCGTAGCTTCTCCTAATCAAAAGTTATACTACGCGGAAGTTACGAGACGCGGCGAAACGAACACAAAATTGCGGCGTCCCCCCCCCCCCCTTTTTTTTATTCCACCCACGCGCGATGTTTCGCATTCCTCACACTCAAGGTAACATATTCTTTGATATTTTGGTAATCGAGTGGTGTAATTGTATTTTGAATGTAGAGGATAGATTCGGACCTGCAATGCTAAACTGTAGATATCCCCCGAATTCGTTATCATCGGATTTTCTGGATTACCTCCCACTATGATAACAAATTTAGATACATATTCACGCCAAAACATATTTTCTCCCTGTTCTTAATCATATAAATTATAAATAAAATATTAAAAATGTATAATTGAGATACAAGTAATAGTTAAATTAAATAAATATAAGGTACTTTTTTTTACAGGAGAGTAAGACGCTTGTGATAAATGCTATATTCAGGAAATAATCATGTTATTTATGCATGGGGTGATTTTTCAGAAGTCTGATTTAAAAAATTTGAAGAAAATGCTAATAGACTATACACATGGTGGAAAGATATAAAATGAGCAAAAACTTTAATTCTAAGCAAGGCTTCCAAAAAGTGTTCGGTTAATCTTGGAAATCCTGTACATTCCATATGTCAGCGGGAAGCATGCCGACAGATATGAGGATCCTTCCTCTTGTGTGTGTGTGTGTGTGTGTGAGGTAGTGTGAGGTTCAATAGGAACTGACGTCACATCACCAATCAGCCCTTTGTGTCACCTCTGCGGTGACGTCACGTGCTCCAACATGGTCCTATTGAACCGCGGATGGGGGTGGGATTATCTCTGGCCGCACAGGGCGGGTTGTTCTCACCTCGCCGACATGAGAGGAACTACCCTCCTCTGTGTCCCCGTAGTTAATGCTGGACCCAGGATAGATAACATAGTGTGCTTGAGGTAAACTATTCCTTACACTTTAGTGCGAGTACTGGCCGACACGTGCTGTCAAGCTACCAACGAATCATAAAAATGCAGTTCTTCGTCTCGTCATTTTTTTTTATGCTTAATGTCCACCCTGTTAAAAAATATTTCCTTCATTTTACGGAAAAGTGCTGGTAATAATTTATCTAGAGGTGTCCGTAAACTCTCCGCAAAATTACGGACACACTGATTTTCATAAACGGACTAACCGTAAAATTCTCGGAACCTTTGCGTTAATTCCCTAGTTAATTTTCTGTACTTCTTGTTTAAATAATTTTTAATATCTATTTCCATTATCTGGGTATTCTACAGTGTACAAAAATATAATTAAAAAAGTTAAATTATTTAATACTTAAGCAAGACTCGAACCAGAGTCAATATGTTGCTAGTTTTCAACCCTAACCACTTACCTTCAATGCTCACGTGGTGAACCTTGAATAACTTTTGAATTTATTAGTTAGTCACATAAGCTACGTTTTTAGTTTCTATTAAAGTTAGTGTATTTTAAATGTTGCTAAGCGGTACAGACGCCTGTTGCTACTTTTAATGTTTGCAAGAACAGGTCTTAGAGACGTGGATAGCCTTAATTTTCTGGTTATAGTGGCGAAGAAAGCTTCGCGTAGACTCGCCATTGTTCGTGCCCGAAACCCGAAGTTATAGCAAATACGGAGATTTTCAGTATTTTGTATTTAAGCACTTAACCACGTTTTCCGTCATTATGGATTCCGTTTCCGGATATTCTCAGTGCATTTTCGTAAAAATGTTTCGTAAATATACGGAAAATTTTAACACTGCAGTAAGTGACAATTTTCCGTTCCAATTTTTGAGGGTGTATCACGGCTTCGGGACACATCAGTTATAATCTAACAAAAATAGTTGCTAATTTGAAAAATTACATTTATCATGTAATTTTTAGCTTAAATATGAGACTGAACCTAAAATATTGATTCGTATAAATTTCAAACAGCTATCTCGATAAAAAAAAAAAGTTTGGTTTCAGCTAAAGTAAGTGTGTGATTGAGTGAAAAGATTCGGGCGACTCTTAACATCGAGGTCTTGAGAGCCGATGAGGGTGAAGCGAGGTGAGCACGAAGCAGCGCCGGAATGGGAGGGCGGGGAAAACGGGAGATCCCCGAGAAATCCCGACTACCAGGGGCATCGTCCGGCACTATTCCCACATGCGAGAATCCGGGAGCGATCCCGCCGGCAATCGAGCCCGGATCGCCTGTGCGGTAGGCGGGTAGTCCGACCACCACATCACCGCGGCCCCTTCCAGCTAAAGTTGATATGTTCCACAGGAAGCTTATATTTAGCTGGTACTGTTCACAGCGAGGTTCAGTGTCCAATGGTCTTCTCTTATTTCCAGTCAATAGAATAGAGAGAAACTATCCACGCAGGCAAGACACAGTCGGCCGAATGTGGTTTTACTTATGGCATTGCTGGACTACTGCTGGCCCAGAAAACATTATGTGTTTACACAGCTGGCCCTGCTATGATTAACTGCTGGCACCAGGACATTTAACATGCCATTTATGACACGATGATCGAAATGAAACTGTTTGTTGAGAGTAGATGAACTACTAATGGCCCACAAATACTGTATTCCAGCAATGGCCACCCATAATCTATACTTATTGCTGGTGAAAGTATGGGTAGCCATCTGTAGGCCATTTGATGGCTGTACAGTGGTACATCGATGGGCCATTGCTGTTGTAAGCATGTAGGCCATGCCTGGGCCATTTGTGTTCACCACACCTGGGCGAGTTATGGGCAGAGCATGGCTAGTTAGTGACGCCACTTCAGGACCAGCAATGGTTCCCGGTGCATGCCAGCTATTGGCCAACCTTTTGCCGGCTTTGCACCCGACTGTAAATCATGAATGGGTGATATGTGTTTTACTACATGGGTAAAGAATTTAACTCTGAACTAATTTTAAGCGATATTATTAATATTTCCTGCTTGGTGCCGGGAGCATATATATTTACAAAAATGAATAATATGGCCTGTGGGGTTAATTCGTGCACACATTATACATCTGATTGTTTTGAACAACCCCAACAAAATCTGGAAAGTTATTCCTCACCAAGATGTAAGATGAAAATATATGTACATTTTCCCTCTAGTATAAAGGGATTTTTTAAGGGAGCTGTGAGTCCTCATTCTGTTTTGAGGGTAACACGTGGATTTCTCAAAAACTGTTCAACTAAGTGTGTTTCGACAGAACGACTTTGTTTGGTTAATTTAGATGCGCCGATGAATAATATGTTGTGGCGATACAATCCGTTCTACATCACGACCCCCGTAAATATAACAGGCGCTAGCTTATTATGGTATCTGATTTTAAAAAATGTACTTTACTATGAACATTTTTAATTTGCACGATTTACTTCCAATTCGTGGATGACAATACCAGAGCAGAAATAATAAAAGTGTAATCAATATTAGAAGTAAATAAGGGTGAACAAAATTTTGTAGGAATTCATTTTCAGAAACTTGCTTTATAGAAACTAGCCCCCAAATTATATTTAGAATAACTTACAAGCTCTCGTAGACATCTCGTACTCAATTAAAATAACAACTTTTAAACATCACTCTTGAAATTCAAATAAAACAGACGAATTATTAATTAATTAATTCTTCATGTGAATAGCTGCTTCAATAATAATATATAAGATTCAATCTACAAGCTCATATGTAACTACCATATCTGATCTCTTTTTGTTACCCTGAATAATTATTAAAAACATAGAACTTTCATCAGTAGATGTCACTTCATACATAGAGCTGCATGAAACGATCCAGAGGAACACCATCAGACACGGCTGTGCATCACAGTGTCTTAAAAAATCGCGTTCATCTTAGGGTTACAAAGTTTCACCCAAAAAAAAAAGACGCGAATCCCCATTCTTAACCATGAAGGGGGAAGATCTTGCCAACCGCGTTATCGGAGACGCAAGATCTCCAGTCTTTAAAACCATTCACCGATGTGTTCTTTCATTTCAAGTAGTTTATAATGTTTTTGAACGAAAATTGATTTAAAATTCGATGTTTTGGATGCATAACTCCCTTAATCACGTTAGGGGAGAAGTGATACGTACATATTCGTAATATTATTTTTGTAAGAAATAACCCGGAGGAGTTTGTCTGTGCTGCTCGAAAACATCTGATTTATAATTGAATAATATTATTTTTTATTTACGGGTTCTTCATGCTCTCCGAATGAAACCGTTAAAAAATCAATTCACATATGACGTGTGGTTTATTACTAAATAAATTATGTAACACAAACGTGCTGTGCTTCTGTTAACGTTAAGCTACCTTTTGTATTGTTAAATAAGATCTTCATTCACACTTTCTCTGTAAATTATAATACTTATTTCTTGCTGAATACAAGTTAAAAACGGAGAGGAAGAAGGTACAATGGAAATGGGTTATTAGAAATAGTTCTTACAGACTGTATTAATTTATACTAGGTTTAAGGTTTTCAGAAATGCATTGCTGGATACACATTTGGTTATGAACAAACATATTAACATTTGACTGTCTTTCCAGCGCATAAAACGGTAACCTCGAACAGACAATATCATTCTTCGGCAGCAAATAGAAATCTCCGAGGATCTAGTTGTGTAGGTGTGAACTCGAAATAAACTTTAGTAGCAAAGAGGTCGAAACAAAATTCCTACTCCTGGGCCCATGACACGTGCATAATAATAAAGAGAAAAAAATTATTATTAATATATACAAAAGAAACATTTTTCAAAAAGAGAGAGCAAGGTAAATTTTACAAATAAATTTAAAGACTTATGTCAGGTGACAAAAAAATATTTTATTAAGCTTCGAGCTAGTTTTCCATAAACAATAAACAGTTTTATAAATAAAACAACAAGCTAAGAATATCACACGTAATAGAGTTATAAGGAATTTTATCCTTTTGTTAATTTCTTTACATAATGATACCAGCCATTATTCCTTTTTTTTTTTTTTAAAAGACATTATTGTTACATTGGGATCCCAAGAGCAAAAAAAAAAACCTTGAAATTTAAGAAAACAATATTTTTCAGGTTAAGAAACACATATTGATCTTCGTAATAAATTGAAACACTTTTTTTTTAAATAGAATAATAATAATAATAATAATAATAATAATAATAATAATAATAATGCAACTGTTAGGTAATACAAAAAGTACTAGATGTTGTGAATAAAAATTTCGAAAATTTGAATGTGGCGATCATCAACCAGTTTCATGCACATGCTAAAAATTAAAAGAAAAGATGCCCGCGGCAGGACTTTGCTGGAGCGTTGGCCATCGTGGGACATTCTCCTTGGCCACAGAGCAAGTAGGGAGACAAGAGTCGACCACTTCCATTATGTAAATATGTTCTTATTTCAAAGTCTATTTCGGGGGTGGTGGGTGCATGGTAGGTGCCTGGATTAATACCAATAGCAGACACGCGGTACGGAAAATAATCACCTAGTTTAATAAAACCAAAATAATGGTTTTTAATGATTATTGTGTGATAAATTGGCTTAAATGAAGTAGTTGATAATCACGTTGCGTTCAACGTTTAATAAAATTGCTTATTTACAAAAAAAAATAAATAAAATTGTATAGTTTTTCTTTTTAAGGCTATTTCTGGGTAGCATTTATGGCATGTTTACGGCTTGCATTATTCTTGAGAGGTTCTATAACGAAGTTTTAAAATTAAGCAAATAGAATCTACTTGACTAAAACCATTTATTTACCGAATTGCTGTTTCCGGCAATAATTAAATATTGGCTACATGTGCTGTGTGTTAGCTCTGTCTCTTAAAATACGTACGTTACTTCTAAATGTGACCAACAGAATAGAATAAATTTTGCACAAGCAGTGAAAAAAAAAAAAAAAAAAACGGATTAGATATTTCTAATCGTTTTAGTGAGTTATTAAATCAGTGCCTAAAATATGTGTAGGTTATATCAGTATGTTTGAGGTATAGAACACTCGTAGTTTTGACGCAAAACCGATCTGTTCCATAAAATCATTCATTCTAGTGGTAAAATGTCTATGTTGGTATTTTCACAGGCGCTTACTCCAAATAACACGTTTGTTGGCCCATCTACTGTCAACCCCTTGCCATTGGCTCTACGACGACTAGAAGTCACAGTCTCGAGAATACGCGAGGTGGCATCAAGGAAAAATCCCCGCTACGCCTCGGTAGCAAGGCCGTCTTACTAAGGTCTCACGTCGGCATGACAGCAGCCCACAAGTCCCGCCGCTAGAATAACACGATTGACGCACCAAATTAATAGCCACGGCCACAAAAATACCACTGGAAAGTGACGAAAAACTAACACAAGAATAATGACCCGCCAAAAGCGGTAAATATGGCGCGATTACACCATTGACAGTCAGAAGAAGCTGGAACTAAACAATGTTTAATGCCACGCCATCATGGAGTAGGCGGAGAAGGAGGAGGTGTGGCGTGCATTCAGAAATATACCAGTTTGGGATCTCTTCACAAAGTCACTGATACAATCGACTATCGGTATTTTACATTTACACTTGAAATGTCTTATGAACACATTTTACTGAAAAGAATTTTTAATAAAATATTACTAAGAGTAAAAATCAATAAAAAGCCACAAATGAATATTTCATAACGGAATTTACCGTTGATTTAACATTGAATATTTCGATCGGTTGAAATACTAACAGAAATATTTCAACCGATCGAAACAGTGGTTTAAACCAGATCAGTCACCTATAAATTTAAAAATGAAAAATAAGGAAATCACAAAATATTAATAGGCAAATAAACTAATTACAGAAACAGTGACCAAAAACAAATTATTTAACCTTGCTTTACATAACAATATGAAAAAAAAAATTTACGTGCTGGAAAATAACACAGAGGGCCTTGCCATGAAAAACTAAAAAAAAAAAAAAAAAATTCCCAGAAAGGGAATACAAGATTACAACAACACAGTAAAAATTAAGCGAGTGCCAAAATCGGCACAGTTTCTTCTAGCTGGTAATCGAAAAAAAGATGACTTTTTTTTTAGAGGCTGGTTAATTAGCTATGTAATCACCGTGGCCCCTCTAGGTATAAAGGGTTCTCACGTTCTGTAATGGAGGACGTCGCTTCCGCCAATCATAAATATTCACCTGACGAGGAGATCTACTCTTTGTTTGGGTAGCTACGGAAGGCCATGTTTGCTCATAAAGGTTATTGAGCAATTTCGAACCTTTCCCCACGGGGGGGGGGGGGGGGGGGAAGAAAAGTAGCTTCAAATTGTACGCTAACCACCGTCGACTATTTTTGACCTCTAGCAAGATGACTTAGTCCCTCATCGTGAAATAACATCATGACATCGTGGAAGATTACACCTTTTGACTTTCGATAGTTCAATTGTTGTGGATACATGTGGAGATTATAAAGAAGTGATATTTATTTGTATTTCCAACGTAATAAGCGGCCGTGGGTTTTGAAAACTCATGAGTGTTGTTTAATGTACTTATGAAAAATTTTCATTTATTAAAAATACCTCTACACATATTGTCGTCACGACTTACTCCCATGTGTGTAACTCGAAGAAAAAGTTTACCACATACGTTTCTCCCATCAATTGCAAAATCACACGCATTATGAAAAATACCTGTACAAAGATTATATTTTTTTTCTGTACGAGTATATGAACCTACATAATATGTTGAACGAGGCTAAGGTAACTGTATAACATATCGCTATTGAGACAATATAACTATTAAGCAACTTCGATAATCGAGATGGGAAAAAAAAATTAATTTAAAACAAAATATTTCCATGCCGCACACTTAAATTTTCTTGATTTTTAAGATATGGCAAAGTACGCTTATGACCTTCTCCAAAATATCTTACGATACTTCCCAAATCCTTCAAGACATTTTTTTTTTTTAATGCATAATATTTCATATTTTCAATTTTTTTTTTTTATTTTAAATTCTTCCGACGTAATTTCGAAAATGTTTGTCACGCACTTATTTTAGTTCAAACATTATACACATATATACGTATATATCGGATCTAGTTTGCTTATTTGCACTAATCTTATTTGCTCAGTAGCCCCTAAAGTAAACAACACTTTTCAAAGACAATTATAAATTCTCTCTTAAGGTTACCGACGAATTTATTTGTGGAAATAATATCAGGTCTGATATCCATTGTTTCTGAATTTTGCTGAAAATGGTGCGAGTATGTCACATTCATAAATTAACTTGATTTTCCCCCACTCTATTATTTTTATCTCGAAATTAAAACCTCGGGACGAATTACGCTCACTGTTATTGCGTGTTTTAATGATCGAACATTTTTATCCTTATGTTGCGTAGTCTTTTCCGACGTGCAGATTGACGGCCAACAATAAGGGCAGAAAAATTCCAAATAAATAATTAATTAACGTTGCTACGTGGGCAGTTAGTGCTGGTCACTCTCTTGACATATTTCCAAAATGGCAACCACCGGAAAACGCAAGTAGTTTCTGATAACGTAAATCAATATTTCCTGCGCCACATTCACGAATGGAGGGTCGCCGCAAATATTCGCGTTTACAAAATTGATAATATTTACGAGTAGAAACAGATCAACGCTCAACATTAAAGGGAAATAATTTACTATGAAAAAGTATAAATTACTAAGCTGGTTTTGAATATTTCAAATAATGATGAAAAAGTATGTAACTTAAAGTATCGTGAATGTAAAGAGCGATTTATTCACGGTTTGTTGACGGTATCTCAGGTATCTTGAAAACTACTTTGGCTCTTTTCGTATGTGATACCAAGAACGCCTAGGAAATAATCATTATCGCACGGCTATGCGTCAAATTTTCTTACTTTGTCGTTCAATAATTCCTGGCTCTGGCTTTCAGCTGAAGACAAAGAATTCGGTTATTGGGAACACACAGATGATAGATTTTAATTTGACAAACTGCAGCTGTAGCATCTATAAAGTTGACGCCCTGGAGTGATGCCCAAAGGGAATCAATGTCCAGCCTTTGTCCATGTAGATAAAGACTAATATTAGTATTTTTGTAGATCTTTAGAAACGAATTAAGACGAAAGTATTGTTTGATAACGCATTTGAATAAAGTCAATAAAGGAAATATTAAAAAAAAAAAAAATTCATGGAAATAATTGTCGTAACTATTATAACATAACGCATTAAATTTCCTGACACGGGATAGTAAATAATTACACACACAAGAATTTTTGATCAGCTTTTCATAATAAACGAGGTTTGCGTACCTTTATATTTATAGCATGTTCACGTTAAAGCAAATATTTTGACAGCCCTGTTTAAGATATATTTGTACGCTCATTCCGTATACTTCCGCGATATCTAAAATTAACATAGCCATGGACCTGATTACTTTGTTCATGCGTCGGTTGTGAAATTGTTAGAAAAGTAGATATTTTACAATCTGGTTAACTCTTACTCATATATACTAAAAATACAGAAAGTAAATCAAATAATTAGAATATTCTCCAATTTTTTTCAAACACTTTAAAGCCAACGTTACGACATGGAACTACTTTCTCTGGGTCGTTACCAAATTTACAGGGCGCAAGTCAGTGAGCCTGTTAAAATTAATGCAGGTAGGGGCACTTAACAGCCTTTACCCCAAAAGCGATTGTTTTCGAGGAAATCATGTATCAATTTCGAAAGTGAGTATTGCAGTACCTGGTAGGTAGGCGGTACACACACCACTAACCCGATACAGGTTGTTCACGGTAAAATGAGCATTTCTGAAATAAACCTTTGAAAACGTCACTGATCATATTTGCGTGTATTTTAACGCGCACATTGACTGGCATACGCCCAGAAAAGTTGGTAACGACAGAAGGGAAGCGGCTCAATGCTTTAACTTTGGAATAAGTGTTGAGCATTTGTAAACAATGAAACGATTTATTTTGCTTTATTTTCTTAATTCACACGTAAGTATGACGAGAATGAGCAAATCTGTAAAAAT
This sequence comes from Dryococelus australis, assembly GCA_029891345.1. Taxonomy (NCBI): domain Eukaryota; kingdom Metazoa; phylum Arthropoda; class Insecta; order Phasmatodea; family Phasmatidae; genus Dryococelus; species Dryococelus australis. The sequence continues at coordinate 94,038,806 of CM057005.1, forward strand.
ATTTACTTTTTACAAATTATTTTACAGTTTCACATGACCGACGCATGAATTAAGCGATTAAGAGAATGGCAATGTAAATTTAACGTGAGGCGGAAGAATACACAACGTACATTCAAGTATACCTCGAGCAGGGCTTTCAAAATTGCTCAGGTTACCCTAAACAGCCTTTCCTGGTGTTGCAATGCAGGGATGCAGATCCCTTGCCCCATCGCCATGGGCGTTTTAAACAATTGTCTACGCGTTGCAGAGGACGGTCATTCTCGACCGGTATACTCAGCAACGTGTGGTGAACTGTTCAGCTATCTCACCGCAGCAGGAGCCAGCAACCACAGTGCAGCCTGGGGGAAACTGAATCCATTCCGACCAAGCAGCGAGGGACACATTACACACGCGTCCTGTGGCGTCTCCTGCCGGGCTACGCTCTAGTGGCGAAAGTGTGTACTAGCAAGCAGAAGGGCCAACAGAGCTAACGCCCCATTACCTTGCAACAGTTCACCGCACGCCACTGGTCGTACCACACGGCGAGGCCGAGTGTCCAGGGATCTACCGCGGAGGTGACATATTCGCAGATTACGTCGCTGCTCTGCGTTAGGGCTGATTCACAATACTGATCATCGAGCGCACAGCCTACACCTCATCGGCTATTATAAAGAAATAAGTCCTTCGTCAGGTTGGGTACAGCACACATCAAAATGTTATTATTTGCAACACAAGGGACAGTAAATTGACGTGGAAATGTAAGGGTTTAAAGATCACGCACTTGCGAAAGTTCTGCTGGAAAGTCTTCACTTTCAATTAAATCCGAACGACTCGTCCACGGATATCTATTTATCTCTTCTGTTTTCGTGCTTGGAGACACGCAAGTGCTGGACAGATTCATGACAGTCAGTAAATGCGGCATCTGTTCCCCGCGAAAAAAAAAAAAAAAATGCCGTAACTATTTGTGCTCCAAAAACAATTCAGTTCAAGCTCACTTTAGTGATTGGGTGATTTTGATTGCCTCGCGTTTTACGCGCCACTATCTGATAATTAACTAAGTTCACCGATTTAGTAAGTGATTTTTAACTGGCCCGTTTTGATAAGAAAACGAGCTGCTCACAAAGACACGTGGCCATGATCAAAGGAAAATTTCAAGTTCATTTGTAGGTTATTGAAGTTTAGTGGATATTTCTGTCATAAGCATGTGGTCTTAGTTACTATAAATACCATATACTGAAAGAAAAAAATTGATTGACAGTTTGCTAGGATTCAACGTACTGTACACATGTCCCACAGTTTTCTTTCCTTATTGGCTGTCACGTATGTAAGAAGCTACTACCCCATTTCACTGGCCCGATGAGGATTCTGTTACTATAAACAAAAACGTTCGTGACTGGTATGCAAACAATTTAGCCGAGTCAAACTTTATTCGTCCAATCATGAAAGAGCGAATTAGTTAGAGTGTTATGGGACATATGTTGGCTCAAAAAATTTCTGCGATTTTCCATCATCATCTCTGAGTCCATCATCCCTAATGATATGTACCCGACAAAGATTTCACCTCAGTGTAATTTATCACGATAGAGAATATCAAGGGAGATGAACGGCACACGCGGACATGTAAAGGCTGTTCACGATAAAATGAGCACTTTTGAAAGTCCTGCTTAAGATCTACTTTTATATACGTCGTGTGTTCTTCCGTCTTAGGTAAAATTAGCATTGCCATGGGCCTCATCACTTCATTCATGTGTCGGACAAGTGAAACTGTGAAATTATTAGAAAACTTAATATTGTACAAATATTCTCATTTTTACACTTCGGCGCATTAAATAAAATACAGTTGTCACAAATGGATAATACATGGAACTACTTTCCCCTCCATCGCTACCAACTTTGCTGGACACATGACACTCATTGCGCTCGTTAAAACATATGCAGGTAGGGGCAGTGAATTTTTTTTCAAAGGTTGATTTCAAATCGCGAACAGCCTATAGCACTATTCACGAGTATACTGCTTTTTGATTACCAGTATCTTGTGCACGGAGCTTAATGCCTTGGTTACTGCGGTACTCGCGACTGAGAACGATTCGTGATTTCGTCTGTAGTTGTTATCTACACCAAGTCGTTGACGCCCGTTACGGCACTGTAAAAAAAAAAATGGTATTTTCTGGTAAACTTCGTAAACTGTGATGGAAGTGCAACAAGCGGACGATGGTGCTGATGCGATGTGTTGAGGTGTCGTTGCTCGCACAATCGTCGTTGAATCGGAGACGAGTTGCATGTCCGTCCGGCAGTTCTGGCCCCTGAGCTGCATTCCCCCTCGCGTCGATATCCCGCGTGCATCTACATCCACACGACATACGACTGGCTGGCGCCCGGTCCTGCCGCGGCACGCGTGTTCCAGTCGAGAACACGGTATACGTCAGCCTTCGTTTGTGTTTGGTGGGTATGTAAGGTAGGCCTTGAGGTTGAAGCAAAGCAACTGCCTGTGGAGCTCTGCACTCGACTATACAACGGCGAGAACACGGTATACGTCAGCCTTCGTTTGTGTTTGGTGGGTATGTAAGGTAGGCCTTGAGGTTGAAGCAAAGCAACTGCCTGTGGGAGCTCTGCACTCGACTATACAACGGCGAGAACACGGTATACGTCAGCCTTCGTTTGTGTTTGGTGGGTATGTAAGGTAGGCCTTGAGGTTGAAGCAAAGCAACTGCCTGTGGAGCACTGCACTCGACTATACAACGGCGAGAACACGGTATACGTCAGCCTTCGTTTGTGTTTGGTAGGTATGTAAGGTAGGCCTTGAGGTCGAAGCAAAGCAACTGCCTGTGGAGCACTGCACTCGACTGTACAACGGCGAGAACACGGTATACGTCAGCCTTCGTTTGTGTTTGGTGGGTATGTAAGGTAGGCCTTGAGGTTGAAGCAAAGCAACTGCCTGTGGGAGCTCTGCACTCGACTATACAACGGCGAGAACACAGTATACGTCAGCCTTCGTTTGTGTTTGGTAGGTATGTAAGGTAGGCCTTGAGGTCGAAGCAAAGCAACTGCCTGTGGGAGCTCTGCACTCGACTATACAACGGGGAGAACTCGTAAAAAAAATATAGTACAGACACCATGGCAATTGCCAGAAAAGTACGATTTATGTTGTTTATTAAAGAAGAATGTATACATTTTGCAACAATAAAAAGTATTTTACTAAAATACACTTTTTAAATGTAAAAAGTGAATCATTCAATAGATTTCATATTTTTAACCAAATTTAAGCGTATTTCCATTATGGATACTTCAGAAAGCAGAATTTATAATAAAATCTTCTTGAAGAAAGATCGTCATAATATTTACTATGATATATAATAATAATAATGTATCATATATATTTTATAACTAATTTTATTTGCGTCAGTTTCAGCCGTAATTGTTTGCGACAGATGGACGCATATAAAATCGATAACAAAAATGATTTTATACATACTATAAAACTAAGTCGCCCGGCCGCGTGTGTCTGTGTATTCGGCTAAGGCTTCTAAACTACTTGATGGATTTTGATGCGGTTCTCACCATCATTTAGAGAATTTCTTTAGGTAAGTTTAGGTCTATAAAACATTAATATTTATTGTAAGGATAGTAGATAAATGTTGATGTTTTCTAATCAAGTCGGAAAAGCCGCTTTTCGGGCTCTTACATGGCTTACGTTGACTAAACCATGAGAGCAACACCAAAGTAATGTACTACAAAATTGTTGATCTCATAAAGGTCTAAAAAAATGTCCACGGTAGTACAAGTTTATCTTTTAAGAATGGCCCACAGTAACCATTTTTGTCTTTTAGAGATTCACTTACGTAGACTTTTCGAACAACGCAGTAATAATCCTATCTTAGTTACCTCAAGCATATAGTATATATATACTTGCTGTAAACCTTAACAACGCCATATTTGTAAATCGCACCCGAGCGAGGCCGGGGCGGGTCGCTGGCATCAAATAATCGTGTTCAAAGTTACCGCGTGCGACACTTGCAGAACAAGGCGGCGCCATCTTGCACGTAGGACAACCTGCGCTGGAAATAGTCGCACGCCTACGATCTATGCAACTTCTCCTACACTGCCTTGCGCAAGCGTTGTACACCGCAACTAACAACACACAAGTATTTGGTATAACAATACGTTAACGGATATAAGTTTATAGGGATTTTGTGTTACGATCGGTCCAACGAACCTATGCCTGGAGTTTGGGCACTTGAGTGTGCGAACATTCTGTATTGCACATATTGCAATAGCCAACTATGTGTCCTTGGATACGAGCAAAGGGGGAAATGTGCCGGATCACCTTGCGATAGTTGCTACTGTAACGGAGTGAGAGACTGTTCACGACAAAGTGAACACTTTCGACATCAACCTTTGATAAAAGTCACTACTCAGCTACCTGCAACGGGTTCCCTAAGTGTCATGCACCCATTAAAGTTGGTAAAAATGGATGGGAAGTAGTTCCGTATTTCGAAGTTGAATAAAAAGAGTTAGGTAACCATTTGTGAAAAAATTAAATTATTTCCTTCATTTACTGTTTTTTTTTTTGCATCGACGTATAAAATGAACAGATTTGTAAAATATTCACTTTTATAATAATCTCATAGTTTCGCTTGACCGACGCACGAATAAAGTAATGTGGCCCATGTGCCACAAGTAGATCTTAAGCAGGGCTATCAAAAGCGCTCATTTTACCATGAACAGCCTATACCAGTTTCTCGTCACGTTGTAATTGGCACGCACAAGTGGACAAGTACGATGAAACCAAGTGAAGTAGATCTGCTGAGGCGATAGTAGAAGGCGTTTGACAAAGCTTTTCGCTGCCTCAGCTCGCGGTCAGGAGGCACCTCGTGTTATGAAGGTTGAAAAAATATCGATATATAGAAATGACGTTATTATATATACGATATATCGATATAAATCGTCAATATTTTTTCGAAATGAATAAATTTCTCCAGTTATCGGAAATAAATATTTTTGAAATGTTCTTTTAACAAGCTCTGTTATGAATACAAAAATATAATTTTAAAATTACTATGTTTACTTCAGCAACATGCACAAAAACAGGCGCCACACCTTTCTGTAATGCCTCGTGCCATCAATATATAATATGGCAATCAATTTTACATGTGCCAAGTTCTTAAATACTTAAAATATCGGATTCCGATGTATCGTTTCGTGAAGCGATACTATTATAAATAACCCGTGAGAATAATATCGATATTTATTTCTCCGACATCAACATCCCTACGTGGTGCCGCGGCCCATGTGTGACTGAGCGAGAAAATGTTTTCTCTCCCCCCCCCCCCTTCTTTTTTTTCTCCTCTCGTTGCCCACGCGCCGAACACGTGACTCGTGGCTCACTGCGCGGTTGGCGTGCTCTACATCGTCGAAAACTTTCAATTTGATTGGCTGGTGTCGCCTTGGGCAATGATTCCTCCACGTCGAAGGCGATGGCGGCGGTTACAGATCACGAGCAGAAATACCCTTGCACGACGATAATCAAGGATGCGCTCTGGGTGATGGCGTTGGGGGGGGGGGGGGGAGGGGTCGCCACAAGAAGGGGTTGCACTAGAGAGGTTAGGGAATCGCCGCGGGAATTTCGTAAGGGGAATTTTTCATAACTTTTGTCAAAGGGAGAAAATTGTTAGCATGCAAATGTAAGTTTTGCAATATGTACATGCGAGCGTTTTAGTAGGGAAACGGTGCATTAAAATGCCACATATATGTTTGTAAACAACATATCTGAGAAATGTATGTAAAACATGATCTGGAAAACAGTGGCAAGTAGATTTCAACTTGTTTTGCACAAAAATGAGTTGTAGACAATGAAAATGTTACTGAGTTATTATACCAATTATATGAGATCAGCTATAATTCTTTGCCAGAAGTATTTCTAGTAGAATTGCCAGTGTTATAATTGTTAAAGGGTGTTCACAATAAAGTGAGCACTGTTGAAATCAACCTTGGGAAAAAGTCACTGCTCCTCCCTGTACATACTGTAAAGTTGGCAACGATGGATGGAAAGTAGTTTCATGTATTAATGTCGGATAAAAAAAGTTAGGTGATCGTTTTTGGTAAATTCAATTATTTCATTCGTTTTATGTTTTTTGTAAGTATGAGCATGTTTATAAAATATTTACTTTTCGTATAATTTCACAGTTTCGCTGGACCGACGCATGGATAAAGTGATGAGGCACTTCCCAATGTTAGTATTACATAAGGCGGAAGAATACGCAACGTGCATACAAATAGATCTTAAGCAGAGCTTACGAAAGTGCTAGTTTTACCGTGAACAGCCTATAAAAACATTAACATTGATGGTTTTAGTTTAAACTGTTTATTCAAACGCGTTTCGAGTAATAAACATTACTTTTGAATTTGAATCTTTAATTGTACTTTTCAGGTGTTTCTTTCATTGCAACGTGTTAATTTATGTTATGTAATATAAAATAGGATAAAATCACGAAGGAAGTTGTTAAAACCAATTGGTCTAAAAGTGTACACCACGCGGCTAAGTATCTGTGTGAAACCCTATTTACACGCCAGTGCTGCGATGGCTGAGCGGCTTGCCTGCTCGCCTCCCACCAAGGCGAGCCGGGCTCGATCCCCGGACTTTCATATGCGGGAATCGTGCTGGTCCATAGTCACCTCACTACACCCTCATCGGCTCTCAAGACCTCGCTGTTTAAGAGCTTTCTAATTCTCTTTACTCAACTCACCTGAAACCCAGGCGCCCATGATTCATTTCTTTTGCAGAAATTCTTCATTTTCGCGTAATAATTTCAGATTCGTAGGACTTACTGACAGCGTATGATTGTAGAAAACTTCCATTTTACTAGTGTTTAATATCGTTGTGCGTAATTTTAATTGTGCGTAATCTGCTTGTAAAAAGTCAGGAACATATTAATATTTTATCAACAACTCCCTGGCTTTCCGTGAGCGGGAAACTACACATAGCGGAAATTAGATGCAAAAGTAATAAACAACTAGTAAATTGTACATTTTCTACAATCAAGCATTTCCCACAATGTCTATGAAGCTGAAATTAGACACGAAAAAGGCGAATTTCTAAATACAGGTTGTTCACGATAAAATGAGCACTTTTGAAAACCGAACTTAAGAACTTATTGTATGCACATTTGCATTCTTCCGCCATATTTACATACAATTAACGTTAATATTGAACTGATCACTTTAATTGTGCGTCAGTTAAGGGAAACTGTAAAATTTCTAGAAAAGTAAATATTTTACTATTCTTTTTCATTCCTACACTTAAATGCATGAAAAAAACCAACAAGTAAAATAAAATATTTCAGTTCTCACAAATGTTTACTAATACTTGTAATTTAACGTTAAGGTCATATTTCACTTTTTTTTTATGTTTGGTTATCTGCAAGAGCTTTCGAAAAGAGCACCCTTAATACAGTTATTAGTTGTCAAATCATTATAGTTTTCAAAATATTACACTCAAAAGTCTTAATTTCCCGATTTATGAAGCATACTAGGTTTCGCTCCTAGATATTTTTTCCCAATCAAATTGCATTTAATGCAATCTCTATGGTGTGTAGAACACCTAGTGCGATTTAAAAACAGGTGAGCGAGTATTGGCGCTCTGAATTTTGTTGAAAATAGGGGTCAGGCTTGTCGTAAATATATTTTTGTTCATTCAAGCGAAACTGCTAACATTCATTTAACAAATAATTTAAACCATAAACTGTAGAGGGAAATTGGTTTTTTGTTCCTTTCGCAGCTTGTAACACAAATGCAGTATGCCGCGCTTAGACTCTAATTCAACACTTTGAACCTGGCTATGACCCTTTTGTGTCGGAATTTGAGTGTTATATTTTGAAAACTATAATGATTTGACAATTAACAACTGTATTAAGGGGGTTTTTTTTTCGAAATATCTCTCAGAAAACCAAATTCCAAAAAAATATATATCACCTTAACAAGGGGAACTACTTTCTCTCCATCGTTGCCAACTTTATTGGGCTTCTAACATTCCGCGTGCCCATTAAAATATACGCAGGTAGGGGCAGTGACTTTTTTCAAAGGTTGATTTCAAAAGTGCTCACTTTACCGTGGCAGCTCCGGCGCATATTGCTGCGCCGTGTTCTTTGTGACGTTTGTTACGGCGCAGCAGACATTGAGAAATGTGAACTGCCTGCTGCATAAGAGCGCACATTTTCCCCGCAGCCTTTCATACACTTAGTCGCCGTGAGGGTGGATACGGCGAGACATTCTGCCGGAAGTGTCCCAATTCTCGCCGCCGGGTCGACTCTGGAGGGAGGAGGTGTGCGGATGGTTTAAGCAAACAACACACTGTCGGCATCGATCTTCTTCCCTGCCTGCGATAACCGGTGACATCAGGCGTTTTGATAAGAGGGCCCGCTCGGACGGACACCATCCGCAGTTCAAACAAACAAGCAAATTTCTCCCTTCATCGGGCTGGGGGAAACCTCCAACTCCCCCTCCACCGAACTCCATGGCGTTCTTCCACTTTATTTTTACTACGCTCTAGTGCCTGGACTTGTGCGTGCATCCCTTTCATTGGCCAGTTCACCGTGGTAGTGGCTAGAGGGGTGTATCTCGGCATCTAGATGAAAATAATTCCACAAAATTATTTACACTAAAATTATTTTAATTTTCTATTTAAGTATGATATAATTTATTTTTACTAATTTTGTATCAAAAGGAAAAACATATTAAAAATTAATTTACAATTTAATGATAGAAGAATATTTCCTGCAAAGTATTTTCGAAACACAAAATATGATTTTTAGTTGCGGAAAGTATAGTTTCCTTGGCTTAAGAAACAATAAGGTCTTTAAAGAGCCAATATTCTCACCCCCTCCCCCCAATTTGGGGATATTTCATGTTTTTCTTGACATGTCAATTATAACTTGGTATTAAAAAAAAAAAAATAATAATTTAAAAAATCTTATGTTTTAAATCCCACATATTAAAATTTTAACTTAAAATATATATTCAAAAATCTCAAGGAGTAACTTTAACACCACGTTTGATTTCAGCCGATTTGTTCTTGAAGTCTCAAGACTGGCATGTGGCAATTACTTGAAGTCTCAAGACTGGCATGTGGCAATTACTTGAAGTCTCAAGACTGGCATGTGGCAATTACTTGAAGTCTCAAGACTGGCATGTGGCAATTACTTGAAGTCTCAAGACTGGCATGTGGCAATTACTTGGAAATGTTGAAATACAACAGATTCACCTGCAGTAGCGCTTCGACTTTATTCTGACTTTAAAAAATACCCTACACAATTAAAACTGAAATATTGGCGGACCACGTAACCAATATCTAAAAATAGCATTCTTCATGACATTATGACATGGAAGAAGTTTCGAGTTGTCTCCTGTTGTATTATAATATTCCTGTAGTTCCTTTTATTTGATTTCGGAAAGTAATTTTCTGCCACTCACAAACATTTTTCATACTATTATTTAATACCACAACGAAAAAATATGTAACATGGAGAAATTAATTCAGACTTTCAAATAATATGCATTTTAAGACATGCTTTTAACTAAATAAATCTGCTTGCCATTTGTTAGTGGCGATATTGTAGAACTTACACAAATGAAATAAAATAATAAATTCACTGCGGTCAGTAAGACTATACAGTCACTTCAATGTTGAAAACATATTAAATATTACTGAAACTTATAATGATTTTACAAACAAATGAAACGTACACGCCTTACAAAAGTCAATTTCTCGCTGAATCGCAAGGGCCTGAATTGGCGATATTAATGCTTAACATATAACTACTTAATGAATATTTCGGGGCGAATATAACTTGTTTTCTGTAAGTTAACTGGCGAGTGATGCAAATATTAAAAACATTATTTAATGGCATTATCAACAAGCAGCGTGTTATTCCTGGCAGACGTACAGTATCGGTCTTGTGACAAGCGACAACGCTATGCAAGTATTTCCCCAAACATACCGCAGTCAAGATTTTTGCAGTTTGCATAAACGTTCAGTCAAGTTTGCATGGTATTATATGTGTGTCACTACATAGGTGGATACAGAATACTATGTTTAGGTTCCACAGAGCATTAGACAAGGAATTCGTGTTGTGAGTAGAAAGAGTATAATTTGGAAATACACCCTAATATTCGCGAATCCAATCAAAACGTAAATATTGCTATGATACCGAAAAAATAAATTATTGCAGGAAAATTCTGAGACTCTTGAAACTATAATGTGAAAAAAAATCTCCAGTTTCACAAGGTAGCAATAAAAAAATAATTACAAAAAAAAATGGCCTTAATTTTTTTTAATGCCATGAAATGGAAAAAAAAAAAAAAAAAAAAAGAAGTGTTTTGAGTTTTAAATTTTATGATTACAGTATTAATATATGTTTCTAAGGTTTGATTGAAATATATATTTTTTTTAAATGCGTTTTTGGGAAATAATTGTCTTGCAAATATGGACATTTGGAAACTTGCTTTAAGGTTTAACTGGCCCTATTTTACAATAGAGTACGAAGGGAACTGTATGAACATATCACTGGAATTTATATTTTCACGTATTTCGTCCGTTCTGAATAATTCAGACATGAATTTTTAGCAGAATCTAGACAAATGTACTCGTTTACACGAGGAAAGTGAAAAATAGTGACTGCTCGATGTTATGAGTGTGGATAATCGGAAATGCAATCACTTTGCGAACAAGCGTTCTTCAAGCGTAAGACTGTAGGGGATGTGTAAATAATAATTATGGGTGCTAAATGCCAAAGCCCAACAAGCCTATGCTGGAAATAATAATTTATCCCGCAATACGTCATCACCAGAAGAATGTCACTCGGGCTAATATCGTGTTATTACGTCATCGACTTGCAGTGATCAAAGAGACTTACAGGTATTGAAATTGACCAGTTTTGAACGACTTGTTAAAATGCAGTGGAAGCTAACGTGGTTGAACGGCTATAAACTATATATGAAACGGCGAGTAGGAACACGTATAGAAAGTACACATGTGCCATTATTTTATAATGTTCATGCAATGGATAATCAAGAACGGAAATACCCTTCGGCATCTGGTTGGCCCCTGGACCGTTTAGCAGGAAAACGTTACTTAACACAAGTTTAGTGTTTTCATGTTGGGTAGTACATCTCGTTCCGAACTAAGTTTGCTTGCAAAACACAACTATTTCCCGCATTTCAGCCCACTGCTGCTTTAAAATGGCATAAGACTAATCTGCACGTGGAAGAAGAGTTTAGGTGATATTCAGGCACTCGACGAATTGCATGTACTTTTATACTTGCAAATCATAACATAAAAATGTTAATTTTTGTCTTTTGAAATTAAACTTCTCTTTTGCGTCACTTGATCGCCATATCCAGTTAGGTAGTGCAGCACTTCCAGTCTGTACAATAAATCACTCAACTCCAAACAACTGGATGGACTGCATCATTTAGGGGAGGTTTTCTCATGGAATGGATACCACGTATAACCTTACCTTCCCCACGAAGTGAACTCAAAACTCGCTGCACGAAAAGCCTATATCTGCATGACTTATCAACCGAAATCGACGCGACTGTAGAATATTCCGTGAATTGCCCAGGAATAGTAAGCCCAGCCCACACTCGTCACGCGATTTGGCGATTTTGCCGCAACTGGGATTAATTTCCGTCCATCATTTTCCATGGCGGTATTGATCGTGGAGTCCGTGAAATCCCAATTTACATGCAATAATGGTTGTTGCATGCTGGTGATCAGGCAAAGCTAAATACCCAGTAATAATGGCTATTTTTAACCACTATAACCAGAACTATAATTCTTCCGGCTGAAATTTTACACATTATGAATACAATGTGACTATCACTCAAAATTTTGGGTTGATGCATACTGTGATTAAAGTTACAGGGAGAGAAAGATAAAAAGAGTTAAAAGTAGAGATAATGAATTAGAGATATAAATCTAGAGGTATAGGGGCAAAAAAGTAGGTATTGAGACGTAGAAAGGCAGTGGTAGAAAGAGAAATTTATTAAGAGAGAAAGAAAAAATGGTAGAGAAGATTAGAGAACGTGAAACGAGGTTGTCTGTTCGCTTAATCAAAAGGCAGAAGTGCTGGAAACTTTAATTTACTTCCGATAAGGAAGTAAATGGATGTTGTAGGGAACTTTGTTGGATCCTCGATAAAAAAAAAATTACATTCAACAGTTTCCAAAGTAAAAATTTTGCGTTTTACCACGTTTTATTTAAACTTGAAGCTGGCAATTTAATTTACAAATCAGTAGGCCTACCCTACCGTCTTGTAAAAGCTGATTCACTCTTGATTGGCGCCTTTGAAATCATTCTTCGAATGAAACCCATTTAAAATGTCGTCTACCTAATGCAAATACTGATTAACATTACTGCATTGAACATCAGGTATGTTGCAAGAGTTCTACAAGCTTATACCTTATTAATTATGCATAATGGAAAACGACATCCACCACCAAACTGAAAGTATGGAACAGCAACTTCCACATGTAGACCTAAAGTGCATACTACTGGACATTTCATAAGAAAGTTTATAGTCTTTAAAGCACTCGAATTTCCACTCCATTGTAACGAGTAGTTCGAAACTAATCAGTCTGAATACTTGCATAGGCTATTCATGGTAACATGAGCACTTTTGAAAACCCTGCTAAGGATCTACTTGTATGCACGTTGTTTATTATTCTGCCTTCTGTAAGATTGAGATTTTCGTGGGCCTCGTCACTTTATTCATGTAACGATCAAGTGAAGATGTGAAATTATTAGGAAAGTAAACATTTAACAAATCTGTTCATTTTTACACTTCGATGCATTGAGAAGATAGAAAGCGCAATAAACTATTTAAGTTACCAGAAGTGGTTACCTAACAATTTTTATTCGACGTTAAGATACGGAACTACTTACCGTCCATCGTTACCAGTTTTAAAGGGCGCATGTCACTCATGGCGCCCGTTAAAACATATGCAGGTAGCAGCAGTGGATTTTTTTTAAGGTTGATTTCAAAAGTGCTCACTTTATAGTGAACAGCCTTTAAGTATGCTTCATCACAGCAAGTCTGTGACCCCAAAACCCTCACACTGATAGGTAACTGTCCTGAAAATGTTTTAAAATATAAGTGAAATACTATCACAATTGTTTGAAATACAGATTTTTATTTTGTCAATTTAATATTATCCCATGCCGCGAATCGAAAGTATAGACCTGAGCCTGCATAATGGAATGAACGCAGGTGCCATAATTTAAAAATTTTGTGCAAAAATGATCAAGAACAGAAACACCCTTACACTCTAAATTCGAATCGGTGGAAAACAACTGATTCGCAGTGAACTCCAACTGTTCGAATTAGTGAAAATGGCCACACTGAGAATCAATGGAAGAGCACTTATTGTTTCACTGAAAACATTTCACTGAGTGAATTAGTGATGTGGAAATACTTCACTGATTTATTAAGTGACGGCCAAATGCAGCGGCGAATTAAATTTTGCTGTAATTGAATTTAGCCAAATAATTACGAGAAATAAACATATTTGCGATGGTTTGCTATTTATGTTGGGCAATTTACTGTAATTTAAATAAGCATAAATAAATCGGCGGGTGGCCGGGATTGACTTCAAATAGCCTCCCAAATTCGCCTTTAGAGCATTACATCACTATCTGAGCTACCAAGTAGAGTTGATAATGAGGAGGAAAATATGTTTTATATTTACTCATCTAAAGCGTAAGATTTCGAATCGTATGCCCTGCTTTTTTCGTTTTTTGGGTTAATTGGTACCGTTAGGACTGTTAAAACGAATAGTATATATGAGTGCACTCTCTTCACCACATGATATGCAGTTTAAACCTTCAAACAGAGCGCTGTGATAATTGCATGAAAACGAAATGAACGACGTAAAAACGGGATGAAAGACTGAACTGACATATTACCTCACGAAATGGTGTTTTGAAAGACGAAACACATTTCAGAAAGTATTGTGTATTGGTTTTTTATTAGTTTATGCGTTGTTATTTCACTCGATACACGTTGTTCGTCGGCCATTTTAACACGCTGTTTAACTGATCCATCAGTCAAAAAACAAACAGTGGGAAAAATGGCTAATGAAATAGTGGAAAAAGTTACTGAATCGATAAGTGAAGGAAAACTGGCAATTTTCCACTGATTCATCAGTTAACTGTTAACTGATTCAAACGGTGAAATTCTAACGGATTCAGAGCGTAGGCATTTGGTTGGCTCCCAAACCGTTTGGCAGGAAAAAGTAAATTAATGGAATATTAGTGTTTCGATTCGAGGCTTGGGAAAATGCGAAGGGGGTAATACCTCAACAAAGAGTCCAGGAAACAATATTGTTTTAATCAAATAAAATCCGTTTGTTAAACAATTCTGATATTATTTTTCATTTCAGTTTTAAAACATCCACAGGAAATTTAATCTCAATACGAGATTTTTTTTTGTAGGGTTATGTTCCCTGTGACTTAAGGGCCGCGGTAGAGTAGTGGTTTAAGACTACTCGCCTCCCATCTTGGAGAACCGTGTTCGATTCCCGGCGAGTTTGCTCCCGGATTTTCGCCCGTGGGAATCGTGCCGGATCGATGCCTCTGATCCACGACTTTTTTTTCGGGGTTCTCCCCCCCCTTTCCACTTCATACTCACTTCGCCTCACCCGCATCGGCTCTCAAGACCTCGATGTTAAGGCTTGGCTTCTCCCGTTTTCCATAATTCTTCGTTTTCTCGTCATGATTTCGGATTCATAGTAATTACTCGCAATGCACGATTATAGAAAATTTTCATTTTTACCGAGTTGTTTAATATCTTCGAGCGTAATTTTAGCTGTGTATTATCTGCTGGTTGTTAAAAGTTGAACGTAATTATTTTTTAATATCAATAAGTTCCTGCTTTTTTGTAAGCAGGAAATTACACACGGTAAAAATTGTATACGGACGTATTGTACAAGTAAGTCGTAAAGTTTCTTTCATCAAACGTTTCCAATAATACCTCTGGAACTGACATTATATGACAAGAAAACGATGGCTTTCTGAAAAAAAGAGGCGAATACCGAGCCTTAACCCTTTGAGCACTACGCACGTATATATTCGGGGCTAAGTTTATATGGAAACTTTTCAGCTATTGAGAAAAAAAGCGCATACTTTTATAGCTTTATTGTTTCATTGCACTTTATCGGAATCTTAAGTAAAAAAATTACAGTTAGTCTAAATCTCAATTTATAAGAAGATACTTGTAAGTTGTCTCTATAGAATGTAACATTTGTTTCCTCTGTAGCGACACATTAATAGGTGCACAGCCAAAGCGCGACTCCATTGGCCGATGGCCAGCCAATAATACACGACGCAGAGTACAGTAGGCGTGACCGGTGTGGCCAGGACCAATAGGACTATTATTAGTGGATATACAGAGACCAACACGACTGATACTGCAGTATTGAAGAATATAGGCAGCTCAGGTCAACCTTGTCCTCTGTGCCAGTAAATTTGTACCATCCTCGAAGGGTTAAGAGGCGCCCAAATCTCCCCCCCCTCCCTCGACGGCTCCCTCTCCACCTTCTGGATCCATCACTGGTTTCGTCTCAGACGTAAAGTCCAAAGTTGTTCAAGATAACGCTTCATACATTTAACGGTGTTGGCCCCCAAAAAATTAACAATTTTATTTTTGTACCAAACTCTGTTCAACTTGGACACATTACATGTGATGACATTCTCCTCGAATAAAAAAATAATTTACTCTTTATATTTTTAAAAATAATTTCATGTCAACTTCAAATGTTTTTAATTTTAACAATTTTTTAAATATGTGGCTTGTTAGTTGGTGATGATAAGTGTTACGCGGTAGCCCATGGCATTAGTTTGGTTTGAAAATGTTTTATTTGTATGAGTTAGTTCGTATTGGTTATTTTGGCTACAGCGAACCAGAAAAAAAAAATTGAACTTGATGTAAAATTATAAAAATAAATATAATAAAGCGGAAAAGTGTTTTTATTCTAGGAAAATGTCATCAGATATAATGTGTGCAAGTAGAAAAATGTTGAAATTATTATTATTTTCTGGGTCCAACATTCCTATGGCTGGAAAAAAATTTGGGGTGTGGCTGTGTTGGGGACACGGCGTGAATACGTCTGCGTTGACGCACTCGGACGCCTTGATGTTTATTTTACGTTCCCGGCACCGCTTCACTCGATCATGTGGAGTTTTATGGGTACCACTGGATTGCTTCTGAGATTCTCTTTCCAACAGTATACGATGTCTGTATTTCGACTTGGCTTTATGACGAGTGTAGACCGAAATATTGTTAAATTTTCCTAATTTTTTCACACCAAACTCATAAAATTTCATTATAACCACGCCACGCAAATGTTTTTATACACGCATTCGATTGACCTTGACGAGGGCGCCGTAGCTTCTCCTAGTCAAAAGTTACACTACGCAGAAGTTATGAGCAGCGGCGAAACGAACTCGAAATTGCGCCGCCCCTCCCCCCATTTTTTTTTCCATGCAGATACTTCGCAGTACTCATTCAATGTAACATATTATTTGATCCTTTAGCTCTCGAGCGGTGTATTTGAATTTAGAATGCAGACGATGGGTTCGGAGCTGCAACTCCAAACTCTATCCACCGAATTTTTTATCATCGGATTTTCTGGATTGCCACCCATTACAGTCGCAAATTTAAGGACGTGTTCACGTCAAAAGCGAATGAAGACCGGGGGGGGGGGGGTGGCTAAACAGGCTTGGAACTGTGGCACGCCCAGTTCGTTGTCCTTGAAGCATATTCACGGTCCACCGTGATGGCGCGGCTCTTGTAAAGACGTTATACTGCACGCTGCGGGCGACCCACCCAGTTCGAAACTACGCCGGCTCGTTCCAAGATAAACACATGTTGCCGCGGGGGGCTATTCCTGGCAGCGCACGCGATAACTGGTCGGCCGCCAGACACGATACCGCAATACCGCGGACAACAGTTCAAGTGCGCTAACCTCGGACACCCTTCGAGTTCAGGCCGATCAGTCCATAGGCTGAAGACGAGGTAGACCGCCGCTTATCCGTCGTCTGCTCGTGTACCCAACATTGACCTACCCCAATCCCACGCAACTGTCAAAGTCACACGGTCAACAGTGATGAACGTGTTTGTTTACATCTTAATTTTTAAATAAAATACCTTTACCATTTTGAATTTAATCAAAAAGCATTACACGTTGGTTAGAGGACGTATAAAAACATATCTAGGCACTTGTTTATAAATCAATTTTCTAACCTAAAATCCAAACCACGCCGTTTTCGCTAGACGTTTTGGCAGAAGAGCATTTCAACGTTGGGACACGGAGATTGGATGTGCGCAGCCAGCGAGATCTGTCTACGACATCTTTAGTCTATGGATCAATCCCAGCCACGGTGGTAGAAGACAGGTCTGGACACTAGTTTGAAAAGTTGACGTCCTTATTGACCCGTTTAGTTCATGAACCCAGCCGCAGAGCGCTGCTACCGAAGTAGTGCTGTTTGACCTGGCTAGCATAGGGAGGGGAACTGCAAATTTTTCTTAAAATGGAAAAAACGACATTCATATCTCTATGACGTTATCCGTATACCAGCAACGATAACAACACTAGTTAGCGTGCAGCTATTTGCGGCTACTGCATGAACTAAATCAGTCAACAAGGGGGTCAGTTCGTTAACACTGTTAGATAGGCGAGTGTCCAGACCTGTCTTCTACAGCCGTGGTCCCAGCCACATTGGATATTCGGAATTTTCGCAAAAACCTTCACTATATAGTCTATTCGCGGTTTCTTCACACTTTTTGAATCAAACCTTTGAAAAATCACCCCATGTATGAAGTCATCAGTTATTTTCCAAATCTGTCCTGTATCACAAGCGTTGTATACCTCTGTTAACATAAAAGTACCATATTTTTCGTTAAATTGAAGTTTTACCAGTACGTTATCTGCAAATTATAATAGTTCATTTTAATTAAATATGAAAAAAACCAGCGAGGAAACATGTGTGTTGGTAGCACTTAGTAGGATATAGTTCTCATGCAAAATAACATTACATTTGAGTGCGCACGAATTCGGCGCGCTGTCCTTCGGCGTAATTTTCTAGACTTGGTTAAGCTTAGCTTATACGAGGCGGAGGAATATCTTGGAAGTAGATCTTTAGCAGGGCTTCAGAAAGTGTGAAGTAACCGTGAATGGATTATGGACTTTGTATTGATTTTTACGGTACGACAAGGCACGGAACAATCCTCTGTGCATTGCCTGAAGTTGGCATTGCTTGAAAACAGTGTATAGTTCGAGGGTTGTAGTTGCCCGCAAGGAAGAATGATTTTCTTCTTCCCATCTGTTCACGATAAAGTGAGCACTTAAGAAATCAACCTTAGAAGAAAAAATTACTGTTTCTGCATGCGTATATTTTAATGAGTGCATTGGGTGTCATTCCCCGGTAAATTTGGTAACGGTAGGTTGACAGTAGTTCTATATCTTGACGTAGAGTAAAAAGTGTTCGCTAACCAGTTGTGATAACAAAATTATTTATTTCACCTTCTGTTTATTTACTGCATCGAAGTATAAAAATAAACAGATTTTTAAAAGTATTTACTTTCTTAGTAATTTCACAGTTTCATTTTACCGACGCATGAATAAAATGACGAGGCACGTGTTAATGTTAATTTTACATAAGGTGGAAGAATAAAGAACGTGTCTACAAGTAGATCTTAAGCAGGACCTTCAAAAGTGATCATTTTACTGTGAACAGCCTATAATAGTTAATAAGTAATATAGATAGTGAACATGTGACAATTTGATAAGGCGTGTGAAGCTAATATTAATGTTTTGTCGTGCGAAAAATTTCGCTAAACCAGCTTAAATGCAAGTTATGGCGAAAAATAGTTAAACTATAGATGGTGAGGCTGTTTCCTCTTAAGTGCGTTTAATCCCTCTCATCCTAGATTTTTACAATCATTGTTAAAAGTTGAATTTAAAAAATGTTTAACGAAATTTTTTGCATGGCACGGTCATAAATAACAGCTTCTAAGTCTTTATCAAACTCTGACATCTCTACAGCCTTTATTAATTTTTTAATAGTGACTGGTGGCAAAAAAAAAAAACGTAATTTTTTCTTGTGGGCGGTGAAGGCGGACTCGCAACCATCCCTTTAATCCATCAGTAGCCCGTCGGTCAGGCGGTCACGTGATCCTTGACCAATCGCAGGGAAACTTTTTTTATATCCGTCAATCCATAAAATACATCACAAACTTTACCTTTAGACGGAGATGGGCCACCCCCTTCTAAGGACATTCGAAAGATGCATATACACACTTTGAAATAAAATGCAATGCGTTGGATATGTATATATCTATTATCTTTGGTAGTAAATTCAGGGATTTGAAATGTAAGCAGTACTTGAGTATACATTCTTATCACTCAAAAATTCTCCCCACCGTGTTTCTCTCTATAAAATGTATTTTCAAATGTTATACTTCCAAGTTAAGAAAAATGACGATGCGAAGTCGTCACGCTGAAATTTTGCCGTACAGAAGGATTGACGAACGACGGATTGTTGTGAATCTCTTTCAACTGACGGACGACATAACAGACGGATGACTGAGTGACGGGTACAGCGGATGGTTGCGAGCCCAGCTTTACAGACATGATCCTGGCAACAGTAGTGTAGCAATGCGTGTTTTAGAAAATGTTCAAAGCAATGCCCTATGCCTTCACGACGCCCAAAATAAAATACCAAATTTTTTATGGAAATCACGGCGAATATTCTGTAAATCCAATATTGCGGGACTGATCCCCCTTAAAGGTTATGCTACAATGAATGGTATGATGCTAACTGCTGATAACCTTCTGATACTGTGCTTATACCGTGTTGATACCCTGCTGATACCGTGCTGCTAACTTTCTGATAACCTGCTGATACCCAGCTAATAACCTGCTGATACTGTGCTGATACCGTGCTGTGATACAGTGCTGATAACCTCCTGATACCATGCTGATAACCGACGGATAATCTGCTGATAACCTGCTGATACTGTGCTGATACCATGCTGTGATAAAGTGCTGGTAACCTGCTGATAACCTGCTGATGCCGACTGTAGTGCATGCGTGCTACACTGAATGCTGATCCTCTGCTGATGAGCCTACTGACACTGACGTGCTATTGGTAACAGGGCGATCTCTTCATTGACATTTGCTCGTCTTTTCCCACCCACCTGAATGATGTTTTTGCCATTTTACTAAGTCATACATTATTTTTATTGCAAACAACATTACAGCCTTAAACCATATAAACAAGGTGCTCTTTTTCCCGCCTTTATTATCTTCTGGGCACCTTTACCTTGCGTTTCATTGGCTTGTTCATCGCGATGTATATAATGACAGCCATTCACGTACACCCTGCCGATCGGCTGCTGATCGATCAACTACCGACTCCGAGTTAACTTGGTCAA
Organism: Dryococelus australis; assembly: GCA_029891345.1. Taxonomy (NCBI): domain Eukaryota; kingdom Metazoa; phylum Arthropoda; class Insecta; order Phasmatodea; family Phasmatidae; genus Dryococelus; species Dryococelus australis. The sequence continues at coordinate 94,059,271 of CM057005.1, forward strand.
CACTGCACGCACTGCTCTGCGCATCGGCACTGACGTCACGGGTCACGTGAGCCAATCACGTTCCAGAAATGCATCAACACTGAACTACACTACACGCCATCAGCCCAATGCAGCAGGACCTTAACTATTAGTAGGGATAGGAAAATTTCGCGAGTTCAATGACCTGTAGGCTAGACTCCTCAGTCCTCTGCATACTAGAGCCTCAGCTGTGTGTTCATTGGCTGTTGCCCCACACCTGGCAGTTATTGGATTCGTAAGGTGTTTCCTTGCAAGTCTGGTATTGGCTCAGAGGCGTGCAGGGCGGGTCTAATAAACTGTGATCCTATTGCGAAGGCGACTTCACCATATACGCGTTTGACGTCTATCTTGTCCCGAAATTAATTCGCGAAGTTTTCCTATCCCTAACCATTAGGCTTAAGCTTGGTTCACAATTGAAAGCGAAACGGTAACTGCATAACGAAGGTCGTGTGCATGAAAGGGCCTGACAGTGCGCAAAGGTAATGGTCACATCTCGTTTCTAATGCAGGCGTACGGGTCAATAGTCACTCAAAGAAGAGTATAAAATTTTCGACGAATTTGCTTATTTACAATGGGAGGTGCATAGTTACGCTGCAGAAACGAAGAAATGTAGCGAGTTATAAATTTAAGGGGGAAAATAAGTGACCGTGTTCTGGCAGAAATTTTTCTTTACGATCGCAAAGGCAAACATTTCATAAAAAAAGGGGGTGGGGGGGAATTCAATTATTTTAAATCACTGCCCATTTTCACTTTGTTACTAAAATACCTTTTTTTGTTGTCTCTGAAGACTGACGCCAGACTTGTCTCGAAATTTCATTGGCTGAAAGTAATAACAAGAAAGAGCAATCTATATAACTTATTTTTCTAGATTCGTGAGCAAATACTTCCCACATATTTGAGAACATTATATGTAAAGTTTGGAAGTAATCAACAGTATGGCGTAATGCTATTGTTTCGTTCTTTATAATTTTGTGTGTAGGAATTGTGATTTTTTTTTTTCTGCCGCGAAATTGAAATGGCATTTTGACGGAAATGTGCGAAACACCACCGCTCGCTAAACAACTCACCAAAATGTTACAAAATAATATTTTTACGGTTTCCATAGTAAGCGCATGGCTTCTTCGCTTCATATGCGACACTCCAGTACATAAAAGCATTGCGTTTAGTATGTAATCAGGCAATATTAGTTATTCGTATTGCACCTAACTCGCTCAAAGTTGGAAAGAATAAAAGATGGGGTGCCACAGGGCAGCATTCTGGCGCCAGCGTTGTTTTTAATTTATATTAATGCTCTTCATAAAGTGATTAATGAAGTATATAAAACATTAATCTCTGGTGATTCTAGTATCGCGGTTAGAGACCATTATCGAAATAGTACTAGAACAAAGATTTTTGAAGGACTTTAAAATATAGATAGTTGGTTTCCAGTTAGTAAATTCATTTTAAATGTTGCTTAAACTACATGTATTCAATTTTTTGTAAACTTAACGTACGACAAGTAATTTTACTAACTGATAAATTATTGAAAGAAATAGCAGCTATTAAAATTTTAGAATTGGATCTTCAAAAATGCTTAACTTGGTGCAAGCATATTAAAGTATTATAAAATACATTATTACCCGGTTGCTTTTGATTACGTTTTTTTTATTACATTAAGGAAAATGGTTGATGATAAGATTTTAAGAATAGTTTATTTTGTTTACTTTCACTCGTTGCTTGAATATGCAATAGAATTGTGGGGAAATGCGCCTGGTAGTGAAATAATTATTTTTGGAACAAAGGGAAGCCGTAAGAATTATAGCTAATGCTAGTCACTTAACATCCTGTAGAGATTATTTAAATCCTTAACTATAAGTATATTCTATAATAAATACATAAACTGTGTACTTAAATGTGCAATATTAAATAAAATATATTATCAAAAGAAGTTTATATATTCTTACATGCCAAGAATAAGTTATCATACCACTTCGTTTTATAAAAAAGGATTATTTTATGCAGGCTTAACTTTTTACAACAAGCTGCCCAAAGAAATTGTCTTGAAAAAAATGTAATGTAATATAGTGAAAATAATGATAGGTGTTTAAGGGCCAGTAATTTATAATATTAAAAAATTGGGGAATTTTTAAATGCAATATAATTGTTGATATATGTAATTATATATTATATGTTTTCATATTTTAGTCAAATTTTGTATTGTTTATATTAATGCTGTTTGTATAATACTGTATGTGTCATTGTTTGTATTGAATAATTGTTAATATTGTTTGTTATGATATTGAGTGTATTGATATTTTTTGTAATCATATGTTGATATTGTTTGTTCAGAATAAGTGTTTATATTACGTGTGATGGTATTGTTTGTACTTATATTGTAGTATTATCTAAGTGAACTTTATGTGCTGTGTTTAGTCATTTATCTAGCGACTTTCACTTTTAGGTCTTTTGGACACAGAAATAAAAAAGTAGTAATTATTTTTAAAAAATTGTCTGCTACGGTGATTAATTCACTGTTGAGATCGCTACGCTCCAGGGTTTTTATTTGCTTGATTCATCACTATGGAAGACAGTTTTCCGTGTGTATCCCCTGCTCTGCGAGTCGCTCCTGCTGGGGTAGGCAGTCGGCTACACGCCATAGTTTCTGGGTGCTACTTCCACCCTAGGATTTGATTCTCCTCCCTCCAATACATATTTTTCTAAAAACTCCCTGTTTACGTGAAAACAAAATAACCACCCGCATTCTAAAAGGCATGCTTGCAAGATTAAGTACAGTTAATTTGTAAATTAAGAGAACTTCACTGCAACAGGAGAATTACCCACTTAAGGGCGTACAAGAGCCTAAATAAGTTTTTACGTTGTATGTATATTAAATCTTTTTATATTTGATATGAAACAATAGCGCGAAAAAAATTACGACAAAGCAGGAAAATGATTTTTCAATAAACAATAAAATAAATTTACAGGAATTTTAAATTACGCTCACATTTGTGAAAAACGCAACACCAAGAAGGATACATGTTCTTGACATGAACTTTATATCACCACATGACATGACAGTACACATTTTAGGATTACTGAACTGTACATGATATCTGTCCTTGAGAATTCAGTATGGTGTGATGTCCCCATGTGCTGTAATCAGAGCCTCTAAACGTATTGGCATGTAATCAAAGAGGACGTGGATATGTTCCCGCGGTATCTCGCTCCACGCGGTTTGTATGCGAGTCCACAAAGCATCAACATTGGTTGCTGGAGGACCGTGACGGACAAGTCGCCGACCAACCATGTCCCAGACATGTTCGACGGGCGACATGTCAGGCGAACGTGCACGCCAGGGAGCAGTGGTATTCGTCCTTCACTGAAGAACGCTTCCACATTCCTCGTCACATGTGGCCGGGCATTGTCCTGCTGAAATATGGCGTGTGGAGTCGCCTGAAGGAGGGGCAGTGCCTCGGGCTCTAAAACCTCTCTGGTGTAGCGGCTGTTGTTCAGATTGCCCTCAATACGTAGGAGCTGAGACCGCATGTTGTATTCACTGGCACCCCAAACCATCACACTTGTCTGGCCGCTATGCTGCTCCACAATGCGGGCTGCCCGACTGTGGCCATCACTGCAGGACAGGTTGAAGCGGGACTCGTCCGAAAACACTGCATTTTGCCACTCAGCACGCCAGCGAAGGCGTTCACGTGCCCATTGCAGTCTGAGGCGTTTGTGGTTTCTGGACATTGGACGCCGATGCAACAGCATGCGTGCCACCAGTTCAGCCCGCAGCAGGCGGCGTCGATCCGTCGACTCAGACAGGTCCACGCCCGTTGCAGTGCTCCAGTGTCGAGCCAACACTGTGGACGAGGGCGTGCGGTCCGTTATTGCCATGCGGACAAGATGGCGGTCAGATAGCGTGATCCAGTACCTGCTCGTCGCTGCGTACGACCCTCCTCTATCCACTGGTTCCACACACACATCACTACCGTAGCAGCTCGTCCTGTACGAGACGAGGTGTCACGGCACGATAAAAAAAACCTGTTTCCCGGAGATCGATCATTCTGTCCCGTTCGAACTCACCCACATGCCGATATGGCGCACCTTGACGTCGACGAGGCATACGCTTTCACTTCGTTCGACGGTTCTTCGCTGACTGAGCTTGGCACAACACTGTCCTTTCCGGCCACACAAGCGAGGGCGCTTCTGGGCCTACTTGTACGCCATCTCTCTGCAATCATAATCACTTATTGCTGGCGCACTTTTCTACACAACCTCGGAGTTTGGATTCATTGGGGCCATTCTTTCTGGGTTTTGCGGTTTTCACAAACGATAGCGAAGTTTTTTTTTTTTTTTTTTTCGTGTGTCAAAATGGAACAAAATTAATATCTCACGCAACATCTCAGTAATAGTTTACTTTAATAAAGATTTGTTACGGACACTTCTTGGAGATTTTTAGTGCCGTTTACTGTGTACCAGTTTTCACTTCCGAGATAAAATTTAAAGTCGAAATATCTAGAAGTTAACCTCTTACCACACAGGCGAACCGTAATGTCGAATTTTAAAGAAATTACAACATTCCGCTTCTGTGAGTACAATAAAAACTTGAGCTGAAATTGACGTTTTGAAATCCGTACGGAATTTAAACACTAGTATTTCGGCAAAAAAAAAATCCAGATGAATATTATTTTCGAAATTATTTGGTACTTTTTTGAAGTATTCTCAAAATGTAGAAAAAAATATGTCTACGAAACATTATTTTATACGTCTCCAGTAACATCACGAAGCAAAATGGCGTACACGCGTCACTACCAACTTTATATACCAGCGCAAGAGTGCCGTTATTGCACAAAACCATGTAATTGATAGCAACATCCCATAGATAAGGCGCAACGACAAAGAAGGGGAAAAAAGCACTAAATAAGCATCCGAAAAACAAGATAAGAAATCCCAGGTTAATTCTCTTATCTCACAAGGCTAAATATCCCACGAGTGAGAGTTAAACGCGTCACCGTATAGTTGTTTTAGTGTGCTACGCTGACGCACACAAATATTCCAACTCCATAACCTTGAAACATTAAAAAAACATACAGTCGACCGAGTTCGATCAAACAATATGTTATAGCATCAGAATAAATGACCCAACATAACGTTGGTACAAAAATATACAAATTTGCACAACAACCAATTGTTACAACAACCAATAATAACAACCAATTCAGCGTGCAGTATCTCATATATTAGATCCGAAATCAAACATACGATTACAATCCTAATACATCACAAGGGTGTATTCCTCCTAATGGGATCCCTACTAGAACTGATATATCACTGTCAGCTGTCACACGCATATATGTGGTTCTTTGTCTTTGAGCATATGGTGCAAGGCGATTGATAGGGTAGTACATGAAGCAAGTAAAGGTTGGTTAGGAAACGTCAATCTCGTTATATCAACTTCTTTCCATTCACGACATGATACTTACCTCATTCATAATAACACATCATCAAAAAAAAATATCACGAAAGTAATAAAAGAAACTGGTACAACACGATACAAAAACAACAAAAAGCAAGCGTTATCTCAACTTGTTGTTCTGGCGCTTATCTGTTCTTTTCCGTCTTTGTCTTTGCGCCTTTTCTATGGGATATTGTTATCAGTTACGTGGTTTTGTGCAATAACGGCACTCTTGCGCTGGTATATAAAATTGGCAGTGGCACGCGTGCGCCATTTTGCTTCGCGATGTTACTGGGGACGGATGTAATAGTTGGGCGAAGTGAAATTTCGCAAAAAGATTTCAAGGCAAGTTATATTTTAAAACACTGTAGAACCGTGTACCTACCTTGATTGGCTGAATAAATCTTTTGACACGTGTTAAATGTCTGCACACGAATCACGTAGGAGCCGTGCCATGGTTGCAAAATTCTGATTGGCCCGGTCAAATATGAAAACGTCTTCTCAGGCAGACAGCAACCAATGGCAATAGACAAACCCACTGTCGGGTGCTTATAGTGTTGAAGTCTACCATGTACTCATTTTGTTTTTCTGGCAAAAAATCACCATCTCTAGTAATAATGTTTTGTAGACATAACCGTGTTTCAAGGTATGATACTACTAAGAAGTACCATGATATTTCACCTGTGAGTTATGATGTTAATAATGTTTTGTAGACATAACCGTGTTTCAAGGTATGATACTACTAAGAAGTACCATGATATTTCACCTGTGAGTTATGATGTTAATAATGTTTTGTAGACATAACCGTGTTTCAAGGTATGATACTACTAAGAAGTACCATGATATTTCACCTGTGAGTTATGATGTTAATAATGTTTTGTAGACATAACCGTGTTTCAAGGTATGATACTACTAAGAAGTACCATGATATTTCACCTGTCAGTTATGATGTTAATAATGTTTTGTAGACATAACCGTGTTTCAAGGTATGATACTACTAAGAAGTACCATGATATTTCACCTGTGAGTTATGATGTTAATAATGTTTTGTAGACATAACCGTGTTTCAAGGTATGATACTACTAAGAAGTACCATGATATTTCACCTGTGAGTTATGATGTTAATAATGTTTTGTAGACATAACCGTGTTTCAAGGTATGATACTACTAAGAAGTACCATGATATTTCACCTGTCAGTTATGATGTTAATAATGTTTTGTAGACATAACCGTGTTTCAAGATATGATACTACTAAGAAGTACCATGATATTTCACCTGTCAGTTATGATGTTAATAATGTTTTGTAGACATAACCGTGTTTCAAGGTATGATACTACTAAGAAGTACCATGATATTTCACCTGTCAGTTATGATGTTAATAATGTTTTGTAGACATAACCGTGTTTCAAGGTATGATACTACTAAGAAGTACCATGATATTTCACCTGTGAGTTATGATGTTAATAATGTTTTGTAGACATAACCGTGTTTCAAGGTATGATACTACTAAGAAGTACCATGATATTTCACCTGTCAGTTATGATGTTAATAATGGTTTGTAGACATAACCGTGTTTCAAGGTATGATACTACTAAGAAGTACCATGATATTTCACCTGTGAGTTATGATGTTAATAATGGTTTGTAGACATAACCGTGTTTCAAGGTATGATACTACTAAGAAGTACCATGATATTTCACCTGTGAGTTATGATGTTAATAATGTTTTGTAGACATAACCGTGTTTCAAGGTATGATACTACTAAGAAGTACCATGATATTTCACTTGTGAGTTATGATGTTAATAAAGAAGATAGCACAAGATGATTCAAAGTGTTAGCTGTTGAAGAGAGTTATATTTTACTTTCATTTTTGTTTCGTTTTGGCCTACATAGTATTACCGCTAAGGTTGGTAGTGGTCTCTTGGAATTCTGTTTCTTCAGGAAACCGTATAACGCCAAGGATCTGAAAAAGAAAATAAAGGATTTGAATGACATTGAGCCACGTGATATTATTTGTTGGAAGACTTTTCCCGTTCACGAAGATGTTGATATTGAGACTACTATAGTTAGTATTTTTGGTAATGCTCTTCTATATTCTCGTAAGTAGATGAAGTTTGAGATTGGTGATCAAATTTGGTTGTATCGAAAGTTGGTCGGTACTACTGGTAACATGAATATACTCGGTTATGTGGAATTTACTTTTAATCCATAATACATATAGTGTTGACGTAATTACTGTACCATATGCTCAAAGACAAAGAATCACATATACGTGTGTGACAGTTGGCAGTGATATATCAGTTCTCGTACGGAACTCATTAGGAATAAATAAAACCGAAAGTTGGCTTCATTAAATCATTAAACCTCCTAACTTACACATTAATTTCTCGTTCCAGGCGTTGCAAAAGAGGGAATTTTTGAACTGACAAGTACTTGCTAATTCCTTGTAATAACTTAATTGACAGGACCCATAGAAAGGGTTTATATTGGTTTATGGCATCAGCAGCAACGAATAAAATTCTTGTGTGCTCGCAGAAGCCAATAGCATTTAACCAGTAAAAATACGCCATCGTCTTGATGCTGGATTCTGACCTTCTACGGCACTCACCACGATTTTACAAATTTTGCAATACGTCATACGTGAACGATTATACCCGGGGTAATGTGTTGAGGGGTTAAGCATGGCTTGGAAATTAGTTTCATCAAAAAGAAAAGATTGTTACTATTTTTAAAACCTAAAATAAAACACACGATATTTCTGCGACATTGCTTCATCTCAGACAGGAATTAAAGTATTTACATAATAGGTAGTTATCAAGAAAGCGATTTTGGATGACGTTTCCAGATAATCAGCAAACAGATTTTATTCAAATGCCGATTAATTATATTAAAGTAAATCATAGTCGAATGGGAAAATATTGCGCCCCTGTTTCATTATAATAAAAACATTAATAGGGGAAAGTTGCCAACAGCGTACCACCATCTGAATCGTCTAACCACTGGTTTTATATCAAGCAGGACTAGTAGAGCGTTCTCACGGTGAATTCTTGAACTACTAGATGTATTGAGCAGTTCCTAAATACAGCTAATCTGTGTAAGCACGCGGGATATATTATTTGAAGTTCTATACTTGCAATTTATTTGACTAAATTAAATAAGTTTTAAATGAACACAAGTTACACAAGTGTTAATTGTGTGTTACAGAATGGCGAAAAGGAACTATGATGCCTGGAGTGAATCAGACAAGGAAAGGACTCTGGCAGCGTACAGAAATGGGGACATGGGGTTCAACGAGTGCTGCGGCCAGTACGGCATTACAAAACCAACGCTAAAGCGCCACTTGACTGTAAAAACGTAATTGTTAACGACGGTACGAAGGCGCTTGGACGGACTACTACCTTGCCATTTTAAATGGAAAATCAACTTGTAGAACATATTTTAAATTTGGAAGAACTACTTTTTGGAGTCACGATCAACGATGTTCGCAAGCTGGCACGTCAGATAGCAGAGCACAACCACATTCCACATAACTTTAATCGAAATACTCAAATTGTGGGTAAAAAGTGGTTTTACGCTGTCCGAACTCGTCATAAAGAGTCGACATTACGTGAACGAGAAGCAACATCCATGGCTCGAGCAAGAGGGTTCAATAGGAAACATGTTGGAGGATTTTTCGACATATCAAAGAAAGTCATTGATGAAAACAAGATCGATGCGACCCATATATTTCATGCGAATGAAACAGGCGTTAGTACTTTTCAAAACAAATGCCAAAAGGTTTTAGTTAAGAAAGGAAAACGCCGGGTGGGTTCAGTCTCTAGCGGAGAAAGAGGTGTAAACACGACAGTGGTGTTTTGCACAAGTGCATCAGGGTCTCCTCCAATGTTACTTTTTAAGAGTATGATAATGGCTATCGAACTGAAAGTTGGGGTTCCACCTGGTGGTTTAGTTGAAGTGTCAGAATCCGGCTACATAAATAGCTCACTCTTTGTACAATGGATTAAACACTTCGTCGCCAATATAAAACCAAATGTTGACAACACAGTGCTTCTACTTCTAGATCGGCACTCAACACATTCCAAGAATTTGCAGGCTTTACAAATAGCTGTAGAAAATGGAGTTATAATGCTGCAGTTACCTGGTCATACAACCCACCGGATTCAGCCGTTGGACAGAACATTTTTAAAACCCTTTAACGGGTACTATACACAAGCAGTTAAAAAATGGCTGTGGACCAATCCTGGGCTGCGTGTCACACAATATCATGTTACCACATTAGTGGCAGAAGCATATGGGAAGGCGGCAACAATTGAAAACGCTATCAACGGATTTCGATACACGGGACTCTGGCCACTTGATGTCACTGTGTTGAAAAACTGTGACTTGGCACCAGCCGAGTACCTAAAGCAAACAGATATTCCTACACAAGTTAATGAAGATGCTGATCAGTGTGCATCTTCAAGACCCACTGAAGCTACCACTAATGAATAATTTAACTCAGATGAAAACAATGTCCTTTTGATTGAAAAACCAAGTGATGCAACTGGCCGTAACGTGACATCAACCACTTCTTGTAAGCTCAGCGTGTATATTGAATCACTTTCACCAGTTCCTGGACCCAACAAAACATGTAGGTTGTCAAAGGCTCAACGGGTGCGTGTTTTGACAAGCAGTCCATACAAAAACAATTTAGAGTTTGTGAAGGCTTTGCAAGTGGCACAGGCAAAAGTAAAAGAGTTAAAAATTAAAATCGCAGAGAACACGCCATATGACCTGCAATTATCACAGCCCAGTATTAAAAAGATAAAGACTAGTGGACCGAGGCCTACAACGAAGAAACGTTCTCCATCAGCAGGAAGAAACCAAGGCATAGATCACTGTTTACACCAGCCATCCAATTCAACACTGCGTGATATTCCGATCGACATAGAAGCAGGCCTACAACGTGACGACTGGTATTGTTCTGTATGTGAAGAAACATTTGTGGAAGACATGGTTCAGTGTCTAGTGTGCGCATCCTGGGTTCATGAGGGTTGTGCGGGTGTTAAGTCAGAACTGAAACATTTTGTTTGTGTAGCCTGTAAATAGTTGAATATTTCTTGCACTTACCGAGGAAAATAGTCCAACTTTATTAGTATTTAAGTACTACAATAATCCTGTGTGTTATTACATACTGTCTTGTTTGTTCTCTCATTTGGTTTGATTTATAATGTTACGGCACGATTTAGGAAACCAGTTTCTTATATCGTACCAGTTGCAGCCTGTTACAAAAAGTTCGTTATTTCTTCTCCGAAGCTAAATTTTGAAATGTAACCCACATAAATGTACCCATATATAGTCATACTTTTTGATACAAATTCGTAAAACCTTGTATTTTTTTCATTTTAGATAGATAATATTGCAAATGTAAAAAGTGGTACGATATAGGCAACTCTCTCCTATATTCACTGTAACAGTACTCCAATTATACAACTAGTTTAAAAACTTTTGAGGGCATAGAAAGGTACCCCCCCCCCCCACCCACCGTCCCTGTGGCATACACGCTTGTAAATAATTTTTCTGTCTTTTCAAACCATTACTAGCAAGTAACATCTTTACTATGTTTTATGACGTGTCTACTGAATTGTAAATGCATTTATATAATTATACATTTCAGCATATTATTTTATATTTATGCGAAACTCCCGTCAATTGTTCAACACTATGTGATATCATTTCCACACATTCAAACACTGGGTTGTCAAAATCACGATTTTGATATTTTTCTCATTTGGAAACGATAAAATCCAAAGGGATTTACAAAGAGGCTCAATAGTGAACAAATAGCACTATCTCATCGAGATTAAAACAAACTTTGTTTAAATAATTAATTTAAAATTTCAACCAATCTCGCATATCTAAGGTCTCCCAATTTTATATTTTTATATTTTTTTATTTTTCATAAATAAATTTTATACATTTCTTGGAATGACGTTTGTTGTTTGAGTTCTGTTTATTACTAAATTACGTAAACATTCGAAACCGTGAATTTGGGAGTTAATATTGTTAAATAAATAAAACCGGCTAATGTCATACATACCAAAATATTATGTCACTTATAAAGTCTTCAAATTAACTACAGTTTTTGAAAAAATATGAAATGGAGAGTTGAAAGAAACTTATCATCCTACGTGTTACTGATTTGTGACACCGTGTACTTTTACAAAACACGTCTTCAGATATTTTCCCTTGAAACTCGTGCATTCTCGTTTACATGCATGCATCTGGACATACACGAATGTACACATCTGTACAGATATGTATAAATACATGCTTTCATATAAGCAACCATGAAACTTTCATACAAGCATAACACATACGTAAATAAACATACGTTTATAGACATACACACACGTACTGTACATACATACATACAAACATGTATAGGCTGTTCATGGTAAATTATGTACTTTTTAAGGCCCTTCTAAATATTTTCTTTCATCCAATTTCCATCTTCCTGCTGCCTTCTAACATAAACATTCCAATGTGACTAATAAACACAGTGTATATATTCCATCACCCTCAAAATGTAATGCCTCAGGCTGCAATAAGATATATTTATTAGTGGTTGATGCATGTTGGGTCTTAAAGAGTGTTCACTTTATATCGTGAACGGCCTACAGTAAAAATTCTGGGTTTATACTTAGAGATAAAAATCTGAGTTTATGTGGCTTTCAGTATAATTTTTTTTTTCTCTCTCTCTCTCTCTCTCTCTCTCTCGCTCTCTCTCTCTCTCACACACAATCACACAATATTTCTAATTTCAAACAGACAGTAACGCAGTTGCTATCAGTAAAATGAATGTTAATGTATAGGGGCATGCAATATTCGCGTTATTTTCTGACAGCAGACTAAACTACAAGACGCTATAGGCCCATTCGACTTCTGCTATTGGCTAACAGCTTGTGAAGCCCTACGTCAAGGACAATCCAGCCAATAACACTCGATGAGCGATAAACTGACCAATCCCCTGTAAAGTGTTCTAACAGGCAAACAACTTCGTACAAAGGAAACAGTCAATGATCTCGCAGACTGCTCTCAAATATTTACAGAGCAGTGAAGTTTAGCTTGTGACAAAATAATAACACGAATTTTCTAGGTCTGTAGTAATGTAATTCAAAATGTTGAGTATATGAAATATATTAAAAGGCTTTCTTCTCATTTTTGGAGCACAACCGACGAAATTTTGAAGTAAGGGCTGTTCACGATAAAGTGATCACTTTTTAAATCAACATTACAAAAAAAGTTACTGCTCTTACCTGCATGTATTTTAACGGGCGCACATAGTGACATGCGTCCAGTAAAGTTGGTAACGATAGAGGGAAAGGAGTTCCATATCTTAACGTCCAATAAAAGGTGTTGGGTAATAATTTGTAATGACTTATAGTTATTTCTTTCGTTTTCTGTTTGTTATGCATCAAAGCATAAAAATGAGCAAATTTGTAAAATATTTACTTTTCTAATAATTTCACAGTTTCACTTGACCGACGTATAAATAAAGTGACGAGGCTCATGGCAATGTTAATTTTACACGGGAGAAGAACACACAACGTGCATACAAGTAGATCATATGCAGGGCTTTCAGAAGTGCTCATTTTACCGTGAACAACCTATACCAGGATATCTACGCCTCATACAAGAAAATACACCAGAGGGCCACTGCACTGTATTCGTGCGCACTCAGTGTAATAATATTTTGCATAAGAACTATTTCTTACTAGGCATTACCAACACACCTATTTTCCCTCTGTCCTAATATTCAAATTAGTTATAAATTAAATACATTAATTTATAAATAAAATAAAAGTTAAATTTACTCAAAATAAGGGGAATTTTATGTTACAAGTATAAAACTCTCGGTATACGTGACAGATCCAAGAAACAACGAAATTCTTCTTACATAGGGAATGTTTTCAAAGGTTTGACTCAAAAAGTGTGAAAAACCGGCCAAGAGACTATAAGTAACATTATTGTCAGTGAATTATTTTCAGCAGCAGGCCGATACAAATATATCATGCAGTGTATTGTTCAACACTAAATTTGAAACTTGTGATTATTTTTAATGACTCAAGCACTGATATTTCTAGTTTCGAATTTTTCTTCTGCAGTAGCAACTGGTTGTAAAAAAAAAAAGCAGGCAGAATACTGATACACATGTTCCTGGCTTTTTACAACTATCAGATAACACACAATTAAAATTATCCATAAAAATATTATTTTAAAAACTCGTAAAATGTGACCTTTATTACAATAGTACATCTTCAGTAATTACTACGAATACGGAGTTATGACCTGAAAACGAAGAACTTCAGCAAAAGAGGGGCGAAGCCAAGCGTTAAATTGTGTAAATAGCAGTCACAGAGAAGTTGAGAATACAGATGCGAAACGACGTCGCGTACTGCTGCGCCTCGCTGGCAAGCCGACCAATAGGAAGCGTTCCGTAACGTGCGGTAGCCAATCGGACGCAAGGCCCGTGTCCACAGCTTCCCGCGCGCAACCGGATTCGCGTACATGGAAGGCATTTCGCATCTGTATGAGTGTGTGTTGCGTGCCGCTGCGCTGTGACTCACCTGGCGGTGTCTACCGACCCTCCGGCGGCACCAAACACGCGTTGTGGTCCTCCCGACCAGAGAGAGAGAGAGAGAGAGAGAGAGACGCTAAGACACCCCCTTACTCCGAGACGCTGGCACCGCGATCCGGCGTGGTACTGACGACCCGCCGCTCGGAGGAGCCACCGTTTCAATTCCCTCCCCTATCACTCCTCGACCCTCTCTCCCTCTCCCACACCATCGACTCACGCGGTCATGGTCGATACCCTCGCCCCACGAGCCGACACCCTTCCCAGCCGAGATGTCCCTACAGCACAGAAGAGACAAGTCTACAGAGGTCGCTTTAGGAGCAACCTTCCCCCGCCATATTGGATGCTTAGTTTTTTATATCTTCTTTATACTAAAAAAAGTAAAAATAAAAACTCCGAAAGTAAGCCTATACCAACTACTCTTTGAACTATAGGCTGTTCACGGTAAAATGAGCACTTTTTGAAAGCCCTGCTTAAGATATATTTGTATTCACATTGTGTATTCCTCCGCCGTATGTAAAATTAACACTGCCATGGGCCTCATCACTTTATTCGTGCGTCGGTCAACTGAAACTGTAAAATTATTAGAAAAGGAAATACTTTACAAATCTGCTAATTTTTACACTTCTGTGCTTAAAAAAAAAAAAAAACGGAAAGTGAAAGAAATAATTTTAAGTTATCACAAACGGTTACATAAAGTTTCTTATCCAACGTAAAGATATAGAACTACTTTCCATCCATCGTTACCAACTTCACTGGGCGAATGCCACTCAGTGCGTCCATTAAAATATATGCATGCAGGGCCAGTGACTTTGTTTTAAAGGTTGATTTCTAAAGTGCTCACTTGATCGTGAACAGCCTTTAACACAGCAGTGCAGGCATAACGACTGCACTACGAATTACGTCAATAGCTAGTTGGGTATAGGGACTGTAACGTGACAGCCTTTAGATTACACGTAGATTGGTTTAGTAACACTTAATGAAACGCATTCAGCTAAATTTGGCATTCTCGCGAAGGTCCGGCTAAAACTCGAGCGAGTAACAAGGCCTCTGGGGTCTTCAGGAAACCTGAATAACAAATACTAAAAAAAAATTAACACTTATCCAATTTATTCTTCCTATTCTGAATATAATGGCGACCTCGATATTTTTTAAAAGCTATTTCACTAAGTGCAAACAGAGCTGATTACGTGTTTATCTATGGCATGAAAATAATCTTGAATAACCAACAACTGAGCAGCGCGAGGTTTCAAAATTACTGTCTCCTTAGAGAAGTAGGTTGTTAAACACAAATAAGCACAGGACTTGTGGCTATGAGTGACAATACTGGGGAATTTTGGAATGTTATTATTTTTAAAAGTAAAACATGATATAATAATGGGGGTGTGGCTGTGTTGGGGACACGGCCGTTTGTTTTGCGTGAATACGTCTGCGTTGACGCGCTCGGACGCCTTGGTGTTTATTTTACGTTCCCGGCACCGCTTCACTCGATCATGTGGAGTTTCATGGGTATCACTGGATTGCTTTTCAGATGCTCTTTCCAACCGTATACGATTTCTGTATTTCGACTTGACTTTTTGACGAGTATAGGCCAAAATTGTGTTAAGTTCTCTTAATTTTTTACATTAAACTCATGCAATTTCACTATAACCACGCCACACAAATGTTTTTATATACGCAATCGATTGATCTTGACGAGAGCTGTCGATTGAAACTCAAACGAGCGGAAGTTATGAAACGCAGCGAAACGAACTCAAAATTGTGCCCCCCCCCCCCCTTTCTCACGTGCTTCTTCACAGTCCTCACACTCAACGTAACATATTATTCTATCCTTTGGCAATCGAGTGGTGTAATTGAATGTTGAATGTAGGCGATAGATTCGGAGCCTGCAATGCCAAACTGTGTCCCCTGATTTTGTTATCATCGGATTTTCTGGATTGCCTCCCACCATGGTTGCAAATTAAAAGAAATTTTCACGTCAATAACCAGAAATCCAATACGGGAGGGTTATTTTTCCCTTAATGTGTGCCAAAGAAGAATAAATAAATTCGAAAGCATGTATAGTCGTGAACGTTTAGTGGAAGACATGACGTGGTTTCCACGGTACAGTTGATAAATGTCTTCTGATGCCGGGACACAGAAAGTGTTCGCTGCGCAACAGGAAGGCGTTCTTTACTCCACGTTATCTCTGCATTTGAAGCATTCAGGACGACATTTGCGATGCTAGTGATATTTGCGATATTGCCGACGTAAATTATTTTACTTTGCTTCGGTGTTATTAACGAGATTTATATTGCTGACATCTGCGATACTAATTCGAGCAATGCTTGAGTTATACGACCAGAGTAGAGTTTCGATACTTCATTGAACCTAAATATCACATCGATATCGTACACATGTATCGAATAGTGGATATCCCAGAGCCATGGTACCGGGATGAAATTACCAGCAGTAATCCATCCGAGTGAAGGTACTCCGGAGGAATCTTCGAGTAGTTCAGCTGTCCGAAAACAATTACCGTAGCAGCTGCCCCAAAAATGCCTTCACGGAGATTTCCAAGGAATTCGTCTTTAGATATTGCGCTTTCACGTTTTCCGACTTTATGCAGGGAGGCTGATCGGGAAACTAAACTAAACTTTCAACGCCTAGAAACTACATGCATGTATGGCTTACTCGCGAATCGAACATAGAACCTCGAAGACTAACAGCGCTTTAAGGCCTTAGACACGGAAATCACATTAAAGCCTCAAATAATTATATTTATTGTATGTGGTAAGAAATAGAAGAAATATGCTGTCACTTCCTTTCCGAATCCCTAAACGTTCCGAGTTTACGTCCTGATAGTATATTTATAGCAGTTTCAAACGACTCCTTCAGAATATTATAAGCCTACGTACTATCGAGGAAATTTTTTCCTAATATATTCTTTCCAGCTTTCAAACTAACTGAGCACTTTCCTAATAATCCTAATAATCCTGCTCAGTTTACAGGTACAATTTTCTCGAGACGAATATGAAAGTTTTATTTTAACAGGTGAATTGTAATTTTTGCGTATTTATGAAAGTAACAGTTCATGTTGGGCTGCATGTGTTAATGCCTCACAGCTTTATGAGTACGCAGACTTACTTGAACGGTAATTTAACTGCGGAAATCCGAGCCCATTTTTTTTTACACTACCAGCGAAATCATAGATAAATACTTAAATAGAAAATAAGCATGACAGAAAGGAAGGAGAAGTAGACAAGAAGGGCGAGAGATTAGCCCCTTTAAAGATATTTTTCTTGGTATTTCACAGTGAATTTTAAATACGGCAACTTGGAACACACTGCACTGCTTCCCTTAATATCCTGTAAATTAAACTTCCGCGTTCAAGAACGCTATTCAGGTATACATTTCATCGGGAACAAAAAAAACCTTGATATTTGTGAGAACTGTTGGGAGATTACAAGTGTCTTGTTTCTTTCCTACCCTGGCGTCATTAAAGGCGAGCATCTTCTTGGTAGAGGGCAGCTTGCTCTCGTGTACAACAAAGTAGCTTGGAACATAACTAACTCCTACAAGCCAGCGTTTACACACAAAGACTGAAGCTGCTATATTATTATTAGAGCCACTGGTATTTCGCGAATCGATTCGGAGGCGAGGTGGTCTCCAAACGCTTGTTGTCTTCTCCTACTGTTGTGACTGGATGATAGCTCTTTAGACACGCCCCGTTTTACTGTGAGCCAGTAATAAGCAGGAAGCAGTGTTGGGAGCGAGTGTTTAACAGCCCTGTACAGAGGCCTCACTTGATCACAGCAGCCAATAAGCAAACGATAATGTCTCGAGTGTATAGAGGACTGTCCAGCCTAGCTTGCTGCCAAGTCTGTCCGCGAAATACTCGGGACTCTAACTATAATCTATTCCTGGTGTCTTCAGTTTTCTAATCGAATCTTAGAAAACTCGCCCAATGTACGATTTTTTTAGTTGTTTTCAAAATACGTCATGTTTAGAGATGATGGAAAATCGCGAACATTTTTTGAGCCAACATATCTTCTGTAACACTCGAACTAGTTTATTCTTTCATGATTGGATGAACAAGGTTTTGACTCTACTAACTTGTTTGTAGACCAATCACGAACGCCCTGTCTTATAGTATCAGAATCCTCATAGGCTCAGTGAAATGGGGCAGTAGCTTCATACATGCACGACAGCCAATAATAAAAGAGAACTGTCGGACATGTGTACAGTACGTTGAATCCTAGCAAATATTCAACGTTTCCCGCGATAAACCATCATCTCTAGTCATGCATCAAAAGTATTAAATACTTACGTTAGCATAGAAGTATATTATTTTTTGTTAAACTGACATTTCCTTATATTTTATCTATTAATTCTATTTAACTTGCTGTTAGTATGAATGGAACCCAAGAGGAAATAGGCGTTCTGATAATGGACTGTAAGAAATAGTTCCCATGCAACATATTATTTATGGGTGCGCAAGAATGCGGTACGTCGTCCCTTTGGTGTTATTTTCTATACTGGGTTAAGCTTTGTTTGCATGAGGCGGAGGAATATCCCGGAAGCAGAAATTAACCAGGGTTTCATAAATTTCGGACTAATCGTGACTGGACTATAGTCCGTGTTTATTAAATATTAGTTTTACTAATTTTTTAAAGTCGATCCTTAAGAATGTTGTATAGGTTTAAAAAGAAATTACCGCGAGGCGATAGGAAATTAGACAGCGATGCTTTAAATTTTCTACCTTCGCCACGACGAACTCATCTCCGAAGACGGTGTTGCAAAGAAAAACGACCTCGCGAATCGTCAACGTCACTCGGTACTTTGTTGGAAAAGCTCGTTAACGAAGTTTCTCGTTGAACGGATCTGCCTCACTTTGTGAACAAGATATCACGAGTACGATTCCCGTGAAGAGGAAACAAAGTAAATACTTCTCAAATATGCTCATTTTTTTCACTTCGGTGCATAAAAAAAAAACAGAAAGAGAAAGAAATAGTTTTAAGTTATCACAAATGGTCACCTAACCCTTTTTATTCGACGTTAAAATAAGGAACTACTTTCCAACCATCGTTACCAACTTTGCTCGACGAACGTCACTCATTGCGCCCATTAATTTCTAAAGTGCTCATTTTATCGTGAACAGCCTTTAATGAATTAGTTCGTAACCTAATGCAAGAAGGCGAACACGGAAAAATACGGCGTCGTGAAGAGATTCCGGCTGCACTTAACATCAACTCCTTGAAAGCCGTTGAGGGCTGAAGTGAGGAGTATGTAAGGGGGCGGGGTAAACCAGAGAACCCCGAGAAAACCCTCCGACCAGTGGCATCGTCCGGCGCGACGCCCACATGTGAAAATACGGGAGCGACCCAGCCGGGGATCGAATCCTGTTCGCCTAGATGGGAGGTGGATAGTTTGCCCACTACACCACCACGGCTCCAATATGGAGTCGTGGGCAGTTTAAACAAATATGGTAGAAGGACAATATGGGAAATTGAAGCGTTTTAACCATGGAGGTAATAGATGATGGAGTGGCAACAGCCTATCTTCTCCAAGTTTATCAAGTGAAGCCGATGCCTTGTCTGACTTCTTTCAACTGCGCATCCGCAGACCGATTGTTTACGTCAGCAGCCGCCATATTATGAGCATAGACTAAAGATGAGGTGGACCGATCTCGCTGGCGGCGCACAACCAATCTCGGCGTCCCAACATTGAACTGCTTTTCCGCCAACACGTCTAACGAAAATGGCGTGGCTTGGATTTTAGGTTAGAAAACTGATTTGTAAACAAGTACTTAGATGTGTTTTTATACTTCCTCTAACAAGTTCGTAATGCTTTTTGGTGGAATTCAAAATGGTTAAGTTATTTTATTAATATAATAGTGCTTGTCATTTAAAAATTAATATGTAAACAAACACGTTCATCACTGTTGACCATGTGACTTTGACAGTTGTGTAGGATTGGGGTAGGTCAATGTTGGGTACATGCGCAGAGAACAAATAAGCGGTCTACCTCATCTTTAGTCTATGATAATGAGTAGCAAAAGTTACATAGTAAGCAATGTAAAACATGCACCTTTTTGCCACTACTAGCCCTGTCCTTGTCTTTCATTTTCGGCTTCACTTTCGTGTCCCGGCTTCCACTCCATAGACTAATACCTCCATGGTTTTAACATTTTCAACCTGCGAGAAACGCTACAACAGCGCCTCTAGCGGCTTGAACTGACGAATGTCTGGGAAATTCAAATTTACATCGCTCGTTATGCACGATTTAAATGCAGTTGTCGTCTCGTAGTATTAAAACGTATTATTTTGCCGAATGTAATATAATATTTGCTTATTCATATTACTATAACGTATTTAAAAATCTACTTAAAGCATAAATATTGTCACTTGAAACAAGGACAATCAGTTGTAACAGAATCATGTTACTGGGCACAGACTTGCAAGTTACAAAGGACAAATGTTAATCGAGTATAAGTAAGAGAATGTAATTCTAAACGGTATTTCATTTGTCAGATACATAACCAACTGCATTTATTCAATAAATTCTTGAGAATGGAACTATCACGGAACTTAAAATTTATGCAATAAAAATCGGGAATGAACATAACCAACATTTTTTTGGACAGAAAACAAAATCTCCACAACTTATCTGTGTTTTACTAACGCAAGATTAATTAAAAATAGCTCTACTACAGTTAATGATTTAACATTACGGCTTTTATTATCTCTGTAGGCAGAAATATCTCGTAGATATTTAAGATTAACCTCGCAATTAAATAAGTCGCTGAAATATTAACTTACTGTTTTTGGAGCTATTATCATCAAATTAGCAACAAAATAAATTGTTCACATATTTATATTCTTAACAGATATGGTTTTTGTTCTGCTTTCATCTTTTGTAGAAGGCATATTTTGGTTGGAAATACATTTTCAAGAGAAAAACATTTTGGGGAAAAAATTTTTTACGAGATTGAAATGTATTCTGAATTATTGTTTAAGTTTGAATTTTCTGAATTTATCAGCAAGATAAATAAACACATATCCAGCGCGTTGCATGTTATTTCAAAGTGCGTATTCGTGTCTACAGAATCTCGTTAGAAGGAGAGTCGAGAGTTAAAGTTTTAGATATATTTGATGGATAAAAAAAACTTCGCCCTGCGATTGGTCGAAGATCACGTGACCGCCTGACAGGTGCGACGGATGGTTGCGAGTCCACCTTTACACATATAAATCAGTTTTGTTGTGCAGTTATGCCACTACCCTGCCTCGAGTGAAACACAGGCAGCTATGGTTAACTCACTAGCAGCCATGCTTCAACCATAAGTAACAACCAGTTCAAACCTCAGTCACTTCTTCATAATGTGAGTAGACCAGTTATGAAGTTTTGGGGGCTGCAACCAAAAATTATACACCAAGGACCATTCCGTATTTTGGCAATATCCAGTGCCTGTTCATCAACAAAATAAAGTATCTTTGTAGTACAGAGCAACTCGGGATTGGGGGAAATTTTAATTGAAATGGGCATACTGTCGAATTTGTAACCGTACTAAAGGCACAGTCAAGTGCAGAAGGGGCAAGAGGATCGCCTCCTCCTCCTGCTCATTTCCAAATGCTGGTTTCATAGACACTAATTGATCACTTCATCATTTCCAAATGCGGGTTTCATAGACACTAATTGATCACTTCATCATTTAGCAGGTTTTTATAGATTGCGGTAAAACTGCTCGCCTCAGTCCTTTAAAAATGTTTTATTTGTACGTATTTATGTAAAAAGAAACAGACACGCCCAAACATACCACACATAGTGAGACTGTGTTCAAAGTTACCATCTAGTACAGTAGTATTTTAACGCGTAGTAGTGTTCAGTTCGGATGCTATAAGTCACTTGTTCTGATGTGGTTGCGATTTGGTAATTTAGAATTTTAGTAAGTATCGCTCCATAGTAAAATATCAAATACGTCATTATTTTACCTGACTAATTCAGATCACGTTACCTCGTAGAAAATTATGTCGGTGGCTATGGAGAGTACCCCAATTAAATTTCGTAGAACTATTAAGTGTGATCAATACTCTGACCATGACACATGTGTTCTATAGTACATATATAACACACCTTTCAACTTAAGCTTCATTTTCTTGGCTAGTGTAGATAATCTATGGAGGAAGCAGCAACATTGACTGCAAAATGCTTACAGCTTTCAACAACCACATATGAAAATGTACGATCATCGCCTCTAATATCATGCCACTTAAGTGACATTTGAGAGATTATAGATGAGATAAATAATTTAAATACTACACAAATTACAAATAAGGTCTACTGTATTAAGGAGACTATTTCAGAACATAACTAAATGGCAATCTTTAAACATTTTTATCACCCCCCCCCCCCCTTTTTACTAATGCAATTTATGCAGTACAGCTGGCGCTAGGAGGAAAATGCAATTGGTCAAAGTATTTGGTAGTACATACTAACATATTACTCAAACCATTCAGCTTATTTACTTCACCTCTCAAGTTTTGCATGCATTAAGCACATTTATTTATATTTTTATTCAGTTTCTAAAACAAAGCTTATTTCCAAATTGACAGGAATACAGATAATTTTTATAACATTAGATCATCATGAACAAGTCACTTTTAATAATCAACCTGGATACATGCTTTTTACAATACATTTTACCACAGATTTTCATATGCTTCATGGCAAGAAGACTGGAAAATATGTTGCGGAATTCAAAAGCAGCGGAACTGAAAATAACTTACCTTGGTCATGAATTGAACATACTTTCTGTTCAAATTAATGACACTTGTTATTGTAATGCAATTTGCCAAGTACTTTCTCCAATACTGTGATCACCGCAAACAAAACTGTGTAAATAGGCTAACATGCCAAAATCAATGTGTGCATATCACTTTAAGTGAGTTACCTGCAATGCAGAATGTGACTAAATAATTCATTAAAAATACCTCATTTAAGTTAATACTGTAGGTGTATGCACAAAGTTAAAATACTGATTACTTCAGTGAGTAAATAGGAGGAAGTGAAATTAGAAAATTCCTCATTTAAGTTAATACTGTAGGTGTATGCACAAAGTTAAAATACTGAGTACTTCAGGGAGTAAATAGGAGGAACTGAAATTAGAAAAAAATTCTTTATTTATTTGTAAAAAAAATGTTTAAATAAATACCACTGTAATGTAACGATGACTCTGAGGAGTGAAATATTATGGTCTGAAAGTTTTGTACACAGTTGTGTAAACAAATGTGCGTATGGTGAGGAGGGGGGAATTCTGCTACTACTTTTGAGTGGTTTTGGCGGTAACCGTCACTTGACAGCTGGTTCACACACGGCAATATATACACTGACTTACTAACAGTAGACAAACTGATGACATCTCCACTGCTGCAATTAAAGTGTCTGGTATGTGGTGTCAGTACACTGTGTTTAGTACATAGAATGAACTTTGATACACTGGCTGGAGAAGAATTATTATCGCCACCAAAAGCTGTACTCGACAACTCTCCACTCATTCAAATGAAAATTACTTGCAAACTCAGTATATAGAGAAATTAAAGTATTTGCACAGTAAAACAGTAATGATATGTAGACCTTTGGGTGTGTAAAGGGTAATCGATTACCTAGAAAGGAAACCATCACAGTTTTCATTCAATTGTTTCTTTAATCAGTCATCGAAAATATTTGGTAGTTGGTGCAACCACAACCCGTATAACATACAAATTAATATTCAAATGCATAGTTTCCCAAATGTAAACAATAACATTCCAAAGTATGAAAATACACTGAAAACGTACATTGAAAAAATATGCTGAAAATTGGATAATTCTTAAGAATAGAGGCTTTTCTAAATTAAAAAAATCTCGGAAAGTGGTATAATTCCACTCTATTAATTACACAGATAACGAATTTACTAGGGGCATCAACATTTGACCAATAGAAACCCCAAAAACGATAGTGGGGACGACAATGAAGATCAGGGGAATTGTAGGGTGACATGGGTGAAAAACATGTAAATAATGTAATATTTATTTATGAGAATACATTAAATTGAAAAAAAATTAACCATACATTAACTAAATTGACAATATTACCAATACACGCTACAAATACGATAGTGGGGAAGGCTATGAATATCAAGGAAATTGTGGGGTAAAAAAAAGTACAAAATATGTACAGTTTCAGTATAAACTTTTACCCCTCAATTTACCTCAAGTTCATAGCCCTCCCCACTATCGTATTTATAAATTATGTCGGTAACATTGTCAATTTAGGTACCTAATCTTCAGTTCAATCCTTTTGCAACTAATCATGTTTTCATGAGACAATATTACAGACATATTACATATAGTACAGAAATATGTTAAATTGCTAAACACGCACACATTATTTCTCAATGCAAATGGGCTACACATGATAATCTTTTATGGGGAAACTCCCAGCTTCGCTGATGCGTGACGCTTCGCGTCACCACCTAAAACAAATTGCAGATGCGTCTTGAATCATTGTTTTGGGGATTTAGTCCCCTTCTGGCGCTGGGACTCTGGGTCGGTGCATAACGTTTGGCTAATATGTAAACATTACACGAGTAATCACCGACACATATATAAAAACACTATTTTGACGCAATTAATCAATTTAACCCTAGCTCAGCGTGCTGAACTATACAAACACTTAAGAGGCCCCAACCAGTTTAATACACGAACACTGATTATGTAAACATTGTACGAGAAATCACCGACACACATACCTATGTAAACAACTTTTCTGAAGCCATCAATCAATTATATCCCTAGCTCAACTTGCTGAACTAAACACTCACTTCAATAAGAGACTTCAGCAAGTTTAACAGACGAATATTGAATTTGTAAACATTGTTTAATTTTTATTTTTCGAAGGTGTCTCTCCAATATAAACAAACATGCTCCTTTCAGGTTAAGGCCTATCAAACTTCGCAAGGTCCTTCAGTGTACAAGATTAGAAATAGAAGCTACGACACTCAAGTGATTTCGTTCTTGGTCTTGTGGAAGCAAATTTGGATTGCGAAGATGCTCTTGTCTGAAAAGGCTGGAACACACCATTCTCGTGTAGGTATAAACCGCCAGTCCATTTTTTTAAATTTATTACATCCAGGTCTGCTCTTACATTTCTGCACCCATTGCTTGCACCTAGGAAACGACAAAACAGTATTTTAGTAAATTAAGGTTTGTGAGGATGTAATTTACAATAAAAACACACTGACAATAATAACACTATTGGTATCCACTATAGCTCGTGTACTTACCGACTTGCATCCTTTGGAAGAAATCTTAAAAAGGTGTTACTGTAGTTTGCAACGTTGTAATTATTGCAGCCAAAAAATACACAAATCTTTCCTGCCATAATAAATAACCACTCAAGCAAAAAAAATTGAATTAAAACGCATACAGAATACTCAAACTGCCTATTTAATAAATAGCCTATCAAGGTACGAACAGTACAAACCGCTAGGAGCGCTGCCATCGGTGTCTCGCGTTTTTTTTCCGGCTACTTTCCCATATTGTCCTTCTACCATATTTGGTTGAAATACGTCAGCGCGCATGCGCAGAATGGTCGAGTTGCCGTGGTCGAGTTGAGAGTTGGATGGTCGTGACGTTGGCAAGGGAACCAACGCCCTCAAAGTGCGGGGATCATGAGCAGCTACATAAGAACTGCCGCCTTGGAATGAATAACGAGTATAAGTTTGGAAGTCCTGAGTGCATGTTTTTGTTGAAGTACGTATACAGTTTGGACAGTCTCACAGTGCAACATCCCCCAGCACATCCGAACAGAGAAGCTGGAACATTCGGCGGTGTTCATGTCGAGACTAGAGTTAAAGAAACTGATGAACACA
Organism: Dryococelus australis; assembly: GCA_029891345.1. Taxonomy (NCBI): domain Eukaryota; kingdom Metazoa; phylum Arthropoda; class Insecta; order Phasmatodea; family Phasmatidae; genus Dryococelus; species Dryococelus australis. Next base: position 94,085,232 of record CM057005.1, read on the forward strand.
TTTTGAAAAGACTGCTGGAAATAGGGGCCACGGTGGCTGAGCGATTAGCGCACTCGCCTCCCACCAAGGCGAGCCGGGTTCAATACCGGGTCACCGGGCGAGCCGAGTCACCGGATTTTCGCAAGTTGGTCGGCGGGCTTTCTCGGGGATCTCCCCTTTCCGGCGTCACTCCGTACACTTCAATAACCCTCATCGACTCTCAAGACCTCGCTGTTAAGAGCAGCCCAAATCTATTCGCTCATTTCACTCACTGCTGGAAATTGGCTGCCAAAATAATAGCATACTCGGAAGATTCCCTTCTGTAAAGGTCTTTAATTCCGACTATTATAGGCTGTTCACGAAAAAAATGTGCACTTTTGAAAGCCCTGCTCAAGTCATACTTGTATGCGCATGGTGTATTCTTACGTCTTACGTAAAATTAACATTGACATGGGCCTCATCACTTTGCTCATGCGTCGGTAAAGTGAAACTGCAACATTATGAGAAAAGAAAAGCATATTTTACAATTTACTAATATGTTCATTTTACACTCCTATGCGTTAAAAAACAATAAAGCGAAATAAACTATTTAAGTCATCACAAATAGTTATTTAACACCTTTGTATTTTACGTTTATACTATACAGAACTACTTTAATGGTCGCATGTCACTCAGTGCACCCATTAAAATATATGCAGGTAGGAGCAGTGATTTTTTTCTAAGGTTGATTTGAAAAGTACTCACTTTATTATGAACAGCCTTTACATGTCATTATATATATTATTTCCCCTCTATTCATAGGTAGGGATAGGAACATTTCGCGAGTTCATTTCAGGACAAGATAGACTTCAAACACGTGTACACTGAAGTTGACTTTGCAATTGGATCGCAGTTTATTAGACACGCCCTGGACGACTCTGAGCCAATAGCACACTTGCAAGGAAACAAGTAGCGAGTGCCATACTGCCAGGTGTGGAGTAGCACCAGCCAATGAACAAACGTTTGAAGCTCGAGTATAAGCATGATTGTGGAGTCTAGCCTACAGGTAATTCAACTCGCGAATTTTCTCTGTCCCTATTCATAGGTTAATAGGATAACAAATCTTTTACTGCATCGCCCCCTACTAAGGCGAACCGGGCTCAATCCCAAGCAGGGTCACCGGATTTTCGCATATGGGAATCGTGCCGGATGATGCCGCTGGTCGGGCGGGTTTTCTTGGGGATCTCCCGTTTCCCGCCGCCCTTGCATTCCGACGCCTCTCCATATCCACCTCGCTTCACCCGCATCAGCTCTCGAAACCAACACGCGTAAAATCTTTCTTCCAATCTAAACGTTCCTTAATCGAGCTGTACGTCTGTGAGCGGCGTATTACCATTTTTTTTTTGCGTGCGAAGCGTCTTTTTAATATGTCGTGATTTGGTTTTTTATTCCTGTGTTGTTGCTCCTCTGTAGTATTTTAACCTATTTTGTTAGTTTTTTTGTGACTTGTTGAGGTTTTTATCTGTTCTTCTCTGACTTTCGTTTTTGCCTCTTGCGGAGGTTTTTATCTGTTTTAACCCGATCTTTCGGTTCTGCGTCCTGTGGAGGTTTTCAGTGTGTTTTAGCCTTTACATTACTGAGGGGCCTTAAGATGGTCGCCTGGGTAGGTCACGGACGGTGTGAAGAGCTCCAGCATAAAACGTTTTACTATATTAAAAAATCCAACGTTTCTGAGAGAGGTCTGCTTACGAACAGCATTTAAGAAACACCACTCGTCTGTATACGTTTTCTAGTTCCTCCATTTCTCTTTAAAGCATGGTTTTTGTGATAGTGGAAACGGCAACCAGTGTTTTCACGGCCACTTCTAGGAATGAACATTCCGGTAACAAAACATTAAAAAAAGAAAAAAAAGGATTAGGGACGTGCATCAAACCTTTATTTTTATTATTACGTCATAAAATGGTAGGTTCTTCGTTGAAAGTCTCACAGAGGGCTGTTATCGACGGCAAGCCTGCAAGCTAGTTCAGTGCTTTGTGTGTAGAGGCGAGGAGAGACTTGATACGCATGTCTCGGTCGCCCCTAGTGCACCCATGCCTTTAGTTCCCAGACATGGAAAATTTCTTCTACGAGGCGGCCACCTTAAGGCGATATTTTTTTTTTTTTTTTTTTTAATTTGGTTATCTGAGAAAGTTTTCTAAAAGTGCCTCCTTAATGCAGTTGTTAATTGTCAAATCATTGCAGTTTTCAAAACATAACACTTAAATTCAGACACAAGAGTGTTATAGGCAGATTCAAAGTGTTGAATTAGAGTCTAAGCTCCGAATACTGCATTTGTGTTACAAGCTACGAAATGAACAAAAACAACTTTTCTTCCATAGTTTATGGTTTTTAAACTATTTATTAAATGAATGTTAACAATTTCTCTTGAATGAACAAAAATACATTTACGATAAGTCAGACCCCTATTGTCAACAATATTCAGAGCGCCAATACTCGCTCACCTGTTTATAAATCGCACTCATGCTGAATCAGTATGTTCTGCTGACCTTACAGATTGCATTAAATACCATTTGACTGGGAAAAATATCTAGGAGCAAAGCCTAGTATGCTGCAGAATTCGGGAAGTTAAAACTTTAGATTGTTATATTTTGAAAACCATAATGATTTGACAACTAATAACTGCATTAAGGGGACTTTTCTGGTAAGCTCTTTAAAATAACCAAATAAAAAAGTGAAATATCACCTTAAAGAACCCGATTTCGGTCGCCCCACAATCCCACTGGGGCCGCGGTGGCTGAGCGGTTAGCCTGCACGCCTCCCACCATGGCGAACCGGGTTCAATGCCCGGCCGAGTCACCGAATTTTCTCAAGTGGGAAACGTGCCGAACGACGCCGTTGGTCGGCGGGTTTTCTCGGGGATCTCCCGTTTCTCCCGCCCCTTCATTCCGGCGTCGCTCCATACTCACGTCAATCACTCTCATCGGCTCTCAAGACCTCGCTGTTAAGAGCCGCCCAAACTCTTCGCTCATTCAATCACAATCCACTCGCTCACTCACTTCGTCTAGCTGCTGCATGAAGTCGTATCAGCTATTTTGAGGACTAGTCGGGCGGGCTGTATACAGTTTAATTGACGCGAAATGCGAGAGGAGTGCAGAACGGAGAAGAATTTCAAAGTACCGAGGAGAGACGTATAAGTAAGATTAGGAAAAAATCGTGAATTCACTTCAGGACAAGATATATTTCAAAGGCGTGTGCACTGAACTCACCTTTGCAATTGGACCAGAGTTTATAAGACACGCCCTGGACGACTCCGCGGCAGTAGCAGACTTGCAAGGGAACAAGAAGCGAATCCCGTACTGTCAAATGTGAGGTAACAGTGGGGCATCAGCCAATGAACAAACATCTGAGGTTCCTTTATACAAAGGATTGTGGAGTCTAACATACAGGCCATTGAACTCGCGCAATTTTCTTATCCCAACGTATAAGTGGCCAGTGTGGGAAGATAAGTCGTGATCGATGGACGAGATCTGCTTCAGAAGTTCTACTTCCAGGATATTCCTCCGCCTCACGCAAACAAAGCTTGACCGTGTCTAGAAAATTACACCGAAGGGACCCCGCTCCGGATTCGTGTGCAATCGGTGAAATATTATTTTGCATGATAACTATATCTTACAAGGCTGTTCACGATAAAGTGAGCACTTTCGAAATAAACCTTAGGAAAATGTCACTGCTCCCACCTGCAAATGTTTTAACGGAAGCCCTGAGTGACATGCGCCCAGTTAGGTTGGTAACGATGGATGGGAAAGTAGTTCCGTATCTTAACGTCGAATAAAAGGTGTTAGGTGACCATTTCTGTTACCTTAATCAAAAGATTTCTCTTGGCTTTGTTTTTTTTTAAATGCCCCGAAGTGTAAAAATGAGCAGATTTGTAAAATATCTACTTTTCTTATAATTTCACAGTTAACTTTACCGACGCATTAATAAAGTGATGAGGCCTATGACAATGTTGATATTACATAAGGTGGAAGAATACACAACGTGCATACAAGTAGATACTAAGCAGGGCTTTCAAAAGTGCTCATTTTATCCTAAATATGCTATACTAGGCATTACCAACACACTTATTTTCGTTCTGTTATAATTAAAATAAATTATAAATTAAATATTGTAATTTATGGAAATAATTGACGTGAAGATTCAATTTACCAAAATTAAGGGTCTTTTATCTCAACATACTACAAATATAAAACGCTTGTGATATATGATATATTTAAGAATCAACCAAGCATATATATATGACGTGCTTGGTTGTTTCTTAAGTATATCGTGTATCACACACACACACACACACACACACACACACACACACACACACACACACACACACATACATACATATATATATATATATATATATATATATATATATATATATATATATATATATATATATATATATATATATATATATATATATATATATATTGGAAGCGACTTATGAAAATCAACCATTCAAAAAACTCACTAGGCATAACATGTCAACCTATTTTTTCAATAACCTGTATTACACAAATATATAACACTTTGGTTAAATTAGAGTACTGTATTATTGAATAAATGAACCATTACATTAATATCTTCTATAACTTGTAATATTTATTTCTTTTTTAAATATGAATTAACAACAGCGAGAGCAGCGACGTGTTGGCAATGGCCGGTAAGAAATAGTTCACAGTAAAAATATTATTTTAACCTAGTTTTTTGGTATACTATTTGTAAATTAAACGGTGTCTATTGAAATATTTCAATAATTAGGTAGCCCCGATGGCAACGTATCTCATTTTTACAGTTTAAAATAACAGCGGAAGATATCGTGAGTAGACCGTAATGGTACGGTGTTGTTTTATCGAGCGAGAGTAATGATGAAGCAACTGTCTGCTGAGCGAGCTTTGTCGCCCCCCCCCCAACCTTCTCTCTCTCTCTCTCTCTCTCTCTCTCTCTCTCTCTCTCTCTCTGTCTTTGTCTGTTTCACACTCTGAAAGTTTCACTTCGCTAGTACGTGATTAAATTGTACCTGTTTTCAATTGTAGTATATTTCGTACTTATTACAGCAAAATAATGATTTTTGAATGTGTAATTTACATCTGAAAAGGGATTTTAATGTTTGAATACTTATTGTAATATATTTAGATACCATGGCAGGGCAGAAACAAAGTGAAGTTGGCAGACGTGGCGAGCCAAGACATGGCGTGTTGCTGTTTTACCAAACGAAGAGTAAATTGTACTTACTCCGAAAAATACTTCATATTACCACATCACGTTTATACACGTTGTGTTTTTTATATCTACCTAAGCAAGTTGTGATTTTCGTGATAAATCTGTGTTTCCACGGCAGTAATAAATATGCTGTTACGGTGTGTTTCGTTAACCGCTGCGTGTTAAATAGCGTGGCGTGGCGATAGTTACGCTGGATCTGTGTGCGTGATTTCAAATATTTGATGTGAACTATTTATACGTTGTAAATGAGAACTGTTTTTATGACGAAGTTATTTATTTACATCCACGTCTGTTTATTTATCACAATGTTGTACCTTTGCCCTGGGTGTTTGAAACACAGTCGTGTAACGTGATTTACCACAAATCCCAACAAAATAACCAAGCCCAGCCCCAATAAATTTCAATAAACCTAATACACAGTAAGTAGCAGTACATATAAATATGAGCGGAATAAAAGTTACGATTGGCTTATTTGAGTGCATATTCACCGCTATATTATAAGTTTCTATAACAAAAAACGAGCGACACGAGTTGCGAGCTTGATTTTAATGTCGCTATTTCGTTGGACTGTCTATTCCTTCGTTATTCGAATTGAGGGCCGTCCTTTTAAAGAAATAACCCAATACAGATCAATAACAAAATGTTAAATACTACAGTTTTTTACCCCGCAGTTGTAACAGTGTTAAACACAGTCGCGGCAAAATATTAACGTGCATTACGTGTAATGTGCTATGTCGTGGAAAACAAATATGTTAATGTAACGTAACCGTAAGAACTATCGTTAATTCAGGCATTTTTAAAACTTCATAAAGCTGACCAAAATAATGTTATAGGCATAAACTGTGAATATTCGTACGAAATGGTTTTTGAAATAGACTTAAGACAGAATTCTCTGGATAGCTGTAAACAGTAAACAACACATTTGACAGGTTTAAAAGTAGAATTCACATTTCAATGTACATTTTTAGGTGTTAAGAAAGTATACAAACACACGTACATACAAAATGAGGCATGCAAACATTGATTTTGACAAGTGCTGCATGGCAATCACGTGGCAATGTTTGTTTACATTTAGCGGAAGGATACGAAACGGGCATGTAAGTAGATATTTAGCAGGGCTCCGAGAAAGTTGCATTCAATGGAGAATATATATATATATATATATATATATATATATATATATATATATATATATATATATATATATATATATATATATATATATATATATTAGTCGCGGTTTCTTCACCCTTTTTTAATCGAACCTTCGAAAAATCACCCCATGCATATCGTGTTTAGTTACTTTTTAAATATGTCCTGTATCACACAACCATTTTATAATACTGTTAACATAAAAGTATCTTATTTTTCGTTAAATTGAAGTTTTACCTATATTTTATTTATACATTATAATAATTCTTTTCTAATACACACGAATAAAAAAGTGAGAAAAAATCTATATTGTTAGCGCATAGTAATAAATAGTTCTCATGTAAAATAATATTACAACTGAGTGCACAGAAAAAAGTGCGTTTCCTCTGGTGTAATTTTCCAGACTTAGTTAATCTTAGCTTGCACGAGGCGGAGGAATATCCTGGAAGTAGAACTTTAGCAGGGTTTCAGAAAAGTGAGAAGTAACCGAGAATGGATTATAAACAGAAGCTGACGGTGGTTAACCCTTTGAGTAGTACGCACGTATATACTCGGGGCTACGTCTATATGGAAACCTCTTTGCTCTTGAGAGAAATGTATACTTTAATAGTTTTTTGTTTCACTGCAAATTATCGGAATCTAAAGAAAAAAAATTACAATTAGTCCACATTTCAATTTGTAAGAAGAAACCCGTTATTTGTAATGATTTATCAACTGGCATATTTACCTCTGGAGCGACACATTAATCGGTGCAGAGTCAAAGCGAGACTCCATTGGCCGACGGCCAGCCAATAATAAACGACGCAGAGTACAGTAGGCGTGTCCGGTGTGGCCAGGACCAATAGGTCGAGGATAAGTGGATATACAGAGACCAACACGACTGATACTGCAGTATTGAAGAATATAGGACTCTCAGGTCAATCTTGTCCTCTGTGCCGGTAAATTTGTGCCATCGTCAAAGGGTAAAGGACACTCCTGTGTAGAACTCACGAGTTCCGTATGAACTCGACTAGGAGCGGCGGGCGATCGGCAAGTCTCGTCGGAGTGGATCTCTGGAAAATGCTGGAGGAGACTTCGAGAGTCAGCCACCCATTGACAGTGAGTGGCGATACATCTCCTAGACAGGGAGAGCTGAGCGTACCACTTCGGCCGTACAGCCATTTCGTAGAGACGTGCAAAAGTCGCGTTATTGTTTAGAAACCAGCTATAGGCTTCACAGACCTGTGCCTACTTGAGTGCAGTTCGTGATGTCATTGGCTACTGGCAACCATAAGACGTCATTTACCTGTATGACTGTTTCACTGGCGAGTGGTTGTTTGACAACTGAGCCTATACGATTTTCTGGAAGTGTCCTTGGGACGCGCCATGCAAGTTGTTTGCCAATGGCAGAAGAGAAACGAGTAAACAGTGTCCTGGAGTGTAATCTGCAGTCAGAAAACAACGCGAATTTGGCAGGTCCCTAACTATTCGCAGTTTCTCCACACATTTTGAATCAAACCTTTGAAATATCACCGCAAATATGTCGAGTTTGCTTGTTTCCTTATACGCAGTATACTACAAGGGTTTTATGTCTTCGTTAACATAAAAGTTCTTAATTTTCTTATAAATAGTACTTTTACTTTTATTGTTCATATAAGATATAATATTTCATTTATAATTAATATGGAAAAAACCGAAGAGAAAATAGATGTGTTGGTAATTCCTAGTAAGAAATAGTTCTTAAGTCCGTCACACTGTCAAATTTTCTCGACAAACTGCTTCCAATAAGTTTCGTCAAATAAGGTTACACAATTATGACGTCATCGAGACGTCATAAACGCCGCCATTCTTGTCCGAAAAAGTTGGATGGCCTCAGTTTCCATCAAACATTTGAAAACTGGACCGGTTCTAAAATGTCTTTGATGTTTGGCGGTCCCAGACAATCAGAATCGTGCACGACAAAAATGGACGTCGAGAAACTTGAAATAACGAACACATTGCTGGAAATGAAGTAAGTTATGAAGATTATTTATTTATTTAGAAGCTGTCTGGATACGAGTGTCGTTTTAAGTGAATATTGCACATACTATTACGAACTCAGAGGCGTTAGTTTCATTGTGCAGGAAATATATCTTTTAAATAGAATTTTAATTTATGTAAAGAAACGAAAATAAATTGCAATATGACTTACATTTCTTGCTGTAATGTACCGCGTGGAAAAAAACAAAAGCAATATTTCACTATGAAAATAATGTTTAAATAACATTTAGAATTAGATTCTCCCAATAAAAAAAATTCGAGAGTGTGACAGGGGATTTATACAATATATTATTACACCTGGGGCCCAAGAATTTGGTTAGTTGGAGGAATAGCATGGGAGTAGAACTTTGTCATGTTGGCAGTGACTGCGGCAGGACACGGAAGGCACACTACTGCAATATCTAGGTATAGGAACACTTCGCGAGTTCATTTCAGGACAAGATAGACGTCAAACACGTGTACACTGAAGTTGACTTTGCAATTGGATCGCAGTTTATTAGACAAGCTCTGGACGACTCTGAGCCAATAGCAGACTTGCAAGGAAACAAGTAGTGAGTGCCATACTGCAATGCGTGAAGTAACACTGACTACCCTATGAGACAGCAGCCAAGGAACAAACTTACGAGACTCTAGTATACACAGGACTGTGGAGTCCAGCCTACAGGTCATTGAACTAGCAATAGCCTTGGGTCTTGTGTTTCGCCGACTGTCTTGTGTGCTGGAGGTGCCTGTGTCTGTTGAGTGTATAGTCTCTTCATGGTTTTCTGACACTTTTTGAATTATTACTTCGAACAAACATCCTAGGTATGACGTGTTTGCTTATTTTCATAAATATTTCATGTATTGCAAGCGTTTTACACTTGCGTCAACACAAAAGTACCTTGTTCTAGGTTAAATCAAACATTTACTTGTATTTTATGTACCCGATATAAACTAGCTGTTACCACGACTTCGTTCGAGTGGACTTCAGGATTTGTTTACATGTTTTTAAAATAGAAATAGAAAATTGAAATATGTCGTGAATAGTGTCAATTGAAATTTATACATAATAACTTCTGTAATCAAAATAAAAAAAATAAACTTTGAAGTTTTAAATACTAATCAAATGGAATTTTACAAATGTATGTTTATGTTTGTATGGAAATTAATGCATTACCTACGATTCGTTTGCGTGGACTTTAAGATTTGTTTACATATTTTAAAAATAGAAATTTCACTTCGCTTATGTTTTACGGAGTTATTAAAATACAGTGCATCATCGCTTCGCTCAGGTTTTATGTTTAAAATAAAAATATCGCTTCGTTAAGATTTTATGGAGTTATTGAAATACATACATATAATTGTTTTGAAAGATTGTTACTTCATTTTCGGAAATGGTTTTATGGTCGCGTTATCGTTGGTTGTTTGATAATATGTTATTTTACTATGTTTTTCCAAAAAGGAATGTATCTTTTTCTATGATGCATATTATATAAATTATTATTTAAATAACTATCGTTGTTTCAACAACGCTTTTTGACCAGAATTATTTTGCAAAAAAAAAGATATGAATCATAAAGAAAATTATGTGAAAAATTAATTTACTTCATAACCATTTGAGACATCGAGATGAAATAAAGAGCATATTTTAATTAAAAATAAACTCTATGATCTCTGAAAGTTTTATTAAAATCGATTCAACAGTTTTGGAGCCTATACTGGACAAATGTCCAGACAGATAGACAGACAAAAATTTTAAAAACATTTATTTATGCTTCGACATCGTTTAAATAGCATATTACGCTTAGATGTTGGTAGCAATTTTGAAATAGCAGACAGACACTTCAATTTTAATTATTTGTATAGATTACAATATTTTATTTAAAATTGATATGAATAAAGGCAGAGAGAAAATAGGTGTTTGTTAATGCCTAGTAAGAAATAGTTCCAATGCAAAATATTATTACATAAAGTGAGCACGAATGCGATGCGTTGAATATCTGGTGTAATTTTCTAAACTTTGTTTGCATGAGGCGGAGGATCATCGCGGTAGTAGAACTCAATTCAGAAAAGTTGGTTGTAAACGAGACGAGAGTGGACTAAATCTCAGTCCTTTACTAGGGGCCATGGTGGATGAGCGGTTAGCCTGCTCGCCTCCCACCGAGGCTATCCGGATTTTCGCAGGTGGGAATCGTGCCAGATGATGCCGTTGGTCGGCGGGTTTTTCTCGGGGATCTCCCGCCGTTTCATTCCGGGGCTGCTCCAATCACCCTCATCAGCTCTCAAGACCTCGATGTTAAGATACATCCAAATCTCTTCGCTCACTCGGTCCTTTTCTGCCGGAGCCTTCATTCAGGGCACTGTAGCGAGTGTGCCACTGACTAGGGAGCCAACTTGCGCGGAAGAGAGAGAGAGAGAGAAAGATAGAGAGAGAGAGAGAGAGAGAGCGAGTGAAAGCTCGGTTAGTATAGGCTGTTCACGTTAAAGTGAGCACTTTTGTAGACCTAGTTACTTTTTACTTTCAGGTATTTTTTATCCTTTAACCAACCTTTTTGAACAAATATTGAGATGTAAGTAATAAACTCAGTGTGTATATTCCATCACACTCGGAATTTAACGCCCAGGAGTAAAATAAATATTATTTCGAACGAGAGGGCTTTCAAAAGAGCTCACTTTACCGTGAACAGCCTATAGACCGGCGTTCTGAAGCAGAGTACAGCTGTCGCCCACGACAGTCGACGGGAAATGTAGACCGGCGACAGTTGGCTACACGAGCGAACTCGCCTGTGTGTCCGGCGGCAGAGAGCGGTCGTGTGAAATGGGCCGATGACCACCGCAGGGACGTCGACCGACTGAACTAATGGTCGGCGCTTGGCAACGGCGATGCGATAGAGAGCTTGTATCCTCCCCCCCCCCCCCAATCTACGTTCCGGGATAACGCTGTTGCAATTTCCTTAAACTTGCCGATTCCCTTAGCTACACCGTGGTAAATTATTTGTACATTTGCCATATCAGCGGTGTACACACAGTGACAAACCGCGAATGGTAAATTATTTTCCCATACAAGCATGGCAACGATCGTACAGTTGCCCAGGAAAGAGTCACGTGTCTGCAGGGAAGTTTCCAAATTTGTTTAGTAGCGATGCTAAACATCCCCACATGTCCAGCATCACATGCAGTATCATTTCCATACACTGCATAGGTTAGAAATTATTGTAAAAGTAAATATTTTACAAATCTGCTAATTTTTACATTCCGACTTATTAAAAAAATCAGAAAGAGAAATAAATAATTTAAGTTGTCACTAATGGCTACCTAACACCTTTAATACGATGTTAAGATATGGAAATACTTTCCCTCCACCCTGACCAACTTTACTGGGCGCATGTCACTCAATGCGCCCGTTAAAATAAATGCGGGTATAGGCTGTTCACGATAAAGTGAGCACTTTTTAAGGCCCTCCCAACGTGCATTAACCATTAATAAATATGTTTTTTTTTTGCACGCTCAGACATTAACTTTTGAAAGTGGTGAAAGAATACACCGTACTTATTAGCTACATGAGAATACTGATATTAAAAGGTGGCTTAAACATAAAAAAATAGCTCAAAAGAAACATTTGGAAAAGCCTTAAAAAGTGCTCACTTTACCGTGAACGGCCTATAGGGGCAGTGACATTTTCCTACTGTTGATTTCCAAAGTACTCGCCTTATCGTGAACAGCCTTTAATCTTGTTGCTTCGTATTAATATAGGGTTATTTAGAACAATTTCAATCTGACTGAATTTGCGGAAGGGTTAGTACTTTCATAAATAAATACTTGTTGCTTTCGTTTGATAATATCTGTGTCGAATTTTACGTTATAATGCTGTGGGGATGCATCATCACAAACGAAAAAATAGCAACATTTTGCACTTGAGAACAATTGAGTCCGGTAATAGAAACATAGTATGATCGACAGCTAACTGCATGGAATTCAACTAGTTGTAAGTCGACTTTGCCTAATCGATACGCGACACTGTTATGACACTGAGTAAAAGTTCGGATAAAATATTTATATGTGCCAAACTGCGGACATTACACACGAAAAAATTTCATGTAATTTTATGAATTGTATATGAAATATATATTTTAATGATAACTGATGTAGTTTGTAAAACACAGCCCAATTGTAAACAAACCTTTGGCTGTATTTGACAGTGAATAATACGTAATTAAATTATTTGAATACCGACTCATTGCTCAGGAATTTTTTTTTTTTTTTTGTGTTCTGCAGGCGATGAGACTCAGGATGTTGCAGCTTGACTCCCACGCGTCGAGGACGCCTTTAAAAATAATATATATTATTTTGATTTGTACTTATTTGCCAAATATCACGACAAATTCTTTCTCAACAGTATCGCTAGTTCACGATCAATCAGTCAAGCACAAGTTACTCTCATACCTTGCTTGGGACTCGAACCAAGAACCTACTCACTCGTATCCAGTGGGCATCCAACTACACTACAAAGGTTTACCACTGAGACGTCGCTATTGGATAGAGTTTTACATGTTTCGCCTTGGCCAGATTTCAGGTACTGTAACTACCATTTGAAAATGAAAATAAATGTGTTATAGTCCATACCACAGTTTCTTCGGATGTTTTGAAACAAACCTTTGAAAAATAACGCTAGGAGTAACATGTCAACCTGTTTATTTTATTTTTTTAAATAACTTGTATACCACCGACTATGATTATCTTTAAAGTATTGCATCTATACAACTAAATAAAATAGAATTGTCTGTCTGTAATTTTCTAATTTTCTACTTTCAATAATTTTTTTCATATAGTATAATTGATTACTAAGCCATATTTACTGTAAATTTTTTTCGTGTCTGTCTATCTGTCCGGCTGGATTTAACTCAATAACCACTGAACGTATTGACATGAAATTTACACAGTAAATATATAACCCCAGGACCTATTTAGTCTTTGTTTCATCGAGATATCTCTAACTGTTCCTAAAATATGACTATTAAGGATCTATATAGGTAATGGAGTAAGTTTTTATTAGGATTACTGCATAAAAAAGCATTGTTAAAAAAAGTTTCGTAATTTTTCCTTTTTTTTTTTTTTTCTATGGGCTGTCCTCCTTTCCTTCTCAAGAGCGATTCCAAATCCTAAATGTCATGCGTAGGAAGTAGCACAGGAAAGCTAGTTGTTAAATAAGTGAAACATTAATGTAATTTACATTATAATTTGTAATATTTATTTCGTATTCCATACGGATTAAAGACAGCAAGAGCAACGATATGTTGGCGACGGCTAGCAAGAAATTTTTCCCAGTTAAAATATTGTTTTGATCAATATTTTTGTATGCTATTTGTAAATTAAACGCTGCCATTTTTTTAAATTTAAAATTTTCAGGTAACACTGGTGGAAACACATTTAATTTATACAGTTAAAAATATCAGCGCAAATTTCGGCGAGTAGGCTTTAGTGACACGGTGTTTATTTCCATCCGAGGAAAAACTTGAATAGACGGAACGGAGCTTCTCTCTCTCTCTTTCTCGGAAAGTTTTGCACCACAAATATTAGTGGGGAAAATAATACATGTTTAAATTTTATCACATCTCATAAATATTAGTGCAAATATAATTATTTTGGAACTTGTAATATACAACTGAAAAGAAACTTTAATGTTCGAATACTTATTATAAAATATTTAGATGTATGGCAGGACGGTACAATATTAATCTGTTAGTTTTGAGAAAATTGGGACTTAAGGAGAAAACTCTACTTGAACTGGTTCTGGGACAGAAAGGATGTGTGTGTATATATATATATATATATATATATATATGTGTGTGTGTGTGTGTGTGTGTGTGTGTGTGTGTGTGTGTGCGTGTGTGTGTGTTTCCCTGAACGAGTGATGCCAAGTGTTTTTAAAATATTCCTGGAAGTCAGTCGAATTTTGCTTGACATAAAAAAAAAAAAAAGAATGTTTGTAAATTTATTTAGTGTAACGAGGCACCTGAAAACATTTTTTTGTTTCGTGTATTCTATCGATGCACGGAAATGAAGATAACGAGCTTTTCAGGCAAATATTCTAGAACGTGCGTATCCCATCCTACTATAATCAGCTGGTCCTAACTTAACATAACGATGAGTAGAGACCTGCAAAATTCGCGTTATCATTTGAAGACAGAGTAGACTTCAAAAACATGTCCGTTTGCCTAGCTCTTCTCATTGGACTACAGTAGGTTTGACACGCTGTGGGCAGCCCCGAATCAATAGGAAACAAGTTGCTAGAAAATAGCACAACCACGTCTCGCCTAGTAAAATGAGACTGTTGCGCCTCACCTTTATGTATACCCTTATGTATACAGGCAGGCGAAATATAGCGTGCTGCAAAAAATAACGCGAATTTTGCATGTCTCTAATGATGAGACGTAAAAATAACGCGAATTTGCGTGTCTCTAATGATGAGACGTAAAAATTTCAATTTTGCTTACTATTTAAGCTAAATCCTTCCCGCCATACCATACCGGTAAAACATTTCTAAAATGGGAAAATTCATAAAATATAACCACAGAAATATTCCACCTTACATTATAGTAGAAAAAATGTTTAAATAACGTACTGCAATAATTTAAAAATTAAATATGTAAAAATAATGTTGAAATAAGAATATAAATACTTTAAGGTAGAAATAAGAATATAGTCTATTCACGGTTTCATCAAATTCTTTGAATGAAACGTTTGAAATCACACCAAATAAGACCAAATAAGACGTGTCTGGTTATATCTTAATTATGTCTTGTATCACAAGCGTTTTATACTTGCGTTAACACAGAAGTACTTTATTTTTGGTAAAATTATACTTTTTATTACAGTTTATTAATAAATTACAATATTTCATTTATAATTAACATAAATAAATACAGAGAAAATACGCGTGTCGCCAATGCCTATAGACTATTCACGGTAAAATGAGCACTTTAGAAAGCGCTGCTTAAGATCTACTTGCATGTACGTTGTGTATTATCCCGCTTTATGTAAGATTAACATTGCCATTGGTCTCGTAACTTTATTCATGCGTCGGTCAAGTGAAACCGTGATATTATTAGATAAGTAAATATATTACAAATCTGCTCATTTTTAATCTTCGATTAATTAAATAAAACAGAAAGCGAAATAAATTATTTAAGTAATCAGAAATGGTTAATTAACACGTTTTATTCAACGTTAAGATACGGAACTACTTTCCCTCCATCGTTGCCAACTTTACTGGACGCATGTCACTCAGTGCGCCAGTTAAAATATATACAGGTAGGGGTTGATTTCGAAAGTGCTCACTTTATCGTGAATAGCCTATAGCGGGTGTACTACTTTATAACGAGTTTCTTGCATATAGTACCTACAATAGGGTGCAGTGCTTCTTTGGAAGCGACTGTACTTATAACTAAGTCATTATTTCGCAACAGCGAAGAAACACACGCTGAAATTCAGGTAAAATAAATTTCAAGAAATTAGTAAATTGATGATGTAATAATAAACTGGTATTACGAAACAAACGTTATGGCAAAAATATTTCTGGGCGTGTAATACCGGCTGTCTTTAACACTTCCATGCCCATTGAAGACAATTGTCTACATGCTGCACGGGAATATTATATTTGATCTGTACTGTACTCTGCGAGGCCCAATGCCTATAGTCTATTCGAAGGTTTCTTCACACTTTTTGAAATCAAACGTTTAAAAATGACCCCATGTATGACGTGTTCAGTTATTTCCCAAATACGTCATGTAACACAACCGTTTTATAATTCTGTTAACACAAGAGTGTCTTATTTCCGTTGGTTTGAATTTTCACCTACATTTTATCTACTGTTCCAAGTCGTTTATAATAAATATTAATAAAACCAGAGAGAAAACATCTGTGTTAGTAGCGCTTCGTAAGAAATAGTTCTCATGCAAAATATTATTACAACTGAGTGCGTACGAATACGGTGCGTTGTCCTGTCGCGTAATTTTCTAGACTTAGTTACGCTTAGTTTGCCCGAAGCGGAGGAATATCCTGGAAGTAGAATTTAAGCAGGGCTCCTGAAAAGTGTGGAGTAACCGTGAAAGGATTGTAATGATCATGCCTGCGGGTAACTGACTCGTAAACTGTGCTACTACTCTACGTCATGAGGGACCGCGGTGACTGAGTGGTTAGCCTGCTCGCCTCCCACCATGGCGATCCGAGTTCAATCCCCGGCCTGGTCACTCTGGATTTTCGCATGTGGTAATCGTGCCAGGCGATGCCGTTTGTCGGCGCGTTTTTTTCTCGAGGATCTCTCCGTTTCCCCCGCCCTTTCATTCTGGCGCTCCTCCATTTCACCTCAATCACCCTCATCGGCTCTCAAGACCTCGATGTTAAGAGCCGTGCGAAATCTCTTCATTCACGCTACATCATGACTGTACATATTGCTGATTCCTGAAAGCAAAGACTACAATTTATTGCTTGTGATAATGGAACGATTGTGCATCAAAACGAATTCTTATTTGCAACACCAGAAACCATAAATTAATTTGGGAATGAAACTGCTAAGTATTTTAAGTATTTTATTGTATTGTAAAGGGCTTTTTAACGTCCCCCGGTTTCACGCTTGGCAGCTTAGGAGGGGACGGATTACAGACTAACTATAACCTAACTTAATTAACACCCATGCCTTGCCCGGGATTCGAACCCAGAGCCTCCCGCACCCCAGATCTGTGGCGCACCAACTGACTGCGCTATGGAAGTTCGGCTGAAATTGCTAAGTCTACTGCAGGGTAGCATGCGAGGACTTAAGTGCTACGGAAAACAAAGGCGTGCATAATTGAAAGTAACTGCCCTCTGAGGGTGGAGAGACAGTCACAGGCGATCTTGTGGTCAAGAAGGGTGGTGGATGATGGAGGGGTTTGGAGGGGGAGTAAAGGTCGAAGACCCTCTGCCTACGTCACTTGTGTATGCTCACCTGGTTGCCTCCACACGCAGAGACAGAGTTGACATCTGTGACGTCACGTAGTGTTCCAAGAATAGGGCAGGTCATAGACCTCAGTTTCATGCACCAAACCAGTGGAGAACTTACGATTGATTCATAATTCATTTTTATTTTAAACAGTTTCTATTTATCTCAGAAACCACATAATGTATTAAAATATTTGTATGGTACGAACTCAGACGTAAATAAGTCTGCTACAAAGTAATGTGATTATCCTATATGGCAGAAAATTTCGGCCTAGAGGTCAATGTCCTGTAGTATGTTTAGACTCACAATAACGTCGAAAGTTAAATTACACGCATAAGAAAACTTAAAAATAAATACATATTATAAAATAATACTAACACATTGAGGTCTGCACACATTCACTGGCACTTAAGACAAATTAGAAGTGAGTCATCCTATATCAACTACTGCAAGAACACTGGTTCTGTTGGTGTCTGTGTTAGAACTCACCATCGTCCTATTGGTCCATACCACACCGGACACTACCCTGTACTTTACAGCGTTCATTATTGGCCAGTCATCAACCAATGGAGAGCCGAGCTGATATTGACCCAATCAAATGTCCTTTATCGTATAAAAGGATTTACAGTCAATCATGTCCTTTTAAGTGGCTATACAGAAAGAAATTCTACCATTAGGAATATCATTGTTACTGCGCTGTGGTGTTCTTGTGGAGATCATGTTAAACACTAGCTGAACAAAGACTGCACATCCATGCGAGTTTTGTTCTGAACAACAAATAAATCTTCTAACTAGCTTTACTTGAGCTACACTCGAGCATAGACAATAACGTGTTAATTATAAATTTTAAAGTGAAAATTTGGGTTTTCTTTAAAAATGATACATTTAATCTGATTTGTGGCGTCTGGAAATCGTAACTCAGAGTGATGCATAGTTTATTAAAATTCTAGTAGCGAAACAGTCTGACTGCAAACAAGTTAATATACACCGAATTATAAAGAACGCCATTTATTTATTTTCTAAACTGACGCCTGTAACACATAATACGAAACAAGGGTATGGAAAGCAGCATATGAAAACAGTATACAGGCACTTAAAGCTGATAATTTAACTATTCGTATGTACTGTAATCGGAAAGAACAACATGTTAGGAGGAAAATGGCTGAAAAGAGGAATTAACTTCCGATGCAATTCGACCGCTATTAAATTTTAACTAAAATTCTTTGAGTAGATTTGTGTATTTTTATTACTTATGTAATTAAATGCAATGGTTAGTTTAGAGAAACTGCTTGAAACCTGGACGTTAGGCGTTAATAAATAATATTAATTGTAATGTGAATGGCTTCTACTTGATTTAAGAAAATTATGCCTAGCATTAATGAAATGTTCGGTAACTTGGATTTGCAAAATTCCAGTTTCTCATCCGATCGCGTTTCCAGTGCTTATGGCGAAAACGATTACCATTAGGTTATGGCGAGAAAAAAAAAAACCAACCAACAGTAAAAGATCTCTTCAACTTTCTCGCGACTTCTTAAATTTCCCTTGTGTAGGACCTGCTAAAGTCTTATCAAGGAAAGGTTTTGGCCATAGAGCTATGCACAGCAACACGAAAAAATTCAGTCTCAGTAAAATCGAGTTAAAATATGATCTATTAATATTTCCTGGGAAAATTATACGACGTGGATTTACTGCAGATGCTAGCCAATGCCGGATGCCAGAAGATTAAAAATGATTGTCTGTGGTGCCATTTACTGTACATGATTGGATTTGAAGTTTGAGAAAAGTCTGCGCAGACTATACGGGAGGGAAAAAAAATTTCTGACTCTGTCCGATAAATATACTTCGAAATAGTCGCCTACGGCTTGTTGAAGTAATACCAGTAATTTTCAGCGACCATTTTACACGCGATAGTAGGTTCCTTCCCTTCGCACTTGATGTTTAATTGTCACGAAAGCGCCGCCGTAGTGTCACGAAAATCTACTTTGTTTTCCCGTAGAAAATTCTGGCTACTTAATAACTGACGCGCGGTAAAATGGCAGTCACGTCCGATTGTTGAAATTACTCATTTGTTTTTAATAACAAAAAAAAAAATGGATTATGTCATAAGCGCGTATACAAGATGTTTTTAAACTACATGCCGAAATTCAAAACGCGGCATATATAGGCTAATATAAAGAATAAATCTTGGTATAGGCTTTTCACGGTAAAAAGAGCACCTTTGAAAGCCCTGCTTAAGATCTATATGCACGTTGTGTAATCTTCCGCCTTATGTAAAATTAATATTGCTATGGGCCTCGGCACTTTATTCTTGCGTCGGTCAAGTGAAACTGTGAAATAATAACGAAAGAAAATATTTTACATATCTACTCATTTTTACACTTTGATGAATTAAAAAAAAAAAAAAAAGTGAAAGAATTAAGTTATGTTATCACAAGTGGTTATCTATCACTTTTTATTCGACGTTGAGAAATGGAACAATTTCCCCTCCATCTTTACCAACTTTACTAAGCGTGTATCACTCAGTGCGCCCGTTAAAACATATGCACGTAGGAGCAGTGACATTTTTCGAAGGCTGATTTCAAAAGTGCTCTTTTCATTGTGAACAGCCGTTAACGAAATGTACGGAACACTCACATCTTATTTCTAAAATCAAATTGAAGTTAGCGAAACAGCGCCGGTAGTCTGCAAACTTCATTTACCAATGTGGAAGCAAGTCGCATATCACACGGACGAGCTTGACTGGCGCGCCATGCGGAAGACTCCGCGCCTGTACATAGGCCGCCACAATACATGTGGAGATCCTACATCGCCAGTACAGCTGTCCGTGTGTTGGGAATAGAATGCAGACACTTCTAGCAGCCTTTGCCACTCGATTGCTAATACACCATTGTTCGCTTAGTGTGACGCACACGTGTACTAACAAGCAACCACTAGCCGCGCCAGCGTCCCTCGAGATTAGCTTACTGTTTTGGTCCCGTGTTCATATTTGGTGCGCAACATTAGTATTCTCAGGTCGTTTAAAGTGTTGTTTTATGTAGAAGATACATAATTTGCATACCGTAATCGTAAAACGTCGTTATAAATATATTATAAAAGAATAGCTCCTTTTTCTACATGCCCAGTGTGCTGTGTTGTTCAAAGACTTGTGTTCAGTTTAGAATTATTACTTATAATTTTTTTTTATTGTTTCGTCAGTTTTTGGAAAAATGTATAAGGTATTTTAGCTAACGCACATAATTTTAAAGAGATCACACACTATACTGAGAAGTTATGGATGAGGTGCACAGGTCTGCTTAACTTTATGGTTCTTAAATGACCATCTCCAGAAACACTAGCCAACTCTAAAACCATCACAGAAATTAAGTACAGCACAAAAGAGCGCGACAAAGTGAATTTCACAGCCGCTGGGAATTTCTGAAATTGCCATGAGCTGACATTAACATGAAACTATTGTATATAGCTATGTAAAGACTGGTAATTTTGCTAATTGACTGTGTAATATTCCCTTCCAATTAGGCTTATTATTCCTCCAAAATGTTACGACAACTGCCACAACCACGCTTGTAATTTGAATGAGTCTGCTATTTCCGAATGCGTAGCTGTTTTGTTAGAATTAATTTTATGGGATATTTCCCACCCATTTGTACGTGCCGAGAAATTGTGTGGAATTTTTTTACCAGAGTATACTTAAAGTACAGATATGCGCTTTGTTATGTTTTAATTTGTACCCTCCAATTTAATCTTCAAACTTTGACGCTGTCCCTGTGAACGTCAATTAAAGAAAGAGAAAAAAGAACTAATGCATTAACATTGCGATTATGCCAGTTCTGTTTATAATAACGTCTGAAAATGCTTTAAAGTTGGTAGAAAATTATATGTTGGTACGGAAGAGTTAGTAATTTTTTGCCTGAAGAAAGTGTGTGAAATAATAAACAAACATAATAATTCCTCGTTAGCCACACGTGAAAATAATCATCTTTACTAGCTAAGTATTTAAAAAGAGCAATTTGTATAAGTTTCTTATAGTGGTGGTCTCAAATACTCCAGTCAAAAATCGTGCGTCTTTTTCGATGTTGAAAAATTGACCACTCTCGGTGAAATAGAACTGCTTATATTCCCTCCTCTATACGAACACTATCTTCTTGAAACATCAACTATGAATGGTTGTACACATTCAACTGAATTACTGTTTATCTCAAAATTGCTGTTAAAGGAAAGATTACAAGACAAAATTCAGTGCATACATGTAATGTCAACATTGCCTTACATAGCGTTTTCAGATATTCCAAGACAAAATTCAGTGCATACATGTAATATCAACATTGCCTTACATAGCGTTTTCAGATATTACAAGACAAAATTCAGTGCATACATGTAATATCAACATTGCCTTTCATAGCATTTTCAGATATTACAAGACAAAATTCAGTGCATACATGTAATATCAACATTGCCTTACATAGCGTTTTCAGATATTACAAGACAAAATTCAGTGCATACATGTAATATCAACATTGCCTTACATAGCGTTTTCAGATATTACAAGACAAAATTCAGTGCATACATGTGATATCAACATTGCCTTACATAGCGTTTTCAGATATTTTAAATATATATAATCTAATATAATAGAAAATACGATGGCGAGTAAAGCTCTATACAGAAGTTCAGTAAAAGTACGTTACCGATGTAACTAATTAGACTACTTATGAACATAAATTTTCGAGGCATTCTCAAAAATAAAAATAGTGCCTGTTTAAAAAAAAAATGTTTTAGTATAAGTCATTGTTTTCAGGATTTAACATTAACTTGTAGAGTAGTTCCTAAGATGTAATGAAAGCTTATAACTATAGTGTATTTGTGATTGAAGATCAGATGAGGTGAATTCTATCCTTTCAATCTGCACGCCGACACAACAATATTGATGTAAATCAGTTTGATGGTATAGAAAATATGGCTCAAAACACCACGAGAATAATACCACCTCTTAGAAAATAAAGAGACATCTTAGTAAAATTGTTAAATTTCCCTCCGTAGTGCAGTGCTCCTGGAGACGCGGTAGAAATCGTCTGGGAACTTACTGAGTAATCTTCCAAAATTGCACCCTAATGAAGTTATTATTTCTTGTTTTTAAAAGCACACAACAGTCAGCATGCTAACTTTGGGCACAGGCCAGTTTGATTGCGCCATGTATATAAACACGCTGCACAAATTGAAACGAGGCACACACTTTGGGAAATGTGTTCTAAATTACTTTCGTCGTAAGGTATTATATGATTAGAATTTTCGAAAGTGCGAGAACAAGATTGTGGGATAGACGAACAAATATCATTCCAAACACCAGCCACCAGAATATCTTAAAACCGTTCACATAGGTATAGGCCGTCCACTGTAAGGTGAGCACTTTTGAGGCGCTAGTTACTTAAAACCGTTCACATAGGTATAGGCCGTCCACTGTAAGGTGAGCACTTTTGAGGCGCTAGTTACTTTTTTCCTATAAGTAATTTTTTTATAATTTCACCACATTTCGACATAAGTATTGCCATGTTAGTAATAAACACAGTGTACATATTTCACTGGACACGGAAGTTAACGACTGAGGCTGCGATAAAATGTACTTATCGACTATCATTCCAGATGAAAGGGCTTTAAAAAGTGCTCACTTTACCGTGAATGTTTTGTTCCGAATGGATAAGGTGGTGCAGTTGTAAAGCTGCAAACATTCCGACTCGCATTAGGGAGGACATGGGTTCGATTGCCATTATTTCGGTTTCCTACGGTTTCGCGAAATCACTGGGGTTGGTTTCTCATTTACGTTCGATGGGCTATTCGTCCACCATCCCTGCTTCTCTGCGCTATTTACTCCGTCTCTGTAGTATGAAGTTCTACTTACAGGATATATATCTGCGCTTCTCGCAAACAAAGCTTAACAAAGTCCACAGGAAATTACACCAATGGGACGGCGCATAACATCGGTGAGCACTCAGTGTAATAACATATTTCGCATGAGAACTGGTTTTTACTAGGCATTATTACCAGCACTCCTATTTTCTCTCGGTTTTATTCGTATTAATTATAAACTGAATATTATAATTTACATATAGAATATAGGTAAAAGTTCATTTTAACCTAAAATAAAGTACCTTTACACTGTAAAAAATGTTCCGGTTTAATTTCCTAAACTGTAATGGAAGTTTTTAACCTATACACTGTATAGAAATAATACCACACATCAAGCTGCAGATATAGTAATGTTTAGCAGCGCTACTATACAAAGGTGGGACCCCAACGCATTTGACTGTTTCCTGAGCAAATGTAGGAACGCTACAATGAAGCTATTGGGGAAAAAATTACCATTCCCTCTTTATCACTAAGCGTGTACACTGGTATGGTAAATTTCCGAATAATTTCTTAGAGAGTGTGTAAAAACGAGTGTAAAACGCTTGTAACGAGTGGCATGTTTAGGAAACAACCGAAAACGTCCTACGTGGGGTGATTGTTTAAAGGTTCCATTTAAAACGAGCGATGGAACTGCGGAAAGACTATAACCAGCCTTTCCAACCAATCAACCAGCCAACTTGTGTAATTAAGTTGTGAAAAAAACGCATATTTTCCTAAAAGAGCGTGTTTAAACCTGCGAGGAGAACGCACGTATATACTCGTGGCTATCTTTACACGGAAATTTATTTTCTCTTGAAGGAAAATACTAACACATTTATAGCTTTACTGTTTCACTGGACTTTATCGGAATCTAAGTAAAAAATTACAACTTCTTAACACTTCAGTTTGTAGGAATGAAGCCGTTCTTTTAAGTAGTGTTTCAAATGAGCACGATGGATTGTAACACGTTTTAACATCTGTCGACGACACATTAGTTGGGACAACAGTCAACGCGCAACTTGATTGGCTGAAGGCCAGCCATTAACTAACGTTACAGAGTGTGAGAGGCGTGTCCAGTGTAGCCACGTCCAATAGGGCGATGGCAAGTAGAAATATAGAGACTTACACAGCTAACGTCGCTGTAGTGGAGAATATAGGCAGCAGCTCACTTCAACCTTGTCTTCAGTGCCAGTACATTTGTGCCTTCTTGAAAGGGTTAAGACGTAAACCGAATGTAAACGAAGGTCGTGTAGTTGCCGGAACACGCAAATTTGACATGCGCGTTGAGAAATGCGCAGAAGACGAAATTCAGTTTACCTGAACCGTCCTCCAGATCCTGCAAATGGCACACGTCTTGAAAACGTGCAACCGCTTTTAACATCATCAGCGTTCCCATCTGACATCGTCGATACGAGTTTATGTGCGCCATTGCGGTTGAGTGCTCGCTGATTTAACGTCAACAGCACACACACGTCACAGGCGTTTCACGGCAAACTGAGCGCTTTTGAAAGCCCCGCATAAGATCTACTTGTATGCACGTTGTGTGTTCTTCCGCCTTGTGTAAAACTAACACTGACAAGGGCCTCGGCACTTTTTATCCATGCTTCTAGCCAGTGAAACCGTAGAATTGTAAGAAAAGTTAATATTATACAAACATGCTCATTTTTACACTTTGATGCATTAAAATAACCGAAAGCGAAAGAAATGATTTAAGTTATCACTAGGGATAGGGAAATTTCGCGAGTTCAGTGACCTGTATGCTAGACTGCACAATCTTCTTTATAGTCGAACTTCGGATGTTTGTTTATTGGCTGTTGCCCCAGTGTTACCTCACATTTGACAAAACGGGATTCGCTTCTTGTTCCCTTGCAAGTCGGCTATTGGCGCGGAGTCGCCCAGGGCACGTCTAAAAAATTCTGATCCAATTGCAAAGGTGACTTTAGTGTACAAACGTTTGAAATCTATCTTGTCCTGAAATTAAGTCGCGAATTTTTCCTATCCCTAGTTATCGAAAATGGTCACCTAACATTTTTTTTTTTTTTTCGACGTTAAGATATGGAACTACCTTCCAGCCATCGTCACCAAATTTACTGTGCGCTTGTCACTCAATGCGCCCGTTAAAATATATGCATGCAAGGGCAGTGACTTTTTTCTAAGGTTGATTTCAAAAGTGCTCACTTTATCTCGTGAACAGCCTTTAGAGGGGATTCCTGCTTACCGGGGTTAGGCAATGCGAGTCCCGATTGCGGCAACTGGATGTCGTGGTTACAGCTCGTGCGTGATGGCGTGTTCAGGCTGGCCGTCGAATTAAGGCCTCTTCACGTCGTAACACCCTGCTTAGGATCTACTTGTGTGAGTATTGTGTATTCTCCCGCCGTATGTAAGATTAACGTTGCCATGGTCATGATCACTTTGCTGATGCCTCGGACGAGTAAAACTGTGTAATTAATAGGGAAGAATATATTTTACAAACACACTAATTCTTACAATCAGGTGCGTTAAGAAAGAGAAAACAAAAGAATTATTTTCAATATTCGCAAATGTTTACCTAACACTTTTGATTCAAAGTTAAGGTCATATTTCAATGTTTTTTTTTTCTTTTTTGTTATCTGAAAGAGCTTTCGAAAAGTGCCCTCTTAATGCAGTGATTAGTTTTCAAAATATTACACTCAAAAGTCTTAATTTTTTTAATTCTGTAGCATACTAGGCTTTGCTCCTAGATATTTGTTTTTCCAATAAAATTGCATTTAATGCAGTCTGTATGGCGTGCAGAACATACTGATTCAGTATGAGTGCGATTTATAAACAAACAGGTGAGCGAGTATTGGCGCTCTGAATTTTGTTGAAAACAGGGGTCAGACTTGTCGTAAATGTATTTTTGTTTATTCAAGCTAAACTGTTAACATTCATTTAATAAACAGTTTAAACCATAAACTGTAGAGGAAACGTTGTTTTGTTCCTTTTGTAGCTTGTAACACAAATGCAGTATGCCGCGCTTAGACTCTTAATTCAACTTTTTGAACCTGCCTATAACAATCTTGTGTCGGAATTTGAGTGTTATATTTTGAAAACTATAATTATTTGTCAACTAATAACTTCATTAAGGGGGCATTTTTCGAAACCTCTCTCAGATAACCGAATTCCAAAAAAAAAAGAGAAATATAACCTTAAGACATGGAACTAGTTTCCCTCCGTTGTTACCAACTGTATTTGGTGCGCGCAACTCAGCGTGCCCGTTACAAACATATGCAGGCAGGGGCAGTGATATTTTTCAAAGGTTGATTTCAGTAGCACTCGATTAACCGTGGATAATCTACATTGGCTTAGTTCTATAGGTTGTACACCGTAAGTGAGCACTCATCAGATTTAGTAACCAAAAAATACATTTCATTTTGGCCTCGGACTCAGGCGGTTTTGAGTACGGCGAGATGTATACAATGTGCTTATTGATCACAAGGAAGGGTCTACGTTGAAAAGGGGTGGAAGGATATAAATTGACTGAAAGAAAAAAAAAATAACTGGTGTTTCGAGAGTGCCCATGTTACCGTGAACATTTGCTTCTGATCGTATTTTCGTATTTACAGATCAGCACTAAGGCTTATGTTGGAACCACTTATGCAGAAGGCGTGGAAATTCTTACACCACGCACCGAGCGAGGTGGCGCAGTGGCAACTCACTGGAATTGCATTCGGGAGGACCCGGGCTCGATTCCGGTCCGGCCGCCCTAATCACGGTGTTCCATGTTTTTTTTCTTTTCCGTAATAACTCCAGGCGAATGCTCGGATGGGTCCTTAACAAAGGCCATGTTCGATTCGTTCCCAATCCTTCCCTAATCCCTCCTCCCTGTGCGACTTGCACCGTCTCTAACGACCTGGCTGTCGACGAGACGTTAAGCCCAACAATCTACCTGCCATCTTGCACTACATTCCAATAGTTTCCCTTATTTAACTCATGAGTTACGTGAGCAAACTTTTTTTTTATACCTTGCAGTACGTTAGGATTCCTCTTAGACGGCCGTTAGTTAAGCGCATGCAAAGTTCCTCAATGTTTCATGTCTAAAATAATTTTGCATTCAATCGATTTTAAATACTTAAGTTTGGGACTATCGAACAAATTAATGAGAATCTGCGACGATACAATGAGAATTTGGGTAGATTTTGCCAATGGAGCCAGTGTAGCAGCACAGTTTCTGGGGGGGGGGGCGGAAGTCGCGTGTACTATTTTTCTCAGGGAGGGGCATTTCTGCAAAAAGCGTCAAGGAACAATCTAGCCAACTGCGGAGCGTCTGTAAGTGCGCCCATGATTGCCGGCGTCTGTGAAACGGCATTAAGTTGCCAGCGTGACCGAGTCGTGGAAGTGCTACAGGAAGACGGGCTGAATTTCATTAGACCGTTAGGAGAGAAACATTCACTGGCCGTAACTTCCCCAGCCTGCGCGACGAGATTGCCATGGCGGCGTGGAATTGCAGTGCCGCCAACTTGGTGACTTCCTCACCAGATCTGGTGATTTCAGAAGGCGGTCCGCTAGCCAAATGTAATATTTGAAACTGGTCGGAAAGCTAGTGGCTCCTGCGACAGTTCTGGTAGTTTGTTGTGAGACCGAATATTTTTTTAAAAAATGTTATATTGTCTTATCACCGCACTGCAGGGTCTTCAGGAGTGTTTATTTCCGCGTAGTGTACGACGTACACATGGAGAGAGCATGGGGATGTCTGAGATGCATGTTGCAAGTTTTATTGCACGCGACGATCTCTCCACGGGTAGACGTGTGCTCTAGCTAAGGTTTGGGAACCTTCACATCTTACAAATTCTTAAACAATCCAGTCACACAGTTAGACAGCACTATGCCTTTGTACTAAGTCTAGTGAATACGTTATTAAGGCATTTCAGGCGGGAATTATTTCGCTTTTAATTTTGTAATTTCTTAAATTACCTACCGTGGTATTTATATGTACAGAAGTAAGCAACACTTAAGGTCAATGAATAATAAATATGATTTTGCGGGTTTTCAACACAAGTCATGAACAAAGGCAAACCCATTTCAAACAAATTAATAGACTTGGAATAAAGTAACATTGAATTCATTTTGCGTCAAAGATATTCATGTGAGATCTCGGCCACTTCACAAAGCGTATTACTGAATGGAAAACATTTCAGTTTAAAATACATTTAAGAATTAACGTTATTTTTATACCACATGGCTGGGCAACAACTATAAGCCATTTTCATGTGCTATTATGAATTTTGACTAAATAAAACTTTACTGTACACCACATGGCTACAAGCCATTACCTGATATTCCTTAGTCATGAAACCTGGCAAAATAACAAGTGTATTTTATAACATGTGGCTATGCTCAGAACTCTAAGCTAATTTAGCCATTTTTTGATATGCCTGAAATACTTAGATTGGAATTTAAAAAAAAAACATTTGTTTGCACAATTTCCTGATATTAAAACGTGATTTCTACTAAAAAATCATCATATTAGCTACAAAATTATGATTTATTTTCACAGTGAATTTTAAAGTTTCTTTTAACTCGGCTGCACAGAAAACATTTATTTTGAACATTAATTGACCGGTTTGCAAATAAGTAGACAATTTCTTTCATTTTATTTGCGCAATAATATGGCGCCCAACTATCCGCCTATCGGGCATAAAATATGTAATTTCTTACAGGCATTACATTATTTCAAAAGCATTGTACTTAACTTTTATCTGAAGAACCCCAGGAGCTGCTATTCACTAGGAATCAGCGGACATCAGGACTTATATAGTCAATATTTGGCAGTTAACCCCTTCCCTAACATGGGGTATTTGGAAATGACAGCCAGTAAGTGAGCAGAAAACAGTCTGCAACCTTCTACACAGTTCAAAATTTCCGTGGAAACAACACTTCCGGTGGAGCTGACGTCAGAGTACACGTGTCCCAAACGCCGTGCTCCAAGTCGCCGCTTCTGCAGCGCTCCTAGCGGCGGGCAGGGTAACCCTGCTGGCTGAAATACTAATGCCAGATTGCACCATCATGGTTCGAAACTCGATCCTAGATCGCATCTAAGATCGACACAGAAAACTGTTGCACCATTCGAGTTCAGAGCTGGACTGGAGATCGAGACGAAATTCTTTTCGAACCGCCAATTTTGACGGTTCGAAATCTCGATCCGAGATCAGCAGCCACCGTCGAAAATTGTAGTTTTAAAATACGCCAGCAGATAGCTACGTTTGATTGTTTTCTTGGGAAGTTAAAACAACATTATAAGCACTTGAATATTACTCAGTAAAATTCGTACAACAATAATTCACTTAAAACAGATAAAACATCGCGCATCTATTTCTATCCCTAGTGAAAAATACGGCTATTTCCATGACGTCATATATTACGAACTAATAGCAAAATTTTTCTTATACTTAATACCGATCTCTCACTTTAGAACTAAGATAGACGAATCGGAGATCCAAAATCATGAAATTTCGTTGGCGCAACACTTTTACATTGGAACCAAGATGAAACTGGATCCTGTTTCGGAACTAGGATCATTCGATCTCGAATCGGGAAGACGTTTGTGCAACCGGGCATAAGTCTCGAGGTAGATCGTGTCTCTGCTAGCCGCCATGCTGCCCGCTGTCGTGGCGGTCGACATCTTGCTGTAGCAAGACTCCATCGCAGAACTTCAAGTGGTTATAAGATAGGGGTTTATCGTCTAGTACGCGTATCGCAGGAACACAAGTAGATCTCATGTAGATTTTCACGTTGCTTTTTTAGGAATGCTCCATGACACATTGAGTGCAGTAAGGCCGGGAGCACACGTGCGGACATAGACCGCTGCGCGGCGCCGCAGATACGAGTGCACCAGGCCCACGCCCACCCAGGCCGGACGAGGAACGGCGTCATATTGGGCGCGTAGAGAAAAAAAAAGGGGGGGGGTTCCAAATTTGAGACGCCCGTCTCATCCTCATGGACATAAAATATACAAACATGATAAAACATTAATAGCAAGAATCAAAAGGTTCGTGTAAAATGAATGCAGGCCATATAAGCAAAATTCTAGAAGAATTTGCAGGTGGGTTGTAACAAACGTTGATAACTAAATTGCGAGAGCAGGTGCAGTCCCATTCAACCAGTTCAAGCGGGAAACTTTCTGGCAACTCGCA
Organism: Dryococelus australis; assembly: GCA_029891345.1. NCBI lineage: Eukaryota > Metazoa > Arthropoda > Insecta > Phasmatodea > Phasmatidae > Dryococelus > Dryococelus australis. The sequence goes on from CM057005.1 coordinate 94,115,625, forward strand.
CACATTTAGCAACGGAAAAATTAACATCAATAACAGGTAAAGATATACTAAACACAGACATACGTATTACTCTGTTGGAACCCACGCACATTTAATGTGCAATATTATACCTAACCGAGTTTAGATTGGGCGACCTAAACCTAATTTAGAATGTAAACCTAAAGTGCGCAACACTATTCACCGTAAACTAGCCCAACGCAATACCACTCAGTCGACTCATTTAAACACCGAAACTGCAACCCACCTGCGAATTGCCCTACGGACATCGTAGAAAATTCGAGTTGACGTGATGATTGCCGCAGATCTAACAGACGTGGCGTAGACTCAAGTCGGCGACGTTCAACCGTCGAATCGGTCAGGAGCAAACAGGGACAGGAGCAAAGTTTATTAGACAGTGGAGCTGTGACGAACATAAGACTTAAGATGAGGTAGACCGATCTCGCTGGCTGCGCACAACCAATCTCCGTGTCCCGACATTGAAAACTGCTTCTCTGCCAACACGTCTAGCGAGAATGGTGTGGTTTGGATTTTTTGGTTAGAAAACTGAGTTGTAAACAAATGCTTTGAGATGAATGTATACGTCTTCTAACCAATTCGTGTTGCAGTTTTATTAAATTAAAACTGATTAAAGCATTTTATTAATATAATGGTGCTTGTCCTTTAAAAATCATGATGTAAACAATCACGTTCATCGCTGTTGACCATGTGACTTTGACAGTTGTGTAGGATTGGGGTAGGTCAATGTAGGGTACATGCGCAGAAGACGAATAAGCGGTCTACCTCATCTTCAGTCTATGACGGGTACAGATTTTATCGTTACTTTTAAGCCGGATTAACATGTAGGAACGTCGATCACGCCGAACAGACAGACCGGAAGACTATAACAGCCAATCAGAAGCCGTCCTCGGTTTCCGCGCGAGTCGCTTGCAAAAGTTGAACTCACGCCGATATTTTCTGCTCGCGGAAAGAGCAGACTTCGTCGATATTTCCCAGAAGCCAACTGGTCCACATATTTTATACCACTAATGTCTTGTATGGATGTAAATATATAGAATAATTCAATGTACGTATTTATAATGATATACGTCAATGAAAACGTTAATTTTATTCAACATTTGTATTAAATAAACGTAGTTTGAAAATGAACCGGAAGGTATCCTTAAAGAGTAAAATATTTTTGGATGCAAAAATAAAATTACAATTTCTTGAAAATCATTTAGTAAATAAATCTCATTGTTATGTAATTAATAAATAAGAGTAGAAAGACGACATCGTCTAGTGTTTTATCTATAATATGTTTTATAATCTTGGCTTTAAAAATCACGAATTCAACAGCAAAATGGCTACGCAGCAAATCTGCTTACACGTGAACAACCACCGGTTCTGCTTACTCTGCCTGTTTGGCGTGATCGGTGTACATGTGAATCCGGCTTTACGCCAGTAATACACAGAGTCAGAAGGCCGAGCACCAGCTTAACATCACTAGCCAATAGGGCGAAAGCTGTCTATCGCGCATGCGTGGAAAGGTTGACGAATCCAAAGAGCAGGGAAGGGGAAAGGAGTAGCAGGGGAACTTTGTAAAAACCATAAATGTGTCCGCACAACTCTATCCTTATTGGATTGCTCACTGACAGGAAAGCTTTGACAAGCGATTCAAAATTTGGATTTAAGAGAATAGAGGATATGTTGGAAACAAAAATCTTGAAGGAAAACGAAACATTCAAGAGACTGAAAGGAAAAATGTCCTCTATTATGATGTTTCTATGACGGCATGTGGCATTGAGTGATTTGAATTCAATAAAAATTGAAGGTAATTTGAAGTAAAAATTTGATCGCGGGAGTAATCTCGTTTGTGCAAAAAAAAAAAATTTTTTTATTGAGATGAGTATATTATGTTTAAATTTAATTTGAAACAGACAAACATTACAACGTGATTTGGGTACTTTCTCACAAATAATTTGGCAGCTCTGCGCGGAAGGGGCGTGGCCAAACGCTCCTCGGAGTTATCGGTTCGCTGCGACGATGGCGAATTGTCTCCGAAGTCTACGTTTAACGACTGTGACCTCTCAGTTTACTGCTCAAGACGGCGCTCGTCGATCCGAGGCGGTAGTTTCCAAGGTAGTAGTTCCCCTCCCCCCTCCTTTTACCACTTCCTCATGATCTCCCCACAAATTCACGCTTCGCTCTAGAGCATAATTAGCGACCCGATCGCTCGCTCGTCGAGAACAACAGACGAACGGCCGGGCTGCGCAGAGGAGTGCGTTTAATTGAAAGCCGGGATTCCCAGAAACCCCGAGTCCCGTGGAATTTATTAACACTTGGGGAACTCGGGGTGAAAGGAATGAGACTTCGCTTGCTCGCTCAGGCTTCACTAAAACACGAAGGAGATGTTCCGAAATGTTCGAGCACACTGGCAACACCGCGCCGATTCTGCGGATGCGATACCGCGATGGGTCGCCCTTGATCACAGCCTCTGACGTGCTGTGTTTATGTAACACCAACTCGCAATTGTTTTTCCAAAAGAGGCGTAGCCTGATGGGGGGGGGGGGGGCGTACCCCGTCCCTTTTATCCTTAGGTTGACAACAACAAATACAACAAGTTTAATAAATCTTTAATTGCGATAAATATGTGATTACTGAAAAAACTACGATTAATTGTATAATATAGTGTAGGCTGTTCACGGTAAAATGAGAACTTTTGAAAGCCCTGCTTAAGATCTACTTGCATGCATGTTGTGTCTTCTTCCGCCTTATGCAAAATTAACATTGCCATAGGCCTCTTCACTTTATTCATGTGTTGGTCAAAGGAAAATGTGAAATTATTACAAAAGTAAATATTTTCTTTTCTTGCAAATCTGCAAATTTGTACACTTCGATACATTAAAATAACAAAAAAGCGAAAGAAATGGTTTAAGTTGGCAAAAATGTTTACGTGACACTTTTTATTCGACGTTAAGATACGGAACTACTTCCCACCTATAGTTACCAACTTTACTGGGCGAATTTTACTTAGCTCGCCCGTTAAAATATATGCAGGCAGGGGCAGTGACATTTTTATAAGGTTGACTTCAAAAGGGCTCACTTTATCACGAACAGCCTTCAAAATAATTTTTCTCCTTCTTTGTGTTCTAATCAACACGTACTGTTATAACCTCATTTTCCTCCACTTTAGTCAGTTCAGTCCCGAGAAATTTCTGGCTACGCCGCTGTTTTCCTAAGCGATACAAGTTGAAATATAGTGTGTATTATAGTGACGAAGGAAAAGAATATACCGGTTAAGGCTGTTTATTTCAAGTGAGGGATTTTAAAATCAATTTTTAAAATAAATACCACCGAACAAATCTACATATATGCTACAGAACACACTGGCATGCAGGCTACCAGTTAGGTTGGCAACGAATTAACGCTTTAGCCTTTTGAAGACGGCACAAATGTACTGGCACTGAAGACAAGGTTGAAGTGAGCTGCTGCCTATATTCTCCACTACAGCGACGTTAGCTGTGTTGATCTCTATATATCTACTTGCCATCGCCCTATTGGACGTGGCTACACTGGACACGCCTCTCACACTCTGTAACGTTAGTTAATGGCTGGCCTTCAGCCAATCAAGTTGCGCGTTGACTGTTGTCCCAATTAATGTGTCGTCGACAGATGTAAAACGTGTTACAATCCATCGTGCTCATTTGAAACACTACTTAAAAGAACAGTTTCATTCCTACAAACTGAAGTGTTGAGAAGTTGTAATTTTTTACTCAGATTCCGATAAAGCCCAGTGAAACAGTAAAGCTATAAATGTGATAGTTTTGTCTTGAAGAGCACAGAAATTTCCATGTAAAGGTAGCCACGAGTGTATACGTGCGCACTCCTCAAAGGGTTAACATACTGTTACAATTTCTCTCTCTATAAATTGAGTGGGCTATACTAAGTTTGTAAAGGGATGGATGTCTTAATCAAATAAAATAATCAATTTTAATCTTATTATTTTATTTACAATAACTACAGCGATATTCTCTGAACTCAAAATCTCGCAATAAATTGATACCACTTACTGTTCGCAACTATTGACTCCAATTTAATACAATATATAATTACCACAAATAAATCAATTAAATAAAATAATTAAAGATCAGTCCCAATATACAGTGTATCAATCTATTCAAATATTTTATAATGTATGCGTCCATATTTGACAGTTCGTATATATACATTAAAATCCGTATTACACTTCCATTCAGTCCCATCTCAGTTCAGTCCATCTCCCGCCAGTCGAAATGTCCTCCAAGCGCCCTCGCGCACACTAGGCTTCACTCGTCAGTTTCGCAACCGCTTGTCCATTCACGCCACGGACACCTCACCCGCCGTCGTCCCGCAATCTCCTATCGTCGTCCACACCTCACTTCACAGGTGGCCTCCGTCAAAGACTGCCGGCCGCTGGGCCGCGGCAGTGTCTTAGGCCGCCACCTAGAATCTTCTCCAACTCGCTTGATGCGTCGCGGAGGGTCGAGGCGCCAGCCAGTATCGCCAGAACATTCTTGCGTCGTCGCTAAACGTATCGGATCTCTAGCAGGCGAGAGGAGGTCTTGACGCCAGCAAGTCTCGTCGCTGTCGGTATTCACAGCATTCTCAGAAGGGGAGGCAACAGGCCGCGAGCGCATCGTTCCAAGGAAGAGGGGAGGGCGAGGTGGGTCACCCCGATCCTGCGCCAGCTGCAGCACTTAACTATACTATCCCGAGTATATTCGCTCACCTTTGATATGTTGCAGAATAGGCAGAATTGTGGTCGGCACTGAGTAAGTCCAGAATGCAGCACCAATACGGACATCATATTTCCTTGGGTAACGCTACTGGTTACGCCTGAGGCACAAACTATTGTGCCAAGGATCTACAGAAACCCTCTACATATATTCCACAGCGTCAGTTTTTATCAAAATTTAACAAGTGCCACTCACGCCAAAAATTACTTATTTTGCAACACCTGTAATTAAAATTAATCTGTACGGTAAGGGGTTAATTAAAACAGTTCTCATACTCAGCATTCGTGACGTTATTTAAAGACAGGTTGAACTGCAAGTTACTGTGCGTCTGACCGACTTCAGCCGTTGACCGGAAATATGTCTGGCACAGCTCGGAGAACTCTGGCTCCAACAATATAAGTTCAGCGGTGGAGTGTGCCAACATCTTTTAAGGAGATGGTGACGTTGGTTAAAGTGCAGCGGCCAATGAAACCATGGACCACGTTTATAAGACAGTGTAGTCTGAGAGATAACGCGAGTTTTTCACGTCTCCAGTTATGCATATCATGCTCGACTCGCGTTCGGCATATCGTGGGGTTGCTTCTGATCATCTGAATTTCGAAAAAAAATCTTAATACTTTGAGATATCACTACATTAAAAATTGTAATATTCATTACACGATTATTTATGTAAATTAGATATTTCTATGTTATGACACTCCACTCTCATCGCCGCATTAAGCAGTGGCAGTCTGAATGTTTATCTCGCTGCTTGTGAATGTTTCTATTGTATAAGTTGTTTTCGGAGTTAAGAAAAAATTTCCATTTTGAACTTTGGATTATATGTATTTGATCAAATTTTTTATTACTGAAATTATTTATGTTGCTTCATATTTCTTAGTGCATTTAATTGTAGGAATTAATAAATTTGTAAAATATTTATTTTTCTGATAATTTCACATTATCACTAGACCGACGCATGAATAAAGTGATCAGGTAAATAAACGGCAGTGTTTGCAATATATACGGCGTAAGAATGCCCAATGTACAATACATACAAGCAGATGTTAAGCAAGGCTTTAAATGTGATCAGTTAACCGTGAACAGCCTATAATCAAACCGACATACGATATTGAATTTTAGTCACGATTCTCCGAAGCACAGTTTTTGTGATCGCTTATGCCACCATAGTAGAGGAAAGGTAGCTCGTAGAGGCTGTTGCGTTTTTTATTACGGACTGGTGATATGTTTTTTTTCAGCCCGGACGTTTGGACAGGATTAACGTTCTCCTTTTAATTGGCTTCGTTAATCACGTGGGGCTTATCTCCAAGCTTATCGGGCCCACCAGGTCGATACGACATGTCAACCTTGGCTTTGTCACAGAGCAACAAGTGGTTCACAGCAACGTGGCCGACGACATTTCTGTACGCAGTTCACTTGTGCATTAGGTTAATGTGACTAAAGGCTGTTCGCGTTAAAGTGAGCACTTTCGAAATCACCCTTAAAAAGAAGTCACTGTCCCTACCTGCATATATTTTAACGGGCTCACTGGGTGACATGCGCCCACTGTAAAGTTGATAACGATGGATGGAAAGTAGTTCCATATCTTAATGTCGAATAAAAAGTGCCAGGTAACCATTTGTTATAACTTATATAATTTATTTCGCTTTATGTTCTTTAAAGCGTCAAAGTGAAAAAAAAACGCGCAAATTTGTAAAATATTTACTTCTTTAATAATTTCACAGTTTCACTTGACCAACACATGAATAAAGCGATGAGGCCCATGGCAATGTGAATTTTACGTAAGGCAGAAGAACACACAACGTGGATACAAGTAGATCATACTCAGGGTTTTCAAAAGTGCTCATTTTGCCGTGAACAGCCTATAACCAATAAGTTTTATTCAAGCATGGCCGTTTGTACCGGGTATTTATGAACAACTCTGAATAACTCCAACAGGTAATTCCTCAAGAAATATACACGTTCCCAATAAAGTGATTTTTAAGACAGCTGCGCGCTCCTCATAAAAAGCATTTTTTGTGTAGTATGTTGCCTACGTGTAGGGTTGTGTAGTATGTTGCCTATCTGTAGGGTTGTGTAGTATGTTGCCTACTTGTAGGGTTGTGTAATATGTTGCCTACGTGTAGGGTTGTGTAGTATGTTGCCTACCTGTAGGGTTGTGTAGTATGTTGCCTACATGTAGGGTTGTTTAGTATGTTGCCTACCTGTAGGGTTGTGTATTATGTTGCCTACCTGTAGGGTTGTGTAGTATGTTGCCTACCTGTAGGGTTGTGTAGTATGTTGCCTACATGTAGGGTTGTTTAGTATGTTGCCTACCTGTAGGGTTGTGTATTATGTTGCCTACCTGTAGGGTTGTGTAGTATGTTGCCTACCTGTAGGGTTGTGTAGTATGTTGCCTACCTGTAGGGTTGTGTAGTATGTTGCCTACCTGTAGGGTTGTTTAGTATGTTGCCTACCTGCAGGGCTACACAAATTCTATTTCAAGAGTCCGCATGGTTTCCTTGAAAACGGTCCAACTGAGGGGTTCCCGACAAAACGGCCCTTTTTGTTAATTTAGACGCGCTGTTTCGTAATTTGTCTTAAAAATTGAGTAAATCTTAGGGTCACAAAATTTCGTCCAAAAATAAGACGTCAACCCCCCCCCCCCCCTTTTTTTTTCCTCTAAGAAGGGTGATGATGTTTCAACCGTGTTTTAAGAGGCGCAATATCCCCACTCTATAAAACACTATTCATTTACTTGTTGCTTTACTGCCTCTAGTTTACGATATTTTTTACGAAAAGCTGTTTAAAATTTGGTTTTTCGGGGCGAATAGCTCCCCTAGTAATCAATTTAAAGGGGAAGTTTTATACATTATTGCCTTTTTTTAAAAAACCTTTTGAGACTCGCTTTAATTAACGTTTTCAGGTGATGCAAACAAGAAAATTTTTAATGCATGCTGTACTTCAGTCGACACAACACATGCTTCGTTGTCGCAGCCAATGAGCTGTATCTGTATGTTCGGCTACAGTTATGTAAACCATTTATGGCCTAGACCAGTAAGATGGTTTGTGATTCCTTCACCCACAGGTGAGACCATTGGTCACTGAGCTCCGCAGTGTGCAGTGCAGACCAAAAATTACTCTTAAGGTTTTCACTGTATACTGAGCACTATTGAAAGCCCTGCTTAAGATCTACTTGTATGCACATTGTGTATTTCCCCACCTTATGTAACATTAACATTGCCTTGGGCCTCATCACTTTATTCATGCATCGTTCAAGTGAAACTGTGGAATTATAACAAAAGAAATATATAATGTCATTTCTGCACTTCCGTGCATTAAAAAAACAGAAAGGGAAATAAATAATTTAAGTTATCACAAATGGCTACCTAACACTTTTTATTATACATTAAGTTACGGAATTTTTTTAAATCCATCATTACCAACTTTACTGGGCGCATGTCACTCTGTGAGGCCGTTAAAGTATATGCAGGCAGGGGCAGTAACATTTTCCTAACGTTAATTTTAAAAGTGCTCAGTGCATTGTGAACTGTCTTTACTCGTGCGTAGTGTACACAATTGTGTACACTGGGTCTTAATAGGTTAAGGAATAACCTCCCGCAGTTTGTCGGTGTAATGGAAAACGCGGTACATGCATACAGCCCAAAATTATGACGTCACATTGTAAGTCTAATAATATTATTGAAACAGAGAGAAAATAAGTGTGTTGGTATTGCCCGGTAAGAAATAGTTCTTATGTAAAATATTATTCGACTGCATTGAGCACGAATGCGGTGCGCTGGCCTTTGGTATAATTTTCTAGATTAGGTTACTATTCGTTTGCTTGAGGCGGAAGAATATTCTCGAAATGGAACTCTTCGAGGGCTTCAGAAAAGCTGGAAGTAATCGCGTAGTCAGTACGAGAGGAATAAAGAACGTTCGTATTACTCCGCCAACAGATGCCAAAAACAAAGCTCTGTTTGAAGGTTTAAGCTGCATAAAATGTGGCGAAGAGAGTGCACTCACATATACTGCTTGTTTTAACAATCCTGACGTTATCAATTAAACCAAAAACGAAAAGTAAAGGCATAAAATTTAGGTCTTCAATATTTCCACCAGAATTATAACACCTATATTTTCCTCTCGTTTTTCTACTTGACTCCGTAGCTCAGCTGGTGTGAGTTTAGTACCAGCCACATCCGAAAAACTTTTTTACTTTTTTTTTTATTACGGTAAATTGCAGAAATATAAATATTCAACTGTCGTAAATATGTTTACTTCACTTAGTTATTTGCTAAATTCAGTAGAATTAATATTTCATTCGTCACTGCAGGTGGTCGTCACGTATTTATCAGTGAAATTGCTTCCCGTCACTTATTCAATCAGTGAAATTTTTTCACTGAAACAATCAGTGGTTTTTCACTGATTCTAAATGGAGCCATTTTCACTGATTCGAGTAAGAAGAATTTCACTGCGAATCGGTGGTTTCGCACTGATTGAAATTTAGAGTGAAATATTTAAATTGAAATATTCAATAGTTAAGAAAAAAATTAGAATATACACTGCTTACAATGAAATCCAGAAAGCAAAGAGAAATGTCCCTAAATAATCCATAAATATTGAAGTCCGTTAATTACGTTTAAATTATTACATGCAAGTCATATTGCATTGATTAAACGCAGGCCTAGAAATCAGTCTGGGAAAATGAATAGAACAAAATAGCAACTCCCAGATTGTAGTATTTCAGGGGTTCCTGTGGCAGTTTGTGAACGTTTCCTTCTGGCATCGACATTGTGGGCTGTGAACCTGGATGCGTCAGTATGACGTCATGTAAGTCCACTCATACGGGTGCAGGCAATTGTGGGCGGCAATTATGCTTCGACGCATGTACAATTTCAGCGCGGAAAATTGATTTGATCGCAACTCCCAAATTGGCGAATTAATTTGTTGCTGCCGGAGTTGGGTTGCTGCAGTCATCAGCCAATCACGAAAGGTCAGAATACAAGCCGTGTCCCGATTGGCGGATAGGAATGGGCTTACAGTTGTGCCTGGAACCTCGGGAGCTCAAGGGCCTTAAGGTTGAAGCAAAGCAACTGGATATGGAACACTGCACCCGACTATACAATATGAAGAAATCATAAAAAATAGTACAGTCACTAAAAATTTTCAGAAAAGTGCGATTTATGCTGTATATGAAAGAAGAATGTATATATTTTGTAACATTATAAAATATTCTACAGAAATATACTTTTTAAATGCAGAAAATTAATTGATTCAAACAGTCAGTATTTTTAACAAAATTGTAACATATTTCCATTCTGGATGCTTCAGAAAGGAGAATTTGAAAGAAAATCTTCGTCATGGAATATCGTCATAATGTTAACTATGATTGTATGTAAGAAAATTATATTAATAATGTCGGAAATAATTTTATAATGGTTTTTATGCGTGTCCATTTGTCTCAAACTTTTATGGCTAAAGTTGACGTAAATAAAGTTAATTATAAAAACTTATATGATACATTATTACTATGATTTTATTACACGTGATCACAGTAAATATAATGACGATCTTTCTTAAAGAATTTTTTTCTGTAAATTCTGCTTTCCGAAGCATCCAAAGCGGAAATGCACTTAAATGTGGTTAAAGATGTGGACTCTACTGATAAATTAATTTTTTTACGTTTAGAAAGTATAGTTTAGTAAAATATTTTGTAATGTTGCAAAATATGTATATTCTTCTTTCATATACAGCTTAAATCGCCCTTTTCTCGCAATTTTCACTGTGTCTGTACTCCTTTTTTATGAGTTCTTCACATAGTACAGTCAGGTGCGGTGTTCTATAGACAGTTGCTTTACTTTGACCTTAAGGCTCCTATGTACTGAAACGTTTTCTGTGAAATCGTTGTTTGCGCCTAAACGCGTGTCTCGGCAAATAAATGTTCTGCAAATATGAAGTTTTGCCAGAAAGGATAAAAAAAACTATTGTCTATATCACTATTTTTCTACTGTTATCGTATTAAGTGTATTAATGGAGAAAAAATCGCGAAATTGGTCAAATATCGTATTTTTAATGGTTGCCTATGAAGTTTCTTTAAGCGGTAAGAGAAAAGTACGATTATACGCAGGTAATTTGATTTCTATACTTTCATCGCGTGTAATAAAACTCCACAGTTACAGATCTAGTTTACACAGTAAAGCGTTAGGACGGAAACACTGCACGCCTTGCGCGTAGGAGCGATGAGGCACCAGGCGTGCGTGTTAGTGTCGCCCTTATCGCTCCCTCGCTTCTTGACCTTGGACGCGCAGGTACATAGGACCCTTAACCTGTTACTTTCTAGGGGGCCGCTCTCTGATTTTCGCATGAGGGAATCGTACCGGACGATACTGCTGGATGGTGGGTTTTCTCGGGGATCTCCTGTTTCCCCCGCCCTTTCATTCCGGCGCTGCTCCATACTCACCTCTCTTCAACCTCATCGGCTATCGGGACCTCGATGTTAAAGAGCCGCCCAAATCTTTTAACTCACTCACTCACCCTTTTACTTCATAGTGTATTTATACAAGATGAATCACCTACAATTTTCACAGAAAATATTTCGGAAATGAAAGGTGGTATTGATGTGTTGGTTCCACAGAACTGAGGCTTTAACAAGGGCTCATAATAGCTGCCCAAGGCATAGATTTTCATACTTATTAGAATGTGTATTTCGTGAAAAAAATTACATTTTTCAAAAGGGGGCAATGCCTATTCAAATCACGAAAATAAAACTATAGGTAATTAGAATGTCAATTCTGATTTTTTTTTCAGGATTCTAGTGCAAGTATAGGCTGTTCACGGTAAAATGAGAACTTTTGAAAGCCCTGCTTAGGATCTACCTGTAAACACTTTGTGTTCTTCCGCCTTATGTACAATTAATATTACCACGGGCCTCGTCACTTTATTAATGCGTCGGTCAGGTGAAAATGTGAAATTATTAGAACAATTAATATTTTTCAAATCTACCCTTTCTTACACTTCGATGGATTTAAAAATACAGAAAGCGAGATAAATAACTTAAGTTATCAAAAATGGCTACCTAACAATTTTCGTTCGACGTTAATATATAGAACTACTTTCCCCTCCATCGTTACCAACTTTATTGGGTGCATGTCACCGTTAAAATATATGCAATCAGCGCAGTTAACTTTTTCTAAGGTCTATTTAAAAAGTGCTCACTTTACCGTGAACAGCCTTTAGTTTACGTGGTATCGTGTAATGACAATCTTAAATACCTACAGTTGTCTGCTGCATTTTACTTTATAATCTATGCATGGTCTCTTCACACATCTTGAATCAAACCTTTGAAAAATGACCCCATAATGACGTGTTTTTTTTCTAAACTACCTTATTTTAGGGGTTAAGTGTAAGTCCGAAGGTAGGGTCGGGTTCTAATTGCATCTCAGAGCTGAGCCCCTTAGTCTAAAGGAGAGAGAATTGAATACAAAGGAGGCGGGCATCGCGGCCGAGAGGGAATGGGTAGGCATGGCAATCACTTTGAGGCCATGTCTACCTTCCTAAGTGTAGTGTAGTTAAAGCTACATTAAGGAGGGGTGTGGTAAAACCCGCATAGGCACTGTAAAACCCATACCGACAGAAAAGGAATTAAACTCGTGGGAGCACTAGTGAACATGCTAAAGGGGATAGCAGGTGTGGAGTCCATGCTGTTTAATATTGGAGTGAAGAATCTAGTAGAGAGGTGGCGGGGCTTTGGGCCAGCATGTTAAAGGCACATGCGCCCTTGAGATGGAACTGCCAGCCATATTCCTGCGCAGGCCGCCTGACTGCCCGCACAGCAATATCGACAGCAGTGACTTCAGGCAGGGTCCTTAAGCCTCCAGCCGAGGGCGCAAGAAATCCGGACAGCTCAGTCATGGCACCTGCTCCATCTTCGCTCTTCTGCGCCGACATCAGGAACTCCACATCGTGGGTGAAGGTGGGGGGTAATGGATCGGGTAGCCACCCCCTCCCCCTCCTCCAAAATCTCCTTCGGTCGTAGTTGAACAGCGCTCGGGAGGACATCCAGGAGTTACCAGTTGTGGAGGCGAATCCGCTGGGCCACGGGTGAAGGCTGACGCCATTGCTTCCAAGTTCCAATGCTGTTCCATTCCATTCCACACGCACCTACAGTCGACAGCCTGCAGAATCCAGCAGTGGAGTGGTTCGACACAATTCGCATGTTTCAGCACCTCGGGATATCCCCAACATCCTCCGCCTTGATCGTTAGGCTTCCATCAGCAGATGCGCGAAGCCATCAACAACTGAGACACCCAGGCTCCCGACAAACACGACCTTCAGCCACGAGGGCCGCCGCCCGAGTTATAATTACGTGTTAGGTTCTTTCCTAAATATGTCATGTATCACAATCGTTTTATACTCTGTTAGCATAAAAGTACTTTATTTTTGGTTCAATTCAATTTTTGTGCATACTTTACCATTAAATTATAATATTTAACTAATAATTAATATGAATAAAAACAGTGAAAAAATAGGTGTTGGTAATGCCTAGTAAGAAATGGCTCACACGCAAAATATCATTGAACTGAGTGCGCGCGAATGCATTGCGTTGTCCATTTGGTGTAATTTTATAGACTCGGTTTGGCTTCGTTTGCATGAGGAGGAGGAATACACCGTAAGTAGAAGTTTGTTTGGCAGGGCTTCAGAAAAGTTGGGTGTATCCGTGAATGGACTATATACCATGTTCCAGCACTCTCGTACGAAAATTGTAATCAAGTTAAGCAAAATGCTACTTTTTTATTCCGCAGAAGCGCTGACTTAAGGTAAACCTAACGTAAATTAAACGTAATATAACTGTTTAAAAACGTGAAATTCGAAAGCAGTTTCGGCAATTTTTGAGCCAACGGCGAGGACATGTGGAGAACACGAAAATCGGCCTATATGCTGTTCAAGATATATATATATATATATATATATATATAAACAATTTTGAAAGCTCGGCCTAAGATCTACGTGTACGATGAAATCGTACGATGCACTTACCTGAGTTGGTTAGAGGAGCCGAGTACTCTTATGGCAGCCCTTGCCATGGTAGTTAGGCAAATGGAGGGGGGAGGGGAGATAAGATACTCTACCCCCGAATGGAGGCAGTCGATAAGCTCGTCTTCGCCCAGGCTGGCCTACCAACGCAGGACACACTCCCGAGCTTGCTCAGGGAGTGCTACTGGCGTAGAGGTGAAAGACTCGAAGAACCTGGCATCTTCAAGGATGCCGTCCGTACATACGGGAGGTGTACTTTTGACTACAGTAAGCTCTTCACGGGGTACACTGTGGTCTGGTACTAGCCCTTCTTTCCGGCCGACATCCCTAAGACAAGCTCACGCCGTTCCGATAATGATCAGACCGTTTCCCCCTTTAAGGGAAACCAGCCTGTGGGAGGGATTCTGCGGCGGGCGGGGGATCGAGAAGGGGGCCACAGCCCCCCCCCCCCTTCCGGCTGCACCTGACCAAATGACTGGATGAACTTGAAAAGGGGGGAGTTACACAACGCAAGAATTCATACCCCCCTCCCTTCCACCCTCTCTCATTCACCGATCAAGACGACACACATCCCTGGGGTAGTACTTAGTCTCACCCAGGGATAAACCGATGATGACCCAGGCAGATGACACTGGAATGCGATAAAGGATGGCGAACCATGGAGTGAAGGACCGGAACTCCGCGGGGCCAACAGAAGATTGAACTGAATGAGCGTGTTTGCGCGTGTGTAAGAGAGCCGTATCGATAGTCTGCAGCGTGGAGTGACTAAGCCCTTTGAGCTCAGGAGCAAGGTGGCGGGGAACGTTTCTGATTACCGGGCATTCCCCAAAACTAAGGCAGTGTACACTCGAGTACACTGGCCCGCGAAAATTGTTTAATTTTTTGGACAGTATGGCGGTTTTAAATTTGCAAAGTTCCCGGTGGACCCTGAAGATCTAAGAGCCTATTTAGGTTTTGCTTTTGTGGGGGTTATATGTAACGGTTAGAAAGCAGCGCTCTAGATATGACCTTTTAATAGGTATCGGCCACCTAGAGGGAAGGACGGAGAGGCCAGCCGGAACTTTGTACGCACGTTGTGTATTCCTCCGCCTTATGTAAAATTAACATTACCACGGGCCTCATCTTTTTATTTGTGCGTCGATCAAGTGAAACTGTAATTTTTTATTAGAAAAGGAAATTCTTTACAAATCTCATATTTTTTACACTTCAGTGCATAAAAAAACAGTACGTATGATGATTCATAGATCCTCACCTAGTAAAATGTATAGTTTTGTAATTTTTTACCTACGGTTGGTAGCGCTGCATATTTACTGTTTTTATGTGTATTTATATTTGGTTATATACCGGCCGGTACATTTATTATTTCTGTATGC
The DNA here is from genome assembly GCA_029891345.1 of Dryococelus australis. Taxonomy (NCBI): domain Eukaryota; kingdom Metazoa; phylum Arthropoda; class Insecta; order Phasmatodea; family Phasmatidae; genus Dryococelus; species Dryococelus australis. The sequence continues at coordinate 94,130,764 of CM057005.1, forward strand.
ATTTCATTGCACGTAGTTTATACGGTAAAAAATATTCTTATTGCTTAGGGTTAATCTATTATGAATTTTGCTACACGTATTTTGTATGGTCTTTTTGAATGATATTTGTAATCGATATTATTTATGCAAATCGATTTGTAAAGAGTCGCGACCGTGGCACTTGGGGGTGGCGGGTTACCGTGACGTCACCTGGCTATGACAGCGCGCCCTGGCCAGTGTGCGAGAATCGGTCGCGGTGTGTGGACGGCCGCAAGGAGCGTGTGCTCGACCGCGGAGCGGGACAGTATTGGGTGAGTCGGGCGGACGTTTAGCAACCTGGGACCGCTATGTGATTTCTGCCCGGTCTCGATGTGCAGTGCGTTACGCGAGCAAGGGAACGTTGCCGTAACGTTTTCGGAAGCAAACAAATTAACTTTTTAAAGAATGTTATAAAAACATGCCCGACATGAACGTAGACACGATGTTGCTATGTTTGCATGCCGCGCGCAGCTCCTGCTAGCGAAACATGGGCCAAGGATCACAGAGACGTAAACTGGATGCGGACGTACTATGTGTGAAAAAGCTGCGTGTACGAGTAATATTCACTTTAATATGAGCGTTATTGAAAATCGCGGAAATAACTGTGAGACCGCGACTGGTGCTGATGGCTCGTGAAATTGAATTTTGCCACGCTGGCTGGTTAAACTGCCCGTCTTACGCGGCTCGAGGACGAGCATTTTAAAGTGTTCGTGGAGTAACAGTGAGGTACGTCAGCGTGCTTTTTTTTTTTTTTTTGCTATATTTTCTTGGAGCCTAGGAAAATAACTTTAAGCATTTCTCTGCGACTTGCCTTACGCATGCTTTATTGCGAACGGTGTTTCATGTGGTTTGAGTGCTGGGAGTATGCCCGTACTTTAGCGTAACGACTAAACACGCAGGATATTCCTGAGTGTTACAGTGCGTTTCTACATGCTAGCGAGTGCAAGAAATCCGCGCATGCTTGCGTTGGGCCCCCCGAGGTGAACGACCCGTCAGCTGATCTCCTTTTGGCGGCGTCAAGTGGGGCGGAGTCTACAGCGAGCTGACTCTGGGCAGCAAGGACGTTCCCCGGCGTGGCCAGGTAGTCGGCTGTATGGTATTCTGCACGAATGCCAAATTTAAGGTACGAATTATGAATAAGCGCCGTCGTCAGCTTGTACCTGCGGAGTCCGTCGTCTTCTTTTTTTTTAAAACACTTTTCAGGCACGTCAAGCGCCACGGAAACTATTCTCGTTTGTGGCTTTAATATTAAATTTTATGAGCATCAGTTATTGAAATTTACCGCGTAGGGCAAAAGACGTTGAACTTAAATAAGGGGTCGGCCCACGCAATATGTAAACTGAGTGCAAAACATTTGAATAATTTTAATTGTGTGCATTTACGAGTAGAATCTTTACCTGTAAACAGTCGTTTTGGTGCAAAATAATGAATCGAAGTCCTTAGAACTTAAGAGTAGAGAGAATTTATTTGCAAATTACCCCCCGATTTACGAAAGACTTGCATTGCTGTAACACTTGGGTTTTTCAAGTCGAGATCGCTTTCTGCCCCGTAGGGGTAGTTTAGGTAATATTAGTGTGTCGTGGCGTGAGGTAGAGATTGACACACCTGACACCCCTATGGGGTAGAAGGGCGTCTCAAAAGATACAGAAATAATTTTAATTTATCACACATGGTTACTTAACACTCTTTATTCAACATTGTGATATAGAACTACTTTCCATCTATCGTTAGCAGCTTTACTGGGCGAATGTCACTCAGTGCGCCTATTAAAATATACGCATGTATGGTCACTGACTTTTTTCTAAGGTTCATTTCTAAAGTGCTCACTTTATCGTGAACAGCCTTTACCTTAATTAGTCTATGAGCCAGCCTGTACAGGAAGGCAATAAGACAGAAAAATAAGAAAAAGAATGCAACGACGAATCGGCTGACCCAGTCGCGACTCTCATTCCTTACACCGTTGTTCGCCGTGCGAAACGAGGTCGTGCCTCCAGTTGAACAGCACGTCGATCAGAGTCGATTGTTACGCCACCGCCTTCGATAATCGTTGGTTCCAGGAGAGGTCAAAGAGTCGACCTTCACTGACCGGGACAATGGGTCGCATACGCTCGCGCTACTATACACGTGTGCATAAATACATAATTTACATACAGAATGTGTCTAAATTCCCATTAAACACTATAAGTTCTTGTAGTGGAGACCAAGACGATCACGTTTTGCATAGGAACTTATGTGCGGAAACGTACCGTTTCCCCGCGACAAACAAAACACCACCACATCATATGTTGACCTCTCACACGTCTGCAACATACTGTACGTTTTTTTCTTCAGGGTCCACTTACAAGAAGGGCTCAATGTGACGACCAGCGACGTCTTACACAAACACGGTACCTACGTACAATGTTCTGGTACACACGATCACCAATACCTGGACGTCAAAGATCCGCCGCAGCCATAACCCGCACCCAGCAGTTCTTCCTCTGACTCAACAGAGGTCTGGTATGTGAAGCCCTCCATGTGGCCCCACAGGGAGTAGTTTAGCGGAGTCAAGTCGGGCGAACGTGCAGGCCAAGCAATCGGGCCACCTCGACTTATCCACTGTTGGCCAAAACGACTCCGCTAGACTTCTTCCTGTGGGGCCACATGAAGGGCTTGATTTACCAGGCCTCTGTGGAATCAGAGGAGGAACTGCTGGCGCGGGTTGTGGCTGCGGCGTATCTTGGACGTCCAGGTATTGGTGATCGTGTGTACCAGAAGATGGTACGTAGGTACCGTGTTTGTGTAAGACTTAGATGGTCGTCACATCGAGCAAGTGGACCCAGCAGAAAAACAACGAACACTGTGTTGCAGACGTGGGAGAGGCCAACATATGATGTGGTGGTGTTTGGCTTGTCGCGGGGAAACGGTACGTTTCCGCACATAAGTTCCCATGTAAAACGTAGCCTCCTTGGTCCCCACTACAAGCTCTTACATTGTGTAATGGGAATTCAGACACAACCTGTATAAATATACCGGGTGTTTAAAAAAAAAAAACCCAAAAATACTCCCGCAGGTTATTCCTCGCGAAAATATAAGACGAAAATTTATACACACAGACTCTTAATTGTTTCCTGTGAACTATGCACTTCAATGCATGCAGGTGTACGGAGGTCTTTGGCCATAAGGGCTTTGGCGGGATTTCCATCCTTCCAACCCTTGTCTATCCGCCCCTAGTATTTTTGCCTCGTTGTTGAGAGCCGCCGAAATGCCTCTACGCTCCGAAGTGGCGGGTCGCGGGCGCCATCGATCGGCATCGCAATGTTGCGGCGGCGCTGTAATTGAAGCGCGCCCAAACAAACGCGGGAGATGGTTTTCACCAGACCGAGGTCAAGAGGTCACGTAGCCCTGTTTACGTCCCTTAAAGATGCGCTGCCCCTATGAGTCCGCGCGGTGCCGCATTCTTACTGGGGGCACCGTTTCTTCCAGTGCAGTCCTTCAGAGACGCCTATCTCCTGAACTGGGAAACTAGTTTGGAAACAATATCTACTTCAATGAAGTTTTATTTAAATAGTTAATTTGCGGTTTATTCACACTCTTTGAATATAACCTTTAAAAAATTACCCCTCGCCTCTTGTATGGCATGTTTGGTTGTTTTGCTTATATGTAGGGGTAGGAACATTTCGCGAGTTCAATGACGTGTAGGCTAGACTCCACAGTCCTGTGTACACTCGAGCCTCAGATGTTTGTTCATTGGCTGCTGCTCCAGACAGTAGCCAGTGTAACTACACACCTGGCAGTGTGACACTCGCTACTTGTTTCCTTGTAAGTGTGCTATTGATCCAGAGTCATCCAGGGCGTGTCCAGTGAACTGTGATCCAATTGTAAAGGTTACTTCAGTGTACATGTGTTGGACTTCTATCTTGTCCTGAAATTAATTCGCGAAATTTTCCTATCCCTACTTATATGTCACTAGCAACACGCGCCGGCCTCGCTCGGGTGAGATTTACAAATATGGCGTTGTTTAGGTATTCGGCAAGTATGTGTACACTAAATACTTCAGTTTAACTAACATCAGATTAATACTGTGTTGTTCAAAAAATCTTCGTAAGTGAACCCCTATTAAAAATAAAACATGGTTACTGTGGATCATCATTAAAAGATAAACATATGCTGTCGCGCACTTTTTGTAGACTTTTTTTGAGATATACAATTCTGTAGTACATTAATTTGGTGTATCTCTTATTGTTTAGTCAGCGTAAGTCATGTAAGCGCTCGAAAAGCGGCTTCTTCTAACTTGATTAGAAAACGTCGAAATTTATCTAATATCATTACATTAAATATTAATGTATTGTGTACTTAAACCTTCCTCAAGAAATTCTCTAAAAGATGGTGATAACCACATTAAATTTCATCAACTAGTTTAGAAACCTTAGCCGAATACACAGACACACGAGGCCTGGCGACTGTTTTATACTATAACAATCGTTTTATACTTCTGTTAACGTTGAAGTACCTTAATTTCGGTCGAATGAAATCTTTTACGTATAAATTACCTCAACATTATAATATTTAATTTATATTTAATATGAATAAAAATGGCGAGAAAATAGGCGAGTTGGGGATGGCTAGTAATAAAAAGTTCCCATGGAACTATATTACTACACCTTGTGGGCACGAACACGGTGCCCAGTCACTTTGGTGTATTTTTACTTTGCACGAGGCGGAGGAATATCCTGCAAGTAGAACTTCAGCAGGGCTTCAGACAATTTGGAAGCGACCGTGCATGGACTATACCGTTAATATCCATGTAGGTGTTGTATAAACTCAATCCAACAGGCGTGTAAATGGCACATAGAAAATTCCCCAGCAAAAAATAACGCTATCGTTCCGCAAAGGAAATGAGACGAAACCAGCAGAACTATAAATATAATGAATGGACTCTCTGGTTTTCAACATTAGCTGCCAATGTGCAATCGCGTCTCGTTTTGTTGTTAAGCGTTGTTATGCTTCACCTTTCTAAGTTCGGTAGGCTATGTAAGAAGACATTAAGATATGAAATAGGAAAATATTATAAGATAACTGTTAAAGATAAGTACAAGTTAATGAGGTTTTAAATTAAATATCAATTTATTATAAAGGCTGTTCACGATAAAGTGAGCTCTTTAGAAACGAACATTATAGACAAGTCACTGCCCCGAATGCATATATTGTAATGGGCGTACTGAGTGATATTCACACAGCAAAGTTGGTAACGATGGATGGAAGGTAGTTCCATATCTTAACGTCGAATAAAAAGTGTTATGAAATTATTTGTGAAAACTTAAAAGTATTTCTTCAGGTTTGTGTTTTTTTAATGGATAGAAGAGTAAAAATGAGCAGATCTGTAAAGTATTTAATTCCTTAATAATTTAATAGTTTCATTTGACCGACGCATGAATAAAGTGATGAGGCTTATAGCAATGTTAATTTTACATAAGGCGGAGTAACACACAACGTGTATACAAGTAGATCTTAAGCAGGGCTTTCAAAAGTGCTCGTTCAACCGTGAACAGCCTATAACATTAGTGTCCTCGATCTACAGAGAGTAAGGATAGGAGATAGTCCGAGGGAGAATAATAAGGAAAAGGAACTCACCCAAACTCGAACACGCGTCTGCCTCGCTCGACGTCCAGGGGAGAGGGAAGACGTCCAGCCGCTGGTAGCCCGCCGACTGCGACAACCCGTAGTTCGGGGTCCTGGTTCAATGTTTGGAAGTGTGATTAGGCAGGCCGTCCATCTAAGGCCCGAATACTTCATAACAGTGGTGCCTGTACAAGGGTTTACCCGAAACGCGAAACGTCGCTAACCGGTTTTGTCTCACGAAGCCTGGGCGTTTGTATTTCCTTGGCGGTTTTATCTAGAAGTTATTTGCATTCAGTTTACTTACGCGTACACACACACACACGCGCGAGATTATTTGAAATTACTTCGCAACGAAATGCCGTGAGATGATTCCTTGTGTACGATGGGAAATAAAACGCAATGTGATTCGTGGAGTACTCGCGATTCTAAAATGACACTGTTATTAAGTGCTTGCTGTGTTAAAACAACACGCTCCTTGGTAGAACAGTGATTTATTGAATTGAAATCCCAACAAAAATGTCGCCAGCTGACGAGTTGCAAGTCGGCAGAGACGAAAATCCGCAACAAAACTTCTTATCGGTTCGTTAAAGTCAGAGCGAACACCTTCTCTTTTTTTCTATTTAATCGTAATAACCCGTGCCTATAACGAAAGTTCATTCTGCGGTTTACAAGTTTTGCAAGATAATTATATGCCACCAAGGTTTACTTAATAAATAAATGGGAGGAGAAAACTATGATTAGAAATTTCGCAGATCATGGATACTAATTCAAGAACACGTTATTAAGTAATTTGTTGTTTATTTTCAAGTAGTGGAGTTGAGAGATTTGGCTAGCTCTTGATATGGAGGTCTTGAGAGCTGATGAGGGCGAAGCAAGGTGGATATAGGAGCAGCGCCGGAATGCAAGGTGGAGGGGGAAACGGGAGAACCCGAGGAAACCCGCCGACCAGCGGCGTCGTATGACACAATTCCCACGTGCAAATATCCAAGTGTGACCTCGTCGGGAACAGAACTCTGCTTACCTTGGTGGAAAGACAGTGCTCTACCCGCTACACCGACCGCGGCCCCTAATTTAAAGTATTTTATAATTACGAAAAAAAAAACACTTGGAAATATTATACGCACAACGACGCGCGCCTACTTGATAATATTTCGGTTATAATTTTATTTTATTTATTTTTATCATTTTGCATAATCAATCGTGTCACAAGATTTTTTTATAAACCTGGAATCAAGTTTTGTTTCGTACCACATGCAAATTAAGATTTTAAGAGATAATTATGCAATAACACACGATTACCTAGATTTACAAAAGTCTATGTTTCACTGCTGAAAATATTATCCGTATAATATTAGTACCACTTACAACTTATTACACATTGAATTTATTTTTCCCTTAGCTTAATTGCGTCGGATTTTGTTTGGTTAGCCAAATTATGAAAATGAATATAAGTAACTGTTAACGTCAATACCAAACTGCCTATAGATATACTAAATGATAAAATGAGTTCACAAAATGCATAATTACGCACACTTGGAGATGGTGAATGAATTACATAAAGGCAAGGAAGGAAGGGGAATTATCTGTCATGAAACTTAATGATGTTGTCTAGGTACCTAGAGACACCTTAATTTCGCAAAAAAAAGGTTGCCAGGCATGCTATATTTCAATACGCTATAGCATTTTTCTTTTGCTTATTGGCGGTGTATCTCTGCCGAAAGACATTTTCTAATTCGACTGGCCAGTCATAACCAGCTTACTCCGGTACCGTATGTTTGTGATTCGCGGGCAGGCACATTAGACGCACAACACTTAATCATCGAATCAAGAAAGTAGATTTGAGTTAAAGTGTTATGAAACACAACTGGTCGTGCTATCTTTTCGCGAAATTCGGGTGTCCCTATCCATACAACAAAAATTCAATTTACTTATTGCATTTGCAACTTGAGTCCCCAAATCTTCACAAAAATACTTAAGATTTGGAAGATAGTTGCCAAATCTTTCTATAGGTAAATTTAAGAGTAGATGTTATTTATATCGCATTTTAAATCAGTTTTTTTTTAAACTTGTTAAATGTGCCCTTTATTTTGTCCGAAAGACTCCTAGTGTATATTTGTCTATATTGATGTTAAAACAAAATCCAACAAAATGATGTTCAAACACATCTTTGGGCAGCACATTCCCCAGATTTCTGTGTCTATATCACGATGGTGAACTTACTATAGTCTATTCACAGTTACTTCCTAATTTTCTATGTGCGTTAAAGGATGTCCATGACCGAGGGCACATTCCACGTGATGCGTATTTATGGTCGGCACTGTACGCAAGGAATAAAGTGTCTGGTTTTATCAAGCGTCTACCTTGCGAGGAACTTGATTTGTTGAAGTTTCTGTGTCTATATCACGATGGTGAACTTACTATAGTCTATTCACAGTTACTTCCTAATTTTCTATGTGCGTTAAAGGATGTCCATGACCGAGGGCACATTCCACGTGATGCGTATTTATGGTCGGCACTGTACGCAAGGAATAAAGTGTCTGGTTTTATCAAGCGTCTACCTTGCGAGGAACTTGATTTATTGAAGTTTCTGTGTCTATATCACGATGGTGAACTTACTATAGTCTATTCACAGTTACTTCCTAATTTTCTATGTGCGTTAAAGGATGTCCATGACCGAGGGCACATTCCACGTGATGCGTATTTATGGTCGGCACTGTACGCAAGGAATAAAGTGTCTGGTTTTATCAAGCGTCTGCCTTGCGAGGAACTTGATTTATTGAAGTTTCTGTGTCTATATCACGATGGTGAACTTACTATAGTCTATTCACAGTTACTTCCTAATTTTCTATGTGCGTTAAAGGGTGTCCATGACCAAGGGCACATTCCACGTGATGCGTATTTATGGTCGGCACTGTACGCAAGGAATAAAGTGTCTGGTTTTATCAAGCGTCTACCTTGCGAGGAAGTTGATTTGTTGAAGTTTCTGTGCGTCCCGGTGGTAAAAGGTCAACGCTGGCGTCAAGGAACTCCGTAGCAGATCGTTCACACGAGGCTACACTTGGCACTAGTGCGCGCGTCAAAATATCAAATGGTTGTAACACCTCGGCTAGTAAATTATTTCGGAACTGAACGAGTTAAGAAATATTTGATTAATTTCTTTCAGTTGTGGATGATAGTTTGAGAAAAACCGATTACGGCGACTTCGGAAGGCAAAATCAGCACAACTCTGTAGCTAGTAGGATGGCCCTCTTCGCTTGGCAAATCTGGCCAGCAGCTTCCGCTTCTAGAACATTCACAATTGCACGAATCCCACGTTATAAAAATCTCCAAATCACAATCCGTAAAGCCATACAATGCTGATCAGTTTTATAAACAGCTCAATAAATTCTACAAACACATATTTTATAACTCGCAAACTATTCCCGAATGTTAAGAAATCCTCCCTTCTGCATGACTGGTTTTTTCCTTCAAATAAACTCACAATGGAAATAATGATATCGTATACCATACGTAATGCCATATTGGCTGGGAAAAAAAAATTGGTCCGAGATTTTGCTTATTCAATGTGACTAGTTAATTTAATAAACAGCATCGTTGTCGCGCTCTCATCGACATGAAGGTATGACAAGATTTGAAAAGGGTTTAGTCATGACAGTGAACCATTTGCAAATGTGTTTTATTCGGAGTACGTCTGAAAGAGCTGGTACAAAGCCCATGGGTAGCTAATTAATAATTCGTGAAAATAAGACCACATCGAAGTAATCGTAGGAGTATGTAATTCTGGGTGCTTTGTTTGTAATTTTGCTTAAAATTTACACCAGAAAAAATAAAGTAAATTATGTAAAAATAATTTAATTACATTTTTTTTTTAACATGAACATATAGTAGTACACATACCGCCACCAGAAAAGTAAGATTTATGTTGCATATTGTTATGAGCTGACTCCATTCATAAAATAAAAACATGAAATGGGATGATAGTATGCTGTAGAAGAGTAAGCTAAGAAGAAGATGATTCATAGAAACAGTAAATATAGTATTTAATTTCCATCTCCAGTAGTTATAGAATTGTTTAATCGATTTTAAGACATGACGCCAACAAACTGAAGGATGGTAAGGAAGGTTAATTACGTTAGAGAGAGAGAGAGAGAGAGTATGACGAAGAAGGAACTTACCCGGTCTCAAACTCTGGCCTCGTCGCCCCGAGGTAGGACGTCGCCCCACCTGGTTTAGACATTCCACTCCAGCTCGCCGTGACGGTTTCTTAGTTTGCCAAACTCGCCTGTGGCCTCCTTCTCAGGTATTGTTTTGACAGGCGTTGCACAGCGGGGTCTGTGTATAACAGTATAGAAAAAGAATGTACATATTTATAACACTGTCAAATATTTTGATAGAATTCACTTATATGCCTTTTAAAAAATCATTTATTAAGAGTTCATTTTAATAATAATTTAATCGTTTTTATATTTTCCATATTTTAGAAACTACGTTTCGCAAAACAACTTTCATCGATCAAGGCCATCATAATACTTACTCTTGTAATAATGTTTATAAATATTTTTAACAATCGATTTTATGTATATCAATTTCAGTAATTAAAATTACATATTTCGTGGTCGAATAAGCAAGCATAAAATCGATTGCTAAAAATATCTGTAAACATTATTATCGAATTTTTATTACATACCGTGTAATTATTATGACGGTCTAGCTTGAAGAAGGTTGTTTTCCAAATTGTGCTTCCTGAAGCTTCCAGAATGGAAACTCACGTACAATTTGATTAAAAATAAGTAACGTATTGGAGTTTATTTAGTGTACACAAGGTACCGTGGATGTAAGCTTAATTTGTCAATGGATTGTAAGTGACCCTGCATACAGCAGGGAACTTCTGAACGCCTAGGTTGGCCAATCTGTGCCGTCGTAGCCTCGTGGTACATAGAGCTGGACTCCCAGCCACCTGTCGCAGCCATTAGTCGTCCTCCAGTCTGCCGGTCACGTTATCTTCAACCAATCGCAGGGCAGCTTTCTTTTTCTACCCGTCCATTCGTAAAATATTTAGCAAACTGAAACTTTCGACGGACGGACGGACGGACGGATGAGTCACCGCCTTCTGACGACATTCCTTGCACGTGATTACTAGGGACCAGAAAAATTCGCGTTATTATTTGGCGTCAGGCTAAACTTCACAGTGATTATATATATATATATATATATGTGTGTGTGTGTGTGTGTGTGTGTGTGTACTCGAGCCGGCGTAAGTTCTCCATTGGCTGCTGCATAGACGTGAAGTCACTGCCTTTTTTTACTGTACTGCACGTGATTGGACTACACAATTGTGAAGTGTTCATGTACTGGCGCAGAGTTACCCAGGGCGTGTCAAATAAAGTATGGTCCAATGACAAACTTAATGCAACGGTACATGTGTGTGAAATTTAACGTCTCCTCAAATAATAACGCGAATTTTGCAGGTCTCTAGTGATTACGCACATTGAAATAAAATGCAAGGGGGTGGATCTGTGTTTTTTTTTTCATATTTGGTGGTAAATTTAAAAATCTCAATTATTAATCTAATTTGTTTGGAAATACATTTTTCTATTAATAAAATTTATAGCAAATGTATTTCCAACCAATATATATCTTAAGCTAGAAATATATCACGATGTCGAGTTATCACGCTGAAATATTACCATGCAGACAGATTGATGGACGGCAGGTCACTGTATTGTATTTTTAAAGGGCTTTTTAACGTCCCTCGCTGTTATGCTGAGCAGGGGACGGTTTACAGACTAACTTATAACCTTTCTTAAACTAACACCCATGCCTTGCCCGGGATTCGAACCCAGAGCCTTCCGCATCCAAGATCGGTGGTGCACCAACCAACTGCTCCAGACGGGTTATCGTGAATCGTATTAAACTGACGGACGAAAACAGACGGATGACTGACCGACTGACGGATGCGACGGATGGCTGCGAGTTCAACTTAAACCGATCGCTTGTGCCACTTATTCTTTTGCTATATCGTTGCTGGATAATGCAGCGTTGTGGCGCTGTTGTCGTCTTGTGCGCCATTTGCGTTGTAGACGCAACATAAACACTAACAAATTATTTAAAAAGTGTTACAAAATAGATAATTTCTTTTTTGAAAATCCAAATCATTTGAACTGCTGTGAAAGTATTGGTAGTATGTGTATAAGTGATTCACGGTACAATGAAAGCTTTCATAAGTCCTGCTTAAGCTCTGTTTGTATGCATCTAGTGTATTCTTCCGTCGTGTATGACACTAACAGAGACCAGAAAAATTAGCGAGTTCAGTGACCTGCAGGCTAGACTCTCCAGCCTTATGTAGAAATATGCCGATATTAACCGCACATTGGTTGCCTGTGTCCGTGTGGATCAATGGCCGCAGCTTTATAAACACACGTGTTTCGAATTCTAGCATGTCCCGAAATGAATCCGCGAATATTTCGGGTATCTAGGAATTAACGCTGCCATTGCCCTTGCCGCTTTATTCATGCTTCAGTAAAATGAAACTGTCACTATTATAGAAATTAATAATCATTAATGTATTTACAAATGTTTAATTAACACTTATAATTCAACATCAAGACATGAAACTGTTTTCCTTCTGACGTTATCAACTTCACTGGGCTCGTGCCTGTCAGTACACACGTTAAAATATTCACGGATAGGTGACAGTGACAATTTTCCACTGTCGATTTCAGCATTACTTACTTTACCGTGAACAGTCTATACCATAAGTTTTTTTTTGTAAGTTTCGACGACTGGCATCTTTAGAAGCGAGCGAATAAGTGCTCTGCCATAAAGTCTGGCATACTCTCAAACTTCCTTCCACGTGGTTACAGCTCCTTCGTCGATTCTTTAGGGGAGTGTTTCGCACAGCGCTATCTCACATTTCACCCCCCCCCCCCCCATGGCAGTTAATCATCTTCTCAGATCTCTTCAGCGCCGGAGGGTATAATCACCGGGTTCTTTTTATACTGGCACTAGCGCCGGTTCGGGGGAGGAACAGTCGAAAGTAGGAAGGAGAAAAAAATTGAATAATTAATTTTTTTATGTGGGCGGAACTGCGTCCTGTACAGTCAAAGTCTGAGTAGTAAAATACTGACCGAAAAACAAATCCTAATACGTTTAGTTTTAACTGGTGGCATTTCTTTACCGACACAAGTAACAATATACAGTATAAGTGTCTACAGTCTATTCGAGGTTTCTTCGAACTTTTTAAATCAAACCTTTGATAATTCACCCCATACATAACGTGTTTGATTTGTTCCTACACTGTAAGAAATGTTCCGGTGAACTTCCTAAACTGTAATGGAAGTTTTTAACCTATACTCTGTATGGTAATAATACTGCACATCACGCTGATGATATAGAAATATTTAGCAGCGCTACCATACAAAGTTGGGAACATCCCTATAAATCTGATTGTTTCCTGAGCAAATGTAGGAACGATACGATGAGTGTATAGGGGAAAACATTACCATTCCTGCTTTCTCACTAAGCGTATACACTGGTATGGTAAATATCCGAATAATTTCTTAGAGTGTAAATATGTAGTGTATCAGAAACCTTTTACTTCTGCTAACAGAAACGTACTTAGGATGGTCGAATGAGAACTAACACCAGTATCGGCATGTGTCTCATTCGCATGGTTTGTTTGCGCGGATGTGCCACTAGGGGGCTTACATGACCCTCCGTCATCCATATCTGAACGACGACGAGAACGGACTTCGTAGCAGTGCGTGGCGCAGAGCCGAGTTACTTGAGCGCTCGGAATGCCCCGACGGCGCATGTGACAAGCCTTTGCCCAGATGGATGAGCTTGAGTGATGCTGCGTCGTCTGTCTCAGAGAGGCAGGTTGGGCGTTTCAATGCACTGCTCGCCTTTTCAACCACTTTGCCTGCACTGTGTGTCGGTGTTGGACGCGTAGGGAACAGCAGGCCACACACACACACACACACACACACACACACGCACGTCGAGAAGGCTCCGGTCGACCCCGGCAGACTACCAGCAGGGCAGAGATCTGTACAGGCTGTAAACGATAAGTGTTTACAACTGTACACAGTAGTGTACAGGGCCCCGAGACGATGTAGGACACTTGCGGTCCATATTCCTGTAAATTTTCCTGATTTCTGTAACTTGTCTGTAGTATTGTGACAATGCAATACGTGTTTCAAACAAAAGCTATTACTAAACGTTTCCTGCCCGATTCGACCTCTATACAAACCGGCATTAGCTGACCAGCAGGTCGATTAAAGCCGGGCCCACAGCAGCGCGCTCCACGTGTCTTAGTACACATTTGTCAAGCGATTTACTGCTATTTCCCGACCCTCTGGACCACAAGAGTCCTGTGCATCAAATTGCTCGTCTCGGAGCCCTGTACACTGCTTTGTGCAGTTGTAAACACTCTTTTACATTCTGTATAGGGCTTTCGCCGCTCTTATCTAGTACTAACAATTCCGTTTGTACCAACATCGAAAAGTCATTCAATTGTAAAATAATTTATTCATCGTACTGGCATCCAAGCAGAGATCCTTTTTTACTCTTAAGATCAAATCATCTTTACTCTTACACACGTTCAGCATTAAGCAAACAATTTAATAAAAGTTTTAAATTGTCCATGTGTAATTATTCCATAAAGTTGGCGTTCTCGACCAAGTTATTTGCAAGCTTAGTACGTGAATTGAATTCCAATTATGAAATGGGGGAAATTAAAAATAAACGTGTTACCAAGATGTTGGGTTCCTCAGTGTGAAAATTCGAAGCCAAAAACACTTATCAAATACTTCACCTTTCCCAGCAATCCAGATAGGTAAGTTCTTGAAGCCATTTTGTTTGTTTTGTCTGATATCTAGGTTTGGGCTGTTTATCTACCTACGATCTTTCAATTATTCCCTATAATAATCAATACTTTTCCGAAATATTTGGTTTGTTTTGACTGGTATCTAGGTAAGGGCTGTTTATCTAGCTACGAGCTTTCAATTATTCCCTATAATAATCCACACTTTTCCGAAATATATATTTTTTTTAATTTCAACTACTACAGCTAACTGTCAAAACAAGCAAAATTGTTTTTGAAACTTAACATTTGGGATTGCTGGGAATCTTTGAAAAAGGTACCACCCTGCAAAAAAAAAACGAACCTATTTAATTATATCATTTTGGTAATTATTAATGCTAAAAGAATCCTTACATTGCCCTCTAAAATTATATTTTATCAATTTTAATGTTATAAAAATAAGTCGCCACAAAAATAATGATTTGTTTTTATATGTTAGTCGCAAGAGAAGCGTCAGTTGCCCGATCGTAGAGAGGTAATAAGCAAAGTAGTTAAGCCTGGCAGTGAAATCTCTTTTTCCCTTCCATACTCTTTTCATCGAGCGACAAACTGTAAGCACTCCACTGGCGTCGCTGCGCACTGTCCAGGGACATGTGACGGCAGCTGGGGATACGCCTGTGTCCACATCCAGGCGGCTAGCGTCGTCGTCGCGGCGTCCCTCACGACGTCCAACATCCAACAAGGTCTTGAGAGCCGACGGGGGTTAAGTGACGTGGGTATTGTCCAGAGCCCGAATGTAAGAGCGGGAGAAACGGGATGTCCCCGAGAAAACCCGCAGACCAGCACTATACCCGCATGGTAAAATCCCGGAAGCAGCCCCGCCTGATTGGGAGGCGGGTAGTCTAATCGCTACGTGGCAGCGGCCCTGGCAGTTTGCGGATTGGTAAAGAGTGGTGCTCGGCCACGAACCTCGGTTCTGTCTGGATACAGACGAAGGCCGGATTCGAGCATGGAGACGTCCCTGCCATCGCCGTGATATACGCTTCATTGCAGAGCGGCAAATCGTCCCAACGATAGGCGTCATGGCGTGTGATCCCTGCACCCCAGTGGTGGTGATCGAAGGAACCTTTCCATCGTGTCAACTTGCTTCATTGGCCAACACAGTCCCCAGACCTCTCATCCATCGAGGACGTTTGCGACCATATTGGATGGCATCTTCGGCCAGCGAAAAATACGGCAGATTTTGAAGGCCAGTAGCTCCAACTGTGGCAGGAACTTCCTAAGGAGAACATCCAAAGTCTCCATTATTCCATGCCTGACCGTATCGCTGTCCATCTACGTGATACAAATGGGCCCACGCCATACTACGTACATCCTGCAAATGTTGGTCCCCTTCAATACGTGCTTGGCATGGTATAATATATTTTGATACTTTCTTTATACATAAAACCACGACCTATGCCTTTACCCTCTTACGTGCCCCTGCGATGGCACCTTCAGGGTGATCATTTTTTCTGTAAGTGAGTGTAATTACAAAATAAAGTCGGAACAATGTTTGACCCATTCGTAATGTGAACGGATAGACAACTAATAGAACTGTATTATGGCCACCACCTTAGTGTGGCTAAATTGTAGGCCTATAGCTTCTCTAAAACCATAGACTAAAAATGAAATAAGACATATATTCTCGTCTTCTGCGCGTCTCCACAACATTGACTCACCCATCGTCGAAATAACAGCCGGTCCATGGTCAACGCTGATAAATGTGTTTCATTTCTTTTCCATTTTCAATATACTTGTCATTTTACATGAATAAAATACGTTCACTTTAATTGAATATGTTATAGTCGCTTTAAAAGTAGGCTAGAGGTAGTTATAGAAAAATATCAAAGCAATTACTTGCATAATATGTGTTCTAACTTAAAATCCTACCCACGCCTTTTTTCCCACCAAGTCATAGCCAGAAAAACAGTGCATTGTTGGAACACTGATGCCGTCTTCGAATTGATACATTTAGTTTAGTACGAGGTCACGTAACACAGATTTGCCTATTAAAATGATTACTTATTTCGTATTTTAGTATTTCATTTTTAACATGTAAAGAAATTTACTAAAATAATAAACTACCAAATTGCAACCATCGCTGAACAAGTGACTATCGACGGCAGCCTTAGCACTAAAATACTAATATATTCAAGGGTCAATTGGAATTCAGTCTTGGAATGACCACTGCGCAGCTCGATTGCGCACTCCACGCCATTTCCCCTCTACGTATAATATTTTTGACCCAGCCCGGTTAGCAAGCGAGGCGCTTTCCGAAAGAGGTGGCGCCTCGTAAAAGCGGGAAGTGGTTTCCGTAATCGGCCGGCGACCTCCCGAGGCTTGACGCGGGCAGTCCGCCAGCGACACGCTCGTGGCTTCGCATGAAATATTCATGGCTGTGCGATGGCGGGAGAGAAGGCGGCCAGCTACGCCCGGTGTTATTTCGGGAAGAGTCGATGCAGCGCCATATGAGGGAAATAGGGCTGACAGGGAGGGGGGCAAGCAACGTGCAAGAAAATAATCTTCATGCTCACAGCGAAGTTCTTGGAATAATGACGGCGTTCCTGCCGTTCAGGTAATTGAGACAACATGGATGATAGGATATTGGCACTGACTGGAGACTGCCCACCTAACAGGATGACCCACCTGTCGTTATCTGCCCGACTTGTCTAACAGGCGAATTTCGAACAGCTGCCTTTTCGACAGCTGACCTGTCGCATAGCTCACCTTTCGCATAGCTCACCTGTCGCATAGCTCACCTGTCGTATAGCTTACCTGTTTCACAGCTGATCTGTCGCATAGTTGATCTGTGGCGTAGCTGACCTGTCGCGTAGCTGACCTGTCGTGTAGCTTCAGTGTTGAACATCTGTCTGTTAGCTTCAGTGCTGAACATCTGACTCTCTATTAGCTTCAGTTCTGAACAACTGACTGCCTATTAGCTGCAGTGTTGAGCAGCTAACTGTCTATTAGCCTCAGTGTTGGACATCTGACTCTTTATTAGCTTCAGTGTTGAGCAACTGACTTTCTATTAGTTTCAGTGGCCAGCAGCTGACTGTATTAGCTTCAGTGTTGAGCAGCTGACTGTATTAGCTTCAGTATTAAGCAGCTGACTCTATTAGCTTCAGTGTTTAGCATATGACTGTATATTATTTTAAGCGTTGAGCAGCTGACTGTCTATTAGATTCAGTGTTAAACAGCTGACTGTCTATTAGCTGCAGTGTTGAGCAGTTGATTATCTATTAGCTTCAGTGTACAACTGACTGTCTATTAGCTTCAATGTTGAGCAGCTAACTGTCTATTAGCCTCAGTGTCGAACAGTTGACTGTCTATTAGCTTCAACGTTGAGCAACTGACTGTATTAGCTTCAGTGTTGAGCATATTACTGTCTTATTAGCTTAAGTGTCGAGCAGCTGACTGTATTAGCTTCAGTGTTGAGCATCTGACTGTCTATTAGCTTCAGTGTTGAGCAGCTGACTGTCTATTAGCTTCAGTGTTGAACAGTTAACTATCGGTCAAATGAAGATAGTTATCGTGCCTGTCGTACAGATGACTTTCGGTCAGCTGATACATCCCTGGTTCGGTCAGCCCGGAGAATGGAGGAGGTAAAATGAGTTATGGGTGGAGCAGCGACTGAATTAAGACGTTGGAGTAAGGCTAGTACTGCGAGGAAATACACCATGTCAATGTTAACAACGGTCCCCACACGGGAGCCCTTGTCCAATGAATCATCGCATTCCCAGATACTAGAATCGGACCGAGGACCCAGCTGCGGGAAGCCAAAGTCTAGAACACTAATTAATGTAAATCTACACTCACGTCTGAAAGCTGTGCATACTACATACTAGCTGTCATCTTATACCGGAAGTTCTAACGCACGACTCTACGTATTGTAATATGGCATTTCGACCCAACTTCGTCCTGGGGCCTGATTTATTTTCACGGGTGTTCATTTCAGAGATAGCACGCATGTCTTACAACTGCGGGATGGAATCTTACAGCTGCGTTTGTTTCAACATCATTCCCCTTCAGAATTGCATAAAAACATTTATATTAGAGTTGATATGGTGGTTCACACTACATTCATTTCTGATCTGGTGTAACTGTACTTGGGCTGAATCCACGCAGTGAAATGTAAATTATATTTCGAGGAATTGTATCTTGGGTCGAATAACTGAACTGCCGTGCAATTCGTTTCTCTTGTTACTGTGCATGGTGAAGTATTATAACCACACACTTGCTTGAATCTGATGAGAGAGTGAATAACTCTGATTCATCCATTTTGAATTTCGGATTTGGTGATACAGTTAGTCCCCCACGACGGAGAAACTTGCGTAATAGTATTAAGGATTTTTTTTTTTAAATTAGACATGTCTGTGTGTCTCAGGAACTATTTGGTAATGTAATATTTATTTCTAACTCTTTATATTCTATGCATTCGCAGGAGAATGCAGAGTGGAATAGTGTCACGGCAATAATTATAACATGGCGTACTGGGTCGCTAATCGAAATACACACTTGTGCCTGGTGCTGGGTGGTCGTACTTATAAATAAACACGTTCTTGTCGACAGTATGTCATTTATTGGTACTTGTGGGAAGGTTTATGTATGTAGAAACAAATTTGTGAACTGGCGGCATTTTAAATTCTTTGTTATAAGTACAACTCATCAGACAAAATTTAACTTGTCCAAAATGTTTTTTTTTTTTTTTTGTCATGTGGCTGTATTTGCAACTTAATATCTACTATAATGATATTGCAGATCTTTTATGTTTCTACTGCAGTTGAAAGCTCCTTAAATAGAACAGCGTCTAGCTGCACTAAAATTGTTTCTGCTACAACTATAAGTGTAATTAGTGACAAGTTCTGATGTGAGAAACGAAGTGTAAACTGGTGCTCTCCTAAAAACCGATTATAAAAGATTTGATTTCCAAATTTTCCACTCTACGCTGGAACGAACATGACGATGACACGGGATGATATGCTAACACGTCCATCACGTCGAGTCTGTATCAATCCCCGTCGTATCCGTACCTAGACTTTCTGTCGGCGTCATGCGTCGACTGTCCTAATAGAAGTTGCAATTTAGAGAGTCGTGTAACGCCAGTCGGCCTCAACGTGGTTGCTGCAAGCTGAAGTTTACTGCCGGAAATGAGCCCACGAGAAGAAAACCACGTGAAATTTGTCGGCAAAGACATTGTTTTTGGCGAATTCCGTAATTTATATTGGCGACTGCTGCTACTTCTGACCACTTGTTTTCAACAAAGGTGTCTGCTATGATCAGAGACGCACCCAGGATTTTTGGTTTGGACGTAAAAAACAAAGCATTACAAAATAGTCACTAAAAACAGGCAAATATAGTCTATTCGTGGTTTCTTCATACTTTTGAATCAAACATTTGAAAACTCACCCCATGTATAACGTGCTCAGTTATTTCC
The DNA here is from genome assembly GCA_029891345.1 of Dryococelus australis. Taxonomy (NCBI): domain Eukaryota; kingdom Metazoa; phylum Arthropoda; class Insecta; order Phasmatodea; family Phasmatidae; genus Dryococelus; species Dryococelus australis. Next base: position 94,150,662 of record CM057005.1, read on the forward strand.
TAAGTATGCCATGTACCACAAGCGTTTTATACCACTGTTAACATAAAATTATCTTATTTTTCGTTAAATTGAAGTTTTGCCTACATTTTATTTATCAATTTTAATATATAATTTATAATAAATATGATAAAAATAGTGAGAAAACGTGCGTTGGTAGCGCCTAGTAAGAAATAGTTCTCATTAACTGGGCGAGCACTAATTCGGTGCGTTGTCCTCTAGTGTAATTAGTTAAGCTTAGTTTGCACTAAGCGGAGGAATCTCACGGAAATAGAGCTTTACCAGGGCCTCAGAGAAGTGTGAGGTAACCGTGAATAGATTATACTCAATAACATAATTAGTCACAAGATATTACAATCATAAATCGCTAATCTAAGTTTTCCAACCGTAACTACTGCATATCTACCTTTTTTTCTTTTACCGCGTTGCAGTTCTTGTTCAGTTTCTACCCGGGCAGAGTCGTAAGATTCCACTGTCGTGGCGAGCGCATGCGTGTTTCTCTGTCACAGTCTGCAGTAAGGGGTCAGAGTTCAACTTGACTTGCTGTAAGACCACTTCTTTCATCCCTCTTTCATTTTAAATATACCTCAATTCCGTAGATGAAGTAAGCGAGTAAAGACCTTGTCACATATCGAATTTTTCCGTCAAACTGCTTCCATTAAGTTTGGCCTAATTAAGTTGGACTGCCGCAACTTCGTCGAAACGTCATAAACGCCGCCATAATCGTCTGAGAAAGTTGCATGGCTTCAGCTTCCATCAAACATTTTAAGATTGGACCGATTCTTAAATTTTTTTTTTTTATGTCTGTCAGTCTCAGCCAATCAGAATCATGCACGACAAGAATGGACGTAAAGAAACTTAAACAAAAAAACAATTGCCGGTAACGAAGTAGGCAATTAAGAAGATTAATTTATGCAGAAGCTGTCTGGGCATTAATGTAATTTTGAGCGAAAATTGCACATAATTTCACGAACTCAGAGGCATTAAATTTCAATGTGCAGAAAACATCTATGATAAATCAAATTTGAATTACAATATTCCTTACATTTCTTCCTGTAATGGACTGCAGGGAAAACCAAAAGCAATATATCAGTATAAAAATAATTTTTAAATAATTTTTCAAACTATAATTCTCCCAATAAAAATGTTTTACAGTGTGGCACATTTTCTAGCACATTCAAGATTATTTGATAAAATTTGTTGGAAGGAAAAATTTGATTGCCGTATTTTGTCTTCAAATTTTATTGTAAAACGTGGTTGAAGGCGAAAATCTGACAGGCATTTAACGGATTATTTTCGCTGGCAGTTCTTTAAAATGTTTAAAGACTTTTTCCTTTGGGGGTGGCGCGTGCCCCAAGTGCCAACCCCCTGGATACGCACATGGCTATGATAATTTTTTGTCTTTCATGCCCCATAAAACCCGCCTATTGCGAGCTTCTTCGCTTACAAGGAAACTCACAGTAATCTTTTCTATAGGCTGTTCACGATAAAATTAGCACTTTTGAAATCAACCGTAGAAAATAGCCCCTTTCTGCATATATTTTAATGGGTGCACTGAGTGGCCTTCGCCCAGTAAAGTTGGTAACGATGGATGAAAAGTAGTTTCATATCTTAACGTCGAATAAAAAGGGTTAGGTAACCATTTGCGATAACTTAAAATTATTTCCTTCGCTTTCTGGTTTTTCTATGCATCGAAGTGTAAAAACGAGCAGATTTGTAAAATATTTGCTTTTCTAACGATTTCACAGTTTCACTTGACCGACGCATGAATAAAACAGTGAGGCCCATGGCAATGTTAATTTTACACATGGCGGAAGAACACACAACGAGCATAGGCCTACAAGAGTATCTTAAGCAGGGCTTTCCAAAATGCTCATGGTTACCTAACACCGATTTATCCGACGTTAAGATATGGAACTACTTTCCGTCCATCGTTACCAACTTTGCTGGGCGAACGTCACTCGGTGAACCCATAAAAATGTACGCAGGCAGGAGCAGTGACTATTTTCCCCCGAGGTTCATTTCGAAAGTGGTAATTGTGTCGTGAACAGCCTTTACGAGAGAAAATCGAGACCCGCGGCTAGCCAAAGCGGAAAGCCAGCGAAACAGTCGAGGACGTGGTTGCAAATCAGCGTGCGGTGGCTGCTGGATGAATAATACAACACTAGGCCATGGCGGTCCGCTGACTGCAACGAGGTGGGTGGGCCAGTAATATTGCCATGCAGTTCGGGGAGCTAATTTCATCCCGGACTGTAGGCCACAGCTGGACTGCAACAAGCGACGTATGTTTGCTGCCGCGTGCCAGTATGTCCCGAGATCTCCAGTCGGCGCCTGGAGTGTGCTCTGGAGAATTTTGACGCTTGTTTAGTGGCCAGTTTATTACTTTTTAATGTTTCATCTCATTCGTTTATAAACAATACATTGGACAAGTGGCACCTTCGAATTGATATTAAGATAGTAGATCACAGTCAAGCCAATTTATTCTAAGACTATGAGTGTAAAACCAAAATAAATAAATTCCACTTTCCCCTAAATACAATATTGTAGTATCACTATAGTGTCTAGAGACATCACTTTTATTAATTCGTTTAGTGTTCTAAAGAAAACCGTTATTACGACGAAGAGTTTTTTTTTTCCAGGCGTTAATTGCAAATACGCAAAGATTAAAGTGAACTGCTACGATTTCGAACTCCTGTTAGACTATCCGTTGATCTTAACTACAATACAAATTCATAGCGTTTGACGTTGTTTCCTACATTTCTTCCAGGGAAGTGAGAGAGATAAGATTCATACATCATAGAGGGCACCCGTAACATAAACTAACAACTTTCTAATACAACTGATGCGCCTGAATTCTTCTACATGGGTGCAAATAATTTT